>CM046965.1:80623010-81992010 GCA_025698475.1 Gossypium anomalum | reverse complement strand
TAGACGGGAATCATTATCCGTTCACTGCAAGACTGAATTTCTTCTGTACCAATAACATAACAGAATATGAGGCCTGTATCATGGGACTTCGTGCAGCTATCGAACGAGACATCGAAATCCTAGAGGTGTACGGAGACTCAGCCCTAGTGGTTTACCAAATCCGTGGAGATTGGGAAGTGATGGACCCAAAACTGATTAAGTATAGTGATTTAGTGGCTGAATTGATCAAGGAGTTCAAAGAAATAACTTTTCATTACTTTCCACGAGAAGAGAACCAATTGGCTGATGCCTTGGCCACTTTGGCTTCAATGTTCAAAGCAAGTAGAGAAGCAGAAATAATGCCCCTCAAAATGAGCATATACGAGGTCCCTACACACTGTTGTAGCATTGAGAAAGAGGCAGACGGACGGCCATGGTTCCATGATACCTTAAAATATATCAAGAATCAAAGCTATCCCGAACAAGCGAATGAGAATGACAAAAGAACAATCAGAAGAATAGCAGCGGGATTTGTTCTTGATGGGGATATCCTGTATAAAAGAGGGAAGGATCAGATGCTCTTGAGATACGTGGATGATGTTAAAGCTAGGAAAATACTTGAAGATGTCCATGAGGGAATCTGCGGAACACATGCCAATGGTTTCAATATGGCCAGAAAGATCATGAGACTCGGTTATTATTGGCTGACGATGGAAAGTGACTGTATTAGTTTTGCACGAAAATGCCACAAATGTCAAATCTATGGTGATAAAATTCATGTAGCCCCTTCTCCTCTTCATGTCATGACTTCTCCGTGGCCTTTTTCTATGTGGGGCATGGATGTTATAGGGCCAATTTCCCAAAAAGCTTCAAATGGACATCAATTCATTTTTGTGGTTATCGATTACTTCACAAAATAGATAGAAGCCGCTTCGTTTGCCAATGTGACAAAGACTGCAGTTTGCAGGTTTTTGAAAAAGGAAATCATTTGCCGATATGGTTTGCCTGAAAGAATCATTTCGGATAACGCCATGAATCTGAACAACAAGATGATGAAGGAAGTGTGCGAGAAATTCCAAATAAAGCATCATAACTCCTCGCCCTATCGCCCAAAGATGAACGGGGCTATTGAAGCAGCCAACAAAAATATTAAGAGGATCATTGGGAAAATGACTAAGACATATAAAGATTGGCACGAGAAGCTACCATTTGCTTTGTATGCATATCGCACATCTGTGCGGACATCTACGGGAGCAACTTCTTTCTCTCTGGTCTATGGAATGGAAGTTGTACTACCTATCGAGGTTGAGATCCCCTCTCTATGAGTCTTAATGGAATCAAAGTTAGAAGAAGCAGAATGGGTTCGAGCTCGATATGATCAGTTGAACCTCATCGAAGAAAAACGTCTAAGGGCCATTTGTCACGGGTAGATGTACCAGAAGAGAATGATCGCGGCCCATGACAAGAAAGTACGGCCAAGAGAATTCCACGAAGGAGAACTCGTGCTGAGAAAGATTCTCCCAATACAAAAAGACCTGCGAGGAAAATGGGCACCAAATTGGGAAGGACCATACGTTGTAAAGAAGGCATTCTTAGGAGGAGCTTTAATTCTTACCGAGATGGATGGGAAGGAGTTACCGAATCTAGTGAACTCAGATGCTATGAAGAAATATTATGCTTGAAAAAAAGAAAATCAAGATGAAAACCCGAAAAGGGCATCTAAAAAAAAAGGGATCAAGGCGAAAACCCGAAATGGGCGTCTTGATTGAACACAAAAGATTAGGATGAAAACCTGAGAGGGCATCTTAATGAAGTAAGCCTGGGTTTAAAGAATAAGGCAGTCAAACGATGGGTCAAACAGTGAGACTACAGTATTTGAAGCATTTCTGAAAGCTCGAAATCTTCTATGCAAGAAGCCATGCTCGAAAAGATTCTTGATTGAGGAACGTGGAAGAGTTCATGTGTTGAATATCTAGAGCATTTGTATCCGTTGAATATGATCCCTTCTTCTTTTTTGACATTTTTACTATCATTGGTTAATTTTCTTTGTTTGCCACATTTGAAATAGATGAATATGATATATCATTTTTGTCCCTCCCTGACCCTTTTTTTCATGCATCTCATTATGTGCTTATTTACATGATAAGTAGTGAAATGACATACTCCAAACAAAAGAAATGTTAAGCATTACCTGGATGAAAATTTGATAAGCACAAAAGCCTCAAAGCAAGAACAAAGTTTAACCAGGGGCAAAAGAGTAATATCTGAGAAACGTCGATTACTCGTGAAGCTTGAAGACGGCTACGAGGCCTGAAGAGAAAGTCGAGAATCAAAGCAATGAACGCAGATCCTCAACAATCGTGACTAAAAGGACATACAACAAACATGCTTAAGGAACACTGCATAATCATGTAGGCATAAAGGCATTTAAGACAAACATGTGCATATCATGATAACATCATGCATGGCATATACAGATAATCCAGTAGAGCAAAAGGACATGATGATAGCTGTATTGAACCAAAGGAAAAGACTCCTGAGTTATACCAAATGACAGGTTTTGGTATTTTGATGTTTAATTTTTGTTCTCAGAAATCAACTCATATTGCGAGAGGTGAGTTGAGCCTCAGGACACGCTGAGGTAATTTCAATTTCTATTTTCCAATTTTGCTTTTCAAAAATCAACTCATATTACGAGAGTTGAGTTGAGCCTCGGGTCACATGCCGAGGTATTTTCAAATTCTGTTATTCAAATTCTGTTTTTAATTTTTACTTTTCTAAAATCAACTCATATTGCGAGAGATGAGTTGAGCCTCAGGGCACGCTGAGGTATCTTCAATTTCTGTTTTCAGTTTATGACTTTCAAAAATCGACTCATATTGCGAGAGGTGAGTTGAACCTTAGGACACGTTGAGGTATTTTTAATTTCTGTTTGTCAAAAATCAACCCATATTGCGAGAGATGAGTTGAGCTTTTCATTTCTGTTTTCAATTTATGACGTTCAAAAATCAACCCATATTGCGAGAGATGAGTTGAGTTTTTAATTCCTATTTTTCAATTTATCAACTCATATTGCGAGAGGTGAGTTGAGCCTTTTAATTTATGTTTTTCAAAAATCAACTCATATTGCAAGAAGTGAGTTGAGCCTCAGGACACGCTGAGGTATCTTCAATTTCTGTTTTCAATTTATGACGTTCAAAAATCAACCCATATTGCGAGAGATGAGTTGAGTTTTTAATTCCTGTTTTTCAATTTATCAACTCAGATTGCGAGAGGTGAGTTGAGCCTTTTAATTTTTGTTTTTCAAAAATCAACTCATATTGCAAGAAGTGAGTTGAGCCTCAGGACACGCTGAGGTATCTTCAATTTTTGTTTTCAATTTATGACGTTCAAAAATCAACTCATATTGCGAGAGAGTCAATTCATATTGCGAGAAATGAGTTGAGCTCAAGATCACATGCCGAGTAAGAATAAAGATTGAAGCTGATGAAAGACACCAGACTTGGTCTCCCTAAAGCTGCAGTGGATCAGGTCAAAAGTTGCAAGTCTTGTCTCCCTGAAGCTGCAGTGGATCATGTCAAAAGTTGCAAATCTTGTCTCCCTGAAGTGGTAGTGGAGCTGATTGAGGATATCAAATCTTGCTTTGCTAGAGTTACAGAGGAGAAAATCACAAACCCTATCTCACTGAAGCGATAGAAGAGCAAATTGAAGATGTATATCTGATCTTTCCAAAGTTACAAGTGAAGCAGATCGAAGTCATAAATCTCATATCCTTGAAGCTACATTGAAGTAGATTGAAGCTACAAAATACAGTGGACTAGAAGAAGACTATTTGAACAAGAAGAGCACCAATGAGGTCAAGACTCGGCAAGACAGGGCAAAATTGGCCTTTTATTTTGTCTTTACTCTATTCTCGTTACACGACAATGATCAAAGAGGGGCAGCTGTACACACCCAATTTTGCCAGCCCAAACCCAATACATTAAAACCCAAACCCCTTAAAACCCGTTTACACCCTGGCCTATTACAAAACCCTAGCCCACTAACCTAAGCCTAGCCCACTTACAACCAACTACCCAAAACCCACTGAAACCTTATTTTCCCTCTGCCATCACCGAACCTACCCCTCACTTGCGCCACCAACCCTCTGACGGCCCCATACCTCATCACACCACTGCTCCACTGAAAGACCACCCATTCCCCAAAGTAACAATGAATGGACAGAAAATGTTAAACAAAATATTGTAAGGGTTATAAAAACCCCAAAATCAAAAACTTGTAGAGGGGAGATAGTTTTTTAAAAAAGATACAGAAATAATAATACAAACAATTTTAAGCAAAAGAGAACGACATAGATCAGAATCAGGAGCTAAAAAAGATCAAAAGGTGATCTCTATTTTCCTATTTCGATTTCTATTTCATTTTCTAAAACTTGTTTTAACCTACCATACATATTCAAAATATAATAAAATAATAAAACGAAAAATATCAAAAAAAAAGAAGAAAAGAACTAACCTTTTTCTTTTTCTGGCCACCGTACGGTGGTGGTGCCGCCACCCGCGAGGCTCAAGACTGCCGAGAGTTCGGTGGTCGGGCCGTGACCAACCCCTTGGTCGGATTCCCCTTTTCCTCTCCCCTCTCTCCTTTCTCTTTTCTTTTTTTTCTTTCCCCCCGACACAAATGAAAATTTTTAAAAATTTTTTGACTTTTATAGGGGACCAAAACGCACCGTTTTGGTCCCCTCCGTTTAAGCCAAAAACGGCACCGTTTTGGGGCCCCGGGTCGGGTCGATTCGACCCGCTCCGACAGGATCCGCGTGTTTCTAAATCAATGGGCTATTTACTCAATTGGCCCTTCCGCTTTTCTGAGGTTTCGCAATTAAGTTCCTACGGTTTTGCAATTTGGCCCTATAGTTTTCAATGGTTTTCAATTTAGTCCCTTACACTACGCTACGCTTCGGACAACAGGGAATATTACGCTTTTGGTCCCCATTGTTTTCTTGCGTGTTCAAATAGGCCCTTTCTTTTTGTTTTATTTTTAAATTGGCCCCATAACTTTGTTTTTAATTTAATTTTAGTCCTTTTTTCGTTTATTTTTATATCTTTATTAAATATACTTGTTATTTTTACATTATTAGTATTAGTATTATTATTATTATTATTATTATTATTATTATTATTATTATTATTATTATTATATTTTTGTTATGTACGTATAAATATATATATTTTTTCATATTTAATATTTTTATTCACTTTATTTTAATATTTTATTAATGTTATGTTTGTTTCTTTTATATTCCAATGTTATCATTATTATTATTATTATTATTATTATTATAATTAATATTAGTTTATGCTTTGTTATATATTTATATATTTATAATACGTATACATACTTAATATATTTGTATATACCTAGGTAATATTATTACTAGTTTCTTTAAATGTGTATACATTACCTAAATGTTTTAGTATTATGTATATTCTTCATATATTATATATGTGTGTTCTTAATACTATATTTTATATGTATCATATATTTTTAATGTTGTATTATTATATTTTAATATTCTATTATATATATATTCATATTATATTATATACATATATCTTTTATATATATTATCATGTATATACTTTGATATTACTAGTTATATATTACTTCTATAGTTCTATGTATATATTTTATATTGTCCCATGTACATATTTGTGTAGTGTTATTAATAGTTTTTGTTATTAGCATTTTTAATATGTATGGTATATGCTCATTGTCATGTATTATGTATATATATACTTTCAATATTATTAATTATATTCTTTATATTATTCCACGTACATATTTCCATATTATCTTATGTACTTATTGTCTTATATTATTATTACTAAATGTATCTTGTATTTGTTCATGTTTTGTCTTTATTTCTCTTTTAAATATCATTATTATTGTTTTGCTAATGCTCTAGTATTCTACGTTAACATTTTTTCATTAATAATGTCATTATTTGCATCTTTGGTTTATTTTAAATTCTTACTTCATGAATATTTTTTATGTTTTAATTAATAATCGAGGCAACATGTCGATTTAACATTAAGTCGTAAATTTCATCGCTATGTTGGATGAAATTTGTCGGCTCGTGTTAAAACGATATATCCTTCTCAAAAACCAAAAATTGAAAGTTCTCGTCTTTTAAATCGGATCACGATTGGAATTTAAATTGAACTCATATTTTTAAAAATAAGACAACACATGTTTAAAAGATACCGATTTTGGGCGTCGCGAGGGTGCTGATACCTTCCTCGTGTGTAACCGACTCCCGAGCCCTACTTTGTCTCTGGATTTTAACGTAGACCTAAACTCAGCCTTCTTTTCATTTTAAAAATAAAGGGATCTAATAGGTGTCCGATCACACCCTAAAAAAGGTCGGTGGCGACTCCCTGTTTATTTTAAAAATCAAAATTTAATTTTTAAGTTTTCAATAGATCGCCACAATTAGCGACCTCAAACCAAAATTTTCACGTCGCTACAAGCACAATCTCCACCTACACCATAAAATTGTTTCGATAACAATTGGAGGGAAAGCATTAACAACATCTTTGGTGGCGTGAACAGCCATTCCATTCAGGTTAGATTCAGTGGCGAACAATAATTCAATAGTTTGGTTCATTGAATGAGTTACTCAGTGGAATCCATTCCTTCTCTATTCATAAATTCACCGAATCAACATTCGATAGAAGAAGTTAAGAATAGTTATTCAACATCAACACGAAATTGTAAATTTTTGTTTTAGTCAATTTTACCCAGTATTTTTTTTTCAAACCCACTCTCAGTCATTTTCAAAAACTTCAAAAGTAAATTGCAGAATCCATTTCAGTTTCCATCTTGTTTTTACTTTAATCTTACTCCTCATTCTCTTCTACTCTCCATCAATTTCTGGAACATAACAAGAAAGAATAAAAATTCATTTCTCAACACTTTCAACTCTCAACCAATTTCCATAAGATAATAAAAAAATAAAACTAAAACCCATTTCTTAATAATAGATCTGTAAAATTCTCTTCTACTCTCCAGCAATTTCTAGAATATAACAAGAAAGAAAAAAAAAATTCATTTCTCAATAGTTTCAACTCTCAATCAATTTCCAAAAGATAACAAAAAAACTAAAACTAAAACTAAAACTAAAACTAAAACTCATTTCTTAATAATAGATCTATAAAAGGTGATTTGGAGAGAGAAGCTTTCTTACCCATTTTTCTTACAGATAACAGATAAATAAATGGGGAAAACAAGAAGATGAAAAAAAAAAAGCTTAAATTAGTGACTTTTGGAGCAGGTGAAATAGTGGACGATGGAGCCACCAGTGGTCGATTGTCGGTAATTGATTCCAATTCATGTTAAGAGAAAAGATTAGATGAAGAAGATGAGTGGTTAAGAGTGATGATGAAGTTTAGAGAGAGGCACGATAAAAAAAAAAAAAAAGAAAGAGAGAGAGAGAGAAATGAAAACACTAAAAAATATTATTAAATTTTCTATAATTCGGTGGGTGTTAAATCAATTTTAAAAATAATTTTTTAAAATATAAATACATGCATTTTTTATATAGTACGTATATAAAAAATACCCAAAAGAAATTTTGAACAAATTTGAAGTATAATTTATAAAAATATCTCTTGATATTAATTTTTATCATAATATTCTTATTTTATTATTAAATCTAATTAATTTAGATATACAAAATATGTCTTAATAAAATAAATAAATAATATTTATCTAGTTTAAGGGTTATAATATGTATTAATTTATATTTTAATAATAATTATATTAAGAATTTTATTAAATTATGTATTATTATTTTTATTAAATTGTATTTAATAATAATTATATTAAAAAATGATTAAATTAGTTATTATTTTTAATCCTATTAAAATTTAATAACAATAACAATAATCATCTATCTAATAAAATTCTGTTAAGGGTACTCTAGTCATTTCAATTTTTTTCCTATACTATTACGACATTTATTTCATTCAATCAAATACAAGAATGCTATTACAATTCTATTCGACCAAACAATTGAATTATTGATTATAGTTTTATTCCATTATAACCTTATTTTATTTTAATGAACTATGAATCCGTTAAATAGATGTATGGAAAATTGCAAGGACTTTTTGACTTCCAACTATCTGTATTTTACGGTGTAGTGAAGAGAGTGGTAAGGAATTTTGTGGGGAGAAGTGAAACAAGGCAGTTGCTTTTGTGAATTATTTTTTTAAATAGGATTAAAAAATGAGTAATGTTTAAATAAAATTGAAGATATCTATTTATAATTTTTCCAATATAGTTTTATTTTATCCGTTAATGAGGTGATAAATTATGATTAAGTGATGATGCATCGTATATAATTTTTTAATAATAATTGAGTCGTGTGTTATATTGAGCAGTAAAGATTTCAGTTTTGAAGAAGTGAATAGCAAAAATAACTGTGAAGAGAGCTAACCTTCCGTTTGAGATTAAACTCAATTCAAACTCCAAAATAATGGAGCACAATATAGGCAGTAATAATAATAACAATAATAATAATAATAGAGCTTTGGGTTGTCTTGCAATTAAGTCAAACACGAAACAAACTTTTGTAAAGTTTATTTTTCTTTTTCGTACTTAATTAGCCAACTGCATCACACCATTCCAATTCTTCAACCAATTTCTTAGATCATCTCGTTTTGAATAAAAGAAAGAAAGATGAACAATAAGATTTTAATAAACGCAATGTAACAGATATACTTTGGTCACTTTCATTGACTCCATGTTATAATTCTACATGCTCTTGAATTGCGCATGCACAAAACAATCATTCTTTTGGCTTTCAGTTTCACTTGCCTACTCTCCAACATTCATGATGTAACCTACTATTACTATGGGGCATTATTTTCACATCCATTAAAAATTTTAGAAACCCCAAAGCTTCAACCATTATATTACTTGTATTGGGAACTGTTTGTGGATTTGATTAAGATGATAGGGGGAATAGCATCAATGGTCCCTAAAGTTTAAGTTCAATTTTATATTGATACTCAAACTTCAAAGTGTCTCAATCGAGTCTCCAATTGCAGTCAGTCGGTGACACCCTGTACTTGGAGAACGTGTTTGGGGATCAATGTAAAATTTAACCTAAAGTTTTAGGACTATTGGTGCTATTAACCCCAAGTGGTATATAAAAGAAAAAAAAAAGATTATATATATGAAGTGAACAAAGATAAAGTATTAAATGCAAAAGACATTTATGATCTGAAAGCTCAAATCATCAAAGATGTGTAACTCCTTTCAAGAAATAAATGGGTATTGTTTTGGTAAGAAAGAGAGGGAGACAAGTTTGGCTTCACAACGACGAGTTTCATTATTTGTGAACAATCTTCTCCTACAATTAATTGGAGATAGCTCTTTCAAATTGCTCAATAATGGCCTACTTCTGGACGTCCTTATTTTTAAAAGATTAGAGTAGTAGAGTCACAAGGCTTACCCTTTGCCAATTTTCGAATGGTGAGATGAGAATGAAAATATATTAAATTAAAAACTGTATATAATTACAATTTCATTTTAATTATTTTATAAATTTATTAATAAAATAATAATGTGTATCATGATATTTTAAAATTTTATTATTAGTCTAACTATTTATTAAAATAATTATGTGTTCCTCATTATTTTATAATATTTTTAATGATATTTTACAATTTATTAAATATGTATCATGATAAGGTTGCTTCATAAATTAATTTAACCTTTAAGGATATAAAAGAAAATTCATAGTAGAACTAAGGTTATATTTGTCCAGAAAGAATCCAATGAGTTCATTGGAGGTAATAGCTTAGTCAAAATCTAACCCACCGATGTGTTTAAAATAACTCCCTTTGCTGTGTAAAAAAGGAAGAAGAAAAACTCTCGTTTAGTTGATTTAGCATGAGTTTAGATAAGTTGCGCCCATGCATTTAATTTACTTTTTATTTTATTCTATAATATTTAAGTAGTCAGCACTATATTGGTAGAAGTATTATTTTTTATTAGTATTGGTATGTTTTGGCGTAATCTATTTTGGTGCATCATTTTAAATTTATCATTATTTTTGTTAAGCATTTGATTTATGCATATAAAAGATATTTACAAGTATCAAATAATGAGATTAAATAAATCTCAAATATAAAATACTAATAAAAAATAAAACTTTGGTTGAAGTTTAAAAAAAAATGATTTTAAAAATATCTCACTCAACAATTATATAAAATAGTTTTAATTAAACTTCACAAATACAATTCATCATTAAAAAACTCAAAACAAACAAGTAAAAGAAATTATTCCATAAATTAAAAAAAAAGGTTATCTCATTTTATGCATATAACATTTTATAATTCAAAAAATCCAAAATAAAAACAAATTTAAATTTAAAATATATTTTAAAATAAACTTTTAGTACCGGTCGATACATCATATTCCGATCGTTAAGCGAAATCAATCAATATGCCAATATAGACGTGCTGGAACGATATCGACTATCATGCTAAATACATCACATTGGTCATCCAAAAGAACATAATTTTTAAAATTAAGGGGTTGTTTAACATAGTTTTTAAAATTGATTTTTCAAATTAAATTAGCTTTTCACCTAAGGGTAAATTCAAAATTTTTTTAATAGTGTCAGGGTTTAATTATAAATTTTTTAGAGATCAAAAAAAAATTTATCATGCATTAATTTTTTATTTCATCATTTTTGAAGGGAATAAACATAATTTTTCCATTTAAGGGGTACGTTGTAGTTTTACTATATATTAAATTATACTTTTTTTTAATATAATATCTAAAACTACCTATAACTCATCTCAACCCTTGAATAGTAGGAGAAACACATTTTAACGTACTTGAATCCATATTCTCTTAATTGACATCAATGCAGATACTAACCGAATTAAAACTTAATCGATTAATTTCTAATTCTTTATTTATAAGAGATTGAATTTAAAATTTCCCATTTTAAAGACCCCATCAGCCTACTTTGCCCTCTTAAAATTTATATTTCATATACCATATTAATAATTGATTACTATAAAATTTCTTATTTATAGTAAAATAATACTAACATGACATCATGGCATAGGAAATAAATAATACTTTACATTCGAGTCATTTATTTCATCAATTATGAAAATTTCATTAACTTATAAAAGTTATATTTATACATGATTTTAATATCTAAATTATGAATTCAAATTAAATTTTACAAATAATTTATACTAATTATTTTAAAGAGTATTTAAATTTGATATTTCATATATCAAAATATTAATGAATTTGAATATCATTTAAATTAATTTATTTTTATATTTTTATCTAAAATTAATATTTTAATTATTCATGGTATTTTAATTAATATTTTGTTCAGATAATTGCACTAACATGCATCACATTTAAAATTTAGATTTAATCCAAAGTAAAAAGGCATATAAAGAAGGGTATTTTGTTTGAATTGAGCGGGTTACTCTTACTTACCCGCAGTGACCTCGCTTGACAGGAGTGAAAAGGCTGAAACTTTGTTGGTTTGAATTAGTGGAATAGGGACAAACTCTTTGAGAGTTGTTGATTATTGAGGAGGTTTTAGCTTTGAATATAAGTGGGAATTTGGTTATATTAATGAAAATTTTGTTTCTTGTGCAAAAGGTGGCCTTGTTTTTTATGCTATTAGTATTGAGAGGCCTTGAAATTTGAACAAGTTTATCAAGAGTGGAAAGTCTAAAGTAATGTGATTATGAAAAAGGTTTGAGCCCAAAACGATTTCACATACTTTCCTTTTACTAATTGAAGATTTTTGTAGTTTAGTTAATATGAGATGTTTTTTTAATAGACAATTATGAAAGTAGTTTTTACCTTAAAAGCAAATAATATATCTCATCTTAAGTGCAAATATATTTTTTTTATTGACAATAAACGAAATAATGTGTATTTTGGTGAAGAAATGCATATGGTGCCATGATGACATACTCGTTTGTGTCTTAACTAAACTTGTGATAAAATTTGGTTTAGGTGGGTCATATGTGGTTATAGTGTAATTAGAAACCTAGTTTTAGGGGTTTTGGATTGTATGTTTAGGACTCGTATGGTTTGTGTGGTTGTTCTAAATTTGCTTTTGGGACGGGGAATCTCTTCTTATCTTTTACGTCATTGATTAAGTAGGTGGTAAATTACTTTATATACTTATAAATAAATCATATTTTACAACAAAATGGTTAAAAGTAATATGATTAGTGAAAAAAATTCACAATGAAACAAATAAAATAATCTCTTAATTCTATTTTTTTAGTGGGGTGGTTTGCCGCTGATGGCGAACCAACGCCCCCTCCATTCCTCTTCTTTTTCCTTGCGTGATGTAGTGACGTTATTCTTTAATTTCAATACTTTATGTTTTGTGAGTTGAAGTGAAGGTTGATTGTTTTCTTAATTTAGGTATCTCAGACAATGAGTACTTAGTGTCAAGTTTAATATATCTAATTTACAACAACAAATCTCTTTATATATTTTAGGTCCGTGATTACCAAATTTAAGCTCGTATTGTAACCGAAAAATCTTTAACTCACTTTGCTATGTTAGGGTGAGATTATATTTTTAAATATATACACTCATATTTCTAAAAATGAAATATAAATAAGTTTGGGATCACATAATTTACCATACGTTAGCAGTGTTATTAAACATAAATCATAATAATGGAAAAGAAGAAAAAAGAAAGAAGGGAAATTTTGATGAAGCGAAGTGGAAGACAAAGTAATAAATACCCTTTGAGTTGCATAAAATTATAATTAAACGCCTTAGAAAGCTTTAACGATGGAAACTAACCGAGCTAGCTAATCTCATGCCAACTAAATCCAACTAGATGCTGATTGGTAAGGAAACATATTTGGATTGGGGCAACATTGTCACTACAAAATATGGTCCTTTCATTATCACCACCACCTTTCATCATAAACCTTTTGGATTTTTTATATAAAAATCAAGCCTACCTCTACCCAAATCCATCGCTTTGCTTAATAGGCTTTTGTTTTTGTTAAAAAATAGAATCCAATCTTGTTCAGATAATCAAAAACCGAACAGAATTTGGTCTTAACCCTACATTCTTTCTCTAACAAATGTAAGATGAGAAGTCAAGATTTAAATAGCAATCGAAATAGGATGTTATAATTATTAATGAATATTGGGTATTAATTATTTAGAGCAATTGGTTGTTAGAAAATGTGATTATGCATGTTGTGGTGTGCAACTTAAGTCATTGTCGGGGTACTGAAATTTAAGATCCCCGGCCCACTCCCTCTCGGGTGAGGTACGTAAAAAGAATGGGGGAAAAGAGAAGAAAAGTGAACATCTGGGTTGTCGGCTCCTAAATAGCAGCTGCAAACCTCATTTTCGACCTCGTTTTCTCTTTAGCATTGGGAAGATGCATGCCACAAAGTCTCTCTTGTTTTCTATCCGCTTGCTTTTACTTTTCTCAACTAAAGCATTCACTTCTCCAAACTTTTATTAACAATAATAACATTCATTTCATTCCTCTCACATGCTTTTATTTATTGATTTCATTTTTTGGTGCTATTTATCTTTTACTATGGGTAAGTTGCAGTTTTAGTAATGATACTTTAATTTAGTCATTTTTTGTCCACGTGCTTTTCGAACTTTTAAAATTTTAGCCTTGATCAAATTGTAGTTGTTAATTTCGTCAAGTTAAATTATGTCATTTTTAAAAATTTATGCAATAAGTATATTATTACATATATAATGTCATGTCAACTTGCTATTTCTACATAATACTCACAGAAAAGCAATGTTATTTTAGTTAATGGATTTGGTGACTATCATTTGAGTTAGAATTAAAAATTTCAAATTTTGAAAAGCATATAGATGAAAAATGATCAAATTTGAGAATAAGGGCCTAATCCATAATTTGTGGGACAATTACAAAATTTGACCTAATGAATTTAATTGTTACCATTTGTTTTACTATTGAAATTTCAAAATTTGAAAAAGTATAAAGACTAACATTGCCCAATTCAAAAAGTCCAAGACTAGAGTTAACATCCCAAATTTCATACGATTGAATTGCTAAATTATGTCAAGCAAGTTGATTTGTTTTTATTGTTAAGTGCCTTGGATGTGTGCTTTAGGTCTTGCGTTTGAATCCCTTCTCTTTTGAAACTATGCCTGACTTCGTTCGTAAGGGTTAACTTTAATTTTTGTTAGTTTGCTAATAAGAATGAGTGATGGTCACTAAGCTAACTATAAATAGAACAAAGGCAAGCACACCTATGGAACAATAGCACAACTATGGTGAGTAGGGAATATCGTATCCACGAGAACTAAAAGTATTAGTAATTACAATTTGGAGAGATGTGTTTTAATCTAAATTTACTAAACTAATTTAACTAAGAACATAGCAGAGAAAGAATTAAGTAAATAATAGAATATTAACCAATGAGATAGACAATACCTAGGAAAGAATCCACCTAGACTTCACCCATTATTATGAATATGAATTAAACGATTTATTCACTTATGTCTTCATCTGTAGAAATCCCTAAATGATGTTAATATCTCTTTCAAGAGTAAGAATAACTGACTTTAGGTTGATTAATTGAAATCTCTTTCTAATTAAAACCTCTATTGTCGTATTAACTCGATCTATGGATTCCTTTATTAGATTTAACTTTAATCCGGTAGCTTTATGTCGTCCTATTTCTAGGATTGCATGCAACTCCACTCAATTATGTTAGATCTACTCTTAAACAGGGACTTTTGCTCCACTGAAATAAGCACATTAAACAGGAATTAATATCCCAAAAATATTAAAACAAGAAATAAGCATACATAATTGAGAACAAGAATCAAGTATTTATCACATAAAAACAGACATTAAATAAAAGGATTCATCCTAGGTTTCATCCTTCCTAGGTATCTAGAGAATTAGTGCATAATCCTAAATGAAAACATCTCAAAGTTAGAATAACCACAAGACATAAAGAAACTCAATAAAACTTTAAAAGCAATTAAAAGGAGATCTTCGATCTTGATGGAGATTCGCTTTCGAGTTGATTCCGATGGTGTTCTTCGATTGTTTTCTTCGATCTTCTCTGATGGCTCTCTTATGTCTTCTTCTAATTGGTATTTATAGACTTTAGAATACTCAGAAAGCTTAAACATTGGATTTTTCCATATATTTGAGAAGTAGGGTATGAAATCGACACGGGCTGGCATATGATAAAAAAGATTCCACCATTAGTGCTACAAATCACATCATATCACTCATTCTTTATCTTAATTTACCTCTTAGAAACAGATTCCACCTATTTTTGTTTCTCTTCCTGATTGTAAAAAAGTAAATTCTCTCTGTACCGACATTATTAATTTTATTGATTATATTTACCTCAATATTGTTCTTTATACTCTTGAATTTTCTTTTAATCTTATTTCAATAACAAAACTCACTTATCATTTATCTTGTTGTTTCACTTTTAAGAATTCCTATTGTTCTAGACACGCCTATCCTCATGGAAGATGATTGATGAAGTTAAGGCACAAAATGATTTATATACAATGAATAATCTTGCCAATATTTTTCTCATTGATACTTCTTGGCAACTACATCTTCAAATTCTAATCTTTAGCATGACAAGCTCGGTCACCCATCGACTCTAAACTAAAATTGTTAGCTAAACATATTCCTTCTTTTCACTTCCATAATAATTCTACTTGTCATTTAGCAAAACCAAAAAAAAAAAAAAAAATTCTTTTCCTGACAGTCATTCTATAAAAAATAAAGCTTTTGACCTTGTTATTGTTGATATATTGAGTCCCAATCCTCAAAATTTTATTAATGGCCATTAATATTTCCTAAATATTGTTGATGATTACATGAGTTATACTTTTAAAAAGCAAGTATGAAGTTAGAGATTGTAACCTCCCTAACATGATCTAGACGTTAGACTCGAGTTCGAAAGATTACATTAGCCATTGAAATAGCTCGGTAAACTAACGACATTTTATAAAATAGTTATTTTAAAACATTTATTTATCCTTAGAAGAAAACTTACTTAATTACCAATTTATTTACAACTCAAAGTTCTTGATTATAATTTATCAGTGGAAAAATAATATCTATTTATGTTTTCGATAAAAATTAGGGTTCATGCATAACTAATAAATAATCATCATTAGATATCCTAAAATAAAATTAAATGTCATGTAAACTGTAAATAAATAAACAACAATCCTAATGTCCCATGCCATAGTTCAAAATAATAAAGATTCTAAATGATAAAATATCAAATAATATATATAAAATATTTTAACAAAACCAAGCCAAGACTCTCTAGATGTCGCATCTGCATCCTAACCTGGTGGGTTATCTGTATGGATGAAAATTAAAAGAAGGAGCGAGCTATGGCGCTCAATGTGAGTTTAATAATAAGAAAATCAATGCAAATGATTTAAGCATACGAAAATATGTAACACAGAAATAATTTTCAAAGTTAATATCTAAATATCGATGTTTAAAATCATTCAACAATTTACATATATATATAAATATGTCATATCAAAAATACCAATTTTGTATGCACATTTTTTTTTGGATATCATATAGTTTTGATTTTAATAGAAAATATCTTACCCCATTGCTACACACCACAATAGGAGTTCCCTTGAACTTCAACCACCAACACATCGGATTGTGGTGTAGCTACTACTGGTTCATAGATAAACTGCAAATGGCTATGGACATACAATGAAATCCTACAAATGGAATCTACCTCTGGCTGTGGGTACACAGCAAAATCTTGCAGATGAAATCTGCCTCTGGCTATGGATTACACATAACTTGCAAATTAAATCTGTCTCTGGATGTGGGTACACAACCAATTTTTTTTGCGGATAAACTGCCAATACTTCCTCCGTACATATCGCCCCACCTCTATGCAATGCAACATGACATGCTCAAAACAAATTAATATAGTAGCATTTATTATGCTTTTGACGGAACAATACGGTAGCAAACCATATGCTTATAACAGTTCAATTCAGTAGCAATTAATATGCTTGTAACGTATCAACTCAGTGGCAAAAATCATGCTTTTTATGTGTTCCATTTAACGGTAACATAATGCATGCTATATGTACACTCACTAATACAGATGCAATAGACATATGTATTATTCATAATTCATGCAAATATATAAACATTATATTAATTTAGTCAATTAGATCATAGATTCTTTCATGCTATTAAGGGCTTAATTGAATAAAATAAAACACTAAAAATAGTTTGAGAACCATTTAGGGACTAAATTTAACAAATCATAAAATTCTAGAAAAAATTATAAAATCTAAAAAAAGGGGCACACGACTGTGTGGGATTCTATTGACTGTATGGAGGGGTTACACAACTATGTAACAAGCTATGATCGTGTGGAAATTGCAAAACCAACTTACAGGGGAGACAAAACTGTGTGGCAAGCCATGTGGAGGGTTCCTGGCCATGTGATATTCAAACTAGCCTACTGTTCTAGCGGCACATGGCCATGTGAGGGGTCGTGTGGTCCATACGCCTATGTGACCCTGATTTGAGGTATGGCTTGTCCCAATTCTCTTGTAAAATAACACACCTTTCACCAGAAGCCCAAAAGTTGTCCCTCACATTCTAATCTGATTCAATGCACCTAAAATGAGTCCTTCCAATGACATTTATACATGGGTTAACATTTGTTTTTAAGATTTATCAAGATTACTGGGAATTTCAGCAAGATTCATAACAAATTCATTAATTTGAATGAAAGATTGGCATCAGATGTGAATACTACGAGAATTCGGGTTTAATTATTGGGATTGAATTATACTTAATGATTCTTGGAAAAGATCGAGATTCCATTGACAATAACTCTAAAATCGATGGACAGAATGATTGAATGGATGATATTTTAATCTGGAACAACAAAATATTCAGTAACAAAGTATGTAAAATTTAATGTAAAAAAGAGGAAAGAAAAGAAAAGCAAGAAGAAATAGAGAAAAGAAAAAAAATCCTATTTGGATTTGAAGAAAAAACAAAATCCTAATTCAATTGGGGAAAGTTGGAATAGGGTTTGGAAACCCTAAGGCGACAAGAGCAATTTTCCCAAAGTTTTGGGTCGAAATTTAAAAGAAAAAAAAGGAACAATTTTAAGGATAAGGTGGCTTGAATTTAGGTATGCAAGGGGAAAGTTGAATGCTTAACCATTAGGCTACTACCCATTTCTTATAAAGCTTTTACTCCAAATATTATTTTTCTAATGTGGTTTTTGTCTTAGTTTCCTGAAAATAAAAAGAATAAAACTAGGAGAGGAATAGATTGAACCTAAGACCACTAGGGAGTGCATTAACTACTTAACCATCAAGCCTAAGTCATTTTTTTAGTTAAATACTTCAATTAACCCCCTATATTTTGAGGCTTGATAGAGATCTTATTCCAAATTTTTTTTCTCCTTGGTTAAAACCCAATTTTCTAGTAAAATCAAAATCATCAAGACTAATAATGGACATGAATTTAACATGCATTCTTTCTATGCCTCAAAGGACACAATACATCAAACTTCTTGGGTTGAAACACATAAGCAATAAGGTTTTATTAAATGTAAACATCTGTATATTCTTAATATTGCTAGAGCCTTATTGTTTCATTCCAACATGATAAAACTAATTTGGGGTATGTATATAGTGTTTTTTTATTAATAAAATACTTAGACCTCTTTTAACTAATATAACTTCTTATGAAATATTTTACACAACTCCATCTAATTACAAATCCTTAAAGGTTTTTTGTTGTATTTTCTTTGCTTTGCTTTAACTCTCACTACCCACAAACACGAACTTGACCCAAAAGCTCACTAATGTGATTTCATAGCCTATAAACCTACTGATAGAGGTTATGTTCTTTTTTATAAAACATCTAAAGAAGTTTCTAAGCTTAATATATAGATTGGACCCTAAAGTTTTTGAATCGCATTGGCCCTTAAGATTGGTATTCATTACACAAATCGGTCATTATGGTTAACACTGTCGAAACCTTTTTTTCAAAAAAACACGGGGATCGACTTTTAAAAACGAATGTGGAGTCGCCACCAATCTTTTTACTTAGGTGTGATTGGATCACCTAATAAATTATTTTATTCCATTTAAAACAATTTTGGTCCACGTAAATTCAAAAATGGGTTCGGGAGCCAGTTACGTATGAGGAAGGGTTAGCACCCTCACTACGCCCAAAAATTGGTACCAGATTGATTAAGTGTTGTCCTTATGTCTAAGATTTTAGAAAAAAATTTGAAATATGATTTCTTTTTTAAAATATTAGAGTGGTTCAAGCTGGTCGTCAAAATTCTCTCATTTTAAAGGTATGCAGCATCATATCCAGCACGATTGGACACGATCCTTTATACCTTCAAAAAAATACGATTGATTTTTGACTTTCAAAAGCTCATATGCCAAAAATTATAAAAGGATATCTAAATATTTAGTCCGACGAAAAATCATACCCAACACGGTAGGGCACGATTTCTCGAATTTTCAAATATCAGATATTGCCTTATTTTAGAGTTTAAAAAAAAAAACAGTTGTAAATTGGCTCAAAACGCATTAATTTTATAAAATGGAATAATTGATTTTAAAGAGTTGAAAACCATAAAGTAACATTTTGTAAACCAACAGAAAAATAATAATCATGGGATAATGCATGCATAGAATTCAATATTTGATGAATGAAAATAATATAAACTTAGGAAACCAATTAATAAAACAAACAATAAAATATAGCCAATTGAAGAAAAATATAACCAATTTTACAAGTATGGATGAACAACAATTGATATAATAATACATAACAACGTGAATTAATAATGTACAATAATAACATATAGAATAATATGAAAATCGAAAATAACACATATCATGCCAAACAATATGGAAACTAAGAATCAGTATAACACGTAATATGAAAAACAACATACAAAATAATATGGAAACTAGAAGCAATTCAAAACAAATTAAAAATTATATGAAAAAAAAATTACAAATGAACAAATGAATTATGCATGTTAAGAGTTGAAATAATTTACATGTATAAGAATAATGGAACTAATAATTTATGAATGATTATTGAAATAAATATTATGTGAGAAGAAATTTGTAGTAGATAATATACAAAATAATTCAAAACAAGACAAGATGATGATATATATATATATGAAATGAAAACCTAATATAAATAATGTATATATAAAAATAATAATATAGGAAAATATTTGAAACAAACAAATTGTAATACTAAAACTGGATTCTAAAAAAAAAAAAATACATAAATAAATTTAATGGAAGAAATATATGAACATGGAAAAGGAATTTAAACAAGTAACTCAATGTAAAATATATATATATGTGTCTATAAATATGAATGTATAAAGATAAATAAAAAATTTTAAGCATAGAATTACATGGAGAAAATTTTAAATTAATAAATTATATAATAAAACAATTCAACAATAAAAAAACTAAAACAAAATGAAATTAATAAAATAGTTCAAAAATAGTATGCTAAAGTAATAGGTTTAAAAATAATAATAATAAAATCATAAAAAATATAACAATTAAATTAAAATTAATTGAAATAAAAACAAAATTGAAAAGATAATCTATAAATAAAACAAATCATTAAAACAGAACTGAGGATCCAAATAAAACGCGCACAAATGAGCAAGGACTTGGAACGAAAATATACCGAATATCAAAATGCAGTGTTCAAATAAGTACTAAATCGTAACAATGCACAAATCTCAGGGAAAATGTAAAAAAAAAAAACCTAATTGAGACCTAATTAGAGATCGGTGTAAGAGGGGAGGGCTATGTGCGCAAATACCCCATCAACAAGGAAACTCACAGATCCATTGGAATTGGCTTCACACGGTACCGTTTCATCTTGTTTATAAAGAAAAAAAAACCTAAATTACTAACAAAGGAGAAAAGACAGAAGCATTCTAATTTTTCCCTCTCCATTCGGCCAATCTCCATAGCCCCTCATTCGCATGTTCTTGCTTCAATTCGAGCAGTGGTGTAGGGGAGCCATGGAGGATCAAACCTCGAGAACTCTGCTTCAATTTCGAAACTCCATCCCTACTTCGGTTGCGACGAAGAAGACGGGTCTCGACCACTAAGGTAAATCCCTTTTTCTTTTATTTTAAAATTTTCTGTAAACCTAAAGAAGAAAAACGCAGAAAAGAAAAAAAACCATCAGACTGAGAATCACCTTTTCGATTTTTTATTGCTTTTTCTTCAATATGACTGTATCTTTCTCTGAAGAGATCCTCTTTTACATTGTTTTCATTCGGTTTTATAGCAAAAAAAAATAAAATAAATAAAAAAGAAAAATCCAATTTCATTGCTGTAATATGTTATCCTTTGCTATCAATTTGTTGTGGGTTATTAGCCTGTTGTAGGTATGAACGGAGCCAGCTGGATGATGGTGCACATGGGGTCAGTACGGAGGCGCAAGAATGTTGTTGAGGTCTTTGAAAGTTATTTGCATGCGCAAGTGACCTAGGGTTTCTACCGAAAATTTCATTGGTGTTTTAGGCCTGGGATATTTTGGGTTGTTTGGGTTAGTTGGGTTAACTCTTGTAAATGGACATTAGGCTAATAAACAATTCGGTTTATTTATTTCTGCTTTTTTTTTTTTTTTTTGGTTTTTTATAGACCCGGGCAGATTGGGCCTATTACAGCTGCCCTCTTTGCTCATTATCGTGTAACGAGAATAGAGCAAAGACTTCAAATAGGGCCAATTTTGCCTGGTTTTGCTGAATCTTGACTATAACTTTTGGGAAATAGGACTGGTGGCTTAAATCTGCTCCATTACCGATACATGGAGATAAGACTCGCCATCCTCGATCTACTTCACAACTGCTTAGGGAAATAAGATCTTCAATCTTCAGTCTGCTTCCCTGCTACCTCAGGAAGATAAGGCTATAATCGCCAACCTGTTCTCTTCCTACCTCAGAGAGATAAAGCTAGTGGCTAAAATATGCTTCATTGCCGGTACATGGAGATAAGATTTGCCACCTTCGATCTGCTCTGCTATTGCTTATGGAGATAAGATCTTCAATCTTCAATCTGCTTCCTTGCTACCTCAAGAAGATAAGACTACCATCTTCAACCTGCTCTCTTGTTACCTCAGAGAGATAAGGCCAGTGGCTAAAATCTGCTCCATTGCCTGTACATGGAGATAAGATTCGCCATCTTCGATCTGCTCTGCTACTGCTTAGGGAGATAAGATTTTCAATCCTTAATCTGCTTCCTTGCTACCTTAGGAAGATAAGACTACCATCTTCAACCTGCTCTCTTGCTACCTCAGAGAGATAAGGCTAGTGGTTAAAACCTGCTCCATTGCCTGTACATGGAGATAAGATTTGCCATCTTCGATTTGCTCCGCTACTGCTTAGGGAGATAAGATCTTCAATCTTCAGTCTACTTCCTTGCTACCTTAGGAAGATAAGACTACCATCTTTAACCTGCTCTCTTACTACATCAGAGAGATAAGGCCAGTGGCTAAAATCTGCTCCATTGCTTGTACATGAAGATAAGATTCGCCATATTCAATCTGCTACGCTACTGCTTAGAGAGATAAGACCTTCAATCCTCAGTCTGTTTCCTTGCTACCTCAGAAAGATAAGACTACCATCTTCAACCTGCTCTATTGCTACCTCAGAGAGATAAGGCTGGTGGCTTAAATTTTCTCCATTACCGATACATAGAGATAAGATTCACCATCTTTGGTCCGTTCCACTACTGCTTAGGGAAATAAGACCTGCAATATTTAGTCTGTACTACTGTAACCTCAGGGAGATAAGACTTGTATATTGAGCCTGCTCCACTGCAACTTTAGGGAGATAAGGCTGGTGGCTTAAATCTGCTCCATTGCCGATACATGGAGATAAGATTTTCCTTTTTTAGTCTGCTCCACTGCAACTTCAGGGAAATAAGACCTATCACTTCAACCTACTCCACTACAACTTCAGGAAGATAAGGCTCATAATCTTCGATCTATTCCACTGCAACTTCAGGGAGATAAGATCTGACTTTACTGATGTCACTACACCATCCTTTGGGACATGTCCTGTAGATTCGGTTTCATGTATCTATGCTTATGCCAAATAATTAGGATGCTATGATCAAAATGAATTAAATACTCCTAACTAGATGAGATGCTCATGTCAAATAATTAGGATGGTATGATCGAAATGAGTCAAATGCTCCTAACTAAATGTGATGCTTATGACAAATAATTAGGATGCTATGATCGAAATGAGTCAAATGCTCCTAACTAAATGTGATGCTTATGTCAAATAATTAGGATGCTATGATCGAAATGAATCAATTGCTCCTAACTAGATGTGATGCTTATGTCAAATAATTAGGATGCTATGATCTAAATGAATCAAATGCACCTAACTAAATGTGATGCTTATGTCAAATAATTACGATGCTATGATCGAAATGAATCAAATGTTCCTAACTAAATATGTTATGAATGATATATGAATGCAAAAATGAGAATGATTTCTTTTTTTTAAAGAAAAAAACTTATGGTATCATCACTCCTTATTCATCAAGGCATTATCACTGATTTATTATACTGCCATCTTGTTCAACTAGTATTCTTGACAGAAAACCCAAAGAAACAATCATATTCTGCTCAGCAAGTTTGCCCCGCTGTAATTTTAGAGTCCCTTGCACTGTAACCTCTGGGATATAAAGTTTGAACCTCCTACTGCCACTTTAAGGGAATAATCATTTGATTCCTTCTATCCATCCTGCTGCAACTCAGCGGTATAGGATTTGCATAATCTTCAATCAATTTAATCTGTTACACCATTCCCTGGGTGAAATGAACAAATGTATATGCCTGATATCTGCATGAATGCAGAATACCATCTTTTTTTCTTGAGAATAACCTCATTACTCGTTCTTTGCAGGGATTGTAACACCAATTAATATTTTTGACAGAAAATCCAAGGAGATAATCTCAATTTGGGTTGAAAAATTCCCAACCCTTAAGCTTGGTGGGTTTTAAACAATAGTCCTATTTTAGGCTCCTGTATTATTTAGAAACTCCCCAAAGTAATATGCGAAACTCCCTTTATGAAAGTGTTATTAGTCCAAAAATCGTTATTGCAATGCAAAATGCTTGAAAAAGATCATAACCATGGACAAGAAAGGAATTAATTGAGAACATAGCTTGAAACAAATAAGCAAATGCAACCAAGAAAGAAATTCACTAAGACGTGACCTGAAAAAAATAAGGTAACCAAAGATACCAAAAAAATAGGTAAAAATGGAGATCTAGGTGCCCCAGATATCACAGCTTGAGCTTCTCTATACCAGCTTCTTGAGGACCATTCTGAGCTAAATCTGTGTTTAAGGGATCCGAAGTACTTTGTCAATGCCCCAAGACGTAATATACTTTTTTCATTGTTAATTCAGGCATAGAAAGACTATTGGATGCCCCACTTTAATCCAAATTTGAGCCGCCTTTTTCGGGTTTTCAACTCAAATCCCGTTTGGTCTCAAAGCACCCTTTGCGGATTTTCGCCTTGGCCTCTCCTTTTCTTTCTTCTTTTTTTTTTTATTTTTTTGAATTTCTTTTTTTAATTTTTCTTCTTTTTTTGTTTTAATTTTTATTTTTTTCGATCTATTTTTTTTTAAGGTCTCAAGGCGCCCTTTGCGGGTTTTCACCTTGGCCTCTCCTATTTTAGGTAGAATACTCTTTAACTGCATTTTGAATTCCCCGAACTGGGTAAATCCTTTTGATCAATATCAATTCTTCTCCAAAACAGGCCTTCTTTACATAAGGTCTCTCTTAGTTTGGCATATTTCTTCCTTTGAAGTCCTTTTGTATAGGAATGATCTTCTTCAATATCAAGCTCCCCTCATGGAATTCTCGAGGATAAACCTTTCTGTCATAAGCCCGCATCATCTGATTGTGATGGGCATCCTTTAAATTTGACTGATCATGTCAGGATTGGACCCATTCTGATTCATCCAACTTTAGTTCTGCCAAGACTCGAAGAAAAGGAACCTCGTTTTCAAAAACTGTTTCAGTCCTATAAATCAATGTGTTGCCCCGGTTAAGGTCCTGACCAACATTCGAAAAGCATGGAGGGTAAATGATAACTTATTTATGCCAATCCTTACAAGATTCGGTCGTTTTTCACTATGACCTTTGTTTTATTGTTTTACTATTTTTCCTTTTTTTTTTCTATTTTTGTACTTTTGTTTTTATTTTTGGATGCCTTTGTTGCACGGTGATATGGTGTCTGATCTTTGAACAGACTGCAAACTTTTGACATTGTACAGTTGTATTTGAAAGTGATCCTTTTTTACATTACTTGTCAGCAACCTTTTTTTTTTTTTTTTGAAATTTGATGACTATCGATCTTGTAATATTGACATATGAAGTGACATTTACCCTCTTCGTGAAGTAATCAATAATTGCCAAGATGAGTCGGTGTATACTAGACGAGAATGGCCTGATAACATCCTTGCCCCACGTAGAGAAAGTCTGTGAAGAAATGAATGAGACACATGAGTCTTGTCTCTCTAAATATAGCTTAACTAATACAATCCCCTTTCATGGTGAATCAACAGTACCCAAACCTCATAATTAGCATGGCTACCATAAAACCATCAACATGTGTCCTTCTGACACCTTATAGACATCTTGTATTGTCTACAAATCTTAGTATCTCAGGTATATCTTAACATGATCATGCGAAAACATCTTTGAATTCTTAGAGTAAGTCAATGACGATTCATTTTGTCTTTGTGATGACTCAAGTTTCGATCTTTGCCTCTTGCTCACAATGTCCACTGACCCTTTGTAAACTAGGATCTATTTTTCATCTTGTTCTACCGTCCTTAACAAATCAAGAAATAAGTCACAATCTCTGTCATCTTCAAAGTCTTGAGATCCGCTTAAACACATATCTCACCCCAAAAGGGAGCCAGTTACAGCGTTGCTCATGTCATTGATATCTGGGAACCTATTGTAGGTACAAAGACAAATTCCAAAGAAGAAATGATTCTAAGGATAATTATTTGTATGGTATGATCATGAATAAAGAATGAAAGCATATAAATAATAATAATAATCTAAAGAATAAAAGAATATATAAAGAATGAAAGAATATTTATTAAAAAAGAATGCATTTTATTGAAATAAAAATTTTTAGACACAAGCCTATTTCACAAAGGATTCTTGTTGCCCCTAGGCTTAAAAGCAACAAGCGCGTTTTGAACATTACTCTAGATTAGCTCTAAAAATACAGGGATCTCTTCCACAGTCCTGTTGCTTAAAACACCCCCAAGTACATAAGGGTTTGGAAACTTTTATTCCCTGAACCTCTCTTTGGATATGTCATTCAAATTCTCTTTGATAACTAGTGGTTACAACCCTTGGCTGGCCTATGTTAACCAATTTGGAAGGCATGTTCACGATGTTCACTTCATTTTCCTTGTTTCTCGGGGTTAACCTTTTGGCATTTTCTCCCATATCTATTTTCCCATTTCTTATTGCATCTTCAATCATCTCACCAGACATTATTATATCTGAAAAGCTCAAAGTAGCGCTTCCCACATATAGTCAATGAACGGGGTTTTCAGAGTATTGACGAAAAGTATCGTAGTCTCCTTTTTCCAAAAGAGGCGGCTGGACTTGTGTTGCTACCTCCCTCCATCTTTGGGCATATTGCCTGAAGCTCTCCTTTTTCTTCTTTTCCATATTCTTCAGGGTAACGGGTCTAGTTGTATTATAGTTTTACAACAGAGTGTGTGAGTACTTCAAGGATCGTACCCAAGGGAGGCAAGTGCTAGATCAATTTTAACCTAAGCATTAAAAGATCTAATTAGTATTTTAGATTCAGTTATAATATGAAAAATATAAAATAAAGGATTTTTTGAGGTTTTTATAATAAAAATAAAACAACATAAAAAGATAAAATTCAAGAGATTAAAAAAAAAAGAATAAATCAAATCTGATTATGGGTGATTAGCTTGCTTCGGTTATCTCCATCAACTATCACTTCAGGTTCCTCGTTAATCAACTAGTAGCTACCCTAGCAGGATCTTTCAATCTTCCACTAACATAACGAGTCAATAAAATCAAAGATTTAGGGGATCTCAAATTTTGCCTTAGCTTGAAGTTGCTCAAAATACATTTGGTATCCACATTCTCAACACAAGTATACCATTGATATACTTATTAATTCTAGGTAGGGGTGTGCAAATTTTAGGTAAAACTGGTTTAACCAACCGAACTGAATTAATTTGGTTAATTGGTCGATTAACTAAATTAATTCATTAACCAAATTAATTCGGTCAGGGGTCGGTTAATAATTTTTTTGGAAATTTGGTTAACGGTTAATTTGGTTTGAAATCGATTCATTAACTGAATTAACCAAAATTAATAAATAATATTATAATTTATAAGTATTAGCCCACTACCCACCCAAGCCTAGGCCCCAACCACCGACCCACCCCTAACACTTCTAAGTCCTACCTAATATAAACTCAATCCAATATATATATAAACCCAACCCAACCCAATCTAGAGGTGATCATGGGCCGGGCCAAGTTTAGGCCAAGCCTTAGTAAAAATTTAGGCTCGTTTGCTACGCTCGGGCCTGGCCTAGCCCAAAAATGGGCCTAAAAATTTGCCCAAGCTTGGTTCGGATAAAATGCTAAAACTCGGGCTCGACCCGTCCTGCCCATATTAATTTTTTTATATTATATTATTTTTTACATATTTTTTAAATATATATAATACATAAAAAATACTAAAAACATTAAAATAAATATTTACGAACAAATTGAAAATAAATTTTAAAAAATATGTATACTTAAATAATACTAAGATAGATGCAACTTAACAAGAAAATGTCTCTAAAATAATAACAAAATTAACAATAAAACAAGTGTTATACAATATCCAAATAATAATAACAAAATAGTGGCAACATAGTAGTGAAATGGTCGCAAAATAATGAGAAAATAACAAGAAAATATCATTAAAATAACAAAAAAATAGTATTTTTTTGTCATTTAGTGAATTCGGGCCTTATTTTTTGTCCTAGCCTATTTTTTGGACTTATATTTTTGCCCAAATCCTCCCACTTTTCAGGCGGACCTTCGGGTTGGGCCGAGTAGCCAGGCCCATGAGCAAGTCTAACCTAATCCTAAAAGCTACAAATAATTAGTATTTTAATAAATAAAAATAAAAATCCTAAAACTAAAACTAAAAATCACTTACATAAATGAGAAATTCCTAACCCTCAAAATTCAAAATCCCTAATTTAAAATCTTTCAAAATCTCTACTGCTAGTGCCAGTCACCTCTGTGAACCGTCTGGCGTCCACCAGGTCACCATCATCATTCGACGTTCATCTGCCATCGGCCATCACAATAACACACCTTCGATTTGGACTTCACTCACCACCGTCTACGCTCATTTTGGATTTTTCAGGCGTGTTTTGTTAAAGATCTTTTCTTTGGGGCTTTGTTACTAGGACTTAGGTGGTGACAAGTCCATGGTTGTTTAGTACCAGCCACCCACATCTTTAACTAAGAAGTGGGTAATATATGTTTCAATACTAATGGTAAAGGGTGCATGCTAATGTAAGAAAAAAAAAACCAAAAATATTATGAGAGATGAAATTGTAGAGTTGAGATTCAGTTTTTCCACTCCCTCATACTCATAGTATTTCTTTGTGAAGGGGACCAAACCCTAAATAAGTAGTGAAGGGAATCAACCCCATATGGTACCTTTTCTTTGGAATGTATATTACATTATTTGACATGGGCGCTAAAGATAAACAAATTTCTTTTCTTTGGGATATGCTTACTTCTAGTTATTGAGGGGTTACAATAAAAGCTTCTTTCTATAAAGAGAAGAGGAATAGAATGAGAAAAGATAATTTTAGATCCTTTATGTATTGTATACATAAAGTAATGTTTGACAGAAATTATAACCCAACCACATTATCCCATATCAATTTGGGAATTAATAATCAAGCATCTAAGTTAATATAATAATATAAGAATTTTGAACACTTTGTTCAACTGTGTCATTTGGCTTACTACTAGTTTAAATTATTAAAATATCAAAAGTTAATTTTAAATGGAAAATAATAAAAATGATAAAAAGTAAACATTGATTTTACTGAAGATGCATAAGTTTGGGAAAGGTAAAATCAAATAAATTATGTGCATTTAATATAGGTATTGTCTTAGGATTGTTTGTATTTAGATGAGTTTGCCCCATATGTTTGTTTGGACCCTTTTTGTCTTTTTCATTAAATCAGCTAAAAATAAGAACAAAAATATTACTATTTCGCTTCTATTGCTGCTCCTTCCATATTCTTCCTTAAAAATTTATTCCCTATCTTCTTCTTCTTTTTTGTTAATTATTATGATATCAAAATGCCTTTAATTTGAGTGCAAGGGCTTCAAGTTTAAGTCTAAACAATGGTTGATATTGTTTTTCTCTCTTGATATCTAAACATGAGGTGATTGATTATTAAGTTTCATGATTCTAAAATTTGAAAAGTTGACAAAATTAATTGATGATCAATGGCCAAAATTCCAAATAGCAAAATGATAAATATTTTTAGGTTAAATTATTCAAATGTTGACCTAATTATGCCCGTGATTTTGTTTTGGCCATTCAATTTTGCATTTATTTTAATATTATAAATGTATTTTAATCTATTATATAATTTTTTCTCTTGCAGAATGTCCACCGAGCCAACATCTATTGAGGTTAGTGTTACACCTCCTACTTCGATAGATTCTGGAAATTCAGTAGGTGAAGCTTCAAGCCAAACAAAGGGGATTATTGGGAAAAGGAAAGCTACTTCTTAAAGGTCCAAAGTTTGGTCTCACTTCACTAAGATTATTAATAGTGAGGGTGCAAGTAACGCTAAATGTAATTATTATGAAAAATAATTTTGTTGTGATATGAAAAAAAAAATAGTACGGGGTCATTGAAATATCATATCAATTCATGTAAGAAAGATAACTAGTTTTTTCTAGAAAGGGAGTTGAATGGGGGAAAGGGCATATTTCAACTTGGAGATTTGATCAAGAAACATGTAGGAAAGGATTAGCACAAATGATTGTGATTGATGAATTACCTTTCAAGTTTGTTGAAAGTGAAGGCTTTAGGAAATTTATGTTCGTGGCATGTCCTAGGCTTCGTATTCCTTCATGAACTACTATGACTAGAGATGTTTATCAATAGTATTTAGACGAAAGGGTTAAGATAAAACAACTTTTGAGAAGTTCTTGTTCTAGAGTTTGCTAAACTACTGACAGATGAACTTCTTTGCAAAGAGTTAATTATTTGTGTATCACTGCTTCTTTTATTGATAATGATTTGAAATCAAATATAAAGATTTTAAAATTTTTTCCAATTTCTAGTCATAAGGGTAAGTTCATTGAGATGATGATTGAGAAATGCTTGATTGATAAGTTGTTTACTGTTATTGCCGATAATGCAAGTTTAAATGATGTTGCTATTGGTTATTTGAGAAAGAAATTTAACCCTCGAGGGGGTTTAATTCAAAATGGTAAATATCTTCACATGAAATGTATGACATACATTGTGAATTTGATTGTTCTTGAAGGCTTAAAGGAAAGGAATAAATTTGTTGAACGTGTTAGGAGGCTGTTAGATATGTGAGACAATCTCCAGATAGATTACAAAAGTTGAAGGAGTGTGTTGTGGTGGAAAAGATAGAGTGCAAGAAGATGTTTTGTGATGTTTGTACTAGGTGGAACTCAACCTACTTTGTAACACCCCTAACGCAAATCCGTCACCGGAATAGACTTACAAAGCATTACCGGAGTTATCGATTTATTTATTAGATATTTTATTTCATCTAACGTTCATATTTGGAACCAATTAAAATCAATCATATTGTCCCTTAAACATACTTATTTTTCTCGACATGTTTTACTTGAATTTATTACTCGTCTCACTATACTAAATTTCCTTGTATCAACGTATCAAAAATAATCACATATTGACATATCATGATAAATATCATTCTCTTGCCATTTCTTCATAAACATAAATCAGGTAATTCATTATATCGATACTTTATGCATTTAAAAATAAAATTCTTACAATTTAATCCTTATTTCCAGCTGTAATTCTCATACAAATTGATAACAACCCATGAATTCTATAAAATATCAGAATTTTTCATAATATCAACACTTTTCAATTTAATCCTTAAAGCATGTTTTTCCCCGATCTTGAACTAAATTAATAATTTTATTCAATTTTACAATTTTAAATAATAAAATAATCCACTTCATTCAAATTGGTCGTTTCGAACATTTTTACAAAATTACCCACAAAGTTTTACTTTGATTCAATTTAGTCCCTGAGCCTAAAACATGTAAATTAGCTATGCTAGCTGAATATTCATATATATTTTCCTCCTCCTCCTCTCCATTTCACATCCTTAATTTATATAATATGTTTATAAGTAACATTATCAATAATTTCACTTTTTACTTATATGTATATTCAAAGCTTTCCATTTGAGTCATAGTCACTAAATTATTTATATCTTGAGATAAAGAACTTCAAATTAAAATCTGTTAATTTTACCTGAAACTAGACTCACATGTCTTCTTACCGTAAAATTTTCAGAATTTTTGGTTTAGCCAGTTAGTACAGTTTATTCATTAAAATCTTCCTTATTTTGCTATTTGACAGTTTTGACCACTCTTCACTAAAGTTAAATTATCTCTTTAAACAGAATTCAAATAATGTTATAATTTATTTCTTATAAAAATAGACTCATTAAGGAATCTAACCATATAAATTATGTCCCAAAATTATTTTTCTATAATGTTTAATGATTTTTCCAATTCAGAACAAGGGATCTCAAAATTATTCTGAACCAGTCTCACAAAAATATAAATATCTTAGTATACAGAATCCCTTTGCTTTATATATTTCTTTTATATGAAAATAGACGCAATAAGCTTTAATTCCATATCTTACTCAGCTTCTAATTCAATTTCTACCATATTTGGTGATTTTTCAAAGTTAGCCTATTGCTGCTGTCCAAAACTACTTTAGTGCAACATATTGATTACCAAATTTATAACACTCTTATTTCATTCTCTACCATATTTCCCATTATTTTCTCTCATTTCCCTTCACTAATATATCAAGAACATGGATCCTTATATAAGAAAACTCTACCTTAACATCATTTTCATGCTTTTGATATTACCTTACATGAGAAACTCTAAAAATATATTGAAATCTTAAAATTCTTACCTTGTCCCATTGATTTTAATCTTTAACTTGATTTTTCTCTCTCCTCCAGCTTCTATTTCTTGAATCCAACTTGATATTCCAACTCCCCTTAGTCTCCTTAACATTTTTCTCTCTTGGTAGCTATGAAAATTCTTTTGATTTTTAGGTGAAAAGGGAGAATTTTTGGTGGAAGGACTAAATTGTAAAGAAAGCAAAACTTTCTTTCTTCTCTTTTCTTCTAACGTGAAATGCATGGAGAAAGATGGATGATGTATATGTTTTTTTTTTCCCACACACACATATATATATAGACTAAATAAAATAATTAAATATCTTATTAAAATATTAAATAAATAATAATTATCTAATTAAATAACTATAAAATATCACCAACATCATCATTACTTTTTAGATTTCTCTCTCTTCCAATTGACCATTTTGCCCTTCGTGATCTTTTAAAATTTCATTCTTGAGTCATCACTTAATTTGGTAAAATTGCAATTTAGTTCCTCATAATTCTTTACCTATTCAATTTGGTCCTAATTCATCAATTTTCCTTGGTTTCTAGATCATTCCACCCTTAAAATATTTACACTATTAGTCCTTCAAATTTTTCATATTTACACTTTAATCCCTCAAATTTTGAGTATTTACTCTTGGGCCACAAAACTTTTCTCACTTTTATAATTTAGTCCTTTCTTGAATCAATATGTCATAATATACTTCCCAGTGACATAACTCAATTTTCCTCTTCTTGTCACTTTATTTCCTTATTTTACTATATTAAGGATAATATCTTACTGTAGAAATTTTTAGGGTGTTACATACTTAATGTTAAACACTACTCAAAACTTTGAGAGGGCTTTTGAGAGATTTGAGGAGCAAGATACAAACTTTAGGGTTGAACTTGAAAGGGGAGAGGGTTGACCCAATGTGGATGATTGCTCTAGTGTTAGAAACTTGAGGGATTTCTTTGAACATTTTTATGAAGTCACTTTGCATATATTTGGCACTTCATATGTCACGTCCAATAAATTTTTTGACGAGCTTTCTGAAATTGATATTCTTTTACGAGATGCTCAATCAAATATTGATGTTGATTTCAGTGTTATGGCCATGAAGATGAAAGACAAGTATGATAAGTATTGGGGTGATATTGATAAGATGAATTTGCTTATGTTTGTTGCTTGTGTTTTAGATCCTAGACAAAAATTAAAGTATCTTGAATTTGCACTTAGTGAAATGTCTAGTTCTAATGATGCAAAAATTGAAGGAAGCTTTGTATGAATTGTTTGATGAGCATAAGTCTCCACTTCATAGTATTTGTAGTCAATCAAGTGTGTCAACACATGTTTCTCTCTGTGAACCACAACAAAAAATAAAAAGGCATATGCAAGCTTTGTATAAAAAGCGTGAGTTGTAAAATGGTGGTGAGAATAAAACATCTGAATTGGATAAATATATAGTTGACGCTAATGAGGATTTTGTTGAAGATTTTAATATTTTATTGTGGTGGAAAGTGAATAGCCTTAGATTTCCCACTCTTTCAAAGATGGCCAAAGATGTGTTAGCTATATCGATTTCTATGATTGCTTCAGAGTCTGCATTTAGCATCAAGGGCGTGTGTTTGATCAATTTAGGAGTTCTTAACTCCTAAAATTATACAAGCTTTTGTGTGTACTCAAGATTGGATTTAAAAATCATCATCACAAGAAGACATCAAAAAGATTAAAAAACAAATCCAAGAGCTTGACAAGATTGAAAATGGTATATTTATTGTTTTATTTTAATAGTTTCAATTTTTTTACCATATCACTCTTGCATTAATCTATTTAATCAATTAAATGTTTAGACTTTTCTTGGAATGCATCAGAACCTACCCTTTTATGAGCTTTCGTGAGTTGAAGAGTATGCTTACTATCTTATCCTTGTTAACTTACAATCTATTCATTTGTTTATATTATTTGATTTTTTTAAATGCATATATTTCTATTATATGCTCATTTTTTGCACATAATTTTTGTAGGTATAATGCAAATGGAGATCTTTTGGAGAGAATAAATGGATACAAATGGAGAATATTAAATACTTACATTTTAATTATGTGTTAATTTCAAGACTTATGTAGTGTTTTTAATGACTTACGTAGTGTTTTTAATTATGTAGTGATTAAATATTTTAATTCGGTTAATTTTTTATATGCTTTATACTTGTTTTAACCAAAAATCAAAAAACATAACCGAATTAACCGAAAAAGTTTGATTCGAATAAATTTTTTTGAACAAATTTCGGTTCAATTAACGGTTAAAAGTTTAAAAGGGTTGATTAATTCCGTAAATACTAATTCAGGTTGATTAACCGCTTGAACATCCTTAATTTCAAGTTGTTAGAATTTAAACCAACAAAGACCCTTAGGACTACTTCTATTGGTGATCCTCTTGATAATAACACAATTTTTCAAGCCTATTGACTGTTTCTTGAAATACATTTTCTTATCTTTCTGTTTTTTATTTTTCATTTTCGGTATTTTATTTTTGTTTTTTTAATATTTAAAAAATAAAAGTAAACACCGATTTAATGCATTCTGACTTCCCGAATTTCCCACGTGCGACTACCACTTTAGGGTTCCAAAACCCTAACTTGAAATTTCATAAAAGATGGGCCTGAGGGCCTCAGTCCAATGTGGAGTCAAATATTGGATTTTGATTCAAACTTTGGACTTTAACCCCAAACGAAAATTACTACTTAAAACCCAAACTAATTTTTTGGGGCTTAAAATTTAGAGTCAAATATGAACTTGATAAGACTTGATTTTTAACATGGCTTTACATATTAGCCCACTATAATAATTAAATTTTATTTTAAAACAAATTCAATTTTTATTTATAAAATCTAAATATTTTATTTTATTTTTAAATAAATTTCTAATTATTTTTTTTTCTTTTCCTTTTCATGCCAAAGACCCATACCTGGATGTTTAAATATTCGCCACTCCGATAAAAAAATTTTGAAAAACAAAGTAAAATTAATTTAAAATTCATAATTGAATATTCAATTCAATTGAGACAAAAAAAAAAAAAAAACCCAAATAAATTCTAACTTAAAAAGAATATTTGAAAAACAAAATTCAATCCCTTAAAAATCAACTAACTTTTTAATGTTAATTCTAAAACTAAAACTAAATCAAATTTTAATTTAATTTAATTTTAAAACTACATTAAACTGTCGATTTTATTCAAAAGTTCCAAATAAATCCAATTCTAATAAATTTAAATTCCAATTAACTCAAAATAAAAAAAAAAAATAGAATGCCCAAGATTCTTTCTCTAGCTTGTGGGCTGTTCTATTTCAATTTATTACAAATTTAATGATGTGTCATGTTTTAATTCATATATTATCAATATGTTAAATATAAATATTAATGTATTAAATATAGAAAAATTATTTGATACATTGTTAGAGGAATAAACTCTATATATAAAATTAAAGAAGTGATAAAGGCCAGTAAAATATTAAAAATAAACATTAAAAAGAACAGAACAAACATTTTAAAATTGCTTGTGGATTGTGAAATATAAATCTTAATAATAATTACTAAAAGTAAATGCAGCACTCAATTTCATCTTTTTTAATTTCAAATTTGAATGTTTATGTTTAGAGATAACTAAGCAATGATACTTATGGTGTTTTAGAAACAAAGAAAAATTATTGAAAGGTAAAGTAAGAAAAGAAAGAGAAAACTTGTGTACTCATGTTTATTTTATTATTTTTTAAATTTATATACTTTTTACACATTAATAATTTATTTTATTTATATATTACCCTGTTTGTGTATATATATATATATATATATATATATTATGTTTGTCTTATTTTATATTGTGCTTAATTATTTTTTTATATTGTGAATTTATCATTTATACTATTTATTAAATGTTTTATTGAGTTGGTGTAACTTTCAATGGAATCACCAACTTGGGTAGGGAAATTATGAAAACGGCATTCTTTAATTAAAATAAGTTATATTATTTGAGAGTAATTTAAATTTTTTTTTATTTTAAAAATCAATAAAAATTTGCATATGATGGGATTTGAACTCAAACCAATTGCATTAGTAAAACTTTTAATTTATCACTCAACTAAAGCAATATTTTGAAATTTTTATACATTTCAATTTTTATTATGCACACTTTATTACATCCATCAATTATATATATTAATGTATTTTGTAAGAACTCAAATTTACCCGGGCCCAAAACCATTAACCAGCCCAAACAAAAAATTAAAAAACAAAAGCCCAAATACAAAAATTACCCAACCATGGCCCAAACATAATCCAAAATCCCTAACCCAATCCCCATTGGCCCAACAAGCCCAACACATTAAGCCAACTCAGAAACTCTAGGGTTTTTGAGCCTCCCTCGCGCCGCAGCCACCACCCACGTGCCTCAGCGCTCACTCCGTCCGAGGATCAACGCCCTTGCATGGAAATGGAAACTCCCTCACCCGTTGACCCTCCATGGACCTGCAAACATGGCAAAGAAAGGAAAACAGCAAAAGCAGAGCCAAAACAGTAGCAAACAATAGGTTTTTTCGTTTTTGTATTCAGCTATATAGCCACAAACACAAAATATTGTAACACACGATTTAAGCAATCAAAAAAAAAAAAAAACAACAAAGAGGTTAAACTTCATTCTCTTGTCTTTTTAGTTTTCCGTTTCTTTATTTATTTTTATTTTTTATTTTTTTATCCTTTATCTTTTAAATCAGTTTTGAAACAAAAAAAGAACAAAGAGGAAAAAGGACTCACCTGGACCTCAGAATCGCGGCGTCGGAGCCCTTGCTCCGTCGTTGGAATCGATTTCCAAAGGAAAACGGGGCCCCCTTTCCTCATGCTTTTGGGGGTTAAAAGAACGTGGCCTTTAGGAGTTTTAAAATACAAAGGCTAAAAACCCCTTCTCGCGCGACCCCGATCGCCATCTACGGAGCGGTTCGGCGACGGCGCCGACGGGTTAAAAAACCTTAGCAGAGCACAAACAGGGGGCTGCTCTTTGTTTCCGAAAAGAGAGAAAAAATGAGAATTTTTAAAAAAGGGTTTGGCTTTAATAGCCATACAAAACGGTGACGTTTTGCAATCCCCCCACACGCCTCAAAACGGCGTCGTTTAGGGGGGAACCCGTGCGATCCGACCCGTTTAGTGGATGATTCGCGTGTTTTAAAGCCAAATGGGATATTTGCGCTGTGGGTCCTCCTGCTTTGTCATTTATTTACGATTTGGTCCTCTTGCTATTTCCTTTGGTTTTTTTTTAATTCGACCGCATGACTTTGTTGAGTTTTTCAATTGGATCCTCCGACCCATCGACGTGCTGCGAGCGAACACGTGTCCAGAGGCTTGGTTTTTTACCCATGTAGTCCTCAAACCTTGCGCATATTTTCATTTTTACCTCGTTCTTTTATTTTGTTATAGTTTTCACCTCCAATTTCGTTTTTGTTCCAATATACCCCCTAATCAGTTTGATTTTGATTTTTTTGATTTTTCTTTATTTATTCATGTTTTATATATTATTTATTTTAAAGCATATCGTATTTCATTGATTGAATATTTTTAAAACTGTTCTATTACTCATTCTAAATCATTTTGTTGTTACTTTTTTTTGCCTATTAAACTATTGACCATTTTAAACTTTATATATATTATTTGTTTTAAAATATCATACATATTATTCATTTTGATTTATATATATATCTTCTATTTTAAACCATTTTATATAGATATTATCGATTTTTTAAATTTTCTACGTTTTATTTGATTATACTGTTGTATATGTTAATAGTTTTAAATCCCTTTTATTATCATTTATTTTAAACTATTTATATTCATTATTTGTTTAAAGATATTTTTACATACTCTTTATTCTAAACTATTTTGTACATTATCTATTCAAAATTTTCATATAATATTTAAATTAAACTATTTTATACTTTATTCATTTTAAAATTCTTATATTATTTATTCTAAGCTCTTTATTATCTATTTTAAGTTTTCATACATTATTCATTCCAAACTATTTTGTTATATTATTTATTTATAGTTGTTCCATTCATTACTTTTTTACCGTTTTCATTTATTTTAAAATTTTTCATATATGATGTTGTTTCATTTTTTATTATTATGAATATTGATATTAAAAATATTATACATCGTGTGAATATTGCCATTACATGTCCTAGAAATCATTTGTTAACATCTTCATATTATTGTCATTCGCCAATATTGTATCTAATTCGTGTTATTATTCCATACTCTATGTTATGGTTTTGTTTTATTTCATTTAAATCGTACCATGTGTGAAGTTCGAGCGTATTCATTCAATATAGACCGTCCCGTTTGAATTCAAACAAATAATGCACATCGTTAAATGTCACGCTCGTTAGTATTCAAAAGGGAAATTTTGAAATAAGGCAATGTTTCGCATTTTGGAACGTCGAAGAATTGTGCCCTAACTTACGGGGTTTCGATTCTCTCGTCGATTCTAAATAGCCAAATATCCTTTTAAGTTTTAAAATACATAGAATTCCAATTAAAATTAAAGATAAGCTTACGCCCGAGAATCATTAGTATCGTGTCCTAACTTACGGGATGTGAGACTTCGATATCTCGAGACGATGAAATCTTTGGCAATAGTGTTGGTCTAATTCAAGCATTTTTAAACTCAACATGAATAAAAAAGGGGATCGTATGTTAAAATCCGTTCCCGATCTTCAATTTTCGACATTATGACACTAACTAATCAATTCGGTACCAATTTTGGGCGTGACGAGGGTGCTAATCCTTCCTCACATGTAACTGACTCGCGAACTCGTTCTCTCAAACTTCGTAGACCAAAAATGTCTTTTTAGTAAACTAAAATGTTTTATTAAAACAAAGGTGATCCGATCACACCTAATAAAGATCGGTGGCGACTCCCGTTTTAATTTTCATTTTCAAATAAAGTCGATTCCCGTTTCCCCAAAAATGGTTTCGACATATTTGATTGAGTTGGTGTCACAAGTTAACTCGACACTGACTCAAGACTAATGGCAACATAAAGATAAATAAATTTATTCTATTTTTTTTATTTTAACATCATACATATGAAATATGTTATTATTATTACTTATTTTCAAACAATACATTTCATTATTTATTATATGTTATTTTAAAACACACATTTATACCATAAATTTTTAATTTTTACACACATACTATTGTGATAAGATTTTTAGTATATTTTATTTTTTTGTCATGGTGATTCCAATTAAAGAAAATTTTTTATATCATATCTCAATTTATTACATATTATAAAATAATTCATAATAGTCATTTAATGTTAATAATTCATAATTTAAAAAACAGTTGTGTTGGTTTTTATGTGTTTAAATTGTTAATAATTCATAATCGTGTGATATTTTTGTTATGAATATCTTATTAAGTGGATGTCTATAATGATTAAGATAAAGTTTTAATGTACTTTAAATTCTAATAGTTATTAGAATTAGATCTATACTTCTTTTATACTTCTTATGCCTATAAATAGAGACTCTGATAAAGTATTGTAATCATCTCTTTTGATCAATAAAATACATTCTCTATTGCTTTTATATTTTATTTGTTCTTTATTCTCTCCATCTCTCTTTATTTTATAACACGTTATTAGCACGATCTTGCTCAAAGTGATAGTTTCTTTTATCGATGATCAAATTTATCCTTCATGATTTTAAATATCTTTGACGGTAAGATGCAAAATTTTTACAGGAAGTTTCTTTTATTTAATGTTTCATATCTAATTATTATTTTTTATTCTTCTTTCATTATACATTATCATTGTTTTGATTAACTTATTTTACTTTTTGTTCTTAACGATGGTGAAAGATTTGATACCGTTATCTATATGAAATCGAGAAGTGAGATTCACTCTCAAAGTTTGCTTTTTGATATTTGCTTGGGGATGATCTCTTTTTCTTCATTACAAATGATGTTTATAATCACTACTTCACATCCATGGTAACATAAATCAACCTAATCAACTTCTTTTGAAATTTGATTTGATTTCTATTAAAAAGTTCTATTTATATAAGTCACTATTAGTATCTCTATGAATTTATAAAACCCTTTATGCATTTAGTTATTGAGATTTTTATGTGAAGATAAATATTTTTTCATTTTTAATAGAACTGATTGGTTTAATTTTGATTTTTATTAAGATATATGATTATTGCGGGATGTGAGTAAAAATACTTACTTGTCATGAACCTTGGGATATTCACCCTATCTGTGGTAATTTCATATCATTGTAAAATTTGAGATGAAATCATGTCATAAGAAATGAAGGTTAGAAAATGTTTATGTTTAAATTTTTATCGCTGTAAAGTTATTTTAATTTGACATTATAATATTTTGTATTTTGTTGTGCTATGATATATAAAATATATATTATCTAACCACAATGATTTATTAGTTACATGAATTTATTATTTATTACGTTTAATATATGTTTTATTTATACCTATTCATTTTATTTTTATATGAATAAATAAAATTATATTTAAAATAAATTAAGCATTCATTAAGGTTATACAATAAAATGATTATATGCTCCTGAAGAGCTAATATTGCATCAAACTACAAAAAGCTCTTTAAGAGCTTATATTTTAACTCACTGTGATGCAAAATTTTATAAAATATAATATTGTTTTTCAAATCAATAAGATATATGTTGAATAAAACATTCATATGTTCTACATTAAAACCACATATATAAATAACATGAGATACTCATGTTTCTGTATTATATATATTCCCCAAAGGAATACATTACACTATATGATTGAAATATCTAATGTGCTCCTGCAGTAGCAATATTGTGAAAATGACTTTAATAGTATTTTCGAACGATCATAGTTTCGGTCGGATCTCGGAGGTCATATTGACCACCGAAGTGATCTAAAAACAATTTTACAAAAAGAATTGTTAAGATCTCTTTTCGAAAATAGTTTGCTAAATTCAAACTTAACCGTTTAACAATTTAGGATTCCAAGACAGCAATTTAAGTTATATTAAAAACATTCAGAAATAAAATCCACAGTTTCCAAAGTTCAGTCCAAATTTTACAAAAGTCCAACATAAAAATTTGTACCATAGTTTATATAATCGTTTTACAAACTGACTTAAAACCAAACGTATAAAACTTATATAATTTTACTTAGACAGAAATAAACCATATCTTTATGAGACCTCCAATATGCCGAGTCCAGCTACAGAACACAAGAGTACTTGAAAGTGAAAAACTAAGGGGTGAGCTACACGAGCTCAGTGTGAGTTCGAAACAGACAAAAGGCAAAAGATGGAGTAACTTAACATATAATCCAATACAGCATATGTTTACAAATTACATACAAATATCTCAAACGACAATCTGATAAACGGAAGGTTATCATTAACAAACCACACACATTTATATTATCATTCAAAACACTCATGTACCTAATCAGCACAGACTATTCAAAGCATTTCATAGTTGTGCTAATGATCATACAAACAGACATAAATTTATATGCGTAAAAGTATATGACAAGAAGAAAACCTACCCAACCAACCAAACATCTCCTCATCTACTTTACACACCACATAAGGGCTACAAAAGGCCCGTCCACCCTACGCACCATATAGTGTAACGCCCCAAAAATTGGGCCTAGGAGGTATTGGGCCTTGAGTCTGGGTTCGGGTAAAAGGCGGCCCGAATAAGTAGTACGTTTTAATTAATTAGTTATTATTATTATTACGTTTAGTTTAGTAATTAAATAAAATATGAAGGGCTTATAGTATGGGAAAAATTCCGGGCTCGGCCCATAGCTTTAGCGAAATTCTCAAATTTTGCCTCTTAAGAGAATTTGGGCAGTAGGCCTTTTTAATATATTGGGCTGAGTTTTAGCATAAAGGAGCACCTAGCCCAATGGCTAAGCATGCTAGGAAGGCTGGGAGGTGCCCAGGTTTAAGGCATGGCGCGCGCCATTTGGGATTTTTTTTAGTATGCAGATCGCGGTTGGAATAAGGGTTAAGAGGGGTTGCGAGTATAATTTAACACAAGGAGTGTTTGTGGCACAGTGGTAACAGCGTGCTAGGCCTGCCGAGAGTTTATGGGTTCGATTCTAGGGGAAGGCGAATTCTGTTTTATTTTTAGCGAGCTAGAACTGAAGCGGGTAAAGGTTAAAATTAAATGTGAAAGGATTATGTCATGAAAGGAACTTTGGTGCAGTGGCAAGCAACGTGTGTGTGGGGTTAGAAGGTCGCAGGTTCAAGTCGCGTGGAAGGTGAAATTCTCTTTTATTTTTAAGCGGACCAAAGCTTCAGCAGGTAAGGTTTATAATTAATTGTAACCATATATTACTAAAGGAGAAAGCGCGGTGCAGTGGCCAGCAGCTCGGGCGAAAGCGCAAGGCGAACGGAGGTCTGGGGTTCGAGCTTCATCTCGCTCGTAAGGTTGGGAATTTTGCTGCTCACGTGGGGGAGAGTCAGAGTTTGACCGAAACTCTCCTAGCATTGGATTGAGTCAGTTAAGCGGTGGACTGCTGCTGGTGGTGCAAAGAGGTTGGATGGGATTTAAATTGGTGGGGGCTGAAATTTAGGAGAAAAGTATGGAATTTGAATTTAGGAAGGAATTTATGCCGAAATAAGATTTATGGCAGAGTACCAATTCGGCTATAGGCAATTAAATGCCGAAAAACTCTTAAAATTTTGGTGTATGGGTTGTCTTTCTTTTCTTTATTTATTTATTTAGTCTTGGGTATTTTTAAGTAATTAATCGATTTAGGTTGGGGCCATTCATAGCTATTATTATTTTTGAGATCGACCTTCATTGTTTCTCCTCTCTTCTTCCATCCTATTTTCTTTTTCTTTTCTTTTCTTTTTCTCTCCATCTACTTTCTCCTCTTTTTCTTTTTTCTCCATAGCCGAATTCTTCTACCACTCTACTCAACACCACTTTCTTACCATTACTTTTAAGCCTTACAGCCGAATCTTTAGACTAGTAAAGGACCGATTTCTGCTAGGGTTTGAGGGTTAGATCTACATCAGAATTGAATAAGAACTAAAGTGGAGCCGTTGGCTGAAGGAACCGGTGGTAAGTTTTCGAATATATTTCTTTATTTCGGGAATTAAGAAAAACCGAAACCCTTAAGGGTGGCTAACGTTTGGATTAAGGGCATTATGCCTCTTTCTTTTTGAATGTGTAAGCATTAGCAAGGACAAGAGGGCGTACAGCAAAAAGGGCTTGAAGACTGTTTCGGTTGGATCTTTGGATCTAACCCATATTTCGGCAAAAAGGTAAGGAACTCTAGGATCTAAGGCTGTGTTGGCCGAATATGGTAAGGGGTTAAATACGTAGTTTGATTTTGATATTTAGATTAACGTGTTAGTAATCCAATTGTAGGTAGTTCGTGTGTGGAACTCGTCAGCGTATCGTCTCAAACAGGTGTGTAAACGACACCCACTCATAGACTAGATTGGCAAAAGTTGAAAAGCCGAAATGCCGAAAAGTCGACATTTGTGAACTTGCAAGCATGCGAGCGCTCGTGAGGTGGTTTGTTTGTTAATTTTGGTAATCATAAGTGGTAAGAGTGCAGAGTGCGCAATTTCATGCACTTCGGTATATTTGGGCTTAATGGGCCGAAAACAGGGTAGTGGGCCAACGGCCCCAATTCAGTAAAAACGCTCGGTAAGTGTTTCAGTTAATGCGTTAATGGTTATAATATGTGTGTAAACTCTAGAATAGTAAATTTTACTAAAATACCCCTAAGTATGAAAATTACCATTTTACCCCTAGGTGCAAAATGACCATTATACCCCTAGGGTTAATTTTGACTAAAATGCATGATATTCTGATTCTGTTTGTTATATGCCATGACATGTATATCTGTTGCATGGGGTTGAGTTTTTTTATGGAGGAAGAACCCGTTCTGGTGGCTGTGCCACATATTTTGATATGAGCGGTTTTGCTACGGATTATAGTTAGTGCCGCAATCGGTGCTAACACCGTAAGTGTAGGGATAGCGTGGATGATTTATTCCCCACAGGAAGTGTAGGGATGGACGGAAGTAAGTGCAGGGTTGGATGGGGTTATCATGCATTAATCATATGATACTGTTTTGTTATGGGCCAACAATATTGAAATGGGCCCAACTGTGTTGATATGGGCTAGGCCCAATATACTATGATACTGTAAGGGGCTATGGCCAAGATTAATATTGATATGGGCTAAGGCCCAGTTAACACTGATTTCTGAATAGGGCTTAGGCCCAATAAAGCTTGAACTGATTTGGGCTCTAGTTGGGATACTTTACGCACTGAGTCTTCCAAACTCACCCCTTTTTTCTATCTTTGCAGGTGAGCCTTAGATCGGTGGACTTGGAACTGGAGGGATTCAGAGTGGCCATGTGGACTGTTTAAAATAAGTGTTTACGCCTTTACTTTTATTTTAGATTATTTCCTTTATGTTTTTGGGTTTTTAATTTGTAATAAGGCCGCTTTAATTATTTTAGTATGTTTTGTTAGCTTAGATATGATATTGTTTTAATTGTTTAAAATTGAATAGCTCTTGGGCGCGTTTTAAAAGGATTACCTGATTTCAAAACATTGCAAAACGAGACAAAGCTTCCGCAATGAATACGTTTTCAAAATTAATAAGTGATTTCAAATGATTTAAAACGAAATGGTTTTCATTGAACAATTGCTCAGTTAAAGTGTGGCAATTGGTGCTGTGTATGTCTAGAAGTGGATCCGTGGAGAGCTTGGTACTTAAGCAGTCTAATAGACTCACCTCCTCTTTTCTAGCATCCTACCTGATGCACAGCTTCCATTCACTTTAATTTAAAACAAAAATATTCTTTAAACACTAAGAAAGGTTTTAGATAAAACATGACTTCTCTAGTAACGTTTCCATGTGACACGCTGAATTCGGCTGTAATGTCTAGGCCGGGTTTGGGGTGTTATATTTAGTGGTATCAGAGCCAAGTTGCAAAACTCGGTTGTGGATCGGGTCCGAACGTTTTTCATAAAATTTTGAAATCTAGTTCCATAGAAAAAAACACTGAAATCAATTTTGTGGAAATGTTAGGAAATTCTTTTAAATTTTGGTTTTCAAAGTGCATAAAGAGTAAATTTGAATTTCTGATTTATGAAGAAGTGGCACATTGAATTCCCGGCACCAAGTCTGTAAGTACCTTCCTGAACTTTACTAAGTATCTGTTATATTACTGAGACTCTGTTAAGACATTGTAGTTAGAGCTATATTGAGACTATAAGATTGAGACTGTAGCTAGGCTGAGATTTGCGAAAGCGAACTCTGAAACTCTATCTGTGCATAAAACTCTTAATACAGACAATTTGATAGATACGATGAGCACACGTGGTACTCGTGGATGGGGTACTAGGGGACGTGGTAGAGGCCGTAGAGGGGCTCGAGTTGAGTCCCTTGCTTCTGATACTATACCTGTGGTGGACGCTAGTGAGACACCGGCATCGCCTATGACAGATAGTGAGACAGGACCGTATGATCGTACGGCTAGGGATGACGTACTGTCCCAATCCATGCTTCGTATTCTGGAGAGGGTCGCTAGACCCAACACTGGTAACAGAGGCCGTGGGTCAGTTTCGGAACATCTCTGATTGAATGGAGCAGAAGTCTTTAGGGGCATTTCTGGAGTAGCCCCGAATGTGGCTGAGTATTGGTTGGAAGCCATGGAGAGAATAATGGATGACTTGGATTGCATGGCTGAGCAAAAACTGAAAGGGGCAATAACACTACTTAGGGAGGAAGCTTACTAGTGGTGGTTGACTGTGAAAGAGGGTACCCAACTTGAGTGGATTACCTGAGAATTCTTTAAATCAACATTTCAAGGGAAGTACGTTGGGGCAAGCTATGTAGATGCCCAGAGGAAGGCATTCTTAAACTTAACTCAAAGGGATCAGTCCGTGGCTGAGTATGAGGCAGAGTTTTTGCGATTTAGCCTATATGCCCGTAGAATAGTAGCAACAGAGTACGAGCGTTGTGTTCGATTTGAGGATGGCCTCTGGGATAGTCTACGAATATTAATAGCTCCACAGAGGGAGCGAGATTTTGTGGCTTTGGTAGAGAAAGCTAAGATAGCTGAGGATGTGAAGCGCGCTGAGGGTCAGATCTGGGAAAAGAAAAGGAGTAAAAACAAAATAGATTTAGGGCCCTCCAATTCTGATCAGAGGCATAGGAAAAGTGCCATGGCAGATGGGCCGGTCTGAGCTGAAGCCCCTGTTACTGCTGTTAGATTGCAACCTTGTGTTGATTGCGGGAAAAGCCATTATAGCGAATGCTGGAAAAGGATTGGAGCTTGTTTAAGATACGGATCAATGGAGCATCGTTTCAGAGAGTGTCCTCGGAGACCAGATTATGGACAAACTACTGGTACGAGTAATATACAGCCGCCGAGGGGCGTCAGCAGCCAGTAAGAGGCCGTAGCAATGGAATAGGTCGTGGTCGTGGAGCACCAGACAGGGTTATGGGACATGCTGAAGCGAGACAGCCAGCCTTGTTCTATACAGCATGTCGCCGTGAGGACGGAGACACTCCGAAAGTAGATGCCGGTACGTACTTCTCTCATGGTATATTATTTACTTAATTTACAATTAGAGCTAGAGTGCGCAACAGAAGCGTAGTGGTTTGACCTGAGTAATACGGTTAGTTGATAATTTGAAATTTCGAGGATGAAATTTGTTTAAGGGGAGTAGAGTTGTAACGCCCCAAAAATTAGGCCTAGGAGGGATTGGGCCTTGAGGCTGGGTTCGGGTAGAAGACGGCCCGAATAATTAGTACGTTTTAATTAATTTATTATTATTATTATTACGTTTAGTTTAGTAATTAAATAAAATATGAAGGGCTTATAGTGTGGGAAAAAGTCCGGGCTCGGCCCATAGCTTTAGCGAAATTATCAAATTTTGCCTCTTAAGAGAATTTGGGCAGTAGGCCTTTTTAATATATTGGGCTGAGTTTTAGCATAAAGGAGCACCTGGCCCAGTGGCTAAGCACGCTAGAAAGGCTGGGAGGTGCCTGGGTTCAAGGCACGGAGCGCATAATTCGGGATTTTTAAGCCTTACAGCCGAATCTTTAGACCAGTAAAGGACCGATTTCTACTAGGGTTTGAGGGTTAGATCTACATCAGAATTGAATAAGAACTAAAGTGGAATAATTGGCTGAAGGAACCGGTGGTAAGTTTTCGAATATATTTGTTTATTTCGGGAATTAAGAAAAGCTGAAACCCTTAAGGGTGGCTAATGTTTGGACTAAGGGCATTATGCCTCTTTCTTTTTGAATGTGTAAGCATTAGCGAGGACAAGAGGGTGTACAGCAAAAAGGGCTTGAAGACTGTTTCGGTTGGATCTTTGGATCTAACCCATATTTCGGCAAAAAGGTAAGGAACTCTGGGATCTAAGGCTGTGTTGGCCGAATATGGTAAGGGGTTAAATACGTAGTTTGATTTTGATATTTAGATTGACGTGTTAGTAATCCAATTGTAGGCAGTTCGTGTGTGGAACTCTTCAGCGTATCATCACAAACAGGTGTGTAAATGACACCCACTCATATACTAGATCGGCAAAAGCCGAAAGGCTGAAATGCCGAAAAGTTGACATTTGTGAACTTACGAGCGTGCGAGCACTCGTGAGGTGGTTTGTTTGTTAATTTTGGTAATCATAAGCGGTAAGAGTGCAGAGTGCGCAATTTCATGCACTTCGGTATATTTGGGCTTAATGGGCCAAAAACAGGGTAGTAGGCCAACGGCCCCAATTCGATAAAAACGCTCGGTAAGTGTTTCTGTTAATGCGTTAATGGTTATAATATGTGTGTAAACTCTAGAATAGTAAATTTTACTAAAATACCCCTAAGTATGAAAATTACCATTTTACCTCTAGGTGCAAAATGATCGTTATACCCCTAGGGTTAATTTTGACTGAAATGCATGATATTCTAATTCTGTTTATTGTATACCATGACATGTATATCTGTTGCATGGGGTTGAGTTTTGTTATGGAGGAAGAACCCGTTCTGGTGGCTGTGCCACATATTCTGATATGAGCGGTTTTGCTACGGATTATAGTTAGTGCCGCAATCAGTGCTAACACCGTAAGTGTAGGGATGGCATGGGTGATTTATTCCCCACAGGAAGTGTAGGGATGGACGGAGGCAAGTGCAGGGTTGGATGGGGTTATCATGCATTAATCATATGAGACTGTTTTGTTATGGGCCAAATATATTGAAATGGGCCCAACTGTGTTGATATGGGCTAGGCCCAGTATACTCTGATACTGTAAAGGGCTATGGCCCAGATTAATATTGATATGGGCTAAGGCCCAGTTAACACTGATTTCTGAATAGGGCTTAGGCCCAGTAAAGCTTGAACTGATTTGGGCTCTGGTTGGGATACTTTACACACTGAGTTTTCCAAACTCACCCCCTTTTTCCCATCTTTGCAGGTGAGCCTTAGATTGGTGGATTTGGAGCTGGAGGAATCCAGAGTGGCCATGTGGACTGTTTAAAATAAGTATTTACGCCTTCACTTTTATTTTAGATTATTTCCTTTATGTTTTCGGGTTTTTAATTTGTAATAAGGCCGCTTTAATTATTTCAGTATGTTTTGTTAGCTTAGATATGATATTATTTTAATTGTTTAAAATTGAATAGCTCTTGGGCGCGTTTTAAAAAGATTACCTGATTTCAAAACATCGTGAAACGAGACAAAGCTTCCGCAATGAATACGTTTTCAAAATTAATAAGTGATTTCAAATGATTTAAAACGAAATGGTTTTCATTGAACAATCGCTCAGTTAAAGTGTGGCAATGATGGTGTGCATGTCTAGGAGTGGATCCGTGGAGAGCTTGGTACTTAAGCAGTCTAATAGACTCACGTTCTCTTTTCTGGCATCCTACCTGGTGCACAGCTTCCATTCACTTTAATTTAAAGCGAAAATATTCTTTAAACACTAAGAAAGGTTTTAGATAAAACATGACTTCTCTAGTAACGTTTCCATGTAACACGCTGAATTCGGCTGTAACGTCTGGGCCGGGTTTGGGATGTTACATATAGAACTATAAAAATTTCATCCACCCTACACACTACGTAAAGTGGAACTAAGCCACTTGAGTAAAAGTATATAGCGGTGCTGGTATACGGTTAGTATAGTACGATAAACCGCTTTACACAATATTGCAGTTAAAACTACCCAAATCAGACTTCCTTCTTTTCACAACCAAATCCCATATTTTCATGCAGATGCACAATGCACACAGCTTACAGATAATCATACAATAGTCATATGGAAACAGAAGTGCATATATTCAATCGATTAGATTCAAAATCAATTATGTCTGTATTTATTTGCTAGGTAACATCACACAACATTTAATCAAACTGTTAAATTAATACTATAATTACAAACAAACGCACAAATCCAAGCTGAGACAGAGTCCCAACACACTTATAGAGGTCTAATTGAGAGTCGAGTACACAGACACATTAAACTGGTTAATTTATTATTTAGAGCAAAAAATTTACAAAACAAGGCCACACGACCATGTGCCTAGGTCGTGTGAAGGTTGGCACACCCATGTAGTGGTCTACATGCCCATGTACAAGCTGCACATACGCATGTAGAGGAGACACACACCAGTGTGACCCAGTTACATGGTCGTGTGAGCAGCCTGTGTAACTCTTTATCCAAAATTAATAAAATAAGGTGCAAAGTAGACACAGCCATGTGGAAATCCCACACTAGGGCACACAACCGATTGACCAAGGCACACGTCCGTGTAAAAATCTAAAAATCAGCGACACGACTATGTGGCACCAAAATTCATCCAAATCCTTAATTCCTAATCTCACACAGCCATGTAAACTACCCGTGTGTGACATATGCCCATGTGGCTACCTGTGTGGTCACGAAACCACACAGAGCCGGGTTGAAAAACGCTCTCTTGGCAATGAAACAGATCTCCAACCTTTGGTAATTCATAAGCATAAAAAAATACCTAGATTTTTATACAATTCAATAGCAAAAAAACACTTCGATTAGTCAATTTCAGAAACATACACAGAATTTGCCGAATCCTATAAAACCAAACTAGTAATTTGATAATGAAATTGGAGAATTTCCAAACACACACCTGAATTCGTGACTAAAACCCCACAATAACCTCAATCCGAACTTCAGACTAACACGCACACACAAAAATAAAATCCATCAGAACATGAAATTTGCAATACCAGTTTAGATGAAAATCAAAACAATTCAACTTAAGCTACCCTTACCTAGAAACTCCTGTTGACGAAATTGTAAAAAAAAAAAACTAATGACGACAATAAAAAATAATCGGAATAGAACAGAAAGCAAAAAAGGAAAAATAGATGAAACAATAAAAGAAAGAAAAAACTGACAAAAAGAAGAAAAGTGAATCGCAAGAGAAAGAGAGAGAGAGGAATGTGAGAACGTGGAAAATTTTTTTGGGGTAACTCCCTGTTTCAGATAAATAAAAAATGAAAAAAAAAATAAGTATTGAAACTTTAAACAAACTAAAATAAAATTGACCCTTCCAAAACACTCATGATGATTCGAACACGAGACCCAGAGATGAACCTTCGCACCTACAACCACTGAGCCAGCAAGCTCATTTTAACACTAAAACATAGAAACAAATAAAATTATTCAACCTACCCTACTCACTGACCCTTATTTCAAATCTCAAAACTTCTATCCTCAAAATCCGAGGTATTACAGAAATTCTTCCTGTTAGTTTTGCTTCATTCCTTGGAGTGAATATAGCGGTACAAAACAATTATGAAAAATGAAAATATAGAGATCATGATTGCTGTTGTAATTGAGGATGTGATTGGAGACTAATCATGAAAACATGAATAGATAGATTTTGATTTGAAATCCACGCATATTTTGCAATGGTGATTATGAAATAAAATATCAATAGAGGTGTTTAGAAGTCTATCCTACTAGATTTATTGCATTCTTTGAAGTGAAATGCAAACATAAAGAAAATAAAATATATAATCACGGACCACTAAAAGTGGGAACATAGTAATAAATAAGAGAATAATGAGAGTTCTCAAGATAACTCTTCAAAGGGTAAAAATAACGTATGTTATCAATGTGATATAAAAGACTATTGGCCACATATGTGCCATATGCCTAAATATTTTGTTTCTGTTAAAATTCTTTGAGGAATAATATGATAATGTAGTAATAAATTCTATCTTTATAGATAGAAAGTTGCAACACCCTAAACCCGGCCTAAACGTTATGGTCGAATCCGGCAAATATCACATGAGAGTGTTTTGGCAAACCTTTCAACACATAAAAATTGTTCCAAATATTATCTGATACTTAGTTTGAAAGAAATCGTAAGTTTATTAATTAGCTTGAAAACATTTCTTAACACGCGGAAGCTTTAAAATCCAAATAACTCTTGTTACCGTACTACTTACGAAAACCTTAGTTAAGTTTTAAAACATGCTTTGGCGTTGCAGTTCATATTCCAAAATCACAGTTCAAAAACCCAGATTAAAACCAAAAGTCCAAGACCAAAATTACATCAAAATTCCCAAAAAAATGAATAAGCAAAATCAAAAATTTCATAAACCAAAACATATATGGTCGTGGTCACTGTCGAATCTTCCACTACACCGATCTGCCTACTGCTGGGGATTACCTGAACAGATAACAAATAAAGGGTGAGTTCTCGCAAACTCAGTGCGTACATCCCCACAGTTCGGCACGCGTAAACAAATAGCGGAATACAATCATAATTCGGGCCTGAGCCCTTTACAGAATCAGTGTAGGCCTTGGCCCACTCGGAAATAGAATCAGTTACAATTTAGGCCTTAACCTATCTTAGACAAAGCATGCATATTAGATCAGAATAATAAAAATATGCCCACCAACCCTGCACACCATCTCTGTCTAACCCAACACACTATATGGGGATAAAATCGACCCATCCATCCCTACACACCAAATATGGGGATAAAATTAACCCATCCAACCCTATACACCATAGAGTATCGTAATACGGTAGATATCATAAATACGAAGTTTAGCTACCAGATAACAGGCTTATGAAGCCCCTCAGTTCTTCTTTCACTTCATCAAACCCACTCCAATTCAATGCATCATACGAGAATGACATGCTATAATGCAGATTAACAATTATATACTCATAATCAGATCAGAACATATAAATACATACATTACAATATCATATCACAAAACAGGGGCCTAAGTATTGCTTACCGACTCTACAACAAGTTATAGTCGTCTTGGGTGACCCGTGCAGCCTTTTAGGGCACTTTAGAAAAATGGGCTCACACACCCATGTGGCCTGCCCGTGTAGGCCAATATGTCTATGTGGCCCACACGGTCTAAATTGGCCTTTGCCCAAATCTCTACATGCCCGTGTGGCCCATACAGCCCAATTGACTGAGCTTGTGTCTCGCACACAGCCTACCAGCCATCACATAGCTGTGTGTGTCGTGCCAGTGTCGCATGCGTACGGCCTGGTTCGTCGACCACACACCCGTGTACCGCCACACGAATTACCACACGGGCGACCACACGCCCGTGTGGAATCAACAGAAAGCTTTTTAGCTTTTACCGAATCTCATTTTTAGTGCGTTCGTAGTACATACCTGGTACGATTTCGATGCTACCGCAACTACGAACACTCCAGCAGCTAGAAATTGATATTTTGAAACCCCATTTAATAATACAAATGAAAACCAAATCGAAATCATCTTCCAGCGAAATCTTAAAACAACAAAAAGAGAGCTCGGTCTCTTATCGACAACGAAACGAATCCCCAACTTTTAAATTTCTGTAAAGGCACTAGCCGATGCTTGATATTCACCTAATCCGCAAACACCAACTCAGCTCTCTATTAGGAAACCAATAATAAAACGACAAAAATGACGAAACAGTACTTACCGAACGAGCGAACTCATCAGTTGGACAAGAGGCAGGAAATAAAAAACTTGAATAGCAGAGGAAGGAAAGAAAAAAAAAGAAAATTTCGGCAAGAAGGGAAGTAAATTTGGCAGTAACTAAAAACTGAAAAGATACTAGCAAAACCTGATAACCCTCAACCTTTTTCCTTAATTCACTCCACGAACCTCTTCACTATCAGAATTTTAATCCATCTCAAACTCTTACACGGCACAAGCAAAAAAATAAATCCTTTGCTGGCGCAGAGATTCGAACTCCAAACCTCCAGGCACTTAACACTCCACTTATCCCCTAGACCAGCACTCCCATTCTGTCATGTTTTTCCCACATTAATTTATAAGCCTACTGACTAGAGGCAGGGTTTATTCAGGTAAAAACAAAATTTTGCACAATCCAAGGCTTGAACCCAAGGCTTCTCAGACACTTCCCACAGCACTTAACCACTGAAACAGATACAAAATTGTGTCACTTTCTTACATAACTAAATATTTATGAGCAGCTTCTTAACTGTTCCCATACTTTTCCCATACTCAAGACCTAATACTTCTAGGCCCAAAATTCGGGGCATTACAAAAGTATTTATCTTATTTGGTACTAAAACAAACAAATATTATTCCAATATTTGATAATACAAAATTAGTCGAAAGCTCTAAAAGAGCTAATATACTAATATCTTGTGATGGTTAATCCATTGGTTTTAAAGGATATTTATAATGGATCTTATATTGAGATTGTGAATGAGGAAAATATTATATTTCATATGAATCACTATTGCTATAAATATATATTTTGAAAGGACGAAAAATAAAGGATTGGGTTATTAATTTATATTTATTTTATAATCTTTGTGATCTTCTTTTGTCATCATCCCCGTCAAGGGGTTAGAAGCAAAATATTTAATTTTGAAAGATCTATTTATGAGCAATGAAATATGATAATTCTATATAAAACTCGTTATGGTTGGATGCACCTGAAGTTGCAAATTATTATTTTTAGATATTTGAAGATTTTAGCATATTCCCTGAAGCGAATATTGCATATAATTACTTGGAAATTATATTTATTTTTTTGACTTAGTGGCATTATAATCTTCACATTGATTTAGACATTTCCAGTAGTAAATTCACAATAGCATTTATATGTGGATACAAAGTAAAAAGAATGATACAATTTAGTACAATTGAAACACATGTTAAAGTAAACCAGAAGTTTACTGATACAAATGTATTTACTACTTGGCGTGACCAGTTAGACCATCCTGGATCATATATGATGCGAAAATTTATTAAGAATTCATATGGACATTCATTAAAGAACTAAAAGATTATTTAATTTAAAAGAATTCTCATATGTTTCTTGTTCTCAATGAAAATTGATTATTAGTAACTCACTAGAAAAAGTTGAGATTTAATGTCTTGCATTTCTGAAACGAATATGGTCTTATTCATCCATAATGTGGATGGTTTTGATATTATATTATTTTGAAAGACGCATCTACAAAATAATCACATGTTTTATCAATTTGCAACCTGTCGTTTGCAAGATTGCTTGTTTAAATGATTAATTTCAAATCATGCAATTAAGACAGTTCATCTTACTAATACTAATAAGTTTATATCTCAGTCTTTTATTGATTAAGTTTGAAAAACTTTTTTAAAAGTTTGTTATTTATGCGCATAATGGTTTAGAGAAATTATTAATTGAACACCTCTGATTAATGTCTAAACTATTACTTATGAGAACTAAACTTCCTATTTCAACCTGAGATTATATTGATTTACGTGTTGTACGCATCAAGCCAAAAAGTTATAAATACTCCCCATTACAATTGATTTTTGATCAATAGCTAAATATTTCTCATCTTTGAATTTTTGTTTGTGCGTATATGTTCCAATTGCTCCACCACAACGCACAAAGATGAGTGAATCCTCAAAGAAATTTGAGAATATATATTAATTACAATTTTTTTATATACTATTAGATGTTTTGAATGTATTCAAGATTAAATTATGACATGATTTATGATTACAATTTTGATTCGATAGTTTTCCCAACATTAGGGGGAGAGAAATAATAACTTGTAATGAGTTAGGGGAAGAATAATTTGAACTGGAAGTTCAATAAAGATAACTCATTACACATTAACTATTAGATGTATTTACAAACTTAATGAGAATAACCAAGTGTTATATACCATCTAATATTTTAATTTGAATCAAATTCCCATTAGGACAATCAATTAGAATAAATAATAGATTGATCGGTTCCAAAGATAGAAATTCATCTAGATTGTCATATAATGGAGTTGGGTGCTCTAGAAAAGACCTAAGACATAACTAATAAGTAAAAATTTAGAAGAGATTCAGGTACATGAAATTGAATTTTAAAATAATGAAAATAAGAGATCTTGATAAGTTATGTCAATTTAAGAAAATGTGGAATCAAATAATAAAAGTGGTCGACAATGATTTTGTATTTGTAAAATTTTGACACAACTGTATCTGCTTCAGTGGTTAAGTGTTCTGGGAGTGTGTGAGAGGTTTGGAGTTCAAGCCTTACCTTTATCAATTTTTGTTATTTTTAGAATTAAGCCCTATCTTTGTTCAGTAGACTTATATTTAATTACTTGTAATTTCATATCAGAATGAGCCTGCTGGTTTGAGTGGCAAGGAAGTTGGTGTGTTGAAGGTCTGGTGTTCGAGTATCTGGGTGAGCGAGGGAGTTTATTTTTGCTAGTTTGACTAAGAGAGTTTCGGTTGAACAGAAATTATGAGTATGTGGTTACATAGTGGGTTAGTGGGAGAGATATGGGGGATTTGTGTCATCTTTTATTTTTATTTCTATTTTTTTTCAAATTTCATTTTCTCTCTCCTTCAGAAAACTTTTGACATTCTTCTAAGAAAATTCTTTTCTTCCAACTCTTCTTTTGTGTTCTTTCTTCTTTGATTCTGTTTTGCTATTCCATTTTTCAATCTCTGCGATTCGCGGGTTGTTGATTCTATTTGGTTTGTGGTAGGTAAGTTTTCTTACAGTTTGGAGCATTTAAAAATCGGTTTCGAATGTGTTAATGTGATGAATTTGTGTAGGTGTTAATCAAAGGGATCAGAATTTAGCTTCTTTTATGCAGTGGATTGGAGATTTTGGATACTGTTTTGGTAAGTGTTCGACTATGTCAATTGAATTGTTTCTCAAGTGGTTCTTAGGAGTTCGATGGATTGAGGCTTCGATACTTGGTATTAATTGATTGAATGTTATTTTTAGGGTCAGAAAGCTCGAGAGTGCTTTTGCATCAAATCAATACCAAGTCTGTACCCGAAACGCAGAAAAATGAGATTTTGCAAAAGCCAAAAAATGAATCTATCAACACCACATGGGCGTGTGGTCACCCGTATGGTAGGTCGTGTGCAAGTACACGACCGTGTGGGCCCATACGGGCAAGTCACACGGGCATGTGGGCCCATTATACTGAAGTACTCTGTAGAGTCGCACGAGTCGTCCTATTCGATTGTGGGCCAATCGTAGGGTCAGCAAAGGCTAATTGAACCCTAAGACTATGTGATCTGTGAGACTGAAATACTAATCTGAATATGACTATGTTATGCATAAGTGTGTATCTGTTTGAATAAGCCTGTTAAGCATGCTTGCCTATTAATTCTGTATATATATGCCCTGTATCTGTTTGGGGTGGGTTTGTATATGCGGAGGAAGTATCTGTTTGGCACTAATCGCTTATTATCTGGCAGCTTGGATGCATTATATCTGATACGTGTCGTAATGGCACAACATGGTGTGTAGGGATGGGTGGGTGTTTTTAACCCCACATAGTATGTTAGGATGGTCGGAGATGGTATGTAGAGGATAGGGGTAGGACTCTGATTCTATTTACTATATTTGTATCTAAAATGGGCCTAAGCTTGATTTCGTATCTGTAACTATTTCTGACTATGTGTATGATTATGTATGATTGCATGCTTGATTCTGCTGGGTTACACATTGAGTTTACGTAAACTCACATCTGCTTATTTGTTCTGTCAGGTAATCCACAAACTTAGGCAGATCAGTGCGGCAAGAGACTCAGCAGTGGCCACACAACATTGAGCAATTTTCAGCTATTGAATTTATGGTTTTTATATTAAATTTTAGATTTATTGAGACTTTGTAATTTTTAGGACTCTCTGGACTCTTTGATTTTAACTTGGATTTTGGATTTATTTGTTTGAAATGTTGCATGATTGATAAAACATTTTATGAGGCTGAAGATTTTAACTTAACCAAAGTTTCCTAAAAATATAAATTCGATTTTAAAACTAAACGTTTCGATTGTTAAGCTTCCGCGGTAAGTTAGATTTTTGACAAATAAACCAATTAAATAATGAAACAACAATGTTTGGTAAGACAACTATGTTTTCCAAACCCATTCCATGTGATACCACCAGATTCGACCATAACGTTTAGGTCGAGTTTGGGGTGTTACAGATTTTGCATGCACTATTATTATTGAAATAATGAAATAAAAGGAGAATCTTGAATAAATCTATTGAGAAATATAGTTATGGAATAAATTGATCAAAATAGAAAGACGCAACCCAAGTACAATTAAATTCGTGGAGTTTTTGGACTAGTAGTCCAAATATCTAAAGATATAAAGCTAGTGAAGGTGCAATTGAAGTAGTTTTGCAAAAGTGGAATAAAAATATGAAGTTTTTCGCTAAGTCCTGGCATTGGTTATGAAATGATAAAATATTCTTTTGTGGTTGATGCAATAACCTTTAGATATATTATTAAATTGGCAATTTATAAAAGATTTAACTTGCGTCTAATGGTTATTGTTACAGCTTTTTAAGAATCACTATATAGTAAAGTTTATATTAAAATCCTTGAAGGATTTAGGATGTTAGAAGCATATTGAAATTCTCGAGAAATTGTTCATTTATATGAATTAAAATAATTTGAACATATGTGGTAAATTTGACTAAGTGAATAGTATTTGAAGGAGGATTATAAAATGATCCAAAATACCTATTTTTATTTTTATAGAAGGATTATGATTAAAGTTTCCTATTATTATTGTTGAAACTCCTGAATAGATCAAAATATATTTCCTCAAAATTTTCCCTCACTCGTGATTTTCAAAAGAATGATAATATAAATGCTTAGCAAATACATTCAAATAGTCATTTGAAAAACTAATATTCAAGATTGAATACGTAGAATATGAGAAAATATGTGATATTTTCATGAGGGGGAGTAAATATGCGTTGCACTCTTTTTCCCTTAATCGAGGTTTTGTCCCATTGGGTTTTCTTGATAAGGTTTTTAATGAGGCAGCATATTATGTGTATTATAGATTGTGTACTCATTTTCCTTCATTAGGTATTTATCCCACAGGGTTTTTCCTAATAAGGTTTTGACGAGGCACACTATCTACCAATGGACACCCAAGGGGGAGTGTTAAGAATATCTTATTAAATGGATGACCGTCATGATCAAGATAAAGTTTTAATGTACTTTAAATTCTAATAAGTATTAGAATTAGATCTCTACTTTTATACTTCTTATGCTTATAAATAGAGACTCTGATGAAGCATTGTAATAATCCCTTTTGATCAATAAAGTACATTCTCTATTGCTTTTATATTTTCTTTATTCTCTCCATCTCTCTTTATTTTATAACAATTTTATATTTTTCTAATAACTCATATATTAGTATTGTATTTACCTTGTTTTAAATTTTATTATGTTGTGTTTGTATCATTTTTTTTTTATATCAATTCAAATACAACTAAAATATCCACAGATGCAAACTAATAACACTACGTTTGGTTCTTTATAATAGAATAAAGCTATAATCAGTAATTTAACGTTTGGTTGAATGGAATGAAATAAAACTGTAATAGTATTATTGTGTTCGGTTGAATAGAATGATATTATAATAGTATAAAAAAATTGAAATGACCAGTGTACCCTTAGTAGAATTTCTTTTAGGTAGATGACTATAGTTATTGTTATTAAATTTTAACAGAATTATTATTAAAAATAATTTAATCATATTTTAATATAATTATTATTAAATATAATTTAATAAAAATGAATATATATAATTTAATAATATTTTATTTTAAATTATATTTCGAAATTAAATATTTTATACAAAATTATTTCAAATATTTTATTTTTATATTTTCTAAGTCCAAGTTTTAAAGGACTAATCTGTATTTTTTTATTATTATTCAATGTTGTATGAAATTGTCATTCTTTGGTGATACCAAAGAATAACTATCATGAGAAGACAAGTAACAGGGAAGTAATGGTCATTCCATTGAATGAGTATTACATTCAACCAAATAAAGAAATTGTTTACCATTCAATGAATAAGGGGGAATGCTTCCCCCCAACCAAATATGGTGTAAATTACCACACAATTTATGTTGTAGATTAATCCCATGTTTTAGGGTTGGGGTGAACACCCTTAATTCATATATTTTCCATTTTTTATCATAATAATTCAATATTATTATTTATTTTGAAAAAAGATAAAGTATAAATACAAATAATACAATACTCAAATAATTATAACCAAAATTAATAATTATCACATAATATAATTGGACTAAAAAAACATAATATATCTTGAACCTAAACAAGAATAAATTAGAAGGGGATTTATGCATGATAAAACTAAATTTAGAATAAAATTTAAAGAAAACTGAGACAAATTAAATATGAAATTTTAAAATTCTACCCAACTTTAAAATTTAAACTATAATTTCAATTACATACTCTAATCTAATCTAATCCAATTTCTAAAAGTGCAAAAAGAGCATATTCTAAGTTGTAGAATAACGGAAGAATTGATATAGGGAATGTTTTATTGTTCTGTCTAAATATCTCTGTTTTTACCTGAATTGAATGACTTGATTTTATAAGCTCAATTTTATGAAAGGGGCTAATTCCTTTTGAGATTATGGCCCAAATTGCACTCAATTTGTCACATAGTTTAGAAATAAAGAGAGAAAAAAATGAAAGGCAACGTAAGATACCTTAAACAAAGAAAAATTGTGTTCATGCTTATTTTATACATGTTTTTATAAGTTAATAATTTATTTCTTATACAAGATATCTGACAAGAGTTTTAATTATCGTTCCGTATAAATGAACAAATATTAATAATTTATATATTAGTATGTTTGTGTATACCTGTTATTTTATATTGTGCCTAACCATCACGCCATTATTCTGAGTCTTATGATGTTGCTCATGCTTTTTAGTATAGACTTTAAAACCATTAATTATAAGCCCATCATAAAAGGAAACTACCTTATGCAGTCCCTGACCAAGAGCAATTACATCAAAATCAACTTGTTCGACTTCCATCTTTGGAATTTGACCATATAGTAGGAAATCAATTAGCTCTTGTTCTATGAACAAATTTCTACAATGTGCCCTCATTATATAAATATTAAGATAAATTAAATGAATCATGACAATTTACCTAGTTCGCAAGCCATTTTGGGAACTTTTCAACCAACGATTTGTCCTTTGTGCGTTTACTCATCTGAATACCATCATAAGCAGCTTGTTGAGACTCCAAAAATGTCCCATAATATATTCAGTATTTTAAGGGAAATGTTGCCAAAATGCATACAAATTAAGAAATATTACTTTATTCATCTACTTGGTTAAGAAAAACAATCAAATGACAAGATTTTCCTCAGAAAACTCTCTGACGGTATGGTGATAGCTTATCACTATGCAATAGAACATAGCAGTTTACTTGTGCACTAGGTCGCATGTCCAAGATCTTTGTTTCCATATTTCCAATTGGACGTCCTCCAGAAGAGAAAATGTACCATTTTTTAATATTCGCGTCATTTCTGGGAGGATTGGAAATTATAGTCTCTAGGTTAGAAAAATAACGGGAGCAAAATGTAAGACATTTTGAAACTATGTACCCTTCAGCAATGGAACCTTCGAGATAAGCTTTATTATGCACCGAAGCTTTCAATCTTATAATATACCTGTATCATAGACATACATATCTTTACATACTTATTATATAATATGTTAAAATAATAAAGATAGAATATTATGAAATATTAGTAATATCTTTCATATACCTTTCGGTCGAGTACATCCGCCAGTATTGAACATGTCCATCAAGCTTAGCCTCTATTAGCAAATGAATAATCAAATGAATCATGACTATGAAGAAAGTTGGAGGAAATATTTTCTCCATTTCATAAAGCGTTAACACCACTTGTATTTGAATTTGATCAACTTCTTGTGGATCAAGACTTTTTACACATAATCTCTTAAAGAAATTTGATAGATCTGTAATAAAATTTATCATAATTAAAGTAGAATACTTAACCATTGAAGTAGATATACATTTATCATAATTAAATAGAATCAAAAGTAAGATTTTTGGGGCGCTACAACTCTACCCCCTTAAAAGAAAATTTTGGCCTCGAAATTTACTTGATCAGAACAAATGAGGATATTACTGACGCATCGCATCCTCGGGCTCCCACATGGCCTCCACAATGCTATGATTCCGCCACAGCAGTTTCACTAATGGAATAGATTTCCTCTTCAGAACCTTTACATCGCGATCCAAAATCTAAACTGACTCCTCCTCAAAGGTCAAGTCTGACCTAACCTCAATTTTCTTAACAAGAACAATGTGAGTAGGGTCAAAGTGGTAGTGCCTTAACATAGAGACGTGGAACACGTCATGAATATGATTCAACTCTGGAGGTAGCTCCAACTGATAAGCAACCGGTCCCACTCGCTTCAGAATACGGTAAGGTCCAATAAACCTAAGGCTCAATTTACCCTTACAACCAAACCTCAGTACTTTCTTCCATGGCGAGACCTTGAGAAACACGAAATCTCCCACAGAATACTCGATCTCACGTCTCTTCAGGGCCGCATAAGACTTTTGCCTGTCAGAAGCCGCTTTCAAATGATCCCGAATCATTCTAACCTTATCCTCTATCTCGGAAACCAATTCAGGACCCAGAACATGTTTCTCGCCCAACTCAGTCTAACATAAAGGAGTGCAACACTTACAACCATACAGTGCCTCGTAAGGGGCCATTTGGATGTTAGACTGGAAGCTATTATTAGAGGCAAACTCCGCTAGCGGTAGATAATCCTCCCAACTGCCTCGGAAATCAATAACACATCTCCTCAACATGTCCTCCAGTATCTGAATCACCCTCTCAGACTGACCATCGATCTGAGGATGGAATGTCGTAATGAAGTCCAACCTTGAACCCAGAGCCTCATGCAACCTTTTCCAAAATCGAGATGTGAAACGAGGATCCTTATCAGAGATGATCGAAACCAGTACCCCATGAAGTCTCACTATCTCTAAGATATAAAGTTTCGCCAGCTTCTGTAGAGAATAATCAATACGAATCGGTATGAAGTAAGAGGACTTGGTCAATCGATCCACGATAACCCATACTGAATCCTTCTTAGTGGGTGTTAGGGGCAACCCACTTATGAAGTCCATAATTACATGCTCCCACTTCTAGAGAGGAATCTTAACTGGCTGTAGCAAACCCAAAGGTAATAGATGCTCAGCCTTAACTTGCTAGCACATCAAACATTTAGCCACAAAATTGGTAACTTCCCGTTTCAGTCATGACCACCAGTACAACTCACGGAGGTCTCGGTACATCTTAGTCCCACCAGGATGCATAGCATAAAGGCTACTATGCGCCTCCCTTAATATGAACTGCCTCAAATCGGTGTCGTTCGGTACACAAATTCGTCCACGGAAACATAAAACACCCTCAGAGTTCAACCCAACATCTGTAGTGCTACCACTCTCAATCTATCAGAACCGAGAACCTAAAGACTCGTCCTGCAACTGTTTCCCTTTAATCTGATCTATCCAATTCAGTTTAACTTGAAGCTCAGCCAATAGACTACCATCATTAAATAAACTGAGGGGAGCAAACATCGCCCTTAAATCGGTCATAGCTCTACGGCTCAGTGCATCGACCACCCTATTGGCCTTGCCAGGGTGGTACTCAATGGTGAAGTCATAGTCCTTGAGCAGTTCAATCCATCTACGCTGCCTAAGATTCAGCTCTTTTTGAGTAAGGAGATACTTGAGGCTCTTGTGATTAATGTAAATGATACACTTCTCACCATACAAATAATGCCTCCAAATTTTCAGTGCGAAAACTACCACGACCAACTCCAAGTCATGCATCGGATAATTCACCTCAGGAGTCTTAAGCTGACAAGACGCATATGCAAGCACCATACCATCCTGCATCAATACACATCCTAAACCGACGTGTAACGTGTCACTATAAATAGTAAATTCCTTTTCAGACTCTGGCTATATCAGAATAGAGGCCTCGGTCGAAGATGATCTTGAGCTTCTCGAAGCTCTCTTCTTTGCATCACCCGCTTAAACAAAGACACCCTTACGTAGTAGCTTAGTCAAAGGTCTTGCAATCAATGAGAAGCCCTCTACAAATTATCGATAATAACCCGTCAGTCCTAGAAAACTACGGATCTCACACACGTTCCTAGGCTACTTCCACTCCAACACAGCCTCAATCTTTCAAGGATCAGCTCGAATCTCCTCAACAGAAACTACATGACCCAGAAATGTCACCTCACGTAGCTAGAACTCGCACTTGCTAAACTTAGCATAGAGCTGCTTCTCTCTCAAAGTCTACAGAACAATTCTAAGGTACTCGTCATGCTCACCCTCAGTCCTCGAATAAACCAATATGTCGTCGATGAACACTACCACAAACCGATCTAGATAGGGCTAAAACACTCAGTTCATCAAATCCATGAAAGCTGCCAGTGCATTAGTCAGTCCAAATGGCATTATTAGGGACTCGTAATGACCATAATGAGTCCTAAACGTCGTCTTATGTACATTAGCCTTATTGACCATAAACTAATGATACCCAGATCGGAGGTCAATCTTAGAGAACACCGAAGCACCTCGAAACTGGTCAAACAGATTATCTTTCCTCGGTGGGGGGTATTTATTTTTAATGGTCAACTTGTTCAGTTACCGGTAGTCGATACACATCTGCATGGATCCATCCTTCTTCTTCACAAATAGCAGCGATGCTCCCTACGGAGACACACTAGGGCAGATAAACCTATGATCCAATAACTCTTGAATCTGAGCCTTTAGCTCCACAAGGTCCTTCAGTGCCATTCGATAGGGAGCGATGGAAACCAGAGCTGTACTAAATAGGAGCTCAATACCAAACTCCACTTCACGATTCAGAGGTAAACCAGGTAACTCCCTAGGAAAGACGTTCGAAAAATCTTTTACCGTTCTATTATCCTTAACCGAGGAATCCCTAGAATCCAAAACACTTATGTAAGCTAGGAACGCCTTACATCCCTTACGTACCAACTTTTCTTCCACCAGTGTAGAAATTACATTAGTTAGATAATCCTGGCACTCTCCAACCATGACTACCTCATCATCATATTCCGTCTTTAATACAACCCTCTAAGTCATGCAGTCTAAGCTAACACGATGCTTGACCAACTAGTCCATCCCCAGAATTAAATCGAACTCCTCAAAAGGGAGTTCCATTAGATCAGCCAGAAAGATTTCTCCTTAAACCTTTAAAGGAACATCTCTAAACAGCTGGTTAACCCTTATAGATTTCCCCAACAGACTCAGTACAGTAACCTCACTCGTAGTGCTCTCAACCAAGATCTCCAAATTTCCAGACACATATAGGCTATATAGAAGTAAGTGGATCTTATATCTATCAATGTAGTATATGATACATAAAAATAAGAAACGTACCCATGATGATGTCCGGAGTATCTCCATCCTCTCGGTGACAAGCAATATAAACTAGAGTCGATAGCCTCGTCTCAGTCTGTCCGGCACGTCTGCCCAATGCTCTCTACCTATGGCCCATACCATTACCACTTCTGACCTGACCACGGCCCCTCGGTGGCTGTACAGTACCAGTACCCGGAGCTTGCCTTTGATCAGCCCTTAGCAGACGCTCTCTAATGTGATGTTTCAGCAACCCACATCTCAAGCATGCCCAGTCCTCTCCCAACACTCGCCCTGGTGACGTCTACCACAATCAGTACATGGCTGCAGTCAAGTAGTAAAAACAGAGAGCCCAACTCTAACTGGCCCATCAACTCTAGCCTTTTTTCTAGACCTCTGCACCGCACCCGAGGGCTCTTAATCCCTCTTATTCCTACCTCTCTCTCTATCCTGATTTCGGCACTCAGCGCGCTTAACCTCCTCGGTGATCTTCGCCTTCTCAACCAGGGCAGAAAAATCTCGCTCCCTCTACGGAGCTATCAAAACCCGTAAGTTATCTTTGAGACCATCCTCAAAGTAGACACATTGTTCGTACTTAGACGCCACCATGCCTCGAGCATAGCGGCTCAGCCTCAGGAACTCGGCCTCATACTCGGCCACTAATCGATCTCCCTGAGTTAAATTTAGAAACTCCCTTTTATGGGTATCCACGTAACTGGCTCTCACATATTTTGCCTGAAAGATGATCTTAAAGAACTCCTAGGTCAATCGTTCGAGATGAGTGCCCTTCTTAACTATAAGCCACCACTGATATGCCTCATCACGAAGCAGCGAGACTGCACCCTTTAATTTCTGTTCTGGGGTGCAATCTAAATCGTCCATGATCCTCTCCGTGGCTTCAATCTAGTACTCGGCCACATTAGGAGCAACTCCAGTGACACCTCTAAATAGTTCAGCCCCATTGGACCAGAGTCGTTCCATAACCGACCCTCGGCCCCTAGATCCAGTATTGGGCCCAGCGACCCTCTCTAGTATCTTTAGCATAGCCTGGGACAATGCGTCATCCTTAGCTATGAGATCTTGAAACCTAGACTCGGTAACAGGCGATACTGGTGTCTCACTCGTTTCCAAATTAAGCAGGTTCCAGAAGATGAGGACCCAGCTCGAGCCCCTCTACGGCCTCTAGTACCCCGTCTGCGAATACCTAATGTGCTCATATCTAATCGAATTATCAGTATTTAGAAATTTTATGAATCAGGTACAGTTCAATATTTATTAATAGATGTTTTATGTAAAACATTATCGGTAATTCAGGGTTTGTTTTCGTATATTACAGTTTCACTTTAGTTTTCAGTACAGTATACTACCTATAGTAGTTTCAAAATATACTATCAATAACATTTTCAGTTAAAATAATTCACAGTTCAGAATACTTACAGGATTGGCGCCGGAGACTCGTTGTACCACTTACTTAGTAAAACATTTCAAATCATTTGAAAATCAGTTCTTAAAAACCAAGTTTTAAACTCAAATCCACAACCGAGTTTTGTAACCTGGCTCTAATACCACTAAATGTAACACCCTAAACCCAGCCTAGATGTTATGGCTGAATCCGACGATATCACATGATAGGGTGTTTGAAAGCCATGTCATCGCAATAAAACTGTTTCCATTAAATTGTTTTTTCTTTTCCCTTATTAGTTCCAAAATTTGTTTCACTCGTTTAATCAATTATTTAAAACGTGACTCGTTGCGGAAGCTTTAAAAAAACTATTTATTTTATGAAAATCGAATTAATTAAGTAAATCTGTCCATTTTAGGAAAACCCCTTCATTTTAAAGAAAACCATTTGTTCGTCGAGTTTTGCAGTTTAAAAAACCATTAAACAGTAAAAAAATCCAGCAAAAAGTCAAACAGTCCAAAATGTCCCAAAATTACACAAAATATCCCCAAAAATAATTAAGCAAAAATAACCTTAAATCATACTGAAACAGAAACAGTCTCTAACAAATGTGTGGCCACCGCTGAGTCTTCTGTCGCACCGATCCGTCTAAGTCTAAGGATTATCTGTACAGATTAAACACAATGGGTGAGTTTATATAAATTCAGTGTGTAATCCCCATTACCCCAACTCAGGTTCAGTATTCAGTATCAGTTATGCACTAGAGCCATAGCCCATCATAGTATAAGTCATACATCCAGTATTCAGTAACAAGGTCCTATCCAACTAGCCTCTACACACCATCTTCGTCCAACCCTACACCCCATTTGGGGATTAAATCAACCCATCCATCCCTATACTCCATATAGTACTGAAGGCGACACAAGCAGTAGTTTGTAGCTAAGCTGCCAGAATATTAGGGTTAAAATCCTTTCAGTTCACTTCCTCCAAATATCATCATCCCAACCCCATGCAATGCAACATGCAAACGAATGTCATGCTATCATAGATCTATCAGATATGCATACAGTTCATTGTACATGCTTATATATATAACATGCTCAGTAAAAAATTCACATAGCCAATTTCACACAGATAAGGGTCTAAGTAGTGCTTACCGACCCTATGGAAGGTTTAAAGTCGACTTGGGCGACCGTGCAACCTTAACTGTCATTTCAATGAAAATGGGCTTACACGCCTAAATGGCCTGCCTGCGTGGGTCCACATACCTCAGTGGCTCACACGGCCCAAATTTGCCTTGGCCGTGTAGATCACACGACCTGTCCCAAAATTCCACATGCCGTATGGTTTATCCGTGTTAACCCACATGCCTGTGTGACCCACACGGCCTAAATCAGTCCAGCTCGTGTGTCGTACATGACTTGTCTGGCCTTCACATGACCGTGTCATGCGCGCATGGCCTGGCCTCGTCGATCACATGCCCGTGTCCACCACATTGGCCACCACACGCCCGTGTGGCGTTGACAGTGAGGTTTTTGGCTTTCGTCAAAATCTCATTTTCTATGCATTGAATACACATCTATGTTGTTTTCGATGCATAAGCATTCCTAAGCCTCCAGAACCTAAAAATCGGCCCAAATACCACTCAATTAATCACTTATTTTTATTCTCAATCAACTAAAATCGGAAGGAACACTCCCTAAAGTCTAACGAAGCCCTTACCTTCGAGCAAGAACAGCGATTTCGCACACTGGAGCACCGACTGGCTGACCACAGCCTCTTAACTCCCATCTAAGTACGAAAACAAGCCCCCATTAATAGAATATTCGTTAAACAAGACGAAAATGCACTTAATCAAACTTACCAAATCGCACGAAAACGACAGATGGAAACACCACAATTTGAAAGGATGTAAAAAGAGTACTAATCGAACAGCAAAAGAGCAGTAGAGAAGAGAAAAAAGAAGAAACGGAGGGGACGTCAGAACTTTTGGAGAAAGCCGAAATTTTTGAGAAAGGAGGAGGTAAAAATGAAAAAAAAAATTAAAATATGAAATAAACACCCCTTATTTTCCTTCCACAAATCCACTAAACTACAACCACTCTAGAGTCCCCACTCTATTGAAATTCTTGCCCATCACAGAGCAAAAATAAAACCCATGCTCCTACAGGGATTTGAAGTCCAGACCTCCAACATACCAACACACAACTTGACCACCAGACCAGTAGGCCCATTCTGTTATAAACTCACAACCAATTAAGTAAAAGCCTACTGAACAAGGTTAAGGCTTTATTTAGAAAAATACGAAAAATTTCCCAAGACAAGGCTTAAACTTGGGACCTCACACACATACCCAGAACACTTAACCATTAAAGCAGATACACATTTATCATAATTAAACAGGATCAAAAGTAAGAGTTTTAGGGCGTTACAGGCCCTTCATCAAGTTATTCTCTATCCCTCTTTTGACCTTTTCCATAAATAAAATTGATACGTTCAACTTCTTTTAAGATATCTTCCTTGGATCATGGTATAAGAGATACCCCACACTCTATAGTGTCGTTGAACTCACAACTCTTTTTTCGAAATGAGTGTTTAGCCTATAACCATCGACGATGACCCATATAACAAAACTTTCAACCATACCGTAGCCATTGAGATTGAGTATTTTCAGCACATATCAGGCAAGCAATGCGACCTTCTGTACTCTACCTTGAAAGATTAGCATAAGCTGGGAAATCATTGATCACCCAAAGAAGACAAGCCCGTAAAGTGAAAGATTTAGAAGTTGATGAATCAAAAGCATCAACTCCTATCCACAGTTGCTTCAACTCATCAATTAAAGGCTGCATGTAGATATCAATGTCGTTTTTATGTCCTTTTTCACCAGGGATAACCATCAATAATATCATTGATGATTGTTTCATGCATGCCCAATGTTCTAACTTATAAGGAATAAGAAGTATGGACTATGTACTATAACTTGTACTCATTGTTCGAAATGGATTGAATTCATCGCTAGTCAAACCTAGACTAACATTACGAGGATCAGCTGCAAAATTAGGAAACCTCTTATCAAACGCATCCCAGGGAGAACCATCAACTGGATGTCTCAATATACCATATTTGGTTCGTCCTTCTTTATGTCATCTCATGGATTGTGATGTCTTAGAGGATTGAAACAATCTTTTAAGTCTGGGAATCAAGGGAAAGTACCATAATACCTTAGCAAACTTAGGACGGCGACAACTACCATCAACCTGTTCATCTGCATCTAACTCTTCAGAAGACTACCACCTTAAGCTTTTATAGACATCACATCTGACCTTTTTACTAGCGTCACACCAATATAACATACAATCATTCGAGCATACACCAATGTCCTTTCAATGTGTTCTCAATGAAAATTTTAATGCTTGTATTCTTTTATTATACCATGAAGACAAAGATGATCACCATAATATGTGGTTAGCGCAATATCCTATTATTGCAATAATGGTATAGACAGTGTATTTTTCCATTAAAGAGTGATTTTTCAATTGCAAATGATTGAAATCTTTCTATTCCAACCAAGTTATTGGTACTAAATCTCAGTGCATCCATCCAACTTTTATCCACCATCTTTTAAAGTAATTACTATGAAATAACATGAGTACTTAAGCTAGCAAATACCCACTGTAACAACCGATTTTTAGTGAAATCAAAATAATGGTTTCGAGACCACAAATTCGAGTCAAAAATAAAATTTATTTTAATATTATTACATGGTCTGCATTATGATAGGATTGTTATATGAAAATTTTGATAAGAAAATTTTATCGATTATGTGTTTAATTAGGGAAAGGACCAAATTGCATAAAATACAAAAGTTAAATTCTAGTAGCTAAAAGGATCAAATAGCTATGGAATTCAAAACTTGAGATCTTTATATGGGAATTAGACCATTAAAGAAAAGTTAGTAGATATTTTTGGTGATTCATCCATGGAAAAATTAGAAAAGACTAAGAACTAAATTGGAAATGTGAAAAATTAAAAGATGATAACTAATTAAATAGAAAATATCATCTTATTTTCATCATCTTCATCCTCAAATTTTATGGAAACCCTAGGAGAGATAAAGGAAACTAATCAAGCTTAATTAGGTATGTTTTCTTGTCTCTTTTTAATAATTTTTATCTTGTTTTAGATCGAGATAGTTTAATTTATTTATTTTGTCTTCATCCTCAAATTCTGTGGAAACCCTAGGAGAGAGAAAGGAAACAATCAAGCTTAATTAGGCATGTTTTCTTGTCTCGTTTTTAGTAATTTTTATATTGTTTTAGATCGAGATAGTTTAATTTATTTATTTTGGGGATTAATTTGAAAAGGAATCAAATGGATTAAATTCATGATTAAATTCATTTATATAGATCCAGACAACTCAAATTCGAAGCTAGATTGAGGAAAAGAAAAAGTTTTGGATTAGTAGATTTTCATACACAAACAAGTGTTGAGGTAAGTTCATGTAACTAAATTGTGTTTATTATATGCTTGAATTGATTGTGGTATGTGATTGAATGAATTATATAAATGTTTACAGTATGAAATAAATCAGATCCCCGATAATGTTTGATAAATGATAAGTTCCATTTGAATAATGAAATTCGATAGATATATGTGATTTTTCATATTGAATAAGATCCTGCATTTGTTGCGGACAAAATATAGCTCGGACGAGCAATCATGATAAAATCCCTCTCGAGCATCCTGTTAAATATTTCCTGCGAGCATATTGATAGGTAATGATTATGCATGTGTTGCACATTACCACAGCTCTGTGTGAGCGTTCTATTACATGATTCGATCGATTGTGATCCAGCATATAATGCAGATACAAACACAACTTTACATGAACATCCTGATATAAGCTCTTATTGCTTCCTGACATGGCTCGCTTGAACTTCCTGTTACCTTATCTGGTACTTCCTGATATTAACTATTTGGAGTTACTTGTTAAGCTCTACGAGCCCCCTGATTAAAACTCTTATAAGTTTTTCTGTTTTGCCTGAATAAGTGTCCTATTACATGGCTCATCTAAGCATCCTGATATGTGGCTCAAGTGTGTGCTCCCTGTTTAAGTGCCTTAACAGGTACCCTTGATTATGAGTTGACGGTTTACGATTTTGTACACCTTCTGTGTACTACCTGAGTCTCCATCGAAATTTCAATGATTCAACGGATAAATTCCCGAAATGAGAATCTATGAGATTAAATGAATTATATCTCAAATGTTCCCGAAATACTTGAAAGTTTGTAACATGATGAACTCATCTATGCTTACTTGATGTATATGTGAAATATGTGACTAACATACTTGCTTGAGTGTATATGATTAGGCAAATTTGCCAATTTGTTGAGAATCATGTTATTGTATGCTTATTTAAATAAATACAAATGGGTAAGTTTAATTCTTGTTATATGAACCTACTAAGCATTAAATGCTTACTAGGTTTTATTTTCTCTATTTTATAGTGCTCGAGAGCTCGCAAAGGTTGGAGACCGGTCGGAGCATCATCACACTATCCACTATATCGTTTTGGTATAATAATAGGTATAAGTTAACTTGACCAAATGATGGCTTGTAAATGGATGTTTGTAATCTAGCTATTGGTATGGCTAGTGATGTTTGATTTGGCATATTATTACAAAGTTATAACATGTTAATATATATGTGTATGAAGTTTGGTTAAATTGAATTAAGGTATGTCATACATATTAATGTTGTTTTCTAGATTTATATGACTTGAATTGGTTGCTATATATGTGAAAGTGTTGTTATAGGTTGATGGAAAAATTTGGGTGAGAAATAAAGCTAGGAAATGGTTTTATTTTGTCCACATGGGTAGACACATGAGCATTTGTCTTAACCATGTGTGACACACGGCCTGGCACATGGGTATGTGATTTGGTCGTGTGTCCCCTACATCTTAAATTTGAGAAACAAAATGCTCAGAATTTAGCACACAGGCGTGTGTCTCAGTCGTGTGTGTTACACGGGCGTGTGTCTTGGCCGTATGAAACCTGCACCTAATTTGTAAAAGTTAAATTAACCACAAGGCCTAGCACACAAGCATGTAGCACAAGTCAGAGAGTTACACGGGGTCGGACACGGCCTGCAGCACGGGCATGTCCCTTGACCACATGGGCGTGTGTGCCTTGCACTTAGGAAAATTTTTAAAATTTCGCAAAAAAATTTTTGAGTTCTCAATTTAGTCCCGACTTGATTCAAATATTTAAGTTGAGCCTCAAGGGTTCATTCAAGGAACGAATTGATTAGTTTTGATTATGAATAATAAATTACATGAATTATCTGTAATTGTTCTGTAAACTTCAGTAATGTTTCGTAACCCTGTTCTGGCGATGAATACGGGTTAAGGGTGTTATACCAACTTGGACATTTGATCATCAACAACATACAAGGCAACAATCCAACTAAAAGTATGAGAATCTAAAATTAAATATTGAAATACAATTACTTTTAAAATATGGGAATCTAAAATTTACTAGTTAAAAAAATTATAGTTACTTTAAATTAAAACTCATATGTTACTTTTAAACTTAGAAAGTAGTTTTGATATTTCTATTTTTTTTACTTATAATAAAAATTACAAAATTATAATTCAACTACCAAATTTTAAATATTTTAAAAGATAACAATTTACTTTTTCTTAAAAAAATATTGAATGATGACTTTCTAGAAAGAATTGAAGGTAAATAAACTAATAAACTTTAATGTTTTAAATAATCTATCTTTTAATATTGAAAAATAACATACTAGATTTAAATATAATTTTAAAGTGATGGACTACATTAAAAATTTTATATACATTCACAGGCCATTTATGATAGAATCTCATTTATCATCATTCATAGACATATCATTGGTTTGATGGTGTGAAATATGCAAATACTCACTGTGGCTGTAATGCAATAAGAAAAATGATGTTCTAATGAAATTGAATTTAATAGGAGAATTTTAACTGTGTTAACAATTAGACTTGTATTTTTTAAATTTAGAAAGTAGATGGATCGAATTCCTTAAAATAAAAGTTTACAATGGTTGAAGAGTACAGGGACCTGAAGTATATTTTAACTATAATAATATGATAATGTCTCTTAAAAGAAATAGATGATGAAGAAAGGAAAAAAATAATTGAAATCTAGGAAAATGATTATTCCCTTCTATGTGATCAAACATAAATGAGAAACTTTGTAAATGGAGACTGATGTTCCAATTTTCATTTAATGGCACCAAAATTCAGTGATTTTTGTAAATTATAAAGAAAGGAAATTAACCCCAAAATAAATAAATGAAATCTAGTTTCTATAATCTGCCCAAAATGAGAGTTTATATATAATTACATTCAATCATAGCATTTAATAATCCCCATCCTTGTAAAAACACAGCTTACCTTTGGATCCCAGCTGATGAAGGAAACAACTTCATTATCTCTGGGCCTAGAAGGTGCAGGAACTTGCTCTTAGGTCATTCTGAAATATAAGTCAAAAGCAAGAATCGATAACAAATTCTATGCTAAAATAACCACAATCCATTCAATATATTTTCAACAAATCAAAAGAAAATGAAAAAGAATGTACACATGCACATGCACATACAAAACAGACTGAGCATCTATATTGCAGTTGATTTGTTTTGCAAGAAAAATATGAAGATTCACATAGAACTATGCTTCATATGTCCAGAAGGCAAATATCCACTACTTTGTTCAGATATTATGTTTCACTAAAACATCCTATTATAGTAAAACTTGATGTTCAATTCATTTTTAGTAGCACTATGTACCATGACAAAATAAATAATTCGTTCAGTACATTGTGTTGTAATAAGGAAAGACCATAACAATGACAACAGCAAACAAAACCCAGTTTCACTAAGAAATGAGGGTTCTTTTACCCAATAACATGGCAACCACCATTATGAACAGCTTGTGAAACTAAACCCATCAATCCTATGCCACCTCCTCCATAGAGCAAATCAATGTTGCTTGTGACTAGTAAAAGAACAAGACACCGGTTCAAAGATCAATGTATGTTAAAGAGGGAATGAGAAACTATGGTTCAAAGTTTCAAGCATGTATATATATACATTAACATTGGAACTCATTTCAGTTCAATACACATTAAAAAATGCTAAAAGACAAGCAAAAAAGCTGAAAGCTTGAGGGGGCCTTTTAAAAAATTCTAGATACCATATAAACAAATTCAAAAAGAGGTTAACAATAAAGAAATGGTATTATACACAATACAAATAAACAATACAACCTATATGGAAATAAAAGTTCAAACATGCTTCCCGACACAATGGAAAGTTAAAATGTAGTCTATTCCCTGAATATAGCCTATCGAAGGTCTAAAGTCTAGAAAAAGTTACGAACAAGGAAAAGAACACTAGCGACCATGAAAAGGATGAACCTAGAAAGCCTACATAAGTCTTTGACACTGATAGAAATGAAGTATAAGACTATTCCCCCATAAAATGAATAAACTCCTCTCTGTTTCCTATATCAAAACTTACCTCACTGGCATTGACTGTGATAACATGAGGCGTAAAACTTGACCTGACAAAAGTAGCAGCCATTCACCTATAAGTACATAATTTCACTGTTAAACTAAATAAATAAACAAATCATGTGTTGTTATACATTTAGTCTGTTTGTCAAACAAACATAGATCTATTACATAATTTTGCAAGGAAACCTTTTAAACTAGATTCTAGATGGTCAGAGAAAGAAACATATTTTCAGAACAAAAGATATTAGTAATCAATCGATCTTGCTGCTTTAACCAGTTTCATTTTGTTTACATCAGTGGGAGCATCTCGAAAAATCCTTGATGAAAAAAAAAACAAAGACACTAAGAATATTCCTAGACCTTGTACAATCACAAAAAAAAAGGCCACTCATTCATTCACAGAAACCAGTAATATCCTTCCAAATCTGAACAATGGCATCTCAAATTAGGTCCCACAAAAAGGTCAACAAGTATTATAAACTTCACATATAAGAATAAAATTATAGAAATTAACAAAAAAACAAAATCGGGTTATTGAAATAAAACTGTCGCCTTATTACCTTTCAAATTGGGGAAACTAAGGTTCCTCGAGTTACTTTAAACAGATTATTGAAATCAAATCAACCTTCTTTGTGAAATCAGTGGTTTGAGCGAAAATTATTGACGATTATGATTTTTTTTATTTATTTTGGGATTATTGAGCAAAAATTATTGATGAATATAGAGAGGGTAAAGAATGAAAGGAGAAAAAAAAAGGAGAGAAAATTTTAGAGATTTTATTTCAGGGGTTTAGAAGGGGAAAATCTAAAATGACATAGTTCAAAATAGTTGGGATAAATCATAAAGGCAACACAAAAAAGGTTGAATTAGATAAAATATTTGCCAACACATAAAAAGCTTGGGATAAGTTAATATTTTCACAACTCTTCCTAAAAAGTCGAGATATAATCAGATTTTACCAACACACAAAAATGTTGCTTAAAGATACAAATTTAAACAACCTAAAAAAGGGTCGGCGTAGCCCAAAAAGAGTCGTCTTAGGCATTTCATATGGCAACACTTTTATTTATTTGAGAAAGGCATAACAAAATTCGGCGTAGTGTTGGACAAAACCGACACTTTTAAGCGTTGCCTTAGGCATGCATTTCTCTACATTTACATAAGAGTTGGCTAAAGCGTATATAAACAAGTCTATTCCGACACTTAGGAAAGTTTCAAACCAGAAGTGTCACGATAGGCCTATTTTGTTGTAGTGTATATATGTGTTCATGAAGAGATATCATGAAAGTGAAATTTTGATAAGTAATGGTATAAGTTTAATAGTGCTAGTGATCTTGATAATTAAGATACATGTATATAAATGTTCTTGTGTAGTGAAAATATGGAATAAATTGCAAATGAAGCAAAATTAAACTAAAATATGTAAAATTTGAATTTAATGCTAGTGAGAATGAAAATTAGAGTAAGTAATGGACAAAGAGTGTAGAGAATGAAATCTTGTAAAATCTTGATAATTAAATTTATATATTCTTGTATGGTGAAATAGACTAGATTGTAAAAGGTGTCAAAGAATAATGAAATCATGAAAAACGTGAAATATTATATTTGTGAATAAATAATGTGAACTCGGTGTCAAATGAATGCCCATGTAAACTAGTATTGAACTTATTGGATATAGTTGGCATGCTATAAGAACCAAAGTGTTTTTGTGTTGTTCATGATATTAGTGATATCCACACTTTGGTGCATTTATATTATTCATGTTGCTCGCGATGATATTTTTTTTAGTGTATCAATCTCATTCAATCAAGTCTATCATGGGCTAAATATTCGAGTTAAGTGATTCTCGATATGATAGAATCATGAATTGAAATTCTTATTCATCTTGTTAATTTTTCTTGAATTCTTGTTTAATATGTTACTTTCATGAATCCTTATTAATAATTGTTAAGCTAAACTTTATGTGATAAATGTTTTTATATAACAAATTTAATGTTTTTGAATAAAACTTGATAAATTTCTAGTGACAATTTGTTCCAAAATATTTCTAAGAGCTAAAATTTTAAATATATCTTTCAAACACTTAGAAAACATTTTCAACTTATTCAAAATGATAAACAATTTTTTCAAACATTTTTATCAAGTGTAAAATTGCTCCCAGGGATCAAAGTAGTGATACCTTCTATAGGGTATCGATACCTTGACCCAAGTTTTGATACCCTTACTTGGTATCGATACCAATTTAAGCTTCAAAGTTCAAAAAATTTGAGAAAAAAATCTAATGTATCGATACCCTTAACAAAAGTATCGATACCTTATCCTTGTATCGACGCCATTTTACAGTTCAATGTTTTGAAAATTAAAGAAAAATTGTCCGAGTATCGATACTCTCCCCAAGGTACCGATACCTCATAGCAAGTATCGATACATTCCCTATTGTAATGATACTATAGGCTTAACGGTCACTAAATTTAGGCATTAAATGCCCAAAGTATTGATACCCCTTCAAATGTATTGATACTAAATGATACAGATGAGTGTGTAATAGGATCATACGTTTGTCCAAGTCGCAGATTTGACTTAGGGCTCTAGATGTTTGAAAAGAAACTTGGATTTTGACACAACCTGACACGTAAACAAATCTAAGGGTCTATTTGTTTGCATCTAAAATATTTTTCATAAAACATTTTCATTATTTTACGGTGTTTGTTTGGTGGAAAATGAATTATCAAAGGCAATCATTCTCCAAAATGAGGGTAAAATCAAAGCTTTTTTTAAGGAAAATATCTTGCTAATTTTTTTTTCCATAAGACATTTTCCAAACTGATAAGGCTCTGTTCACTGTCTTCATTGTTGAAGAAATAAAAAAGGGAAGCTTTCAGAGCAACAGAGGTGAAACCCTCTTTACTATTGTAAAAAACAATCCCTTATATTCTAATTTTATATTTTTAATGATTTAGTCTCTGAAATTCAAATTTTTACTAGTCTACAATTTAATTTCTCAAAAATAAATTTTCTTATTCTACAGTTTAGTCCTAAACCTCTTTTTGTACAGTTTTGCAAAATAGTCCCTTTTCTACAATTTCCAGGTTTTATAATTTAGTCCTTACAACTAAAATTGTCAAAATTTACAAAAATTAGTCCTTGATTTTTGAACAGTTAAACTTTCATATTCTATTTTACAAATTTGTAAATTCTCAAATAATGTAAATTAGTCCTAAAACTCAAGTTTTGATTTACAATTTAACCCATATAGTTTCAAACTTTACTATTTTATGCTCAACTTTCCAAATTTTCATATTTCATAATCATATAATGTAGTTAATACATTAATGTTTCATATTTCACTACTCAAACCCTTAGAATTCCAAAATTTACAAATTTTACAATTTAGTCTTTACTTCAATTTTTATCAAATTAAATCACTTTTCAACTTACTCATCCAAGTCATACTCAAACTAAAAATTTACCACTTTCAACTGAATTTATTCCTATAAATTTATATTCCCTAATTTATGAAATTAACAGTTAAGCTTAATTAAGTAACTTAAGATTAATTAAAACTAAAACATGATTAATTAAAATATAAATAAGTTTTATGAAATATTTACCACTTGTGTTTTCTGATTTGGGCATTGAGGCCCCGGGACTGATCGGAGAGATAAGGGAATGTCGAGCTAAGCTCCACGGAATATGTTGGTGTGTTAGAGAGTGTTTAGGTTTATGCTACACTTATAGGATATTTTAGAATCTAAGTAATTGGTGTGATGGAGATCCATGTATCCAATGTGTGGTGATAGAGTCCACATTTATGTTTTATGTTTCCAAGTTGCCAAATTATCATAAAGTGATTAATATATGAAAATGTTGTGTGCAAATGTATGTGAATATATAAGCTAGACTTGTGAGCTATTAAAGCATGAATACGTTGTTTTATCTTGAGGAATTATCGCTAAATGAATAATATATATATGAGTTGAGTGTAATTGCATGTGAGAGTATTGTTTTATGAATTAATGAAGCATGAACACGTAATTTTGACTCAATTAGAATATGGTTGTGAATGTGTTCTAGTATGCTCTTGCTTAACCTTTGATTTCGTGTATGCTTTGTGGTTATTCTAACATTCACTGAGCTTGTTTAAACTCACACACTCCTCACTAAATCTTTGTAGATAACTAGTGTTTTCAGTGTGAGCGGTGCGGCCAAGGAAGTGATCCTAGCAAGGCAATAAGTTTAAGTGTAACAACCCGTTTTTAGTCAAATTGGAATAGTGGTTTCGGAACCACAAATCTGAAGTCAAAATATTTATTTTATTATTATTTTAATGTTTACAGCATGATAGCATGTATGTGTGAAAATTTCGTTAAGAAATTTTATCGTCTAAATGGTCAATTTGAGAAAAAGGATTAAATCACATAAAGTGCAAAACTGATGTTCTATTAGCTAGAGGTGCCTAATAACTATGGAACTTAAAAGAGGATGTCCTTATGTTGTAATTAGACCATTTTTATTTTAGGTGGGCATTTATGGACATAAACAAGTGATTTTTAATATTTTAAACCAAGGTTAATTTAGTAAATTATGAAATAAGTTAAAATAAATAAAAGTAAAAGCTTAAAATATATTATGACTCAGTAAGATTTGAATTTGCGAAAACGGAGATGGCTTGAGTTACTAAAAGACTATGAGCTAGTAATAGATTATCACCCAGGGAAAGCTAATGTAGTCGTAGATGCCTTGAGTAGGAAATCTCTGTTTGCTTTGAGAGCGATGAATACGAGATTGACTATGTCTGATGATGGTTCGATGTTAGCTGAGTTGAAAGCTAAACCGGTTTTTCTTCAGTAAATTTGTGAAGCTCAAAAATGCGATATCGACTTACAAGCTAAAAGAATGCAATGTGAGTCGAATAGTGATTCAAACTATCAAATCGGGGCCGATAATTGTTTAATGTTCCGAAATAGAATTTGTGTACCAAAGAATTTTGAACTAATTCAGAAAATTTTGCATGAAGCACACAGTAATTGCTTATCCATTCATCTTGGGAGTACCAAAATGTACAATGATTTGAAGAAGTTGTATTGGTGGTTAGGTATGAAACGAGATATTTCTGAATTTGTATCGAAGTGTTTGATTTGTCAGCAAGTGAAAGCCGAGCATCAAGTGCCTTAAGGTGTGCTTCAGCCTGTAATGATACCCGAGTGGAAATAGGATAAAGTAACGATGGATTTTGTATCGGGATTACCCCTGTCTCCGAAGAAAAAAGATGCAATTTGGGTTGTTGTAGATCGATTGACAAAATTTGCACATTTCATTTTAGTACGTACTGATTTTTCGCTTGATAGATTAGTTGAATTGTACATTGCTGAGATAGTTAGATTGCACGGGGTGCCAGTTTCGATTATTTCAGATAGAGATATGAGGTTCACATCACGATTTTGGAAGAAATTACAAGAAGCTCTGGGTTCGAAGATGAATTTCAGTATAGCTTTTCATCTGCAAACCAATGGGCAGTCTAAGCGTGTAATTCAGATTCTCAAAGATATGATCCGATGTTGTGTTTTATAGTTTGAAGGCAATTGGGAGAAATATTTACCGTTGGTTGAATTTGCATATAACAACAGTTTCCAATCGATCATAAAGATGGCTCCGTATGAAGCACTGTATGTTCATAAATGCCGAACTCCATTGTATTGGACTGAGTTGAGTGAGAAAAAGATTCATGGGGTTGATTTGATCTGAGAAACGGAAGAAAAAGTGAAAGTAATTCGCGATTGCTTGAAAGAAGCTTTAGATCGTAAGAAATCGTACGCGGATTTGAAATGAAAAGACATTGAATTTCAAATCGGTGACAGAGTGTTTTTGAAAGTATCTCTGTGGAAGAAAATCCTTCGATTTGGTCGTAAAGGTAAATTAATTCAGTGTTTCATCGGGTCGTATGAGATTATTGAACGAATAGGGCCAGTAGCATATCGACTAGCATTACTAGTTGAGCTAGAGAAGATTCATAACGTATTTCATCTGTCGATGTTGCGTCGATATAGATCAGATTCATCACATGTGATTTCTCCATTTGAAATTGAAATTTAACCCGATATGACATACAACGAAGAACCGATCAGAATTCTAGCTCGAGAGATCAAAGAGTTAAGAAATAAATGCATAGCTTTAGTAAAAGTCTTATGGCATTGTCACAGTATTGAAAAGGCTACATGGGAGCCCGAGGAAGCTGTGAGAAAACAATACCTTAACCTATTCACTGGTAAGATTTTCAAGGACGAAAATCCCTAAGGGGAGAGTTGTAACAACCCATTTTTAGTCAAATTGGAACAGTGGTTCCGAAACCAAAAATTCAAGGTAGAAATATTTATTTTATTATTATTTTAATTTTTACAGCATGATAGCATGTATGTGTGAAAATTTCGTTAAGAAATTTTATCGTTTAAATGGTCAATTTGAGAAAAAGGACTAAATCGCGTAAAGTGCAAAAGTGATGTTCTATTAGCTAAAGGTGCCTAATAGCTATGGAACTTAAACGAGGAGGTCCTTATGTTGTAATTAGACCATTTTTATATTGGGTGGACATTTATGATATTTAATGGTTTAAACCAAGGTTAATTTAGTAAATTATGAAATAAGTTAAAATAAATAAGAATAAAATCATAAAATGTGTGTCCATCTTCCATCTTCAACCGATTATCAAAAGAAAAGAAGCCATATTATTTCATCTAGGGTTCGGTCATTTGAAAGCTAAATTGGTAAGTCATTTTGACTCGGTTTTTAATGATTTTTACGTTTTTGATACCGTTGCTTCGTATTCTAGCTAGCTCGTACCTTAAATTTCGAAACTGTTAAAGATTTATCATGTTGTCATTGTTGAATGCTTTAGTAATTTGACGAATTATGATAGATATGGAAGGTTTAATATTAGATTAATAGTTTTTGTAAAGTGCTTTTTGACAAAAATGTCAAAAAGGGATTAAATTGAGAAAATGTAAAATGTGGTGGTTAAAAGTGTGAATAAATTAAAAATATGGGCTGCTAGTAACATGTATTAAATTCAGCTAAGCATGGGTTTGTAAAATTAGATGAATTTGCAATTTTATGAAATTAGGACTAATTTGTGAAAAATGTGAAAGTTTAAGGGCAAATGTGTAAAATAGCCCTAATGCATATTTTGGATTGAATTGAATAAATATTTGATTAAATTAGTTAATTTTCAATATATTTAGATCAAGAAAAATGGAATTCAGATCAGGATCGGGGAAAAAAGAAAGTTACATACTAATCGACTCGATTTGCTGTTTTAATATCTAAGGTAAGTTCGTATGTAATAAGCACTGTTATAATTATGATTTTAATGCTTTTATATTGCATAAATTGTATATACAGGACTATAATCATGCTTGACGACAAATCAGCTATATGTGGCACTTAGTGTGCGATTCGACATAGCTTTGGCTATATATGGCACTTAGTGTGCGAGATTGAGATAGCTTCGGCTATATATGGCACTTAGTGTGTGATTTGAGATAGTTTCGGCTATGTACGACATTTATTGTACGAGATATCAAGTATTCGACGGTATTACGAATATGTATAAGCTTGTTATGGATTGGTACAGGTATGTACATGTATAGTAGGAGCTTTAAATTGAAGAAGTTACGAAGTTTGCATATAAGCATATGAATAAAAATGTGAAAGGTTTGTTAGTAATCATGAATTTCATGTTAATATGTTTAAATTGATGAATGGTGTATTTGTAATTAGTTAAGTTCATATCATACGAGTTTACTAAGCTATAAAGCTTACTTTGTTTATTTTCCATGTCTTATAGTGATTTCAAAGCTAACTCAGAGTCAGGGATCGTCGGAGACTACGTCACACTATCCAACCATCACTTTGGTACTTTTGAGCTTATGGTTTGGTCATATGGCATGTATAGGATATTGGTCATGTTGGTTATGTTTTGGTTTGTATATATATATATATAGCCATGAGACTTGGCTTGTTTTGGTATGTTTGAACCAAATATTGGTATATATAAATATGGCTTATGTTGTGAATTCATGTAAAAGTATTTTGATTCCATGGATGAATATGTGAATGACTTATAATATGAGGTTTGTAGAATTGATATTATGCTTGTGAATTGGTACAAACTGATATGTGTTTGGTAAATGTTTAACTAGTTGAATTGTGTATGTATTGTGGTATGAATTAGTCTCGATTGTAGCTAAATTGGATGTTTGTTTAGGCTTTGAATTTGTGCCAATTTGGTTGTATAGGTATATGAAAATTTGGGTGGCAAATTGGCTTGTTAAATAGCCTATTTTTGTCCACACGGGTAGAGACACGGGTGTGTGTCTCAGTCGTGTGTGACACACTGTATTGTTACATGGCTGTGTGTACCCTGATATTGAAATTGAAATAAAGTCAGTATGCTTCACACGATCTCACACATGGGCGTGTGATCGGCTGTGTGGTACAAATTAGTGTACCCCCTATTTTTGCCCACGGCCTAGCACACAAGCGTATGACTTGGCCGTGTTGCATAAGTCAGTATACCCTACAAATTTGGCATGGCCTAGCACACGGCCTGGCCCACAGGCGTGTGTGGTCATTTCGAAAGGCACACAGGCTAGACACACTGGCGTGTGGTTGGCCGTGTGACCCAAGTCAGTAACCTCACTTGTTTGTACACGGGGTAGAACACGGGCTGGGACACGGCCATGTGCTTCCATTTCGAATGTTCATATGGCCTATGACATGGGCATGTCTGAAGGCCATGTGAGACACACGGCCTAACCATACGGGCGTGTGTCCCTTGTTTTGAGAAAAAAATTACTAAGTGTTGAAAAATTTCTCGAGTATCTAGTTTAGTCCCGAACCACTCTCAATGCATGTTTAAGGCCTTGTAGGCTCGTTTAAGGGACACTATGATTGTTTACATTTGAATTTTATTTGAACTTATAAATTGTATATGATATGTATGTTTAAAAATGTTATAAGTCTGATAATGCTCCATAACCCTATTCTGACATTGAATACGGCTGAGGGGTGTTACATTAAGTGGGTGGTGTTATAAACTCTAGGTATTAAGGCAATGTGGGTTCAGAATTTTGTTTAATTTTTTTTTATTATGATTTTGGACTTCGGATTTTTGGTTTGGAACTATATTTATGAATGTTTGATGATTGGTAATGTGTCTAGTAATGCATGTTGAAAGGAATAATTATTGAGTATGAGTGTGTCCTCTATTTTGTTGTGTTCTTGTTGATTTGTACAGAGGTATTGATACTCGGGGCTTAAATATCAATACCTCAATGTTAAAATGTATGTGCAGGAAAATAGTAGCTTAATTTTGTATCGATACCCTTTCACGGGTATCGATACTCGGGGTAAAAATACTGATACCTTTGTTTATGTATCGATAAAATGTTTTGGTTTGACATTGAGTTGGAAAAAGAGAATGTTCAAATGATATCAATTTTCTTATTAGTTTCGATACCTGTTTTACAAAATATCGGTACTTGCTATTGTGTAACGATACCTACGTTATTTTATTTGGAAATTTTCTAAGTGGTCCCTGAGTATGTATTTAAATAGTTTTGAATGTTGTATAATGTTTGCCTAGCTGCAATTACTTCTGAAAATACTTAAACTAATAAAAATTGTTCTTGCTTAAAGTTATGGGTGCATGTGTAATTGTTACGATGTTGATATAGTGTCCTGTAACTCGGGTCCGACGACTAGACTGGGTGAGGAGTGTTACAATACTAAGTTCTGTAAAGTTTATGTCGAAACTGTTTTTAGACTTAAACTGATTAGTAAGTAGTGACACTTCATACTTGGATCTTCTTTAAGGATTGGGCTTGGCGTGTTACACTTACTAAGCTTTCAAAAGCTTAACTCTTTGTTTTCTAACACATAGGTAAAGATCGTTGAAAGACATCTTTTGAAGTGGCCATCCTTATCCACATCTCAACATCAAGGAAGAAATTGAAGAGTATAAAACTTATATTTTGGTGATTTGGGTGGCATGTACATAGGATTAGAACCATTTGAATGTATTTGATATGTTAATTGATGGTTTCGAAACTATGTTATACTCAATTGATCTTATTTGGGTCTTGAGATGCTTGATTTTCATTAGGGGTCTTTGAATCATTTGATATTTGAATGGTATTTTGTTATATTTTGAGTTCTAAAAATGTTTATAAATGTTTCGACCCCCTTGCACGCTTGTTATTAGACAAAATGCCCTGGTGAATAGTTCTAATGCACTTGTATTAATACAAGTTGGAGTTGTACCATAACAACTGTTCTAGATCACCTTGTTTAGTCTGTTTTGCTCTAAAAACGTCCCAAACGAGCATGATTTCTTGGAAATGACCCGAACCACTTTAGATGGGCTTAATTTGGTTAAAATGAAGTGAACTAGACAACATTCAAGTTAAGTGCTTTTAGTTCTTAAATGTAGTATCATGTGCTCGGGTTACCGTATGAACTCAGGTAAGGGGTGTTACAGTAACATTACCGTTAAAAGTAATCTCGCATTCTGTGAACCAAGTGTCTTTTTCGTATTATATGTAAGAAATTTGTTTTCTATATACAATTTTAAAAAAAAAAAATCAACTAAGCTAATTATAAGAGTGTAATATAATTTTATAAGTAAATCAATACTAAAAATGCATCATATTCATTTCCTAAGGGACTTAAATCGTCCATTTCTAAAAGAAGTAGAAAAATTTTAAAAGAAAAAAACCCTAAAAGTCTATTACATCCTGATTTTTTTGAAAAAAAAGAAAATCCAGCAGTTTCTCCTCTAGAAATCCTCTCTTTCATTAACTACCATCGTTCTATCCTGGAAAGATCTGTGCTTTTTGTGCCTTTGATAGGATTTTTCTGTAGAAAGACCGTCAAAATCATCCATTTTTCATTTTTTTCGACCCACTTCAATCTTTGCTCAAGAATCATCTGTCCCTTTCAACCACTGACTCTGTTCTTTGAGGTGCCTCCTCAATCCATAACCTTGTTTCTGTCTAGTTCTTCCCTTCCTCAGCCAGCACGTGTGCCACTTGGTTCGCCAATTGTACAGCGAAAAAATAGGTAATGTTTTCGAATCTTCGACATCTTTCTTTAATTTCTTGAATAATCACCACTATACCCAATTTATCCACTTCTAAAGACCAGATTTTTTTATTATTGTCAAGGAATCCCCTTCCACTATCAGATTTTGAAAACCTAGTTCCTCAGCCACCGATACTGCCTAAAGACATGCTTATGCCTCCGCCTTGGTGGCATCTACTATAAAGTTATTGTGGTAAGTACATGCAGCCAATATATAATCTTTATAGTCCCTAAATAATATTCTTGTCATTGAGTTGGATGTATTGATGAAAAATGCAACGTCAAAATTGCATTTTATCATATCTGCTCATGGTGGAACCCATATACTGCCAATTTTTCTAGTAGCTGTTAAGATCTCTATATTAATGATATTGGTTTCTGCTTGAAACGCTTTGATAAATGTTATTACTCTGAATGTGTTCAACTTTTCTCCTTGATGGTGGATTTTATTTCTTGTCTGCCATATCGCCCAAAATGATATAACAAGGCATTTTTTTGTTCTTCATTCATTTTGGTAAAAATATCAGCTAACTAGACTTTTCATTATTGTCCTTGGGAGATGGGAGAAGTATCAATCCCCACCCTTTGCAGGATGTCTTTTGAAGCTATGCATTCCTAGAAAACGTGAGCCACTCATTCCTCCATTACTGGCATAGTGGACAGATATTCGTTATTGGTAGACTTCTTGCTTGAAAATTATTAAATGTAGGCATGAAATTGTTTACTATTTTCCAAAATGTAATTTTAACCTTGCTTGCTAGTTGTAAATTCTAAAAGCTGTTATAGAGTGTCTGTAGTTCTATTGGGGGATGGGTTATTCCCCTTTGTAGTATCATTATATCTTATTTATTAAGCCATTTGTACCCACTCCTAGCTGAGTACATGCCTATGTTATCTCCTCTCCATACCCTGGTGTCTTTGATATTGATTCTAGAAACTGGTATGGTCATGATTCTAAGTACTTTGGCAAAAAGTTTTTCAAGGACCTTCCTTTTCCATGTAGATTGTTTATTGTTAATTAATTAGCAACTCTTATATAGTTTATATTAATGGTCTGACCTGTGATTCTTTCTGGCCCAGGTCTTGGAATCCATGCTTCATTCCAAACGTTGATGGATTTGCCATTACCAACCCTCCATCCCATACCCTCATTTAAAAGTCCTCTTGTCCTCCATATGGTTCGCTAGGTATAAGATGGGTGAGAACCTAAACTTGCTTATAAAATTTCACTGTTTGGGTAGTTTTTAACTTTCATTTCTCGAGCACAAAAGCAATTTGGTTGCATCATTAATTTCCATCCTTGTTTTGCAAGTAACGTGATATCAAATTTGGCTAAATCTCTTAAGCTTAGCCCACCCTTTACTTTTGGTTTGCACATATTTCGCCAATCGCACCAATGTACCCTTTTTCCCCATTTTGGAGTTTCTCCACCAAAACTTACTAATAAGATTTTCAAGCTCACGAAATAAAGTAATGGATAATAAAAAAGCACTGCATCGTGTAAATTGGAATAACTTGTAAAATTGACTTAATAAAGACTTCTTTACCTCCAAGAGATAAATACCTATTACTCTAGTATTTAATTTGTTTTGAAAAATTATCTTTAAAATTTGCAAACGCCTCCTTTTTCCTTCTGCCAATAATAGTTGGAAGACTGAGATATTTTTCTGGATTGTTCGAGATTCTTACTCTAAGGAATTCTGTAATCTATTCTTTGAGTTCAGGCTACACATTATTACTAAAATAAATTAGAGATTTGTCAAAATTGATAAGTTGAATTGACACCCCTTCATACTCATTAATTATTGTTTTTATTGCATTAGGCCTCCCCATGTTTGCCTCCCCAAAATGAATACTATTATCTGTAAAGAAAAGGTAGGTTAGAGTGAGACCGTTTCTTCCTAGTTGAACTCCTTTGATGCGTCCTTCATTTTTTTCTAGTTTCAACAGAGAAAAGAACCTTCCGAGCAAAATAAGAATAAGAATGGACTAAGGGGGTCTACTTGTCTTAAACCTCTTGAAGGCCTAAATTTTTCATCTCGAGTTCTGTTAAATAAAACTGAGCATTCCACCGTCCGAACACATTCCATTACTAATTTCAACCATTCCTCGCAAAAGCACAATTTTCTCATAACTTTTTCAATAAAACTCCATTCAACCCTGTCATAGGCTTTACTCATGTCTAATTTTAGCACAAATTGTCCCCTTGTTCCTTCTTTCTTTTGTTTCAAAGTTTGCAGAATTTCATAAGTGATTATTGCATTATCCCTGATCTGTCTCCCTAAAACAAAAGCTTTTTGTGCTTCGTCAATGCAAATGTCTATACTGATCTGAATCTATTAACCATAACTTTAGATATGATTTAATGCACCACATTGCATAAACTGATTGGTCTGAATTGTGCCATGTTGCTTGGTTGATTGACTTTTGGAATAAGCATAATACTTGTACTATTTATATCATTGAGCTCCTTCCTTCTGTTTAAAATATCCAAACAGAAGCTTGTTAACTCTTCCCCCATAATATGCCAATACTTATGGTAAAATAAGGTGGGGTAGCCGTCCACTCCACAAGCCTTCAAAGGTGCTATATTCTTTACCGTCATTGTGATTTCTTCAACTTGAAATTCCTATGTTAACACCCAGTTCATATTTTTGTTAACATAATTGTTAATACCTGGTACCGTCCTCTTATCATTCCTTGTATTTGATGCCCTAAAAAGCTCTTTGAAGTAATTCGTTGCGATCTTTAATTTCTCTTTCTCATTCATAATCCACTCCTCATTTGGTCCTCTTAGCTTTCTTACCCTATTTCTTTTTTTTTCTGCTGATTGGAAAAATTATGAAAAAAATATGTATTTCTATCGCCAAACTTGATCCAATTTGCTCGTGCTTTTTACTCCCAGAATAGTTCTTCTTTGTCAGCTTCAAGGTTTAAAGCCAAATTGACTTCTTCCAATTCTATAAGCATTTTTTCATCCAGATCTATTGAACTCAATTCAACAAGTATTTTATTCAAAAAGTGGGTTTCCTTTCTTTTACTAGCCATGAATCTCCCTATGTCCACATTAAGTACTTCCCCTAATTTTTGTAATTTTGTAGGCATATCCTACAAGTTCCCCTCCCAAAAAGATTTTATTCATTATTTCACATTCTTCTTTTAGGATCCAATTTGAATTAGAATGAAAGGTCCTCTTTGTGCAAATCTTATTATCTTCAATTCCTAAATCAATCAAAAGTGGGCAATGATTGGAGATAAAATACGTTAAGTGTTTTAGAGAGTATCCTGGAAAAGGTTCACACCATCCTTGATTTGCCACACCTCTATCAAGTCTTTCGTGCACATTATTTTCTAGAAATTTTCCCCTTTCCCAAGTGTACCATTTTCTAGAAAAACCTAGGTCATTAAGATCACATTCTTCCAACGTTTCACGAAATCGGGTCATGTTTTTATCACTTCTTAATCTACCACCTCTTTTCTTAAAAGAGAACATGATTTCCTTGAAATCTCCAATGACCATCCATAACAATATTTGACAATTACTCAATCTCTTCAATAGATTCCAAGTTTCCCTTCTATTATGTTCTTTTGATGCACCACAAAATCCTATGAGTCTCCATGATGGCATTCCCTCTTTCTTTTTAATTATCACGTCAATATGATTACTTGAATAACTTCTCAGTTGTATTTCATTCTCCCATTTCCATCCAATAGATAATCTTCTTTTGGTTCCTTGCACACCAACATCTATTCCATTGTGAAATCCACATCTTACACGAACTTTCTCCATTATTGTGTCACTTAATTTTGTTTCAAATAGAAACAAAATTTGGGGCTGTACATACCTCACCTTATTCCAGAGGCGACTAATCGCTCGTGGATTCTCCAATCCACGAATGTTCCAACTTAAAATTGTCATTGCGCCCAGTCGGCACGCTTACTAGCAGCCTTCGATCTATCAATAGTTTGAATTATAGCTCCCAAATCCTTTTCTTTATTGTAGTTATCATTTCTTGTTTGCTAATGTTTTTTTCTTTCAAAAATATCAATTGTTGTATTCTCTTGAACAATTTCCTTTTGTTCTATATCCCAGTTTTCTTGGGGTGTTATGTCTTCGTCTAACCCTCATGTTTTCTATCTATCAATTTCCATACCAAGGAAGTTATTTCCTCTTTGGAACCTACCTGGCCTTTCATCTCTTAGCCATTTGCTTTCGACAAGTAATTCCTTCCTCATGAATGCTCTTAGTGATAGATTCCATCCAAAATCAACCTCTTGGATGTCGATTGTCTTTCTTATTGGGCAAAAACCTTCCCCATGCCCCAATTTGCTGCATAGAAAACAAAATAATGAGAGCCCCTCATATTGAAAGTATGCATTCTTTCCCTTATCTTAGTGATAATTTTTTCTTCCTTTTCAGCGCTAACCTTACATCAAATTTTAAGCGAAATCTCTGATATCTTCATTCCCCTTTAGAAATTAATATAGCATCACATTATATGAACTGTCCAATGAAATCCCCTAATTTTCTTGCCAACCATTCCGATATAGCTCCATACAACAATTTATGAACTTGAATCCAAAATAAGTATGATTTAAAGGGACTTGCTTTAGATCCTCACTTGTTATCAATTGATGAAAAACTAACAGATGCCTACTGAATGACCATGGCATATCATCTAATACCCTTTTGATATCTACTTCATAAAAGAAATGAAATAAGTATCGTTTATCCCCAAGATCAGATATTATTATACCCTCTATCGAATGTCATAGATCTGCTAATGTTCTTTTTAGTGACGAGAAGTGAATAACACAATCTGTGAGTGCTTTTCTTACAAGACAAAATTGATGATCCTCATCTTCTTTATGCAGGTCGCCTTCACATGGAATCGATACGTCCTCTTCATCATCTAGATTGAGATTAGCGATATCCGCTTCCATCTATACCTAGATCCTTGTAGAGATTCACTGAATCAAATTTGGCTTTGAAATCAATACAATCGAAGTGAAATTTTTTGAAGACCAAAAGAAAAACGAAAAGAAACTAACAAATGGCGTGTTATGAAACCTTAGCAGACGAAAGAACTAAGTTTTTATTTTATTTTTTATATTATGTAATTTATATCATATAAAATTAAATATAATAACACAATACTATGTAAACATTAAAATATATGTTATCTAAATTTAAAATTTTAAGAGAAGATAAACCATTTAAAATATTAAATAAAATATAAAAAAAATTTCAAAAAATAATATCAACAAACCTAAAATGGACCTAAGTTAGTCATTTACAAATATAGATGGACTTGAGCAAAATTTTATACTCATATTTCAAACTGGATTGAACTTGAACAAAATATAAAATATATAATGTTAACCAGCAAGATTAATAGAAGGAATACAATGGTGGTTGGATGGTGGTTCACCTTTGAGTTGGGTTAAGAGCCACTGGAAATGGAGTTGATCTTTGGTTGGAAAGTTTTAAGAGGAAGTTTTTCATATGGAATGAGATTTAGCCTTCTTCGGCTATGTTGGGGGCTTTTATATGGGGAGACAAAATTACCTACATAGTATATAACTATATTCCAATAAGTTTGTGGTACTAATGTCTTCCAAAGTTGATTTAAAATCATTTAATGCTCTCGTTCTATTAATATCCCTCTAAGGGTCAAGTATTGCACTTTATTCTTTCTAATCAGTTCATGACCCTTCCATAACACTTCTTGCATCTTTCGATTGACAATAATAAGGTGTTGAACAATGTCTTCTTCTGGTTTCATTCTATAATCTTGCACTTCTCTCATCATCCTATCAACTTTCTCCTTCTGTGCTGAAGTTGTTATCTTATCAGACAATATCAGATTTATTGTCATTTCTTCCAATATCTATGACAGAAAATAAGTTTTTATCAAATTTCAGTATTTATCTATTTCCCTCTTAAGTCATTACTAACAAATTCAAAATCATTTCCTTATCAGTAACAATTCATATTTTCAAACTTATCAATACTTCTAATATTTATATCACATCTCATCACATCGATATATCCTATATGGCATGTACTTCTAGACTTGTTCTTTACCCATAAATCAGAAAACCAAAGCTTTGATATCACTAAATGTAACACCCTTATACTCGATTCGACCCAAGGAACCTGATATAGGAATATTACATTTGCTGTCAAAGTAATTTTGGCTAATCACTAATATATTTAAACATTAAAAAAATAATTTTTATAATTTATATTTTAGTCCCTACTACTTGGAACACACTTGATCTTCCTTACATGTCATTCTATTCAAAATTTTGAAACATACCCTCTTGCAACTTAGAGATGTGATGAGATGGATGCTCACAACCTCAATTACAACTCTTCAAAATCACTGTACTTAATCTGCGCACGGAAAACAAAATCGTACGCTGAGTAAAAACTCAGTGGTATTTTTATAAAATCCGAATATTTAAAAACAATATAATATAATATAATATAATAGGCACAATTAAATTATAAGGACATATTAATGTCTAGTATCATAACTATCATTTTTCATTTATTAAACAATATCCTAATTCACATAATTGTTATATAAATGATTATTCACATATCAACCATATTTATTCGTACAATGGCATCAGTCATGCAATACTCAATTCATGAATACATCATTTCATACCATACTCAATTCATGAGTATATAACTCATATATTCCATGTATTGCCAACATATTTCACATTCTATTTTCAATTCACTATATCATTTCTATTTCTCATACCATGTCATTTCAACATCAATTATAGAACTTTAATATTTATTTACCCTTATTAACACGACTCGGACTTGGACGGATACGTGGATCCAACCAAACACACCAGTTTGGAACCCAGCGCCTCATCGAATAATTCAAAGTAATAAATTGCCACACGGTGTCTCATCGGCTAAACCGAAGTAAATTGGCACCCAATGTCTCATCGACTCGACGTCGAAGAAATCCTTGGACTCTTCCAATCCTATGGCATGCCATCTATATTTGACTTAGTCCAATACAGTTAATAGGGTTTAATTTCACATTTCAGATATAATCAATATCCAATACTGATTTTTCATATAATCACATAATTACACATATAATCATTCCAATTCAAAAATCAATCTATTCAATATATATATATATCTACCAATTCAATTCATTCAATCAATTATCAAAATATCAATTACTTACATCAACACTTACCATATACATTAAATAAAAATTACAACAATTAAAAACTAATTTTGGATTATAGAAATACAAACCGGAAATTCCAAGCTATTCCTCATTGACTTTATCTTTTCTCTTTTTAGTCGAGAATTCCGGTACGACATTAGCTACTAAATTAAAACAATTAAAATTCATCAATACAACACAACACAATTCAATCTCATATTTAATATTTCAATTTTTACTCAATATTTACCGAAATTTCAATTTAGTCCTTAAATCGAGACTAACTTTATTTCTTCACAATTAATCTTATATTTTCATACAAATTCTACTTTAAACTAAATTTAACTCCCTATTTTCCCTTAAATCCCTAAATTTTGAATTTTCACAATTTAGTCCTTAATACTCAAAATTTACAATTTATTTTACAATTCAATCCTTTTTTCATTTCTAACTTAAAAATCTATCAATTTAGTCTCTAATACTAAAATTATTTAACATAGACGATACTTAAAAACTCAATAATTTCTAAAATTTCGGCATAGGTCGGGTATTATTTAACACCGGGATTCCAAAAACATAAAAATTACAAGAAAGTAGACTAAATTAACTAATCAATTGAGCTTGAAACTTTGAAACCCTAATTTTTCCTTCTTCTTTCTTTTCTTTCTTTTTCTCCCTGTTTTGTTTGGCTTTCTCTGTTTCTATTCTTTTTTTTTCTTTATTTATTTCATTTACTTATTTATTTTATTATATTTACTTTATTATTATATTATATATATTTACTTAAATATTAAGTAATATATATTTTATTAATATATACATATGTATATTATTTTTACACATGTAATCACTATCACCATCCACTTGTTGGAATAAGGCTTAATTGCTTCTTTAATCCTTTTAATTTTTTTTTAATCTATAATTCAACTTTCACCCTTTATGCAATTTAATCCTTTTACCTAATTACTTCTGATTTAAACAAATTCACCTAACCAAAACCTAATTAACTATACAACTAGCTTCGCAAATAATTTTAATAAATATTTACAAATCCGGTTTATAGTAACGGAATCTCGAAAATACACTTTCTAATACTGTGATTATTGAGGGGTTACATGCACAACATCAATAGGAGACACGTGTATGAGTATGTGGCATAGATACAACAAATAATATTATAAATATACACAACCCAAATCTCATGGGACTCAACTGTCAACATCTTTACTTGAATAATAACTATTCATACAGTGATTTCATTTCTTAGGTAATTCTAGGTGATGTGAAGACCAACTTTTTAACAACTCGCTGACAAACGATAACATCTAGTAACCTTTTATAATATTATCCCTCAATTTATTTCAAAATTTTAGTTAACATGTAATGTGTTAAATATTCAAATTTTGTTTTAATATTTAAAGTTATATATAAATTTTAATTTTATGTAATTTAGATATAAATTTTTATTTTGATTTATTTTTATAAATTATTAACAATTTAATTAATGTAATATTATTTTACGTTTGATGTTTGCATATATAATCATAAACAAAAATTTAATATGAAAATAAATAGATGTATTTTTATAATTGTGTATAATTGAATCAAAATTAATGTTCATGTATCAAATTTCACATTAAACTAAAATTTATGTATAATTCTAATATTTATCCCTAAAAATATAAAAAAATGTATTTTTCATATCTGTTTTATGGTCTATGTTTGTAATTCGTAATTGCCCCTCCTAACAGTATCGTCTCCAAAGTTTAAACTTGTATCAATATATTTTACCATTACACCCAACCACTTATTGATTAAAAATATAAATATTTACTTCTTCTTATAATAATAATAATACCCGTTGAGTTAATATCATAATATTAGAAGTCAATCCATTTAACATTTCTATTGTCAAATCTAGGCTATTAATGAGAGATATATTGGCTCTTGATCCGGTGAGATATATTGGTTAATTTGTTCTTGTAGCATAAATTCTCTATTTAATCAAAGGCTACTAATATATAATCAAATCAATCAGAAGTAATCAATTTAAATATTTTAATTAAATTAATTTTTAAATGAAATTCAAATAAAAATAAAATTTATTAATTAGATGGCACATGATGAAATTTTAAAAGTGTAGACATGTCACAAGTAAGATTCAAATATAAGAAATCAATTATTTGGGCCAATTCATCATTTATGTATAAATTTTCTACATACTTCTTCACGTTGAAAATATATTTTTTGAAAATATATTTAATATAATTTTTTAGTATAATAATTTATTTGGTTTTTTAATTTTTTAAAAAAATTATTTTAATGTTTTATTAATTTTTTGTTATTTTAGTCATTATATTTATATTATTTATCAAATTACCTTAAAATGGATGGAAAAATTAACATCTGTTAACTTTGTTGACATGACATTCACATAACAATTTACATTAATAATTGATTAATTTTTTAAAATTTAAAAATAATTAATTAATTAATGATATGATATTCACCTGACAATTCACGTCCATATCACATTAATAAAATTAATAAATATTAATTTTTATCGTAAATTTTAAATTTAAAAAATAAAAAAGTTAAAATAATATTTTAAATATTATGAGATAAAAGTTTAGGATGGTAATCTGAATGCATCATAATTTTATGTTATAATATTAACCGCTGTAAAAGGAGACAAAATTAGAGACAGGAGCAGGAAAAAAAAGAGGCATATACTTAATGTTTACGTTCACATTCACATTCATTCAGAATCATAGATAGAAAACCACTAATAGCACTCCCTGTTTTAATTCCCTTCTCTCCACTTCCCTAAATTTCCCCCAAAAACTAAAATCGACCAATCAACGATGTGCTGACAGTGAAGAACAAGTAAATTGGATTGGCCGCACACCTCCTTCTTCCGCCCTTTCCATGGGGAAAATTCCAAAATCAAACATGCCCCCCGTGACTCTTTCTTCTCGTGAATTCACCAAAACCCCTCCCCCATCTCTTGGATTTATAAATACCCCCATTCCCACCCACTATTAAGCGATGCCCTCATCTCCACCACAGCCACCCCACCCAAATCATAATATACCTTCCAAAAACCCGCTCCGGAAACCCACTTGTCGCCTTCTGCTCATCTCAATGTCTGCTTTTCTTCTCCTTTCTCTTCTTTCTCTCGCTCTTTTCTTCACCCTCTCTTCTTCCCATCGCCACCATCTCCAACAAGACCCACCTCAAAATACTTCTCAAATCCGCCTGGCCTGCCACTCCACTCGTTTTCCTCAACCTTGTGAATCCTCTTTAACACTCCCTCCCAACCCCACTTCCCTCCAAATCATCCTCTCCGCCATTTCTGTCTCTTCCCACAACCTCAAAACCGGACAATCCATGGTGAAATCCATCCTCGAATCCTCCAAAGGCAACCTTAACCGCACCAACGCCGCTTCCATCTGTGATGAAATCCTTTCCAACTCTGATTACCGCATCAACTCGACCGTCGACGCGTTATCACGTGGCAAGATCAAGGACGCACGTGCATGGATGAGCGCTGCCCTTTGCTACCAATACGATTGCTGGGGCGCCCTCAAGTACGCAAATGACACCCAATTGGTCAACCAAACCATGGCGTTCTTGGACTCTTTGACGCAGCACACCAGCAACGCGTTAAGCATGATGGCCGCTTACGATAATTACGGGGACAACATCAACTCGTGGGCCCCACCCAAAACAGAACGGGGCAGATTCTACGAGAAAGGGTCGGGCGGAACGGAACTGGTGTTCGACGGGGGTTTCCCGACGGGATTAAAGCCGGACGTAACGGTGTGCAAAGACGGGAGCGGAGGGTGTTACAAGATGGTGCAAGAGGCGGTGAACGCGGCGCCGGATAATGCAGAAGCGGGGCGACGGTTCGTGATAGAGATAAAGGAAGGGGTGTACGAGGAAACGGTGAGGGTTCCGTTGGCGAAGAAAAATGTGGTGTTCTTGGGGGAGGGGATGGGTAAAACCGTTATTACAGGTTCTCTAAATGTGGGGCAGCCTGGAATGACCACTTACGAGTCTGCGACAGTCGGTGAGTGACCCCACCCTCTTATTTTAACTTTTTTCGATAAAACATCAGAGTTCGGTGATTCGTCTGTGCGGACAAAGTGAATGCCAATTTAAAACAGTAAGACACGGTCGAAGGAATTCCGAATTTGGTGTTTGCTAGATATTATTTTTTATATATGTTTTAGGATCTTTATTAGACCGGAGAGATGACTTCAACTATTTGTAATTTACTTGGAAATGTCTCTTAAATTCAACGTAGACTTTGAAAGATCAGTCAAATTGTCCAAATACATAGCTTTTATTTGTTTTGAGTTTCTCATCATCCTAACGTGTAACAGGAGTACTTGGGGATGGATTTATGGCCAGCGGCCTCACCATTAAGAACACAGCAGGCCCCGATGCTCACCAAGCAGTAGCCTTCCGATCAGATAGCGATCTCTCTGTCATCGAGAACTGTGAATTCATAGGAAATCAAGATACACTGTATGCTCACTCGCTCCGCCAATTCTACAACAAGTGCCAGATTCAGGGGAACGTGGATTTCATCTTCGGAAACTCAGCTGCTGTATTCCAAGAATGTGAAATATTGGTTGCTCCACGGCAGTTAAATCCCGGAAAAGGTGAGACCAATGCCATCACAGCTCATGGCAGAACCGATCCTGCTCAATCAACTGGTCTCATTTTCCATAACTGCTCCCTCAATGGCACGGATAACTACATGAAATACTACTATAGCAACCCTAAAGTGCACAAGAACTTTTTGGGAAGGCCATGGAAGGAATATTCACGGACGATTTACATAAACTGTGTGATGGGAGATCTTATTTCTCCGCAGGGATGGTTGCCATGGAGTGGTGACTTCGCATTGAAAACACTTTTCTACGGAGAATATCAGAATTCAGGACCGGGTTCAAACATGTCAGCAAGAGTTCCGTGGAGTACTCCAATTCCTGGACAGAATGTATATACTTACTCTGTCCAAAATTTCATTCAAGGAGATCAGTGGATTCCAACAAAAGCTTGATCCCCCCCCCCCTCCCATTATTACCTACAATACAATCTTCTTGATTGCTATGTCAAAGAAATAACAAGTCTAATGCTTTGAAAATCATCATATTCAATAGTTACCAAAACTTTTAGGCAGGAGGGTTCATGATGGAATTGCCGTATTATTATACTTTGTATCACACACAGGACAGATTTTGCTTTACCCCATTTCCCTCTTTCTCTCTCATTGCAAATGAAATATCAAAAGGTGGTGAACGTTAATTTTTAAATATAGGAAACATAGAAATTGGAAGAAATCTCCTAAAAGCAGAGACTAATGAAATTAAGGTTAGGTTGAACAATTGTTGAAGAGTCAATAATATGAATTGGTTGAACAATACAGAGTGGGGGGAAAGCAAATGGAGTGATAGAGAAAGGGTAGTAATGTAGAGGAAGTATGACACATTGACATCGCCCAACTGTTTTTGTTGACTTAATTAATAGAAAGGGGGATTAAGGCAATCACCCCGTTTGCTATTTCCACTCATCTACGTACCCTAATCCGCCTTGCATCAGGCTTTTAATGAATAGCATGGAGTTGGATATTGTTCCTAACTTGGTATTTAAAATCCGTTTAATTGTGTTTTTAATTTCTCTACTTTTTAAATTTTAAAATTCATGTTCAATTGTTAACAATATTAAATTTTGTACTAATTTTATTGGTGTGATATTAAAAAATAATAATAATCCTGTGACTACATAAAACTTGAATTTTTTTAAAAAATAACAAAGACTAAAAATTAACAATGAAATAGAGATAAAAAAAAAAAAAAAGAGTTGCTCGTAAATTTGACATGGAATAAAAAAATATTATAGAAAAATGGATGGAGGTGGTTGACCAAAGGTTAATGCACGCCTCCTATTGCCTGATTTTAAACTTATTATTTTGCCTCTTGTAAGTACTTTAGGTGTACTGAAACTATATTCATGATATATGTAATACAAAAATCACGAGGGTAACAAATATATTTGATATCTATAAAAGTGGATATTTTTGTTATCTGGTTTGGGGCGACAGTGCGGTGCAGTGTATTTAATTTACTTTTTATCTTACGCTATAGTATCGTTACAGTATCTAATCTCACCGTCACCGCTGTTTTTACACTAACTGAAAGTAAACACACTACCTATCTAAACTTATCTTAAGAATAGGATCAACCATCCCTATTTTTTATTTTTTCCAACTATTCACATCCCTAATCATTTTATGTTATGGCAATATAGCCCATTAAAACTGAGTGGTGTAGGGCCTAGCCTAATGCCAGCTGACCTCAGTGCTTTATGATTCAGTGAATGGCCACTACATGAATCAAAATATTTAAGCTTAAGAAACTTGGGGTATGGCATTTCCAGAAATAGAATATTTCTTATTCTACTTCAACTTCAACTGCACTAATCTTCTCCATGGAAGTATGGTTGGGTGGTTGCTGATAATGAGATCCAGGCAAGTGGAAAGGCCATTAAAACAACACCTTCTTAGTTATATTATCTCTTTACACTATTTCTTCTTTCTTTGTGTTTATTGGGTACATGATAAGGGTACTCTATCGGACTATCACGGTATTTAGAGTTGAGCAAAATTCGATTCGATTAAAAAAAATTAAATTTTGAGTTAATCGAATCGAGTTGTTTGAGTAATTCGAGTTAACTCGAATAAGTAATTCTAGTTTTGAGTTCGAGTTGAGTTAAATTTTACAATCTGAATAACTCAAATAATTCGAATAACAGATTAGTGTAAATACTTCTTTGATCCCGGTTAATTTTGAAAATGAGCAAATTGTTCTCTCTCAACAAAAATTACAAAAAAAAAATTAAAATATTTATAAAAATTCTAAAATTTATATTTTTAAAAAATTATGAAAAAAAAAACTCTAAAGAATATATAAAGAAAGTTAAAATTTTAAAATTTTAAAATTTTTCTAAAATAATAAATTTGGGACCTAAATAAGTTATTTAATGATTCAAGTTTATCATACTAAAGTATCTTTTTCTTTTCTTTTTTTTTGCTTTTGAAAAAGTTTTCAAATATATATGGTTTCAAATTTATATGCTCTAACATAGAACTAGATATACTATAGCAAGATTTTAATTTGACATGTTTAATTTTTTAAATTTAACTTGAATGATTTCACTCAACTCGACTCGATCAGAAAAAAATTCAATTTGAGTTAGGATGATAAAATATGATCATCAACTCAATTAACCTGAAATTTTTCAACTCAATTCGACTAGATTCGACCAAACACTCACCCATAACGGTATGCCTTATTTACATTAACAAAGTTAAGTTATCAGGATTATGGTTGTTTGTATAAATGTCTACAAGAGAGGAGACAAGAAGGAGCAGGTGGTGGTATGAGAAGGATCGGTTCACCTAAATAAGCAAAAGCCAAAGAAAGGAGGAAAAAGGAGGAGGTTGAGAGTGTTGAGTGTTGGGTGTGCTTGAGGTTGCTGAAAAGGCTAAAGGTTCAATCTCTTTTTCATTGTGGTACAAGGTACTTATAGAGGAGGAGGTTTTGTTTTCGGTGAGGCCATGCCACCGGCAGATTTACAATATGATGATCGTTCAATTGGCCAGGTGGTAAGGCAGTTGGACATGGGTTGTCCTCAAGTATGATATTACTCTAGCATTCCCTTAGCTAAGGTAGTACAAGATTGTTACGCTTAATGGTCCCTTGGTCGTTCCCTCTTTGAAGGTGAGTGTACACTTATCAAAAGCAAGTGGCTTGGAGGATAAGGAGTCTGGGTGGTAGGTCACCCTGTAGATGAAGATAATTTACAAGCTAATGGCAAAGTGTCACCTGTCAGGTCAAAATTACTGTAGGTAAAGCTAAAGTTACCATGGGCGAAAATCATGACATCATGTCTATGTTATAAATGTTTTTCTCTAATTAATTTAAATTAATTAAGAGATAAATATTAAAATTTTATATTACCACTAATAAAAAATAATGTAATTAAGTGATAATATTAAATTATTATTTTATCTCTAATTAATTAATTTAATAAAAGATAAGTAATAAATAAAAGAGTTTAAGTTCTCGTAAAAGAATCAAATGAAGCAATTAAAATCTACTAGAACTCTATTTTATTTAAGTAATTGACACTATAAAAAGGAATTACTCCAAGCCATTCTACACATTACAAGTTCAAGAATCCCGGAAGATCTCTGTAGAAATCTTTGAAAAACCCGAAGAACTTGAAAAAATTCTAAAAAATGCCACATAAGTCGCCTTCTGATCTAGTTCAACCATAGAGAGGGTGACAAAACCCATTTATGAAGAAAGCCGCCTTTTGATCAAAACCAATTGAAGAAAAAAGGTTCAAACTCATTTCAATAACAAGCCAGCACGAGCCTTGAAGCAATCGACATTCATCCAAGATTAAGTTAGACGACCCTTAGATCAAAACTCAAACCGAAGAGAGGAATCAAAGCAGATTTTCTTTGTGTTCGAGAATTTTTCAAAGATTGTAACTTTTCTTTTGAAATTATCAATAAATTTGACTCCAAATTTTCAAGTCAACTTTCTACTCGAATTTTGTGTGTACAAAATTTTGGCACACCTAGTGGGATCATTTTTACCTTTCATCTCTTCTTTTAAAAAGTCAAAGTTCAAAGTTGCGACAGCCTTGAAGAATATCTTTATCAGCAAGCTCTCACTCTAGCTAATCCTGTAGCCTGTTTGGCTTCATTATCAAACATTAATGTTCTTGCCCATCCCTATGGCACTAGACAAAAGATGAAACTCTTCTTGAGTTATTCAGGAAAGCTTTTTCAATGCTTAGTGGCAATCCATTTTTGGTGTTTCTTCACTAACTCATGATCTAGAAGAAGTTTCTCCTTGTGGATCAAGTGTAGCTTGCCGATTATTATTCAAAAGAAAAAGGCACCTAATCAAGTGAGCATGTCATTCAAACATCTTTTCCAAAGCCAAATTCCAAAGTAAGGAATGCCATGATGATTAACACTACGTTCTTGGAAGAACATGTGGCATCTTTAACAAAGACAATGGAGAGTCTCACTACAACCCTTAAAGAAAAAGATGGCCAAATAACCTTTATGATGAAAAGGATTATTGATCTTATTGGAAGAAGTCAATCAATGAAGAGGTTCAACATGAGAATCTATTAGAGGAGCTTGGTGAATAATTTTAATAGTAGTATTTGGTTCCAACTATGTAACAAATCGGGTTATGTTGCAAGGGTGTGTAGATCTAAGTCTCATAATCACTTTAAGGCTAAAGCCAACTTCAACACAAGTTATAAGATGTCAGTGCAATTTTAGATTCTAGACTCTGGTGCATCCCATCACATAACTAGTAAACCACACAACTTGTAAACTTACGAGGGTATTGAAGAAGCTTCTATAGGTGATGGTAAAAAATTCCAATTATGCACATTGGTTCAACTCAGATACATGCATCTCAAGCTTTCTAACACTTTTTGTGCTCCTAACATGTCACACAATTTAATTTCAGTTTCCAAATTTTGCAAAGATAACCTAATATTTGTTGAATTATTCCCCTTTTATTTTTCTATAAAAGACCTATAAAAATAGAAACCATTGGTACATGGCTAAAATAAAGATGGTCTTTACAAGTGACTAAGTTTCCCTTTTCTAAATTCTCCAAAAGGCCATTTAGCTTCTACAACACTTATATTGTTATGTAGCATTGTTGACTAGGTCACTCACATGCAAGAGCGCCCAAATTTCTTTTAAATAATTTCTCACTACCTTACTTGTGAGAAAAATTTACCTTTGTAATTTATGCTCATCAAATAAAGCCCATTGACAACCTTTTCAGTAACTCACTTTATTAAATACAAAACCTCTTCAAACATTATTTAGTGATTCATGGGGTCTCTCCTAGTTTTGTTGTTGGTAAAAAAAATTAAATCACTATTTTTGTTAATTACTACACCAAGTACATTTGGATATATACTTTGACAAAAAAAAGTGAAGTTAAAGTGTTGTTCAAGAAATTTCATATTTTAATAAAAATGTCAAAATCCTCCTTTTATATAGACTCAAACAAGTTCCTCGTACTTGATACCATGAACTTAATACTTATCTACTATATCTGAAATTTGTAACATCTGAATTTGATGCTTCACTATTCATACTTCATGGGTTTATATGTATTTATAAGTCTATGTGGGTAATATTATAATCATAATCAACCACACCTTAGTTGTTAATTAGGTTATTTCTTTCCTTGATATTTATTTTTCTATAATAGATCTTGTCACTTTAAACTACTTTTTAGGTGTTGAAGTACTACGAGATGTAGATGGTATTATTCTGTCACAATCTAATTATATAAGTGACATACCGTGTAAAAAAAAAATGAATGACTACAATGGTGCTGAAACTCCAATGAGTGCCACTAAAATGGTTCTCCATTGACTGATGTGACTAAATAAAGAAAGGTTTTGGGAAACTACAATATTTATCCTAAACTTGTCTAGTCATTTGTTTTTCTATAAACAAATTGTCTCAATTTATGAAATCCTCCTCTAAGATTCACTGGAAATCAAAACAATATTAAGTTTGGTTTACAATCAAAGTGAAGTAATGATTTTAGTTTCTATATATATTTTGATGCGGGTTGGGCTGAGGATGTCAATGATCAAGCCTCCACTTCTACTTATCTTTTTTTTTATCAGAATCTTATAAAATTGTCCTAAAATAATAATAGCCCGATCCTCTACAAAAGCTAAACATCATGTTGTTGGTAGTGTCATTGCTAATGTTAACCTCCAACTATCATATTGCGTAAAGAATCTTTTACTTGAAATGCATATTTCGTTCACAAAACTCCAACTATCATCTACTGTGATAATGTTAACCTTACATATTTGTGTGAAAATCCTATATTCCATAGTCGAATAAAACATATTGCGTGCATTTTCATTACATGTGAAAGCAAATGCAGAAAAAGTAAGTTCAAGTTGGTCACATCCATGTCGTGGATCAACTAGCAAATACTTTCACTAAAGCTCTGTGAAAACCAACTTCTGACCATCATTTGTTCAAGCTAGGCATTGTTGCACATTGTTTATCTTGTGAGGATCTTATTGGCATAATTGTTTTATTATTAGTAATTTTGTAATTTATATTGAGAAGTGACCCTCCATGCAATAACGAACCGTGAACACAAACCTGCGAGCTCACCAAGATTGCGAGCTCTGTTCGGTAAGCCCATGCTTGTGAGCTCCTTACTTTGCAAGTTACCAACTTGCCAATTTGCACTAAAACATTAATGATTTTTTATTAGACGTTTTGGTTGATGATTAAACTAAAATCAACCAATGAAGAAGCAAGTTGTTTAAAGATTAAGCCAAGTTGTAATTATTTTATCATTATTTTTAGCTTATTTAAGCTCATTTGTTCTTGCAAACAATATATCAATTTTTTCTTCACTAATGAAATAATTGATCACAAGCTGATCTTCCTCTATTTTTTTGTTTTTCTTTTGCTTCTATTTCAATCCTTTCTTCATAAAAAATCCAACAATTGGTATCTAGAGCCACTTATCTTTGAGGGCCTATTTTCATAAAATGTTTTCAGCAAGCTTTACACCACTCCCCTGTTTTCACAGGAGAAAACTACCATGTCTAGATAGTAAAAATGAAAATTTATCTTCAAACCTTTGATCTATAGGAGGTTGTAAATGCTCTAATAGAACCACCAGTGTTTAAACCAAATCCTAATTGGCTCAAATGAAACAACATAGTGAAGAATATGCCAAAAAATATAAGGCGATATCCTGCCTACAAAATAGTGTTTCGGTCATAATTTTTACAAGAATAATGGCCTGTGATACTCCCAAACAAGCTTGGGATAAGCTTAAGGAGGAGTTCTAGGGTTCATAGATGATAAGGCAGCAACATATGATTAATCTCAAACGAGATTGTGAAAACCTCATGATGAAAGAAGCTGAGACTGTGAAGTAATATTTAGATCGAATCATGATAGTGGTGAACTAGATAAGACTACTAAGGGATCAGTTCCTGGATAGTCGAGTATTTGAGAAGGTGACTACCATACTTCCTAAGAGATACGAATCAAAGATATCTTTATTGGAAGACTCAAAGGATCTATCAACCATTACACTCTTAGAATTAATCAATGTTTTATATGGTATAGAACAAAGAAAGGCACGTCAAAGGAGCTTTTCAAGCCAAAAATAAAGAAGTTGTGAGCTCCTCAAGTCATAAAGAAAAAAAAGGTTGGTCAAATAAGAAAGAGAACTCAAAGAAGGACAGTAGAAAGAAAAAATATCCACTATGTTCGTATTGCAAGAAGTTAGGTCATCTTGAAAAATTCTGTTAGTTCGGGCCTAATGCCTAATGCAAAAAATGCAAGCAGTTTGACCATGAAAAAAGAGTGTGCAAGAATAATAAGTACACACAAAAATAAAATACTCAGGCACAAACTGCAGAAAGAAGCTAAGAAGAACTAATGTTCGCGGCCTTATGCGAAGCACAGTTCGTAGAATCCTACGAACCTCCCTGTAAAGTCCAATTCGCAACACCATGTGAACCTTCCAACAAAGCAAGAAAAATCTAGTTGTTTAACAGTGGTTGTACAAGTCATATGACTATAGATGCTAGCATATTCAAAAGCATTGACAAAAGGTTCTACTCTAAGGTGAAAGTTCGAAAGTAGTCAGAGAAAAAGATGTTTTGATTAAAACTCCATCAGGTACTAAACTTGTCACAAATATTCTTTTAGTTCTTGACATAGATCAAAATCTACTGATTGTAAGTTAGTTGCTTGAGAAAAAATATGTAGTGATATTAAAAGACAATAAATGCTTAATCTTTGATCCAAGTGGATGGGAGCTCATTTCAACAAAAATAGTCTATAGAAGCTTTGCTGTCAACTGGAACTTAGCAACTTTAGTAGCATATACCAACTCACTAGATGAAACCAAGTTATGGCATAGAAGAATGGGACATGTTGACTACAAATCCTTAAGTCAAATGTCTAAGACTAACCTAGTTGAAAATTTATCAAATATGACTGATCATGAAGATGTATGTGAGGTGTGCCAGTTTGGAAAACAGGCGAGGTATACATTTCCTACGAACACAGCATGGCAAGCCACTGGAAAATTAAACTTAGTACATACTGACATGTGCGGATCCATGAAAACAAGTTTACTAAATAGAGTAAGTACTTTGTATTGTTTATTGGGGACAGTACAAAGTTCTATTGGGTGTTTCATGAAGAATAAGTTTGATGTGGCTAGAATATTTTTCAAACTGAAAGCCATGGTTGAGACCAAAGTGACAGCAAGCTAAAAATGGTAAGATCAGATAATGGGGTAGAATACACATCAGAAAAGTTTGAAAAATTCTGCGAAGAGTCTGGTGTTCATCATCAATTGAGCAATGTGTACACTCCACAGTAGAATAGAGCAAGTGAAAGAAAAAAATAGAATTGTAATGAACATGGTTCGTTGCTTGCTGTTTGAAAGCAAACTACCAAATTATTTTTGGGCAGAGGTAGAAAACACTGTTGTTTACTTACTAAACAGACTACCTACTAAAGTTGTTGAAAGGAAGACACCATTTGAGGCCTGGTATGGTTTTAAATCTTTTATTTCACACTTAAGAGTATTTGGTTGCACTTGTTTTGTTCATGTTCCAAAAGAGAAAAGAAGCAAGTTAGACAGTAGATCACAGCTAGGGATATTTTTTTGGATATTCCAGTGCTAAAAAAGGATATAGAATCTATAATCCTTTCACCAATAAAGTAATCGTAAGGAAAGATATGAAGTTTGATGAAAGAAGAATCTGGAATTGGACTGCAACAGAGGAGGAGATGTGTGAATAGAGGGGTCCAAAACTTGATGCCACTGAAGACCAAACTGAAAATGATCCACTAGATAAACAACCAGTGTGAGGAACCAGGTCTATCACTGAAATCTATTAACGGTGTAATCTGCCAAAACTAGAACCAATCACTTTTGAAAAAGCTGAATGGCGAGCAGTTATGAAAGATAAAATCACCATGATCAACAAAAATGAAACATGAGAGCTTGTGGATAGACCAGTTCGCAATAAAGTAATTGGAGTTAAATGGGTGTTTAGATTCAATATGAATCCTAATGGATCAGTCAACAAATACAAATCAAGGTTGGTTGCGAAGGGGTTTAGCCAACAATATGGAGTGGACTTCATTGAAACCTTTTCCCATATTACAAGGTTAGGCAACATAAAACTACTGATAACTCTTGTAGCTCAGAAAGGTTGGATAATACTTTAAATGGATGTAAAGTCAACCTTCCTAAATGGCTTTTTGAAGGAAGAAATTTATGTCAAGCAACCTCAAAGATTTGTAGTACCTGAGTGCGAGACCAATGTGTACAAACTACACAAAGCACTGTATAGTTTAAAGCAAGCACCAAAAGCGTGGTATGAAAGAATTTATAGTCATCTAATAGAGATGGATTTTGAAAGAAGTATCAGTGAACCCACTTTATATGTGAAGAAAACTGGTAATGAAATACCCTTTATTATTTCATTATATGTTGATGATTTACTTGTGATTGGCAGCGATAACGAACTGGTGATTGTATTCAAGGACCAGATGCAAAAAAAGTTTGAAATGTCAGACTTAAGTGAAATTACATATTTCCTCAATCTAGAGGTAAATCAAGCTCGCGATGGAATCTTCATAAACCAGAAGGGGTTCTTGATAAAATTTCTGCGAAGATATAGCATGGAAAATTGTAAACTTGGGAGCACCCCTATTGCTCAAGGTGAGAAGCTCACCAACAATGAAGATGTTGAAAAGGTAGATGAAACAAGCTACAAGAAGGATGTTTGCTTTACTTGACAACATCCAGACCTGACATAATGTTTGTTGTAAGTCTGTTGTCCAAATACATGTATGGCTATAATGTGAACCACTATAGGGCATCAAAAAAGGTTCACAATACATAAAAGGAACTCTAAGCCATGGAGTGAAGTTTGTAAAGACTAAAAAAATCAAACTACTTGGGTATTCAGAAAGTGATTGGGATGGATCTACTAAAGATATGAAGAGCACCTCGGGTTATTTCTTTACTCTAGGATTAAGCGTGTTCTGTTGGAGCTTGAAGAAGTAAGAAACAGTGGTGCAGTCAACTGCTGAAGTTGAGTATCTTGCAGCTTCAGTAGCTGTGAATCAAGTTATTTGGCTAAGGAAATTGCCGAATGATTTAAATTTAAAGCAAAAAGAAGCAATAAAGATTAAGTGTGATAATTAATCTATTATCGCAATTGCAAAAAATCAAGTGTTTCATGGAAAAACAAAACACTTCAAAATCAAGTATCAATTTGTAAGAGAAGTGGAACAAGCTAAGGAAGTAACATTGGTTCATTGTAGTTCGCAAGATCAGTTGACTGATATTCTAACAAAACCTCTTGGGAAGATAAGGTTTGAAAAGCTACGTTATGATATTAGGGTTCAAAACATGGAAGTGAAGGATGAGTTTTGCGAAGTGACCCTCTATGCTTCGAACGAGCCACAAAGAAAGAAGGAGTAGCGCCATCACTTCCATTCCTGTCTTTGTTGAGCCAACTACTCGAAAAATGAAATATGATAGATCAGCCCCAGTAATGGGTTTGTAACAAGTTGCCAACTTGCATTGAAACAGTAATGATTTTTTATTAGACGTTTTGGTTGTTAATTAGGTTAAAATCAGCTAATAAGGAAGCAAGTTATTTAAAGATTAAGCCAAGGTGTAATTATTTTATTATTATTAGCTTATTAAATCTCATTTGTTCTTGCAAACAATATATCAGTTTTTTCTTCATTAATAAAACAGTTGATCACAAGCTAATCTTTCTCCATTTTTTTATTTTTCTTTTGCTTGTATTTCAATCCTTTCTTCATAAAAAATCCAACAATTTATTCTTCTTTTATTTTTTGGGTTGTTTCTAATATTTTAGGATGGTTTGAAAGTTTTAACAATTCTCCTTCATTTGTTGGGCTATTTAGATTCTCTTAGGACAATTTATAAGTTTAGATAATTCTCCTTCTTTAAAGGAGTTCTTTAGAGAAATTGATTACATTTCACTTGTATTTAAAGCTTTCTTCGACTTCAATGAAAGGCATCTTAGTAATTCATAATTTTATATATTTCTTCAATAAGTCGATCATTGAGATTGATTGTAGTGTTTTGGAGTGGGTTCAAAGTCCAGCAAAGGCCCTTTATATTTATCGAAATGTTATTAATTCTTTTCAGCTCATTCTCTACAGGTAGATGGTTCTCAATCAAGTTTTGAGAACTGCAAAGGAGGCGAAGGTTGGCATTAACAGAATTTGCAGCTAATTATCTCATCCGTAATGCTTTGGTAGTGCTCTTGTGATGTTTGTTGTAGCCTAGCTTTTTTCTTTTTCCTTTTTTATTTCGATTGATTGAGTCTTGTGGTGTGCATAGATGTACCTGTATGGGAGTTTCATTTATGATAACCTATGAAACATCGACACAGGCAAAACCCCCTCATACCATTGTCGTACTAGTATCCCACACGGACACGTAGTTGACACAGCCGAATACGTACCGAACACACCTCGACGCGTGTCAAAAAGGGACACTGCTGGACTTTCTTTTGGCCTGAATAAAAAACGGAAAAAAAAACTTGTATATAAGGAGAACTTTAGTAAACAGATAAAAAGAATTTTAGCATTTAATTGTGATAATTTATGAGACTTTTAACATACTTGTCTTCTTTGGAGTCGATCTGCTTATTTGAAGATGATGACGATGATAAATATTTTGTAGATGAAGGTTTTATAGAGAAGAAAGAGTGAAAGACAGAGACAAAGGTAAAGGCAGTAAATGAGGAGGAAAAAAAAGGGGTAAATGAAGGAGAAAAGAAGGGGAATATGAGCGTCTGCGTAAGAACGAAAAAAAGTAGTTAATGTATCTAGTTATAATAGGGTAAGAAAGTCTAAAAAAAATTATAGTAGTATAAAAATAGTGAAAGTAAGTATAATAAAAATATGTGAGACCCATTATAATAAGAATATATATAATATTTGTCTAGTTAATGTATTTATTAGATTAAAAATATTTTTAAAAAAATTAATTTTAATTATAAATTAATAAATATATGTGTGACCCAAATTCTTGTAAAATAAAATAAGACATTGTTTGCAAGTCAAGTTAAACAAAGTATATTTTCTTTCTAGAAGATTTAGTATTTATTAGTATAATATAGTTTACATTTATTAGCATAATTTATTTGACCTATGAATTTAATCAATAAATATGTGAGACCCATTATAATAAGAATATATATGTAATATTTGTCTAGTTAATGTACTTATTAGATTAAAAATATTTTTTTAAATTAATTTTAATTATAAATTAATAAATATATGTGTCACCCCAATTCTTATTAAATAAAATAAGAGATTACTTGCAAGTCAAGTTAAACAAAATATATTTTCTTTATAAAAGATTTAGTATCTAATAATATAATATATTTTGTATTTATTAGTATAATTTATTTGACCTACGAATTTAGTCTATAAATAAACACTTTTACAACATTAGAAAATACATCCATCAAACGATTAGAACTCAACCATTTTTGGAGAATTTTGTATTTACGTTTTGAGGGTTCTTTATATTTGAGTTTCGAGGTTTAGTTTTTATCTCAATTTCTTCCGCTATTTTTACTTGTTCGTTGTTTAATCAGGTCAATCCCTAACATTAATTATGGCATCTTAAACTAGTAGTGGAAGTGTTGACTCATCAAATAATGTTACTAATGCTAGTGTGCCTTACGATAATATTAGTAACACTCCTCTTTAGAGATATGTTACTAAATTACCAAAAACTGTTGAAGGAGGTGGGAATGTTAGTTTTGTGTGTAATTTTTGCAATGCTTCATTTAATGGGTCACATTCTGGGATTAAAGCACATTTATTGAAACTAAGTGGGCAAGGAGTTCGAGTGTGTCCTAAAGTAACACTACAACATCTTGCTGAATTGCAAAAAATAGTTGAAGATGTGAAACTCAATTTGCAACAAAAAATAGTCCCATTGCTACCTAGTTCTCAAACATTAGCATCTTCCTTTGGGCCAAACACAACCTCACTTCAAGGGCATAGTTTAGGTTCTAAAAGAAGAAAAGGCCCTTTAGAACAATCGTTCAACCTAGTTGCTCGAGAGAATTTAGATAGTGAAATCGCTCGAATGTTTTATTCTGGTGAATTACCTTTTCATCTAGCTAGGAACCCTCATTATGTGAATACATTCACCTTAGCTAGTAAGAATTCAATTCCGAGCTATATACCTCCAGGGTATAATGCTTTAAGGACTACATTGTTGCAAAAAGAACAAGCAAACATAGAGAGGTTGTTACAACCTATAAAGGGAATATAGGGGGAAAAAGGTATTAGTCTTATATGTGATGGATGGATAGATGTACAAAGACAACTGTTGATTAACTTTATGGTCGTTTCTCAAGGTGGAGTTGTTTTCTTGAAAGCCATCAATTATGAAAAGGAGTACAAGGATAAGTTTTACGTGACAACTTTAATTAAAGATGCCATAAGTGATGTAACAACCCGACAATTACGAGTATCGAAAACTGAAGGTTTAAGTCATTGTTTTCGTAAAACAAATTCATAAATATTTATTAGAAATATTTACGAATAATAGTTGAGTGATTAATTAGAGTTTAATTTAGTGAATTAGCTTGAATTAAGAATAATTAAAAGAAAGGACTAGATTGAATAAAGAATAAAAGTCTATTTATAAACTAAAGAAAAGCTAAGGGACTAAATTAGCAATTAAGCCATAAGGTGACAAGTGTGTGGTAATAGTGAAATACATGTGGAATTAGTATTAAACATATATATGTAATTATTAAGTATTTACTTATAATATAAGTAAATTATATTATATTATTATTATAATATATTAATTAAATAAAGCATGAATAAAAGAAATGAAAGCAAAGAAAAAGAAAGGCACGAATGAGCAAGGAAAGAAAGAAGGAAAAAGGGAAAGAAAAAGAAAAGGAAAAATTAGGGTTTTAAGATTTCAAGCTTGATTGGTAAGTCAATTTGATCCCTTTTCTTGTAATTTTAATGTTTTTGGAATCCTAAGACAAAGCTTTACTTGAATTATGTTGAAGTTTAGAAAGTTAGTGAATTTTTAGATATTGATTATGATGAACAAATGGAAGGATTATGAGTTAAAGTGATGGAAATTTAAGTTAGAAGTGGGAGAATGATTGATTTGTAAAAAAGAGATATTGATTAAGTTGAAAGGATTTCAGAATTTATGTTTTATGATGAATTTTAAGGGGTTAAAACTTGTTTAAAGAATGTGTTAAATGAAAATATGAGACTTATTTGAAGAGAAAAGAATGGTTATGGTGGAAGGACCTAATTGAAATTTATGTAAAAGTTACATGGAAATAAAAGAGTGTGTTATTAAATAATATACATTAATGATTTTAAATGTTAATTTTTCTGTAGCTAACATAGCATCAGAAACATCATCGAAGAAGGGGAAAGAGAAAGTGAGCCAGGATATCGAATAAACCCGAGAAATCACGGTTTATATTTCTATAACCTAAACTTAAAGTATATTTATCTTTGTGATCTCTACAATGCATGGTAGATAAAAATAAGGTAAGTGTAATTATCATTGATTTATGAAAACCCTATCAACAGTGTCGGTCTAGTCGGATATAGTTGGCATGCCATAGGATTGGAAGTGTTCAGGGGTATTTCGACTTTGTGTCGATGAGACACTATAAGTGTCGATTACTATTATTGTTCCGGATTTGTTCCGATAAGGTACTTTGTGTACCACTACTGTTACTAATATTGTTACTGTTACTATTACTGTTACCATGACGGTGTATTCTGGCTTTGGCCAATGAAACACTATATAATATCCCAGTGTGTGGGTTAGATCTGTGTATCCATCCAGGTCCGAGTTATGTTAATAGGGGTAAATAAAGGAATAGAAGATTGATCATTACTAATTAAATGATTTTACTGAATGTTGACTGGTATTGAATGTAAATGATGTGCTGATTGATGGTTATTGAAATTACCGAATGATACGGAATGTGCACTGAAACTGAATAATAAAATTTAAGTGATATAAGATGAAGGTAGTGATTAAGCCATTAAGATTATGAAAGTAAAAGCTTAGAGTTCAAATGCACATATATGACTTATTATTACTTTAAATATTAATTTATAGAAATACCACTAAGTGTATATTCAGCGTACGGTTTGTTTCCGTACGCAGGTTTAGGTACGAAAGAAAGCTAAAGACTCAGTATCCAATCCAACTCCTAACTCAAAGTGGTGAAGTACCTTTCTTTTGATAAAATGGCATGTACCTAGGTTATTAAGTTGTCATTTTGTAAATGATAGATAATGGTATGAATATGATGTTGTGTTTGAAAATGAAGTATACATGTTTTGTCCTGAAATAATTGATTGGTTGGACACTATTAGTGTATAAATGTGGTTTTGTATAGGTGATATCAAAAAAGGGTGAGAAATGTGGCTTTAAATGGCCTATTTTCTTCTATACAAGTAGACACACAGGCATGTGTCTAGGCCGTGTGAGACAAACGGTAAGCACACGGGCGTGTATGATGACCGTGTATCCCTTACATTCTTAAATGTGAAGTCAGGATAGCACACGAGTGAAAGACACGGCCGTGTGTATTGATCGTGTGAAGGACATGGGTTTATAGCATGGTCATGTGTTATAGTCGTGTGAAAATGGCTTAAAAATGATGAAAAATCAGTTTACCACACGGCCTAGCCACATGGGCGTGTGCTCAGGCCGTGTGCCCAGGCCGTATGCCCCTTTGATAGTTAAGAAATTGCAAGTCAGAATTTCACACGGGCTAGCCACACGGCCATGGGATCCCCATGGGCTGGCCGCACTGTCATGTCCAAGGCCATACGGGCGTGTGGCCTTATCTTCAAGGTAAAACTTCCAAAGTTGTCTGTTTAGTCCCGAACCACTACCAAAGCATGTATTGGGCCCCGTAGGCTCATATTAGGGACTTTATCATAAAATTTGATAAGATTTAATTTAGAATGCAAATTTTTGACTTGGTTTTATACGAATGCTAGTGTATAAGTCCAGTAATGCCTCGTAACCCTATTTTAATAACGGGTATGGGTTAGGGATGTTACATTTAGTCGTATCAAAGCTAATCAGGTTTAGCCGATTCTAGGATTAAGTCGAGTACTGAAAAAAGTCTAGAGGTACATGCCATTATTATGTTAACTTTAAGTTGGGATTGGATGCTGATTTATATATACTGATTAATTAACTCTGTTTTATAGTGTAAAAGATGTCTGATGAAAGTATTGAAGATACTGATCAAGAAATGTAAAGTGGAGATGAATCACATAATGTAAATGAGTCAGAATTCGCAACCCCAAGTGTAAACCCGGTAGGTAACCAACCACCCAATACTGGAAGAGATAATATAGAAATATTTAGAATGATTGCTGAAGCTCTTCAAAGAGTAGTAGGAAGTATACCTGCTACTACCTCTACTCCTACTACCCGACGAGCCCTTATTAAAGAATTGAAAAAATACGGAGCTACAGAAGTTTTAGGTTCAAAAGGAGTTGATTCGATAACAGCTAAAAATTGGTTGGAAACCACTAAGAGAATTCTGAAGCAATTAGAATGTACTCCATAGGAAAGCTTAGTGTGTATTGTTTCTTTATTACAAGAAGAAGCTTATATATGGTGGAAATCAGTGATTCATAATGTACCGGAAGAACAGGTAAACTGGGAATTCTTTCAACGAGAATTTCAGAAGAAGTATTTGGGAGAGACATATATGGAAGACAGGAAATAGGAGTTCTTAATGATGAAACAATGGGATATGTCTATAGTGGATTATGAACGGGAATTTCTGAGACTGAGTAGGTATGCAATTGAATTTGTACTGACTGAATCTGATCGATGTAAGCGATTTTTAAGAGGATTGCGAGACGAATTCCAATTGCAATTGATGCCTATACGGATTACAGAGTTTGCAGACTTAATAGAAAGAGCTAAAATGATTGAGCAAGTGCTGGGCAAGAGTAAAAAGTCTGAAACGGCCCAATTAACTAGAAAACATCCTGGAACTGCTAGTTCAAGTCCGCAATTCAAACGATCAAAGGAATCTCAGAGTAGTGAAAGATTCAGTTCAAGATCAGAAAAAAGAGACAGAAGCTGAAAGAGATAAGCTACTGTATCTACTGGCAGTATTAGAAGCCCAGCTCAGAACACTAAAATTCCAGAATGTGAGTACTGTGGAAACAGACATAGAAAAGAATGTAGAAAGTTAACTAGGGGTTATTTCCATTGTGGATCCAATGATCATTTTGTGAAGGACTGCCCGAGGATTAATAAGGCAACACCAACAGTATCATAAAGATCTGAATCTACTTCCAGAGGTCGAAGATCAGTGAAGTGGCTCAGTTGCTAGAGCTGGTACTAGAAGAGCTAGTGAAAGTACAACAGTCAGAAGCGAAAGCTCCAGCTCGAGCATATGTTGTAAGAACTAGTGAAGAGAGAGATGCTCATGATGTGGTGACAGGTATATTTTTACTGCATTCAATACCTGTTTATGCTTTAATAGATCTAGGGTCATCCCATTCTTATGTTAATATGAAACTAGTTGAGATGGGAAATTTAAGATCTGAACTGTCTGGAGTAACTATAAAGGTGTCTAGCCCTCTAGGGCAAACTATGTTAGTGAATAAAATATGTCGAAAATGCCCGTCAATGATTCAGGATAGAATATTTCCTAATGACTTGTTGATCATGCCATTTGGTAATTTTGATATTATACTGGGTATGGACTGGTTATCAAAACATGGAATGACATTGGACTGTTATAAAAAGAGGTTTACTATTTAGAGTAAAGATGGTGAACAAATTAAAGTAAATGGTATTCGGACTAGTGGTTCAGCTCGAATCATTTCTGCAGTTAAAGCTAGTAAGCTTCTTTATCAAGGATGTGCAGCTTTCTTAGCTTATGTTATCAATTCAGATTCAGTAGAAAGACAGTGTAGCGAGATTAGAACTGTGTGAATTTTCGGATATATTTCTTGAAGAATTACCTGGATTACCCCCTAATCGAGAGGTAAAGTTTGTGATTGAAGTATACCCGGGTACAGATGCAGTGTCGATACCTCCGTATCGTATGTCACCTACTGAATTGAAAGATTGAAGGTATAATTACAGGAATTATTGGATCGATGTTTTATATAACCTAGTACGTCACCGTGGGGAGCTCCAATATTATTTGTTAAAAAGAAAGATGGCTCGATGCGGTTATGTATTGATTATCGACAGTTGAACAAGGTGACTATCAAGAACAAATACCCGTTACCTCGAATTGATGATTTATTTGATCAACTAAAGGGAGCTTCTGTGTTTTCAAAAATTGATTTAAGGTCGAGATATTATCAGTTGAAAGTAAAGGAGAGTGATGTACCGAAGACAACATTCCGTACACGGTATGGGCACTATCAATTCTTGGTAATGCCATTTGGATTAACAAATGCTCCAGCTGCTTTTAGGGATCTTATGAATCAAATTTTCCAACCGTACTTGGATCAGTTTGTAGTGGTTTTTATTGATGATATCTTGGTATACTCAAAGTCTGAGACTGAACATGAACAACATCTTCGAATTGTTTTACAGACAGTACGAGAAAAGTAATTGTATGGGAAATTAAGTAAATGTGAATTTTGGCTATTGGAGGTTGTGTTTCTTGGCAATGTGGTATCGGCAGATGGGATTAGAGTGGATCCAAAGAAGATTGAAGCTATTGTTCAGTGGAAAGTTCCCAAAAATGTGTCAGAGGTACGAAGTTTTCTCGATTTAGCTGGATATTATCAAAGATTCGTGAACGGATTTTCAAAGATAGCTTTACCGATGACAAATTTACTGCAAAAGAATGTCCCATTTGTTTGGAATGACCAGTGTCAGAAAAGTTTTGAAACATTGAAGCAAATATTAACAGAGGCACCAGTGTTGACTTTACCAGAATCAGGGAAAGATTTTGTTGTGTACAGTGATGCTTCTTTAAATGGACTTGGGTGTGTATTGATGCAAAATGGAAAGGTAATTGCTTATGCTTCGTGGCAATTGAAGCCACACGAACATAACTATCCAACACGTGACTTGGAACTGGCGGCCGTAATATTTGCTTTGAAGATTTAGAGACACTACTTATACGGAGAAAAGTGCTACATTTATACTGATCATAAAAGTTTGAAGTGTCTACTTTCTCAAAAAGAATTGAACCTGAGGCAAAGACGGGGGATAGAACTTTTGAAAGACTATGAATGTGTCATAGACTATCATCCCGGGAAAGCGAATGTTGTAGCTGATGCACTGAGCAGAAAAGCTGCAATTGAATTAAGGGCAATGTTTGCACGGCTCAATATTACTGATGATGGAGGTCTTTTAGCCAAATTGAGAGTAAAGCCAGTAATTTTTTATCAGATCAAGTCAGCACAGTTGAAAGAGGACAAATTAATGAAGAAAAGAGAAATGGTATAGAATGGTACAGCAGGAAATTTTATTATTGATGAAAATGATTGTTTGAGATTTCAGAATCGGTTCTGTATTCCAATTTCTTCTGAGTTAAAAGATTTAATTTTTCTAGAATTCCATGAAAGTCCATTCGCAATGCATCCTGGAGGTATGAAAATGTATCATAATTTACAAAAATTGTATTGGTGGCCATGAATGAAGAAAGACATAACTGAATATGTGGCTAAATGTCTAACTTGTCAATGGGTAAAGGCAGAGCATCAAGTTCCAACAGGACTATTTCAGCCTATTAATATTCCCGAATGGAAATGGGATCGAATTACAATGGATTTTGTGACAGGATTACCGTTATCTGCAAGTAAAAAGAATGTTATTTGGGCAATAGTTGATCGACTTACAAACTCGGCTCATTTCATAGCTATTAGAACTGACTGGTCATTTAAGAAACTTGCTGAGGTGTATATTCGAGAGATTGTAAGGCTACATGGTATTTCGGAATCAATAATTTCTGACAGAGATCCACGGTTTACATCAAGGTTTTGGAAGCAACTACATGAGTCTCTTGGTACTCAACTTCATTTCAGTACAGCTTTTCATCCACAAACCGACGGGCAGTCTGAATGGGTAATACAGATTTTAGAGGATATGATTCGAGCTTGCATGATTGACTTTGAATCTAATTGGGACCGTTATTTATCATTGGCTGAATTTGTGTATAATAATGGTTTCCAATCGAGTATACAGATGGCACCGTATGAAGCTTTATATGGTCGAAGATGTAGATCGCCCGTATGTTGGACAGAATTGAATGAAAGAAAGATAATTGGGCCTGAACTAATTCAAGAAACAGAAAGTACTGTTAAGAAGATTAGAGAAAGATTAAAAATGTCTTTTGATAGATAGAAATCATATGTGGATTTGAAAAGACGGGACATTGAGTATTCAGTTGGAGATAAAGTATTTCTGAAAGTTTCTCCTTGGAAGAAAATTATGAGATTTGGTCGGAAAGGAAAATTAAGTCCTCGATTTATTGGACCTTATGAAATTTTAGAGAGAGTTGGACTGGTAGCGTATCGTTTAGCCTTACCTCCTGAATCACAGAAAATCCATGATGTCTTTCATGTTTCCATGTTAAGGAGATACAGATCAGATCCTTCTCATGTAATTTCAACTGAAGATATAGAAATTCACCCTGATCTATCGTATGAGGAAGAACCGGTTGAAATATTGGCACAAGAGGTAAAACAACTACGTAATAAACGAATTCCCTTGGTAAAAATGTTATGGCGAAGTCATAGTGTTGAAGAGGCTACATGGGAACCAGAAGATACGATGAGATCTCAGTACCGCCATCTCTTTTCAGGAAAATTTCGAGGATGAAATTTTTAAAAAAGGGGGGAGAATTGTAACAACCTGACAATTATGGGTATCGAAAACTGAAGGTTTAAGTCATTATTTTCGTAAAACGAATTCATAAATATTTATTAGAAATATTTACGAATGATAGTTGAGTGATTAATTAGAGTTTAATTTAGTGAATTAGCTTGAATTAAGAATAATTAGAAGAAATGACTAAATTGAATAAAGAATAAAAATCTATTTATAGACTAAAGAAAAGCTAAGGGACTAAATTAGCAATTAAACTATAAGGTGACAAGTGTGTGGTAATAGTGAAATACATGTGGAATTAGTATTAAACATATATATGTAATTATTAAGTATTTACTTATAATATAAGTATATTATATTATATTATTATTATAATATATTAATTAAATAAAGAATGAATAAAAGAAATAAAAGCAAAGAAAAAGAAAAAGAAAGGCACGAATGAGCAAGGAAAGAAAGAAAGAAAAAAGGAAAGAAAAAGAAAAGGGAAAATTAGGGTTTTAAGATTTCAAGCTTGATTGGTAAGTCAATTTGATCCCTTTTCTTGTAATTTTAATGTTTTTGGAATCCTAAGACAAAGCTTTACTTGAATTATGTTGAAATTTAGAAAGTTAGTGAATTTTTAGATATTGATTATGATGAACAAATGGAAGGATTATGAGTTAAAGTGATGGAAATTTAAGTTAGAAGTGGGAGAATGATTGATTTGTAAAAAGATATATTGATTAAGTTGAAAGGATTTCAGAATTTATGTTTTATGATGAATTTTAAGTGGTTAAAACTTGTTTAAAGAAGGTATTAAATGAAAATATGAGATTATTTGAAGAGAAAAGAATGGTTATGGTGGAAGGACCTAATTGAAATTTATGTAAAAGTTACATGGAAATAAAAGAGTGTGTTATTAAATAATATACATTGCTGATTTTAAATGTTAATTTTTCTGTAGCTAACGTAGTATCGGAAACGTCATCGAAGAAGGGGAAAGAGAAAGTGAGCGAGGATATCGAATAAACTCGAGAAATCACGGTTTGTATTTCTATAACGTAAACTTAAAGTATATTTATCTTTGTGATCTCTACAATGCATGGTAGATAAAAATAAGGTAAGTGTAATTATCACTGATTTATGAAAACCCTATTAATAGTGTCGGTCTAGTCGGATATAGTTGGCATGCCATAGGATTGGAAGTGCTCATGGGTATTCCGACTTTGTGTCGATGAGACACTATAAGTGTCGATTACTGTTACTGTTCCGGATTTGTTCCGATAAGGTACTTTGTGTACCGCTACTGTTACTAATACTGTTACTGTTATTGTTACCATGACGGTGTATTCTGGCTTCGGCCAATGAAACACTATATAATATCTCGGTGTGTGGGTTGGATCTGTGTATCCATCCAGGTCCGAGTTATGTTAATAGGGGTAAATAAAGGAACAGAAGATTCATCATTACTAATTAAATGATTTTACTGAATGTTGATTGTTATTGAATGTAAATGATGTTCTGATTGATGGCTATTGAAATTACCGAATGATACGGAATGTGCACTGAAACTGAATAATAAAATTTAAGTGATATAAGATGAAGGTAAGTGATTAAGCCATTAAGATTATGAAAGTAAAAGCTTAGAGTTCAAATGCACATATATGACTTATTAATGCTTTAAATATTAGTTTATATAAATACCACTAAGTGTATACTCAGCGTACGGTTTGTTTCCGTGCGCAGGTTTAGGTATGAAAGAAAGCTAAAGACTTAGTATCCAATCCAACTCCTAACTCAAAGTGGTGAAGTACCTTTCTTTTGATAAAATGGCATGTACCTAGGTTATTAAGTTGTTATTTTGTAAATGATAGATAATGGTATGAATATGATGTTGTGTTTGAAAATGAAGTATACATGTTTTGTCCTAAAATAATTGATTGGTTGGACGCTATTAGTGTATAAATGTGATTTTGTATAGGTGATATCAAAAAAGGGTGAGAAATGTGGCCTTAAATGGCCCATTTTCGTCCATATGGGTAGACACATGGGCGTGTTTCTAGGCCGTGTGAGACAAACGGTAAGCACACGGGCGTGTGTGATGACCATGTATCCCTTGCATTCTTAAATGTGAAGTCAGGATAACACACGGGTGAAAGACACGGCCGTGTGTATTGATCGTGTGAAGGACATGTGTTTCAAGCATGGTCGTGTGTTATAATCGTGTGAAAATGTCTTAAAAATGATGAAAAATCAGTTTATCACACGGCCTAGCCACATGGGCGTGTGCCCAGGCCGTGTGCCCCTTTGATAGTTAAGAAATTGCAAGTCAGAATTTCACACGGGCTGGCCACACGGCCATGGGATCCCCACGGGCTGGCCGCACGGGCGTGTGCCCCTATCTTCAAGTTAAAATTTCCAAAGTTGTCAGTGTAGTCCCGAACCACTACCAAAGCATGTATTGGGCCCCATAGGCCCATATTAGGGACTTAATCATAAAATTTGATAAGATTTAATTTAGAATACAAAATTTTTGACTTGATTTTATACGAATGCCAGTGTATAAGTCCAGTAATGCCTCGTAATCATGTTCCAGTAACGGATATGGGTTAGGGGTGTTACAAATGAGGTTAGGGCACAAAATGTTGTTCAAGTGATAACCGACAATGCACCAGTTTGTAAAGTCGTGGGATCATTGGTAGAGACACAACATCCTCATATCTTTTGGACACCTTGTGTGGTACATACTCTTAATCTTGCTCTTAAAAATATATGTGTTGCAAAAAACATCGAAAATAATGAGGTTACATATGATGTTTTGTGTTGGATAAATAACGTTGGTGATGATACTATCTTTATAAGAAACTTCATAATGAATCACTCTATGAGGTTGGCAATATTTAATTTTTTTTGTGCCTTTGGAATTACTTATTGTTGCGGATACTCGATTTGCTTCTATGATTGTGATGTTAGAAAGATTCAAGCTCATTAAACTGGGTCTCCAAAATATGGTAATTGGTGATGAATGGTCTACTTATACAGAAGATGACGCTTCCAAAGCCTATTTGGTGTAGGAAAAAATTTTGGATGACCTTTGGTGTGATATGGTTGATTATATCCTTACTTTTACAGAACCTATATATGATATGCTTCAAATTATGGACACGGATAAACCTACTCTTCACTTGGTTTATGAGATGCGGGATAAAATGATCGAAAAAGTGAAGAAAAACATTTATAGATGCTAAGTATAACTCTTATTTCAGTCAAATTTGAGAAATAATCTTCCAGTTAAACTCTGTTTATTTGTTTCAATGAAACTCAGATTAGTCTAGATTATTTTATTATTATTTGACCTATGAATTTAGCCTATAAATAGGCTCTTTTACAACCTTTAAAAAATACACCCATTAGAGATTAGAACTCATAATACATTTAGAGAATTTTGTGTTTACATTTTGAGGGTTTAGTTTTTATCTCCATCTTTTGTACTCTTCGTTCTTTTGCCATTATAGTAAAATTATATTTGCCTATGGTTTTTTATCCTCTTTGGAGGGGTTTTTCTACGTCAAATTTGTTTGTTCAATTTCTCAATTTTTTTCGTTATTTTTTTACTTGTTACTTAATGGGTCGATCCCAATAAGTGGTATCAGAGCTAATTCAATTTTCATAGATCAGCCCATTCAGAGATGGAAACAACAAGGTTTGAAATTAAGAAGTCCGATGGTGAGACAAATTTCAATTTGTGGCAAGTTCGGATGATGGCAATTCTAGTTCAAACTAGCTTGAAAAAGGTTGTTACTGGGAAAAAGTCTGAGAATCTAAATTAAACAGAATAGGAAGAGCTTGATGAAAAGGCCTTGTATGCAATCCAGATGTGTCTCGCGAATAAGGTATTTCAAGAGGTATTGATAGAGAAAACCTCATCCGCCATGTGGAAAAGTTTAGAAACTCTTTATGCGACTAAGTCTCTAGCTAACTGTTTAATGTTGAAACAACATCCCTTTACGTTTTGCATGAACGAAGGTGAGTTTGTTAGAGATCACATCAATCAATTCATTACTCTTTTAAATGATTTAAAGAACGTTGAGGTTCATATTAATGATGAAAATCAGACTATGCTATTATTATGCTCTTTACCCTATTCATACAAGTCTTTCAGGGAGACCCTGATTTATGGCAGAGACAAACTCTCGTTCGAACATGCGTAGGGTCATTTGTTGAGTAGAGACAAACTTGAAAATGAGTTTGGTTTGGATAGCAAGACAGATAAGCAAGCTTTCGTTTTGGTAGCATCAAATAAACAAGACAAAAAGTGTCGATATTGTAAAAAGTTTGGTCATGTCAAAGCATATTGTTATAAACTGCGAAATAAAAGAGCTGTTGAGAGTAACGAGGAAGAGGTAGCTGGTGCTAATTTGGCCGATGAAAGTAGTGATGATTTCTTGTTAGTGTCAACGAGCAATAACTTTAAGCTTACGTCTAAGTGGATCCTAGATTTGGGATGTTTTTTCTACATGTGTCCCAATAGAGAATGGTTCTCCACATACAGTTTGGTTAAAGGTGGAGTTGTGCGCATAGGAAAAAATTTATCCAGTAAGGTAATTGATATTGGTACTGTTAAAATTAGGATCTATGATGGGATGACTAGGACACTCCCAGATGTCAGATATGTACTTGATTTACGAAAGAATCTCATCTCCTTGAGTATTTTAGACTTGAAAGGATACAGAGTCAACATCGAGTTGAGCGGCATTAAAGTATCTTGTGGATCTCTCATTTTGTTAAAAGGTAAAAGAACTAGTAGTCTTTATTTTCTGAAAGGTTCTACAGTAACCGGTAAAATCAAACGTCCCTCGTCCGTTACGGAGTCGAAGTCAACTTGTTTGGAGCGAAGGCAACTTGGTCATAGGAGGGAAAAATGTATGACCGTTTTGTTGAAGAAAGGTTCTCTTTTGGATGCAGGTTTTGAAAAGTTAGGGCACTTTGTTCGTGAAAATCAGATCCGGGTTAGTTTTGATTTGGCAGTGTACAAGTCGAAGGCTAGAAGCCTTCCAGTTTCTAAGCACAAATTCGACTCAGTTAATTCCCTACATAGTTCAAAATAGGCCTGTGACGGGTTTTGGTGTAACACCCCTAACCCGTATTCGTCGCCAGAATAGGGTTACGAGGCATTGCCGATCAATACACATCATTCACATATACAACATATACATTTATGCATTCATATATAAAATTCATTCAAATCATTTACATTATCCCTTATAAGGCTCTACGAGACCTTAAAACATGCTTAGAAGTAGTTCGGGACTAAACCGATAACATTTGCAAACTTTAAGAAACTTAGAAAATTTTTCAACATTAAAGGGTCACACGCCCGGCACACGGCTATCAGACACGCCCGTGTCACAGGCCGTATGAAAACAGGGCATACATACTGACTTGCACCATACGGCCGAGGACACGCCCATGTGCTAACTCGTGTGTCACACACGGCCAATAGACATGCTCGTGTGTCTAGACTGTGCCAAACCTGTAGGGTATACTGACTTTAATTCGAAGGGTTACCCCAGGGGACACACGGTCGTGTAGCATAACTGTGTGTCATACACGGCTGAGACACACGCCTGTGTCTCTACCCGTATGGACAAAAATAAGCTATTTGTAAAGCCAAATTGCCACCCGTTTCTCAAGCACACCTAGCAACCAAAATGTTACCATTTCAATACATAAATAGGCAGCCAAAACATGTCAATTCATACACATATCATGCCATCTATCCTTAACCATTTCAACTACTCAATTCCATATTCAAAACATACCAAATCATTAAGCCAAAATCATCACAACTTACATAACTTTTAAATATATTTTCATCACCTTTCAAATATATCAATTCATCATCTATAAATCATACCATAATATACCATTCCTCAAACATTAATACACCAACTTACAACTATTTAAAATAGCTGACACATAACCATACCAAACAAGCCAACACATAAAACATTATATACATCACATATATATATCACTTATCAAACACAATTCAAGCCAACTTAAATGGCCATACACACCAACATTTACAAGCCAAATCTCATGGCTAAACCATAACCCAAAACATACCAATATGACACTAGCCTATACATGTCATATATAATATATACAAAGCTCCAAAAGTACCAATGAGATGATCGATAGTGTGATGTCATTTTCCTGACGATCCCCGAGTCTGAGCTAGCTTTAATTATCTATAAAACATAGACAAATAACACACAGTAAGCTTCATAGCTTAGTAAGTTCGTAAGTGAATATATCAATTCATCAAATAAATGCAATTTAACTATTTTCACATTATCAAATCAAAATTTCATTAATCACAAACCTTTATCATGTCTCAAAACATGATCAAATACCATCTCATTGAACTTTCTCAATGTAATACTTGAATAGGTTCCGTACGTACCTGTACCACCTCTTACTAACCTCTTCCTCCACTACATTATTCATTACCCATTGAACCATTTGGAATAGAAGTCAGATACTCAAGATCTCAATTGATAAGTACCTATACTATGGCCCATAGCCAAATCAAGGTAACTTATCCCTGAGTACCTATACCATGGCTCGTAGCCAAATCAAGGTATTATTCGCACCCGAAGTGCCGATATCGTGGCCCGAAGCCAACTCTTTGATATGCATGGCTTGAAGCCAAATCGGTATATCAACTTATAACATTTCACTAATATCTAATTCTATTCCTAAGGTTCAACCGAGCTTTCACACCCTTCATTTCTATCATCGAATGCATTCGTAGAGTCATTTTTACTATTCAACACTATCAATAATCTCATAATCACAGTTTATGCGATATCAAAGCATTTAACATGCATTTATAATGAAATTACCACATACAAACTTACTTCGTAGTCGGAATAGAAGGACTGGATCGACTATTCGATAACTTTCAATTTCCTTCGATCTAAACCCAATTTCTTTCGTTCTTGATCTATATATATTCAAAATAAATCCATTTAATCACCAAATCAATCAATTACATCCGCAAACACATATTTAAGCCAATTTGCATTTTGGCCCTAAACTTTCACATTTCTTACAATTAAGTCCTTATTTCATAAAAACACAATTTACAATAATTAAATCCAATTACATGCTAGTCGAATTTTGTATAGCTTCATAACAGCCCATATTTTCATTTATTTCACACTTTTAACCACAACATTTCACATTTTCTCAATTTAATCTCTAATATGCACTTTACTCAAAAATCACTTTACAAAACATATATATCAAACACTAAGCTTTCATATTTCATCGTCAACATTCAAAAAAATTAACATATCATCAATGGAATTTTACAAAATCACCCACAAACTCAAAAATTAGGGCACGGGCTAGCTAGAACACGAAGCAACGATCACAAAAATATAAAAATCATCAAAAACCGAGCTCAAAACATACCTCAATCAAGGATTAAAGGTGCCGAATACCTAAAGCTTTAATGGATTCTTTATTTTCTCTATTTTTGGTCAAGGAGGATGAATAAATGGCTACCATTTTGTTTTGTTTTAATTTAATTAAACTTAAATCACAATTTACTAAATTAACCTTTGTTTAAACATTAATAAAACATTTAATGGTTGGCCATTTATGTCAAATTCCACTAATCACAGTATAATTACATCATAAGGACCTCACATTTAATAAGCCATAGGAATTAAACACCTTTATCAATTAGAATGCAACTTTTGCATTTTACGCGATTTAGCCCTTTTCTCAAATTAATCACTTAAACGATAAAATTAACATATGAAACTTTCACACATATCTAATTTCATGCCGTAAACATAAAAAATAATATTAAAATAATTTTTTGACCTCGTATTTTTGGTCCCAAAACTACTATTCCGATTTAGCTAAAACTGGGTTGTTATATTTGCAAAGATGGCGTTGTGGAAATATGAGTCAATGTGGAGATTTATTAATTATGACTCTCATTTCAGTCAAATTTGAGAAATAATCTTCCAGTTAAACTCTGTTTATTTGTTTTAATCAAACTCTGATTAGTCTAGATTATTTTATTATTATTTGACCTATGAATTTAGCCTATAAATAGGCTCTTTTGCAACCTTAGAAAATACACCCATTAGATATTAGAACTCATAACACATTTAGAGAATTTTGTGTTTACATTTTGAGGGTTCTTTGTTTTCGGGTTTTCGGGGTTTAATTTTTATCTCCATCTTTTATACTTTTTTTTTGATAGTTTTTATCTCTATCTTTTGTACTCTTTGTTCTTTTGTCATTATAGTAAAATTATCTTTACCCGTGATTTTTTATCCGCTTTGGAGGGGTTTTTCCACGTTAAATTTGTGTTCAATTTCTCAATTTATTCCGCTATTTTTTTTTACTTGTTTCTTAATCGGGTCGATCCCAACAATAGCCATGAAGGGAAGAAAGGAGATGAGAGGTCAATCTTTTATGACGTCATATATGATATTCTTATTGATCGATGGACTAAGAGTAGTACACCAGTTCATTGTATGGCTCATTCTTTAAGTTCAAGGTAAACGTAGATAACATATATTTCATTTATGCTTGTTTTTATTCTTTTATACTAGTTTTATTTATTATCAAGTAAAAAAAATTAAATTTATTTGTTTGCATAGGTATTATTGTAGTGGTTGGCTTAATGAGGTTCTAAATCGCCTTCCTCCACATAAAGATGTAGAAATCTCAGAGGAAAGGAACAAATGCTTAAGAAAATATTTTCCTTGTAACAGCCCGATTTAAGGCCTAGTCAGAACAGTGGTTTCAGAACCACAAATCCGAAGTTAGAGAAATTATTTTATTTTTATTTTGGTGTTATAGCATGATTATAATAGTGTATGAAAAATTTGGTGAAGTAATTTTAGCATTTGTGAGCTTAATTGTGAAAAAGGACTAAATCGCATAAAGTGCAAAAGCCCTATTTTATTAACTAAAGGTGTAAATTTACTATGAATTATATTGTGGAGGTCTTTAAAGGGAAAATAGACTCTTTTGAGAGAGGTGGCCGGCCATAGGAAACAAACAAATAGAAAAGTCAACAATTTGGTGAAATTAGGTGATAAAATTGAATAAAATAAAACAAATAGGAAAAGTTGTCATTTTCTCATCTCCCTCTTTCTTTCCCCACCAAATTTTCTCCAAGAAAACAGCCATGGAAGCTTAAAAATTTTCAGCAACCTTAAGCTCTTGCAAGTAAGTCTTCTTGGTAGTCCTTCTTTATAATTTTTGTGTTTTTGAAACCCCTAAAGCTTAATTAGCTATTAAAGGGACTATTTTATGAAATGGTTGATAGTCTAGGGACTTACCATGAAAGGATTTGTAATGTTTTCTGAGTTTTTATGGAAGAAAATAAGTCTTGGTTGTTGAGTGAACAACTTTTGTGAAAGGATTTCTCATGAAAACCCTAATAGGACCATTTTGTAAAGTTTGTAAAATAGATAGTAATGTTGTGAAATATTGGGAATTTGAGGTTGTCATAAGAGTAATAAATGGTCGGTTAGGCTTGGTTAATAAGGAAATTAGATAAAAATCAATTTTTGGGCCTAGGGGTAAAATGGTCATTTTGTGAAAGCCTAGGGGTAAAATGGTCATTTTTCTCAATTATAAATTGTTGAGTATCTATATTAATATACTGATTAAATTAGTGAAAATTTTTATCATTTTAGATCAAGAAGTACAAAATCCGAACCTAGATTGGGGGAAGGCCAAGCAAGTAGATTAAATCAACTAGTCATCTACATTTTGTAATCCGAGGTAAATTGTATGTTAATAATGCAACTATATCTTTATGATGTGTAATTGAATCGATATGGCATAAATTTTTTTTGATTTTGAATATGAGAATACATGTTGAGAAATTAACGTAATAAAGACTTTCGTTGAACATTTGGAATAGACTTGGATATTTGTACCGTGGCATTGGGTGATATGTGTGCTAGTGTAAGACATGTCTGGGACATGCATCGGCCACAATATGAGAGCCAGTGTATGACATGTCTGGGACATGCATCGGCATTGAGACGAGAGCTAGTGTAAGACATGTCTGGGACATGCATCGGCCTCGTGATATACAAGCTAGTGTAAGACCTGTCTGGGACATGGCATTGGCCTCGCTATATGAAAGCCAATGTAAGATCATGTCTGGGACATGGCGTCGACATCTTAACCCATGTTAGGGCTATTGAATATCCGGTAGTATTCCAAATGGTTCAACAAAAGATTTATGATTTACATCGAAATGAGAAAAGTTATGATCATGTGATGAGTGGTATAGGTACCTATTTGAAATGTATGAGATGTGGGCTCAATATATGCAATATGAATTGTAATAGATGATTATGAGTAAGTTGTACTTACGTTTAATTATGGTATTCATGAATAAGCTATGAAAGGTTATGAGCATGTTGTTTTGTGACGATTAGTTGATGTTTATTTTCATGAAACTTACTAAGCTTTATGCTTACCTTATTTCCTTTCCATTTTCTTATAGTCCAGCCAAAGTAGCTCGAGGATCATCACTTACGTCAGAAAAGCCAGTCACACTATCATCTAAAGCACTTGGTATAGTTAGATCTTTTATTTTGATTATGGCATGTATAGGATTTTGACTTTTGAGTTTTGTGTCATTGTTAATTAGCCAAATGTGTTGGCTTACTTTAACATTTGATTCATTTTGTATAATGTCATGGATGGTGGCTAATATTGGTTATTGATGATCTTCTTTTTGGAATGAGTATATTGAATGATTTATCTATGTAGTTGTGTGTGAATTGGTTATTTTGGTGTGATATAAACTAGTGCTATTAACGGTGGCAAAAAGGCTTGGTAGATAGCCTTATTTTTTGTCCACACAGGTAGACACACAGGCGTGTGTCTAGACTGTGTGTGACACACGGCTAGCCCCATGGGCTTGTTATCTTACCGTGTGTCCCCTGCACGTAAATTTTACAAGTCAGTATGCATGGTAGTTAACGCACGGGCAGAGACACAGCCGTGTGTCACAGCCGTGTGGAGGACACGGCCTCTGGCCACTGGCGTATGCCTTGGCCGTGTGCGCCTAATTTGTTATTAATGTCAGAAACAGAATGTCAAGGTTTTTAGACACAGGCATGTCATGGCCGTGTAAGGGACACGGGCCATAGACACAGGCGTGTGCTTGGCTGTGTAAAAACTCCTATAGGTTCGAAATTGGAACTTAATTCAAACGGGTTTGGGGCATGGGCATGTCCCCTGGTGCTTAGGCCATGTGAACTACACGAGCCATCAGCACGGCCATGTCATAATGGCCACACGGGCGTGTTGTCCTTCCACATGGGCGTGTGCTCTGTTTCAAGGGTCATTTTTATAAAGTCAGTTTAAGGACCGGAGTTGGTCCTGAATGGTTTCCAATGGATGTTTGAGGCCTCGTAGGCCCATATTAAGGAGTTTAGACAAAGTTCGAAAAAGTTTTAAATTTGATCAAGTCTTGATGATATCGAAATGATTGTATGCATGCGGTCAAGTTAGGTAATACCTCGTGCCCAATCCCGGCTTCGGACTCGGGTAAGGGGTGTTACATTCCTTCTACCGAAGAAAGGAAGATGGTTTTTCAAGAGTTTCACTAAATATTTTTGATTCATTTGATTCACTACAAGATAGATGGCTTTTGGATCCCAAGGTGGTTGGTTCATGGAGCTTCAATACCTTTGCTCCAAAACTTAGCTTTGAAACTTCGCTTGGACAACCTTTTTCATCATCTTGTTGTGAGAGGAATTGGAGTACATATTCATTTATCCATTCCATGAGGAGAAATAAGATTAATCCTCAATGTACCTAAGATTTAGTATTTGTGCATACTAATCTTCGATTACTGTCAAGAAAAACTCTTCATTATAAATGAGAGAACAAGATGTGGGATATTGGAGGTGATGTACTTGACTCATTTGAAGGAGTTGGAATTCTTGGAGTTGCTAGCTTATCTCTTGATGAACCGAATATGGAGATGGTAATTTTTGCCAATGAAGAATAAGATATGGAAAATGCTAATGTTATGAATTGAACTAGAAAATTGCTCTCTTTTTGCTTCTTTTTGTACAAGCCTTCTTTAGGATATAGGTTGAACTTCAAATTTAGATTTGATATGACATGTTTTGTGTAATGAACTTGAAAAATGAATTACTATATTTTTTCATATTTTATGTAATGATAAGAGAGCTTAATGGAAAAGAATTGATTATATATTATTGAAAAATATCAATATTTTTATTTGCATTGAGTATTTTAACATAAAATATATATAAAAATATTTTCATATCCTCATTTTCTAAAAATTACCGTATTGTCGTGTCCGTGTCGTGTCGTACCCGTATTGCATGTCCGTGTCCATGCTTCGTAGAAGATAATTGATTGGATTAGTGTTTTGTCCCGACGAGATGCTCGAGCTGTTGTGGGACGATTTGCTCGATTGTTGGACGCCAATTTGTCTTGCCTATGGTGTCTCTCTTAGACATTAGTTTTATTCTAACGAAGATCTTAAGCTACAACTGCATAAAATTAAATTACTCGTTATCGAGAAAATGCAAAAAAAAAAAAAAAAGAACACCTTTATCGTCCAGGTGTATCTGGATATATATATATATATATAGCCATATCTGGATTGTGTTTAATAATACCACTAAGCCCAAAAACACAGTCCATCTAAACAACTTTGGAAAACAAACGAAATTAATAGTGTGAAACCCGTTTTAAAACAGTGTCATTTACATAAAAATGATGGCCAAAAAAAGAACACCATTCTCATAAAACAAACTCATAAGCCCGAGAGTGAAGCAGTGTTGATTGCTGGCGGTGTTGGAACATAGAATTCATCATCAGTCCAGTTACTTTCACCCCAGTGTTTTAACATACTTCTCCATGAGCATACATTGTCTATACATTTCTTCCTTCGCCTGTCCTTAACTTTGATTCTCCAATGGCCGTCACTGAAATTCGCCTTCTCAGCCTCCCTTCTATCAACCTCTAACTGTGCCTTTTGCTTCGATCTCAACATGCAGAATTGGTGTAATTTCTCTGGCATTGCATCATGGACTTTCCACCACCTTTCATGTGCCACATCGCTAGCGAACTCTAGCATTATATCCACATTCCAGTTGCAGTCATAGTCCTTGTAGCACAGCCATGGTTTTATACCTAGGTAGTGAAGTACGTAAAGGATCGGCGGTTCCGCCCCAAAAAGGCGAGTTTTCTTTTGCTTAACTTCTTCTTCGTCCCCGATCCAGAAATGTTTTAGGAAGTTCATGTGCCGAGGAATCCGGTGCCACCATGTGAAGACCTCGTTTAGGTACCCTTGATCCCCACCATTGTATGACTCAAACACATCAATGTGATCCATCAAGAGCTGGAAGGTGCAATTTGAAGGCTCAATGACCATAACACCTGAGTTGAAAAGTGTGGCATTGTTTCCTGTTGCCGATATTTCAGGCATCCCGAATAAGAAATCAATGTTCCGAAGAATTAAGAGATCGGCATCGATGAATATGATTTTGTCGTAATCCGTGAGTTGCCATAACCGGAACTTGCTGTAGTTCCATTCGTTGTAAGCATCTTTTTCGGCTTTTGGATTCCTGATCCTCTGAATCGTCCTGACTTTCCACCCTGCTGCCTCAAGTCCACTCCTATGATAAACACTGATAGTCTCGTCAACGAGTATCACGAGGTCTCGAGACGAACCAGACATGCGGATGCTTTGAGCCGCAGCTATAGCCCCACATACATATACGTGAGCTGAATGCAGAATCGTTGCATATGCTTCTCGAGATGCATTCCCTGAATATGTTGGCTCTGCATTTATCTTATTGTGTTACTTTTCTCATTAAAATTAAGAAAATATGCAGTTTGGGGCATTCATTAATTGGAAAAGAACTGACCTTTGATCCCAATTGGTAGTGCAAGTTCACAAGAACCAGTTGGAAGCTGAAGCTTTTCTCTCAACACATTCAAGTCTGGTTTGTATAACCAGACATTGTTTTTTCGTAAGACTAGTTCTTTACAAGGGAACATATTCGGTATCGGGAAGCATTTCGAAACAAAAAGAACATGCACGGGATAAAACCCCTTGGCCGAGGTTGCAAGATTAGCAGCTGCAAGCTGCAAATGCAAGCGAGCAACATCCCTAGACCAATTCCCTTCATTCCTACAAGGAAGCTTGATAGCAATCAGATCGAGACGTTTTCCGGGGACTTCGATCTTCGGTAGAGTGGGGCAAACCGGGACATCTTCTTCTTGCTCCTCATCAATCCATTCAGGATACAAAGACTCCCAAGTTATATTCATGTCAGCATTGGGCAGTTGAAGAACAGTGTGGTTGGCATCAGGGATTAAGTGCTTCCAATTAGTGATCTCAGTAGTGTTGAAGTTCAAAAGTCCAATTCCCTGGTAATCATTCTTTTTATCCAGTTTCTCAATAACTTTCATTACATCATCCCAATTGGTATCCACATCTGATATGTATCCAGAATCTGCTTCTCCCCATATCCACCTGTTCATGAAATGACTCCTGCATGCGTGGATGGATGAAGCATTCATTTCCTTATATACATTCTTATATGTATGTATGTATATGTAAGAGAGATCAACATATATACCGAGAAGTTGTGGCAGATAAATGGTCAGTGGAAGAGAGGTGAGAAGAGTAGAAAAGCTTTAAAAAAGAGGCAGAAACAATTAGAAGCAACGCAAGTTTGAGGAGAGGAGATTTGCAGCATGTGTTGCGGTCTTGGAGTGGGACATGGAATGGCTTCTCAACATCCTTCACTTTATTTTTGTTGATCTTTCTTTTGTATATTGCCTCACTGCAATATTGATAAAGAAATGCAAAAAAAAAAATAATAATAAATAAACCCAAAAAAAACTAAGATCACATCATATTATTTTTGTAATAAATTGGAGAAAATGAACAAAAATCAAGGAAGCGTCATGTCACTAATGTAGGGTAAATTGAAATATTCTTTTGGTGGGTTTTTGTTTTCAATCTTCATGATTTGACCTATGGGATTTCTTCTACTTTTAATTTTATCTTTCAAGCGTTTTAAACAATGCTTGCTGTTTCTCACCCGAATAACTATTTAAAAACTATACTCAATATATATATTTTTCCTAGTTAAATTTAAATATTTTTCCATTATTATATATGAATTTATATCAAATCAATTCAATTTTATAATTTTTTTAAGGTTAAAATAAGTCATTTGTCTTTGTATTTTTCTTAAATTTAGAATTTTATCCCCCTTTACTTTTTAAATTTTAAAATTTAGGTTTAATTGTTAACATGATTAATTCTTTTTCGTTAATCTTGTTGGTGTGACATTTTAAAAAATTAAAAAAAAAAAAGTACTCACTTAGTAGCCTTACAACTAAAAAAAATTAACATTGAAATGAATAAGTTAACAAAATAATTTTAATGCTATTAATAATTAAACATGAATTTTGAAATTTAAAAATCCTAAAAGTAAAAATACAAAAATTACTACATATTTTAACATTTTTTATGGATACCATTACCTACGAGTTGGAAAAACTCAAGGGACGCAACAGTGGCTTAGAAGGAAAGAGCAGTTAGTTAAAAGGCAATGAAAGTGTTAGGTTGCAAGTTGTTCCCTTAATTTCCACTTTTAATGCAATGGAAAGCATTGTAGAGTTTGATCAAAACGAATTACTTCTCTGACAACAAAAATTGTAATTAAAATCATTTAATAATTTTAAAATAGGAGATAATTAAAGTGGAAGATTTATATATAATCACTACACTTGCTGGTAAAGCAAACATCCAACTTCACGTCTCATTATCTTGTAGAAGCTGAAGCAAACTCTTCCACACCTCTACTACCACTCACATTGATAATAAAAATTATGTTATTATTTTAGATTTTTATATAAAAATAAGTTTAGAATGGTTGACCAAAGATTTTGGTTTTCTTTATTTTGAATTCTTGAAAATATGCATAACCATATAGGAATTAATAGTAGGAATGGATGATGGTCACATGTAGAAGAAGAGGAAGTAAGCCCCACTGTGGTTGGTGTGAATCATTAGATTCAGATAAGTTGAGGGTTTTAGACCAATAAGATGCTGGTCTCAAGATAAGAATAATTGATATTTTATGATTTTTAACCTTTTTTACATATTGATGGTATATTTTAGTATATGAGCAGCAATAAATATGATTGCATTTTTTGTTATCCCTGGCTGGATTTTACTGATTATATCAATAATAAAACAATAGTAATTCCAAAATAGCTGAGAATAGCAATTGACAAGTATGGATATTTAGAAAGAAATATTAAAATAAAAAATCCAACGTATTGCTGATCAATCCAGTATAAGCTAAGAAAAAAGGGTTTTGGTAATGATGTAAAAGCTAAACAAGATCAATACTGAAACTAGGAATTGCAAGCAGAGAGTAAGAAAGAAGGGAACTCACATTGAGGCAGATAATCGATGTCGGGTCTCGAGCGAACCAGGTAAATTTGCCATGATTTCTCTCATCTTCTAACTAATCAAGGGCATGCATGCAAGTATTGCACAAAAAGGATGGCAGTCAGCACAGCACCTACTATATGCTTCTGATGAAACAAGAAATGAAATTGCAGAAAAAAAAAAGACTAACACAATCAAGTTCTTTTATTTTGTTTCAATAAATGCAAGAAGAAAGAGTGTGTGTGTGTGTGTGTGAGAGAGAGAGAGAGAGAGAGAGAGAACCTAGGATGTTGGGGAATGGAGGAAAAAGCAGGCCCTGAAACCCAAACAAACAAGGCAATGGAGGCAATATAGGCGAAGGGTAACGTCTTTCTCAATTTTTCTATTATTACTTCATCCTCCATAACTCTTATTTAATTTCAACTTTTTACCAGTTCCTTTTATAATGTTTATAAATCATATATTATTTACCAAATTGGTGGCGGGGCTCCACCTTAACTACTTATTACACCAATCCTCAGCTTCTTTACCATATGACTCCTATTTCCTCTACAAATGATTCTCCATTGCTTTCCCTTTTTATTTTCTTAATTTGTCCTTTCTCTTCTTCTTCTTCTTATTATTATACATGGATAACAGATCAAATACGAAAAATATCAAAATACGTATGATTTCTCTTTCAACATTATAATAATTTTCTTTATTAATATATGTCTATTATTTTAGTAAATATCTTTTGTTTAGTGAACATTAACAACGTTTGCAATTTCATAAACTACTAAATTTTAGTAAATATCTGTTAAGCATTGTATATTCATTGTGCTGGTAAAGTATTACATATTTCCAAGTTTTCAACTTAAATTTATTATTCAAAATAATAAAAATCCGAGATAACCCAATCCACCAATTCGCCACCATTAATATACAAAAGCCAGTGGTAGCATATGGAAAATCTCAAAGCGACAGTGCCACCAACTGAGATTAAAATGAAGACAATAACGATTTGGTTAACAAAAGTAATGAGCATCGAAATGATTTGTGGCAAAGAATGCTCTGGGTTCTTTGAGAAGAAAATAATCCAAGAGAGTAGTTGACATATTAGGTTAATGAAAATAACTAGTTTGTTTGGAGTTAAAGATGATCAAATGTCCAAATCTTTCACTTTATAAAACAGATGAAAACTTGCCAATAGATCTGCTAAAATTTCATCTCCACACAAACAAACAGGAGTTCAAATCCAAACAGGGAAAATAGATAAAGTTGCTCATTTAATTATCTACCTCACAAAGGCAACACCTTTTCATATTTTGGTTTCTGTTTTGTTTGATTAGTCGTTTTGGCTTTTTGCAAAAGTCATATGCATTATGGGAGAAAACGTCTAGGTTTAAAGGTCCTTTCAAACTTAACTATTTCACCAAACATACCCCAATCAAGACCAAGTCAAAAGATTTATCGATTATTAGATGGTTAATTGAAACAAGGATTAATATATAATTTTAAGTGAAGCATCATAGCGTTGTCCCAAGAATCCGCAACCCCTTTTTCTTTTAATATTCTTTGCATCTAAGGAATCACAAATAATGGATCGGACAAAATGCCAAAATCTTAAAACGGATGACACAAACAAGGATTGAGTTGACACATAATAAATTATGGATTTGTATTTTGTTCATTCTACATGTATAAAGGAATAACTACTGTGTCACGGAACTAACTAAAAAATTGATTAATACAAGCGCACCTATCAATTAATAGTATAGCTACGATGAACAAAGATATCAGTCTCACGAAGACTAAAGGTATTAGTAATTACTGTCTTTCTATTATTTAACCGAATAATTCAAGTGATTAATTAAAATTAATTAACTAAATTAATTAAAACCCTTATTATCGCATTAACTTGTGTTATGGATTCCTCTATTAGAGTAATCCAATAGATATATGCCGTCCTATTTCTAGGACTGCATTCAACTCCACTCAATTACGCAATATCCACTCTTAAATAATGTCTATTCAACCACCGATTCAAGCACATCAACCATGGATCAATAATCTAGAAATATCAAACTAAGAATTAAGCACACATAATTGAGAACAAGAAACTAAAAATTTATTGCGTAAAATATAAATCAAACAACAAAATTCGTCATATGATTCATCTCCTTAGGTATTTAAAAAATTAGTTTATGCTTGAAAATAAAAACATCCAAGATACAATATAACCAAAAGAAATAAAGAAACTCATGATAACTTCCTAAGAAATCAACTAGGAATCTTCAATCTTGACAGAAATCTACTCTGAATCGGCTTCAATGGTGTTTTTCGAGTTGTTTTATTTAATATTCTTTAACGGCTCTTTCCTATCTTCTTATTTTTGTCATGTATACGTCTAAGAATGTCCGAAAAACCTAAAAATCACAATTTTTCGCAGTTCAATGTGCAATTCCATAAAATCGACACAACCTACCACACGCCTGTGTGGGTCACATGGCTATGTGGTCTGGCCATGTAGAATGGTTTAGCCCATGTGGCTATTGTAGCTTGCCCTGACGCTTCGGTTTTCGCTCATTTCTTGTTCCTTTTGCTTCCAAGTGCTCTATTAAGTATTAAAACATGAATTTAAAGGATTAGGAGCATAAAATTCACAATTAACATCAGAAAATCACCCAAAAATATGTTAAGAATGAGGTTAAAACATGTTACTTTTAGCACTTATCAATTACACATCAACTTTAATTAAGGTTTAAATATACACATAAAAAATTTTTATTACGATTCAATTGTGCACATTTAAAATTTATCTAATACTAAAAAGGAGTTTATGGAGAGGAACCCTAGCAAAATGGCAAGGAATCCTTTCAATCGCAGGCGAAATCTGGTCAGGCAAGACAATGAACCTCCTATTAACATCTCATTGAAAGCTCTTTAAATAAATACAAATAATTAAATTTTGTAACAAATAATTAATTTTATTAAGTAAAAATAACTGTGGTCTTTCTCAATTTTGATATCGAGTAAATTGAAACCTATCAAAAAAAATTAGAACAAGTTAATCTCTATCAATTTTGAAAGTAAGCAACTAATGACAATTAATGACATCATTAATATTTTTCGTCAATTCCACATAATTTTGGTTGGTATAATAATATATTTAGCCCTTGAAGTTTTCTATTTTATGTGCTGATAGAATGTATAAATATTGTGGGTTAAATTTTTTAAAATAGGATCAAATTGACAGAATGTGTAAACTGAGGGTTATACTAATAAAAATATGTACAATTTATGAAAAGCATCAAAGATGTAATTATTTATCCTTAATTGCTCAATTCTAAAGATGACAGAGATTAAATTATTCTATTTAAAAAAATTAATTTGCTCATTACCTAAATTAAAAGAGATAATAGAATATTTTTTTAAAACGGACCTAAATATAAATTCTTATTTGCGAGTCACTGTATGAGAATGTATAATATAGTAACCTCATATATAAGATAACTAATGAGAAAATTATAATTTAAGTAGAAACATTTTTAAAGGAAAAAAACAATAAATACATAAATAAAAAATACTTGAAGAATAGAAGGAGGGAGGGCATGAAGTTTTTAAATATATTATAAGAACAGGTATCTAACTTTGGTTTGAAGCCCCCACAAAAGGCAGAACGTGGAGCAATGAAAAGTGCCAAGTCTGAGAGTTTAGATACAGAAGGTGGGACTTCTTTATATGATGGAAGCCTTGCACCCATCGCTACGTATCTCCCTCTTACTCCATCCCATGCAATTTTATTACCTTTCTTTTGTATTTAATGGATAAGCTTTGTGTTTCATATTTCAATACTAATTTAAGCTGTGTCATAATTAATTTGCTGGAATTTATTGGGGAGTCAATACATAACGTATACGTATTATGTATTTGAAGCTAAGTAATGTCCACTGGGTTAGCAACGCCAGCTAGCCTTTGGGTTTTTTTCGTTATTGTTGTTTCTCCTTTTACAAAATATAAATAGATTAAAAAATGTATCTAAAATTTGTGATGCAGAAAAAAAAAAAAAAAAAGGAATGATCTTTACTGTATACATATATTATTCTAATAATATGATATGTAAAGAATATATTTATAAAAATTAAATGAGATTTTGATTGAATTGGTTATGCTGGTGGTAAATTGGTTTTTTAACTCCTTTAAAATCTATGAAAATATAAATAAATATAATGGTAAAATTAAATGCTCCCCTCAAATTATTATTTTAGTTTTGTCCTTATGATGTCTTAATTAGATTTAAATCCCATTAATGTAATATTATATAAACAAATAAAAAATATCATCATATTAATATTTTCTTTTTTACTTTGTAAAAATAATGAGCTTTTAGTGATTTTTCAACTTAATAAAATAAATAAATATTATTGAGTTTGGTACCACAAGTTAATTACATACCAACTCAATTGGGTAATTATAAAAATACTCTCACTTTACAAAATAAATTATATTATTTAAAGTTATTTTTGTCATTTTATATCTTTTATAAATATATATATATATAAATATAAATACAAATACGCATTTTTATTTAACTTTCAACCAAAACCTAAATTAGCATAGATTAAAGAATACATCTTTAAATAATAAAAACCTAGATATATAAAAATAATAAAAGTGATTTTTTCCAAAATCAACTATTGAACCGCAAAAGCTTTCAACAATAAAAGTCACAAATAAATTTCCCTCACCTGTGTTTGCATCCTACACAACTTTTTTCTTTTTTAACCTCAAATTTGCAACATTACATTCATTCATAACTGTCTTATACGAAAAAGAAACACTATAATTTTGAAAATTGCCGTTTAAAATTTTTTATTAAATTAGATTTTTTTTTTTTTGAAAAATTATGGGGTTAAGTCAATTTTATAAAAACACTTCCAGCTGAAAGTATTTTTAATTGATTTGTAGAAAAACATTTCCAATTAGAAATATTTTTTGCCCTAAAAATCTTTTTCGGTGCCACCTCTTGTGACAATAAAACTTATAAAACAGGTTTTTATATAAATCTCAAGCCTCGTTTACCTTATTTTTATTTGCAAGTTGTTCTTAGATAATGTGAGATTACTTACTCTTTTAGCAAACAACATAAGATTAAAGGCTACACTTAATTTTTAAAAATTAAAGACAAAAATGTGTACAATATTAAACTCCAACAAAATAAAACATTATAAACTCTTATACAACTATTATTGTCGTAAAAAAATCCAATATAAAAAAAAAAAAAGACAAACCTCTTCCTCTTCCTATAAAAAATAAAATAAAAGAATATGTATTATTAGACTTTTTTTACAACAATAATATTTGTATAAGAATTTATAATGTTTTATTTTGTTAGAGTTTAATGTACAAAGTTTTGTCTTTAATTTTTAAAAATTAAGTGTAGCCTTTAAACTTATGTTGTTAGTTAAAAGAGTAAGCAATCTTACATTGTTTAGGAACAAGCTACAAATGGATTATGAGTTTATATATACTTCTATTCCACGTCGCTTAAGAAAATAAGGGAAATGAGACTTGGGATTTATATAAAGACATTTTCTATAAGTTTTATTTACAAGAGGTGGCACCAAAAACAAAAAATATTAGAGTAGAAAATGTTTCTAGCTAGAAGAATTTTTATAAAATTAACTTAGTCCAGAATTATTATTTTTTAAATGTCCTAATATAATAATTTAAATAAAAAAGGGCATTTTTTTAAAAAAAATTAATGAATTAAGTTGATTATTATTTGCTGAAGAAAAGAGAAGGGACTTACGTAAGGTTGTAAATAATGAAAGGCAAGAAGAGCAAATGTACTTAATGTTGGGTGTGTGTCTTGATGGTAATGGTTGGACAGCTTGATAACAAAGTCCCACTGACAACAATATGCACCCCGAAACCCCCCCCCCCCAACCAAATCTCAACTATTGTACTTTCCAAAGTATGACATTTCACCTTGCATTTTCTAGCTCAATTTTCATACTGTTTCTCATTTTTGCCTACACGCATTTATTTCTACACATTTTTAATAAATTTATCCTCGTATTATTTGTTTTCAAAATTAATTTTATGATTTGAATGTCTTTTCGCTGCCAGGTAAATTTGAAAGATGTTGAAATCAATCCAGCTAATTTCATTAAAATGGCAAGTAGTATAGATGAATGCATTCTTAATTTGAGCTGAAACTAGAGAATTTTAAGGTAAATAAGAACAAAGAATAATCTGGTAAGGAGGTTTCTTTCCATTTCACAAGTAAATGAGTAGGGCCTAATGGAATAAGTTTCAGAATTTATTGGCCTTTAAATTCATCCACAAGTGAGCTTTATGCAATTTTTTTTTTTTAAAAAAAACCAAGTTAGAAATTTGATGTTGAAAAAAAGGACTAAATTGAGTTTCTTTCCTAATCTTAGTGACTAAATGACACTTTGTTTGGAATTTTGATTAAAACTAGTTTCGGATGAGATTGAATGTTAAAAATGGCAAGTCCGAATTTGGTTTAATTCGATGTTATATTTTCAAGTTTTGGGATGATACGTACGAGTTTTCAGTCTGAAAAAAAAATTAAATTTTTATATTAAAAATAAAATCAATTTTTTTTAAGTAATTTTTAACTACTGCTGTTGTTTGGTCCCGAAGTCTAATGCAGTCTTTTGTCCAGTCTAAAGAAAAGTCCATTTTTCAAGTTAGGTTCAATTTCTTTTAAATGTCAAAATCTTCTCCCATCAAAGATTAGGTCAAAACCCAAAATAATGTCCAAGGCAGTGTTGGAGCCCCATTTAATGCCTGTTTTTCTGTCCAATTTTAGGGACTGCTTTTTAGGCTTATTCGGACGTTATACATTATATATAATTTATATTTTTAATAATAAAAATAAATAATTATTTCGTGCACCACGGATGGAAAAGTTTAACTTTACAAGCGGGTTCAGGTTTTGTCATATATTTTTAAGTTGTATTTATAAAATTAAAAATTAAATTAATAAAACATGTGACAAAATCTCAACCTCGTTTGTGAAAATAAAAACTTTCCATAAATTAAGTACCAAATAATTATCAAAAAAAAAAAAGTGTTGATTTGTCTTCAAAATGAATAGTTTTTAGAAAAAAAATTTACACATTTTATTTCGTTTGAAAATTTATAAAGAAAACTTGCATACGATTTAAAAAAAATAGAGGAGGTGTTATAGCCCAAATTTTGCCCCATTTACAATTTTGACCCATTGAAACCCAATTAAAGCAAAACCCAAAACAATTCAGACCCAAATCCCTAGCCCAAGCCCAATTAGCCCGTTAGTCAAACTAGGGTTTCGGAAAAGCTGAAACCCTAGCCACCATCTCCCCACTTGCCTCTGACAACTCTGCCACCACCACCCACCGCCACCTGCTCCACCGCCACTTGCACCTGCAAAATCAGAGAAAGAAAAGACAGCAAATAATAGAAAAGACTTGTGCAATGGCTATAAAAGCCGAATCAAAATCTTGTAAAAAGGGGGGACTATTTTTATGAATACAAACAGTAGATTTCTTAAGCACAAAATCAAAAAAACAGATTCAGGCACATAAGCAAGACAACAAATAGCAAACACGAAAGGTTGTTGATTTTTTTTATTTCTTTTTTATGAAACTACGCATATATTCATAAATATTTCGTTTTTATTTGTGTACTATGTATATATATATATATAAGATATTTTAATAAGTAAAAAAACACTTATATTATTGAAATTCCGCCATCAGATACGGTGGCTTGCGCTGACATACAGAGCATTTCGGCTCGCATGGCAAGACGATGGCCCCATGGCCGGATTCTGGATTCGTCCAGAGAATCCTCTCCACCCTTTTTCTTTTTTTTTTCTTTTCAAATGCTGCAAATGAATTTTTTTTGAAAATATTTGGCCTTTTATAGCCTCCCAAAACGACGTCGTTTTGGGAGCTGCCCTTTAGCCCCAAAACGACGTCGTTTTGATGCGACCTGGATTTGACCCGACCCAATAGGCTGAGATCCGCGTGTTTTTCATCGGAGGGGCTACTTGCACTTTTAGCCCCTCCGTTTTTTCATAGTTTTATAATTTAATTTTTCTTATTTTTAATTTTGCCCAGAAATTTTGTTTTAGTTTCATTTTGGTCCCTCAGCTGTTGTGCGTTTTAGGCCAAATGGTTTATTGCCCGATCTAGTCCCTCTTATTTGTTTGCGCGTGCAATTTAGTCCTTTCCCCTTTATTTCCTTTTAAATTTGCCCCAAAACTTTGTTATTAGTTCAATTTTAGTCCTTTCCTATTTATTTTTGTTTCTTTATTAAATATTATTATTATTTCTAATATTATTAAGTTTATCAATATTATTATTATTTTTTTCTATATATTAGTATATATTTTATTATATATGTATATATATACATATATTGTAGTGTTTTTTTTTTTACTTCATTTTTATATTTTGTTATATTTGCTTTTTTGCATTACAATATTATTATATATATGAGTGTATATGTTTTTATGTACGTACATGTATATATATTTGTATAGCCTTATTTTATTATTTTATTTTAATATTTTATTATACGTGCTTTTTTGTTACTATTATTAATATTATATAATAGTGTATACTTTTTATTATATTTGTACATAGTCTTATTTGTATTACTTTATTTCAATATTTTTGTTGTATTTGTTTTTTCGTATTTCAATATATTTATTATATTTATTATATAGTAGTGTATATTTTTATTACCTATGTGTATATATATATTTATATATATAGTATGATTTTTAATTACTTTATTATATTTTTTAATTATTATTATTATTTTTATTATTGTATTTTAATATTATTACTATTATTATTATTATTATCATTGTTAATATAGTGAATATTTTTGTTATATGTATGTATATATATATATATGTATTTATATAATAGTATTTTTAGTTACCTTATTTTAATATTATTATTATATTATACAGTTCCTTTTCATGATTATTTATCTATTACTCTATTACTAATTAACTTAATTTATTGATTATTATTATTATTATTATTGTCATATTTAGTATTACTTTTACTTTCATTATAATTATTATTACTGATCTTAGTATTATTACAATTGTTTCTTATTTTTATTTTATATTATATTATTAGTTTTTTTTTTCTATTATTAGCATCAGTTTTAGTTTCAATTAATATTTTGACATGCATATATATTATTATGTATATTCTTTTAATAGATATTATGTATATACTTTAACATTACTACTTATATATATATATTTTACTATTATATGTATATTTCAAATACTATATATAGTATATTTCTGACACTATTACTATTTATATATATATATGTATATATATATATATATATATATATATATATATATATATATATATATATATATATATGTTTTGACGTACATGTTCTTAATATCATTTTTATGTATATATATTCATTGTTTTTTTATTCCGTGTTTGATATTATTATTACGTTTAATATATCGCGTACATTGCTATTGCTTTTTAATATTATTGCCATATTTTTTATTTGCTTCAATATATTTTTAATTCTTCCATTTATTTATTTTTATTTCATCTCAATTTTGTTTTACATTACTTCGAAAATCTTATCCATGTTTTCTTAATTAATTTCAATAATCAAGGCAACGTACCAATTTAACATTAAGTCATCGAATTTCATCGCTATGTTGGGTGAACATCAATTGACTCGTGTTAAAACGGTATATCCTTCTTAAAAAACCGAAGAAAACTAAAATTTTCCGTCTTTTCAATCGGATCATAACTAAATGTTACATTGAACTTGCATTTTTGAAAATCAAGACAACACATGTTTATAAGATACCAATTTTGGGCGTCGCGAGGGTGCTAATACCTTCCTCGCGCGTAACCAACTCCCGAACCCTACTCTTCCTCTGGATTTTGACTTAGACCTAAATTCGGCCTTTCTTTTGTTTTTAAAAATAAACTTATTAGGTGTCCGATCACACCTATAAAAAGGATCGTGGCGACTCCTTTTTATTTAAAAAATCAAGCTTCAGCTTTCAAGTTTTCACTAACATTGTCGTTATAGATGAAAAGTTATTGTAGAGAGAAGAAATAAAACATAAAAAAATAGTTCTACAACAAACTTGGCTATTATAATGAAATGTTGTTATAGAGATTGTATAACACCCTAAAATTAACTTAGAAGTCTAGTCGAATTTGGAGCTTCACAGTTAGGGGTGAGCAAAACTCAATTCGACTCGAAAAAATCGAAAAAAAATTCGAATTTCGAGTTAAACGAATCGAGTTATTCGAGTTAATCTAGTTATTCGAGTCAACTAAAATTTTTTTTTCGAATTTCGAGTTCGAATCGAGTTGAGTTTTCAAATTCGAATAACTCGAATAATTCGAATAATTCGAATATCAGACTATAATAATTTACATTTTTACCCCAAACTCTCAAACCTTTTTACTTTTCCCTCAAAACTTTTACTCCTTCCCACTTTTCCCCCAAAGCTTTTACTCCCCTTCCATCCCAACCCCCCAATCTACCCAAAATCTATTTCCCACCAAAATTTTACTCTCCCATTTACTTTTTTTCAAAATTTTACTCCCAAAAACCCTCAAAACTTTTTATTTTCCCTTAAAATTTTTACTCCCTCCCACTTTCCCCCTAAAATTTTTACTTCCTTCCTATCCCACCTCCCATCTACCCCAAATCCACCCCCCAATTTTTTTTTTAATATTTTCCCTCCAAAATTTTACTCCCCCTATTTACTTCCCCTCAAACTTTTATTCCCCAAAACTTTTTATTTTCTCCCTAAACTTTTACTTCTCACCTTTCACTCTCAAATAAAAAATAAAAATTATCCAAAAAATCACTAAACATAAATAGTAATAATTTTATTTATATCTATTATTTATATTATTAAATTAAATTTCACATTTTATATTATTTATATGATTGAATTGTTTAGTCGTATTGAATATTTATATTAAAATTGAATTATTAATTATGCCATTAAATATTCATGTTAAAATTTTATATTGGTATCAATTTCACATTTTATCTTTAAAATAACTTTTATTAAAAAATCATATTTTTACATTTAATATATTTTTTAATTCCAAAATACATAATGACAAGAATTTGAAGATAATTGAAACAACTAAACAAACAAAGAAGCTAACCGCATATAAAAGATTAATAAATAAATTATGAGGTGATGAAAGTTAATAAAAATTTTGATTAAGGTGGAAAAATTTTATTACGATGAGTGACAGTGGTTACAAGGACCCAAAATTATTTTATAAAATTTAACTCGAACAAATATATTCGATTCGATTCGATTCGAATTCCATCTCACTCGACTCGATTCGAGAAAATTTCAAATAAAGTTAGGATGATAAAATAAGATTCGAAAACTCGATTAACTTGAAAATTTTTGATTCGATTTGATTCGATTCGATCGAATGCTCACCCCTATTCACAGTGGTTCTTGCTCAACCAACCATTCAATTAAAATACTTAAAACATAAAAACAAATAATCGTTTAACAAATATTATGCCTATAAAAGAAATTAAAATTAATTAATACAACTCAATCAAATAACTAAACAATTAATCCATATAAAAGGACAAACTAACTTCGTGAACCTAACTACATGGCAAAGATAAATCTAAGTGATAACACTTTTATGAAATATGGATTGTAGAGACTCTTTGACAATGTTGCTCAATCGTAAATTCTTCAATCCAAATATTACCAATACTTTAAAACTTACAAAGCTCAGTGATGTTCTACTAAAGTCTAATATACTATGTAATTAACGCTAAAACACACAGATACTATCAATTTCACAACAAAATTGATTTTATGATTAAAACATAAATCAAACAACTCATAACATAATCCAAATATTTACCTGCACTTACTCCACCTTTACAACTATGCCAACAATATAATAACATATGAATAGAAGATGCTAACTACACAAACATGAGTTGATATTACAACATGTCATTCGATAATTCCCTTAAACATTTACACTTTTATTTTTTTGATCTTTTAGCCTTTTAAACTTTTAAGCCATTGACCACAAGCAACCATGGAAATTCACGACGACTATGCGAATACCCATCCAAACTCTGAGTGTGTGCATAACACAACGGTACGATAAAACATTTAACAATGTTTTTGTGCGTGCAAAGCACGACTTAGCTAACCAAACCCCGTAAATACAAAAAGCGCTATGATACACTACTCTCAGAAGTATCAAGAAACCCGCATAACACTATATGAACTCATGTATTCCATGCCATGTCAATTATACTTGACTAGCTTTCCAATAACATTCATTAATGATTCAATTGTTTATTAAACAATACAAATTAATAAACCTTTTTAATCATTTGCTTTAATAACATATATTCATTTAAACAATTTTCAGAGAAATGAATAAAGATACATATCAAATCATTAATAATTAACGTATAATCAACTAAATATTTCAATCGCCTAAGCAAGTGATTTAGCTAACAAAAACTGTAATTCTAAGCATTAGTTGCTTAGAAACAATCAATCCTCGACGACCTCCGCTTTTGACAATTCGTTTACCTCATGCGTTGGAGCAATTGACAACAATAAAAAGTAAAGAAAGCAAAAGTGACTTTGAAGAGATGATGGACAATTTAAGGGTATTAATCGGAGTAATAAAATATGTTTAAAAGGGTAGCAATATGAAGGAAAATTGAAGCTAATTTACAACCCTTCAAAATTGATATAACCGGCATTATGGCAACAACGAGAAGAGGTAATCAGTGCAGTAGGCAGGGGCAAATTGTGGTTGTTGTTGAAAGTAAAAGGCAACTAGTACAAGTCATGGACAATAACAACAATCGACAACCTATTTTGTTGAAGTAGGCTGCAATCAAGAGAAAAAACTGACGTGGCAGTGGGAAGAGAGCAAAAAGAAAAGGAAAATTGATGGGTTAAGGGTTTAAGACTTGTAAAGAATAAGATTACGTTCCAATTTAGATATTCCAGTACTACTAAAAGAAATGAACTAATGGAGTCTAATATTTGAACCCATAATAATGGAACCAAATTCAGTATTTTGTTTTTTCAAGTGGAACCAGTGACTTGCTAGTTGAAAACAGCATATTACATTATTATAAAAGCCACGTTATTATTTTTTTCATTAGTCAAAGCAGAGAATGTGTCCCCATCGTCTTTTTTGCGCACTAAATTCATCCCTTACCTAATTACATTATTGAAAAGCCCCTAGAACCATATTAATATTATTTTATCCAGCACTGGCTCACAATTGTTCAAAGTCATCAATAGCAACCAAATCAATAAATTACTAAATATATGAAACAATGATTTAAAAGTAAGGGAAATTTTGCATCAAAAAGTTGTAATACCACTAAATAAAGTTAAAAACCAAGATGATCAATCATGCCTAATACCACATCACAAATATGTTTCAACTCATCTTCCCTACTTGCAATTGCTTGCGGATAGATCAGCTTCGGATACCTTCTGAACGCATTACGGCAAGCGTTCGGGTAATCGGCGGCAGCCATAACATGCATATAGGCGTAATCATAGGATTCCGAGGCAAAATCTTGAACCGAAGCTCGAAGAGCATCACCGGAAAAAGCGTACATGTGGGAGCATTCTTTTAGAACTGTCTTTAGAGTAGTGTCATTTGTGGTAGTAAGCAATTGGGATGATAAGAAGGTCGATGTTGCCGTGGCATTATCCGTTGCAACTCGGATCAAGATCAGGGTCAGGCCCTTTGTGTCTGAATTCAGACTGGTAGGATCGGAGTGGAGGATGGAGACACAAAGGTCAGCATACTTGGTGGTTTTGCAAGTGGTTTGGATTAAACCAGCATCTCCGTTGGTGAGTGATGTTAAGATTAGGGAGATGAGAAGGAAAATGTAAACAGAAGAGGTCATTTAAGAGAGGTGATGATCAATTTTGTTTTGGAGACTAATGGAAAAGAAAAAGGTAAAGAAATTTAGCGCGGATAAGGATGGCTGATTTTGGACTTTCTTATAATGGATTCACGGGGAAACTGCTTTACTGATTTGTCCGCTAAATAAATGACAACATTTTATACTACAAAAAGAATTTCTACCAAAACCATACAGTGTTACGTATTTTTAATTTTGGAAAAACAGGGATCTCCATTACCAATGTAATGGTATTGACTGTTTCTTCTTTTTACTTACAATATCACGGGAAATTGGAATCCATATCTATAACTTACCATTAAGCCTATCTCCATTCAATTAGAAGGCATAATGTAATACATTTTTAGGTAAAAACACCTTTCCACCCCTTATCAATCTCAAATTTGATCAAATTGGTTGCTCTCAAAATATTTACGGCAATTTAATTCCTATCAATTTCGATTAATCATGACGTTAATATATTCTTTTCAATTGTACCTAATTTTAATTGATATAATAATAAATTTAGCATTTGATGTTTAAATATCTTGTGTAAATGTTGATATAATGTACTAATTTTGTAGGTTAAATTTGTTAAACCGAGACCGAATTGACGAAATGTGTAAATGCTACAGTCTAAATTTGTTAAAATTAAGACCAAATTGATAAAATGTGTAAAATTTGAGGGCTAAATTTATTATTATTTCAATAAAAATATGTATAATTGACGAAAAAAACATCAAAGTTGTGATTAACTATCCTTATTTGCTCATTTTCAAAACTGATAAGGATCAAATTGCTCTAGCTTTTTTAAAGGGACCAATTTACTTAATATCAAATTTGAGAGGGGCCTGAGAGGTCTTTTTACCTTTTTCTAGGGCAAACTATACTCATGTTCACTCTAAAATAAAGTTTGTCTTATTTTGATCACTTTAAAAAAAAAAATTCATCGATTTAGCACTTCAATTAAAATAATTATTTTAATTAATTATTCCCATTACAAAATTCTTTAATCATTAATGGATGATATAATCTAAATGTAAAAATATATTTACAATTTTTACCAATAAATATATATTTACAATATTATGAACCTACAAAAATTATAAAAATATAAACATGATATGAAAAATAAAATGATTGTGTAACTTGAATATATTAAATAACAAACACTATTACAATAACTCTCATTTTTTTAAAGTCCTAGCCACATTAAGTATATATTATATTTTTTGAAAAAATTATATTATATTTTATAAAAATTTTGGCTATTTATTTTTCTCTTCATATTTTCATTATTTCTCATATCTCGTTGGTGTTGCATAATTACGATGAGTTTGAAATTATCAAATTTAACCAATTATACTTAAAGATGGCAATTCGGATTGCAAATTCGGGATCTTATTCAAATAATAAAATTGCTATCCACTGTGGATTTGGAGCGGATGCAGATAAACTCCCTTGGATATTCGACTATGCATAATTGGTTTCAAAATATCTAAAATTTTGCTTCCGACACATGACCTTTGACAACTAAAACTATACTTTGACTATCAATGCTAGTCTTCAAGTTGCACAAATTGATAAAGGAATAAATATCAAAACTATACATGAACTATGGTTTAATGTGCAATTGTATGCATGAATTTTGATTTTGTGCAACTTTATACATAAAATTTTGATTTGATCCAATTCTTGTAAATTATTAACACAATTATTAATATAACATCATTTTATATTTATATATTGCATACATAAATAATTATATTTATCCAGTATGAAAATAAATTGATGTATTTATTTCTTTAAATGTGTATGATTAAATCAAAATTAAAGTTTCAAGTATACATTTGAACCACAATTATAGTTTCAGATGTATAATTGCACCAAATTAAAGTTCATGTATACAATTGCACACTAAATCAAAGCTCATATATAATTTTGATATTTATCCCATTAATAAATAACTCTAACTATCAACACAAATATTTTTCTAAAATTAAATATTTTAATTAATAATAAAAATAAATTTAATAATTAATAATTAATATAATAAATTTAAATATGTTTAAAAATTATCAGAATAATATATTTTATTTAATATCTTATTCTCTTAAATCTCATGGAGCTTCTCTTGAATCTTATTCTTTTGTATCCATAAACCTAACTAAACAATGAAATAAAATCATCAGAATTTCTAGATTTGTGATTATCCCTTTTATTATTTGATCAATTCAATTAGTTAAAATATTTTAAACAAAAAATTAACTAATACTTATATAATTAAAATAAATATTATAATATGAATTTATTTTGTAATGTGACATAATTATCTTTAGTACATATTATATTATAAAAATAACATACATTAAATTGTAACTAATTTCATGGTATACTATGATATATACAATTATTATATCATTAAAGTATACTAGTTATGTATATTATATAATTGTATATAGGTTACATATCAAATTTCATTTGGCATGTTGGCCGGAAATAACATCGTCAAATGTGATCTGTCACGAATTACACTGTTATTTACATCCCTTTTCACATAATTTTAGCATGTTTAATAGATAAATCAAGTCATTTTAGTATTCATTTATGTTTTTACAATTGAAGTAGTAATTTATGCTTTCTAATAGTTTTTTGTTATATTTTGATGCTTAAATAAGGTTATGTGCTTATGTAGGGTGAATCAAGAGTTAAAGATGCAACGTCGGGCTGAAACTACTGCCAAAGTCGCGACAACGAAGCATGGATGTCGTGACATCAAAGATCAACTTGAAAATAGCCTTTGGAACGATATGAGAGTAAATGTCATGACATCAGGCTACGAAAGTCGTAACATCAAAGATCGAAGTAAAGAAAAGCCACAAACTGTATGTGACATCGCAACGAGCAAGTGCTCCACATCGCGACGGTTCCATAATTATGACACCTACGTTTTAAAAGGGCAGTTCAGAGTCTTTTTCGAGTTTAAAGCCCTAATTTTTATACTAATTAGAGGGGTATCTTAGTACTTTGATTTTATCCTATATAACTCACCTTGTAGCCACAATTGAGGGGATTAGATTTTCATACTTTAAATTTTTGTTTTCCATTCTTTAGCTTAGTTTTTCTTTTCTTGTTTTCTTAAGCGAAATTCTTCTATTTCGAATTGAGACGATTGCCAGCAGAGATTATTCCGGAAACGCACTTTTATATCGATCAATTCATGATTCTCGTTCCCTATTCTTTTATTTATATATTTTTTATTGATGTTATTAATTGAATGTTTGTATAAATATTGGAATACAACCTTTGCTTTTATACATATCTCGCATGATTTGGTTGCTTAACTAATTACTCAATTAAGTAATTAATTATCTAAAATTGGGTATTTATCAAGTCTGCCAAAGAACCTAGTATACTAGGATTGACGACCCTAGTAGAACATATAGATAGCTGAGACCGAAAATTTATCCTGTTGGATAAGCCTTTAGGAGACTTGTGCTAAACGATGAGACTGAAAGAGTATCCATGTGCCTAGGTGGGACTGAAAGGGTATCGTGGATAGTAACTCTTAGCGAGGATGAGACCAAAAGAGTATTCTTAGTTAAGGGTAATTAGTGGCTTAATTGACAATTAGGGATTCAATCGATTCTAGGCTAGGAGCTCGCATTGTTGAAACTAGGAATAGGAAATTCCAATAGGTTAGTTTAGATTAGTTAATTTAATTAGTTTTATTGTTATCTCAATCTTGAACCAACACTACTAATTTGTAACTCGATTATATTAGTAGTTATTTTCTGGTAATTAATTTAGTAATAATTTTCTCCAATAAAGCAATCCCTTGGGTACGATCTTCAGAATACTTTTCAAGTGTTTCATTGTAACTAAATATATTACAATTTGATTTGTATGCTTGTAGATATCGCACTTCATATTCATATATTAAATTGCAAATTTACGCGCCCCATCGCACACACGTCAGGGTGCAATCAATATGTCAAATTCTACTAAATTGGCCAAAGAGCTTTCTCAAAGATCCTCTTCACTAATAAAGAAAGCACGAAAAAAGAAACAAATGAGGAAGAGTGATTTATTTGAAATTAGGATTTGCTGGTGAAAAAATTTCTTTTAAGTGAGAGTGAGTCTAGTTGATATCACATAGGAGCCTAACGTATATACAATTAGTTACATGTTTAAAGTTTAGGTTGCATATCGTTAATAGAAAAATGCAAATTGTAATATCGTAATGTTATAATAATTATTTTACATTGATAATTTGATTATATAACAATTAATATATTATATGTCCTTAAACATGTATATATATTATTTTATATTATATAATATGTACTAAATATAATTATGTCACATTACAAAATAAATCCATATCATAATATTTATTTTAATTATATAAATATTAATTATTTTTTTGTTAAAAAAAATCTAACTAATTAAATTGATCAAATAATAAAAAGATAATTACAAATTTAAAAATTTAAAAATTCTGATGATTAGATGAGATTTAAGAGAATAAGATATTAAATGAGATATATATTTTTCGGATAAATTTTTTTAAGCATATTTAAATTTATTATTAAACATTCTATTTTAATTTTAGGAATAATTTACAGATATTTGTTAGTTATTTATTAGTTTGTATAAATGTTAACCAAAATTGAGAACTAGCTTTGATAGTTAAAGCATAGCTTTAATTGTTAAAAGATTGGATTGAAACCTTGTAGGAAACAATTCGGATATCCGGCGATATCGTCTAATAAATAGATTTTGTTTTATTTATTTGATAATTGAGAGTAGAAATTGGAGTTACTTATTACTTTTACCATTACAGCACAATAAATAAAGTTATTAAATATGTTAATTATTTCATATTGCTTCCAAATTATTTTGGTTTGATTTATCTTATTTTAAAAATATTTATATACATTTAAGCTTTTTCCAAGTCGAATAATTTGTTACCATTGGTAGGTTGTAGGTTGGGTTTAAGTTGGGTCCTGATATTTTCTTCTTACAAAAAGCCTCCCTTTAATTCACAATGACTTACCACTCTACACATTATTGATGAATTAAATTATTAGGTGAAGTAATGAAGTAAATACAGCCACTCAAAAGTTGGGCAGATTCCAAACTGTGCAAATTATACATACACCATCATCCATATCAATATGACAAACCCTTTTTATCTCTCTAAGTGATTAACGAGAGTCCAAAGGGTTTGGTTGGGATTGGGTTTGGTTTTGGTTTTGGAAGAAGAAATCTCGATCCTTTAGCTAAACCCATCACTACTAAAGAAGAATAAAGAAGCAGCTAAGTTAGGGATGCCACAATCCATCACTACTAGATTCCATCCACATAGTGCATGAAAGCTTACTGAAATTTGCAGGCAGAAGCCCGTTAATGCCTCGATCATTCCACTGCTGTTAACCTTTGGAGAAAACTACTACCAATTTCAGCACTGCATGGGATCAGCAACTAATAAGGTAATTCAGTAATGCACACAACTAACGTAAGGGAAGCAAAACGGATGAAAATGCATACGACTATTGTATAATCTTTCTAAATTTTGCTAGCTGATGATCACCACTGATCCCATTTGTTTAAGAAATCATTCCACATTTCTGTTGCTATTGATTCTCGTAAAGATGAAGCAATTTGTTCCTGATACGAGGAAGCAAATTGCAGCTCAGCTTGCTCATCGAAATCAGGCAATTCATCCACTGTCGCCCCCTCAATGCTAGAAAACAACCAATCGAGTCTTTCCTCACGTCGGATGTAATTATGTAGAACACATGCGGCTATAACTATGTCCCTTTGGATATGGAAGGCATATTGTGGGGCTAGTTTGAGAATAGGAAATCGAGTTTTCAGCACATCAAAAGCCCTCTGTATGACATTTCTAAGAGAAGAATGCCGATGATTAAAGAGCTCTTTTGCATTTCTGGGTAGTTGATTGGCACCTCTATATTCATGCAGGTGATACCGAACTCCCAAATATGGTGCAAGAAATCCTTCCATGTTGGAGTAACCAGTATCAACCAGATAATATTTTCCTGTGAGCAAAAATCCAGGGTAAGTTAGTTTCACTTCCAACCAAATGACCGCAGGATAAATAAAAACTTCAGGCCAAGAAAATGAAAAATAAAAAGAGAAAATTATCTTACAATTATGTAACAAAAATAATGTAACAGAAATGTAGAACCTTATCATCATATATAATATTTATTCATTAGAAAAGTGGCAAACGTAATTTCATCCAATTTCAACCTGCAGCTTATATTTCAGTTAGAGAAGCATAGAGCCCATCCCAGACCCCTACTTCTACAGAAAGAAAAAGGTAGATCATAAAACCTTGAGAAATCGGAGGAAAATTCTGATCAGGGTCATCTAAGACTGCTCTTAAAACTCGTGAATCGGCGACAGACCCTTCCCAACCTGGATAAACAAATATAAACTGTAGATCAAATGTGCAGGCTGCCAAAACATTTTGTGATAGAACACCTTTCCTATTTCGAAAACGAGACTGATCTTTTGCTGGGACATGTGCAGGGATGTGCATTCCATCTATGACACCAACACAATCCTGAGTGAACAAAAGTTAAGTGAATCACCAATGATGGAGATGGAATGAAAAAAAAGGAAACAGTGTTACAGATAAAAACCTTGAAATATGGGGAGAATCGATTATTATTAAGAATTTCCAGAGGAGTACTGAAATCCAGGGACTGTAAGAATTCCCGCGAAAGCGACTTGATTGCCTTCAAAACATTATTAAAATGACGACTTATGGTTTCACCCGAATGCTGAAACCGCTCTTGGATTACTCTGTTACGTTCATTATGACCCACAATATTTAAGAAAATCGCCAGCTGCTCCTCAATCATAACACCAGCTGTATCACGTAACATACCTCTATGTCGAAGAGTGTAACATAGCTTGTGAAAAACATGTTTATCCATCCGGAGCATCTCTCGACAAAGATCATCAGGTCCTTCTAGCACCTCATTCATAAAACCACTTCCACTAGGTAATGAAGCACAACGGGTTTGCCTAGTTATGCTATTATAGTAATAGTAACCAGCAGCTGCTGCAACTAGTTCCATCTCGTCCAATTCTAAATCGAGGTCATCCATGCAAGTCGACATATCTGTGAAATAAAATAAAATGAAGCCAGTGTAATGCAATGCAAAAACGAAAAACTCGGAAAAGAAAACTATTCCACATAACCAAGCAATACTTTATGTTTTTTAAAACAGAAAGACATGGCATAGACCACTAACAATCATTTAAGATCATTAATCCAAATCAAGCAACCATGAATTCAAGGTACCATACATGCCAAAACCAAAAGACGAGACTAAAAGGTACACAAAGTAATAATGTCATTAACTATTTCATCTGTGAACTAGGCATAGAACTACACTTGCGCTGCAACCATGGCAACCTTTTATCACTCTTAAGAGATATAAATATTTCTCTAGCATTGGGGTTCTCAAACAAATCCAAAGCAAGAAAGTAAATCCGTTGATCAACACCTTGCATCTCATCTAACACCTTTATGCATTTGCTTATAGAAAACTGGTCCTCGTTCTTCATAATTGCCGACGCCCTCAATTTTGAAGCGGCTGCGATTTCTAGCATAGCATCCACTATGGCATCTCCGGTAGCTTTACGACTTCTCTTCCGCCGACCAGAACTTGATGGTGTCACGGACTGACGCTTGTTGCGTCCTTCTAGCATGTTAACATCATCACCGGAGCCCGTAGAAGCTTCATCGTCGACAAAATTCATTTGTCCACTGGGATCAACTGACATGTTTTAAGCCTTGAAATGCATAAAAAAAAATAAGCAATTTTGGTTCCAACTGTTTCAATTCCGGAATAAAAATTAATTGCAGAACTATTTCATATTAAAAAAAATCCCTTCTAAATAAGCATTTCCACAAAACTAATATAGACATAAAATTTTCCAAAAAAAAAAAAACAGTTGAGGACAATGGGAAAGATTTCCAGAGACATAACCGAACAATTCTTTCTACAATTTAAAAAAGTGTTACTCACTGATCTGATATTGAATTGAAACAAAGTTAGGAGATGGGAAAGATTGGAAGAGAAATGGTGGTTGAAGGGAAAAGAAAAAGAAAATTGAAGGTAAAAATGACTAGAATTTGAAAAAATGTAATAAACCCTAAGATTGTCTTGAAAAAACGATGAATGGCATTTAATAAGAAGAAAATCCAAGAAAAAGAGAGTGAAGAGATACGAAAGAAGTAACCTGGAGTTTGAAAGTGAGAGTGAGAAACAAACTTCAGTAGTGGAGTACTTTCCCCAGAATCCCAAACTCAATTTGAGTCACAGTTCCTTATAGGGGTGGAAAACAAAATTAAAATTCTATTTTTTTTTAAAGAAATTTATTTCCATGTTAGAATATATAACAACCAAATTATTGGAATTGGAATGATCATACATATTAATCTTCATCAACCAAACACTAATAATAAATTTTATTTTTTTAAAAATCATTGCTATTGACTTATCATTATATGTTAATTCAATTCTGATTATTTATTTATTTATTTATTTATAAAAATACAGAATTAAATTATAAATTGAATTCTTTTTATTGTTTGATAATGATCAAAGAATGGAGAAGATACTTGAGGAAAATTAGATAGTGAAAATAAATAAAAATATTAACAAAGATTATGAATGATGAATTTCGTTTTCTTTACTATACTCTTTTTTTTTTTAATAAGTTCTTGGTTGGGTTATGATTCAATTTAATTTCAATCATAAAAAAGTCTTGTGCTTTTTCATTTTCATGATATGTTAAAAGCGAAACATAAATTGTTAAGCTATATGTGATTAAATAGATTGCTCATTTTCAATTTCTTATAATTTTTTTTTGTGAATTATTCAAGTAAAGACTTCAACACTTTTCTAACTAGCTTGACATTACAATACTCTTTCACCATGAGTAAATTCATGGTTTGTAATGTGACACAATAGAACTCAAATAGCAAATCCTCATCTAGTATTCTTAGGATCAGTTTATCATTGCTTCTAAGAAATAATTTTGAGACAAAAAGTATTTTTAAGATAAAAACATTGCTAAACAATATGTTTTTTTAGGAAAAAAAAAGTGTTTTTCAAATCCCAAAATTTGCCCCAAAAGTACTTTTGACGAAAGCAAAAAATTTTAACTTCTCCCCAAAAAAAAAATTTTGTCCCAAAAATACTTCTTAAAAATAATACTAAAGTGAGCCTTAATCTCCAACCATGTCAATATCTAAAGTTTTGATTATTTAACATTAATTGTGCCCTTATGGACAGTCTCAAAGATGATCCAAGCTTTTTTAACAATAGTATACTTGGAAATATGACTGAACTTTTGAGGATCCATTCCATTAAAAATTGCATTGATGGGTTTTAAGTTAACATTAATCAGCTTATCATCATTAATAGTCTAGGTGGTTTCTAGATTAGGAGTCTCCACACCATTTAAGTTTATATGAGCCTCCCAAGCAGTCAAAATAGAGCACCAAGATCTATTGTTCATTAACTTAATAAATGCCCCCATCCTTACTCTCTAGTAAGCGTAACTGGAGCTATTTAGTATATGGGGTCTCGAGATCAATCTTTTTTTCATCTCTTAAGCAATTCAAGATAGACTTTTCACTTAATTCATCAAATTTTCGGCATATAAGGTCTTGAGATTAATTATCCTTTCATCTCATAAGCAATTCAATTACAGAATTTCACTTAATTCGACAAGTTTCTAGCGTATGAGGTCTCGAGTTACAACTAACTATGTGCAAGTAGCACTAGCACATTTTGTTTCAAGTTTCAAATCAAGATGAGTGAAGCAAGATATATTGAAGGATAAAAACACAGAACATAAAAACTCCACAATGTATTTTAAGTTTAAAGAATTGGGAAAGTATCCAAATCTGTTTTCATGAAACCGTTTACAAATTTGTCATGTTACTAATAAGCTATTTGAATCCCTACTTTTCAACCTTAAAAAAATGGAAAACCATTTGCAAATTTGTTTCGACTGTTTTGAATTTTGGCTTTAACGATTTCCCTTCTCCGCTGCCCCATCTTCTCCTCTAATCTCATCGCCTTTCTAAGCCTCCTTCCTTCGTGTGATGAAAATTCCCAAATGAATCCAATAAAATGAAATAGTTGGAGTAAATAACTCAAGAAAGATTTGAAGAAGAATGAGAGAAAAAAGAGAGAAAAGGGATAAAAGAAAAACGAAATTTTCATGCCATAACCTTCATTTGCACTTACCTTCTGTTTTAGTATGTAACTGTTTTAGAGATAGCCTGGCAATAACCCCAGGTGTTCCCAAAACGACCAATTTCAATTAAAAGACTAAACACCAAAACGTTGCATCTAATAGTTCTACCCTCTTCCCTAAACGACCCCGTGTAATTGCAATTAAAGTAAATAGAACACAACGTTTTACAAAACACTTAAAGAAAACAAAAAATCGAAAAGATGGTCTCTTCCATAATAAATACTCCCTTCGTAAAGATGATTCTTGACCTCAAGGATCAAAGGTTAGATATTGTTGTTGAAGAGTGCTCCAGACTTCCCAAGTAGCGTCTTCCGGAAATGTATCAGCCCATTCAACAAGTACCTCAGTTACAGCTTGGTTACCCTTGTTAGTCATCCTTCAAGATAGAGTCGTCTGATCCCACAGGAAGTAAATCAGGCGTATAAGTTGTTGAGCCAATGTGGTTTTTTAGTTGTGAAACATGGAAGGTTGAGTGAATTCGAGCTCCCATCAGTAGTTTTAATTTGTAAGCTACCTCTCCTATCTTGGCCTCCACAGGATAAGGCCCAAAATACTTTTGAGAGAGTTTTTGATTCCTAATTCTCCTCAAGGAATGTTGTATATAAGGCTGAAGTTAAATATACCAAGTCCCCCACTTCAAACTATCGGTTCGATCTTTTTCAATCTACGAACTGGTTCATTCTTTCTTGTACCATTTTTAAATGGAACTTGAGCAACTTCCTAAGGTCTTCTCGATACTGAAGGCTTTTGTCAAATTTCTCTACAGGTGATGATCCAGCCAAGTAAGGTAGATGAATAGGAGGTACCTGCCCATACAAAGCTTCATATTGAGTTGTCTAAATGGTTGAATGAAATGTAGTGTTGTACCACCATTCTGCCAAGGGCAACCAAGTAGACCATTCTGAGGGCCTCTCTCTTGTCATACACCTGAGGTAGCCCTCTAAACACTTGTTTAGAACCTTTGTTTTCCCATCCGTTTGTGGATGATATACAGTTGACAAATGAAGTTTGGTGCCAAGGTGCTTAAAAAGTTGCTGCCAAAAGTGGTTGACAAAAAACTTATCTCGATCTGAAACAATAGATTCAGGAGCTCCATGTAGTTTATAAATCTGATTCAAGTAAACTTGAGATACTATGGTGGCAATGTAAAGATGTGTTAGAGCAATAAAATGACCATATTTGGTCAATCTGTCTACAATCACCAATATAGCTGTCTTCCCCTTAGATTTTGGCAACCCTTTAATGAAATCGAGGCTGATAGCAGCCCATGCCCTATTAGGAATGGGTAATGGTTGTAACAGACTAGGATAGGCAACATTGTCACTTTTACACTTCTGAATGTAGGACGTTCACGTACCCAAGTTTTGATGTCTTTTGAAATCCCTTTCTAGTAGAGAAAACTTGATATCCTCTACCTTGTAGCATGCACTCCAGAATGCCCCCCAACTGTCTCACCATGGAAAAGCTGAAAGATGGTCTTCCTTAGTTCTAATTGATTCCCTATAAGCACATTCTCTTTCCTTCGAAAAACTGTGCCATCCCAAAAATACTTAGGATGGTCATGAGGTTGTTGTTCCACTTTCTAACATAGTTTCTGCAACGCATGATCATTCTGGCCAGCTTCAATGATTTATTCCCACAGATTAGACCAAACTATAATACTGCTGCATGGACACTGAAACAATTGAGTCCATTCATTACTTGGTTTCTTGGAGAGAGTATCAGCCATAATATTTACTTCCCCTTTGATACACAATGGCGTAATCATACCTCAACATTTTATCAACCCACCTCTGTTGAAAGGAGTGATCACCTGCTACTCAGATAGAAATTTTAAGCTTTGATGGTCTGTTTTAATTAAAAAATGACTTCCCACTAGATATGGATGCCATTTCTGCACTGCTAGAATGGCTGCTAACATTTCTTTGTCGTAAATGAACAGGGCTTGATGTTTGATGCCTAAAACCTTGCTGAAGAAGGCTACTGGTCTCCCTTGCTACTAAAGTACTGCCCCAACTCCCGCACCACTAACATCAATCTCCACAAAAAAAAAAAAAAATTAAAAATCAGGCAAAGTTAAAACAAGTGCCTGGCATATAGCTTCTTTTAGTTGTTGGAAGGCCTTTAGCATCTCCTAATTCCACTGTCATGCAATATTTTCCTTCAATAAATTGGTGAGTGGTCTGGCTAACACTCCATAACTCCTGATGAATCTCTTATAGTACCCTGACAGTCCCAAAAATCCCCTCAACTCCTTAATAGATTATGGTGATAGCCAAGTCAGAACCCCCTCTACCTTTGAAGGATTCATGCGTATTGTTCCACCTAAAATAACATGGCCCAAATATTCCACTTGACCAGTGCCAAAGTGACATTTTCTTTTTTTGGCAAATAAATGGTTACTCCTCAACCACTGCAACACTTCCCTCAAATGTTGTAGGTGTACTGTCCAATCCTCAGAGTAGACTAGGATGTCATTAAGAAACACCATACCTGACTTCCTGAACAGTGTTTTAAAATAACATTCATTAGGGTTTGAAAGCTCGAAGGGGTATTTGTTAGCCCGAAAGGCATTACCATAAACTCATAATGCCCTTCATGAGTTCTGAAGGTTGTTTTTTGAATGTCTTTGTCCCACATTCGAATTTGGTGGTACCTTGACCTCAAGTCTAGTTTAGAGAAAATAGTAGCCTGGCCTAATTCATCCAAAAGCTCCTTAATCACTGGTATGGGAAGTGTCTTTTATGGTGGGTTGGTTGAGCTATTTGTAGTCAATACACAGCCTCCAACTCTCATCCTTCTTCTTGACCATGACCACAGGAGATGCAAATGGGCTATTACTATCATTGATTATCCTAGCCTGTTTCATTTCTTGAATCAGCTTTTCTATCTCCCCATTTTGGATCACTAGATACCTATAAGACCTCACCCTTACAACCTTCCCTTCATCCACCAAAGGAATTATGTGTTCTTGCAACCTTGTAGGTGGTAATCCAATAGGTGACTGAAACACATCTTCAAACTCTGATAACAAGACTTGCATATCTGGTTGCAACTCAGAATCTGACATAGTAAGACCAATATGCTCAAAAGTTGTTAGCAGCAGTGGATAAGGTCACTGGCCATCAATGCTAAAACACTTGGATAATTAACTATTAGACAGTAAGTGGATACCCCCTAGAATAATCCCCTGAAGAGTGTGTTGACGCCCCAAATACTCGAACTGCATGGTTAAGGAAGAAAAGTTTCAAATAATGAACCCAAAGGATAACAACTATTGGATCCCCAAAACAAGATCACATCCTTTTAATGGTAAAAATAAAAAGTTAGTGAAAAAATGAGAACCATGTGTTTCCCACTGGACAGCTCTACAGACCCCTTAAGTCGAAAGTTTAACCCCATTGGCCACCATCACCCTCAAAGGTGAAGCTGATTCAACTGACAAATTAAGTCTCCTAACCAGTTTCGCATCTATAAAGTTGTGAGTGCTCCTTGAGTCCACTACAATAATCACCTCTACATTGTTGATGGATGCTAAAATCCTCATAGTGTTGTGTCCCTGTGAACCATTCAAAGCATGCAATGATACTACTGGTGGGTTGGTCCCAGTATCTTGATCCATTAATTCCAATTGCTCCTTGCACTCCATAAATTCCTCAAAAGTTGGACTTTCAGGCTCACTCTCCTGTTCAGGGTTAACCTCCAACAACAGTTGGTACATTTGAGACTTAACACACTTATGACTTGATGTGTATTTGGTGGCACACCAAAAACAAAGACCTTTTTTCCTTATGTCATCCATCTCAGTTTGGGACAAGGGTTTGACAAAAACCTTTAGTTGTGCATTAGTACTAAAATACCCTATACCCGTTGACACATTGCTAGTAGTTTGCAAAGGTTTTGAGGTCGGCACCAAAGACTTAAGATGACTCCCCCTATTTTCTATAATAAAAGTTCTCTTCAAAAGCCCTGACAAAATTCATTCGACCTGCCTAGCTAACTAATAACCATGTATTGAAGTCTGTGGTTTAAAGAGTCTCAAATATTATCCTACATCAGGCTTTAAGTTGCTAATAAAGATACTTAAAGCATGCACCTCAGGTAAGATGATCTGGTTCAAAAGACTGACAAAACGATTGTGGTACTGATCAACAAATCCCACTTGTTTGAGTGCAACCAATTCTGACATTGGATCCAAGTATGTATCTAACTCAAATCGGTCCTTCAACCCTCTAGCATACTCCTCCCAAGCTAGGTGTGGTAATCCTCATTGTCTCCGTACAAAGAAGTGATGCCAGTCCAATGTCTTACCATCTAGGTGTAACATAACCACTCTAACTTTAGCTTGCTCGTTAACTCCTTCAGCCTCAAAGAACTGATCCAACTTAGCCCACCAGCCTTTGAGATTTGTTCCATCAAATCGTTGATATTCAAGTCGATAAGGTTTCCCAGTCGAGTCCATGAAGTTAACACGAGTTGGAGTTGCCATATGGGATAGATTTGCCATCGGTGAAGCCACAAGAGGCTCCTTAAGAGAATTCCCAGATGGAGAACTGCCCAATATACCATTTCCCTTGTCCACAGGTGTTCCAATAGCTATCGAAGAATAATGTGGTCCGAAATATTGCTCGAAAAGGGAATGAAACTCACCGCGGATCTCTCCTTTCACAGATTCATGAAACTCCTTAAGGCGTGAGTCAATCTTAGAATCGGTCTCCTCATGCAACTAGGACAACTCTTGCTGCATCAAGCTCATTTCCTTCTGTAACCTGGTGGTGACTCCCTCGTTAGCCATGAGAATTGAGAAGCTCTGATACCTTTGAAACGGTTGAAGAAAATAACCCGAGAAAGATTTGAAGGAGAGAATTCAGAGAGAAAATGGATAAAAGAAAAACGGAATTTTATGTCATAACCTTTCTTTGCACCTACCTTCTGTTTTAGTATGTAACTATTTCAAAGACAGCCTGGCAACAACCCCAGGTGTTCCCAAAACAACCCGTTTCAATTAAAAGACTAAACACCAAAATGCAACGTCTAATACTTCTACCTTCCTCCCTAAACGACCCTGTGTAATTGCAATTAAAACAAACAGAACGCAACATTTTATAAGACACGAAGAAAACAGAATAACAAAAAACCAAAAAAGATGGTCCCTTCCATAACATAAAACCCAGAATATTTGAAGGGTTTTGTCGAATTACAAATGAACAAAATCTCACAAACCAAGTTGCTTCAAGAGCTTTTTGTGCCAAGAAAAATCTGGGCTTTTATTGGGGGCAAAAGGGAATAGGTTTTTATTTTAGTTTACAAGTTTTTTTTTTTATTAATAATTTTCTAAAGTTTTTAAATTTTTTAGATTTTTAAGATTTTCACTTTTTATTTTCAAAGTAATGCTTGCCAGATGTCACAAGATCATCATTTCCTTTTTTAATGGAGTTACAGAAAATAGCGTAACAGTTGACAGGGAAAAAGATCTAGTAAATTGAGACCAAAAAACCTCACCAGCATCAAATTGGGAAAAAGATGTCAAATTCAGCCCTAAATAAAACCGATGAGAAATTTCTTTGAAAAAATATAACAGTTCATTGTTCAGGAATCACAGCTTTATCCCAGAAGAAACCACTCACTTAAACATAGAAAACCAAACGTTCATACGCTTAATTACATGATGCCTGCCTGCCTACGTTCTTTCAGCTAATATTATTCCTGCTAACGCATTGCGGACTAATTTTTCAGTTTCGGAATATCTAAAACCAGCAGTTATCGGATCCCAAACTACAATCATATTATCTACACTTTCTTACGAGGTAGAACTTTGTTTAAATGCAGGTAAGGGATAGAACACAGGCACCCTTTATTCCAAGGTTTTCAACAGCCTAAACAAACCCGCTGCCTCTCTAATCCTTGAAAACTCGATGCAGAAGGCTTGAACTTCGATAAACAGATCCTTAACTGAAAATGTAAATCAAATGTAGGTTATTATGCAAACATCATAGACTGTTGATGTTCATAGAAATGACAACCAATATAAAATCTGACTAAAACTGAAATACAATACTTACCATCAATAATTCTGTTTCGGATTAAACTCTGCAAGAAAACACATACGAGTCGCACAAGCCTATTCTGCATGTACTTATCCTGAAATTTACAATGATTGTAATATGTGATGCACTAAACTTTGTTTTAAAGAAGAGGGAACTAATATGAAACAGAAAAGTTGAACATTTTAACTTCGTATAAATTCTCAACAGATATTCTATCCCCTCAGAAACAGCATTCATAAAGTCAAATCCCAACAGATCAGACTAATAAATCGAGAGTCTAATTATTGGGTCAGAATTTTGATGATTTTGTTCTTGTTGCCTGTGCCACTGCCTATTAAACTAAGCTTTGATTTGAACACTGTCAGTGAGGGAGAAAGCTTTCCTATTCAGAAAATCTTTCCACTCCCTCTTTAGTTGGCAATTTGGGCACGTCAACACAAACCCGAGAGCACAACTGTAAATCAGCCAAAAGAAAGGCCCAACTTTGACATCATGAAGAGCATGCCAAATTTTGAAAATGAAGTTACATCTTAGAAGCTCCTTTTCTTTGTCAACTAACTGGAAAAACATATTGTTTAATTACGGTACACATTTCAAAATTGAAAAAAATTATAATAAACAAGATCTTGTCAAGCATGCATTTAGTAATCATAAAAATTTATATCATTCTGTATAAGGAAATAAGTACACTTATATCAAACATTCAAATAAAGAAAGAAAGCCTCTTGGTAGCCCTGAAGAATCAAAGGAATGAATACTGCTCCAGTAGCTAAAGACTAAATGGGTATAATCTAAATTGAAGAGCAATTATCACTTGAATGAAAATAAAGGTAAGAACTTGGAAGAAAACACTTCAATTACGATGGTCAGGTAGATAAAACATTAACACTGATAAAATAAGAAAAGGATAAATTCAGAAAGAAAAGGAAACCAGACAATGAAAATGGAGGGTAAATCATATGCACCAAAAAAGCTCAATGCCAATCAAGGCATGGCATCAATCTGACAGTTGACGGAGCAGATTTCACAACCTTTCTAATTGGTGACCAGTGGCCAAAACAAAGATTGTAGTTTTAAGTATTTCCTTAAAGCCTGGTTAATTGCCTCATTGACTGTTCGAATTAGAAAAAGGGGAAAATTTAGCTACAAGGATAAAACTTGGGATAATGTGTAATTTGCACTTCTTGTAAGCTAGAAACACATTTAAATAACAGATAAAAGTTTGAGGCTGATTAGTAAGTTTAAAATAGCACAGCAGCTCTGCCCTCTTCCCTAACAAATTCTACACTTGAAAATAAATTGTGTCTTCAGGTGCCTACATGGAATATCTAAAATGGTTGACTTCTATCAATTGGTGAAAATTTCAAGAGGAACTTTGGCCAACCGCAGTTAATGGGTAATCTTCCCAATCTGGTCTTGCCTTTCACTTTATCATGTCTCAACACTCAGTCAAATACATAGATTATCATCTTTTATATACCATCAATCCAATCCCATGTCATTGAACCAATAGAATTAACTGACATACTCCAGACGAGAAGGAGATAGGTCCAAGATGAAATTTCTCATTTTCATACACATATATACACAACACACAAGACACACATGCACATAAACACACTATATATATGGGAAGTACCTTGATGTTTTCACAGGATGATATACAATTAGTTATGTACGTACGAACAAATTCCTTCGGAAGTTCAACAGCAGTTGTGAGCCGGTTCACAACTTCCATTGAGTGTAGACTCATGTCCATGTTAACAAGAACTGTAAAATACCTGGACAAACCATTTGAATGAATATTTTCACATTAAAAGAAAAAAGAAAATTAACATGTTAGAAAGAGCATGTTGATTGGAATGCATTAAACAGAATTTCACTGAGTCAACAAATACACACTCAGCAATTTCTGGAGAATTTATCAACTTGATAAGAACATCAACAGCAATAAGCGGATTACTTTCCACCAATTCCTGAAATAAAGAGAGTGCCGTTAAGACAGTTTTTTTTTAAAAAAAAATCAACAACTGCTAAGACAGAATAATAATAACTTAAGAGACAAACTGTAGAATTCTTAAATAACATACAGGTAGCTTTCTTGGAGTCAATCCACAGTGATAGACAAGTTTAGGGTCATTAGCCAGCTCCACCAGGACTTGCTGAACGGAAAAAGACAAGTTCAGTCTATTCCCAACCACAATAATAAAGCCAAGTAAAGATTCGGCCATTAGAAAGAGGTTTTTAAACTAGCAGATTAGTATACATCTTCTGCATTTCCCCATAAATATAATGAACCACGTCAGACAAGTGCCACTTTACCAAGTAAGCATATTTTGACATATACTTCATTGTGGATTTATGTCCAAAGACCCAAACAACAACAAATCACAGACTCTATACATAGACACGTGCATATATATAAGTATGTATATATGCTAACTGAATAATTCAATTTTGACTTCATTTTTATGGGTGAATGGATTTATGGAAAACATAAAAACCTACAAGTTTTTCAGATCCACCAGAGGTAAATAGGACAACAAACAAATTTCTTTTACTATGTACAGCTGTAACACAATTAAAAGAGAGTAACAACTACCAAGCCTTTTCCCATTATTGTAGGTATCTCGATTAAATCACATCTTCTAACAAAAGCATCTATAGGTCTTCTCTGTGATATGGACATCAGGAAACGTGGAATTTATAGCCCGAAAAGTAAAAAAAGAAGTTAGGGTGACTGTCAAAGTGTACAAGCCAGTTGTACCATGGACATAACAGTTGTAAGAGAGGAAGCAAGATAAGTGCGGAAAGGGGGGAAACAAAAGATAAAGAAGAAGGAAAGGAGATGTAAAAAGAATAATGAGCTGCAAATGATAGCACTCAAGCTAGAGAGTGAGCAGAATGCCCTATGTCAGTGGATTAGGGGTGAGCAAAACTCAATTCGATTTGAAAAAATTGGAACAAAATTCAAATTTCGAGTTATTCGAATTATTCGAGTCAACTCAAATAAGTAATTCGAGTTTCGAGTTCGAATAGCGTTGAGTTTTATAATTCGAATAACTTGAATAATTCGAATAACAGATTGGTGTAAATACCCTTTTGATCCCTGTCAAGTTTGAAAATGAGCAAATTGGTTTTATTTGAAGTTTTTTTTTTTTTTTTTTTTTTGAAAAAGTTTTCAAATATATATGATTTCAAACTTATGTGCTGTAACATAGAATTAGTTATACTGTAACAAGATTTTAATTTGACATGTTTAATTTTTTAATTTAACTCGAACAATTTTACTCGATTCGACTCGACTCAAATTTCATTTCACTCGACTCGATTAGAAAAAATTTCAAATCAAATTAAGATGATAAAATAAGACTCGTCAACTCGATTAACTTGAAATTTTTTCACTCGATAACACTCACCCCTACAGTGGATAGAGAAGGAATGGAAAGTCAAAAAACCACAAGCTTTTTCCTTGATTTTTCTTCTTAATCAAAGGTTAGATTCTATGATAAAATATTACTTGTTTCATTCTAATTGCAGATTTTGATCTTATAACAGACCACAGATTAGACTAACACAAATCCTATCATCCAATTCTTCTATGCTACATAAGAAGTCTCAGATATTGAAGTTGTTAAGGTTCAGTGATCAAAGCCACTGAATATATACTCAACAGCATACATTTAAGCATTTTCAGAATGTACGCTCTATTATGATACCATGGGTTCATGAAAATTTAAAGTAACTGGTGTTTATTAGTCCCAATGAACTTATCACTCGATAAAAACAAGTCATGTAGCTATGCATAAATAAATGCAAATCACATGGTTACTAAATGAGCAATTATTAGATTGAAGGGTATAAACCTCTTGTTGGTTAGGTGCAAGTGGTCCCCTCAAAGCTTTTGCAATTAAATCTCTCACTGCTGCTCCTCTACTAGTATCAGCACACATTCCTTGATCCCATTGAAGCTCATGATTGTTATCAGGGTTGAGCCACACTAGCTGAAAAATTCTTGACAGGTAAAACATGTGAACTCCACTAACCTATTAAATAATAGCCCTGAAAAATGTTTTACCTCCTCATCCACAGGGAACCTAGGTGGAAGAGGCCTGATCCAATGAGGAATTAACCCCTCCAACGACAAATTTGCTATCAATCCACTTAGGGCTTCATCTCTGTCCCCAGATCCAAGTTTAGATTTGGCTCCAGGTTCTAAGTCAAACCTAATGAGATAAAAACAATGCATGAAAAATTTATTAAATGGAAAGTCAAATAAGGAATAAAAACTTAAAAAAAAAAAAAAATACACATCTTGAGAAACACACTCTGCTGAATTTGCATCACAACCAGGAGGAACATCAGGATCTGCCAAAATATTTTTCACTGCAGTGCTTTTCAATAAGCAAGCATACGGTTCAGGATGGGCTTTCTCCAAATATTGCTTTTGTAACTGCTCTTTTTGTGGGAAAGTCTAATGTAAAACATTTAAAAGAGAGTATTTATCAGATGAATGGAAACAAAAATCATAAAGTGAACGGATTATTGATAAAAAGGACAAAGTCTGCACCAACTTGGTAGAAGAATAAAACTTAACCCAAATAAGAGCTCAAAGTCGAGTTTTTTTTAATCAAAAACAGTTGTAACTACATGACAAACTTACTTGGGATGAAGGATCAAATTTCTTGATGTACTCTGAAGCAGATTGTTTAAGAAACTGCAAGAAAAAATTCAACAGCAAACTGATCTCTCTGAAGTATGGGAATTACTATAATCAGCTATAGATAACAAAATACAGCTATCTAACCCATGGCAGAGCAGAGCAACAAGCTTTACACAATAAACACCTACAAAAATCAAACAAATATCCATCCAAAGGAATGCACAAAGTAGCACAAACAACAAATGCATGCATTTTTTAGAACCAAAATTGTTACATGATTGGCTTGCCAATGACTGCAAAATGTCAAAATGAAGAAAATAAATTGCTAGGACAGAGAAGTCCAAAGTGATTTTTCCTTTGTTAATTCCATTCTTCAAATTAAGGAAATAGTCTTTTGCAGGCAGATTCCTAAAAGAATTCAAATCACCATCTATGGTTGGTGATTAGAACTTATCACACAGGAAGAAGCGTCCAAGAAAATGCAACTAAATTTGAAAATCTCCCAACTTGAAAATGTGGCAAAGGGGGCAGAGAGAGATAACCAACCTCTTTACTACTGTTGGAGTTGCCAAAGCCTAGCAAATGGAGGATAAATGCCCTTTCATAATTTTCAGCTCCCTCATCACATGCAGCCTGCAATAATATCCAGAAGACATAACAGACATAAAAGAGATGATTGTTTAAGTCATATAAGCATCGAGAGAAATATAAGGGGGGATTAAAGGAAGAAAAGAAGACAGATAAAATATCATTAAGAATGGCAAGAGGAAACAACTTGTTCTTATTCTTCTTTTACTTATGAGGTTGGAAAGAACACAAGAAGCAAACTCAATGCATTCCTTGAAATATTAGAATAACAACAGTGGTGCAAGTTTAGTTTTCTTTTTCATTTTTTTAAGAAAAATTTGTCTACGTTTCACGCTTGCAAAGTAAACCTCTTAGAGACTTTGACTGACACATAAATGCTTAATATCATAGAATAGCCACAAGAAAATTTCAAACATTCCAACATAGCAAAATCACACAGAAAATGTTGCAAAGAGAAGCCTGTCCCTAATAGTATAATATGTTTTCCTGCACACACCTAGAGAATAAATTAAAAAACATGAAAGGATAACCACAATAAAGCGGGTTTAATACATATAAAACGTAAAACATTTGCCAAACTTGAAAACAAGAAACATAACAAAGAACAAAAGAAAGCGGCTTACATTTACAAGAAAAGATATAAATGGGTTTGCAGCAGACTTTTGAGAGGAATAGCTTCGATGAAGAATAGCAAATGCAACCAATCGTTCAGTAGAACTGAGCATCATTTTGTCCTGGAATTATTCAAGCTCCATTTAGTCAACAATGAATCCAAACATGTCAGCAGGAAACATGCTCACTTTGCAAAGAACCACTATAAACTTCATTATAAGTTAAAAGATACATAACCTAGTAGGCAGCCTTGAATTATGCAAGAACCAAAAGCTAAAAATGGAGCAATTACCTCGAATAGGAAGTTACATATGGATAATACTATCTCATCCTCTATCCTTAAAAAAGACACTTGTACAACTTTATTATTTTCAAGTGAAACCATAGCTTGTAAAAAGAGTAATATAAAAGGTCAGGTAAAACAGAAGGACAACAATTTTATCTGCCTTTGCCTTTTCAAGAAGATGCTGCCGGGTGCCAAAGCCTACACCTTGCCTAGATGGTTCCAAGGTGTTTCTAGTGGCTAGGACCTTTGCCTTAGTACGCTGAACATATTCTACAGGAAAAATAAAACTAAAAATGTATAGCACGTGAATGAAGCACTTCACAATGTTCGCTGTAACCAAAAATGAAATCCAATTACCACTCAAGATGAAATTTTGTTTAATGGTAACATATACAATGCATTAATGGTAAACAGTCATTAAGTCTATTGTTTTACTTGAACCTTAATTATAACTCACAATTTGCAGCAAACCAATTTAAGTATATTCAAAAGTGAAGAGATATGGAAGAAAAGTAACCCACCTAAACTGGAGTCTTTCATCATTTTAGGTGTTTTATTTCTCACATTCATGAACACAATAAAACATGAGCAAAAATCCACTCGAATAAATTTCAGAAACCTTTTCTCCTCATCACTTGATTCAAAAACAAACAATTTGAAGTAAATCCAATTCCACTCTAAATTAGGCCTCTAACCAATTTACGCCTATAATATCTCCTAAAACAACACACCAAACTTATACTTAGTACTCTATTTATTTAAGATTTCCGGGTTGTGAAAGACAAATGCAAGAATGGAGGAAGGGAGATGGAAAATGAAAAAATTGAGTTTTAACTCAAATTTGGTAGGAGTGATTGCCCTTTTTTGTCCATACTAACAAATACAATCTTACCAAATTGGAAGACTAGAGATAAAAATAAGCATCATGTGTGTTAAGTATTGCCAACTTAAAACCCTAGTCAACTTCTTTTGAAAATGGAACCATAGATCTATCAGATATGAAGATCAGCAAGGGAGCATTCCATCCGACATCAATTTCATCTCCTGTTTTATTAACCCTAATTTTCAAATTCACATTCTATAGTACCATGATCTAACACTATGTAACTGAATTCCCCAAAATCAATAACAATTAAGTAAACAAATTTCACAGTATTTCAGCTAGCCTTTTCAATTTAAAAAGGAAAAATTAAAAAAAAAAAAAAGGAACAGATTCTGAACAGCTAGAAAGGAAATCCGGAATAAACCCTAAAAATGCTGTAAAACAAGTGAGAAGCGAAGAAAATCAAATAAAAAAGAAAAACCAAAGACCATGGAGAGAGAGAGAGGGAGAAAAAGGGGAAATGACCTGCAATAAGAGTGAAAGAGAATAGCAGACATTGAAATGCCGGAGCTTGGGATTGGTGAAGAATTCAGTGAGCGTCTCTTCGATTGATTTCTGCTCAGATGAAGATTTCAATAAGTTGACTATCTTACACTGTTCTTCAAAATTCAGCATCTTCTTCCCCATTTTTTTGGTTCTTTTAATGAATTTTGTTCAAGTATTTAAGCAAGCAAAGAAGAGTACACAGATTTCTGTTCAGCTGTTTTGGTATTGGTAAGCGAAGTAAATCTATACTATATACATATATCTATGCTTATTCTTTTATTCTCTTCAAGGAAGAATAGACCCTTATCGCCACCCAAATTGATTTTGAAATCCCATAATTTCATTCTGATCCAGCCCAACCCAGTTTCAATCGGTCCAAATATAATCAATATTAATTTTTTTAAAACAAATCTATATTATGAATTTTATTTTTTTCTTCAATTCATCATAACTTATATTTCTCAATTTTTCCCATTTATTTTTAATTTTTAATTATCCATTAAATAAATTAAACTTTAATTAAATGTATTTATTTGATTGAGTTTAAATAAATTATTATTTATATCATTATTTTTTAATTTATTCAAAAAAATTATTTAAGATAATATAAATATATTATTATTTTTCACAAATAACATGAAATAAACATGCGAAGAATGAATCCCAACCCAATTTTATAAAAAGGAAAAAGAAAAATCTAAGTTAATTATCTTATCATTTCTATTTCTTTTTATAAACATTTACAAAAAAAAAAAAAAAAACATATAACTTAATAACAGCTTTAATTTTTATTTGGATAATTTATTTATTTTGAATAAATATAATTAGAGAATTTATCTATTTAATTTTAAATCACTTTGAAAACAATTATTATCCTAAATGATATTATTCAATCAGAGTTATTATAAATATTTGAATTTTAATATTTAAAACAAAAATGTATTATCTACCTTCATTATCCAACATTAATTATTACCATTTATTTTTAAAAAATAAATTTATCCAAATCAATTATAAATAGTTTAATTATGTATCTATTTTAAATTGTTGTTAAACAATTATTTTGAAGACCATTTAAATTCAAGTGAATTATTGCGAAAATTATTATTTTATATAAATTTTTCATAGATTGAAATTAGGAAATTACTGTATCATTTTGTACGAGATTAATAAACAAAATTTTCTGTTCTAAGATTTTATAAATATTTTCATGCATTTAATGTTGACAAATATATATATATAACAATTTTTAAAAATGAATATTTATTTTTTCCAAAAAAAATATGTTTATCTAATATTTGTTTTAACAAATCTTTAATTTCCAATATTTTAAAAACATTTATATAATATATTTATAGTTTGAAATTTTATATGTGATTTATCTAATATATTCGATTATTTTGAATATTAACTTTAAAACAATCACAATTTTGTTCAGTATATATGATTTTTGTATAAATTAATATTTCAATTTGAATATTTTTAATAGATTTAGATATGAAACCAATTTAAATAAAAAAAAAAAAGATGTTTGCATTGATTAGAGATATGAAACATTGCATTTAAATCAAAATAATATTTTATTACTCACTCTTCGACCTATTTCACAGAAGTTATATTTTAAATTATTGTTGACATTTTTAGAAAAAAGAAATTGGTTGTCCTGCAAATGTATTATGAAGGGTAAAATTAAACCATCACTTCTTTTTTTTCAAACCTAAATGATACTTAACATAATTGTGACTAAAACTATTATATACTTTTATCAAACACTAAACCTTAATATCTATCACTAAAAACATTACTTTTGTTTTTTAAAACTTTATTATGTTTATTGTAATTTAAATTATTCAACAGATAATACTTAAAATTATATAATTTTTAAATTTCCATAGCGAAAGAAAGTATCTTTTACATTTGTATTACTTAAAAAATGGATCTCTTTATTAAATGGCTAAATTTCGAAATAGTTGAGATTTAATGTAATTATTAGATGTAAAAAGTTTTATAAATTTAAATAAATCATATGATTGGGTTTTATCCCAGTTATTTATTTAAAACATTTTGGGTTTTAAATCCAAATGGCATGCCTGTTTGGGTTATAATTTATTTTTTTTTTAATTTTATTGAGTAACCAAAATGGAATGAAAATTCAAGAAGCTAAAGCCTAAAGAGAGGACTAACTTTTATCTCCAACCAACCACCATGTCATGACAAGGAGATTTTCTTACTTTTTTTTTTATAAAAATACTCTTTTTTTGTTATTATTTATGAAAATAACTCATTTTGAATAATAAATGTCAGTGATGTTATTGTCATTTTATCTCCAACCAACCACCATGTCATGACAAGGAGATTTTCTTACTTTTTTTTTATAAAAATACTCTTTTTTTGTTATTATTTATGAAAATAACTCATTTTGAATAATAAATGTCAGTGATGTTATTGTCATTGGCATCATCACCTTTAATTTTTTTTTTTAAAAAAAAGAAATATTTTTTGGTGTCGTTATTGCCATTGGCGGTACTGGACTGAAGTATAATTATATAAAATATTTAGGGATTTAATGAAGCAATTACCCTTTTAGATTGGATGAAAAAAGGGTGGCGTCATTCCTCCTAGCAGCACCAATTAAATGCTCTTAAACGTTTGGTTTATTTGCATGTTAGATCTGCCCCCTTTTGAAATTAAAGTTAAATAGCCCTTAAAAATATAAGAATAACAAAAATAAACTCTTTCAATTAAATGCAAATCATAACATTGAATTCAATTTAAATCATCAAGTTGTTCTAAATACATGCATAATAAAAGTTATGAACCAAACAGAGACTAATTCAAGCATACAAACATAGTTTAATAGATTCAAGTATGATTAAAGACCAATCTAAAATTTTCAAAACTTGAAACTAGGTATTGATACAAAAGGAACAAGTGTCAATATTTTTATCAAAGGTATCGATACCAAAAATCGGCATCGATACCGTTTTGGCATTCTGCCTTTTTCAAAATATTGTTCATTTAGTCAAGTATCGATATTTTGGTCCCTAGTATTGATACTTTTGCCTAGATTGTCAAAATTACAAGTTTAAAAGTTCATTTCATGCCCAATCAACTACCATATTAAGAATGCATACAAACACACACAACAACTACATGAACTTATTCAATACATCCCAAACAAATATAATTCAACCATTCAAACACATTCCTTCAATGATACTTAGACATACACACTCATATATACAAGTTATACCAAAGTGTTAAGCATAAGTTTAATATATATGTTCATCCTTACTAACCAATGAAAACCAAGCCAATTCTCCAAAGCATTTCATCATGGACATCTATAATCACATACAATTTTCATCAATTGCAAAACATACACTTTCCAAAATTCAAATGAATACATGCATTTATCAAGGGCTAAGTGCATACTACGCCCCATTCAACATATATATACATGCCATTCCATCATCAATCCAACATCCACTTCCACCTAACAAATAACACACATATATGAACATGTCCTTAAACATATTAAAAGTAAAAGGTTAATTTCATATGGACCAAGACCATTTACATTCAAGAGAAGTCTTTGTTTAACATTCAACCTATATGCATTTGTAACTCTTTATACATGCCAAAATATCATATATATCCCTCTTAAAACAACTAATTCAACATTTCTGCAATTTGGTATTTCCCAATCAGCTAACCAATATGCCTCAATAAGCACCAGAACATACCAAAATTACTTATTCAAACTTAGTCTGTACTTTTATACTTCAAAACCATTCCACATCAACATATACCATAATTCAAATATTATCCAAGTGTAAACCAAACTATGCAACCAAGGTAAACATATATAAGTACACCTATGCACATGCTACAAAACCAAGCTTTAAACGATAGAAAGACTACCAAATCAATATCGGGATAGTGTGAGCTTCTTGATGATCTGCCTAACACGTTCCTCAAGTAGACCATCTAAAGGGAAAAGAGAAACAAGGGAGTAAGTATTAAAAATGCTTAGTAAGTTCACACGTATTAAAACCAAGTAGTTTAACTTGGTAAAGTTTGTCTATCATGGCAAATCACATATCAAAAAGGTGAGTTCAACATTTATCATACTATATATATTAACTCAATCATAAAACATTTCAATTCAATTCAATATTTCATTATCATTCATAAAACAAACAATCATTTAATCAATTCACTATTTTAATCGTATCATACAATCTATTTATTCATAATACATCTCATTTCAAATTTATGCCAAACATTATTTTTCATTTCATAGTTTGAATTCTCAATCAAACTCACATTAAATCCTATAAACTTCATTCCCATTTCGTATCATATCATCTTTATATCAAATATATATATATATATATATATATATATATATATATATATATATCAATTGCCAATTTAATGTCAATTATTACTTTATTTCATAATACGAATTACGAATCACATTCCATCTCAATTTCCAATCTCATGAATTCAGTAAACATAATCAATCAATGTTCCTAACTCATTCCACAAATTTCATATTCCATTTCACATTTCACTTTTATTTCACATCATTTACCATTTCAAACATCAGATATTTCATTTTTACCATTTTTCCCTATTAACACGACTCGAACTTCGATGGATACACAAATCTAACCAACATACTTGTTTGGCACCCAGTGCCTCATCGGATAAATCTGAAGTAAATAGTTGCGCCTAGCGCTTATCAAATAGTTTGACATGCAGTGTCTCATCGATATAACCTATAACGACCCGATAGTCATGGGTGTCGAAAAGTGTATTTCCAAGACTCTGTTACCGCAAATCAGACTCGTAAATATTTATTAAAAATATTTACGAAACTAGTTGTGTAGTTAATTAGGTTTTGGTTAAGTGAATTTGCATGAATTAAGAGTAATTAGGTATAAGGGCTAAATTGCATAAAAGTTAAATTATAGATTAAAGAAAAATTAAAGGGACTAAAGAAGCAATTATATCATTGTCTTAAAATGAGGCGGCATAAGGTGAAAATTAATATAAAATTTAACGTTACAATATATATATATTATAATAGATTTACTTAAATGTTAAGTATATATATTATATATTATAATAAGTAAATGAATAAACAAAAAAGAAATAGAAAGAACAAACGAAACAGAAAGGAAAAAGAAAGAAAAGGAGAAAGAAACAGACTCTCCTAGGGGCTTCAATTGTTCAAAGTTCAATTGGTTAGTCAATTTAGTCCCTTTTTTCTTGTAATTTTTATATTTTTGGAATTCCGGTGTTAAATACTACCGACCCATGTTAAAATTTTAGAAATTATTGAGTTTTTAAGTGTTGTTAATTTTGAATAATTTTAGTATTAGGGATTAAATTGATAGATTTTTAAGTTAGAAATGAAAAAGGATTAAATTATAGAATAAATTGTAAATTTTGCGTAATAAGGACTAAATTGTGAAAAATTCAAAATTTAGGAATAAGTGAAAATAGGGAGTTAAATTTAGTTTAAAGTGGAATTTGTATGAAAATATAAGATTAATTGTGAAAAATAAAAATTAGTCTCGGTTTAGGGACTAAATTAAAATTTAGGCAAATATGAAATAAAAATTGAAATATTAATTATGAGATTAAATTGTGTTGTATTGATGAATTTTAATTGTTCTAATTCTGTAGCTAATGTCGTACCAGAATCCTCAACTAAAAAGGGAAAAGATAAAGTCGACATCGAGTAGCTCAGAATTTCTGGTTTATATTTCTATAATCCGAATTTAGTTGTTAATTGTTATAATTCAATTTAATATATATGGTAAGTGTTAATGTGAGAATTATTGTGTTTTGCAATTGAAATGGATTGATTTAGTATGTGATGAATTTATTGAATTTATATTGATTGAATTGGTATATATATATATATATATATATATATACACACATATATTTAATATATTGATTATTTGAATTGAAATGAATATTGGTTGTATTTGAAAAGTGAAATTAAACCCTATTAACTATATCGGGCTGAGACGAATATAAATGGCATGCCATAGGATTAGAAGAGTTCAGGGATTTCTTCGACTTTGAGTCGATAAGATACTGGGTGTCAATATACTACTTCGGATTAATTCGATGTGGCACTGAGTGCCAAACTGGTGTATTTTGGTTGGATATATATATCCATCCGAGTTCGAGTCGTGTTAATAAGGGTAAATGAATAATAAAGTTATATAATTGATATTGAAATGGCATGGTATGAGAAATGGAAGTGAAATAGTGAATTGAAAATAGAATGTGAAATATGTTGCAAATATATGGAATATACGAGTTATATACTCATGAAATGAATACGGAATGGATAATGCAATTGTATAATGAAATGTGAAATAAATTGTGAAAAGCTATTTATATAGCAAGTATGAGTATTGAGATATTTGTGAAACAAATGAAATATGATATGGTTGTTGTAAAAATTAAATATTAATATGTGTTTATATTTCAATTGTATATTTGTAATTTCTTATCTTTAAATATTTGGATTATAAAAATACCACTGAGTTTTTACTCAGTGTACGATTTTGTTTTCCTGTGCAGATTAGGTACAGTGATTTTGAAGAGTTGTAATTGAGGTTGTGAGCATCCATCTCATCACATCTCCAAGTGCCAAGAGGGTATGTTTCAAAATTTTGAATAGAATGGCATCTACATTAGGAAGATCAAGTATGTTTCAAGTAGTAGGGACTAAAATATAAGTTATAAAAATTTATTTTTTTTAGGTTCAAATATATTAGTGATTAGACAAAATCACTTTGACACCAAATGTAATATTCCTATATCAGGTTCCTTGGGCCGAACCGGGTATAGGGGTGCTACATAACTGATTTAATATGGCACCCAGTGCCTTATCGGCTTGTAGTTGAAGTAACCCTGAACTCTTTCTATCCTATGACATGCCAACTATATATAACTCTGCCTGAACAACTAATAGGGTATTCATTACTTGTTTTATTATCAATCAACATCTCAATTCATATATATATTTTCATCATTAAATCATTCATCCATACTTATGACAGCATCAACTCTATATGCATTCAATTACACATATATATACATACACATTTTCCATATATATATATATATTCAATTTAGTCCTTATCACTATCAACTAGTCTGAATCAAATCAAGTCAGTTCATTTCATCAAATCATCACTTCATCATATAACATATCCTATTTTAGCCTAATTTAAGGTCAATTCCGTAATTATTTCAATTTGCAATTTATCGTATTCAATTTAATTCTTTATCTCACCTTTTTGTATCGAATCATAAACAATTAAAATTTAAATTAAACATAACTATAATTATAATTATAAATGCATAAAAATTTAACACATACCATGTGAGCTTACCTGGTCAAGACAACAAACAAACAACACTCTAAAGACTAATCAACATTTTTTGTCATTTCCTCGATTTGGTCCAATTTCTGATCTATTTAATAATTCAATTAAATTTATTAATTCTAAACATATTATATCATCCTATTATAAGTATATATCAATTTAATTTTATTATTCAAATTCCCCTAAACTTTTGCATTTTATTTAATTTAGTCTCTAAAATCAAATTTATCATATCTTCCGAATTTAAACTCCAAATTTTAAACCCATTTCAATTATGCCCATATACAACCTCCTATTATCATAATTTATAAAAAATTCATACCAAATTCAATATATTCACAATTTAGCCCCTAACTCAAAACTAACAAAATTTACTTAACAAATTAATCCTATTTCATTTTTAAGCTTCAAAATCTAACATAAACATTAAAAAACTTCAAATAACATCAATGACAACTTTTAAAATCTTTAACAATTTTGAAAACAAAGGTACGAGCTAACTGAACCTAATTACAACGATCTCAAAAATATAAAAATTACGAAAAACAAACATCAATTAAACCCCCATGCAAGCAAAACACTTTGGCCAAACATTGAGCTCCTTCAATGGCATTTTTGGTTCTTAATATTTGGTGGTGGTGAGCAAAAATGATGATAATTTCTTTTGTTTTATAATTTTAACCTTTATTATATTATTTTAACTTAATCTATTTAAATTTTCATATAGTTGTATACTAACCGATCACTACCTACAAATAGGTTAATTTGCAATTTAAAACCCTTAACATTAATTAATTTAGCCTTTTAACAAATAAAAACCAATATCGATTAACTTTTACTAATTTTATGATTTAGTCTTTTTTCCTTAATTAACTATCAAATCATCAAAATTTTTAGGTCAAATTTCTATTCATCTATATAACAGCTCCGTAAAAATTTAATAAAAATATTCATGGGCTTGATTTACAGAAATAGGGTGTCAAAACCTCATTTTTTAAAACCAATTGACTTTCGGTACGTACCACTTGTACCTTGAGTAACTGACCAATTAATAAAATCTATCAAATCACGATTAAATATTACATTATATTTAACTCATAAACATTAATTAAATATATCTATGGACTTTCTCGTCAGAATTGTGGTTCCAAAACTACTGTTTCCAACACCACTAAAAATGGGTTGTTACAGGCAGAGAGAGTAGTTGGGAATCAGCTGAGGCATCGAGACCGTTCTGAGATGAGTCAAACCAGTATCATTTTGAGGACACAACGAGGGTGTCGCAAGAATGACTGGGGGAGAATGTCACAGGTAGTAGATTAAAGCTCGTAACCATTGCGTACAAAATGTAACACCCCTAGCTCGTATCTGTTGTCAGAATAAGGCTACGGAGCATTACCGGAAGTTTATATCTCACAACAAACAATTATTCAACATATTCAAAATGTAACATAAATCATAGAAATATTATTCAAACCCATACTTATTGTCCCTTATACGAGCCATCGAGCTCTAAAAACATATTAGAAACAAATTAGGACTAAATCAGAAACATATAGAATTTGTGGGAAAAATTATAAAATTTTCATACTGCAGGGGTCACACGACTGTGTGACTCACACAGCTGAGACACACGCCTGTGTCTTAGGCCGTGTGGGTATTCGAAGTAGGGACATACGACCATGTCCTAGCCCATGTAACTCTTTGACTTGGGTTACACAACTAAGCCATACGCTCATGTGCTAGGCCGTGTACCTCTCGAAATAGCCTCACACGCCCGTGTGCCAGGCCGTGTGTTAGGTCGTGTAACTGCCTGACTTGCAACCCTTTGAAACCTATAGGGGGCACACGGTTGTGTCGCATGGTTGTATGTCATACACGGTTGAGACATACGTTCGTATCTTAGGCCGTGTGGACGAAAAATAGGCCATTTTCAAGCCATTTTCTCACCCAAAACATGGTCACTTATACAAGCAGTATGCACCAAATTTCATGCATCCAAAATGTATTTAACACATGCATATACAAGCTAGATCATCATAGTATTTAATCATACAACCAATATGTCAAAAGACACCTCAATCACAACAACCAAACATGATTATACGTTTGCTAAGTTTAACCACAAATCAATTAACCTTTGTAACTAATTTTATGTCATCATTTACCACAATGTTCTCATACTAATATCATACTTAAAAACACCATTATGACCATTCCACACTTAACATCACTACCTTAGTAACTTGACCATATGCCAACCACAACCAAGGCTACTAAAACTAGCCATTTAACAACCCAATGCACAGTCTAATTCCATACCAAACCAACATTTCATTGCATGCATATATATTAATCATTCCAACTACCATTATTTAAGTACATAAATACCAAAATAGCAACCATTATAATTCCATACATACATGATAACATAACAATTATTTCATCACCCAAAATAGCATATTTACAAGCCAAACATAATGGTTATTTCATCAAACAAAAACACCTATACATGCCATTATAACCATGACTCAAAAATCATCAAAATCTACCAATATAGCCAATGGATAGTGTGATAGATCTCCGACAAACTTTCAACCCAAACGAGCTTTTGACTATCTAAAAACATGAGAGAAATAGCACAAAGTAAGCATATAATGCTTAGTAAGTTTGTAATGTAACACCCCTAACCCGTATCCGTCATCGGAATAGGGTTTCGGAGTATTACCAGACATTAGAACATTTTTCAAATAATTTACTTAGATTACTATTCTTTTATCGAGATCATTCAAAACGTCCCTTAATTGGACCCTCGAGACCCAATACGAGGGTTACGATCGGGTCGGGACTTAATCGGAACATCTAAGATTTTTTCGTAAAATTACAAAAAATTTTCAAAGTGCAGGGTTCACATGCCCGTGTGGTCCAAAAGATACGCCTGTGCTACAGGCTGTGTTTGACCTCGTGCAACTCTCTGACTTGTACACACGGCCATGCCACACGCTCGTGTGCTAGGCCATATGGTTAATTAATTCATTTCGAAATTAGGTGCAGGTTTCACACGGCCAAGACACACACCCGTGTTCTAGGCCGTGTCGCACACACGGCTGAGGCACACGCCCGTGTCTCTGCCCGTGTGCCCAATTCTGAGCATTCTGTTTCTCAAAATTAGGTGCAGGGGACATACGGCCTAACCACATGCCCATGTTACTAGGCCGTGTGTCACACACGATCTAGACACACGCTTGTGTGTCTGCCTGTGTGGACAAAATGAAGTCATTTCTAGCCTCATTTCTCACCTAAAATTTCACCCATGATTTGCACTTGAAACATACAATCAATTCCAACCATCTCAAGCATTCAATTTAACAAACTTCATCATTCAACAAGACATATCGTTACATGCATATGTGTTTATAACCTTACATTGGATTAACTTAGGCATTAGTATCATTTGATCACATATGCATAGCATATCTCATATGAATATATCATCATAACCTACTTAATCATACCAAAATAAGCCATTACTAGCCATTCCAATGGCTACGTTATAAAACATCAATTTCAAGCCACTATTGGTCAAGTTGTCCTATACATGCCATTATACCAAAACGATTTTACTAAGTATACCCAAAATAACTAGTTGATAGGGTGACAATACTCTAACGATCTCCAACCTTCGCGAGCTTCCGAGCACTATAAAACAGGGGAAAAATAAAACGGAGTAAGCATTACATGCTTAGTAAGTTCGTATAACGGAAACTAAACTTACCAATCTCGTTTATTAAATCTAAGCATACAATAACAAGTTTTCCATCCATTTGGCTAAATTTCCTAAACACATGTATCCAATCAAACATGCTAGTCACCAAAATTCTTCATATAAATCAAGTAACATAGATGAGCTCATCATGTAATATTATTTCAAGTCATTAACATTTCATCTCATAATTCTCATGCCATGTCAAGAGTTTTGTGTCAGTTGAATCATTAAAATTCCGATGGATGCTCAAGTAGTACACTCGAGGCGTACGAGTCCATAATCTGTCAATTCTTGTTTAAGGGTACCCATTAAGGCACTTAATTAAGGAACACACTCTCGAGCCACATATCGTATAACAGGATTACCAGTCCAGGCTAAATCCTTTATATAACGTATGCTCAAAAGAGTTCAATTAGGATTATCAGTCCGGGCTAAACCCTAATCATAATGTATACTCGAGAGGTACTATATCAGGATTACTTGTCCGAGCTAAATCATTTATATAATAAGGTCAATAGGATTACTCATCCGAGCTAAACCCCGTCTACAATAAATGCAGGACCTTATTCGTTTCGGGAAAGCGCATATATTCATCGGAATTCAATATTCAATCAGGGCTTAACCCTTTTTTACCATATCAAGCATGTATTAAATTTCTCATTATAGCATTTAATAATTTCCATCAATAGAAGTCACATTCCATACAACACAACATTCAATTAAACATATTTACATGCCTGATTAAGTTACACGAACTTACCTCGACACTTGTTTGTGTTAGAAATCTACTAATCCGAAACCTTTTCTTTTCCTTGATCTAACCTCGAATTAGTGTTGTCCGGATCTATATAAATGAATTTAATCATCAATTTCACATATTTCATATTTAATTGGACTCAATTTACATCCTAGGTAAAATTACCATTTTGCCCCTAACTTTTCCATAAATTTTGATTTCATCCCTAAGCTCGGAAAATGAAACTTGTGCAATTTACTCCCTATTCCAAGTCTAACCAAAATCCCATTACAAATTTTACAGCACATATATTCATATAAAATTAGAATTTTTCTTTAATTTTACAAATTTACACTTTAGTCCCTAAATCATGTTTCCATCAAAATCACTTTGTAAAAGTTGTTTATATATTAACAACCTTTCATTTTCTACCATAAATTTCTAATTTTTAGTATATAAATCTTTGACCCATTTTTCATACTTTGATAACTTCTCAAATTAATCCCTCAAATAGAGAGATTTAGCTAGTCCGGTGTCAAAAATATCAAAATTACTAAAAACGGGACAAGAAAACTTACCCAATTAGGCATTGAAAGTTTCTTCTCTCTCTTCTAGGGTTTCCATGTGCTTTTAGGTTGAAGATGATGAGAAAATAAGATGATATTTTCTTTCCATCTTTTAATTAATTAAGTATTTTGCAATTTCCAATTTAGTCATTGCCCTTTTTCTATATTTCCGTGGATTAGTCACCAAGAATCTGCATACTTTTCTTTAATGGTATAATTACCATATAAGTACCTCCAGATTTGAATTTTATAGCTATTTAATCCTTATAGCTACTAGAATTCAACGTTCGCATTTTATGCAATTTAGTTCTTCTCGTAATTAAACACTTAATTAATAAAATTTTGGTATTAAAATTTTCAGGCGACATGCCTATTATAATACGGACCATATAATGAAATAAAAATAAACCTTATTTTTTGGTCAGATTTGTGGTCCTGAAACCACTGTTCCGATTTCACTGAAAAATTGGCTGTTACACGTAAATCGTAAACAATGCTTACCATTTTAATATATAAGCTTAAAAGTAAGTATGAAATAATCCAACATAGCTCGGCACAAGCTTAAGCACCAACAACAACTTAAGTTAGTGATAACTACATAACTTAGCCAATTCGCCACATAATAATGTAGCTTTCATGTACTTAGCATATAAGCATTCATACTTTCATGAACATGGTTATGTATACTTTAATCATTAACAACTCATACCTTTTCATGCTTTCATGGCATTACTAATCGAAACATCTATTGTTACTTTCCTTTGTATACCCGTTGAACCATTTAGAATAATATCAGATATGCGGGAATCTCACACAATGTGTGCTAACATATGGTCGAAACCATTTCTTTCTTTTTCTCATATAGATGTTCTATCTCGAGCCACAAATGGGTCTGCTCACACAAGTTGCCGGTCAGAACGTAGCTACATGGTGCTGCTCACACAAGCTATCAAGTATCCACAGCACATGCCAGAACTCAACCACCGGTAGGACGTTCAGGACCAGCACCGGAAACACAGTAACCCTAATGACATGTCATTTGTATCTTATATATTCTTAAGGTTCAAATGGGATCCAAAAATCGCCGAAATATTGTTGGATTTTTCGTAGAGACATAATATAAATACACAACAAAACAGCATTTAAATCAAATATCAAAACGCTATTTAAATGTATGAACTTACCTTGATCGCTAACGAGGAGTTATGATCAACTAATCCAATACTTTTTCCTTTCCCTGATCTAAATCTGTACGATGCTTATCTTGATCTAGATAATCAAATTCAGCCTATTCGATAATCATTCTATTCAATTCAATTCAAAAATTATATTTTAGTAAAATTATACTTTTGCCTCTATAATTTTGAATTTATAACAATTTAGTCCCTAAGCTTAAAAAAATGAAATTCATGCAACTTAATGCTAACCCAAGCTAGCCGAATTTCACTTATGTCCCTAGTAGTTCATATTCTTCATTAATTTCATAATTTATATACACATTTTTTAGTTTAACCCTTAATTGACATTTTCATCAAAATTCACTTTACAAAAGTTGTTTAACCAACAACAACATTCATTTTTTTTCCATCAAACATCACAAACAATGAATATACATTCATGGTAAAACCCTAGACTTACAACAGTTTTGCAAATTAGTTCCCAGGCTAGCTAGATTAAGCTACAACGACTCCAAAAACATAGAAATCATTAAAAACGGGACGAAAAATACTTACATGCAAGAGAATGAATGATGGCAAAATGTTGAAGGTTCTCTAATGGCTTTTCTCTTTGAAAAATTCAGTGATGAAGAAGAAAGAAAGATATCATATCATATCATTCTTTTCTTTATTTTATTTTATGTTAATTATTTAATTTACTTAATTAACCTTACACATTAACCATTAAAAATCACTTAAATAATGTCCATCTTTGTCTACTAATAATATTAATTATAATGCCCCGAATTTTGGGGCTAGAAGTTTTGAGTTTTTGTGGCTAGGGTTAGCTAGGAGATTACGCTATTAGGTTAGTTTCCGTGATTTGGTGTCAGATTGGGCTTGTTGGTCTGGTGGTTGGTTAAGTGTTAGTTTAGTTTGGGGTCTCGGGTTTGAGTCTCTAGGTGTGTTAGTGGGGGATTATCTTTTTTCTTGAAGTCTTTCATTTGTTTTATGTTTAAAATATATATGTTAGTCTTATTTTTTTTATCAAGGATTTTTATTTTTTTTGGAAGTCACGTTCTCCTCTTTCCTTTTTGCTTTTGGCTTTTCTTTTTCTTTTTGTTTCTTGTCTCTTTGAAAACGGTGGTGTGTGATTCGCGAAAAGCCTTTGATTTCCTGGTCGGCAAGTCGAGTTTTGGACATCGTTAATCTCAAATCAGGTGTGGGTTCTGAATCTTCCTTTTTAAGTTTTGAATGCTGAATTGTTACAGGGTAAATCGCCTTAACGAATGTGTTTTTCACCGTATAATTCGATATTAAATCGCTCAAATTTTAACAACTTATTTTGTGTGTTTTGGTAGTAAGTAATTGAGGTTTGTATTAGCTTTATTTAGCATAGAATTGGCTTGTTATGGTGTGATTCAAAAATATTCGATTAAGGGTCATCTTTATTGATCGAAAAATAAGGTTTCGGGTCAATTTTAGTGTGGTTTCGTGACCACACAGGTGGCCACACGGGCGTGTGTCGATACACATGGCTGTGTGCTTTTGGGAATTAAGGTTTTCGGGCTAATTTGGGCTTCACACAGCCATGTGGCCGATTTGGGGATTTTCTCGATTTTCACACGACCATGACCCCTAAGCACATAGGCTTATGAGTTTGAGAATTAGGGTTTGAGTGATTTGGTGCCATATGGCCTAGCCAGAAGGCCGTGTGGCTAATTTGGGGATTCAGGGATCTCCCACACGGGCGTGTGTTTTGGACACATGGTCGTGTCTGGTAGATATACGGACGTGTGAGGCCCTCACACGGCCGTGTCAGCCCTGTATTTAAATTTAGTGCAAATGGACAGAGAGTTACACGGCCTATCCCCGCGGCCATGTCCTTAGTCCACACGGGTGTGTGCCTCAGTCACACGGCCATATGCCCCTCCTCACACGAGCTTTTGATCTCCTACACGGCTAGAGTACATGGGCGTGTGGTTTTAAGACACTTATATTGGTTCTGTGCGCATTTCTGATTTGAGTATGTGTTTGGGAGTACTACAACCCTTAGCTAAGTTTTAGTGAAGATGCTCTAGACTCGATATCTGTGATGATTGTGTGTGATGTGTGATTTTGAATCTGGTTTGTGAAGTGTGTTGCATATCTGGTCCGTTGGACTGACTGTGTAAATGTCTCTGTTCTCTAAATTTGTGTGCATGCGTACACTTGCATAAAGTTAAGAATTTTGGGTGGGTTTATGAAGAAAAGAGAGTCCGATTACGATGCGATCCGCGGTTCTCTTCGCAATTTACTCATCTTGATTCTCGATCCGATCTGCGCGGTTCTACTTCAATTTACTTGTACAATGATTTATCGCATTGTACTGTTATCTGTTCTGGCAGTTAAGACTGCAATTTGTCTATATAGCGGATTACCGCATTGTACTATACAACACATACGCCAGCTTTGCTGCATATTGTTATCTGAGTGGCTTAGTCCACATATATGGTGTGTAGGGTTAGATGGGCTCTCGAGGTCCTATGTGGTGTGTTTCGGCTAGATGAGCTTAAACAGCTCTTATGGGGTGTGATCGGGGGACGGAAAGGTGTGTTGGCTGGATGGGTGGGTTCTATTTGACTGCATTTCATCCATGTCTATGTGTATGTTCTGGCTGCTTGACTGTTTGACTGTATTCTGTCCGTCTGTTCGTGAATTGATGTGAATGCGATTTATGTTTTATTGGGACGTTACTTCCAAGTTTCTTCCTGATGCGGTGTTTATCTATAAATATGATGCAGTACTGGTCTGAATTCTGAAAATGTGTTTTTAGTTTTGTTTCGATCTCACACTGAGCTCGCATAGCTCACCCCCTCTTAGTGTTTCCTTTTCAGGTACATTTCTGAATTCTAACGCTGGACTCGGTATGCGGAGGTCTCAGACAGTTACGGTGGGAGATAAACTATTAGTTTGTGTTTACAGTTTCTACTCTATTATTTAGTTTCAAAATGTAAATCTTTATAAAACTGTGGTACAAATTCCGATTTATGTTTAGTCGTTTTTATTCCACTTAATTATACTACTTTAACTGAAATTTTATTGACTGGATTTTAAAAGATTAAATTTTACGATTCGACATGTTAATTGTTTTGTAAAAATTTACATTTCGGTGATCAATGTAACATTTGGGATTCGGTCTAAACTTCTAGGCCAAATTTAAGGTGTTACATTAATGGTCTAATTACCATTTAAAGCCACTCATACTCAAAATTCATAGTAATTTGACACCTTTTACTTATAGAACTCTAATTTGTACCTTATGTAATTTAGTCTTTTTTTATCAAATTAAGCATGCAAACGATAAAATTTATTAATGAAATTTTTATACGACACTACCAACATGATGTGGACATTAAAATATTAATAACATAAATACTTTTATGTCAAATTTGTGGTCTCGAAACCACTATTCTTATTTCACTGAAAATGGGTCGTTACACAAAATGTCCCATAGAGGTCAAATTATTAAATGGGGGCTCATTTAACCCACATGAAGTGGCTTGACTCGTGGAACCCATAAAGAAGCCCATCTACGTAAAGCCTTCTTGGCCCAATAAACACTCTAGTAAAATTAGAGTTACCATGATAAATAGTGTTAATCCTAAAGGGATAAGATTGTATAGAGTTTAAATCCCTTAGGACTCTCAATTGTAGATAAGCTCTAATCTCGATCGTTGATGTAACTTAATATGTACCATTGGTTTTAGGAGAGCTAAACTATAAATAAAGACATTCCCCTCATTTGTAGTCACTCAATTGTAATCCTTCATAGTAATTGAATACGATTGAGGGCATTTACTCAAACACTTGGTGTTATTTTTCTGTGGCTTTTTTTTTTGTTCATAGCTTTTTTCGTCTTTTGAGTTTGTTTTCGCTTTGCTTCAGTTCCTTAGAGAATTTCTGCAAGAATTTTTTTTTTTCGAGAGTAGACTGACTTAGGCAAGATTTGAACCCAAAAAATCGCCTAAGGTCGTGCGGTTAGTCAGATTAAAGATCTATCCCCGTGACATTACGGATTGGATTGATTTTAAGTCAGATTAATTCAAAATTTAAAAATTTAGAGTTATTTTAGTTCAGATCAATTTCGAGTTTCGTTCATTCTAGATTTGGGTCTATTTCAGATTTCGTTTAATTGTGTTTGAGACTTGATTTTTTTGAGTCAAGTCATTATTCAATTAATTTTGGACTGAAATAATTTCGATGATTTTATTAATTATGATAATAAAATGACTAACTTTTAATTTCTATAACATAAAATAGAAGTATGAAATTCAAATTATACCACAACCATCCCAAATTAAAAAAAGAAAAAGCTAAAAGTCAGGAAAAAAAGAGGTGTTGCTTGGCATTTTGGCTTCACCTATTTTTACATTAAAATATTATTTTTTATAGCTTGTGTCGCCCAACACATTAGTGATACTCAATTTTATTGTAAAAAAACATATCATTCTCATAAATAATCTACAACATACTCCATTTTAATAATTTTTTTGTATTAAATTTATTTTCATAATTTTGTTTTGTAAAAACTCTTAATTCTCTAATAAATTTATTTTGCTTAGTTTGGGTTCTCCTTTAGGTAAAAACAAAGCCCAATGAAAGTGTCCTTTTACATTTAACCCTTTTACACGATGCTTTTACATAGTTGATGTAACTTCTTTTACAATTAAAAATAAATATATATAATCAAAGTTCTTTTTTGAGTTTTTTACTCAAATAATATAAAATAATAAAATAAATACTGAAATAGGATAAGGACCCTAATATTTACCAATTTAGGCAAACTCAACAGTGTAAAATCGGTGTCGCTTGATTAATTGGCGACGCCCCTCTCCCCTACCACCTATGATTGAAGCAATATTCACATTTGAAAAAAATAAATTCGGGTGTCACCTGAGCAATCGACGGCACCAGTATTTCAGACCCAGAAATACACTAAAAAATACACCAAAAATAAAACGAAAAAATCTTATTTTTTTTATTGGTGTTGCTGTGTTAGGCGGCACTTGGATATTTTATAATAATTTTTTTTTGTAAAATTAAAAAAAATAATTAAACACCAATTGGAACCCTAACCCTTGACTAACGGGTCACATCGATGGCAGGTCGATGCTGTCCGAGTTCCAATACCCGATATAAAAAGTTAATATTATTTTTATTATTATCAAAAGGGGTTGGTTTGGTCCCCCCACACATCTAAAGAAAAAAAAATTGGAAGCTGCTGCTCAAGGTCCCCCTTGAAGGTATGTTTTAATTTTTTTCCAACCTTTAACCCATGAACAACTCTTCCGGCTCAGGATCTACTAACATTAGGTGAGTAGGTATTATGTCCGGGTACTCGGGGAACTAGGAAGCATGCATCGCATCGGGATCGGCGATCGACATATGGGCCCAAAGATCATAGCGTATGATGATGCCAGAACTCGGGTTTCCAATCGAAGGGGAGTGATCGTTTCAATCATTTGGTCATTCGTCGTCGATATCATCTAGGATATTTTTTAAATTGGGGTCACTAAAATCTTTGCTTTCGTGATCAGAAAAACTATTATTATCAGATCTTGTAACACCCCTAACCTGAATTCGTTACCGAAACAGGGTTACGGAGCATTAGCGGAGTTTACAGATCAAATAAACAGATATTTCTTATAAAATAACATTCATATCATAAACCAATAAAAAACAAATATATTGTCACTTATGTGAACCCTCGAGGCCCAAAATACACTTTAGAAATAAGTCGGGACTAAATCGGATACTCAAAGAATTTTTCGAAAAACATTAAAATTTTTCAAAGGCGCAGGGGACACACGCCGTGTGATTATTCAAAATAGGGGCACATAACTGTGTCCCAACCCTTGTCCATACCCGTGTAACTCTCTGACTTGGGTCACACGGCCAAGCCATCCGCCCAAGTGCTAGGCCGTGTGAGCATTCTGTTTTAGGCAAATTAAAGATACAAAGGGAAACACGGCCATGTCACCTGGTTGTGTCTCACATACGGCTAAGACACATGCCCGTGTCTCTGCCCATGTGGACAAAAATAGACCATTTTCCTAGCCATATTTCTTATCCAATTTATCATCAACCTAAATCAACATTTTAGGCATCAACAAGCCATAACAAGACAATCAAATCAAGCCAAAATCAATACTTAAACATGTAATACTATCACATACCAACAATATGCCCTTAGGCTCTTTAAATGACAACATAACTCATATCAATCTAATAACCAATTTCACCTACATAATCAAATACATATATGTATAATTTACCTAATATACCTATTCAACCCAATCATCAATATGCCTATAAGATTTCCATCATTCAACTATTTCAAACACACGTCAAACATGATAGGGTCATTTACATACATATCAAAATTTATCTATCATAAGCCATTTAAATGGCTAGTTCCAACAAAACATTTATATGCCATAATTGGCCAAATTAACCTATACATGTCATTATAACCAAAATTAATTTACTAATTATACCAAAAAGGCTGCTGGATAGTGTGAAGTTGCTCTGACCAGCTTCCAACCAAAATGAGCTTCCGAAGTACTATAAAACATGGAAAATAACACACAGTAAGCATTTAAGCTTAGTAAATTCGTATAACAAAGAAATTAACTTACTATTTAATCACATTTAAGGTAAGCATGCAAATATAACCAAACCAATTTGGCCAAAATCCTACACACATATCCTCAACATGTTAGCCATGTAACACTTTTCATAACCAATAAACATGGTTGTACATAATCACTAGGTAAGATTCACATACATGTATCATCCATCTCATATTTTAACATATCATGTAATATCATTTTCCATGTAACGCAAGTATACACCCGTAATTGTTCATTTCGAACTCATATTGTTTCATATAAGAACTTTACTCGTTGAACCATTTAAAATATCGTTGGATACACGGGTAATACACGTGAAGTGTACGAATCTGTAATCCGTCAATTCATATACATATGTGCTCATACGAGCATGTTAATTAGAAGTTCTTCCGAGCCATATAACGGGAAGCTCGTGTGAGCTAAATAACGAGAAGTTCATGCGAGCTGTATATCGGGAAGCTCATAAGAGGTAAATAATGGGAACTTGGTGAGAGCCATGGTGTGTCTGCAACACATGCAGGATTACAACCAAATCGGGAACCCTAATGACATGTCATTTATATCCTTCGAATTTCTAAGGTTCAAACAAGACTTGGTACTTGTCGGATATGTGATCAATAATTATACATGGAAATTATAAAAATCACACACAATAATATTCAATTCAAAACAAATAAATGTACAATTTAGTTACACGAACTTACCTCGATAAGTTTTCATAGATACGAAGGCTACTAATCTGATACTTTTTCTTTGCCTCGATCTAACTCCGTATTAGGTCTATCCAGGTCTATAAGAATGAATTTAACTCAATTTAATATAATTCTTATTCAATTCAATCCAACACACATCTTTTGGAAAAATTTCTATTTTCCCTCTTTACTTTTAACTAATTACGATTTTGTCCCTAGTCTCGGAAAATAAAATTCATATAATTTAATCCTTATTTCAAGCCTAGACGATTTTCATATATATCAATAGCAGCCCATGAATTTCATAAAATTTAGAATTTTTCTATGAATTTATCAACTTTCAATTTATTCCCTAAATCATAATTTCATCAAAATTCTCTTTACAAAAGTTGTTTATCTAACAACAACCTTTTATTTTCTACCATAAAACTTCAAAATTCAGCTATACTCATCCATGAGAAAACTATAATACTTTAATAGTTTTGCAAATTAATCCCTGAGATAGCTAGATTAAGCTATTACGATCTCGGAAACATAAAAATAATTAAAAACAAGACAAGAATACATACCTAATTAAGCCAAATAAGTTTGCTAGAACTCAACTTCTATGGCTAGGGTTTCCATGTTTTTGTTTTAGGAAAGATGATGAAAATTATATTAATTTAATTATTTATTTCATTTATCATCATTATTTTATCATCTTTCCAAAATTAACCTTAATATTTTCTTTAATTTCCAATGATGAATAATCATCCTTATCTACTAACTCCTCTAAATCGTCTATTTGCCATATAATGACCTCAAATTTTAAATCTCATAGCTATTTGATACCTTTAGCTATTAGAATTCAACTTTTGCACTTTATGCAACTTAGTCCTTTCTATCAGGCTAGGCATGCAAACGATAAAATTTCTTAACGAAATTTTCATACGATATTTCTATCATACTATAGACCATAAAATAATATTAAAATAAATTTTCTTTCAACTTCAGATTTGTGGTCCTGAAACCACTATTCCAATTTCACTAAAAATGGGCTGTTACAGATCGATCTTCACCAAGCGCATTGGTTTCAATAACAACTGGATGTATCTATAATCCACCACCGTACTGATAGGAACATCCAACATTGAGATCGATGTCAAAACTGCGCACAGACGACCTCCTATCAACGGACGCTCTGGGAACCTCTGTATGCGAGTTTTCAACTCCATATTGTTGACTTAATTGAGTTACATTTTCAACGATCTTCGCATCTGCTAACTCAACAAATAACTTAATTGGTTCAGTGTTCACCCTCCTTGGCGGGCAATACAATGCGACCATTATCTCAACGCTGTCATCATCTAAAAGTTCCATCTCGATAAATTTGATAAGATTTGACGAAACTTGAAATTTGTAGAATAGTTTCGTCATCCTCCTTCCACAACGTCGAGAAATTTTTTCACTGACCTTCTCTTTCATATCACCGATAGACACATTCCTAATAAATCTCATTCTTATTTTCTAACGAGTTTCAAAAATACAACCAATGGTTGTTTCTAAAATAATATCATCGAAATGAATGGTTGCAAAAAATTGATTCTTTATTTTTTTTTTGAAACTGCAAAAATGCAACCAAATATCTTAGTACTAATCTTAACACTAAATACACTTTTAACACAAATAAACTACTACTAAAAAAATAACTAATTATACTAATAAAAAATAACCAACTAAATACACTAACTTTTTCTTTCTTCTTATTTTCGGTGAGGGGGACCTTCAACTCTGTTTATTTGAAAAAATAAATTCATTTCGATATCTGTAGAGGGTTGAGGGACCAAACTAGAGGTGTGCATGGGCCGGGCCGGGCCCATAAAAAATTTTCGGCCCGTTTTCAAGGCCCGGGCCTGGCCCGTGCCCGAAATATGGGCCTAGAATTTTGTCCAAGCCCTACCCGAGAAAAAATGATAGGCGAGCCTTCCCCTTACCATATTAAATTTTTTTACTTTTTTATTAAATAAAAACTTTAAAATATAATAAATCAAATGCATTTAAATCATAAAAAAATATTTAAAAAAATGGGACTAAAATAATTCTTAAAATAATATATAAATTAAAAATATAATAAAAAATAATTATATTAAAATTAAAAATTTGAAATAAATTAGAACTAAATTAAGAACTAAATTATATTAATAACAAAAATTTTACAATATCAAAATAACATTAAAAACAATAAAAAAAAACTAAAGTTACTTAAAATTTAAAATAAAAAAAATTTAAAAATAATTTAATATTAAAATAGGGCCAGTAGTAGACCGCCAAAAAAATTTGCTCGAGGCCCGCCCGCTTTCTAAACGGCCTCTTTTTTGCCCAAGCCCATTTTTCTAGCCTATATTTTTACCCAAACCCTCCCATTTTTAGGTGGGCCTTGGTAGCAGGCCGGAACCACTTCAACCCATGCACACCTCTAGACCAAACCAACCCGCTTTTATAATATTCATAATATTATTTTTATTATATATATTTTTAAACAGAAAGTAAAAAAATTGATATATAAAATAATCGGTATTGGAACCCGGACCCGTCGGCCACTATAATTGATATACTTTTACAAAAACTTTAATACAATAAAATACAAATATAATTTATGCTTTTTTATAAAATTCCAATTATTTATTATTAAAATTATTATTAATATAAATGCACTATTTTATCTTATAAATCATATCAACAAATAATTTAAAATTTTTAAAAAAATAAAAAAATTCTGAAATTTTAAAAATTTAATTTGTTCCCTGTACTATACACAAATTCTTAGTTTGATACCTCAAATATATTTTTTTAGTTATTTTGATCCCTATACTTTCCTTACGTTTACCTTGTTACCCCCCTCTATAGTTTCCCTTAAAGAACCCTTCGCGAATTAAACGCCGCCGCGTGCCAAAAAAATAAAATTCCTTACAATTTCTAAAAACTAAAAAAAATCATAAACTCCTAAAAAATTGTCTTAAAAAAAATCTAAAACAAAGCCAAAAAAGAATGAGATTTTTTATTTTTTGGAATTAAAAAAAAAAAACCTAAAGAGGAAGACATTCAGGATCATCCCATCAAAACTAAAAATGGAAAAAATTATTATTGAATTATTGAAAACTGGATGGGTATACAAAAATTGCAGCGTTGAAGTTGAGAAAAGGATAAGAAGATAATGCTAATATCCGCCCATACATACATACATACACTTGCTGCTCTGTTTTAATAAATTGGGATGTTGAATGCTGCTGCTGCTTTCAGAAATCGAGGTTGAATGTCCTCTATATTTCTGTATTGCACAGGTTTAACTGAAAAAGTTATAACAATGATGAAAAATTAATTATGTAATCAACTCCCAAACTAAATATCAGAATCTGCGAACCTAAAACTTGTTCCATTTGTTACTTTTATGGTTAACACAATGAAAAAACATAGCGCACGGCTTTAAATGAGATTGCCCACGCACAGCGCATGGCACCCCAATTCAAGGATAAATTCCACATTGTAGTTTAAATGGTGAGCAGGGTAGTTGGGCGACTCATAACTGCGTTCTTTCATTTCCGTTGACGTTACTTTTTCCTCCTTTTAAGTAGACCTTTGTCCAAACCCCAAAAACATGGCGCCTCAACGTACCAACCCCTCCCTCCCTTTGAAGACTAGGGTCTTCATCTCCCTTATCTCCGCCGTCACTGACGCCTCCTGCCGCTCCGATGGCTCTGTCAACCGCCGTCTCCTCCGCTTACTCGACTACCAAGCCCCTCCTAATCCCAAGCCTATTAACTCCGTCTCTTCTGCTGACACCACCGTCGATGCTTCCCGCAATCTCTGGTTTCGCCTCTACTCTCCTTCCCTCCCTTCCGATCTCCTCCTTCCCGTCGTCGTTTTCTTCCATGGCGGCGGATTCACCTTCCTCAGCCCTGCATCCCAGGCGTACGACGCCGTTTGTCGTAGGTTCGCCCGTAAGTTTCCTGCTTTCGTTGTCTCCGTCAATTACCGTCTAGCTCCCGAACATATCTACCCATCTCAATACGTCGACGGATTCGACGTTCTTAAGTTTTTAAACGACAACTTCGCCACAGTCTTACCGGAAAACGCTGACTTATCACGGTGTTTCCTAGCCGGAGATAGCGCAGGCGGCAACATCGCTCACCACGTAGCAGTCCGGGCTTGCGGAGCTGGGTTTCAAACATTGAAGGTGATAGGACTCGTTTGCATTCAACCATTCTTCGGCGGAGAGGAAAGAACGGCGGCGGAAGAAGAGCTAGCGAATGCATTCCTGGTGTCAGTTCCGAGAGCCGATTTTTGCTTGAAGTCATTCTTGCCCCAAGGTTCGAACCGTGATCACAAAGCAGTGAATGTAAGCGGACCGAACGCTGATGATATATCCGGGGTGGATTTTCCGGCGACGATGGTGGTGGTGGGTGGATTTGACCCGTTGAAAGATTGGCAAAAGAGGTACTATGAATGGTTAAAAGCATGCGGGAAAGAAGCAACATTGATGGAATTTCCAACCATGATTCACGCCTTCTACATATTCCCAGAATTGCAAGAATCTGGGCAGTTAATATTGCAGATCAAAGATTTCATGAACAACTGTTGCAGTAAACCCCAACTCCCACAACAAAATTGACCATTCCAGAAGGTATTAGTATCCATATATTAAAAAAAAAAAAATGTGTGACTTGAGATGTGAAAATAATAGTTCTTATTAGGCTGTCTATTATCTCAATTTGAAGGCACGAAGCTATTCTTAGCAACCTTCATTTCCCAAATCTACTTGTTTTTTTTTCCCCGGTTTGTTTTGCCTTTTATTCGGTTGAATGGAAGATTTTGATAGAATTTGGTGAAACTTTTAATATTTTATTTGTTGATAAATTAATTTCACTTCAACAACTCTCAATTGACACAAAAAATAGATTTGATTAATGTTCCATTTTCATCATACTTACATTTATTCATCCGTCACTTATCCTGCTTTTGTTAATGATGCAGTTCTCAAATAAAAGAAATAAATCACTATGAAAAATTAAGCATTAAAAATGGGTGAAAATTTTATATAAAACCAATCAATTATTAATATATATATATATATATATATATTTATATTTATGATATTCTACACGTGAAAATTAATTAATACCAAATACCACATGAATTTAAATTTTAATCTAAATTGAGATCAGCATAGCATACAAATGCAATCTCAATATATATATTTATATATTATTTATTTGAGTAAATTACATATAAAGTTACTCAATTATTAATAAGTTTACACTTTAGTCACTTAATTTTAAAAACATTACAAGTTGATCATTAGTTGTTAAGTTACTAATATATGTTTGATGAGGCCATTAACTCACTAATCATTTAAGGTAATTTACATTTAAGCTCACTCAACTATTAATAAGTTTAAACTCTAACCACTTACTTTTCTTTTTTTTTTAAATTCAAGATAGCCACTGAGTTATTAAAAAGTTTTAGGGTTGTATGGACCTCCTTCACATTTGTATTTAGTAATCTTGCAATCTTCTAGCCTCCGACAAAAAACACACACCAAACTAGAGCTTTTTCTCTTCTCTTTCAATTTTACGGTTTAATTTTCTTTAAAATGGCTTGAATTTAAACCCACGGCTTTCAACTTTTTAATTTAATTCTCTTTGAAATAGCTTGAAACTTTATTGAATCTCCGATTTCCATCTACTGTAGTTGGATGGCAACGTGGCTCTAATATGTATGCTGACATAAGTCCTGTTCGGGACTTGTTGAAATAAGAGACTCTTATTATTATTATTATTTGCTTTGCTTGTAGTGATATTTAATTATTGGTCCTGTGCGAAAGACTTGATTATAAATTTATCTTAAATTATAGTTTTGGTTTAAAGAAAAATAGTGAATGAATTAAGAGTGAAGGGTTTCTGAATTAATTGAGTTAAAAATGAGTACTGATATAATATAAAATTATTAAAAATATATATAAACGATATAATGTCACAGTTTCTTACTACCATTTAATAAAACAAACGTTCCAACTGGCATGATGGGTGAGTGAGGAGCTAATTGGTGAGAAGGTAACCAACTTGCGATTGAGAAGCAACGCTCCCATAAATGATAAGAAAAGGGATAAAGGGTAGAGTGAATTGAAGGGGAAATACACTTAGCTAAACCACTTCACATATGTAAACATTGCTGTATGTTATCAAAATTGCGTGACTTTTGAATATTATCATTTTCAATATGGATTAAATATTAATATAAAATTTAAATTTATTATTGTGTTTTTTTTGAAAATATTTGTTTATTGTTATATATTTTAAAATTTTATATATTATTATTTTTTGTCAATAATATTTTTATTTTTATATACTTTTTATAAAATTCATTATATTTTTGTGAAAATGTTTAGATATTGTCATATATTTCTTTGATTTTTTTAGAATTAGGATGAATTGAGACCATTTGTAAGTTTTGAGGATTAATTTTTTTACATTATAACTAAGTTGATATAATGTGTAAAAGTTTAGAACTAAACTTGTTATTATACCGGTCGTTTTAATTTCCTCATCAACTTGCTGTTTATAATTTTAGTGAGAGTGATCAAAATGACTGAACTTGTAACATAATTGCAAACTTTTTATTTACGTACCTAAAATAAAATAAAAATTATAATTGAGTTATAAAAATTCCAATTAAAAAAATATCCTACTCAGAATGGCATGTTTCTATCACCCTATAAAAGATATTATTATTTTTATTTAATGGGGACAGCTTAATAAAGGATAGATGAAAATGGCGATGCGTGATAAAAAAACCGCCAAGGTGGTTGATATTTTTTTTAGGCATAATGATAGCTCTTTATTAATTTGAGGTTTATTTGAAAGTATGAAAATTTTAATATTTGTTAAGTTGATATAATTATTCGCACTTATGCTATGTTAAGAATCAATTAATTTTATTTTTTTTAAAGAATTATAGAATATCATTATAGTTTTTATTATTAAATAGATTTTATATTATTTTTGAAAATTTTGAATATAAAATATATATTTTTATTTTAAATAAATTAATAATTGTTGATGAGCAAAGTTAATCGATATTAACTTGTTTTTTTTTTTTTATTTTGAGATGATTTGACAAAAAATATAAATTTAAAAATTAAAATAAACAAAAAAATTAAATATATGATTAAAATAATTTTTCTTGAATAACAAATAAATAGTAAAAAATGACATGTGACATTTAATGTCATTTACTTCTGTATTTACTCAGTTCTTATATTTATTTATTTATTTATCATATTTATGCTTATAATTTTTATTTTATATATTTTATCTATTAATTAAGATAATTTTTTTAAAAAATATTTGAAATGGTTGGTAATTAATATGTTTTAAAAATAAAAATAAAAATCATATAAATATAAATGTTTGATTTTATAGTATAATATTATAATCATGGTAAAAAATAACATAAATTCTAAAATAATATTGTCACATCGAAGAAGAATTTATAATTCATTCAACAAAACTGTCAAGTCATTGACTTGTTGTTGCATAAGTTGATTTTTTCGTACATATATGTTAGTTTATAGTGTAAAAAAATAATAGTCATAGTTTATTATTTTGTGTATTAATTTATTTTTCGAATATTATTTTCATGTTTATTTTATAATTAATGTTTGAGGTTTGGGTTTGTCCTTTTTACTAATGTCGTCTTTAAAATTGAATAAGCGTATCCTTTTAAAATATAATGTATCTTATTATTACACTCAAATATAAAGACATTTTAAAAAGTTAAGGAAATCATCTTTGTCATTATCATTTAGCTCGTAAATTCTACTCATATGGAAGAATTTTATTCTAGTAATAAATTCTATTGGATTTTAAAGTCAAACAACGGGAAAATTAGGGAAAAATTGATTTTTTTTATAAAGTAGGTCTTTTTTTCTCATATTTAAGAAAATAGGTCAAATTTGGAGAGAGGAACAAAAAACACAAAGCGTTTTCAGTTGACATGTCAGAAAACGTTTTTTTACAAAACGTGTTTTCTTTTATACATCAGCTCCATAGTCAAATGATTAAATATTAGTGGTTTTATCCTTAAGTCCCAAATTTAATTTCTCTCCTACTCGCATCTATATTTTTTTATTTTATGTTGTTTTCATTTTTTTTAATTTTTTTGATTATTATTTTTAATTAATAAATATATTACCTTCAAGCATTTAATCAAAAACTCTTTTATTTATATAAATAAAATAATAAATATGTAACTATATAATAAAATATATGTTTTATATATATCATTATGTTAAAAATATTTTTAATTAATAATTATTTTATTTATATAAATAAAATAATAAATATGTAATTATATGATGAAATTATATATTTTTTTATATTTATCATTATGTTAAATATATTTTATTTTTAACTAATTTATTTGATATTTTTTCCTTTATATCTAATTTTTATATATTAAATATTTATTTTCTTCACCTGGTTATGATAATTTCTAATATTATAAAATTAAAATTAATTTTTATTTTATATAAATAAAATAATTGTTAATTAAAAATATTTTTAACATAATGATATATATAAAATATGTTTTTATTATATAATTACATATTTATTATTTTATTTATATGAATAAAAGAGTTATTAATTAAAAAGATGAATTAAAAAAACATGAAAGCAAATATTTATTAATTAAAAAATCAATTTATTTCTCTAAATTTGAAAAAAAAAAACCGACCTACTATACTAAAACGAGGTTTCATGACTCAATAGAACAGTAATTGTTAATTAAACTTGTATGACAGAACAAAATAAAGTAAATTATTTTAAAATTGTGTTTTTAATGAACTTGTTTATTTAAAATAAAATTAAAAAACATCTTAAATAAAATTGGTGGTTGTATTTATTATAAATAGATTAATGGGCAAAACGACCTTAGAATAAGAAAAATGGAACTTAATTAACACAAACCTTGTAACTATCCTCTATCAATCTCTAAGACATCCAATATGAATATTTCTTTACCTAATATCATAATAGATAATAAATGTTGCATGACTACCCTTTTTTTAGTACAAATGTAATTAAATAAAATTTTAAAAAAGTATTGATTATAGTAATGTTATTTCTAAATTTTGAAAATTATTTATTTCTTAATTTTAATTTTAATTTTATGAATTTTTATAGGCTTATGGTAAAAAAATTTCTTTAATAAAAAAAAGAAAAATAATAATCAATTGAGCCCTTAAAAAAATTGTACCCTATTGAGTCATTAATGATTAAAAAAACAATCCAGGCCCTTTCGTTTATAGAAACTGTTAGTTGACCGGTTTAATTGTTAAAAGTGCTGATATGTTTGATAGCAATCACCAAGAGAGAACACGTGACATGGCACATAGAATGATGCTGCTAACATGACATGCAATATCAACAATTTTAAAAAATAATTATAACTTTTTTTAAAAATATATTTTTTTAATTTATAAAAAATATTTAGAAAATAATTAATAAAAATTACATTTGGAATGAATCTGGACATATGGTTATACAAGTTCATTTGAACCTAAACAACCATTTGCCCATATTTGTTATAGATGAGTTCAAAACTATAAAAAAAAATAGAAATTATAAAATAAAAATTAAAAAACTGTAAAAAAAATCAAATTTTAATATTTTTAACTTCTATTAATAATTTTTATATATATTTGATTTCTAGAGATGGAATTTAGGGATGAACCAAAATTAACCGCGATTCTTAATTTTTAGGGTAAACTACATCATTAGTCATTAAACTATGGATAAATTTTTATTTTTTTTCATTTAATTAAAAAAGTTACAATCTGAACTATTCAAAAGTTTTCATTTAAGTTATTGGGCACGATCTAAGATCATGAATTGGAATGTTGAAGACTTAGTTGACAATAGTTTTGGTTTAGCTTGTTTGTTATTATTATATTGTATTCACCTAGCTTAATTGTTGTTTAATAGTGATTGTGATAGATCTTCATTATTTTAGCATGTCTCAAAAACTCTTTATAATCGAGAGATATGTATAGATTATGTATTGATTTTGAGAGCACTTAATTTGTTCAAGTAAGAAACAATATTTGTATGAGTGCATTTGATTGTAAAACTTGTGTTGTGATTTTATAAGCTAAGTTCTCAATGGGAGAATTTAGTGGTGAGAGTACTTGTCTTCAAAAGTATAAAAGTGAGGAAATTGTCATTGGGTCTGATAGATTTAAGTTCACTAGTTGTAAATGTTTAGAGATAGTGGATACTTCTTACTAAGTTCCACAAACGTAGAGAAATCGAACTGTGTAAAAAAACTTTATTATCTCCTAGTTATATTGTGTTTTCAAAATGCTTGGAGAAGTGCCAACTTGCACAGCCACTTTTGCTTATACTTGTTACTTATCAACTGTTTTTAGGCCAACAATGCTTTTACTCATTTCTTGGTAAAATTTGTAGGGTTTTCTAGCCTCTTGTTTCTTGGATAGTAGTTCCTCCAAGTTGCACTTTCGAACTTTTGTACCAATATTTCTTGTTTATAAGTGGTATGATCGTGCACTCTTTTCCGCTACCTTGGCTTGAGTTGCCCTCTCCAGTGGAATGTGAGAGATTTTTAGTGAATTTGTCGAAAGAATTCTATAAAGTGTCATCTATTGAGCTCAATAAATAATACTTTTAATAAAAAATGCCCAATGAATCACTTGACAAAATGTTGTAGTGAATTTACCGTCTCTTCAAACACTTGTAGAATCGAGTAACAATTCATAGATTTGTTTCGAAAAAGTAAACTGCCTCTCAATAATATATATTGGTACAATTTTACTAAAAAAATGAATTTGATGGTTGTCTCTTGGACTTGAAAAGTGGGTGGGAGTCGGATGCGTATACAAACAGCTTGAACTTTTGCTTGATATATTGAAGTTTAAAATGAGTAATAGATGTATTATTATTATTATTATTATTATATACTTGCGTAAATCACATCAAGGTTTGGATACATCAATGATTTGGATTTTAAAGTTACATAATACTCCTAAACCATTAGAGAAAAACCCTCAATTTGATTACAAACCACCGACCGTATTTTAGAAAATATTTTAATTTCAAGTCGGTCATTCTTTGAATGTAACTCCACCTTTGCTTCATTAATGTCCTTTTCGTCTGCCCATTCTTATTTCTTCTGGCAGTAGCGTGTGTCCTACACTTATATATTGTTTAGACTTTGAAATTTTGGATATACATATAAGGAAAATTGTACAATTAATCACGTCTTCTTATTTTTGGTCATTAAATTATAACATCTGTTATGACGTTGGTTTAGAGTCTGTTTCCATTCATAGCGCCATCTTGTTGGTTTCATTTCAAACCCCTTTTGCTGGATAAGTATGGGAGCAATTGAGATTAGAGAAACACTACTCAAAATATTAATATATACGCAAATATTTTATATCTAACCTTAACTACTTAACAAACACTATTAAATTTTTAATCATAACCAATCGGTATAAAAAATTACATGATATCATTAAATTATTTGAAAGTTTTCATTTTAAGTCACTAAACTATTCAAAAGTTTTTATTTAAATCACTAGGCTGTTAAGTTTCTTTTTTTAAACAAAATCTGACTAGCGAGCTCTAAGCGATGATTCGACGATCAATATGGTGGATCAATACCCATTGACGAGTAAAAGAGCATACCTTGGATTCAATTTGATTTGACGATCAATGTCAAAGATAGGAGAATGAAGTTGTTTGGATTCTGGTACGCAGATTCGTAACCTTCAAAGCTATTTCATGAAAAAGAATTGAACTGTAGAAGAGAAAGGTAATGAGAGCTTCCGATTGGTGCAAACAGTGCAAACAGAGAAGGCCATATAATAAAGATTTTAACAACCTAATGACTTAAATGAAAACTTTCGAATAGTTCAATGACCATTTTGTAACTTTTTGAAGTTGAGTGACCAAAATGTAAACTAAATATTCAGTGACCTTGGGTGTAGTTAGCTCTTTGATATACTATGCTAATACCATATATAAAACAATAATAATAGTGTGACCGGTTATTGTAACTGTGAAATTAATATTAATGGTTCAAATCTTAGAAATGACATTGTTAGGAGGGACAACCACAAACCCCTAATATGGACCGTGAAATGAACATGAACGATACAAAAAAATTAATATTTTTATTTAAATCTAGTTATAATTTTTTTTAAAAAGATATTCATTATTTTTTAAATAGTAAAATGAGTTATTAAAGATAACTAGTGTCCAATGACCTCCAATGTATTTGAATAAGAGATTTGAATATTTTTCAAATTGTGTGTAACGGCCCGTTTTCAGTGAAATCGGAACAGTGGTTTCAGGACCACAAAATCTAAAGTTGTAATTTTTTTAATATTATTTTAATATCTACAGAGTGATAATATGATAGTATAAAAATTTCGTTACGAAATTTTACCATTTGTATGCTCAATTTGTGAAAAAGGACTAAATTGCATAAAGTGCCAAAGTTGTGTTCTATTAGCTAAAAGTGTTAAATAGCTATAGAAATTTAAAGTGGAGGTCCTTATATGGTAATTAGACCATTAAAAGAGATAGTGGATGAGCATGGCTTGGCAATTTTGTTATTTTTAATGTTTGGAAGGGTTATAATAGTAAATAGTTAATTAATAAGTAAATTAAATAAAACAAAAAGCCATCATCTTTCCTTCTTCAAGCTATCGAAATTTTCAGCAAATATTGAGGTTTTTGAAGCTTAAAGTTTCAGCCACTTAATTCCCTTGCATGTAAGTGATCCTTTGTCCCGTTTTTGATGACTTTTATGATTTTAGGATCGTTGTAGTTTAACCTAGCTAACTAGGGGGCTAATTTGCAAAACTATTGTACAGACCCGTTTTAACCCCAGCCCAAAGCCTATACCCAAACAGAAACCCATTAACCCCAAATCAAAACCAAAATACCCCAAGCCCAATAAAATTTTAATAGCCCAAATCAAAAAAGAAAACCCTAAACTAAAAACCCTAGCCCCTATAGCCTGCAGCCGCCGCCAAGTCCCATCACCCCCAGACCAGTCACTGCTCCACCGACGCCCACCACCACTGTGCCACCGCTCTATGCGCGCCTGCAAACATTAATAAAGAAAAGACAGAAGGCAAGAATAGGTAAATGTAATGGCTATATAAAGCCAAATAAAAAACCATGCAAAGGAGGAAGATGTTGGCATTCTGATGAAATGAAAAACAATATTTGATTTTGAAAATACAAAGCAAAAACAGATTCAAACACTAACACAAAACCACAGCAAACAGATCAAAGACAGAATCGAAGGTTTACTAATTTCTCTTTTCACTTTTTATTTTCTTTTCGAATTTGTTTATACATACAATCTCCATTCCATTTAAGACAGTATATATATGCTAAATATAAATATATAGAAAATAAAAAAAAAAGAAAAATTTACCTCTGGCGATTTTCGCCACCACAGACGGTGGTACGGCGTGCTGGCGCTACGGAGGGCGATATGACGATCACATGGCGGAGCCCTCGTCAGCATGCGGGCCATCTGCAGAGAGGAGAGCTCTCTCTCTCTCCCTCTTTTTTTTTAAACACCAGGTGAAAATGAAGTTTTTTGAAAGAATTTAGGCTTTTATAGCCTACCAAAACGGCACCGCGTTTGGTGCCCAACAGCCAAGACCCAAAAACGGCGTCGCTTCATGCCGCGGACAGGACCCACCCGCCTATGCCTGAGATCCGCGTGTTTTTGGGTGAGGGTTATTTGCACCTCAGTCCTTCCGCTTTTGAGGCTTAGTTCAATCGGGTCCCATCCTACTTCTTTTTTTTTTAATTTTACCCCTATGATTTTATTTCTACTTCATTTTAGCCCCGTAAAACGTTGCGGATTGGTGGAAAAGGGGATATCTCCTCTTTGGTCCCTTCCGATAGTTCATATGTTCAAATCAATCCCCTTTTTCTTTATTTTTTCAATTAAGCCTCAAAAGTTCTGTTTTCAACCCAATTTCGTCCATTTTTACTTTTTTCTCATTATTCTATTTTAATTTTGGTATTATTTATAACATTATATTTTATTATTGTTATATCCTTATTTATTAACACTTCATTTTATTTAATACTTACATATATGTTATAAAGTATGATTAATAGCTTAATATTATTGTTTCTTTTATTAATGTACTTGTATGTTGTATATGTATATCAATATTATATTGAATATATTTATTCTTTTCTAAGTATTATATATGTATATATATATTTTATATATTATATTATCTAATATATATAGATATATTATGTACATACTTTAAATATTATTATGTATTTGTTTCTTTTTCATATATATGTATATATATTTATATAATATCTTTAATAGTTTTATTACTAACATTATTTATGATATATGTGTATCGTATATACATCCTCTTAATATTATGTTTTTCTGTATGTTACGTATATATTTTCACTAACTATATTATGTATTGCTATATCTACGTAGTATTATTTTCACTATCATTATTCCTAATATATATATATATATATTATGTATACATCTTTTACCTTTACTAACTATATTATGTATTGCTATATCTACGTAGTATTATTTTTACTATCATTATTCCTAATATATATATTATGTATACATCTTTTACCTTTATATAAAATATATACATTCTTAATATCATATTATTGTTATATCTATTTTATACATGTATATATCTAGGTAGTATTATTAATTGTTGTTTTCAACATTATTTTTATTTCAAATACGTATATATATTATGTAAATACTTTCAATACTAAATTATGTATGTATTTTTGTCTATATTATCCACATACTTTTAGTACTCAATATTACCATCATAAATATGTTCTTGATATATATATATATATATATATATATGTTTTTTTAATATTATTATCATTATTTTCTACTTTTTATTATACTATTTTTATTTTTGTACATACTTCCAATATCATTATTATATGTATATATATTTGTGTGTATATTTTATGTAATATTTGTGTTCCAATATTATTATTCCTTGTATGTATATATTATGTATATATATTTTTAATACTACGTATATATTTTTATTTCTATTATTACGTATATATTTTAATATATATATGCATATATTTATATACCGTCATCATTAGTTTTTTTATTATTACTATTTTCAATAAATATTATATATATATTTTTAATCTAGTATTATATGTTGTACATATATATGTTCCCTACTACTTCATATTTACATTATTATTACCATGTTTAATACCGTGTGTTATTATCGTTTCATACTATTATTATTTATGTTACTACTATTATCTTTTTCGTTATCACTGTCATTTTTATTTTTTGCCATGTTTTATGTATTTATTTTGCCTATGTATTCGATCATTTCATTTTCCTCATGCGTTTGTTTACTAGCCTTGCTATTATTTCACCTTTCATAATTGCTCGTATTATTATGTTTGACACTGTCGCGTTTATTATTACGTATTAGCGCCATAATTTGCTTTTATATCTTACTATAAATCATGCCTTAAAATAATTCTTTCATAAAAGTGATATCCTGTATTTGGTAATTCGAAACAATCGTGCCCTAACTTACTGGGTTTCGATTTTTCTCATTTAACCTAAAATAACGGAATACTCTTTTAAAACGCAATACGAGTTTTAAAAATGCTTATTTTCGGAGATACGAAGTGCGGTACCCTAACTTACCAGGTACGACATTTTGTTACCTCGAAATAAGATTCTTTTTGCAAATAAAGGCAATATCCGATGTTCGGAGATTCGAGGAAACGTGCCCTAACTTACTGGGTTTCGATTTTCCTTGTTCACCTTAACTAACTGAATATCCTTTTGAAAGAGGTTAAAATACATTAATTTTAAATAAAAGGCAAGCTCGGTCTCAAAGTTCAAGATGTCGTGTCCTCACTTACTGGGCATGATGTTCTATTCCTTCGAGATGAGGAAGTCTTTAACACCCATTTTAATTTATTCAATCATTTTTAAATTAACACTTTTACAAAAGAGGGATCATATTTCAAAGTCTTTCAAAGTTTGCAATCTTCGACACTAAGACACTAATTAATCAACTAGGTACCAATTTTGGGCATGTCGAGGGTCCTAATCCTTCCTCGTGCGTAACCGACTCCCGAACTCGCTTTCTGATTTTCGTAGACCAGAAATTATCGTTTTAGTAAAGCTTAACTTTTATTAAAATGATTAGTTTAAGGTGATCCGATCACACCTCATCAAAAAGGATTGGTGGCGACTCCCAGTTTTTCGTTTTCATTTTCAAAATCTAAGTCGATTCCCGTTTTAGCCAAAAAATGGTTACGACAGCTTGGCGACTCCGCTGGGGACCAAATAAGAGAGTCAAGCCACAAGCTGATTAACTTTTGTCTTTTTATCGAAAATTGAAAATTTGGTTTTGATAAATGATCCCTTCATTGCATTTTATCCGTTTTGTGCTACAATCTTCATTATTATGGTTTATAATTGTTGCATTGGTTTAAATTTTGGTGTCTTTTTTGCACGTTGCATTACATGATCGGTTGATCTTACCCTTTTAAGTGGGAGTGAGAAACTACTCCTTTGTGAGGTTTTCACCTCCGTGCAGGATAGTGGATCGCTTTCGGAGTACATCCGTACCTATGTCTTCGTGATATTTTCATCTCCGTGCAGCCATAGGGAAATGTATTCCCCTGAACCGAACTCGGTCTGTATGAGCCAATAATGGGTGAAGATCGAGGAATCAGCTGGTTCAGGTACCTTTATTCTAGAACTGAACCCCATGTAGTGAGCCTTAAGAATTCACCCTAGGTAGAGCCATTCTGAAACCCTAGTGGTCACCCGAGCAAATGTTATATTTGTTATTCCTTGTTTGCTTTAAATTTTGTATGAAATACTAACTTGTCTTGTTTCAATTGTATTTGCATGACATTTTCATCATAAAAGGTGTTGATTTACATTCGGTTGCTAAGAAGATAGCTTATCATGGAAAACGAGTTTTTTGATAAAGTAGAGGACAATCTTTCTTTGTCCTGGATATGGTGAGACAATACATACACAGAGAGAAGGTGATAGCCTAACCGAGGGGTATGTATCAGAGTTATGGGATTTTATCGGGTTAGCGTAACTCAGAACAATATCCAAGAGATGAAAGAAATCTGGGCTCAGTGGGATGACGAGATCAAACGGCTATTCTACTGTCATTATGGCGATTTACCTTATTTGCTCGACGTCAAGATAGACGAACGCCTGTTCCGAGCCCTCGTTCAATATTGGAATTCTGCTTACAGTTGCTTCACTTTCGGGAAGGTAGATTTGGCACCCACGATAGAGGAGTACACAGCCTTGATCTGATGCCCGAAGATTCAGGTGGATAGAATTTATTCCAAAGCTGCCAATGGCCCAGTATTCTCGAAAAGGTTGATGAACATCACAGGGATGAGCGAACAGTGCGTTACAGCCCGAATCAAACAAAAAAGAGGTTGTTGGTGCATCCTTTGGAGGAATTTGAGAGATTTAATCTTAGCACATCCTGACATAAAGAAGAAGGTAGATATCTTCGCCTTGAGCATCTATGGATTGCTTATCTTTCCCAAAGTTTTGGGGCATATAGACGAGGCGGTTTCTGATCTTTTTTATAGGCTTAGTAAAGGGACCACACCTGTACCCGCGATATTGGCTGAAACTTTCAGATCATTGAATGCTTGTCGAAGAGCGGGTGAAGGAAGATTTATTGGATGCGCACAGCTTCTGCTATCGTGGTTCCACAGTCATTTTTGGAAAGTGGAAAAAGTCTCGTATCGCGTCTTCTCCGAAAACTACTCTCCACTGAAAGAGTTAGTGGCTACACCGAGAAGGGATGATATTACAGAATAAAATTGGATGATGATCCTTCAGAATTTACAGGAAGAGAATGTCGAATGGAGAGCCCCGTGGATGATTCCTGACGAGATATTATACCGATGTGGAGACTTCGATTGGGTTCCCTTGTTAGGAATATGGGGAGCTGTCGGGTATGCTCATCTGCTGGTATTAAAACAGTACAGGTCTAGATAGTTTACACCACCAACATACGGGTTAGCTCAGTGTGAATTTGTATTCACAGGGAATAACTACAAAAGGAGAGTCTGCAAAATATCGAATGCCTGGAACCAGACTCGTAGAATGAAAAAGTTTGCTGCCAATCCCATGGCTACCCCTGAGTACGACCAGTGGTGGATTCAGAGGATTAATAATAATATCCCTACGTCAGATCAAGAAGACCCTAGATCAATAGAAGAATGCTTGAGAGTAATCCCGTCTGAGCTAGAAATCATCAGACAAGATTTCGAGAGAAAGAGCCTGAAACTAGAAAAGAGGATCGAGCAGTTGGAAGAAGAAAAAATGCAACTGGGGTTAGATGTCGATGTCCAGAAGATAGAAGCTGAAAGACTCAGAAAAGGAAAGAACAAAGCTGAAGAGGATCTGGACAGTTTGAAAATAGACTACAAGAAGCTGCGAAGATCAATGAGAACTGTTGGGTTAGGGAAAACACTTGAACAGTGGCGGCAAGAAGTTAAAGAAGAGAAAAGTAAAGCTAGCCAATGGGAAGAAAGATTTCGAGATGCTCAAGCTCGAGAGGGTACTCTAAAAGAGAGTTTGGTAGAAAGCCAGAACGAGAAAGAAGGATTAAAAATGCGGGTGACAGAACTAGAAAAGTCCTTGTATCAGTAGGGTGCCCGTAATTCTGTAATCGAGTTGAAAGCCAGCCAAAGCAAAATTGAAGAGTTAAAAGGAAAGATAGAAGAACTTAAGGTGGCATTGCAAGATCGTGAACTTCAGCTCGAATTCCTTGAGATAAATAGCGATCGATTAAACGAGCAACTTCATCAATCCCAAGATCAAGTCAGGAACAAGGATTACATCATGGGTGAAGCTTTGATTCAAGTACGAGAAGTAGCAGATCACTTACAAACGTTAGCAGTACAGGCTAATGTGCTGAGTTTAAAGTACGAATTAGAATCGGATAGAGGATGAGAATTAGCATGGCTTCTTAGGCAGGTCAAGGCCTTAAGTATCAGGGCCAAGCCTTATATGTAATCTATTTTATGTAAAAAAACTTGCTTTCTAGAAAGTTTTCTTAATGAAATTGAATTAGAATCAACACCTTTTGATTACATTCATTACATTCATTACATTCATGCATCAGCATTGCATCATGTGCACTAAAACTCACAAAACCCTAAAAATCATGGCAGTTACCCTGGAACATTGTTACGGTACAAGAGAAAAGACAAAAGCAATAGACCAAAGGTTAGAGACATTAGAACAAATGCAAAAAGAGATGCAGGATCAACTACAAACACGTATGCAAGAACAATGGCCAAAATCCAAAGAGGCGTAAGGGACCGGATGGTAGAGTCCCAAAAGAGTATGATGGATCAAATAACGCGTCTATTGGCTGGCGGATTAGAAAAAGGGAAAAGTCCCGTAGTCAATACGGGAGATGATACTGAAGATCCGATCTACCCTCCGGGTTTTGCCCCAGCAGACGTTCAGACCCAACCTGATATGTACCCAAGAAGGCCATCGGTCACAATAAGACCCCAGCCATTTCAGGTCGGTGTTTTGGCACCGATAAATTATCTGGCTGGCTCGGGCTCCCATCCGGGGGATAACCCAACTAACCCGGTTGTCCTCAATCTCGATAAAGTGATAGAAATAGAAAAGACAAGGGTAGAACTCCCGAAAGAACTTGAAGAGAAGTATAGATGGTTAGAAGAAAAATTTAAAGAAATGAAAAGCGTTGATTATCGTGTTGGAATTGATGCTAAGGAATTAAGTTTGGTTCCGGACTTGGTACTTCCTCCCAAGTTTAAAACCCCAGAATTTCAAAAGTACAATGGGACAAGTTGTCCCGAAGCCCACATCACTATGTTCTGCAGACGAATGGCAGGCCATGTCAATTATGATCAACTCTTGATTCACTATTTTCATGAAAGTCTGGTGGGCGCCGCTTCTAGATAGTACAACCAACTGAGTCGCACCCAAATCGGTTCATGAAAAGATCTCGCACAAGCTTTCATGAAGTAATACGGTCATGTGGCGGACATAGCCCCTGATAGGATCACTTTACAGAATATGGAGAAGAAGCACAATGAAAGTTTCAGGCAATATGCCCAACGATGGAGAGAGGTGGCCACACAAGTCCAACCCCCTCTGTTGGAAAAAGAAATGACTATGCTCTTTATTAATACTCTGAAGGCACCTTTCATTAACCACATGCTGGGTAGCGCGACCAAAAGTTTCTCAGACATAGTAATGTCTGGAGAAATGATAGAAAACACGATAAGGTGTGGGAAAATAGAGGCTGGAGAAAATACCAAAAGGTCAGCACCAAGAAAGAAAGAGCACGAGGTAAATAATGTGAGAGCATATTCGAAATCGATCACCGTAAGCCAACCAAGGGCAACAACTACTGGTCAGCAGGGCCCTTCCAGACAAGAGCCTAACACAAAGCCAAATAGGGAGAAACTCCAATTCACGCCCATTCCGATGACATACAAGGAGTTATACCAAAGTTTGTTTGACGCACATGTCGTGTCTCACTTTTATTTAAAACCAATGCAGCCTCTATACCCCAAATGGTATGACGCGAATGCCCAATGCGAGTATCATGCGGGGGCCACAGGACACTCGATAGAAAACTACACCACTTTTAAAAAATTGGTCGAGAGACTCATCAACATGGGCATCGTGAAATTTGATGATACACCTAGTACAGAGAATCCGTTACCTAACCATGGGGACAAGGGAATTAATGCGATAATCGAGAGTTTAGGGAAAAAAATTAAGACAAATATCACAGAAGTGAATACTCCACTGAAAGAAGTATGGAAGAAAATGGTGGAAATAGAGTTGATACCACAGAATTCAAGGGTCAGACCCCGAGAAGGGATGACTTATTGTGAGTTCCACAATCTAGAGGATCATGAGATTCAGAAATGTAGCGAATTCAGGGCTTTGGTACAAGGATTGGTGGATAATAAAGAGATAGAATTCTTCGAATATGTCGAAAGCCTAGAAGAAACAGAAGTGTGTGCCTCAGAAGAAGGGTCGACGAAGGATGTTTACAAAGCCAGCCACCTAGTGGTTATCATATCACGTCCAAGAATTAACGAAGCCAGGGTACAAGTTACGCCAAAAGTCGTGATCCAGAAACCCGTTGCTTTCCCTTATAAAGATAGCAAAAGGGTACCATGGAACTATAGCTGCAACGTGACGATCCCAGGAGAGGAGATACATCAGAGAAAAGTCAAGACGAGGGTTTTTATACGCGCAGTGGAAGGCGTTATACCCCAAATACAAAAGTCGAGCAGTTTAAAGGAAAATCATCGGTAATTGAGCAAAGGAAGGAGAAGCCGACAGGACCTGAACCAACCGTTAACGAATCAGTGACTGAAAAAGAAACAAAGGAATTCTTGAAATTTCTAAAGCACAGCGAATATAGTGTCGTGAAACGATTGCACAAACAACCACTCATTATATCGATCGCGGCTTTACTCTTAAGCTCTGAAGCCCATCGCAGCGCATTGATGAAGGTGCTGAATGAAACTTACGTTGCTAACGATATTTTTGTAAACAAACTGGACCGCTTAGTCAACAATATAAGTGCCGACAACTTCATATTCTTCAATGACGACGAAGTACCTCCGGGAGGCAGAAGATCGACTAAAGCTTTGCACATCACAACTCGTTGCAAAGGGTGTACATTACCAGGGGTATTGATTGACAATGGTTCTGCGCTGAATGTCCTACCCCTATCTACGCTGAATAGGCTGCCAGTAGATAGTTCCCATATGAAGACATGCTAAAATATAATAAGAGCATTTGATGGCACGGAAAGAAAGGTAACGGGGAGAATTGGAATACCCCTCTTGATCGGGCCAAGTACGTACGAGGTAGATTTCCTAGTTATGGATATTAAGCCTTTGTACAACTGCCTATTGGGGAGACCATGGATACACTCAGCAGGGGCAGTCCCTTCATCGCTACACCAGAAGCTGAAATTAGTAACCGAAGGTTGGTCAGTAACGATCAATGTTGAAGAGGATATCATTGTATCCGTTACCAGTAACGCACCATATGTGGGGACAGATGACAAAGCAATCGAGTGTTCTTTTCAGTCTTTGGAGTTTGTAAACGCGACATTCATCATCGAAGGAAATAGAATTCCAATGCCTAGATTATCTGAGACAACAAGAATGGGACTACGGCTAACTTTTGGAAAATGAGCCATACTCAGAAGAAGACTTGGGAAATACCTCCAGGGAAGGATTGATGCGCCAATGATGAAAGGAAAACAAGACCATTTTGGGTTAGGATTCAAGCCAAACACGAAGCAAAGGAAAAAGGATATGGAGAAGAAACAAGAGAGAAGGAAAGCGCAATTAAGCGGGGGAGAAATCGAATGGGAACCGATGATCTTTCCCCATATATCGAAGACTTTTATATCTGAAGGAATCATTCATCCAGAGCGAGAGACGGCGGGAAAGGAAATCGTGGACAGAATGATGGAAAATTTAGACATCAACATCACATACGAAGAAGAGATTGGAGTATAAAATTTATTGGGCATTCACCCTTATGAGCCGGGAAGTGTTCTGAATAATTGGACGGCCGAAGAGATTCCTGTAGTCTTTAGAACTAACACAGAGTAATGTCCAAAACACAGTTATTACTCTTGGCTTAGGAGTGATAAGTGTCTTTTTGTGAAATAGGCTTATGTTCTAAAATTGTTATTTCAATGAAATGCATCCTTTTGTCTTATTCCGTGCAAATATTCTTTTATTCTTTTATTCATGATCATACCATACTTACCATTGTTCTTAGATTCTTTTATTCTTTGTATCTTCTTTCATGCCTACAACAGGTCTCCAGATATCAACGATGTGAGCGACATTGCTACTAGCTCAGAGTCTCCTTTCGAGCGGGATATGTGTCTAGAGGGATCTCAGGACTTTAAAGATAACAAGGACTGTAACTTATCCCCTGATTTGTTAAGGATGGTAGAGCAAGAGGAGAAGCAGATTCTACCTCACAAAGAGTCAGTAGAAGTCGTGAACTTAGGAAATGAACTAGAAAAGAAAGAAGTAAAGATCGGAGCTTGCATAACCACAGAAACGAAGTAGGACCTTATTGAGTTACTCCAAGAGTTTAAGGATGTTTTTGCATGGTCGTATCAAGATATGCCTGGGCTAAGTACTGACATTGTGGTACACAGACTCCCCATTAAAGAAGAATGTAAGCCAGTTCAACAGAAGCTCCGAAGGATGATGCCAGATGTTTTGTTGAAAATAAAAGAGGAGGTTAAGAAGCAATTTGACGCTGGTTTCTTACAAGTAGTTAAGTACTCGGAATGGGTAGCCAATATCATCCTCGTCCCTAAAAAAGATGGAAAAGTTCAGATGTGTGTAGACTACAGAGACTTAAACAAAGCCAGCCCGAAGGATAATTTTCCGTTGCCTCATATTGACACCTTAGTGGACAACACGGCAGGTTACTCACTCTTCTCCTTCATGGATGGTTTCTCAGGGTACAATCAGATTAAAATGCATCCTGAAGACATGACTAAAACCCTTTTTGTGACTATGGGGAACCTTTTACTATAAGGTGATGCCGTTCGGATTAAAAAACGCGGGAGTAACATATCAAAGAGCCATGGTAACCCTGTTCCATGATATGATGCATAAATAAATTGAAGTCTATGTTAACGACATGATCGCCAAATCCCGAACAGAAGAAGAGCATATGCAAGTCTTGAGGAAATTATTTTTGAGGTTGAGAAAATTTCAGCTAAAACTCAATCCAGCAAAATGCACATTCGGGGCCAGGTCAAGAAAACTGCTAGGATTCATAGTCAGTGAAAAAGGGATTGAGATTGATCCAGACAAAGTCAAAGCCATACAAGAGTTACCTCCCCCGCGTACTCAAAAAGAAGTTCGGGGATTCTTAGGAAGATTAAATTACATTGCGCGATTTATCTCACAACTAACCGAGAAGTGTGATCCCATATTCCGTCTCCTTATGAAACACAACCCTGGTGTTTGGGACGAAGAATGCCAGAAGACTTTCGACAAGGTTAAGCAATATTTGTCTAACGCCCCGGTGTTGACACCACCTAGTCCAGGCAAGCCATTGATACTGTATTTAACGGTGTTTGAAAATTCTATGGGATGTGTGCTTGGTCAGCACGATGAATCAGGAAGGAAAGAAAGGGCGATATATTACCTCAGTAAGAAGTTCACTGAGTGTGAAACGAGATACTGCCAATTGAAAAATTGTGTTGTGCCTTAATCTGGACAACCCGAAGACTGAGACAATACATGTTGTATCACACGACTTGCTGATTTCTAAACTGGATCCTCTGAAGTACTTGATGGAGTCAACTGCTTTAAACGGAAGAATGACCCGATGGCAAATTCTACTCTCCGAATTTGATATTGTCTATGTAAACCAGAAAGCTATAAAAGGGAGTGAAATAGCAGACTTTCTAGCCAGCAGAGCTTTAGAAGACTATGAGCCTCTGAACTTTGATTTCCCAAATGAAAATCTGATGTACGTGGCAACTACTGAAGAAGACCCTCAAGAAAGTCGTCCTTGGAAGCTAAACTTCGATAGAGCATCAAATGCTGTGGGTAACGGAATTGGGGCAGTCTTGGTATCTCCAGACGGAGATCATTACCCCTTCATTAGCAAATTGGATTTCGACTGTACAAACAATATGGCGGAATACGAAGCATGCATCATGGGCATCCATGCAGCCATTGAACGCAAGATTAAAACACTAGAAGTATATGGAGATTCTGTGCTAGTGATTTATCAACTTAAAGGTGAATGGGAGACGAGAGATCCCAAGTTGATCAATTATCGAAATCTGGTCCTTGAACTAATTGAAGAATTCGATGATATTGTTTTTTGCTACCTCCCTCGGGAAGAAAATCAGATGACGGACGCCCTAGCAACTTTAGCTTCCATGATCAAGGTGAACAAATAAGAGGATGTGAAACCGATCCAAATGAGCATTTACGAGGCTCCAGCTCATTGTTGCAACCTCGAAGAAGAAACTGAAAATGATGACCATCCTTGGTACCACGATATCCTGCAGTATGTGAGAAGAATCGTGAGTACCCCACCCAAGCTACTGGAAACGATAAAAGAACATTGAGAAGGCTGGCCAATAACTATGTTTTGGACGGGGAGATCCTATACAAAAGAAGGAAGGATCAAGTACTGTTAAGATGCGTGGACGCTATTGAGGCTAAGAAAATCTTAGAAGAAGTCCATGAGGGCGTCTGTGGGACATACACTAATGGCTTTACAATGGCCAGGCAAATTATGAGGTTCGGTTATTATTGGTCCACCATGGAAGGAGACTGTATTAACTATGCCAAAAGATGTCATAAGTGCCAAATCTATGGAGATAGGATTAATGTGCCTCCTTCACCTCTGCATGTTATGACTTCACCATGGCCGTTCTCGATATGGGGCATGGATGTGATTGGGCCAATTTCGCCAAAAGCTTCAAATGAGCATCGATTCATCTTTGTGGTTATTGATTATTTCACCAAATGGGTAGAAGCCGCTTCATATGCCAATGTTACAAAATCGGCAGTTAGCAGATTCCTAAAAAAGAAATCATTTGCCGATATGGAATGCCAGAAAGGATCATATCTGACAATGCACTGAATTTGAACAACAATACGATAGCGGATGTCTGCAGTTAGTTCAAGATCAGACACCACAACTCGTCACCATACCGTCTGAAGATGAACGGTGCAGTTGAGGCAGCTAATAAAAACATTAAGAAGATTGTGGGGAAAATGACAGAGACTTACAAAGACTGGCATGAAAAGCTGCCATTCGCCCTTTATGCTTATCGAACGTCTGTCAGGACTTCTGCTGGGCAACGCCTTTCTCATTGGTCTATGGAATGGAGGCAGTTTTACCTATCGAGGTCGATATTCCTTCCCTCAGAGTTTTGTCATAGGTAAAACTGGATGAAGCAGAGTGGATCCAGTCCCGATACGATCAGCTGAATTTGATTGAAGAAAAGAGGCTAAGGGCTATCCATCATGGTCAGATGTACCAAAGCGAATGATGCGAGCTTACAACAAAAAGGTTCGTCCTAGGGAATTCTACGAGGGAGACCTAGTATTGAAAAAGATCCTGCCCATACAAAAGGACTTCAGAGGGAAATTGATGCCGAATTGGGAAGGACCTTATGTGATAAAGAAGGCCTTTTCTGGGGGAGCATTACCGAAATGGATGGCAAGACTTTACCTAATCCAGTGAATTCAGATTCGGTTAAGAAATACTTCGCCTAAAAAAAAAAAAAAAGGGAAGAGGCCAAGGTGAAAACTCGCAAATGGCACCTTGAGACCAAAAGGATTTTGAATTGAAAACCCATAAAGGGCGATTCAAATTTTGATCAAAGATGGGGCCTACGGCAGTTCCACGACACCTAAATTAACAAAGAAGAGAAATATTACATCTTGGGGCATCTACAAGAGTATTCTAGATCCCCTAAACACATATTGAGCAAAAAAGGGGTCCTTAAGAAGTTCATACAGAGAAGCTCACGCTGCGATATATGAGGCACCTGTTTTCTTTGTATGCTGTGAATAATCTATTCCCTTCAAATTTTGTTTCTGACAAATTTCAATTTTATCATTGTTATGATCTTTTTCAAGCATTTCTGCATTGAAATGATGATTATGGACTAAAACCATTTTCACAAAAAGAGTTTTGCATATTACTCTAAAAGTTTCTAAATAGTACAGGAACCTGAAACAAAGCTATTATTTAAAGCTAACCAAACTTAAAGATTGGAAACATTTGAGAGGAAAGATTTTAAATTGGGACTACCTCTTCGGGTTTTCTGTTTAAACGTCTAAGCTGAACAAGATGACAGAGTACCATTTCAGTAAAAGAACCTTGATAAACAAAGAGCAATGACAACCTAAACATTAAAAAGGGATTCATGCTCACAACATGCTGTACTCATGCATTTATAGTGCATCTAATTAGGAACATTTGATTCATTTCGATCATAGCATTCTAATTCTTTGGCATAAACATAGATACATGGAACTGATTCTACAGGTCATGTCCCTAGAATCAGTGAATTCACCAAGCCTTAAATCCCTAAGCAGTAGGGTAATAGGCTGAAAATTACAGATCTTGTCTCCTTGAAGTTACAGTGGAACGGATCGAATCCAGCGAATCTTGCATTCTTGAAGTTACAGTGGAGCAGATCAAAGACGAAGGGTCTTAAACCCCTAAGCAGTAGGGTAAAAGACTAAAATTCCAAATCTTGTCTCCTTAAGCATTAGTGGAGATGGTCGAAGACAAAGAACCTTAAGCCCCTAAGCAGTAGGGTCACAGGTTGAATTTACAGATCTTACCCCCTTAAGCAGTAGGGAAACATATCGAAGGTGACAGGTCTTGAACTCCGAAGCATTAGGGTAACAGGCTGAATTTACAGATCTTAACCCTCTAAGTAGTAGGGAAACAGATCGAGGACGATGGGCCCTAACTCCTAAGCAGTAGGGTAACAGGCTGGAAATCAAATATCTTCTCCCTGAAAGGGCATTGGAGCGGCTAAAGCCACAGCAGATCTCCTTGAAGTTTCAGTGGAGTTGACTGAAGTCACATGTCTTATTTCTCTGAAGTTGCAATGGAGCGGAGTAAAGTAACGAGCCGCAATAGACTGGAATGAAGCTACCTGAAGAATAAGAGCACCAAAGAAGTCAAGACTCGACGTGGCTGGGCCAAACTGGTCTTTCTTGAAAGTCTTTGCTTTGTTCTCGTTACATGACAACAAGCAAAGAGGGGCAGCTGTACAGAGCCGTTTAACCCCAGCCCAAAGCCTATACCCAAACAGAAACCCATTAACCCCAAATCAAAACCCAAAATACCCCAAGCCCAATAAAATTTTAACAGCCCAAATCAAAAAAAAAAACCCTAAACTAAAAACCCTAGCCCCCATAGCCTGCAGCCGCCGCCAAGTCCCATCACCCCGGACTGATCCATTGCTCCACCTCGCCCACCACCACCTGTGCCACCACTCCTCCATGCGCTTTGCAAACATTAATAAAGAAAAGACAGAAGGCAAGAATAGGTAAATGTAATGGCTATATAAAGCCGAATCAAAAACCATGTAAAGGAGGAGGATGTTGGCATTCTGATGAAATGAAAAACAATATTTGATTTTAAAAATACAAAGCAAAAACAGATTCAAACACTAACACAAAACCACAGCAAACAGATCGAAGACAGAATCGAAGGTTTACTAATTTCTCCTTTCACTTTTTATTTTATTTTCGAATTTGTTTATACATACAATCTCCATTCCATTTAAGACAGTATATATATGCTAAATATAAATATATAGAAAATAAAAAAAAAAAGAAAAAACTTACCTCTGGCGATTTTTGACGACCATCACAGACGGTGGCTTACGCAAGCGCAGCATTCTGTGAGCGATGACCGGATCATGGTGGCGGAGCCCTCGTCAGCATGCGGGCCATCTGCAGAGAGGAGAGCTCTCTCTCTCCCATTTTTTTTTAAGCACCAGGTGAAAATGAAGTTTTTTGAAAGAATTTAGGCTTTTATAGCCTACCAAAACGGCACCGTTTTAGTGCCCAGGCCAAGACCCAAAAACAGCGTCGTTTCATGCCAGACCCGAGGACCCGACCCGCCTATGCCCAGGATCCACGTGTTTTTGGACTGAGGGGTTATTTGCACCCTCAGTCCTTCCGCTTTTGAGGCTTAGTTCAATCGGGTCCCGTCCTACTTTTTTTTTAATTTTACCCCTATGATTTTATTTCTACTTCATTTTAGCCCCGTAAAACGTTGCGGATTGGTGGAAAAGGGGATATCTCCTCTTTGGTCCCTTCCGATAGTTCATATGTTCAAATCAATCCCCTTTTTCTTTATTTTTTTTCAATTAAGCCTCAAAAGTTCTGTTTTCAACCCAATTTCGTCCATTTTACTTTTTTCTCATTATTCTATTTTAATTTTGGTATTATTTATAACATTATATTTTATTATTGTTATATCCTTATTTATTAACACCTCATTTTATTTAATACTTACATATATGTTATAAAGTATGATTAATAGCTTAATATTATTGTTTCTTTTATTAATGTACTTGTATGTTGTATATGTATATCAATATTATATTGAATATATTTATTCTTTTCTAAGTATTATATATGTATATATATATTTTATATATTATATTATCTAATATATATAGATATATTATGTACATACTTTAAATATTATTATGTATTTGTTTCTTTTTCATATATAAGTATATATATTTATATAATATCTTTAATAGTTTTATTACTAACATTGTTTATGATATATGTGTATCGTATATACATCCTCTTAATATTATGTTTTTCTATATGTTACGTATATATTTTCACTAGCTATATTCTGTATTGCTATATCTACGTAGTATTATTTTCACTATCATTATTCCTAATATATATATATTATGTATACATCTTTTACCTTTACTAACTATATTATGTATTGCTATATCTACGTAGTATTATTTTTACTATCATTATTCCTAATATATATATTATGTATACATCTTTTACCTTTATATAAAATATATACATTCTTAATATCATATTATTGTTATATCTATTTTATACATGTATATATCTAGGTAGTATTATTAATTGTTGTTTTCAACATTATTTTTATTTCAAATACGTATATATATTATGTAAATACTTTCAATACTAAATTATGTATGTATTTTTGTCTATATTATCCACATACTTTTAGTACTCAATATTACTATCATAAATATGTTCTTGATATATATATATATATATATGTTTTTTTCATATTATTATCATTATTTTCCACTTTTTATTATACTATTTTTATTTTTGTACATACTTCTAATATCATTATTATATGTATATATATTTGTGTGTATATTTTATGTAATATTTGTGTTCCAATATTATTATTCCTTGTATGTATATATTATGTATATATATTTTTAATACTACGTATATATTTTTATTTCTATTATTACGTATATATTTTAATATATATATGCATATATTTATATACCGTCATCATTAGTTTTTTTATTATTATTGTTTTCAATAAATATTATATATATATTTTTAATCTAGTATTATATGTTGTACATATATATGTTCCCTACTACTTCATATTTACATTATTATTACCATGTTTAATACCATGTGTTATTATCGTTTCGTACTATTATTATTTATGTTACTACTATTATCTTTTTCGTTATCACTGTCATTTTTATTTTTTGCCATGTTTTATTTATTTATTTTGCCTATGTATTCGATCATTTCATTTTCCTCATGCGTTTGTTTACTAGCCTTGCTATTATTTCACCTTTCATAATTGCTCGTATTATTATGTTTGACACTGTCGCGTCTATTATTTCGTATTAGCGCCATAATTTGCTTTTATATCTTACTATAAATCACATCACGTTTTTTACCCGATGCCTTAAAATAATTCTTTCATAAAAGTGATATCCTGTATTTGGTAATTCGAAACAATCGTGCCCTAACTTACTGGGTTTCGATTTTTCTCATTTAACCTAAAATAACAGAATACTCTTTTAAAACGCAATACGAGTTTTAAAAATGCTTATTTTCGGAGATATGAAGTGCGGTACCCCAACTTACCGGGTACGACATTTTGTTACCTCGAAATAAGATTCTTTTTGCAAATAAAGGCAATATCCGGTGTTCGGAGATTCGAGGAAACGTGCCCTAACTTACTGGGTTTCGATTTTCCTTGTTCACCTTAACTAACCAAATATCCTTTTGAAAGAGGTTAAAATACATTAATTTTAAATAAAAGGCAAGCTCGATCTCAAAGTTTGAGATGTCGTGTCCTAACTTACTGGGCATGATGTTCTATTACTTCGAGATGAGGAAGTCTTTAACACCCATTTTAATTTATTCAATCATTTTTAAATTAACACTTTTACAAAAGAGGGATCATATTTCAAAGTCTTTCAAAGTTTGCAATCTTTGACACTAAGACACTAATTAATCAACTAGGTACCAATTTTGGGCGTGTCGAGGGTGCTAATCCTTCCTCGTGCGTAACCGACTCCCGAACTCGCTTTCTAATTTTCGTAGACCAGAAATTATCGTTTTAGTAAAGCTTAACTTTTATTAAAATGATTAGCTTAAGGTGATCCGATCACACCTCATCAAAAAGGATTGGTGGCGACTCCCAGTTTTTCGTTTTCATTTTCAAAATCTAAGTCGATTCCTGTTTTAGCGAAAAATGGTTACGACAACTATTGAATAGTTTGAGTGTTTCCATTGATGAGTATGTTAGGGTTTTGAAGTTTAATGTAAGAAAATGAATATTTATTGTTAGTTAAACAACTTTTGTTATGTGATTTTGAATGAAATTGTTAAATAGGGATTAAATTGAGAAATGTAAAATTTGTATAGTAAATATGTGAATTTGTGAAATGTTTGGGTTGCTATGAGATGTATAGAAATCAACTAGGCTTGGGTATGGATGAAATTGCATGAATTTCATTTTACAAGCCTAGGGACTAAATTGTAAATAAGTTAAAATTATAGGGGTAAAATGATAATTTTTCCAAAACATGAATTTTGGATTGAATTGAATAGAATAATGATTAAAGTAGTTAAATTTGATTATATAGATTAAGAAAAGCCACGTTTGAAATTAGATCGGGGAAAGGACAAAGTTATTGAATAAACGATCGCTTTACGTCATACGAGTTTGAGGTAAGTTTGTGTAATTACATTGCGTAATTATATGTTTTAATTGAAATATATGTATATGATTGGTTTAATTATTATATATAATTATCGAACGCATAAATGACGACATACGAAGATTACTGAGCCCCGTTTGAACCTTAGGAATTCATAGGATATAAATGACATGTCATTAGGGTTACAGTTTTGGTTGAGGTCCTGCATGTGTTATGGACTCACCACAGCTCGTATGAGCTTACTGATTTACAGCTCGTATGAGGTTACTGATATTCAGCTCGGAGGAGCTTACCGTTTATCACTTGTATGAGACTACATGTGCAGGAATCGACAGATTACAGTTTAGTACACCTCATGTGTACTACCCGTGTATCTAACGAGATTCTAAGTGGTTCAACGGGCATAGTGATTGTACGGGCCCAAATTTGCCCAGGGCCCAACAACCCAAACAAAATACTATTTATCAGTCTCATTTTTTACAACAAGCCCAAAATATGACTGGCCCAATGCACTACCCAATTTTACAAGCCCAATCCCTAGCCCAAACCTATTGAAAAAAAGAAGAAACCCTAGGGTTCCTATGCTAACCCGTGCGCCGCTCCTTCCAAGTCAGCCCCCGTCCCATCGCCCGTACGACTAGCTCCTCTGACACCTGCAAAACCAAAGCAGCAAGCAAAACAAAAAACAAAAGAGGCAGAACAGCAGAAATAGAAGAGAAATATTGTATTTTTTATTTTGACTTTCCTTTCTCTTCGGCTATAAAGCAGAAGTTTTGATCCTTGTAATGGGTACAGACACACAAAAAATATACTATCAGATACTACGCATATTGAAATACACAAAAGGTTATCAAAATCAAGAGGCGATTTTCGATTCAAATCTCTGGGTATTTTTTTCATTTTTATTTTGGTTTCATGCTTTCGGATTTGTTGTTTTTTTATTTTGAAGGCAAAGATAAAAAAGAAAAAATGAGGGACTTACCTTGAAAATATGCCATGGATCTCCTTTTGCTTAGTTGAAATCGAAGCCAAGGGGAGATTACTAGGCTAAAAAAATCATTCTATCAAGTCTAAGTGTGTTGGTTGCTGTTTGGGGAAGAAGAATCAGCGGTTTAAGAGGGAATTTAGGGTTTGATAAAGAAAAAAAAGAGGAATGAGAGTTTGGTTTAGCCGAATGGGATAATGGCTCTTAGATTTTTTTTTCTCTATTTTTTAGAAATGAGAAGGAAATGGTGGCTTTGCTTCATTAGGGTTTCTTTTTTTTTACTCTTTAAAGGACATGAAGTGACAACGTTTTGAGCCAATATTAATGGCTTTGAAATGGCACCATTTGGTCCTTGAGGGTTAATTGCATGGAAAGTCCCTCCCCTTTGCACTGGTTTCCAATTAACTTTTGTTTCTATTTTATTTGTTTTAAATTTTCCCTAAAACTTGTGTGTTGTTGCGATTTAGACCGCGCCGGAGCACAATGTTTTAAGATCTAGAATATTTCCAGATTTGGTCCTCATGTATTTGCACGCGTGGCGCATTAGTCCTCAATTTAATTTCAAGAATTTATAAATTTTCCCTTTTATTTTAATTTTATTTCAATTAAGTTCTTTTCATTAGTTTTGAGATTCGTTTCACATTCATTTTTTAATTTTGGTTTGATAATTTGATATTTTAAGCTACTTCGATAATTGTGTTTTGTTTTAAAGTTATTATTATTTTTAATATCTCATTAAATATTTTTGTATATTCGCACATATTTTATTTTGGTGGAGTTTTCTATTTAAAATTTACTTAATGCTTTTACGTATATAGGAAGCTATTTTAGAAACTGCTTTTTTCGTGTTTATAAAATTATTATTTCAAGATGCTTCTTTACATTATATTATTCTAATACTTTATAGTATCTCTTTTAAATGCTCTTACGTATAATGGCACATATATAATTTATAGCAAAATTAATTTAATCTTATACACATTATTATTCACCATACATTTTTTACATATTATCTTAGTATGTTACTTTGAATAATTTTGTTGATTTCACGGTTTTAGCTTTATCTCTTTTTGTATATTTTCGTTTTGTTTTATTATATAATTTATTTGTTTTAAAAAATTCTCTTTTATAAGCATTCTTTGCTGTGAACATTATATTATTTTTTTTTGTATGTATTATTTATATTTAGCTATTTGTATTTTATGTATATTATTTATTCATATAGATTATATATTGTTTTGTATATTGTTTATATTGTTTTGTTATAAATTTGTTTTTACACTTATATATACATAAATGTTTCCTATATTATCAGTTTGAATTATTGTACATTATGTTTCTATATGCATTGTTGGTTTTCTATTGTTTTGTGTATTTTTCTTTAAATCTATTTATGATTGTAAAACCAATATATATATATATATATATATATATATATATATATATATATATATATATATTTAAAAATCTATTATGTATATAGTTCATTACGCAAGAACATATTTTGTTATATATTCTTTTGTTATTAAAGAACCTTTCATGTTTTGTATATTATTCAAGTTTCTTTTATTTTGCATGAATATTGTCAACTTAAAATAGATGCATTATTTTGCATGATTGTTCGATTCAAAATCTTTTTTATTTTAATAATTATTTATATAGTATTTTTATCCATGTAAATTACTTCAAATTCAAGCATGTAGTATTCGTTCATCGATTCATCATTTTTTAATTGTTTTGTGTCATATCAGTTTTATTTTGTTTGGTGCATTATGTAGTAATTGTTTTTATGTTATTTCCTGTATATTGGTTGCACATTATTAATTCGCCTTCTTACGTATTATTATAGCAATTGTTGTTCACCCATGCTTGTAAATTTTGTTATTTTAAATTAGTTGTTTGATTTGATTGGCTAAATAAGATTATGTTATCTTCATTTACCAAATGTTGTATTTTAAGTGTATATGTTATTCCGTGATCATTATTTTCCTTTTGATTTATGAAATGTTGCTTTATAATTTCCAATTCTTTGAGACTAAGTTTTCTGCTTTATTTCAAGTAAAACTAATGCATTTTAAGTTAGTTTTTTAATTATTCATTTTAAAGATTCTTTAAAACGAAGGCAATACTCGGTGATTGACAATTCGAGAATTATGCCCTATCGTGCTGGGTTGTGATTTCTCATGTGCTCAAAACAATCGAATATCCCTTTAGGTTTTCACTCGTGTTATTAAAAACCTTTCAAAACGAAGGCGATGTTCGATGTTTGGAAATTTGAGGAATCGTGCCCTACTGTGCTGGGTTTCGGTTCTTCTTTGGACCAAATAGTTGGGCATCTTTTTGTAATTTTCAAATTATAAATTTTCGAATTATAAATTTTCGAATGTCGAAGAAGATTTGTGGCACCCAACTCGGTCATTCAAATATTATTAAAGAAGGAACCACATTTCAAAAACAGTGTTAATTTTAGACATAAGGACAGTATTCAAATATTATTAAAGAAGGAACCACATTTCAAAAACAGTGTTAGTTTTAGACATAAGGACAGTATTTAATTGATTTGGTACCAATTTTGGGCGTAGTGAGGTGCTAATCCTTCCTCATGCATGAACCGAAACTCCCAACCCGTTTTCTCAAAAGTTCGTAGACCAAAATCGTTGTTTTAGTAAACCAAAAGTGTTTTATTAAAATAACCAAATTCTTAAGTGATCTGATCACATCAAAATAAAAAGATCGGTGGCGACTCCCCGTTTTTATTTTTCAAAAAGTCGATTTCCCCCTTTTTTTTTTAATCTAAAAAGTTTTAAATCAAAGGGTGGTTTCGACAGCATGGCGACTCCACTGGGGACTTTGAGAGTCGAGCCATTAATTGATTGATTTTTGTCCTTTGTCGAAAATTGAAAATTTATTTTTTTTAATTTATGATCCCTTCATTGCTTTTCGTCCGTTTTTCTTACGTTTTACATTTTTTCCTATTCTCTTTATTGCCTCGGTTTTTTTTATGCATATCTCTTCGCATATTGTATTGCATGACCGCTGTGGTCACACCTTCTAAGTGGGAGTAAGAAACTATGCTTTCGTGAGGTTTTCACCTCCGCATGGGCTAGTAGATTGCTTCCGGGGTACATCCGTACTTATGATTTCGTGAGATTTTCATCTCCGCATGGTCGTAAGGAAATGTATCCCCCTGAACCGAACTCGATCTATATGAGCCTATAGTGGGTGAGGATCGAGGAATCTACTGGTTCGGGTACCTTTACTCTAGAACTGAGCCACATATAGAGAGACCTAGGAGCTTACCCTAGGAAGAGCCACTCTGAACCCCTAGTGATCACCTAAATAGGTACTTTATTTGTTATTTATTTCTGTACTAACGTGTTTTGTATTTGTTGTTTATGACTGCATTGCATTACATCATCATAGAAAGGAGGTGTTGGTTGACATTCGATTTCCAAATAGAACAGTTTGTCATAAGAAAACAAATTTCTTAATAAAGTGAATTACAATACGGTTGTCCGAATATGGTCCAAGTGAACACGGCGGAAGAAGGCTAACGGTTCGTAGAAGAAAATAAGACTTTACCTAAGGGTTCAAGCTGATAAAGATTATTCAAAGGCCGTCGCATCCCGACCTTCCTAAAGGAGCTAATAAACATTGCAAGGATAGTAAGTGGTGGGTTGAATCAAGCAAAAGGAGCCAGTAGGGGTATTTATCAAAAGCTTGCTAGATCGACTTCTTTCACGAGAAATGAGATCGATGTCTTCATCCGAATATGAAAGCAAGGCCGTATACGTAATCCATTTTATGTAAAAGAATTTGTTATCTAGAAAAGTTGTTCTAAGGGAATTTAATTCAAAACCAACATCTTTCTTTCCTTTGCATTCATCCCATGCATTTGCATTGCATTGCATCATTTACATTGCATTGCATCATTCGCATTAAACTTTCACTAAAGGGCCCTAATTAGGAAAAATTATTTCAGAACCGACAAAAGATATGGACCAAAGGTTGGAGAGAATAGAGCAAAGGCAAATACAGATGCAAGAGCAATTGATCAAGATTCAACAAGATATGCGAGAACAAATGCTAAAACTCCAAAGAAATATGATGGGCCAGTTAACCCAGTTACTGGTCAGAGAATTTGGAAAAAGGAGTGGTCCAGTGGTCAATAGTGAGGATGATAATGAAGAGATCGTCTACTCCCCAGGTTTTAAACCAATAAGCGTCCTAACCCAACCAGACATGCAAGGGGTACCTGTCATTATTGGACCCCAATATCAGGCTAATACCTCGGCACTATCAAACTTCCCAATAGGTTCAAGTTTTAGCCCAGAAGATGATCGGCCCAAACCAGTTGTTCTGGCAGAAACGAAGGAAATGAGAGAGTGGACTTTAAAGGCCCCTAAGAAGAAGGAAAGGAAAGCAAATAGCACGGGTAGGTATGACAGGGTCGTTTCGAGCCAATTATGGTAAGCCACCAAGGACGAATAACTACCGACCATCGAGTCTCTCAAGGCAAGAACCCAATTCAAGATCGAACTCGAAAAACCCCAATTGGCGCCATCCCAATCATGTGCAGGAGTTGTACCGTATTCATTCGGCTCGCACATGTTGTATCCCCTTTTTACATAAAACCAATACGACCTCCATACCCTAAATGGTACGATGCAAGCAGTCAATGTGAATACCATGCGGGAATCACAGGGCATTCCATCGAGAACTGTACCGCTTTTAAAAAGCTAATCGAAAGATTTATCAAATTGGGTATCGTGAAGTTCGATGATCCCTCTGGAGCAGGAAATCTGTTATCTAACCTTTCTGCTAAAGAGGTGGACATTATGAGTTCCGTGATAGATAAGGGCATGAGATCTAAAGATGCATCGAGCTCAGGACTCTAATGCAAGACCTGGTATTGGGGAATCCAAACATTGACGACGTATCAAAAGAGGGAATCCGGGAGTAAACTTTTCCAAGCTTCTGCCCTTTTACTTACTTAGGGTGTTCTAGACAATGGGACTGTGAAAAAAATCCTTGTATTTTTAGAACTAATCTAGAGTAATATTTAAAGCACACTTGTTGTTTAAAGCCTAGAAGCAACAAGAATCCTTTGGTAAAATAGGCTTATATCCAAAATCCTTATTTCAATGAAATGCATGTTTGTTATTACCATTCTTTTATTCTTTCCATTTTATACTGTATAAACGTTCATTCTTAGATTGTTTTATTCATGATCATGCCATACAAATTATCATCCTTAGAATCATTTATTCTTTGGAATCTGCCTTCGTACCTACAACAGGTCTCCATATATCAACGATATGACCAACGTTGCTACTAACTCAGAGTCTCCTTTTGAGCGAGATATGTGTCTAGAGGGATCTCAGAACCTTGAAGATGACAGAGATGTAGCCTATCTCTTGATATGTTAAGGACGGTAGAATAAGATTAGAAAAGGGGATCCTACTTTACAAAAAAATCAGTGGTCAGCAAGCCTAAGATAAGAGAAAGAGGCAAACATTAGAGTCACCACAAAGACAAAACAAGACATCATTGAGTCATCCTAAAAAGTCAAAGATGTTCTCACATGATCGTATCAAGATATGTCTGGGCTACTAAGGCCTATGGATGCTAAAAGGGTCTGTATGAGTATCAAAAGGACACATGTTAATGGTTTTACGTTAGTCAAGCTAATCATGAGTTCTAGGTGCTGCTAATCCAACATAGAAGGGGATTGTATCAGTCAAGCTGTGAATGCCAAACAAAAAGACAGAACTTTCATGCCTCCTCAATGTCTTCACAGATTTTCTATAGTGGGGGCATGGATTTTATGGGCCGACCCCTTTGAAAGCTTCTAACAGGTACTGATTCGTCTTTTGGGTCGTCGATTACTCCGCGAAAGAGATAAAAGTTGTTTCATATGCCAATGTCACTAAATCGACAGTCATCAAATTCCAAAAAAGGGGTGCAAAAAAAAAAAAAGGCCAGAAGAGATCATGTTCAACACAACTGCACAATGTCAAAAGTTTACAGTCTGTTCAAAGATTAAGTGCTATATTGCAAAAGCAAAAGCAAAAGCAAAAGCAAAAGCAAAAGCAAAAGCAAAAGCAAAAGCAAAAAAAAAAAAAAAAAAAAAGAAACCCAATAACACACTAAAGATCATGGGGAGATGACCGAGACTTGTAAAGATTGGCATAAGAAGTCACCATGTTTATAGAACGTCGGTCGGGATTTTAGCCGGGGCAACACATTTCATTTGTCTATGGGATAAAAAAGGGTTTTGAAGAAGAGATTCCTTGTCTCTGAGTCTTGTCTGAATTGAAATTGGATAAGGCAAAACGGATCCAATCCTGACACGATTAGTCGAATTTGAAGAAAAGAGGTTGAAAGCCATCTGTCACGGTCCAATGAATGATGTGAGCTTACGATGAAGAGGTTCATCCTAGAGAATTCTATTAGGAGAACTTGATATTAAAGAAGATTCTTCCCATACAAGAGGACTTCAGAGGAAAGTGGATGCCAAACTGAAAAGGACTTTATTTAGTAAAGAAGACTTGTTTTGGAAAGGCATTAATATTGACCGAAATAGATGGCAAAGATCTGCCCAAATCGGTGAATTCAGATTTCGTCAAGAAGTATTTCACTTAGAAAGTGAGAGGTCAAGGCGAAAACCCGCAAAGGGAACCTTGAAAAAAAAAAAAAAAAAAAAAAGAGGGAGAGGCCAAGGCGAAAACCAGCAAATGGCACCTTGAGACCAAAGGGGATTTGAGTTGAAAACCCGAAAAGGGCGGCTCAAATTTGGATCAAAGTGGGGCATACAGCAGTCTTACTATGCCTGAATTAACAATAAAGAAGTATGCTACGTCTTGGGGCATCGACAAAGTACTCGGATCCCCTAAACACATGTTGAGCTCGAAAGGTCCTCGAGAAGATGGTGGGAGAAGCTTAAGTCATGATATCTCAGGGCACCTAGCTTCCATTTTGCCCATTCTTGAATTTGTTATTTTTGATTACCTTATTCTTTTCAAAATATGTCTAAATAAATTTATTTCTTATTGTATTTCTATCTTTGATTAACTTATTCATTTTGAGTTAATTTCCTTCTTGTTGCATTTACAATCTTTGATTAATTTATTTTGAGCTATACTCCCAATCAATTTCCTTCTTGTCCATTGTTTTGATCTTTTTCTAGCATTTTGCATTGAAATAACGATTAATGGACCAATGATACTTTCACAAAAGAAGTTCTGCATATTACTCTAGAAGCTTCTAAACAGTACAGGAACCTGAAACAAGACCGTCATTTGGAACTCACCATTGGAACTCACCAAGCCTAAGGGTTGAAGATGTTTCTAAATTGCGACTATCTCTTCGAATTCTCTGTCAAAGATATCAGTTGAATGAGGGGGCAAGATATTTCGCCAGTGATATAACCTCAACGAATGACGAGCGATGTCAACATAAGTATAAAAGGGGATCATTCTTAAAAAAAGAAAAAAGAAAAAAAAAATGATACTCTGCATTCATGAAAATATCGAGCATATATAGTTGGTCATTACACCCAGGGAATGGTGTGACAAATCAAATTGGTCGGAGATCCTATACCTCCAAGTTGCAGCAAGATAGGTAGTGAACCTTATTCCTCTGAAGTTGCAGTGGGAGGTACAAACTTTATGTATAGTGGAATGGACTCTGAAATTATAGCGGGGCAAGCTTGCTGAGCAAAATGTCATTATTTCTTCAACTTTTCTTTTAAGAATACCAGCCGAACAAGATGGCCGCGTAATACGTCAGTGATAATGTCCTGATGAACAACGAGCGATGATACCTTAAGCCTTGTAAAGGGATCATAGTACATTTAATTAGGAGCATTTGATTCATTTCGATCATAGCATCCCAATTATTTGACACATTCATAATACATCTAGTTAGGAGAATTTGATTCATTCCGATCATAGCATCCTAATCATTTGACATCAGCATAGATACATGGAACTGATTCTACAGGTCATGTCCCTAGAATTGGTGAATTCACAAGCTTTAATCCCCTAAGCAGTAGGGCAACAAGCTAAAGATTGTAGATCTTGTCTCCCTAAAGTTACAGTGGAACAGATCGAAGACAGTTGAATTTACAGATCTTAACCCCCTAAGCGGTAGGGAGGCAGATCGAAGATGATGGGCTTTAACCCCCTAAGTAGTAGGGTAACAAGTCAAATTTACAGACCTTAACCCCCTAAGCAGTAGGGTAATAGGCTGAATTTATAGATCTTAACCACCTAAGCAATAGGGAAACAGATCGAATGCGATGGGTCTTAACCCCCTAAGTAGTAGGGCAACAGGCTGGAAATCAAATATCATTTCCCTGAAATGGCGTTGGAGCGGCTAAAAGCCACAGCAGATCTCCTTGAAGTTTCAGTGGATCCTTTTTCCTTGAAATGGCGTTGGAGCGGCTAGAAGCCACAACAGATCTCCTTGAAGTTTCAGTGGATCTTTTTTCCCTGAAATGGCGTTGGAGCGGCTAGAAGCCACAACAGATCTCCTTGAAGTTTCAGTGAATCTTTTCTCCCTGAAATGGCGTTGGAGCGGCTAAAAGCCACAACAGATCTCCTTGAAGTTTCAGTGGATCCTTTTTTCCTTGAAATGGCGTTGGAGCTGCTAGAAGCCACAACAGATCTCCTTGAAGTTTCAGTGGATCTTTTTTCCTTGAAATGGCGTTGGAGCGGCTAAAAGCTACAGCAGATCTCCTTGAAGTTTCAGTGGATCTAATCTCCATGAAATGGCGTTGGAGCGGCTAGAAGCCACAGCAGATCTCCTTAAAGTTTCAGTGGATCTTTTTCCCTGAAATGGCGTTGGAGCGGCTAGAAGCCACAACAGATCTCCTTGAAGTTTCAGTGAATCTTTTCTCCCTGAAATGGCGTTGGAGCGGCTAAAATCCACAACAGATCTCCTTGAAGTTTCAGTGGATCCTTTTTTCCTTGAAATGGCGTTGGAGCTGCTAGAAGCCACAACAGATCTCCTTGAAGTTTCAGTGGATCTTTTTCCCTGAAATGGCGTTGGAGCGGCTAGAAGCCACAACAGATCTCCTTGAAGTTTCAATGGATCTTTTTTCCCTGAAATGGCATTGGAGCGGCTAGAAGCCACAACAGATTTCCTTGAAGTTTCAGTGGATCTTTTCTCCCTGAAATGGCGTTGGAACGGCTAAAAGCCACAGCAGATCTCCTTGAAGTTTTATTGGATCTATTCTCCTTGAAATGGTGTTGGAGCGGATAAAAGCCACAGCAGATCTCCTTGAAGTTTCAGTGGATCTTTTCTCCTTGAAATGGCGTTGGAGCGGCTAAAAGCCACAGCAGATCTCCTTGAAGTTTCAGTGAATCTTGGCTCTCTAAAGTTACAGTGGAGCAGATTCAAGCTATCACCCTAGCTCCCTAAAGTTGTAGTGGAGTAGGCTGAAATTTGCAGATCTTGTTTCTCTGAAGTTACAGTAGAATAGATCGAAGACGGTGAATCTTGGCTCTCTGAAGTTACAGTGGAGCAGATTCAAGCTACCATCCTAGCTCCCTAAGGTTGTAGTGGAGTAGGCTGAAATTCGTAGATCTTGTTTCTCTGAAGTTACAGTGGAACAGATTGAAGACGGTGAATCTTGGCTCTCTGAAGTTGCAGTGGAGCAGATTTAAGCTATCATCCTAGCTCCCTAAAGTTGTCGTGGAGTAGGTTGAAGATTGTAGATCTGGCTTTCTGAAGTTGCAGTGAAGCAAATTTAAGAATCCTAGCTCCCTAAAATTGTAGTGGAGTAGGTTGAAGATTGTAGATCTTGTTTCCCTGAAGTTGCAGTGGAGCAAATCGAAGATGACGAATCCTGGCTCTCTGAAGTCGCAGTGGAGTAGATTCAAGCTACCATCCTAGCTCCCTAAAGTTGTAATGGAGTAGGCTGAAGATTGTACATATTGATTTCCCCGAAGTCGCAGCAAAGCAGATCGAAGCCACTAACCTTATCTCTCTGAAGTTACAATGGAGCAGATCGAAGACAGTGAATCTTGCATTCCCGAGATACAAATGAAGCGATTTAAGTCACCGTTTTATCTTCCCGGCTACAAATGGAGCGCGGGTTGAAGCCACAAACCTTACCCTCCTGAAGTTACAGTGGGATAGGTTAAAACTACGAGATTGCTGCATGGAGCAGATCAAAGCAACAGCCTTACCCTCTAGGGATACAAAGTGATTGGAACAGGCTCACCTAAGAAGAAGAGAAGATACCAAGAGGTCAAGATTCTACCGGACCAGGCAAATTTGGCCCTTTTTAAGTCTTTGATCCATTCTCGTTACACGATAATGAGCAAAGAGGGGCAGCTGTACGGGCCCAAATTTGCCCAGGGGCCAACAACCCAAACAAAATACTATTTATCAGTCCAATTTTTTACAACAAGCCCAAAATATGACTGGCCCAATGCACTACCCAATTTTACAAGCCCAATCCCTAGCCCAAACCTATTGAAAAAAAGAAGAAACCCTAGGGTTCCTATGCTAACCCGTGCGCCGCTCCTTCCAAGTCAGCCCCCGTCCCATCGCCCGTACGACCAGCTCCTCTGACACCTGCAAAACCAAAGCAGCAAGCAAAACAAAAAACAAAAGAGGCAGAACAGCAGCAAACAGGAAATAGAAGAGAAATATTGTATTTTTTATTTTGACTTTCGTTTCTCTTCGGCTATAAAGCAGAAGTTTTGATCCTTGTAATGGGTACAGACACACAAAAAATATACTATCAGATACTACGCATATTGAAATACACAAAAGGTTATCAAAATCAAGAGGCGATTTTCGATTCAAATCTCTGGGTATTTTTTTCATTTTTATTTTGGTTTCATGCTTTCAGATTTGTTGTTTTTTTATTTTGAAGGCAAAGATAAAAAAGAAAAAATGAGGGACTTACCTTGAAAATACGCCATGGATCTCCTTTTGCTTATTTGAAATCGAAGCCAAGAGGAGATTACTAGGCTAAAAAAATCATTCTATCAAGTCTAAGTGTGTTGGTTGCTGTTTGGGGAAGAAGAATCGGCGGTTTAAGAGGGAATTTAGGGTTTGATAAAGAAGAAAAAGAGGAATGAGAGTTTGGTTTAGCCGAATGGGATAATGGCTCTTAGATTTTTTTTTACTCTATTTTTTAGAAATGAGAATGAAATGGTGGCTTTGCTTCATTAGGGTTTCTTTTTTTTTTACTCTTTAAAGGACATGAAGTGACAACGTTTTGAGCCAATATTAATGGCTTTGAAATGGCACCATTTGGTCCTTGAGGGTTAATTGCATGGAAAGTCCCTCCCCTTTGCACTGGTTTCCAATTAACTTTTGTTTCTATTTTATTTGTTTTAAATTTTCCCTAAAACTTGTGTGTTGTTGCGATTTAGACCACACGAGCACAATGTTTTAAGATCTCGAATATTTCCAGATTTGGTCCTCATGTATTTGCAACGTGGCATTTAGTCCTCAATTTAATTTCAAGAATTTATAAATTTTCCCTTTTATTTTAATTTTATTTCAATTAAGTTCTTTTCATTAGTTTTGAAATTCGTTTCACATTCATTTTTTAATTTTGGTTTGATAATTTGATATTTTAAGCTACTTCGATAATTGTGTTTTGTTTTAAAGTTATTATTATTTTTAATATCTCATTAAATATTTTTGTATATTCGCACATATTTTATTTTGGTGGAGTTTACTATTTAAAATTTACTTAATGCTTTTACGTATATAGGAAGCTATTTTAGAAACTGCTTTTTTCGTGTTTATAAAATTATTATTTCAAGATGCTTCTTTACATTATATTATTCTAATACTTTATAGTATCTCTTTTAAATGCTCTTACGTATAATGGCACATATATAATTTATAGCAAAATTAATTTAATCTTATACACATTATTATTCACCATACATTTTTTACATATTATCTTAGTATGTTACTTTGAATAATTTTGTTGATTTCACGGTTTTAGCTTTATCTCTTTTTGTATATTTTCGTTTTGTTTTATTATATAATTTATTTGTTTTAAAAAATTCTCTTTTATAAGCATTCTTTGCTGTGAACATTATATTATTTTTTTTTTGTATGTATTATTTATATTTAGCTATTTGTATTTTATGTATATTATTTATTCATATAGATTATATATTGTTTTGTATATTGTTTATATTGTTTTGTTATAAATTTGTTTTACACTATATATACATAAATGTTTCCTATATTATCAGTTTGAATTATTGTACATTATGTTTCTATATGCATTGTTGGTTTTCTATTGTTTTGTGTATTTTTCTTTAAATCTATTTATGATTGTAAAACCAATATATATATATATATATATATATATATATATATATATATATATATTTAAAAATCTATTATGTATATAGTTCATTAGTTCATTACGCAAGAACATATTTTGTTATATATTCTTTTGTTATTAAAGAACCTTTCATGTTTTGTATATTATTCAAGTTTTCTTTTATTTTGCATGAATATTGTCAACTTAAAATAGATGCATTATTTTGCATGATTGTTCGATTCAAAATCTTTTTTATTTTAATAATTATTTATATAGCATTTTTATCCATGTAAATTATTTCAAATTCAAGCATGTAGTATTCGTTCATCGATTCATCATTTTTTAATTGTTTTGTGTCATATCAGTTTTATTTTGTTTGGTGCATTATGTAGTAATTGTTTTTATGTTATTTCCTGTATATTGGTTGCACATTATTAATTCGCCTTCTTACGTATTATTATAGCAATTGTTGTTCACCCATGCTTGTAAATTTTGTTATTTTAAATTAGTTGTTTGATTTGATTGGCTAAATAAGATTATGTTATCTTCATTTACCAAATGTTGTATTTTATGTGTATATGTTATTCCGTGATCATTATTTTCCTTTTGATTTATGAAATGTTGCTTTATAATTTCCAATTCTTTGAGACTAAGTTTTCTGCTTTATTTCAAGTAAAACTAATGCATTTTAGGTTAGTTTTTTAATTATTCATTTTAAAGATTCTTTAAAACGAAGGCAATACTCGGTGATTGACAATTTGAGAATTATGCCCTATCGTGCTGGGTTGTGATTTCTCATTTGCTCAAAACAATCGAATATCCCTTTAGGTTTTCACTCGTGTTATTAAAAACCTTTCAAAACGAAGGCGATGTTCGATGTTTGGAAATTTGAGGAATCGTGCCCTACTGTGCTGGGTTTCGGTTCTTCTTTGGACCAAATAGTTGGGCATCTTTTTGTAATTTTCAAATTATAAATTTTCGAATTATAAATTTTCGAATGTCGAAGAAGATTTGTGGCACCCAACTCGGTCATTCAAATATTATTAAAGAAGGAACCACATTTCAAAAACAGTGTTAATTTTAGACATAAGGACAGTATTCAAATATTATTAAAGAAGGAACCACATTTCAAAAACAGTGTTAGTTTTAGACATAAGAACAGTATTTAATTGATTTGGTACCAATTTTGGGCGTAGTGAGGGTGCTAATCCTTCCTCATGCGTAACCGACTCCCGAACCCATTTTCTCAAAAGTTCGTAGACCAAAATCTTTGTTTTAGTAAACCAAAAGTGTTTTATTAAAATAACCAAATTCTTAAGTGATCTGATCACATCAAAATAAAAAGATCGGTGGCGACTCCCCGTTTTTATTTTTCAAAAAGTCGATTTCCCCCTTTTTTTTTAATCTAAAAATTTTTAAATCAAAGGGTGGTTTCGACAGTGATATTACGAGATTATTCAAGTTCGATATGAACTATTATAGGTATTTACATGGAGATGGTTTATATATATATAAGATACGGATATACGATATAAATGTTACATGTACATGAAATTTTATAATTTTTAAATTTATACATGATTCTCGGATTTTATACGTACACATGGCTAACTTGATGAATGGTTATGTGATAGGCTATGGCCAAATTGAAATGAGTTATGCTTTGAGTTACTTACCTAAATTTAAGGTTATATGGTAAGTTTAATTTTATATTTTTACGAACTTACTAAGCTTATTTGCTTACTCCATTTTAATTTCCGTGTTTTATAATGGTTTGAAAGCTTGCTCGATTTGGAAGTTGTCAAAGATCACGTCGCACTATCAAACTCTCATTTTGGTACTTTGGACTTTATATTTTGGGGTTAAATGGCATGTATAGGTGTTTTGTCTAATCTAGCCTATATGTCTTGTTGTGTTTTGGCTAATAAATTTGGCTTGAAAATGGTATATGTTTGGTTATGTAAATATGTATAAATGACCTTATGGTATGTGGTATATAGTTGCTATGTGTATGCCTTGTGGTGAATTGGTATTTTGGGTACCAAATGGTTGAAGTTAAAATGTGGTATGCATGTTGAATTTAGGCACTAGATCTCATAAGTGAGGTTGACCATTTAGGTATACTTTGGAAGTATATTTGGTATGTTTTAAAGTGATCATTTGATTGTGTTTATGGGTACCATGTTGTATGTGTGAAAGTACTTGTTATAAACTTGATATTGTTGGTTTTAAGTGCCTAATTATGCCTTGGTTCTATGCAAATTGATGTGTATAGGTTGGTATCAATGTGGGTGAGGAATATGACTTGAAAAATGGCCTATTTTTGTCTACACAGGCAGAGACACGGGCGTGTGTCTTAGCCGTGTGTGATACACGGCCAGGTGACACGGCCGTGTGTGACACACGTCCCCTGATATTTTAATAGAAATCAAGTCAGTAGCTTCACATGTCCTAGCACACGAGCGTGTGGCACAAGTCAGTATACTTTTCAGTTTTCACACGGCCTGGCACACGGGCGTGTGAGGCCATTTCGAGGGGTACACGTCTTGGCATACAGGCGTGTGATTGGCCGTGTGACCCAAGTCAGTGAGTTACACCGGGTCTGACACGGGCTAGGACACAGCCATGTGATCCCATTTCGAATGCCCACACGGCCTGAGACACGGGTGTGTCTCTTGGCCATGTGAACCTGCATTTTGAAAAATTTTCCATGTTTTCTAAAAATTCCTTCATTACTCGGTTTAGTCTCGAACCACTTTTAATGTTTATTTAGGGCCTCGAGGGCTCATATTAGGGACTATATGATTGAATTTGAATGGCTTTTATTTACAATGAGAAATGAACATGAATTGTATGATTGTTTGAGTTATAAGTCCGGTAGTGCTCTGTAACCCTGTCCCGGCGTCGGATACGGGTTAGGGGTGTTACATTGTGATTCTTTATAAACACATAACTTTAAAGGCTTAATGTATGATTTGATCCTGAAACTATACAATATATATTTTTATTTTTGGCATCTAAAGAGAATATATATCTTATTTTTCAAACTTTTGCTCCCCTTAAAAAATTCCCAGTTATTAGAAAAAGGTCTAGCATCAAGTTTGTTAAAATTTCCACAATGTGCTAGGAAGGATGTTCAGCAGGACATTTTTGTTCTAAGAATTAATGGTTTGAAATGTTATAATATTCGCAATGAAAAAATAGAATGTGAAATAAATGGAAAATTTAATTATATGTGAGAATTCATTTTCGGTGTAATGAAAAACTTAAAGGATGAATGTTGCATATTATGCGAAAGACGTTAGATCCCATGAGGGTATGTAAAGGGTCTTGGATGGCTAGTCAATAATGGTGGCCAATGATGAAATGAAGGCGAATTAGTGTGGTTGCCAACGATGAAGAAAAAGATGAAGCTATAGTTACAACAGATGAAAGAAAGAAGTGAGAAATCTCAAAATATTATTTATTAAACGCACCATGTGATGCCCCAAAACCTGGCCTAGAAGTTTAGTCCGAATTCTGGAGGTCACATTGATCACTGAAGTCATCGTAGGAAAAATTTTAGTTTAACCATCTAGAAAACAGACAATATTTAACTTATGTAAAACTCTCCTTTATAAAATCTCGATATTACAAAAATTTCTGTCTGAAAGACGCGTACGTGCGTAAAACCCAAAATTTATACCACAATTATTCAAAATAAAACTTACAATTCAAACCGTTTACTTATAAATGTGGAAATTATGAAAATACTTTTAAAGTTGAGTTCTAAAAGGTGGCTATCTGAGACCTCTGACGTGCCTAGTCCAGCAACAGCAAACAGAAATACCTGAAAAAGGGAAATTGAGGGGGTGAGCTATACGAGCCCAATGTGAGATCGAAACTTTAGAAAAACAAATATTAAATGACACAATAAAAAACATGACAACGACAAATCGATATCCAAATAATCATCAGACATATTGCAGTTAAAACTGCCAAAATCAGATTAGGCTTCATTCTCTTCATATCCCAAACCCGAAATCATAATGCAAATGCACGAATTCACACCAAACACTACCAATTACACAGGTGCAAAAGATCATAATTATTCAGTTCGTTACAGAATCGATGTACACAGTGTCCAGGCAGTTTCACGCACACCCACGTCACTTAACCATTGAAGCAGATAATAATTTATTAGGCAATATCACATTAACGAGTCACTTAAATAATGCAACATTTACATATAACAGATATGTCCGAGTCAAAACAGAGTCTCAACTACCCTTACTAAGACCTAGCCAAGGGTCGGAGCACAGAGAACCACAAACAGGTCATAACTCAACATAGTACAAAAATTTGTCAAGGTAGAACCACATGGCCTTGTGCCCCAGCTGTGTGGAATTGTCCAAGCCGTGTGAGGGTCTACATGCCCATGTGGAGGTTACACATGCCTGTGTGAAGGCCCCACACGCCCGTGTGGAGGGGGCACAGGCTCGTGTGAACAGCCCTTGTAACTTATTGTCCAAAAGTGTTAAAAATTAAGAACAAAGAAGACACGGTCGTGTGGAGATCTCATACGGCCGTGTGGGACACATGCCTGTGTGGCCAGGTCGTGTGGTATCAAAAATCATCGATAACCCTAAATTCCAAAACGCACACGCCCGTGTACTCAAAGGGCATGGCTGTGTAAAAATCAACTAATTTTACCAAATCAGCCATACCTCCATGTGGCCAGGCCGTGTGGCACCTAATCCTACCTGAAAACCTTAATTCCCAATTCCACACGGCCGTGTGAACAAGCACACGCCCGTGTGGCCACCCATGTGGTCACGAAACCACACCGAAATAGCCTGCAAAACGTGCCTTTGATGTTAAAATGATCCCCAACTTTCAACAACACAAAAATACATAAAAAAACACCCAGAATTTTAAGCAATTCCACAACAGTCAACACTTTGATTGGCCAATTTCAAGAACACACAAAATATGTCGAATTTCACGAAAACAAATCAGAAATTTGATAACGAAAAGGGAGAGTTTCTGAATGCACACCTTAGACGCGATAGCAAACACCAGAATCGTTCGATTCGCTCTTCCAAACTGATTGAAAAACCTCTTCCACTTCTGAAAAATTGAATACAAATAGAAAATCTCCCTCAACAGACAACAATTAACTGAAGAAACAACGAACTAAAATCAGTTGATTTATTTTGGGGAAAAAAAAGAGTAAAACAAAAAAAATAAAAAAAAATGGTTTACAGAGAACTTAAACCATGGGAAAACATGGATTTATTGAGTTTTTTTTTATTATCCCCAAAAATGAAATAATAAAAGTGATAAATAAATATCTCAAACTTAAAACAATTTAAGACAAAAAGACATCAAAATCCTCCAAAATACACATATGAGGATTCGAACCTAGATCCCAAAGGTACACTAATACTCACTCAACCACCAGACTAGCAGACCCATTCTGACATCAAAATGCAAAGACAAACACAACTGTCTGATCTAGCCACTTACCCTACCTACAAATCTCAAAACTTCTAACCGCAAATCTGGAGTGTTACAACTCACCCCTCGTTAAAGAAATTTTAACCCCGAAATTTTCAACTAACAGAACAGTGGTATAAGACAAACTACACCACTATGCTCCCGCTGCGCACTCTAGTCCCGAAGCGCTACCACACTAGACTTGAACTAAGACCTCACACACAACCAGAACACTTAGTTATTGAAGTAGATACATATTTGTTCATCACACACATAAACGTTATCCAACGAATAAGCAATCAATGTCATTCAAATAAATGGCACACAGAGTCACAACAACCTAAAACCATACCTGTCTCAATGTCGTCGCGGACACTCCCTAATTCGATGATCCGTGGACCCACATCTAAGACACACTCCCAACTTCTTCTAACAGTTTCTTGAATGGCACTTCTTACAGTGCCCACAAACTGATACGCTCGCCTCATTACTAGAACCATCCACACAACCTTTATTAACACCTAACTGCGTTCTTGTATGCTTCGGAGACTTAGGCTGATTGTCACTCGCGATAAGTTTTAAAATTTATAATTGATCGTACTTGAACTAACTATTATCACAATGAAGGCAAGCGTACCTATCGAATAGTAGTATAGTTTTAGGAAGACCGGATGTCGAACCCAAAGGAACTAAAAATACTAGTATTAACTTTCTTTTTATAATCTAGCCTAAAAATAATGAATGTTGTTTTATCTATCTAATTAAATTACTAAGAATGCACAAAAAGTAAATTAGGGAAATACTTTTGGAAAAACTGATTGATTTAGAGAATACCCAAGGAAGAATCCACCTAGACTTCACTTGTTAATTGACTCTGAACCAGATGATTTATTCACTTGACTTGATCCGTAGAAATCCCTGATTTATATTATTATCCCTATTCAAGACTAACAACGTCTAACCCTAGGTTGATTAATTGAAATCTCTTTCTAATTAAAACCCCTAGTGTTGCATTAACTCGATCTATGGATTCCCTTATTAGATTTGACTCTAATCCGACAGATTTATGTCATCCTATCTCTAGGATTGCATGCAACTCCGCTTAATTATGAATGATGTACTCTTAGACAGGGACTATTCATCCTCCGAATAAGCATAATAATACTTGAATCAATATCCTGAAATATTCAAACAAGAGTTAAAATCATAATTAAGAACAAATCAAGTATTTAGCATATAGTTCAGAAAATATTAATGAGATCTGTCTTAGGTTTCATCCCCTTAGGTATTTAGGGGATTTAGTTCATAACTATAAAAGAAAACTCAGAAGAATAATAATGAAAAAACATAAAGAAACTCTAAAAACCCCTGAAGGAAATTGAAGGGAGATCTTCAGTCTTAGAGGTGAATCCGGCTTCCGAGATGGATCAATCGACTTCTTCGAGTAATTCCTTGCTTCCTACTCTCCGTCCCCCTTCTCTCCTCTTTTAGGGTCTTTTAAATAGGCTTTAGAATGCTTTCCAACCCTCAAAGTTGCCCTTTTCCAAATAGAACTCAACTTGGGCTCGACAGGGACACTCCCGTGTGACACGGCCGTGTGCGATTACTACAGGGAATGGTTAAGGCTAAGAAATAGATACGCCCGTGTTGAGGTCATTTTAAGCCGTGTTTAATCCTGCTAGAATGGCACGGGCATTTGTTCTACCCGTGTGAGGAAGTCTAGGCCGTGTTGATTTCCCATGTCGGCCTATTTTCTCCGTTTTTAGCCCGTTTCTTGTTCTTTTTACTTTTCTATGCTCACCTAAGTATAAGATATGAAATTAAAAGATTAGGAGCATCAAATTCCATAAATCTAATGTTAATTCATCCAAAAATATGCTAAGCATGGGATAAAAATATGTATAAATTACGACTTATCAAATACCCCCACACTTAAGCGTTTGCTTGTCCTCAAGCAAAATCCTCAATTCACCATTAAGAAGTCATTTTTCTCAACTTATAATTCCCATCAATAATATCTCAAAATAATCCATAAGAAATCATACATTGAGAATTCAACTAGAAGAACATTAAAGTTTCAAACATTCCAAGTTGAGCATTTTATCATGAAAAACATAGGTATCTCCGCTCATTTAAGTAATCACCTTTGATTCAAAATATCACAGAGTTTAACATCCTCATTTAAAGATTCACTTAAATCACTCGAGGTGTTTAAAGATAATGAATTTAGCAATCAACAGTCAATATGAAAAGTTATTACCATAGGCTTGCATGGAAATCAAATCTCCACCACTATATATTGAGATGATACATTAATCAAAAGGTCTTTAGAAGGTTGTAACGAGGCTTTAGTTAGGGGGTGTGGTTACAAGCTGAAAGAGAAGTTTAGAATCGAGATTGAATTGAAGAATTACTTAACTAGGAAAATACTAAAACCTTGAAAAATTACATTCCTAATTTAGATCACCTATAATTGAGCTTTTCTTTTAGATAACATCGTTTTAACACAAGCATTATATAATTTCATCATCATTTCTTTTTAGAACAAATCAAGTAACATAGACTAATTATCAAAGATAAAATATAGCTAAGCAATTTATTCAAATCAAATCTCGACAAAAAATAGGGATAAAATTAATTTAGGGGATTTCAACAATAATGAGTTATGGGTTAATATTGAGGGTAAATCAATGAATGAGATGTTAGGCTCAAAGGGGTTCACTAAGGGTCAATTGTGAAGGTAGGCTTTTATGGAGTGAGTGGGTTAAACCTAAGTGCCTCTATCATCTTGACATATCAAATCAAATGGTGTGGTCTTGACATGCATAATCAAGCAAGTTCTAGAATAAAAATTCGATATTGACGCACTCAAAGCAACAATAAAAGTGAACATGAAAGAAATAATAGATGCTCTAAAGGCTCAAAATCTCACAAAAATTATGGCTTTTTTATGTTTAAACCTGTGGATTTCAATTCAAGATAATACCTAAACTTGGGGAAAACAACCTAAAAATTTTAAATTCTCAAAAATCAACTTATCATGCTTGATTCTCTAATGTCTTAAAGTTTAAATAATCAATGCATGAATGCCTATGTTTTAATTCAAGACATATCAATAAAAATCATAAATTAATCAAATTTCATTCTAATAATGATATGAGGCATTTACAAGAGAACAAGACAAAATTCAAGAATTTTTCTGACAGTGATATAATTGACCCCCCACACTTAAGATGTACATTGTCCTCAATGTACAAAGATAAAGTTAGTGGCACATATAGACATAAGATCATAAGATAGGGAGAGAGTTGAAACTTTCTGAATGTTAAATAGATGAAATCCATGGGTTGGAGTTATGTAGAGTGGAGGAGAATACTCCGGTGGTGGTAGAGGTTGGGTTCCACAAGTGCTGCGCCAAAAGAATATTATATCTTGTCGTAGCTATGGTCGTGGTCGAGCAGGGCATAGCAATCGTGGAGAACCTTTTCCAGTGGAGTTTCAAGTTCCTATAGTGAGATTTGGAGCTCTTTATAACTGTGATAGAATCAGAAATTTTTTTGGAAAATAGAAAGAAGAATAATTACTCGTAATGAACTACCTGAAATTATAAATTGTTTATAAAACCTAAAAATAAAATAGTAACAAAATAAAATAAAAAGTACTTTTAGAGGATAAATAAAGATAAAAGTGAGAATAATAATAAAAAATAAGAAATAAATTAAAAAAAATCTTTAAACATCGTTATCGCCGGATGGTTCGCGAGGTGGTGATGGCGATGAGACATGAAAGTGCTGACAAATCTGATATAGAGTAGCATCAATGTGATCAAAACGCTAAAAATACTGTTGCTAAAATCGAGTAAGGTGCTCAAAGATGTCAGAGTATGAAGCCGCCGCATTAACTGAACGATGGATGGGTGGTGGCTGAGATGGTGGGTCCGAATTGCGTCAGCAAGTTGGACTTGTTCAAGTGCGGCTCAATCAATACAGCGGTACACATCTAAGGGTCGGGCCTGAAGTATCTGAAAGAGTTCTTCCTGGGGTCTCACGGGAAACTGAAGGAACAGGTGTCTGATCTCTGTGGTAGGAGCTGATGAAGATGACGCTCCTTTTCATTTTTTCGAGGTAAGGCCAACTGTTTTCTTACCACATGAGGTTGACATTGTATACCTATAATGAAAAATCGAAGTGGAATGAGAATGTTTTCATGGGGCTCACGTACTAGATGAAAAAAAATACACTAAAATAATTAAAGCAATTATATCAAGTTATTATAATGAATAAGACTATGAGAGTTATGCTAACGAGAATACCTAAAGAATGAATGCATGTGAGGTTGATAGCATGAAACCCATAGAAACAAGAAAAATGGATGAATGTAGCATAATATATTGACTAAAAATGGCAAATTTCTAGCGAAGAGCATAAGTATTACTATCATTACTATGAATAATCACTCAAAATAGTCAAATGAAACAAAATAATCATGAAATAAGTAAAATATTTGAAGAAAATAGAGAAAAAAGAGTAAAAAAACACAAGAGGGAGGAGCTTGGGCGTTGGAAATGGTGTTGAGGTCGGCGCACGGGCGTGGCAGGGAGGCGTGTGGAAGTTGCAGCGGCTAGGGTTAGGGATTTTGGGGAAGGGATAATGAATAGTGAGAGGTTTATATAGATTTTGGGGCACACAGTCGTGGAACACGCCTGTGTGCCTTTATTTTTTAGCCCGTGTATTTTGCGTTTTTTAGATTTGGGTGTATCTGATAGTTGGTCCACGCCCGTGTTCCTTGGACGTGTTGGTGCACACGGCCATGTCACACGGCCGTGGCCTGCTTCGTTCACTTTTCCCACACCAGTGTATGTAGGCCCACGCCCGTGTTAGTTTAACAGTGTCGACCACGGGAGCTGGGCACGGGCGTGTCGCACGCCCCTGTTACTTTCTCAATTTCAACCATGGTTCTAAGACACGGGCGTGTTGCACACCCGTGTTGTTTTGGCAGGATTGCCCACGGCTATGTCGCACGGCTGTGGTAACTTATCGCATTCCGTGTTGGGGAAAAAATTTGCCCTGTTTTCACACGGTCTAAAGCACGCCCGTGTGCCTGGCCGTGTGGGTTTGGAAAACCTATATTCAAAAGCTCAGTTAGTGAGTTAGTTGTTAATCATTAAAATTTAAAGAAGTTAATACTGTTAGTACTCGGGTTGCCTCCCGAGAAGCGCTTATTTATAGTCTAAGCTTGACTTACCTCGATCTCACGCGGTCATGGTGGTTCGAGGAGTTTACACTCCTCCTTTCTGCTATCAGTTATATCAACATAAGGTTTTAAACGAATACTATTTACCTTAAACGTACCGAATTTGGAATGAGTTACCTCGACTGTACCGTATGGAAAAATGCTAAGTACCGTAAGAGGGATTGCTCTATTCAGTTCAAAAGTGGCAATACGAGGGTCTGCTGCATCTAATAGTACCTTGTCCCCAACCTTAAGTTGATTTGGTGAAAAATCGAGTTCGTCATAGCGTGGTTTCGATTTATCATGTTCTTTCGGTTTCTGTATCCTTCATTCATCTAGTTCCTAGATCCGTAGCCTTCGTTCTTCATGAATAGGTCCTTTGTTGTTACATAAACATGGCTCATTTATGCTCTTCGAGCGTGTTTCCTACGAAGAAGGTTACACCACATGATCAGTATTAGTAACATGATTTATACTACCACCCTCGTTACTCGAATTACGAGCTTGAAGAGTAATTGTTTCATTACCCACACGAAGTGTGAGTTCACCTATATCAACATCAATAATAGTCCTAGCAGTCGCTAAAAAAGGCCTTCCTAAAATGAAAGGCACATCCTGTCCTTTTCTATATCTAGAACAACAAAATCAACTGGGAATATAAATTTATCAATTTTTACTAGTACATCTTCAATGATACCCCTAGGAAATCTAATGGTTTTATCTTCCAATTAAATGCTCATCCTAGTTTGTTTAGTTTTTCCGAGACCTAGTTGTTTAAATATTTTATAGGGTATGACATTAATACTAGCCTTTAAATTAGCCAAAGCATTTTTAACGTTTAAACTACCAATTAAATAAGGAATCGTAAAACTCTTTGGGTCTTTCAGCTTGTTAGGTAGCTTATTCTGTAGAATGGCTGAGCAAACTGCATTCAATTCCACATGCGACTCCTCATCCAACTTCCGCTTATTCGCTAAAAGCTCTTTTAAACACTTCATTGCGTTCGGCATTTGCGAAAAAGCTTTAATAAATGGTAAGTTAATATGTAATTTCTTTAGCAGTTTAAGGAATTTACCAAATTGTTCATCTGAGCGGTCTTTCCTTGTCGCATTGGGGTATGGTACACGAGGTTTGTATTCTGTACTTACGGGTTTCTGCTCACTGTGGTCTACTTTATCCTTACCTTTACTTACCACAATTCTTTGCATTGGTTCTAGTTCAGGCTCAACTAATCCTTCTTCACCTTGAACGTTAATTGCATTGAGTTGTTCCTTCGGGTTAGGTTCAGTATTACTTGGCAAGATACCTTGTGATCGTTCAGAAATTAATTTGGAAAGCTGGTCTATTTGAGTTTCGAGCCCTTGGATCGACACTTTTTTATTTTTAAGTACTGTCTCGGTATTCTGGAAACGAGTTTTTGACACCGAGATGAATTTTGTTAGCATCTCCTTAAGGTTCAGCTTCTTTTCCTGTTGATAGGGTGGTTGTTGCAAACTTGGAGGATTTTGTGGCCTTTGATTTCCTTGACCACCCCACAAGAAATTTGGGTGGTTCCTCTAACCTGCATTATACGTATTACTGTATAGGTTATTTTGAGGTCTAGAGTTATTATTACCCATATAGTGGGCTTGTTCCTCCTCGGTTGTAGGATTGAAGGATTAATATTCTGTGTGTATGCCTCCTCCATTTGAATTACACCTCATCACTGGTTATAGTCTCTACATTTCCAGAAAATGAACACAAAATAAATACAAAAATCTAAATTTCTAATCTTACGGTCTCGAATTTTCACCCTGGACCAGCATCAGAGTCTAAGACGTTTCATTTCCTCAAAATCAGTGAAACACACGTCATTTAAAAATACTATGGTACGGTTTATCAAAGTATTTTTTTTAAAACGAACACGCGCTCATACAGATACGTAAAAACACAGGCCGAGTTTTTTGCAAACCTGGTTCTGATACCACTAAATGTAACGCCCAAAACTCAGCCTAGAAGTTTAGGCCGGATTTCGAAGGTCACATTGATCACCGAAGTAATCGTAGGAAAAAAATTAGTTTAACCATCTAGAAAATAAGCAGTATTTAAGTTATGTAAAACTCTCCGTTGTAAAATCTCTATATTACAAAAATTTCTGTCCGAAAGATGTGTACATATGAAAAACCCAAAATTTATACCACAGTTATTCAAAATAAAAGTTACAATTCAAACCTTTTACATATAAATGTGGAAATTATGAAAATGCTTTTAAAGTTGATTCTAAAAGGTGGCTGTCTGAGACCTCCGACGTGCCTAGTCCAATGAGATCGAAACTTCAGGAAAACAAACATTAAGCGACACAGTAAAAAATATCACAACGGTAAATCGATATCCAAATAATCATCACAACCAAAACAGACACATCAGTACCGAACATATCGATTTATGTACTGTTAATCTTGTAATCAGACAGACAAAATGCGGAACAAATGCAACAATATGAAACGCACCTATCCAGCCAAACCTCCATTCACACCACAAATGAGCTATAAGAAACTCAACCAACCTTGCACACCACATAGGACCTCGAAAGGCCCATCTAACCCTACATACCACAGATGTGGAACTAACCCACGTAAATAGTAATATGCAGCTGAGCTGCCAGAAATATCGTACTGTACGGTAAACCGCTATATAAACATATTGCAATTAAAACTGTCAAATCAAATCAGACTTCTTTCTCCTCATATTCCAAACCCGAAATCAAAATGCAAATGCATGAATACACACCAAACACTACCAACTACACAAGCAAGAAAGATCATAACCAGTCGATTAGTTACAGAATTAATGTACACAATATCCAGACAGTCACACGCATACCCACATCACTTAACCACTGAAGCAGATAATCATTTATTAGGCAATATCACATTAACGAATCATTTAAATAATGCAATGATTGCATATAACATATATGTCCGAGTCAAAACAGAGTCCCGACTACCCTTACTAAGACCTAGCCAAGGGTCGAAACACAGAGAACCACAAACAAGTCATAACTCAACATAGTACAAAAATTTGGCAAGGTAGAACCACATGGTCGTGTGCCCCAGCCGTGCGAGGGTCTACACGCCTATGTGGAGGCTACATACGCTCATGTGAAGGCCCCACACGCCCGTGTGGAGGGGGCACACGCCCATGTGAACAGGTCATGTAACTCACTGTCCAAAAGTGCTTAAAATTAAGAACAGAGAAGACACGGCTGCGTGGAGATCTCACACGCCCGTATGAGACACATGCCTGTGTGGCCAGGCCTTATGGTACCAAAAATCATCGACAACCCTAAATTCCCAAACGCACACACCCGTGTACTCAAGGGACATGGCTTTGTGAAAATTGACTAATTTTCCTAAATCAGCCATATGGTCGTGTTACACCTAATCTTGCCCGAAAATCCTAATTCTCAATTCCACACGACCGTGTGAACAAGCACACGCCCCTGTGGCCACCCATGTGGTCACAAAACCATTTCAAAACAGCCTGCAAAATATGTCTTTGATGTTAAAACGATCCCCAACCCTCAACAACACAGAAATACATCAAAAACACCCAGAATTTCAAGCAATTCCACAACAATCAACACTTCGATTGGCCAATTTCAAGAACACACAAAATATGTCAAATTTCATAGAAAAAATTAAAAATTTGATAACGAAAAGGCAGAGTTTCCGAACACACACCTTAGACGCGATAGCAAAAACCAGAATAATTCGATTCGCTCCTCCAAACCGATTCAAAAACCTCTTCCACTTCTAAAAAATCGAATACACATAGAAAAAGTCCCTCGACAGATAGCAATTAACAGAAGAAACAATAAACTAAAAGAAATTGATTTATTTTGGGGAAAAAAAGAGTAAAACATAGAAAATAAAAAAATTAGTTTACAGAGAACTCAAACAATGGGAAAATGTGGATTTGTTGAGTTTTTTTTATTATCCCCAAAAATAAAATAATAAAAGTGATAAATAAATATCTCAAACTTAAAATAAATTTAAGGCAAAAAGAAATAAATAATCTCTCAAAATACACATATGAGGATTCAAACCCAGAACTCAAAGGTACACTAACACTCTTTCAACCTGTAACGCTCTAAAATTCTTATTTTTGTTTCTGTTAAAATGTGACAAATGAGTATTTACTTTAGTGGTTAAGTGTTCTAGGTGTGTGTGGGAGGTCCCAAGTTCAAGCTTTATCTTAGGGGAATTTTTGTCTTTTTCTGAATATAGCCTTAACCTTGCTCAAATGGTTTAAGTTTAATTTGTTGTAGGTATATAGCAGAATGAGCCTGTTGGTCTGGTGGTTAAGTGGAGTGTTAGTTGGTTGGAAGTCCTGTGTTCGAGTCCCTGTGTGAGCAAGGGAATTATTTTTGCTTGAGGCGTGTGGCGTGTGGTAGAGTTCAAGTTAAATTGAAATTTTGAGTAGTGGATGCTAGTGGGTGGTTAATTGAGAAATTTTAGGGATATGGGAGCATAATCTTAATTTTGGTGGTTATCTTTTTCTCTTCTTCTAAATTCCCAAAAGCTTTTGACATAGAAAAAACTTCTTCTCTTCTTCTCTTCGATTTTTCTTTTCTTTTTCGGTAAACTTTCTTTTAATGCTTTAATTTGGATCGTGAGTCCTGCGTTAAATCATTGTTCTACTGTTTCCTGTTCTTTAATCAGCTGGTAAGTGGGAGTTTTATTTCCTTTAACTATGATTTAGGTTTGATAGTGTAAGTTCGTGAGAGTAAAACATTAAAATCTATGTTTTATTCTCAAATCTTTTTGTAGGATTAAGATTTTGCTTTGCTCAGCTGCAAATTATTGATTATGTGCCGCATTCGGTACTACTTGGAGTGTAGGGATGGGTGGGTGTTTTAAACCCCACATGGAGTGTAGAGATGAACAGAGATGGTGTGTAGAGGCTGGTGGGTAGGACTCTGTTCACTGATTATTGTTTGCATTACTGTTATTGTGATAGACTGAAGCCCTAATGCTTAGGTCGGGTTTGGGGTGTTACACAACCACCAGACTAGTAGGTCCATTCTAACATCAGAACGCGAAGACAAACCCAAATGTCTGATCTAGCCACTAACCCTACCTACAAATCTCAAAATTTTTAACCCCAAATCTAGGGTGTTACACACCATTTCATTTAAGTTCTAGCCAAATAGGATGTTGTAGTAGTTATCCAGACATTTGGCGCTTATTAAAAAGATATTGGTCAGGTTGGTTATTTTAGTTTAGGCAAACAATGGGAGTTAGGTTATTAATAAATTTTTGCTTAAAAGGAAGATTTTAATGAAATAGTTTTGGAATTGATAAGGTTGAATATGATCTTATTAATTGTTATGGGTAATGGAATTTGAAGCTTAGTTCCATTTAACGGGAATGAATCATGAAAACTCTAACCTCCCCAAAAGGTTGAATATAAGGAATAAAAAAGAAAGGCATGTTTAACATGAGTTTCATTCCAACAAGACGTGAGTGTAAACTAAAATTTTCTATTATATTTTTGCGTTTTATACTTAGTTTAAAACAAAGAACAGTAGATGAATAGACAAATATTTTGTCCAAGAGAGAAGAGTTGTCAACGTATAAAAAGCGTCAATCGTTGTTGTGTATTCAAGTCAAGAAAAGGTTGGTTTTTTGCGGTTACTTAACTGGTCACCACGTATTGTAATAAAGTAGTTTATTGGAAAAAGAACAAAGAAATGCAAAGGCTTAGAATCGATGAAGAGCAACCATCAAGACTACTTTCTTTACCGGACGATATCCTAACCAATACTAGTTCCCGATGTTTTTAATAAGGTGTAGATGCAATCGAAAGTCTACTACTGAGGTGGGCTTGTGAATCATTGTAGAGATTAAATGGATTTTATCATTTGTAGAAGTTTCGTAGTTGAAATGCAAGTATGATTAAGATTTAAGTGGTTGGGGCATCATATGTAAAGATTCAAGTTGTAATTAATAAATAAAATTTTTATTTTTGAAGTGAAATAGTGAAGATTTATGTTTTTTATTATATAGTTGGTTAGTTTATAGGAGCTTATTAAAATAACAATAAAGTGTAATTACCCTTTCAATTGTGGTGTTAGGGATAAATGAGTGTTTTTTTATTGGTTTGACTTTGAAGTCAACAATATTTTTGTTTTGTTTGCTTGTGATGTATGTCGGTAGTTAGCTAATTGGTTTCTATTTATGTTTTCATTTGAAATAGTTGTAGGTAGATGAGGCAAATCGTGAACCAGGATAAATAGTTGAGGGTAGTAAACTTAAACAACATATTTCATAATGTATGGAAAATTGAAAGGAGACCTTGGGTGCGAGAATGCATTATGTGATTTGCTAACGCCGACAACATTCAAGTCCTAGTTATGCTGAGAACTTCACTCTTCTTAAATCATGGCAAAGTGGTTGAGGGTGAAGGTATTTTGAGGCACGTTGCAACGACCAAGGAAACTATTCATTTACTACACTGACAGTATGTTTAATGCTGCTAGGTGAGGGTGACTTGCCTTACCTAGCAACGGTGGAAGGTTTAGCAAATATGTTACTTTTTTGAAAAAAGATTTAGATAGGAGGATAAGGATCAGTTGTGGGAATTTGTTGCCGAAAATATTGAATATTGAAGGTGCGAACATGATTACATATTTACAGTTATGGTTATGCAATAGGGAGGAATTCTTTAATGCCCATTGTTCACGGTACGTATATGAAGTGGATAGGGAGGCTAAATTTGGTGTCAAATGTCTCTATTGCTGCATTGAAGTAGAGTTGATAAAGCTTATCGTTAGGAGGGAATAAAGATAGGTTTAAGGTTTGTTTGTAATGAAGTTTTATTTTTTGTCTTATTTACATTATGAAGTTTAAATGTTGGAAGTATTACAATTATAAGAATGCTAGAATGATTTGATATACTATTAATGAATTTGAATATTTAATTTATGTAACTACTTAATATTATGCATTCATACAACAATACATAAGTATTAAGTTTTATTATATTGTCTAAGAGTAAATATTTTTTTGTATAACTATAAATTTTGTAAGGAAAATGGATGTGAAGAAGTAAAATATGGAGAAGAAAATTTTAATCTAAAATGTGATGCCGATATAGTGGAAATTGGTCATTTAAGAAAAAATCTTTAACGACATTAATCGTAGATTTAGAAATAACTCCTAAATAATTTTAGTAATAGTAGAAAACTAAAATTTTAGAGATAAATCGTAAATAATTTTAAGAAATTAAAGTGTACTATTGATTGTTTTTAAGTAGACAGTGTCATATTTGTGTTTGATTAAAGAAAAAAGTTTAAGAATTATATCTTTTAATTTATTTTGTACATATTTAATGTGTAATTGTATAAGGTTAAATGCAAAGGTTTTATTATTTAATGTATAATTGAAAATTTTCTATTTAATATGTAGTTTGCACACCAAAAGTGTCTGATTAAAATATTTGTTATTGTTGAATGATAAAAAATTGAGTTGGTGTATTAGCGCTTTGTTTAGTATTACTTAAAAAAACACTTTTGAAAAAAAAGCGGTGCTAAACAAGCTATTTTTGGTTGAAATTTTTTATTTTTAAAAAACACTTTTAAAAAGGAGAAACTAAATTTTTTAGTTTTTCCTCTACCAAAAGCACTTTTGGTGCTTAATTACTTTTTCACTCCTTCAACAACATAGTCCTTTTCCTTTTTTTTCTTGGTGTTTAATTACAAATGTGTTAAAATTATTAATTAAAAATAAAAAAGTATTTTTTTAAATAATAAAAATGTATTAATATCAAATTACAAATATTTAATGGTTTTATTTAATTATTTAAAATATAGTTTATATATTCTAATTAAATTTTATAAATAATTAATATTTATTGCTTAAAAATATTTAAAATTTATATTTCATATATTAAAACATTAACAAGTTATAATAAATTGTTTTTTATATTCTTACTAAAATATAATAATTTTAACTAATTTTAACATTATTTAAATACATATTTGTTACTTAATAATGCCATGTCTAAAATGGACATTTTATTTTTCAAAAGCACATTTTGACATCAATACTAAATACTCACATCTTAAACCAAACTTTTCAAAAGTACTTATCAAAACCACTTTTCCAAGACACTTTTTAGAAGCACTTCCCAAAAGCAATGTTAAACTAGCCCTAAGTCTAACCTAAAATATTTATTTGTTATATTTGAAAAACAAATTCAATCTTCCCATTATGGATAATGCATCGTTGTAGGGAAAATAATATGGATTAGATAAGAATCGAACCTTAGACAAACAATTATGTTTGCTACATGCATTATTGGCTGCATCTTGGCGTGCGCACACCAAGGCAGAGAATCAACACAAAATTATTATTAAAAATAAACTAGACTATCTACAAGTGTGACGGTCAATTGTAATATTTGTGTTACAACAGAACACATAGTATTCTAACGATCAAACATAACAGAGCTTGGGTGATAAAGTGACTAACAATGAAAATGCAAGCAATTATGAAGTTTAGCTAGATACTCACTAAATATTATAGTACGATAATTCATTATCAAAGATTAATTACTGTAACACCCTTTACCCGGTCCGGTCGCTGGACCTGAGTTATAGGTTGCTACAACAACTATCGGAACTTATACACATGCATACATAGTTTCAAATAAGAGCAACGACTACCACTATCAACCTTTAGAGATGAAGTTGTGACTAATTAAACATTTAAATAAATATTAGAAATAGAATTATTCAAGAAATAATGACCATTTTGAAAATTTTTGAAACCCAACTTGAGTATCAATACTAAACAAGTAAGTATCAGTATTTATGAATTAAGTATCGATACTAAAGTAAGTATTGATACCGTTTTAGCTCTCTGCCAATTTTGATTCAAAATGTTTTATCAATACCTTTGCAGTGGTATCGATATTTTTCTCATGAGTATCGATACTCGTGTATGGGTATCGATACCAGATTTAGTTACTTTCAATTTTTGAAAACTTTCCATTCGCAAGGTATCAATATTTTGGTCTCGAGTATCGATACTTATTCACAACTTTTTAAAATTTCACAAGTTCAAACGCTCTTCTTCCTCAAAAATTTGTTTGAGAAAGTAAAACTATTTTGTAAAGATCATGAGATAGATGTCCCCAATTTAAGTGTTCCGTACAAAGCTGGTCAAGGTCGGTCTTGCACCAGAGAGATAACATCATAATTGAGCATCACTATCGGTTTAATATATTCATTGTTGGTATCAATTCATTGCTAACAGAAATGAATTCTCACTCTAATGATGAGGTAGTGGAGTTACTTGTTTTTAGCTCCGCTTTGGATCCACGCGATAATTACAAAGCTTTTCGAGTGGAAGATATCTGCAAGCTTATAAATGATTTTTATCTAGATGATTTTACGGAGCAAAAAAAGCTACACATGAAGATTCAATTGGAACATTTTCAACTTAATGCTCATCAAAGCATGGAGTTGCAAAAAAACTTCTACAGTTGCCTAGTTGTGTCAAGTGCTAGCTAAGACAAATAAGTCAAGTATTTATCCTCTTCTTGATAGAATTATTCGTCTTATGCTAACTCTTCCCATGTCTACTGCAACAACCGAACGAGCATTTTCAGCCATGAAAATTGTAAAGACAATGCTTCGCAACAAAATGGAGGATGATTTTATTTCAACTTACTTGATGATATACATCGAAAGGAGATAGCTCAAAAAATTTCAACAGATTCTATCATTGATGAGTCTTATGAAAAAACAGAGGTTTAGGATGTTAAGTATTGATAAATAGGACTAAGGCCAAGTTTTTTTAATTTAATTTTTGGAATTATAATGATATTTATGAAATTTTTAGTATAGTATTAGTTTTTTTTTTTTTTTTTTGCATATTGGAAAGAAATATTTAATTTTATATAATGTGATTTTTTATTTTAATTTTTTACAGTTAAATCGTTCATACTTTTTTAAAAAAATTAAATTGATTTGTTTAATAAGAAAAAAAAGTATTTGTGAAAAATTGACACTTTTTTACATTAAAAAATGCCATTCGATTTAGATGTTTCACCCCCTTTTGAGTAAAATCCTAGATCCGTCCATGTATATATATATATGGATATTATTTGGCACACTACTAGTATAGTTTTTAAACTCTACAAATAGGGTCAGGGGATTGATAAGTATCCTATAAGGATATAGTAAAATATTTAAAAATAAATACACATGTCAATTTTTTATAGCCGCTTGTGAAATAAAAAAGGTACACTCCTAGTATACTAAATATATATGAATTCACCCTAAATTCTCAAAAATTCAAAAAAGTTATAAAATAAAAAATAAGTAAACAATTTAGAAAATTACCACTTTGACTACATTTTAAATTGAATCTTTTTTTTTATTTAAAAAATTAAGAATATTTTTAGAATTATATATTTTTATTTTTTTGCAAAACTTTTTAGAATTTATATATTTATTTTTATATTTTATTTTTAATATTCTAAATTTAACTAATTTTTCAATAAAATTTAATTTTTTATATATTTTTCCGGAGTTTTTCAAAAATATATTTTAAAATTATTGCAATTTATCTAGAGTTTATATATACACAAATTGAATTTTGGCTTAATACCTCTTTAGACTCTTGTATTATAGATAAGTTACAACTTTGGTACCCATGCCATTTTTTATCAGTTTGGCTTCTATACTATCATTTTGTTTACCCCATTACTCAACTATATTTTCCGTTAAAAAAGTTAAATCACCCAACGACATGTTTTCATGTGTCAACTAAAGTAAAAATTCTTTTTTTTTTAAGTCATTAAATATTGAAAAAACAATAAAAATTTTGAAACCCCAATCTTAAAACTTAGAAAATTATTAAAAAAATCATAATCTATTTTTTGAAAATTATAAAAATATATATTTAAAATTATATGTGAATATTTAAATAATAATATTTAAAAATTTTCATTTTAAAAAAAATCATTTTTTGGAATCTAGTTTTTTTAGGAAATCTTAAAATTTTATGAAATTTTTAAATAATTGTATGTTCTTTTTATAAAAAAAAAAATTAGGGTTTCTTTTTGCATTTTTAATGATCTTTTATATATTTTTAAAGAATATTGAGTTTTTTTAGTAAAAAACACCATAAAATTTTTAAAAAATTTGGCTCATTTGAATAGATGTAGTTAAATATACCCCTAAAAACATATAAAAAAATTTCTCCTCATACGGCTAGAGAAAAAAAATTACTTAAAATCATGTCTATATATGAAATTATAAAATATGGAAATAGAATGTGAAAAAAGGACCCATTTACTCAAAAAGGCCCATTTCCAAACAAAATTACAGAAATGGGCCAATTAACAAATTATTTACAGAAAAGGGCCAGTTCTGGCAAAATGCGCCTACGTGGCCGCATTTTAGGGGGAAAAATCTAGCAAAGTGCTCCTCCAAGGGCGCGCTTTGCTGGCAGTAACGGTAATTTTTTTTAAAATTTTTTTGACCGTTAGGGGGTCCAACAGTAAAAAAATTATAAAACCCCCTTCTTATATTTCACACTTAATTTCTTCAAATTTTAGCCAAAAATCTCTAAAAATTCTCCTTAAAGCTCTCAAATTTCTCATTAAATTTTTCAAAGCTCTTTATAATTAGTTATTTACTTTATTTTTTAAAATTAATATTTTTTTTATAATTTCAAAAATATTTGATCTTATTAGTAATGGCCGGGGAATTAATTTGTCTCGATTATAAACATATCTCCGTCGAACAAATGAAAATGGTAACGATTTATTTTAAATGTTGAATATTATTTAATATTTTTTTCATTTATGTAATTTTAATTAATTTGTATTTTATAATTTTTAATAACAGTCTGTAGATCGGGTGTTACAATGTTATATTCGTAATATGTCTGGTCCACCATCATCGTTGATAGAAAATTACTTGAGGGAAGCTGGTTTTTGGCACGCGGCCACTATAGGTCGAGGGTGCAAGTTGGACCCGAAACTCATCAACGCGTTAATAGAGAGGTGGAGACCCGAGACGCACACATTTCATCTTCCATGCGGAGAGTGTACTATCACTTTGGAAGACATCCAGTTACAATTAGGATTGTCGGTGGATGGGTTCGCACTCACCGGGTCTGTTCAATCTAGTGATTGGGAAGCCATATGTTGCGATCTTTTAAGTGTGATTCTGAATAATATTTACGGAGGTCGGATTGAGATGGCAGGTTAGAGACACATTCCCGAAGCCGGGGAGTGATTAGACTAAAGTTAAAAGAATACGATATGTTCGGGCATACATCCTTGAGATGATTGGAGGTTATCTGATGCCGGACTTGTCACGAAACTTCGTACATCTGAGGTGGCTGTTGAAACTCGTTGATTTTAGAGCAGCTGGCGAACTTAGTTGGGGGTCTGTCGTGTTGGCAACATTGTACAGGGAGATTTGTAGGGCGACACGATCAAATAAAGCCAAAATTAGAGGTTGCCTATTACTACTTCAATCATGGGCTCAGTTTCGCTTTCCATTTTTATGTCCTCGAGCGAACCACCCATATACATTCCCACTCATAACGAGGTAAAATTTTTATTTGATTTTACAATTATTCCATAAATTTAAAATAAAATTGTATGCTGAAAATTTATTTAATTAGGTGGAACCATCCAGCGAGTTATATTGGAATACCTACTGCTTTTGAAGATATACGGCTTCTATTAGACCAATGGTCGGAAGCGCAAGTAAGTATTAAATAATATATATACATAAAATAGTCGTTATATATTTAGTAGTTAGTATTTAGTATTTAGTATTATGTATAGAACTAATATTTTTATCTTGTTCATATAGTTTTAATGGACACCATACGAGGATCCGGCAATACGGGTAGTAATTCCGAAAGAATTCTTTCAAAATTCGAACATTTGGCATGTTAAGGTCTCATTGGTAAACTATTCTATTGTCGAGATGCACTAGATGGATACAGTGTTGCGACAATTTGGATTCCAACAACCGATTCCTAAGGAACCTGAGGTGCTTGATGAGCAGCTCAAAATCGACTTACAGCTAACGAATACGAATTGGCCGTTATTCTGGTCAGAATATATCAAATTTTGGGAAAACCAGTACGATCATATACCTGATCGCGAACCGATCATCGTCCTAGAGTTAGTGTGCACCCCAGATTACATGCCATGGTTTAAAATCCATGGTAAGCCATATTTACTGTTGGAACAGCAGAGACGTCGACAAATCCGTGTGGAAAGAGAACGATGAAGCCCTTTAAATCCAAGGAGAAGGGATGATGGGACGGACCCACCAACAGTGCCCACACAATCACTGGGCCCATCAATAGCTCCCACACAATCACCGAGCCCAATGCCTTAATCGACGACACCCACATCACAGCCCTTTCAGATTATGCCAGGTGCGTATTCTAGCCCTTATATGTATCCTAACCCTTATATGTTTCCTTTTCCCAATCCTATGGCATTTTGGAATGCATGGCCCGGTGCTTCTCCTTTCCCGATGACTCCGATGACTCAACCAATGATTTATAGGCCATCGTCACTGGAGGGATCGCACGAGGCACTGTCAGCGAGCTCTTCTTATTACCATTCCTCATCGCCTTATGGGATTCAAACACCTCCGCCGTGGGTGATGCAAATACATCCACATTTTTTATTCTACCAAGGTGGGTCATCCTCCTAACACCCACAATCAGAGCAACCACAACCCTCGCCGGAGCAACCAAGGAGAAATCCAACACGTAATCGTCGTCCACCGCCATGTGGCACTGATTCTGACTGGCATATAAACTAATTTTTTTAATATATTTTTAGACACTGTTTCTATATTTTTTTTATTTAATAAAAAAAAGTTGTTTTTAATATTTTGATTGTAAATTAATTTTATATTTTTAATAAAATATAAGTTCTTTTGAATAAGGTGGAATAGAAATAATGCAACATCGTTTCATTACAGCACTTATCAATTATTTCGGTTTGGACATGATAAAATTGTATGACCTGGGTTCCTACACCATCCATACAAATTCCGTTTGTTCGTTCTTTCCCAGATGCCCATATTATTACGTATTCTACTCGAGTAAGGTCAACCTTTCGGTTTGCAACGCAATTCTCTATCTGGTAACAGCTTAAACGGAGCAAGCGGTACAGATAGCCACTTACGTTCATCTGAGACAGGTGGGAATACGTGTCTCCACATATTGTACATGTTTTCTATTTTATACACTTCGTCGACATATCTCATGAGATCCAAACAGAAATTCTGACAAGCTACAATTGCATGAGCGCATGGATAATGAAGGCGTCAAACGTCCCACAGTCGCAAGTCCTATTTATCAGGTGTACACAATATTGCCCGCCGGTAATACATTGGCTCGGTCTGTCAAACTCAGTCACACGAAAACATAAGTTTTCGCGATCATGACACACTGCGTGCATGGTGTTGGCCCTCGCCTTCATCTTGTTAATTTCTTGCAATAACTTTAGGGACCATACATGGCCTCCATTCATTTGGCCTTTATAACTCGCTGCTCGCTTTGGAAATAGTTCCGCCAAACGAAAATATGTTTCTCACACAACCGAAGCTATCAGCAAATGACTCGTTTCTTTTATAATATAATTTATGCATTCAGCCAGGCTTGTGGTCATATGACCATATCGTAGGCCGTCGTCGTATGCTTGTGTCCACTATTCGAAAGGTATGTTACAGAGGTAGTCTGCACCTTGATCGTTAACTGAACACAAATTCCCCAACATCTCATAAAAACGGTCGTTATTGATCTCGTACCCTACCAATATAAGTTGATAGCAAAAATTACATACCAATATTCCATTCAGAATAAATTGAATATTACAACCGAAAGTATATTAATAGAGATTAAATACCTATGTTGGTCACTTGCTTTATATTAATAGAGATTAAAGACCCATGTTGGTCACTTACTTTTGTTCAGTCGTAGACTGATATTGCCCATAGTAGTTGGACGCAAAGTACCTTAGACAATACCAATGGTGTGTGCGATCCCATAGGCTTCCATGTCGCTCAATTACTATTATTATTCCAGTGTCCTAATCTGATATAATGTAGATATTAGGTTGAGGGCATACATGCCTCCTTAACCTAGAAAGAAAGAAATCCCAGTCATCAATTGACTCTCCCGGTGTTATTGCAAACGCAATTAGAAGGATTCTCCACTTTCATCCTGTGCCACAGCTAGCAATAGCCGATGGGTATATCTACCATACATAAATGTACTGTCAATTTGTACCAATAGCTTGCAGTATACAAATGCATCTCGACATTGCTTAAAGCTCCAAAATAGACGTTTGAACACTTGGCATCCATGGATCAATCGATCGTTGTAGTACGCAGGGACCGTTTTAAGGTCCGTTATGCAACCTGGGATGTACCTCTCCAGCACCTGACACCACTGTCAAACCTCATTATATGAAGCGTCTCACCCACTATATATCTTTTCTAGCGTATTTTGCTTAGCTATCCAAGCCTTGCGGAAAGAGGGCGTGTACCTCAATTGGCTACGAATACTGGTAATTATGCATAACACAGAAGTCCTGAGATCCGCCTTCAACATCGGTAGCATTAAGGTAGCTATCATGCCTGAATCCATCTTGGGATGATCTTGTGAAATTCCTGTCAACAAAGTACGTTAAATAATGCAATATTAAGTAATAATATTATTATTCAAAATCCTAAACACTCAGTGATACTGTACCGACAACATATGTATGTGGACCTTTGTATTTTTTATCTCCCACAAGCATGTCTTTTTCCTAAGAGAAGCCATGATTTTCCATGAATATGTACCGTCTTACACTGCACACTTAGCCTCAAACTTCTCGGATTTAGATTTAACCACGTTGTAGTTAACCCCGTGATTGATGCTATATTATTTCAAAGCACCAAGAAAACTATCCTTACTGGAAAACTCTTTACCAACTTCCAAATCACCCGAATCGAATGGCGAACTTGTACGGTCATGGGTTCTGTGTGGTAGCTCTGGAAACCCCAACGCATCATCTGCCGATATATCAACATTATGCATGTGGGCTAGAGGCGAGTACGCCCTGAATCGCGAATTTTCTTTTTCTTCATCTGAACCCTCTTTAACGTCTTCAGGTTTGGATGGAACAGGCTCTGGTTCAGAAAATAAGCAACTTCTGCACCATCAGCGTTGGGCTCTCGAGGTGGATCAACACCGGACTCATCATCCAACCCACCATGATCTGCAACGTACGAGGTCCCCTTGCCGGTGGACATCGTAGGGAGTACATCATCCCTTCTTGTAGAAGTTTCGTAACGTCCCCAATCAGATGTGGATTGCCAACCATTAGAAGTTGATGTCATTTCCCAATACATATTTCCAGCATCGAACATCAACCTGCCGATGTGCATGTCCCATCCACTAACCGAGTGTCGTACAGGAGTTGTGTTTTCCATACTGCCACCAAAAAGAAGCGCTTCCGTGTTCTGCCTCCCACTAACGGAGTGTCGGCTAGGGGTCATGTATTCCTCTCGAACAACAGTTGATGTTGAAGTCACAAATGTTTCATTTGGCGATGAAAATTGAACATATATCTCAAGATAGGGTGATCCACTAGCAAGATGAGTTTGCACCATCACCTCAAAGCTACGAACGCCTTTGATATCAAATGCATCATATATCACGAGATCAATTGAAGCACAAAATTGATACTTAATAGAAGAAACCCTACTTGGCGTCGTTCCTAAGATTTTGCGCCTAATTCTTTTACGAAATTCTGTAAAATCTATACTCTGGTTAAAAAACATTCACGTTGTGTTCTCCGATAAAAAAACAACATCGTTCTCGGTGTCACGAACTTTACTATCATAGTAAATAACAACACTAATACATTCACTCATTTTCAATTTCTATTCTGCTTAGCCTCTCTAATTTTTCTTGCTATAACTTATGCAACCTGAGAATGATATTTGCCTCATTTATAGCTTAAGGCCAAGCATGAACTACTGTAGAAAAAAAGCATCCACGTGGGAGCTTTTTTCAGAAATTTTGCTAATAGTGCATATTGTTTGAAGTGTTTTTGACACTATTTGTTCAGAAACGTCTTCTCAAAATTATTTTTTTCAGGAACTACTGTAGAAAAAGAGCGTCCATGTGGGAGCTTTTTTCTGTAATTTTACTGACAGTGCATCCTTCTTGAAGCGTTTTTGACACTATTTGTTCAGAAACGTCTTCTCAAAATTATGTTTTCAAGGTCAAAATAGTTAATTTTGTTAAAAAAATAAACACAATGTTTTTTTTAAAAAAACTAAACCCTAATTTAATTAATTTTAATCCTAAACCTTAATTTTATTTATTTAAAACCCTAAAACCCTAATTTAGTTAATTCATTTAAAAATCATAAACCTTAATTTAAATAATTTTTATAAAATAACACTAAATCCTAATTTATTTTAAAAATCTACTAAAACTTTAAACCCTAACCTATTTTAAAAAAATAACTACTAAACCCTAGCTTATTTTAGCAAAACCCTAACCCTAAAAACCCTAAAAAACTCTAGGAACTAAACATGAAATATCTCTAAACATAAAACCACGGAGCAAAGCGCGCCCCTAGGGGAGCACTTTGCTGGAAATTCTCCCTTAAAATGTGGCCACATAGGCACGTTTTGCCAAAACTAGCCATTTTCCATAAATAATGCTTTAGTTGGCCCATTTTCATAATTTTGTTTGAAAATGGGCCTTTTTGGGTAAATCAGTCATGAAAAAAGATCCATAAATTAACAAATCAATTAAACTTTTAAACTTGTCTCTTTTTTTTCAAAAAAAAAAAAACATTCGTGCTCTCAAAATGCTCAAAAATATCCTTAGGCATTCTGTTATTCGTCTCTAACCCTTTTTCAAAAATTTTATGGTACTTTTATATTAAAAAACTCATGATTGTTTAAAAATATAAAACAAATCATAAAATTTTAAGATTTTTTCAAAAAAAAACCCTAGAATTCCAAACAACGATATTTTTAAAATTTTATAAAATATTTTAAATTATTTCTTTTTGTTAAGTTTCACATAATTATAATTTAAATTTTTTTTATAATTTATAAAATAGATTATGATTTTTTAAAAAATTTAAAAATTTTCTAAGTTATAAGATTTTTTAGGTTTTTTTCCATATTTGTATGATTTGGGGGGATTTTTAATGATTTTTTTTATTTTTTAATATTTAAGAATTTTTTTTTTTCTTTCATTTGGCATTTTCATTGGCTAATTTAACGGGAAATATGTAAATGGGTAACGGGATATACATAATGAAAGTATAGGAGCCAAATTGATAACTAAAGTAGTGTAAAGGGCGAATCTGATAAAAAATAATACAGGTGCCAAGAGGTATTAAACCTTGAATTTTTTACTTTTTTTTTTTGTTAGTTTCTAAAGTATAACTTAATTTTCAATTTTTTCATACATATCTTTTTCAACTTTTATTTTTTGAAATTTTCTAATACTTTAATTAAAAAATTCATTCTTTTTATAATTTTTTGAATTTATATTTATATATTTTACAATTTTCTAAAAAATTACTCTAAAAAATAATATAAGATATACAGAACTTTAGAGTAAATACTCCTAATTTGATCAGTCAGTAAAAAATTATACAAGATATACAAAACGAGAAGAGGATGCCTCTATTTATAATTAATATCCCCTACATTCGGCTCAAATTCAAAACCTATTTACAAGATAGTCTTAAAGAATTTAAACTCTCTATTATAAATTTAAATCACTAAGCTTTAACTAGATAAACTTTTCACAATTTTTCAAGAATAAAGGCAATTTTGACAGGTTAAATAAACCCTATTTATTCAAATGATTGCCTTGAGATGCTATACACACTTTACAAAACCCAAAAGAAAAAAATGCTCTCCTAATATCACCTTTTCTCATTTTACAAAACTCAAACTGTAGCCTTTGAGAAACTTCAGACTGAACATACATAACGAAAAGAAAAATAGAGTGAATGATCATTCAACTTTTAAAACACTTGCGTCATATTTTCTCCCATTTGATCGTCCCTTCCATTTTGGGTAAAAAGAAAAAAAGAGATAGAAATTAAATAACACATTATTTACATGGTTCATGGATCAAAACTGAAAAAAATGGTGACTAATATGACAGATTTTTGACAGCACTCTAAAAATTGCCGAAAATACATATATTCTTTCTCAACTTGGTTCTACTTTCGACTTTACCAAATTTGATATATTTCAGTGTTTTATAATATATTAGAATAAAAGCACTTAAATATTTGAATTAAATAAGAAACTAATCCACCTCTTTTTTCTTTTTTTTCCTTAATACTTTAAAAGAACTGATTTAATAACTTCACGCATTTAAGGAATTGAAAGTAAATTAGGATCAAATAGTAAAAAGATAAAATGACTTAAAAGCTAACGCCAACCACAGATTAAAATTCTCAAAAATACAAGCAAAAGATGCTCAACAAATCCCTTAAAACATCTTCAACAAAACAAACCCATCATTTCATCAAACAGTTTGAAAGCGAAGGGTGAGTTTTAAGTGATTCAGTATCTTTAATCAGGAAGAATTTGCTCACCATCCGCATCTGCTTCAGTCTCTACCTTGGGTTTCGATGGACCTTGGCCAGCTCCAGGAGCCTGCTTCTTCTTAATCCCACTTACAATGTCATCAATTCGTAGAAGCATGCATGCTGCTTCTATCGCTGTCTTAAATGTTTGCGCCTTCACATTGTATGCGTCCCAAATCTGACACAAATGTTTTTAACATTCATTCACAAATGATTTATTAAGTTCAACAACAATCTACAGAGTAGCCTATGTAAAGTCAACTGAAACGAACATTGTGATGCCTCAAATATCCGAATTTAATAGATGCTTCCATCACCTTTCTCCAACATGTTCAAGGGTCATAATTTGATGCATTGTATGGTATCTAGCCTCCCTTTATTTATGAGACCCTAGGTTATGTTACTCGAATTCGAGTGTAAATGCCAGATACAGTATGTATCGGACATGTGTATGTTTAATTCTTGCTAAGTTTTCCATGTATTTGGAGGATCCTTGGAGGGTTATATTCTTGTAGCCATGTCCAAGTGCGTACATGGTTACTACAAGAAAAAAAATGATGAGTCAAGCAGCATAGGTCATAGCAGTCGAGATATAATACTTTTCACTTGACACCTAAAAACCAGAATGCATCACCATGCATTTGCTTTCTCAAACTTGGCAATAGAATCACTCTTTTATTTTCCATCTTTCTCTCTGTACATTACCATGCAAGTATACTAACCCATAAATATCTCACAGAATACACCTTTTTTTTTCAAAACTTGCTTAACAATTCATTTTTAATAAAAGAAAATGGTGATTTTTCTATTCAATATGGTTGTAGATATCTTCCATAGCTCTAATGTGGACAATGTTGTCCACCAGTCCACCTTGTTAACATCTTGAATGGTGTGAAATGGTCACACATAATCCAGGTTTACGGTGAAAATTGCAGCAAAGAAAAGTTAAGGTGGAAAGTGAAATTAAGGTGAAAATTTGAGGACCAACACCATACTCGAAGAAAAGTGCAAATTTCATCATACCTTTCTTTCCTTCATGTCAGCAATGGCACCAGTGTTGCCATCTATGCCAATCCATGCATTTTCACCATTTGCATGCTACAATCACAATTTCAGTAAATGGAAATTGTAAAGTAAAGGGTATAGTCAAAAGTGTATAACAGCACTCTAGAAGCATCCATACCTTTCCTTGCAGAGCAGTCATGGTCCGAATCACATTAACTCCACAATTTTGTGCCAAAGTACGTGGTATGGCTTCAAAAGCAAGAGCAGCAGCTTCATACGGCCACTGTTACACAACCAATGAATATAATAAGCATGCTAGAGACAAAAAGATCAGGAAATTACCAAAACTAAATATCTAAAGGCATTGATGTTTCCAAGTATATATTCGAATGTCAAGAAAGGTTAGCATTCAGAATCCTATAACTAAATTGATCAATGTTATGCACGAAAGTATCAAGCACCTTTTCTATGCCTTCAACAGATGAACTCTTCTGCTTCAAGGTGGCAGAAACGGTTAATTCTGTAGCACCACCTCCGGGAACAAGTTTCGGATTCTTAATTATGTTTCTAGCAACAGACATGGCATCCTGTAATTGAAACAAGCTTCAGAACTCTATTTGATAATAGACGAAAGCAGCACATTGGATCACTTACCTGCAAATTTCTTTCAACCTCGTTCAGGAGATCCTTGCTAGCACCCCTTAAGAGAACCGTACAAGCTTTTGGATCTTTGCAATCAACAATGAATGCAAAGAACTCATCCCCGATTTTTTTAACCTCAAATAGCCCAGCTCCAGTACCAACATCAGATTCCTGCAATTCATCAGGACGATTCACAATAACAGCTCCAGATGCCTTCGCGATTCTGTTGTTGTCAGTCTTTCTCACCCTCCTAATTGCACTGACACCAGCCTTGCTAAGATAATGGCATGCCAAGTCACTAAGTCCTTTTTCTGTAACCACCAAGTCTGGTTTGAATTTCAGAATCTGCAAGCAAAGGCTCTCAATGTATTCTTCTTCCATTTTCAAAAGAACTTCCCAATCTTCTTCCTTAACCAACTCGGCATTTGTTTGGTTCTCCCCTTTCTTATACTCAAGGGGACAGTCAAGAAGAATAATACGTGGGTTGACGATCTTTCGTTTCATTTTGCCAGGCGCAACTACATCTTTATTGATCATCACTCCCTTGAGGACCTTAGAATCTTCCAACTGACCACCTGGTACTTTCTCTACTTTAATATACTTCTTAATATCAACTTCTCGCAGCCCTTGCCCAAGGTCAACTCCGACTGTTTGAGTTGCATCAATTGCCAAATCCTGGATGTTCAAATAAATGTAGCTATAGAAATTAACCATAAAAATATAACATAAAAGAACTTCACTTCTAACTCTTCAGTTAAAAAAGAATAAAATCATCATGAAAGGAATGAAAGTGCTTTGCATCAGAATCTAAATGACTACTAAAGAGATAATTCCTGAGCTACAGTGCAATAAACTGAAGCAAAGATGAAGAACCATATTGAATTGAGGAGCATTATTTTATAAGCTCGTACAACCTCTCTTGTATCAGTAGAATATCTTTTTCACAAATGTGGCACTCCAGTAGGTTACAGCTCCACTCACTAGATGGCATCATATCAAAATTAAGTGCAATCTAATAACAGGCATACAAATTAAAAAGCATGGCAAATGAAAGAAATGAAGGCAAAAAAACAGAGACATCCTAAGTAAAGGTTTAAAGCTATTTTCTGTTGGAGAACCAATGGAAGTGTCAAATTTTCCATACTAATGGTGAGGCACACCAAGAATAACTTAATTAAATACCTAAAGAACCACTTTTTGATGGTCCAATCAAAAAATAGGCACATAGGACATATTTTCAGCTAGGAAGGTATGATTATTATTGTTAATTGAATATAAAAAATAGCTTAATTAAAACAGTTTTATCAATGTTACATGGACTCAAATTCTAGGACAACATTCCCATGTCAACACAACACGAAATTGGGTGTGTAAAACATATCTGATATTGGCAAATGTTGTACAATCATGGTCTTTCATGAGAGCCAAACTAAACACCAAAATGAAGAAAATGAACAAAGAAAGCAATGGGAAATTGCAGGGTCATGTGAAAAAAAAAAATCAATCCACAAACTGAACCAAAAATAGTCTACATCTCCTATTTCTGGACACTCTACAGCCAAATCTACGAGTCTGAATATTTTAGTAAAAGTTAGCCATACACAGAGACAACCGTATCAGATACTCAAATACCCAGAGCATGTAACTACAGTTGCTTTATTTACAGTTTTAAATGTTCCCTGATTCCTTCTGTAACAGACATACATATATATATGTTTTTCCCCTAATGTTGATTGACATAATATTAATTATTTGGAACTAAAGAAGAGGAATCAGTTCTATTCATATTTGAATATGAGCAAACTGCTAAATAATCAAACAAAAGAATGGTCAGGTGATTAGTCTAACATAGGTCAGTTGCAACAAAGAAAACGATTAATTGCCATGCCAATTCAAAGGCAAATGCATATAAATCTATAATCAAAACGCGCATAGAAACAATCTTCAGAAAAAAGAAGACACTCACGGCAATCAGATCACCAAACTGGCTAGTGAACTTTGTCCCTATACAGCTCTTCACAAGTCCCAACATTGTGGCACCTATCATTCAAACATAGAAGCTATAATTTGACAACCCAAAGATATTAAAGATGCACATACAGGGGGATAAAAGATTAAAAAATTGTTATAAAAAAGTTCCCAAGAGAAACATACGGTCTTTGACATCAATAGACATTGCAATCTTGTCAAGCACGGCAATAGCATCCTCCAAAGCCTTATTGTATGCTGCAAATGAAAGGATTCTTCATTCAATGCGAAGTTATGGTTCAAAAGCAGATGTTAAGAATCTAGCAGCGCTTCTAAGTTACATTACCTCGACAAATAACCGTAGGATGATAATTTTTCTCAATAAAGGCTTCTGCAACATGAAGCATCTCACCAGCTGCACCAAAAAGCACACCAAATATAAGTACTAAAGGCAATTGGATCCTAACATGTTGATTAAATCATGGATAAACACATGAACCCATAGCAATTAAAATTCCATTGAGCTTCTGAAAATTTTACCAGTTCTTCAAAAAAACATCTTATAGATAAAAGAATAAAACTGGATAATTAACTACTACGTTAAAAAATATCAAACATAGCACATAAACAGCATTCTGCTGTATAAAGATATACCAAGAACAATGACAGATGTTGTTCCATCTCCAACTTCTTCATCTTGGGTACGGCTCAATTCAATCATTGACTGCCAAGACCAACCACAAAAAGATAAGAAAGAATGAAAATAACACAAATATAGGCGAAAAGGGCATTCACATGCTAAAGCAAATAGATAAGCATGGTGGAATAACATGCCTTTGCTGCTGGATGTGCAAGATCTAACTCGCGTAGGATAGCATTTCCATCATTAGTAACAACAATACCTGGTAGAAAGCAAAACCATATAAAAAACTTCATTGCTTGTTGAACAAGAGTGCATTTAAAGGGTAATAAAATGTTTTTGGGAAATCCAAAAACAGCTGCACGGCAAAAGGCTAAAAAGTATTACCTCCAGAAGCATCAAGGAGCATTTTCAACATGGATCGAGGACCCAATGTTGTTCGAATAATGTCAGCAACAGCCTGTAAAGGTTTTTGGGTAAGTGAATATTGGACAGACAACAAATGAAAATCAAATTCAAGATCCAAAGCATGCAGATGCCTGATTTCTTAGATAGATGAAGCCCATAGTCAGAACTCAGGAACAGAAACTGGGTTTACATTGTTTTTAAAATTTGAGCAGCTGATTCGGCAATTTCATTTCAGATTAATATAAAAAATAAGTAGAACATAATAATTTAAAAAAAAAAAAGAACGAAAGAAATGAAAGACCTTGGAGGCTTGGATGTTAGCATGGTGAACCTTCGTCCCAGACTCCCGTTTCAACGAATCCTCTGCGTATTTCAATGATGTTTTTAGAATTTAAAAGGTCCATTTGAGATTGAAATGCATTAAAAGAAAAGGAAAGGAAAGAAACTTACTTAGAACGAGAACCGGGGCGTGCATGATTTACGATTTCGTAAGTATTAGAGCTTAAAACTGTTGAAAACAAACAAATCTGCAAAGGGTTTCTAAGTTTCTAGTTTCTTCTCAGTGAAAAACCCTACTACAACAATGAACCCTCTCTTCCCCCACTTTTTTCTCTTTGTTTATTATAAGGGGAGATTTGAAAAATGAGCTCCCATTATGGGCTTCCTTTGTGTTCTCGGCCGAGAGGCCCAATTCCTTTTCTCTTTGCTTTTGTGTTTTCGCTCTTGTAAATTGGGTTGCTTAAGGATTATAATGATAATTAATGATTGGAATAATATGTAAAAAAAAGCATTTGGTAATTTTGTTTAAAATTATATTTCCTAATAGGATTACAAATGGGATATTACATTATTATGTTTGGTTTATTTAGCTGGAATTTGTAAGGTTTAAATATTTGGTTGACCGAATGTATAATTATTTAAAAGTACACTTTACTAATTTGTCTTCATTATAGAATTTGATTTATTATAATTTTTATATAAATAAGTAAATATAGAACGTTGGAATAAATTTTTAAATCATAGTTATAATAATTCATGAAAAATTATTGCATCACTAACCATAATTAATATTGTTAGAGTTGTGTGACCTGAATCCCGTTTGATCCTGCCTGAAAAGTTTAAGGTGCAACTCACTTGTTAAAAAAATTTAATAAAATAGAAAGTTCGAGCCTCGATCCTTTGCCCTCAGAAATCCATATAAACCACTAAACTCAACTGGGGGTACGACCAAAGGTGTTGGGCTGAGCCCCTGCGATACAGTCCATGCCGCACAAGTTGAATTCGTATAGGATTATACTTATTCTATTAGACATTAATTATAACAAGGTTGTTTAACCCTTAAAATATGTGTAGTCGAAAACATCTTATATTATTGTTTTTCAACATTAGTGAATTTTTTCTCCTCTGCCCGTGGTTTTCTATGTAAAATCTATGTGTTCTTATTTTTCTTTCTTATTACTTTGCGATTATTATTACTATCATTATCAACGTATATTATAAAAAATATATTAATAAATAAATTATTAGAGTAAATATAATAATTATAATTTTAAAGTATGATATCTACTATTTCATTGTTAAGAAAAAAAAATTATTTAGTTTTAAAGTTTATTTAAAAAAAAGCTTAAATTGATTAAAATAATAAAAACAAAAGGTAAATTAATCAAATATTTAAGTTTAAGCTTGTAATCTAAGATAATTTAACAAATGAGATTGCATCCTATATTACAACATCTTGATACCATTTGGGAATGTAAAATTACAGGGTAGCTGGAATATTAAGAATCTAAACAACGAAATCTTATTCTAGAATGTAATATTATGGGTCATTGTTAGAATTAAGTGACCCTAATTCTTATTTAAATAAAATACGATGGAAAATAAAATAAAAGTAAAATCCATATAGAACTAGACTTCTAATAAGGTTTTTTAAACCTTATTAAACTCCATCTATTTTATATTTACTAGGATAAGGTGTTTCAATCCTACTAGAATATGGCTTTACAAGCCTATAAATGAGATAGTCTATTCCTTTTGTATTGATTCAAATTTTAGACATAGTGAATTTTCTTCTCCTCTCGCTGCGTGGTTTTTTCCAAAGGGTTTCACACGAAAATTTTGTGTTCTTTATTTTTATTTTATTTTATTTTTATTTTATTTTTGTCACAATTGGTATCCGAGCTTAGGTTGTTCATCTCGATCACGGTAATGGCGTCTTTGAAATATGAAATTCATTGTTGGATCGCAACACTAGATTTGCGTTGTGGCGATTAAGATGCAAGCGATTCTTGCGCAGATGGATCTAGAGGATGCCCCGCTAGGGATAGATAAGATGCCTTCGACATTAACGGATGAAGAGAAGAAGCGTAAGGATCGAAAGGCATTAACACAATTGCATCCGCATTTGTCCAATGAAATTTTGCAGGATGTGATGAAAGAGAAGACCGCCACGCATTATGGAAGAGGCTAGAACAAATATGTATGTCGAAAACTCTAACAAGCAAGTTGTATATGAAGCGGCGTCTTTATGCTCATCGTTTGGAGGAAGGTGCGTCAGTACACGAAACACTTAACAAAGTTGTTTAAAGAAATTCTCTCAAACTTGGAGGCCATGGAGGTTCAGTGTATGATAAGGAAGATCTAGGGTTGATTCTACTTTATTCGTTGCCTCCGTCTTATTCAACCTTTAGAGACACGATTTTATATAGCCATGAGTTTCTCACGATTGATGAGGTTTATGATTCTTTAACCTCGTATGATAAGATGAAACATCTTGTGGTTAAACCCGACTCTCGGGAGAGAGGTCTCATTGTTCGTGGGAGACAAGATCGAATACTGATGATGATCGTGGTAGGACACAGAAAGAAATCATCGTGGTAAATCTAAGGGTAGATCAAGTCTTCAAAATAGAGGTAAAACTTGTAACTTCATGAAAGAAAGAAAGGCACATTAAATCTGAGTGCTATAAGCTACAAAATAAGATTAAAAGGAGGTCATGAATCAAAAGGGAAAACAACCGAAAAAAATTCTAGTGAAGTGATGTTGTAGAAGACTACAAATGATGGTGAACTTCTACTCGCTTCTCATCAATGATTCTAAAGTAAGTGAGGAGTGGATACTTGATTCAGTTTGCACCTTCCATATGAGTCCCAATTGGGATTGGTTTACAACTTACGAAACAAATTATGCGAAGGTGTTATTTTGATGGGAAATAATGCTTCGTGTAAGATCGCAGTGTTGGAACAATTAAAGTTAAGATGTTTGATGGAGTTGTCGAAAAACTTAGTGACGTGCGGTATGTTCCGAATTGAAAAGAAATTTAATTTCGTTGAGTACTCTTGATTCAAAAGTGCAGATACACAAAAAGTGGGGTTTAAAGATTTCCAAAGGGTCCCTTATTGTGATGAAAGGGTAAAGAAAAACCGCCAAGTTATATGTTTTGCGTGGTTCTCATCATTCATCGGTGATGCAGTTGTCGCTTCCTCTTCCTTGTCAGATGATGATATTACTAAACTTTGGCATATGCGCCTAGGGCATATGAGTGAGAATGGCATGGTAGAATTGAGCAAAAGAGGACTTCTTGATGGGCAAGGAATTTGCAAACTGAATTTCTGTGAGCACTGTGTTTTTGGGAAGCAAAAGAGAGTTCGATTCACTAAAGGAATCCATAACACGAAGGGAACGTTGGAGTATATTCATTCTGATCTGTAGGGACCATCTAGAGTGCCTTCGAGAGGTGGAGGTAATTATATGCTAACCTTTATTGATGATTTTTCCAGAAAAGTTTGGGCGTTCTTCCTGAATCAGAAAAGTGATCTGTTTTCCGCATTTAAGTCTTGAAAAATTATGATTGAAAAAGCAGACGGAAAACAGATAAAATACCTCCGCATGCATAATGGCTTAGAGTTACGTTCGATGAGTTTAATAGATTGTGCAAGTCGGCGAGGATCGTGAGACACTTGACGATTCGTCATACTCCACAAACAAAACGGCGTTGCGAACGAATGAACAGAATGATCATGGAGAAGGTTCGATGTATGTTGTCAAATGCCAACTTACCGAAGTCGTTTTGGGCGTAAGCGACCTCATCGCATGTTTTTGATCAACCGATCTCCATCCGCTGCCATTGAGAAAAAGACTCCACAAGAGGTATGGTCTGTAATCCTGCCAATTATTCGATTTAAAGATCTTTAGGTGTCCTACGTATGCTCATGTTAATAATGGAAAATTGGAACCGAGATCCATTAAATGTGTTTTTCTTGGTTATAAAGTCGTGTAAAAGGGTATAAGTTATGGTGTCCTCGAAAATAGGAAAGTTGTGATTAGCAGAGATGTTGTTTTTGATGAAACTGCTATGCTTCCTAACTTATCTCTTAAAGACTCTTCCAATAAAGAAAATCAAAAGCGGTGGAGCATCGAGTTATACAGAGTCGACTCCTCAAGTCAAGTACAAAAATTGAGAATAGAGTTGCTTCTTCGCCTCAATACTCTATCGCCAAAAACAGAACTAAAAGAGAAATTAAACCTCCAAAGAAGTATGCTTTGAGTGATCTAGTTGCTTATGCTTTAAATGTGGTGAAGATATAGATGCGAATCAAAAGCCATCAAATTATTCTGAGGCGATTAGTCAGTGAAGACTCGAGAAAAATGGATGTTTGCTATGCAAGAGGAGATGGAATCACTCCACAAAAACAAAACATGAGATCTTGTGAAACTTCCTAAAGGTAAGAAGACTGCTGCGTTGTAAATGGGTGTTTAAAAAGAAAGAAGGGACTCAGGAGTTGAAGAACCTAAATATAAAGCAAGGCTTGTTGCAAAGGGTTACAATCAAAGTTCCAGGAGTGGATTTCACAGATGTGTTCTCCCTGAGTTGTGAAGCATAGTTCGATTCGAGCTTTGCTTGGTATTGTGGCCATGCATGATTTAGAGCTTGAGCGATTAGATGTAAAAAGCGCATTTTTGCATGGAGAACTTGAGGAAGATATTTACATGCAACAACCAGAGGGTTTTACAGATCTCGAAAAAAGAGAATTATGTTTGCTTGCTAAAAAAGTCCCTTTACGGTTTGAAAGCAATCACCAAGGCAAAGGTACAAGAGGTTTGATTCCTTTATGACTTCTCACGATTTCAAAAGAAGTAGTTTTGATGATTGTGTTTACTTTAAGAAAAACAATGATGGTTCTTTTGTGTATCTACTTCTTTACGTTGATGACATGTTGATAGCAAAAGAAAAGACAAAGGAGAGATAAGAAAGGTCAAAGCCCAACTAAATGAAGAATTTGAGATGAAAGATTTGGGACCAAAGAAAGAAGATACTTGGTATGGAGATTCTTAGAGATAGAAAAACAAGTAAATTGTACCTAAGTCGGAAGGGTACATTGAGAAACTTCTTTGCGAGTTCAATATGCGAGTGCTAAGCTCATTAGTACTCCTTTAGCAAACCATTTTAGACTTTCATCGGCTTTGTCTCCACAATCGATGATGAGATTGAGTACATGTCACATGTTCCATACTCTAGTGCAAAGGGGATCTCTCATGTATGCTATGGTTTGTTCACGTCCCGGATTTATCATATGCGATCGGTCAGATTAAGCGATATATGGCGAATCCTTAAAGAACACCTGAAAGCGATTCGATGGATTTTAAGATACTTACGAGGTACTACGATGTTTGCTTACGCTTGGAAGAACCAAGATGGAGTTATTGGGTATGTTGATGCTGATTTTGCTTTGGAGACCTTGATAGAAGAAGATCTCTCACAGTTATGTCTTTACAATCGGAGATTGTGTAATAAGTTGAAAAGCCACTTTGCAAACTACAATCGGTTTGTCTACCATCAAGTTTCGAGTACATGGCGATTCGAGGCTTGTAAAAAGAAGCTATTTGGTTGAAGGACTCTTTAGTGAACTAAATAAAGACCTTCAAATCAAGACATATATTTGTGACATGATCAGAGTGCCATCTTTCTTACAAAAGATCAAATGTTTCATGAGAGAACAAAACACATTGATGTTCTGTATCATTTTGTTCGTGATATTATTGCTCGTGGTGATATTGTTGTGAGCAAAACTAGTACTCATGAAAATCCTGCAGAGATATGATGACCAAGTCACTTCCTATAACGAAGTTTGAGCATTGCTTAGACTTGGTTGGTGTTCATTGTTGAAGTTAAACCCTTAAGGGGTTTTATGGAAGAGGTGGAGAACTTGTTCATGATAAAGAACTTGTTCATTGAGAATTTGTGTCAAGGTGGAGATTGTTAGAATTAAGTGACCCTAATTCTTATTTAAATAAAATACGATGGAAAATAAAATAAAAGTAAAATCCATATAGAACTAGACTTCTTTTATTTTATTTTAGAATAAGGTTTTTTAAACCTTATTAAACTCCATCTATTTTATATTTACTAGGATAAGGTGTTTCAATCCTACTAGAATATGGCTTTACAAGCCTATAAATAGACATAGTCTATTCCTTTTGTATTGATTCAAATTTTCGACATAGTGAATTTTCTTCTCATCTGCCCGTGGTTTTTTCCCGAAAGGGTTTCCACGTAAAATTTTGTGTTCTTTATTTTTTATTTTATTTTATTTTTTTCACAGTCATAATATAAGATTCGGACCACCAATGCACTCTTAAATATTATAAAGAGGTGGTTATTATACATATATAACAACGTTTGATATTAAGATTATACTTAAATTTTTTTAACTTTCAATTAAAAAACTATAATATATTAATAATATTATTATTTAATGATATTTAAATCATATTTTAATAAAATTTAAGAATATAATTACATTTATTAAATGTTATTAAAAACATGTCTTATCGTTTTTATGTAAAATTTAAACATTTTATTAAAATAATATCTTAAGTAAAATTTATAATTTTTATTTCATTTTGGAACAGAACTAAATTTACTAAACTTTGAGACAAGAGGTTGTTATAGAGAACTAATTTACTAAAGGGTGTACTTCATAGTTTATGGTTGTTGTTCTAGAAGAAAAACAGTTGTAGAGAGTAAAAATAAAATATAAAATTCAATCCTAAAAAAAAAAAATTATAATTAAGAGTATCTATTATAAAAAGAATGGGTTGTTACTAAGAAAACCTCCCTATGGGCCGAGTTAAAAGTATCCCATCCACTTCGGTAGATTTGACTTTATTTAAAAAAAAAAACAATACAAGGTTTTTTTCCCTTTATCTCCTAATTTCATCAATTTTTTTTAAAAGTTGGTCATAATTATAATATACTTTATTATATCGAATGTATTTTATATTAAAATTTAAAATATGTTGTAATACCTCCTACCCGTACTCATTGCCGGAATAGGGTACGAAGTATTACCGGAGTTTACAAATTAATTTTTATTTTTTTCAACCAATCCAATTTAATATATTTTTAAGATAGATTCATGTATTTTTATAAGATAACCTCATCACATACCAAAACTAAGATTTGTTAGCCATACCATTGGCTAATCTTATATTCATTTCACAAAATCATTTACTTTATCAGCTTATACATGCCATTGATTCCCAAAATAAAGTTTCTTTATATACCGAAATCCTGAGTTTGATAGTGTGATGTGTCTCCGACCAAATCCGACCTCCGAGCTCTTAACTCTACAAAACAAGGGAAAAGGAAACAGGGTAAGCACTTTGTGCTTAGTAAGCTCATGTAACAAGAATTATACTTACCTAATATTTTCAGTACAATACAATAAACATTACATATATCCATTCAATGCATTATTACCCTAACATGCACAAACTCAACATTCAAGTTAGTACAATAACTTCCATGTATCAATATATTATATACCATGATTGATGAGCTCATCAATACCATAATTTCCATTCTCTTGTTATTATTATTTTTTTCAAATTTATCCCATTAAATTACTCAGAATTTCGATGGATTTTTCAGAGGTACACTTTTAGTGTACAAATCCGGATCCGTCAATTCATATTCATGTGCGCACATGTCCATTTCAAAGAGCACACTCCCGCGAACCTCATCCTTGCAGCGGGATTACCCGTCCAGGCTAAATCCCCTGCAATATAAACTCATAGAGTATTGCCGGGATTACCAGTCCAGGCTAAATCCCCTGCAACGACAATTACTCTAATGAGCTTAGATTTGAATTACCAGTCCAGGCTAAATTCAGACCCTAATTCAGATTACCCGTCCGGGCTAAATCCATTTTACACATATTCTTTGGGAGGGCTATATCAAGATAGGATCACCCGTCCAGGCTAGATCCTTTTTACCGTCAATTCCTTTTCAGAGATCCATCGAATTTTCCTTTCATTCAACCGAGATTTCTTCCCCTTTTATCAAATATGTCAATGTTTCATCAATTTTCATATAATGAACATTCAAATCATATTCATATAAAAAACATACATTTCAAGCATTTAAGAATATAATTCAAGTTACACGAACTTACCTTGATACTTGTTCGTGTACAAAAAATCTACTAATCTTGAACTTTTTCCTTTCCTCGATCTAGCTTCGTATTTGAATCTTCTGGATCTAAATAAATAAATTTAATTATCAATTTAATACATTTCATGTTCATATGCAACATTCTCTATAATTCAACTATTATTTATAGTTCATTCAAAGCTGTCTACTTGAGTCATAGTCACTAAATTATTTTTATCTTGAGCTACAGAACTCCAAATTAGGATCCGATAATTTTCCCTAAAACTAGACTCATATATCTTCTTACCATAAAATTTTTAGAATTTTTGGTTTAGCCAATCAGTACAGTTTATTCTTTAAAGTCACCCCTGTTCTGCTGTCTAACAGTTCTGACCCTTCTTCACTAAAAATTAATTATCTCTTCTTACAGGATTCAAATGATGTTCTCGTTTGTTTCTATTAAAAATAGACTCATTCAGGATTTTATACATATAAATTTAAGCCCCTAATTATTTTTATTAAATTTTTTATGATTTTTCAAAGTCAGAACAGGGGAACTCAAATTCATTCTGACCTTGTCTCACAAAATTCATTATATCTCAAATTTACAAATCCATTGCTTGCACTATTTCTTCTATGAGAAACTAGACTCAATAAGATTTAATTCCATATTTTTTTCATCTTCTAATTCGATTCCTACAATTTTTGGTGATTTTTCAAAGTTAGTCTACTGCTGCTGTCCAAACTGTTTTAGTGCAAGCTGTTTATTACCATTTTTCCCCTAAACTTTTAATAAATGATAATTTCATCCCTACTCAATTAGTCTCTCAATTGAGCTTATTTTTCTCAATTAACACTTTATTATATCACCTTAAACTAGTTTACAACCTTTAGCAATCATAATTTCAGAAATAGACTTTAATTCTAAACATTTTCACAATTAGGTCCTAAAAATCAATTTCCATTGAAATTACCTAATAAAATCATCTCATAAACAATTTAAAGCTTTAATTTCATTCTATTTAATCATAAAATTACATAACTCAACCATGGTGACTTTCAATTTCATCCATGAAATCAAAAACTAATGAATTTAATAGTAGGACCTAGTTGTAAAAGTCTTAGAAACACAAAAATTACAATAAAAAGGCAAGGATTAACTCACTTGGTGCAAAAATTATGAAATACCAGCTTAGAGAACCCTCCTATGGCGTTTTTAGCTGCTGGAATTGAAGAGAAATGAAGAGAAACCTAGATATTTCCTATTTAGTCCTAGTTTTATTTAGTTAATTTTGTAATATTCCAATTTTGCCCTTAATTTATCAATTTTCCTGCTGATTTCATGCCCTTGCCGTCCAGTCGAAATAAATTTTGGGTCTAATTTCCTTTTAAATCCTTTCTCATTAGACACTTAAGCTATTTAATCATTCTAGCAACTTTTACATCTTTTTCAATTTAGTCCTTTTCATTTAATTAACTATCCAAAAATTAAAATTTCCTAACGAAATTTTAATACCACATTACTAACATTTCATAAATATTTATAAAATTGTTTTTGACTCGGTTTTACGAGATAGAGGTCTCGATACCTTATTTTTCCCAATTTCTTCAATAATTTCTTTTTCTAACTAATCACTAAATCGATAAAATTTTTCTATCAATATTTTCATACGATTTTTCTATCATATAAATATTCATGCAAAAATATTGAAATAAATTTCTCTTTAAATCGGATTTGTGGTTACGAAACCACTGTTCCGATAACCTTGAATTTAGGCCATTACATATGTTATCCGAGATTGCACATTGGCTAAAGAAGTTTGGAAACAAGTAATCTTGAGAACTCAACAGTTTAACTTTTTTTCTAACACTCTGCACGAATAATTGTCTCTTAATCTACAGGTCAACCCAAATTCCCACGGTGGGGAAACTAACTGGGCATGCCTCTTCAAACTATTGGCTTGGCGCCTATGGAAGAATCGTAACATCTTCATTTTTTAAGGAAAATCGTGGAGCCTAGAGGAGATAATTAAAACCTCGGTGTCTTGGGCCAAGCATTTCTCCTTAGCAAGCAAACAGGCTACAGATGTTGAAATCAAATTGACCTGTAGAGAACCATTGGTAGGAGAGTGGACTTACCTCAACATAGTTGGTGTCGTTCGAGTGCACTCAGGGGTTGCAGCTGCAGGGGGAGTACAGCGCGACAAAAATGGAGAGTGGATCCTAGGTTACAACAGATACCTAAGTAATTACTCGATCCTTGATGCGGAACTTTGGGCTATTCTTGACAACTTAAAACTCATCCAGCGAAGAGGCGATGCCAAGGTTGTAATTCAATCTGATAGCTTGGAGGCAGTTAAAGCTATTCACAAAAATGTCTCGAAGACCTCATACTCTGCTTTAATCAGAACGATACACCGCATCCTATCCCAAGAAAGCAGTTGGCTCCTACGCTACATTCCTAGGGAGTAAAATCAAAGTGCTGATTTTATAGCCAAATTGGCTTTTGGAGAAAATGAATATCTACAACTAATTAAAACCCCCTAGAAGTAGTCTTAGCACTCATCAAAGCTGATAAAGAGAAGAATCTTTGTATTCCATTTTCCAATCTTGTAACTTAGTTTTGTAAGTTTCATTTTTCACAAAAAAAAAATGTAATATTAAAAAATATTAATTTTAAATAAGGAAAACCAATTTATATATCACATGTATCACAAACTAATTAAAACCGGATTAAACATCAAAGTGTTTTTTAACAATTTCATTATAAGTTCGGATCATGTCTGTTTTTTTGACACAATGTTTAGAACTACCCATAGCCCTTCCCCAACCCATAAATAGAAGGATAATATGTTTCAGTGCACTGGAACCCATGTCCTACTGCATTGGTAATAATGCCTATGCCAATCGAGTTAAGACTCAATTGCCTTAAACATCAAAGTTTTAAATAATACAACTAGAGATTTACCTATACTCATAACATTTACGTTAATATATAGAAAGTGAAAGGTTTAATTCTAAAGTGTCAACGAGATTTTCAATTGAGGTTTTAGAAATGTTGAGATTTGATATTTTAATCTCATCATGTGTGGATTATGTTTAAATTTAATTTAATTTAAGTTCGATTATATTTCGATTTTGTTTATAATGTTGATTTTAACTTTATTTATTTATATGTACAATTATAATTGTTATTGTACTTGTAACATTTAAAAAAAACTTTATGATCTATAAATTTAAAACCAAAATTGTCACATCCTAAAATATAGGGGGTTAATTGAAATAATTAACCAAGAAATGAATTAGGTTTGGTGGTTAAGTAGTTAATGCATTTTTAAGAGGTTTTAGGTTTAAGCCACTCCTCTTTCATTTTTAGCAAACTAGGATAAAAACCACATTAAAATAAATATTGTTAGGAGTAAAACTTAATAAGAAATAGGCTTTAGGCCTAATGGTTAACACACTAGCTTTTCCCCTTACATACTTGAGTTTAAGCTGCCCAAATCCCTCTCTATTTTCTTTTATTTTTTTGCAACAAGAGTAAATTACCATACAGCCCTCTAGGGTATGCAAACCCTAGGTATTTAGTGCAATTTTTCCTAACTAGACGTGGATTTTGTTTTCTCTTCAAACACCAATTAGAAATTTTCTTTTCTCTCCCTATTTCTTCTCATCTTTCTTTTCTTTACTCTCCTTTACATCATATTTTTCATCTTTTACTATTGAACCTTTTCTTTCTTGTATTGAATCAACCCCGTTCTTGATTTCTTAGCGGTATCGTCAAATAACATCCCTAATCTTTGCCAAATATTAGGTAAGTACATCTTAATTCCTGTGTTTAATCTCGAATTTCTGTAGAATTTCTATCCACACTAATCTTGCGATCAATTAAATGATCTTTTATGGATCTTTCCAAAATCTTCGTTAATCTCATTGAATCTTGATACCCAATTATAATTCATGTGAATTTGTCATTGAAGGACTTGATTTAGGTGAATCAAATTAGATTTGATTGCAAGGAACGTTGATCAGACTCCCGGTGAAAGGTGTGTGTTCTTTACCGAGTGAATCGGGGCAAACCGTCTCTAGGATTAAGGCCACACGATCTGCCACACGGGTGTGTGGACCACACGACCGTGTACCCTGAAATCCTAGGCCAGGTTGTGAACCATACGGCCAAAAACCTCCACACGGTTGTGTCTCCCCTATAGGTTAATTTTTCCATTTGCCACACGGCCACAGTCTATTACACGACCGTGTAACCTTTCCACACGACTTCAACCCTCTCACATGACCTAGCCACATAGCTGTGTGACCCCTGTATTACAGATTTACCCATAATTTTATGATTTGTTCAGTTTAGTCCCTAAATAGTCCCTGAACTATTTTTAGAGTTTTATTGTTTCCAAATGAACCCTGATAATATGAGAATTGGAATGCAAGATATGAATGACAAAATTATTATTGAATATGCATGATATGTGAATAAAATATGTCTGTTGTGTCTGTATTACTGGTTGTATGTTCAGTATGTCATATGATACTATTAAATTGAACACATGATAAACACGTCTTTTGCTACTGTATTGATTTTTTATAAACATATTAATTGCTACTGTATTGATTTGTTTCAAGCATATTAATTGCTATCGTATTGATCTATTATAAGCATGTAACACTCCTAACCCGTATCCGCTGCCAGAATAGGGTTTCAGAGCATTACTACCATTTGCAGATCACTAAAAAAATTTTTACTTAAATATTTACCAATTCAATGCATCAATAAATATATTACCATTCAATCAATGGCTTGGCACTTGCCCAAGCATCAACAACCAACACTTGTTAGTGTACTTACACATATTTCATATAAATTCTTATTTTCTCAATATGTCATATTTGAATTTAATACTCGTCTTAACTTACATATTTTCCTTATGTTAACATATAAAAGATAATTTCATATGTACATGTCATGATACATATCATTCTCTTCAATTTTCTTTAATAACATATATCATTTATTTTATTATATCATCATTTTATGCACCATCATTTCCTTATATCTTAGGTATATTTATTTCGGTAATAGTTCGTATTAAACTTAACATAATTTAAACTCCATGTACCTATACTTATTTCATTTATCTATCTTATTAATTATTTCATACAACTATTTTGTACATTTATTTCCATATGACTAATTCCTCGTAAACATTTCACATTACCATTTTGTATAACCATTTCATTTAACCATTTGTTATATTACACGAATATTAGTTGTTCAATGATATCTTGGCGTTTCTCTTCCACGATCTTATTTATCTTCGACATGATGCCATAGTGTCTTTCAACTATGGTCTTACTCATTTTCTCATCATGTTGCCATGGTATCTTTCAACCATGGTCTTATTCGTTTCCGTCATGTTGCCATGGTATCTTTCAACCATGGTCTTACACATTTCATGTCACGTTGCCATGGTATCTTTCAACCATGGTCTTACACATTTCATCTCGTGTTGCCATGGTATCTTTCAACCATGGTCTTACACATTTCATGTCACGTTGCCATGGTATCTTTCAACCATGGTCTTACACGTTTCATCTCGAGTTGCCATGGTATCTTTCAACCATGGTCTTACACATTTCATATCAAAGTTGCCATGGTATCTTTCAACCATGGTCTTACACGCTTCATATCGAGAGCACACTCCCGCGAACCTCATCCTTACAATGGGGATTACTAGTCCAGGCTAAATCCTCAGATAATATAAACTCATAGAGTATTGTCGGGATTACCACCCAGCTAAATCCCTGCAACGACAATTACTCTAATGAGCTTGGATCTGAATTACAGTCAGCTAAATTCGACCCTAATTCGGATTACCCTTCCGGCTAAATCCATTTTCCACATATTCTTCGGAGGGCTATATCGGATAGGATCACCCGTCCGGCTAGATCCTTTTTACCGTCAATTCCTTTTCGAGAGATCCATCGAATTTTCCTTTCATTCAACCGGATTTCTTCCTTTATATCAAATATATCAATGTTTCATCAATTTTCATACAATGAACATTCAAATCATATTCACATCAATAACAAACATTTCAAGTATTTAAGAATATAATTCAAGTTACATGAACTTACCTCATTGCTTGTTTGTGTTTATAATTTCATTGATCCGATATCTTTTCTTTTCACGATCGAGTCTCATATTTGAGTCGCCTCGGATCTCTTTTAAATAAATTGATCATCATTTTCATTCATTTCATATTCTAATGCATTTAATTAATGCTCTAAGCAAAATTACTATTTTGCCCCTAACCTTTAATTAATGACGATTTCATCCTTAGGGTCGGAAAATAAAATTCTTGCAATTTAATCCTTATTTCCAACTATTATTCTTATATATATTGATAACAGTCCATGAATTCTATAAAATATCAAAAATTTCCATAATTTCAACACTTTTCAATTTAATCCCTAAAACATGTTTTCCCCGATCTTGAACTAAATTGATAATTTCAGTTAAATTTTACTAATTTAAATAATAAAATAATCTATTTCATGCAATTTAGTCATTTCTGACATTTTTACAAAATTGCCCATAAAGTTTTACTTTTATTCAATTTAGTCCCCGAGCCTAAAACATGCAAATTAGCCATGCTAGATGAATATTCATACATATTTTCCTCCTCCTCCTCTCCATTCCACATCCTTAATTTATATAACATGCAACAAGTAACATTATCAATAATTTCACTATTTACTTATATGTACATTCAAAACTGTCCATTTGCGTCATAGTCACTAAATTATTTATATATTAAGCTACAGAACTCGAAATTAAGATCCGTTAATTTTCCCTGAAACTAGACTCATATACCTTCTTACCATAAAAATTTCATAATTTTTGGTTGGGCCAATTAATACAGTTTATTCATTAAAGTCTCCCCTGTTCTGTTGTCTGACAGTTCCGACCCTTCTTCACTAAAAATTAATTATCTTCTTGTACAGGATTCGAATGATGTCCTCGTTTGTTTCTCTTGAAAATAGACTCATTCAGGATTCTAAAAATATAAATTTAAGCCCATAATTATTTTTATCCAATTTTTTATGATTTTCCAAAGTCAGAACAGGGGAACTCGAAATCATTCTGACCTTGTCTCACAAAAGTTATTATATCCCATGATTTACAATTCCATTGCTTACATAATTTCTTTTATAAGAAACTAGACTCAATAAGCTTTAATTTCATATTTTATTCATCCTCTAATTCGATTTATATAATTTTTGGTGATTTTTCAAAGTTAGACTACTGCTGCTGTCTAAAACAGTTTTAGTGCAAAATGTTGATTTCCATTTTGCCCCAAATTTCACAATTCATACAATTCAGTCCTTGCTCAATTAACCCCTCAATTAAGATAATTTTCTCAATTAATACTTTTTCTAGACATTATAAGTTATTTCATAACTATTGAAATTCAGGATTTCCATATGGAACTCTAACTTCAAACTCTTTTACAATTAGGTCCCAAACATTCACTTTCTATTCAATTCTTTCAATAAAATCAGCATATAAATAATTTAAATCTCTAGTTCCATGCCAAATCATCATATACTTCCAGAACATATTTCATATCAACTTTCAATTTCTTTCATAGAATCAAAACTAATGAATTCAACAAGTGGACCTAGTTGTAAAAGTCACAAAAACATAAAAATTTCAAGGAGAAAGAAAGAATTAAACTTACATGAAGCTAGATTATGAAAACCAGCTTGAACCCTCCTCCATGGCTATTTTCCAGCTGATGAATATGAAGAGAAATGAAGAGAATTCTAGATATTCCAATTTAGTCCCATTTTTATTTAGCCAATTTTGGCAATTTTCCAATTTTGCCCTTATTTCATCCATTTCTTGATTTTTCTCAGCTATTGCCGCCCAAAATATCTCCTTTAGGATTATTTTCACTTTAGGTCCTTCCTCATTTGACAATTGAGCTATTTAATCCTCTAGCAACTTTTACACCCTTTTCAATTTAGTCCTTTTTATTTAATTAACCACCCAAACGTCAAAATTTTCTATCTAAATTTTAATACTACCTCACCAACACTCCATAAATATTTCTAAAAATATTTATGGCTCGATTTATGAAGTTGAGGTCTCGATACCTCACTCTCGACCCAATTTACCTAATTAATTCTTTTAAATCACCAAATTCACTAATTCAAAAATGCTTTTATATTCGCATTTGACTCATAGGTATTAATTTATTAAATTTTTAACTCATCCGTTGAATTTGGTGATCTCAAATCTCTATTCCCGATACCACTAAAAATTAGGCTGTTACAATATCTCTAGCATCATTATTACTTTCTAGATTTCTCTCTCTTCCAATTGACCATTTTGCCCTTCATTATCTTTTAAAATTCCATCATTGAGTCATCATTTAATTTGGTAAAATTGCAATTTAGTCCCTTATAGTTCTTCATCTATTCAATTTGGTCCTAATTCATCCATTTTCCTTAGTTTCTAGATCATTCCACTCCTAAAATATTTACACTATTGGTCCTTCAACTTTTTCATATTTACACTTTAATCCTTTAAATTTTGAGTATTTACTCTTGGGCCACAAAACTTTTCTCACTTTTACAATTTAGTCATTTCTTGAATTAATATATCATAATATACTTCTCAATATTGACATAACTCAAAATTTCTCTTTTTGTCACTTTATTTCCTTATTTTACTATATTACTGATAATATTTTACTGTAAAAATTTCGGGATATTACAAAGCATGTCATATTGCATCACATGAGGTGTGATGATATGTATGGAGGAAGATTAGCAGTTTATCTGCAAAATTTGTTGTGCAAACCACAACCATCAACAGTTTATATGCAAATTTGTTGTGCACCCATAGTAATTGACAATGTTTTTCCTTTAACTGCAAATATGTTGTGCATCCACAACCTATTGACAGCTTTCACCTGCAAACATGTTGTGCATCCACAGCTAGTGACATATTTTATTTGAGAAATTTTGTTATGTATCCAAAGCCCAGTGGCATTTCTCATCTGCAAATTCTACAGTGTGTCCACAACCATTGGCAGTTTATTTACAAAACATTGGTGATTAAACCACAACCCAGCATATAAGGTTGTTGGAGTTTAGGGGAACTTCCATTGTGGTATGTAGCGAAATTGGGTAGGATCTATATTTTAATATACTAATATTGCATTGCCGTTAACAAAGACGTGCATATAAAAATTGTGAATTTTGAGATTTTATGTTGAAGGCTGAATCATAAAACTGATACTTTGAATTGAAAATTGATTATGTTTGTTTAGCTGAGCAAGACACATGCATAAAACCGAATTACCCGAATTATCCGAATTAACCGAATTAACCAAATTAACCGAATTAACCGAATTATTTGTATAAAATTATATGTTTTTTATTTTTATTTTTATTTATGAAATTATTTGTAATTTTTATGATTGGGTTGGGTTGGGTACTTGGATTAATATATATTAGATTGAGTATTTGGGTTTATGTTGGATTGGGTTTGAGTAAATAGTGGGCTATTTATATATTATAATTTTATTTATTAATTTTTTGGTTAACCGAAAAAATTCGGTTAACCGACCGGTTTCGAACCGAATTAACCGTTAACCAAAAACTCAAAAAATTATTAACTGACCTCCAACCGAATTAATTCGGTTAACTGACCGATTAACCGAATTCAGTCGGTTAACTGAATTTTTTCGGTTTTACCCAAATTTTGCGCACCCCTACTCCCCCCCTCCAAAAAAAAAAAGAGAAAAGAAAACACACACTTCTCTCATAACCCAATTATCACCACTTAGGGCTTATTTAGTACTACTTAAAAAAACCATTTTTGGAAAAAAAACACTATGCTAAACAAGCTAAATTTTTGGCTTTTTAAAATCACAATAAGTTAAATTTTTAGTTTTTTACCCCTCTAATAACATAGTAATTTTCATTCTTTTTTTTCTTGGTGCTTAATTACAAATATGTTAAAATTATTAATTAAAAATAAAAAAGTATTTTTTAAAATAATACAAAAGTGTTAATATCTAATTACAAATATTTAACGGTTATATTTAAATATTTAAAATATAGTTTATATATTCTAATTAAACTTTATAAATAATTAATATTTATTGCTTAAAAATATTTAAAATTTATATTTTATATATTAAAATATTAATAACAAGTTATAATAAATTTTTTATATTTTTATTAAAATATAATAATATTAACTAATTTGAACATTATTTAAATGCATATTTGTTAATTGATATATCATATTTAAAATGGACATTTTATTTCTCGAAAGCACTTTTTGACAATAATGCTAAACATTCAAATCTTAAACCAAACTTTTTAAAAGTACTTCTTAAAAGTAATTTTCCACAATACTTTTTAAAAGCATTGTCAAACTAGCCCTTAACCTCTTACTATTGCAACTAAGGTGGCTACGCAATCGACTCGTCAACCATCGTCTGCTACCTTTCTTTTTCTTTCCTCTTTCTTCTTTTTCTTCCTCATCTCCTCTAGAGCTGATCATGGGTTGCGCGGCCCGGCCCGGCCCGAAGGCCCGCCCGAAAAATGGGAGGGTTTGGGTAAAAATATAGACTCGAAAAATGGGCTTGGGAAAAAAAACGAGGCCAGTTTAGAAAACGGGCTGGGCCTCGGGTAAGAGTTTTTGGCCCGGGCCTGGGCCTGGCCCGAATTATATATTAATATATTTTTTATTTTATTTTTAATTATTTTAAAATTTTAATATAACTATTTTTTATTATATTGTTAATTTGTGTATTGTTTTAAGAATTGTTTTAGTATTATTTTTATTTGTTTTAATATTTGTTTTTATGTTTTTAAATATATTTGATTTATTATATTTTTAAATTTTTTTATTTAATGAAATAAGAAAAAAATTTTAATATGGGCTTGGTAGGCCGGCTCTCTCGCTTAGTAATTTTATTTTGGGCCGGGCTTGGATAAAATTTTAGGCCCATATTTCGAGCCGGGCTGGGCCCTGGCCTAGTAGACGGGCCTAAATTTTTGTCAGGTCCCGCCTACCCAACCTAAACCCAACCTACCCAACCCCATGATCACCTCTAATCTCCTCTATCAACTTCCACCACAGTTTATTGGTAACAAATTATGAATTGTCAAAAACATAATTAAAAACATTTAAAAACATAGTTGATAAAATTTTAAAAATAATTACAATATCATTAAAAATATTTAAAAATACTAAAAAATGTTTTCATTCATAGTAATAAAAATTTCAATCAATAATAATAAAAAGTTTATGTTTCAAATAGTAAATAAAATAAAGTATTTTAATAAGTTTGTTAAAAATTAAATCATCTATCAAAAAGATTTTGCAATTTTTTAAAAAAAATATCTTTTATTAAATTAATTTGATTAATATATAAATTTTAAAAATAAAATATTATTTAGATTTTTTTAAAAAACAATATTTATGTAAAGCTTTATTTTTGTTTAAAACATAATAAAAGAAACTTATATTAGTGAATAACTTCAAAAATGAAATATAAAAAATATAAAAAAATATGAAATTAATGTGCAATTTAATAAATATGATGAGAATTTTATGAAATAATATTTTTAAAATACTATTAAAAATAAAAAAATATATATGTAACTTGTAACCACTTCAACTCGTCCTAGACGTTAGGTCTGAATTCGGGAGGTTACATTGGCCATCGAAATGGCCCAGCAAGCTATCAGAGTTTATAAAAGAATCATTTTAAAACATTTGTTTATTTTAGAAGAAAACTTAGACTATTTTCATAAAAGCTCGTTAGTAACGAGAAATCGATTTAGATCAATTATATAACGATGTCTACTTTTCTTTTAAAACTTAGTTAATTTCCTATTTATCCATTAATCAAAATTTATTTATAATCTGGCAGTAGAAAAGTAATTTTTGCTTAGATTTAATAAAATTCATATTTCATGCATATTTTATTATAATACATAATCCATTATTTTAAAAACAATTTAAAAGACATCCATGCTAAATAAACCCAAAATCGAAGTCCTATGCCACAATTCAAATAAAGCAATAGAGTTCCCAAATTAACAGAAATTTCAAGTAGAAAATCTAAAATACTTCTTAATAAAAATTAGTCTGAGCCGAGCCCTCTATATACTGAGTCTGCGTCCTATTCTGGTGAGTTATCTATAAAGATGGAAATAATAAGGAGTGAGCTATGAAGCTCACTGTGAGTTCAATCACAATAAAACTAGTACAAATAGTGGTCAAATCATGCAGAATATCAACTCATAGAATAAATCACAATTAATTAGTAATACAGAATTTTGGTAATTCAGATAAACTAATCAACATAACATCTCAGTGTTCATAGTCATGTAATTGCTTATTATTTCAATTTATCAGAATAGGTATTATTTGTGCTCGATTTTAATGATATTGGAAACAGTGGTTTTGGGACCACAATTCTGATGAGCGAGTTATTATTTTATTATTTATTTAAGCTATACGAGATTATAGTAGGGTCGTATTAAAATTTTGTTAAGAAATTTTGATGTTGAAATGGTTAATTGAGTGAAAAGGATTAAATCATAAAAAGTGTAAAGGTTAAGTTCTAATAGTTAAAGGAGTCTAATGACCATAAAATCTTAAACTAAAGGACTTGAATGATAATTATACCAATTAATGAGATAGTGGATGTTTATGGACATGGTTTTAATGAAATTTTGATAGTTTTTAAAGGGTAAAAAGGTAAATTGATAAATAAAACTAAAATAAACTATGAAAATGCTGTCATCTTCCCCATTTCTCTTTTCTTGGCTAAAATCACCATTTTTGAAGGGGGGAGCATTCGGTTTCTTCTTCTACCTTGCATGGTATGATTTTGAGTCCCGTTTTTAATGATTTTTGTATTTTGAGTTCGTTGTAGCTTAATCTAGCTAGCTAGGGGGTTAATTTGCAAAATTTTTAAAGGTTGAGGGACTTACCATGAATGATTTTTTATGTTAATTGATAGAATATGAATCTTTGTTGAACAATAAAAAAGTTTTGTTAAGTGATTTTTTGATGAATTTTAGAATTAGGGATTAAATTGGTGAAGGTGTAAATCTATAAGTTTTATTGTGAAATAATGGTAAATATGGTTTGTATCAAGGTCCCTTGCATCTATGATTAACATGGATTTAGGTTAAAATGGTTAAATTTTAAGTTATGAGCTTAAGGACTAAATTGTAAAAAGTTCAAATATTAAGGCTAAATTAATAATTTTTCATAAATATGAAATGTGGATTAAGTTGAATACAAGAAGTATTTAGTTGATTGAAATTACCTATTTCGATCAAGATAAATGACGTTCAGACTTAGATCGAGGAAAAGTTAAAGTTTCGGATTAGTTCGATCTAATTACTACGCCCTAGTCATTGAAGTAAGTTCGTATAAACTATAATCATGTTAATGTTATTTAAATTGAATGTTTACTATATTATTTTTAATGTAAATGAATCAAAATACAAATGTATCAATGCTATGATAAATTGACGGATATCGAACCTCAGTTGAACCTTAAGAATTCGTAGGATACAAATGACATGTCATTAGGGATTTCATGTTTCAGGTGCTGGTTTTGAATGTCCTACCGATGGCTAAGGTCCTGCATTTTTTGCGGATTCTCCACAGCTCATGTGAGCAATATCGTGTAGCTTACATTCTAACCCACAACTCGTGTGAGTAGGCCCATTTCATAGCTCATGCGAGCATTGATGTAAAGGAAATGTTACAGTTTTATGTAAAGACATACTATGTGTGAGCTCTCCTGAGTATCCGATGTAATTCTAGATGTTTCAACGAGTAAGAAAAGGAAAAGGAAATGGTAAGTGTGCATATGGAATGAATCATGATCTTGTGGCAATGTTGATGAATGGTAAACTTCATATGTTGTGGTTGATCTCATATGTATCATGAACAAGTACACTAACTTGTGAGTTTGATGATGTTGTATAGGCTTTTACTAAGCTTTTAGCATTAGTAATGGTTTATATTTGTCTTATGAATTGTATTATTGAAATGGTAAGTTAAGTTTTAAGTTTCTACGAGCTTATTAAGCACTTGTTGCTTACGTAGTTTCTTTCCTTTGTTTTATAGATTATCGGATACGTAGTTTCTTTCCTTTATTTTATAGATTATCGGAAGCTCGATCGGTTTGGAAACTCGTCGGAGATCTATCACACTATCCAAAAGTCAATTCGATATTTTTTGAGCATATTTGGCCAAGGTTTATAATGACATGTATAGGATGTTTATAATGGTGCCTTGATATATTTATGACTTAAAGATTATGTTTGGTTGATATACTTGAGTGTTTACTAAACTTAGTTATTTTTGGTCACTTGCTAAGGCTTGTAAATAAGGCTCTTTATGGTATGTTTAGAATGGTTTGATAATGGTCAATTTGTGGAATGTTTTGGTAAGTAATTGAATTAGGTTATAATGGTTGAAATAAGGTAATGTTGACTTGTTTTGGCATGTTTTGTTTTGGTATATTTGTGGTGCCTTTGAGTGGCATATTGGTTAGGTAATTTAGGTTGTTTGAAGTGACTTATTTATGCATTTTTGAATGGTGTTTAAAACCCATGAATGTGTGTTTAAATGGTTGGAATAGTTATGTATGAATTAGGTATGAAATAGATTGATTTTAGGCAAAATTTTGGGTTCACACGGCTTGGGGCATGGGCGTGTGACACAACTGTATGAGACACACGGCATAGCAATATGTCTATGTGTCATCCAAGGATTTATTAAGGTTCAAGTCAGTGAGATACAAGACCTAACACACGGCATGGAACACGGGTGTGTGACGCGACCGTGTGACCTTATTTAGGGAGTTACACGGGTAAGGACATGGGCTGGGACACGGCCGTGTGTTCCTTGTTCAAAAGTTACACGACATGGCCACACTGTAATGTGACCCTTATTTTGTAATTTTTGCATCTTTTTCTTAAACTTTCCAAACTATTTCAAATTAGTTCCAAATTACTTCTAAGCTATTTCTAGGGCCTTGAAAGCTCGATTTAGGGACGGAATGTTTGAGAATGAATAATTTATGATATAATTAAATTATTGAATGTTGTGATGTTTAAATGTTTTCGATTGTACAGTAATGCCTTGTAACCCTATTCCGGCGACAGAGACGAGTTAGGGGTGTTACATTATCCAACTCCACTACACTCCATAATAGAAATTCACTAAAACTCTACTTTTACACCACAGTGTGGATGAACCACTAAATGTTGCAGATGAGCTGCTAGTACGATGTGGATAAACTATTAATTAGTGCAGATAAAAGCTACTAATACGGTATGTATTAACCACTAAATGGTGCAGACAAGCTGCTAACACTTCCTCTGATCATATCGTTCCATCCTATACATGCTATAACAGATTAGTACGGTAGCATTAACATGCTTACAACGTGTAACATTCCATACCCGGCTTAGATGTTAAGACCAAGTCAGGAGGCTACATCAAACAAGCAACTGAAAACCAGGCTTAATTGTTTAAAGTTTAACAGTCGAAACTATTTATATAATCAAACCAATGTAGAAATCCAAAGTATAAATGGAAATTTGAAATAAACACCTAAAAGGGTAAGTTCAGATAAAACATTAAGTAAGCAGTAAAAAGATGATCGAGCTCCTGCCACGCCGACTCGCTCGACCCACCTAAGTCTGTGGGTTACCGGCAATTCAGTTAACAAATAGGATGAGTTTATAACTCAATGTATGTAACTAATATAAAGGTAAGAAAATAATATAATTATAACAGTAATTTCCCAAATTCAGATACAGAATCAGAAACAGATGATACTCAGTATTATCGTAATAATTCAGATAAGATGCAGAACAAGTCAGATATAGATGCAAAACAAATCAGAATCATATGTAGTTTCCTAGCTCCATCTGCTACACACCATATCTAACCATCCCAACACACTACATAGGGTAGCAAGTACCCATCTAGCCCTACACACTAATTAGTGTCGGTATGACACATTTTAAAGGGATCACAGACTAACTGTTAGATTAGTATGCGATAAATCGCTAGAATCAGATACAGATTTGTGGCTTAGCCACTCAACTCGGTAGATTATTAAACTGTCGTCATTTCCTTCTTTATACCATTCCCACCCAATATAGATGCAGATATAGATATCATATACCAAGGATGTACATTTAGTTATCCAAATACAATTCATAATCAGATAATGTAAATCATTATCATTTAATAGTTATCGTATTAATTATATGTACAAATAATCGATTATTCAGCCTCAGAATATTGGATATCAAGTTATACAGTCTAAGTTAGATCATACGGGCCCTATAGTAGGCCTATGTTCGAATCGAACGACACTTACGATCCTATGGGAAATTTTAATATTTTGGCCTACACACCCGTATGGATTCACATGGCCAGGGTGTCTAGCCCGTGTGGTCCATATGGCCTAGCACACGCCCTTGTGGTCCACACGGTCTAGCACACACCCGTGTGATTCACAACCCCTCACACGGCCTGAAAACAGGCCCGTGTGACCCTAGATCCAAAACAGTCAGTTACACGGCCTGACACACGGTCGTGTTGCGTTGAGAGCCATGGTTTTCGGTGTTTAAAATTTGTAGAAAATTGGGTTTTCGTTACACACCTGGTGTAGTTTCAATGTAGGAACAACACAGAAGAATCCCAGAACCTAAAACGACCATCCAATAACCAATTAAACGACTTAAACGAAACAATTTACACTAAAACACTATTAACCAATTATGTCGAAATCTTTGATGCAAAACCCCCAAAGCAAACCAACGCTTACCTATGAATCAAAAAAATCCCTCGCACTAGACAGTTGGAGGAACGTTAAACGTCTCTTGGCCTTCTCCTATAACGTACCCAAGTAACCACAACAACAAAAGAAATTAAACTCAATTTCAAAGCTTAAAGGAAAACCCAACTTCACCACAAATCAGATGAACGCACTAACATTCTAACCATACCTCTGACAATTACAATCAACCTTATAATGATGTAATTCGATAATGAACAATGCATAAGAGCAAAAGATGATTACACGAACGCAGGTAAAAAGAAAAAGGCAAAGAAAAATAAAATAATAAAAAGAAGTAGGGGAAGAAGGAAAGAAAACATAGAAAGAAAAGAGAAAGAATTAACTAACATGTGAGTTTAACCAAAACTAACTAAACACCACACTACACAAAATATATCACATTGCTTACGTAGAGACTTGAACACAAGACCAAAGGCAATATAGAAGCTTAACCATCGAACCAACAGGTTTGTTCTTGACATAGATTTTCACGGAATTTAATTTAAGTCAGAAAGTCTAGAGTAAGGGTTGAATCAAAAGAATAACAAAAATTTCTAAATGCGGAACTTGAACCCCTGATCCCAAACACACATAAACAGAACACTTAGCCACTAAAGCAAATTCATAACTATTGATAGAATTTAACAAACAACAGTCCAAAATTTTAGGGTGTTACATAACAAGTATATAAAATAGCAATTATCATGTTCATAACAACAATAACAGTAGCAATAAATTTGCTTAATGTGTTTTTGGTTTAATGGTAGTAGCAGGTATGTATTTCATGCAACCAGTAACATAGTGGTATGGAAAACATTATCAGTTCATCAAAATTATAGTTGTAGTAAACAAGTAATGTTCTCATATCAAGCATGTACAAAAATAATTTAGTCAATCAGATAATGGATTCCAACAGTATTCATATTATCAAGGACTTAATTGAATGAAATAAAACACTAAGAAAATTCGGGAACAATTTACGGACTAAACTAATCAATTAAAAAAATTGGGCAAAACTGTAAAGTAAGGGACACAACTATGTGGCCAGGCCATGTGGCAAATGCCAAAATAACTTACAGGGGAGACACAGCTATGTGGCAAGCCGTGTGGAAGGGTATAGGTCATGTGATTCATGAACATACACCTTTCAAATCATGTGATTCTAGGATTTTCAAGGCACATGCCCATGTGGTCCACACATCTGTGTTATTTTACTTGTACTGGACATTGGACATTAAATTTTGGACTTTAATCTTGGTGATTTTATAATTTATTTAATACATGATTTTATGTCTAATTGATGTTTGATTTATGGTATGTGGATGAGTGTTCATACGGTGGTTGATAGCACGGTGTATGAAGTATTTATTTTATACTAACAATGTTTAATTGAAGCTTAGCATGGAGTGGATTGCTTGCGACTAAGGTATGTAGCTTGTGTGAATTAATTGGTGTTTGCTAAGTGTGTAATTGGGTTTTAAATTTTGATTAATTCTTTCATATTTGTTGTAAATAAGTTAGATTGGAGATGTGTGAATGTTTATGGTAAATAATTGTAGCTATTTCAAGTTTAGTGGGTAGGTAAAATATGTAAAATCAGGTAATTAAAATGAATTTGTGAAAAAATAAGTGCAGTGGTTTGCACATGGGTGTGTGTCTTTTTACACGAACATGTGGGTTTTTTGGGGTTTGATTTAGTCCTAAAACTTGATTAGATCAATTGAAGCCTTTAATGATAGGGGAATTTGGTAATATTTTAGGATTACACTTGTAACTATTAATATTTGACAGAAACACTCTTAATTTTTAATTTGAAAAATGTACTAAATGTTTGTAAAAGTTTTTAGTCCTTAGTAATAAAACTTGAATTAGACATAGTAAATGAGCTCGAATTAAGCTAAAATTTTTAGGGCTTGCATAATTTGACTAAAAAGAAGGTTAGTAATTGTTTAGAAATAAAATCGGGATAGTTTAACATTAGGTGGTAAAATGACCAAAATACCTTTAGGTTTAAATACTTAGAAAAAGTTTAAAAATGGTTCACAAATTGCTTCCAAATTAATAAATGATAGTTAGTTAGTCATAAATGAGGTGTTATAAGGTTGGGGTATGCGTTAGATGGTTGTTAGCTGGAGAGTCACTTCGATGGCTAATGTAATATTTCGAATTCAGGTTGGTCCGTTCCGGTCAGGTTTGGGGTGTCACACAAATTTACATATACAGTACTAGATACATATGAATGTGTAGACCCCATATCAATCAAAGCAAAATATAGAACAATATGAACAAAGAACGTACTCGCTATAATGTCGACGTCGTCTCTATCCTCGCGGTGCTTCGTTGCGTACACAAGAGCAGGCTATCGTGCCTTAGTCTGAGCCACACTCTGCCCATTGCTCTCTGACCTCTGCCAGAACTGTTACCACCCCTAGCTATACCATGGCCCCTAGGTGGCTGCTGAGTGGCTCTCAGCGGTCGAACAGGATCAGGAGCCGGAGCTTGTGTAAAAGCTTGCACCTGATCAGATCGCTGGGGGAAATCCTGAACACGGTGCTCCATCAATCCGTACCAAAGACAAGCCCCTAACTTCCTCCAGCACTCTCCTGGATGGCGCCTCCCATAGTCTTTACAGACCCAAATATTCGTTGATATAACTAGTGCATCGGTTCTCGGAGGCCCATCAAACTTCTCATATTTCTTAGGGAGTTGAACAGAACTAGAGGGACTCGACTCCCTCTTAACCTTACTTTGACTTCTCTCTCGATCTCTACTCTAGTGCTTGGTGCGCTTCGCTTCTTCAGCCATCTTTTCTTTTTCAACCAAGGCTACAAACTCCTACTCTCTCTGAGGAGCTATTAGAACTCTCAGGTCGTACCTGAGTTTCTTCTCAAACAGAATATTCCTATCATAATCATTCAGAACTAGACTGCGAGCATACCTGCTCAATCTTAGAAACGCGGTCACAGACTTCTCATCCTGAACTAAGCTCGTAAACTCGTGTCTACGAGCCTCCACATAACTCGCCCCATATAGTTGCTCTAGAAGGCACTCTTAAAGAAATCCCGCAAAACTTATTTGGGTTGGGCGCTCTGCTCAATTGTTAAACACCATTGGTAGGCCTCGTCTCGGAGGAGAGATACAGCACCCCTCAATTTCTGTATAGAAGTGTAGTAAATATCGTTCATAATATGCTTGATAGCCTCTAGCCAGTACTCGGCCACAGTATGGGCGACTCTAGTGACACCCTTAAACAACTTACCACCATTTAACCGAAGTCGTTCTGTAACTGACCCTCAGTATCTGGATCTAGAATGGGTCCCAATGACCTTCTCCAACACACGCAGTATGGCTTAGGACAATATGTTATCCCCGGTTGTCAGAACCTAAAACCCATTCTTAGCTGTAAGAGTACAAATGGTCTCGCTGGTCTTTAGATTGGGCATACTGCCTATAGAGGATGACTTTGCTTGAGCTCCTCCTTGGCGTCCACGACGCCTATTGGAACTACGTCCACGACTACCATGCGAACCACTTATCTAAAATGCCAGAAGTTTATAGATCAATTCAGAGTTCTCATTAGATATCTTATTTCACAATTCATATAATAGTTTCTAACTAAATCCACAATTTCAATCATTATAGTATTTTTTTTCTAGCTAAATAGTATAGCTAAAGAAGAAGTACTTACAGGTTTCGCGCTGGAGACTCGATGATTTATAAATCCAGTTTTTAGAGTTATTCGAATAAATTTTTCTGTCAAAACACATTTTAACAAAAATTAGAGCCTAAAAACACAGCTCGAGTTTTGTAAACTTGGCTCTAATACCATTGAATGTAACACACCATACCCAGTCTAGATGTTAAGACCGAGTTAGGAGAGCTACATCAAAACATTTAAGAAAAATCCAACCTTAACTATCAAAATTCATTAAGGGAAAACATTTAAACAATTAAGTCATTAAGGTAATTCAAACTTAACCACTGTGATCTAAATAAAACATGCGATAGTCTAAGTTTATATAAACGACAAAGATAATCAGAAAAGAGAGATGACCGAGCTCCTAACATGCTAAGCCTCTTAGGTTGATGGATTACCTGAAAATCAGTCAACAAACGAAATGAGTATAACTCAGTGTGTAACCAATGAGCATAATCAAATTATAAGTATGTATAAAATATATAGGTGTTCATTTTCTCTTTATTCAGACATTTCTCAATTTTGAATACAAAGTCAGAACTGATGATATTTGTTATAGTTACAGAACAAAGTAGATACAGATGTATAACAAATCAGATACATATGCAGTTTCCTACCCCCATCTGCTACACACCATCTCCGACCATCCCAACACACCATATATGGTATTAAATACTCATCCAGCCCTACACACCATATAGTGTCGGTATAACACGTTTCAGAATGAATATAGACTAGTTGTCAAATTAGTATGCAATAAATCGATAGAATCAAATACGAATATGTGGCTCAGCTACTTAATTCGATAGATCATTAAACTACAACCACTTCTTTCTTTATATCATTCCCACCCAATGTAGATACATATTATAGATGTCAGATATTAAGGATGTACATACAGTTATCCTAATACAATTCATAATCAGATAATACAGATCATTCAATAGTTATCACATTAATAATACGTACAGATAATAGATTACTCAACCTCAGAATATTGGATATCAAATTATACAATCTAATTCAGATCATACGGATCCTATGGAAGGCCTACGTTCGATGCAAACAACGCTTACGACCCTAAGAAAAATTTTAGTATTTTGACCCACATGCCCGCGTGGATTCACAAGGCCTAGGTGTTTGGTCTGTGTGGCCTATAGGGCCTAGGACACACCAGTGTGACCCTCGTAATGCCACACACAGCTTGGCACGTGGCTGTGTGGCTTAAAGCAGTGAATTACACGGTTTGTCATACGACTAAGCGTACGCCCGTGTGATTCCAATCTTAGAATAACTCTCACGCGGCCTAAGCACACACCCGTGTTTATGGCCCGTGTAACACTAATTCACAAATAGTGAGTTACACAGCCTAGAGACACGCCCTTGTCCTTTTCCCATGTTACGCTAAATAAAAAATAGTGAGTTATACGACCTGGACACATGCTTGTGTCCCTGGCTCATGTGACCCTAAATCACAAACAGTAAGGTACACGACCTGTTACACGATCGTGTGGCACACATGGCCTACCACATGGCCTGGAACACGGCCATGTGGCATTGATAGCCATGTTTTTCGGTGTTCAAAACTTGGAAAAAAATTGGGTTTTTGTTACACACTTGATATAGTTTTCAAGTAGAAACAATGCAGAAGAATCTTGGGACTTAAAACGACCATCTAATAACCAATTAAACAACTTAATTGAAAAAAATCATACAATTCACATAGAACTAACTATGTCAAAAGCTTCGACACAAAACCTTCAGATGAAACTAATACTTACTGACGAATTAATGGCAATTGCTCGAATTAGCGCGTTGGGAATCGCTACCTTCGATATCTACTCCTAGAAAGGAAAACCAAGCAATCACTTAACAGATAATTCAAACAAATCAAGCCGAAACCAACTTCAATAGAAACGAACGGAAACAAATGTTTAACAAAAACTATACAACAACTTACACAATAACCCTTCAAAACGCAATGAACAACGCAAAATCCCTAATTAAACTTGGTAACGATTTACGAAAATGAGAAAAAAGAAAAAGAATTGAAATGTGAAATAGAAAGAAAGAAGAAAATAAGAAAAAGAAAGAAAATGATAGAAAACAAACTTTTGAAACAACCAAAAACTAACAGGCTTTTACAAGTATCATAAAAATATTTCATTGACGCACACATAGAGATTCGAACACAGGACCAGAAAGTAGACAAAAGCTTAACCATCGAACCAGTAGGCTCATTCTTGGCACAAATTTACACAGAATTAAAATTAAGTCAAGGATCCAAGGATAGGGTTAAACCAAAATAAACAAAAAAATTCAAGAAGGAGACACGAACCCCTGATCTAAAACACATAAACATAACACTTAACGACAGATACAGAGATTTAATTATTCATAGAAATTAACAAACAACAGTTCAAAAATTTAGGGTGTTACACAGTATCTTCCAAATCGGATCTCTAGGACTTCAAGAACTCTCCCTTATTAATCTATATGCACTTTTAGCTAAGAAGACCCCCGTTAAAGTATAAGCCCAATTAATTATATTTGTCCCCACATCTAAATAAGGAGGGGGGATGCTCACAATCCTTCTAACAACCTCCTTTGGAGCCCAAACACGAAACAAATCCAGATTCTACATGCCTCCCTCTGTCACCATTCCACTAAGCAAGCAGTTTGAAACAAGATTAGCATAAGAAGGGATAATATTATTCAATGGCCCCACACTTGGAATCCATGAATCTTTCAATAGTGAATACTATTGCCATCCCCCACAGACCAAACTACATTATCAAGGATCATGGACCAAAACCTTAAAAAGAGATCTCCAAAGAAATGAGCATTTTCCACTCACAATATTCTCAGGTAACCTCTCTTTCATACCATCCCTTATATAAAATTATTAATAAGCACATGGTTGAAAAGTCATACATTGTAGTTGCCTACCTAACATTAATGATACACTTCGTCAAAATATATATACTAGTTTGTATTTTCGTGCGATGCATTGATTAGTTGTGTATATTAAATTTATAATAATAATTTTTGTTTAAAATTTGCAATGAATTTCTTTAAAAAATCATTAATAAATTGAAAAAGTCATCGAATTACAAAATACTTTTAAAAATATTTAACTAATTTAAAATCAGTTATATTAATGTTATTTAATTTTAAAAATATTTAATATTAAAATAATACAAAAAGTCATGATTTGAATATTAATATTAATACATTATAATTTTAAATAATATTATTAAAATTTTTTACATGTTATTTATTTTATAAATATTGTGTAATTAATTTGTTTTAATGTTAAAATTGTTAAAATTCTATTTTTTGTAATTCTATATTTATCTTTGCTCTACTTTAATTAATGAATGTAATTAACTCTTATTATATTTTAAAAATATAAATATAATTTGAAAAAAGTTATTAATATGTATCTTTTTCTTAAATTATATTTTAAGATTAACAATTTAATAATTATTAATTTTAATATTATAAAATTAAAATTTAATTCAAGTAAGTAAAATATTAAAATAGAAAGATAATTTATTTAAAATTGAGTTAATATTTAACATATAAAAGTTATAAAGAAAAATATTAAAATAAAAAATAATTTATTTAAAATCAAATTAATATTTAACATATAAAAAGTTATAAAGAAAAAATTTAGACAAAAGGCATGGAATAACTTAAAAAAATTAAAAGGCAAAGAATAAGAGAGCAGTTTATCCAACTTGTAAATAAATGTCTTAAATATATAGTATCATATGTTAAAAAACTGTAATATAAAAAAGCATATTGTAACATCATATTGCTATATGTATATATGATTTGATTAGTAAAAAAACAAATAAGTATGAAAATATTAAATTGAATCAACCTGTGCATAACTTTTTTTGATAAGAAACTATTATAAATTATGAATTCAAAAAATATGTATTTAATTAATTTTTAAAATTTAAAAATATTAAAAATATATTTTTTATAATTTTATACATTTTAAATAATTTTAATGATTTTTAATTTTTTAAAATTTTTTATAATTTTTAAAATTAAAAAATAATTAAATACTTACATGTCATCCACATGGCAATCCACGTGTATGCCACATAAACAAAATAAAAAAAAGGTTAATTTTTTCATCCATTTTGAAATGATTTGACAAAAAACACAAGTTTAAGGGCTAAAAAAAGGGAAAAAATAAAAAGTTAAAATGATTTTTTTTTATTATAAAATTTGAGGGCAAACAAGTTATTATGCCTTTATGATCGTTAACATTTATGTAAACACTTATTTTGATTGATACTTGAGCATAAAAAATGAGTATATAAAAATAAGATATCAGAGTCGAGGAGTGTTGTATGGTTTGTGGGCTTTGCGCAGAAGATGTTTTACATGCTATTAGGGATTGTTCTATGGCTAAAGGTGTTTGGTCACAGGTCATTCTATTAACAAACAAAAACAGTTCTTTTCAGGAGATTTACAGGATTGACTTGAATCTAATTTGAAAAATCGTCAAAGTATTTTTATGAGGGATATCGACTGGCTGTGCTTCTTTAGGGTAGTAGCTTGGAGAATCTGGAAAAACAGAAATATTTTCATTTTTCAGGGATCGTCGTGGAGTGTAGATGATATTATTAAATAGTTGTATAGTTGGGCTTTACAGTGCAAATCCATGCGCAAGGAAGATCATACCAGAAAGACGAAGTCACACACAAATTCAAGTAGAACTGATAATTGGATCTGTTTATACTCATATGGAGCTATTAAGGTTGACTCTGGTGATGCTGCCGCAGGGGGTATTATCAGGGATCATAAGGAGAATTGGATTCTTAGTTTCAATAGACGACTGGGACAATGTTCGATCTTTAATGCTGAGCTTTGGGGTATTTTAGATAGCCTATTCTTCTTCAGGGTAGAAGTACGGTAAAGTTTTGATTCGAACAGACAACTTGGAGGCTATTCAGGAAATTCAAGCAGTATCTTCAAAGACATCACATTTAGCTCTAATCTAACACATTCATCAACTTATATTGGAAACAGGTCTTCGGGAGTTCAAACATATTCCTAGAGAAGAGAACATAGAAGCAGATGGTATCGCTAAACTAGCTTTTGACAGGAATGCAAGACTACAGTTGTTTACAGCATGTCCGCTGAATATTTCTAGATAATTTTGTTAATTTCTTCTGTTTATTTTACATTAAAAAAAACATTAATGAGACACTTCATTATATATATTAGTTTGTATTCTCGTGTGATGCACAAGTCAATTGTGCATATTAAATTTATAATATTTTTATAATATTAGTTTTTTTAAATTTTAATAAATTTCTTTAAAAACTCATTAATATATTGAAAAAGGCATATAATTACAAAATACTTTTAGAAATATTTAACTAATTTAAAATCAGTTATGTTAATATTATTTAATTTTAAAATATTTAATATTAAAATAATACAAAAAAAATCATGAATATTATTATTTAAATAATATTATTAATAATTTCTTACATGTTATTTACTTTATATATATTGTTTAATTGTCATGCCCCAAAAAGATAAGGGGTTAATTGAGATAATTAACCAAGAAAATGATTAGGTAGTTATTACACTCTCTAGATATCCTTGTTTCAAGCCATTTCTCTTCCATTTTTTTCATTTTAATTTCGGCAAGCTAGGATGAACACCACCATAAAACAAATATTTTTGAAAGTAAAAACTTATCAAGAATGGGCAATAGTCCAAATGGTTAGGCATTCACTTCTCTCCACTTTTTCAAATTGTGTTTGAGCCACCCCTTACCCATTTCCATTTCATTTTTTTGGCAAACTAGGGGAATTTACCATACAGCCCCTTAAGGTTTGAAAACCCTAACTATTTAGTCCAAAATTTCCCAATTAGACCTATATTATGATTTCTCTTCAAACCCTAATTAGAATTTCTCTTCTCTCTCCATATTTCTTCTCATACTTCTTTTCCATCCTCTTCTTTTCATCAAAATTTCTTCCTATTATTGAAATTATTTTGCTTACCATATCAAAATAATCCCCGATAAATCGATTCTCTAGTGATTGTTGAATTCATCGTTGATAACCTCAGTAATTCCGTCAAGTTTGGTAAGTACATCTCATTCTAAAGTTAGGACCCCAAATTTCGTAGAATTTCTATCCTATACTAATCTTTCAAATCAATTAATTAATCTTTTACAGTTCTTGACAAATATTTCGTTAAAACCATTGAATCTTGATAAATCTTGGAAATCAAACGTTAACTATGTGAAATTATCGTTTGAAGGACTCGTTTTAGGTGCATCGGACCAGATTTAAGCACGAGGAACGTCGATCGAGATCCCAATGAAAGGTGTGTGTTCTTTTACAAGTTAATTGAGGCAAAACTGTTCCTAGGATAGGTTCACACGGTCTGCCACACGGGCATGTGGACCACATGGCCCCTTACACTGCCATGTCCCTTTGAAACCCTAGGATAGTTCGAATCTCACATGGCCAAGAACCATCCATATGGCCTACCACACGGTCGTATCTCCCCTATAGGTTGATTTTGCAATTTCCATACAGCCTCAGTCTGTTACACGGTCGTGTAACTCCTCCACATGGTCTATAGAATCCCACATGGCTGTGTGCCCCTGTTTTTTTTTAAATTTTATAGTTTTTCCTAGAATTTTATGATTTGTTCAGTTTAGTCACTGAATTGTTATTGAACTATTTTAGTGCCTTAAATATTCAATTAAGTCCTTAATGATATGAATAATGTTAGAATCCATGATCTGTTTGACTGAATTAATATTATATATATTTGATTGAATTGTGATTAACCCGTATGTTTATCTATATTTGAGATTGTACATTTAGTATACCTTATATTACTGTGAAACAAAACACATGATAAGCATGCTTTTGACTACTATATCGAACTATTATAAGCCAATATTTGCCACTGTATAATACTGTTATAGGCATAATGACTGCTACCATATTGTTCTGTTAAAAGCCCATTAAATGTTACAGTATTGATATGTTTTGAGTGTGCCATAGTGCATTGTATGTGATGGGACATTATGAGCGGAGGAAGTATTGTCAATTTACCTGCATTATTTTATCGTGTACCCACAGCCATAGGCATATTCCATCTACGACGGTCTTGTTGTGTACTCACAACCATAGGTAGATCCCATCTGTGACATTTTTGTTGTTCATCCACAACATAGTGACAGCTATTACATGCAAACATGTTGTGCATCCACAACCAGTGACAAATTTTACCTACATTATTTTTTTCGTGTATCTACAGCTACAGGTAGATTCCATTTGCGGTGCTTTGCTGTGTGTCCACAGCCATTGACAGTTATTCTGTAAACCATTGGTGGTTAAACCATAATTCGGTGTGTTGGTAGTTAGAGTTCAAAAGAACTCCCATTGTGGTGTGTAGCGGTGAGGTAGGATGTTTTCTATTAAAACAAAAACTGTATGACATCCACAAAAACATGTGCATACAAATCTGAAATTTTTGATATGACATATATATATGTATATTGTTGAATGATCTGAAACATCGATATTATGATATTGCCACTGTAAATCATTTCTATGTGACATATTTTCGTATGCTTAATCATTTGCACTGATTATCTTGTAATTGAATTCACATTGAATGCCATAGGTCACTCCCCCATTTAATTCCATCCTTACAGATAACCCACCAGGTTAGGATGCGAAGGCAGCAACCGGAGGGTCTTGGCTCGATTTTTAGTAATAAAATATTTTAGAAATATTAATTGATCTTTTAATTATTTAGAGATTGTTTTATTTTATTTTTAAACTGTGACATGAGACTTAGGATTTGTTTTCTTTTGGCATGCATAACAATTAATTTGATTTTAGGATATCGAAATATGAATATTAATTAGTTGTGCATGAACTTCGGTTTTATTAAGAATACAAAAAATCATCACTTTTCTACTATTAAATTATAATTAAGAATTTTGAGTAGTAAATAAACTAGTAATATTAACTAAGTTTTCTTCCAAAAATAAACAAATATTTTAAAATGACTGTTTTCAAAACTCTGATAGCTTACTGTACAGTAATTTTATATAAAAAAATTATACATATATATAAGTATTTAGTTAATTTTTAGTTCATCACTAATAAAAAATAACATCAATAGAAAAGAAATTAATAATATGAATTAAGTACAACATATATTAGTTTTCATATAAAAAATTCTCTTAGTTATCATACAAAATAAAATAAGATTATAATTGGGTGATGTTTTACCAAAAAATGTGAAAGAAAATCAAATAAAATAAAAACTAAAATCAACTCATGGTAAATAAAATAATCACACTGATGCATACGGGACCATCAAAATATGACCAAAGACTTTGGGATTTGAAGCCATTGTTGAGAAAGTAAAGAAGGTCGTTCTGAAAGAGTAAATAAGATCTGTAAAGAATCAAATCATCTATGTTCAAATTGTCTTATTTATATACAAGTTGAAGATTTTTAGGATTAAGATTTAAAATCCCAAGTAATGAGTGATTTATGAAATTATATAAAAAATTTAAATTTTAAACCAACTATCATTTAATTATAATTAATTCAAATATGTTGATTTTATTTGCATATTTACTCTTTTCAAATATAATTAAAGTCTATATAAAAATATATTCAAAAGAATAAAAATGTATTATTTTCCAAATATAACGAATCGAATTAATTAAAATATACCTTGTAATTAACACTGATTTAGAGCATTATTAAATAAATAACTTGTATTGAGACCGCCTTTTAGCACATCTTCGTCTGCTTTCTAGCACGTTTCTGTTTATTCTCTTTATTTCTTTGTTATGCTTTTTTCCCTAATATTCTAGTCAAACAAAATCCTGTTTCTGTTTATGATTTTTAAGTTCTGAGAGAGTTGGTTACTTTCTGAGGTTTGTTAATGGAAGTGAGTTTGGAGAATTTGAGTATTGATGAAGAGGAAGACGAAGTGTGGGTGGTTGCTTGGGAGGAAGATGCTCAGAAACCTATCTATGAATTCTGTCTTATGGGATACTTTTTGACGGCTAGTGTAGTGCATTTTCCAGCAATGAGAAACACTATGACAAATCTATGAAATCCTTTTGGTGGGGTGCAGATCTTAGATCTGGGAGAATAGAGATTCTTATTTCAGTTTTTCAATGAGATAGATATTGCAAGAGTGGAGAATGGAGCACCATGGATGTTCAACAATCATCTATTAATTAGTCATCGGCTGAAGGAAGAGGACAATCCGATGTTGATCCCAATGATACATGACAATTTTTGGGTCCAAGTACATGATCTGCCTCCAGGTATTTTTTCAGAATTAGTAGCAAAATAGTTCAGAAATTTTATTGGCAAATTTTTCGATTATGATACTAAACAACTGAATAAGGGAATGAGGATTTCTTAAGAATTCGAGTCCAGTTGGATGTGCGAAAGCCATTGAAAAGGAGAAAGAAATTGATGATTTCATCTTCAAAGTCCATTTATGCCAATTTCAGGTATGAATCTTCAAAGTCCATTTTTGCCAATTTCAGGTATGAAAAATTAACTCTGCTTTGCTTCATGTGTAGTGTTTTAGGACATGGTGATAGTTTTTGTTCAGAACATCTTTATCATATGGGGAACGAAATCGAAATAGGATAAAATCTATCATTGAGGGCACAGCTAAGGAGTGCAATGAGCATAAACAGTATGTGGCTAAGGGAAGAAGGTAAGTTCAGATTTTTGGGAAATAATTTGGGTGGGCAAAATTTAGGGCAAAATCTAGGTGATGATTTGCTGCATAATTTTCGAAATCAAATTAATCTTATTTTAGGATTTAATCTGGAAGGTGAATCTTTCAAGCATAATCCGAATGAAGGACTCTCAAACATAGATGCTCAAAAGGTAATGGATCAAGAACAAGAAAAAAATCCATTAAAGTTTATGGAAGGAAAAAAAAGGCCTCACTCTGAGGTAGGGTATTCAAATGGGCCGAATGTTCCGGTCCAGATTGGGGAGTCCAATATAATTGGCAATGACAAATCTCAACTGATATTAGCAGCTGCCAACTGGCAGGCCTACTGGACGCCATGAAGTTGTTATGTTGGAATGTTCGCGGTTTGGGGAATCCGCGGGCAGTTTGAAGACTTTAGCATTTGTTGAAAATTTATAATCCCCAACTTGTCTTCTTTATGGATACAAAACTTGATTCAAAGGGGATGAAAAAAAGTAAGAAAACATTGTGGTTATTTTTGCGGAATTGACGCGTCGGCCAAGGGCACGAGAGGTGGCTTATGTTTCAAATAAAGAAAGGTTGTTAGATATCCCTTCAAAGTTTCTCAAAAAAACCACATTGATGTTGTTAGGCAAGAAGCCCCAGCTAGTCAGGAGTGGCATTTTACGGGCTTTTATGGTGCACCAAATAATAGAAATAAGGTGGAAACATTGACTCTTTTAAAAAATTTGAGGAGGACTTAAAATTTCCCTTGGCTAGTTAGTGGTGATTTTAACAAAATTTTGTTTAATTACAAGAAGAACGAGAGTATTCCTAGAGATGAAAGGAGAATGAAAGAGTTTAGGAAGGCGTTGTTTGAGTGTGGTTTAGAGGATATTGGTTATACAGGCCCATGGTTTACTTGGGAACATAGAAACTTACTAGAAACTAATACTAGAGAAAGACTTGATCGGGATGTTGCTAATGATGAGTGGATTCAGAATTATTTAAAAAAATTTTCTGAGGCATCTTACTCATTCATTTTTTGATTATTGCCCTTTATTCATTCAAATGGATCAAGAGGAAAATAGAAAAGTAAAAAATCAATTTAGATTCGAAGCATGATGGTGCATGGAAGAGTCATGTCAGATAGAAATTAAGAAGTTATGGGAATCTAGCTCTAAAGGGCTAATTGATAAATTGGGGTGTATAAGGGCAGATTTGAATGCGTGGTTCGAAGGAGTAAAAACTAAAAAAAGGGAGGTAACGACGGGGCTGAGGAAAAAACTGGAGGAATTGGATTGTTAAATAAGAACGAATAATGTGATGGCAAAAATAATCAATGTTAAATTGCATCTTAATATGGAGGATGGTCAAGAAGAAAGTTATTAGGAGCAAACAGCGAGAGAAAATTGGTTAAAATAGAGTCACAGAAATACCTCTTTTTTCCATAATTTTGCTACACAAAGGTGTTGACAAAATCGGTTAATAGGTTGCAAAATGAGGGTGGAATTCTAGTCACTGAATGAGGGGATATGGAAAGGGTTGTTCGAGATTATTTTTTTGAAATTTTTGCGAGTAGAGTAGAAAGCAATTCTGATAAAATTTTTGTAGAAGTTCAAACTTGTATTACTGATGATACAAATAGAGAATTGACAACTGAATACAAATGAGAGGAAATTTTGAAGCTTGAAGACGATGGGCCCAATTAAAGCATCGGGAGAGGATGGATTCTTAGCTTTGTTCTTTCAAAAGTACTGACACATTATAGGAAGGGATATTTTCCAATTCTACCTCAATATTTTGAACAAAGGTAAATCTTTGGAACCTTTGTATAGAACAAATATTGTTTTAATCCCAAAAGTGAATTATCCTGCTAACCTAAAAAAGTTCAGACCAATAAGCTTATATATGGTGCTTTATAAAATTATTGTGAAGACAGCTACAAACAGATTACAAAAGACTTTAGAACGATGCATTGATAAGGCTCAGAGCGCTTTTGTGCCCGACAGACTAATTATAGATAATTTATTCCTGGCTTACAAAGTTTTACATGTTTTTAGAAAAAAAAAAGGACAGGGAGGAAAGGATGTTTGGCTCTAAAATTGGATATGAGAAAAGCCTACGATCATATGGAATGGAACTTTATGGCTTTGCGAGGTCTTGGGTATAGTTTGTAATGTACTGTATTAACTCTATTTCGTATTTTATCATCATTAACGGTGAATCTGGTGATATCTTTAGGCCAAACAGAGGACTGAAACAGGGTGACCCATTAAGCCCATACTTATTTATTTTTTGTAGTGAAGGCCTTTCGACCTTGATAAGAAGGGCCTTACATCTAGGTCATGTTAGGGGAGTGAAGGTATGTAGGAGTGGTCCGTAGATAACTCATTTGATGTTCGCAGATGACTGTATATTGTTTGGAGAGGCAACTTCTAGAGGGGCTAATGTTATAAAGAATATTTTGCAGGAATATGAAGAAAATTCTAGGCAATGCATAAACTTTGAAAAGTCTATTGCATTTTTTAGTTCTAATGTTTCTACTAGGGACAAGTGGGGTATTTTTCAAATCCTAAAATTCAAAGTATCAGAGTATCCAAAAAAATATTTGGGTCTACCAAATATGGTGGGAAGAGGCAAAAAATAGGCTTTTCAATCTCTGAAGGACAAGATGCGCAAGAAGTTAAGTGGATGGAGTAACAGGTACCTTTCACAAGAAGAAAAAAAAGTATTCATCAAATCTATTTTACAAGCAATCCCTACATCTCTATGTTATGTTTTTCTGTTACCAAGTTCATTATGTGCTGAGTTAGAGAGTATCATTGTGAATTTCTGGTGGCAGAAAAATAATACTAAGAGGGGAATTCACTAGTGTGAATAGAAGCATATGTGTGAATTAAAAAGGCAGGGGGAATAGGCTTTCGCAAGTTTTCAAAGTTCAATTTAGCCTTGTTAGCAAAACAAGGGTGGAGATTGCTTAACTATCTTAATTCCTTACTTGCTATATCATTGAAAGTAAAATATTTCCATAACACGGATTTTCTAAACTTAAGTTTAGGAAATCTACCTTTCGTATACCTGACGAAGTATATGGGCTACAAAGGATCTGTTGGCTTCGGGGCTACGATGGCTGGTAGGAAATGGAACAGGCATTTCAATTTGGAATGATTATTGGATACCCGGGAAGGGAAAAATTGAAGATCAGTATCCTGTGGACAATCAAATATTACATAATGTGGTTTGATTGATCATGACACTAGAAATTGGAAAGTAAAACTGGTTAATAATACCTTTATTATGAATGATGTGAAAAGGATACTTGGAATTCCTTTGGCGATGACTACACGAGAAGGCTTTCTTGTTTGGAAAGGTGTGTAACAACCCGACTTTGGGCCTAGTTGGAACAGTGGTTTCGGGTCCACAAATCCGACGCAGAAAAATTTATTTTTCTTATATTTTTATAGTCTACAATTTTATGAAATGATTCTATGAAAGTTTCGTTCGAAAATTTTGACGTTTGAGCACTCAATTTAGTAAAAATAACTAAATTGTAAAAAGTGTAAAACTTGAGTTCTAGAAGCTAGAGGTGCCTAATTGCTATGAAATTTTAAATTGAAGGTCCTTAGATGGTAATTAGACCATTTGTTAAGTTAGTGGGCAAAAATGGACATGAAGTAAGAGAAATTTTAGTGTTTTAAGAAAATGACATTTTGGTCATTTGGTAATTAAATGAATTAATAAGCAAATTAAAAGCCAATTTTTTCTCACCTTCTATCTCTTGGCCGAAATTTACAAGAGGAAGACATAGCTAGGGTTTGTCAAACTTCCAAGCTCGATTGTGAGTCCGTTCTAGCCCCGTTTTTAATGCTCTTTACATTTTTGAAGTCATTGTAACTTGATCTACCTATTTCTAGCACTAATTTGAGGTATGATTAAGGTCTAGAGTTTGACCCATGTTAGACATGTGTGCATTTTGATGGCTAATGGTAGAAAATGCATGTTTGATGTTAGAAAAACAACTTTTTGCTAAGTGATTTTCGGTAAAAATGTAAAAAAGAACCTAATTATAAAAGTTATAAAATAAGTAGTAAAAGTGTGATTAAGTGGAAAATGTAGGCTAGTATAAGTATGAAAACGGTTTGGCTAGGCTTGGGTTTTGAAAAAATTGAACACATTTCAATTTACGAGCCTAGAGACTAAATTGTAAAAATGTGAAACATTAGGGGAAAAAATATAATTTTACCATAATATGATTTTTGGACTGAATTGAACAATGTCTGTATTAAATAAGTTAAATTTGTTATTATAGATCAAGATAAACGAGGTTCGAACCTAGATCGGAGGAAAAATAAAGTGTTTGACGATTAGGTCAAATTCTACTATTTTTGTGTCGAGGTAAGTTTGTATGTAAATAATGTATTGTTATATTTATGTTTTAAGTGCTTTAATATTGTATGAATTGTGATTGAATCTTTGGACGTATTCGACAAAGTTTCGACAAGCGAGAATTCCCGGTTGAGCCTTAGGAATAGAATAGGATACGAGTGACAAATCACTAGGAACCCATGTGTATATGTGATCCGGGTGTTGGTCTTGTACGTCCTACCAGTAGCTGGGTAGTCCAACATGACTTGCGGATACCTGACAGCTTGTGTGAGCAGCACTGTGTTGCTACATCCTGATTGACAACTTGTGTGAGCAGGCCCGTGAGTAGCTCGAAAACAAGCCTATATGTATTATGAGATGTGAGGTAGCTTTGGATACATGTATGCCACTTATGTTCAAGATTTTAGAGTATCCGTTAATATTCCGAGCATTCAGCGGGAATGTCAAAGTTGTGAAAGACTTTGGGTATGTTGCGAATTGGTACAGGTATGTACATAAAACATAAATAACGAGCTCGATATGTGATGAAACCTAGGTAATGTGGTGGTTGAGTAAGTTATGACTATAAGATCTTAATAATATTCATGCCAATTCTTTATTATGTTAATTGTATGTTAAAAAACTTACTAAGCTTTATAGCTTACTCCTCTTTCCTTTCCCTTGTCTTATAGTGTCACCAAGCTAGCTCGAGGATCGGAGACTTTGGAGATCCACTCACACTATCAACAATTATTTTGGTACCAATGATTTCAATATTTTGAGTTATGACATGTATAGGGGACTTGGTCATTTTGTTATGTGTCATAAATGATTTGGTCAAATGTGTTGGCTATTATTGGCTGAAAGTTCATTTTGTATAAGGCCACTTGAAATTGGCTACTATTGGTATAAGTAATTTATATGATGATGCCTTTCATGGATGTGGGATTTTACATGATTTGGGTTGATGAGTATGTGATGTTTGTGTATAATAGATGGTAGCATGTAATTGACGTGTGGATGTCTTGATTGTGGCTGATTTGGTTGTATGTAAATGCTTGAATTTGTGTTATGTTGTGTTGTGTAGGTGTGTGCATCAAAGGGTGGCAAAATGGCTTGGTAAATAGCCTTATTTTTTGTCCACACAGGTAGACACGCAGGCGTTTGCCTAGGCCATGTGTGACATACAGTTTACCCCACGGGCATGTGTTTAGGCCGTGTGTCCCCTGCACCCTAATTTTTGCAAAACAGAATACTCAGAATTGAGCACACGGGCAGAGACACGGGCGTGTGTCTCAGCCATGTGGATGACACGGCCTCAGGCACAAGCGTGTTTCCTGGGCGTGTGAAGTCTGCACCTATTTAATGAAAAATAATAAATTTTAAATCGACCATATGGCCTAGCACACGGGCATGTGACTTGGCCGTGTGTCTTTAATTTGTTCTTGAGTGACAAATAGAGAGTTACACGGGGTCGGGACACGGGTGTGTGTGACCACACGGCCTGCCCACATGGGCGTGTCCCATATCCACACGGGCGTGTGACCTTTGTTTAGTGGAAAATATTCTAAGTGATGTAAAATTTTCTAAAATTCTCGGTTTAGTCCCGAACCACTTTTGATGCATGTTTTGGGCCTCGTAGGCTCGTATTAGGGACTTTATGATTAAATGCAAAGAGTTTTAATTTGGACGCAAATTGATGACTTGGAATTGTATGAAAGTTTGTGTGATAAGTCTGGTAATGCCTCGTACCCGGTTCCGGCGTCGAATATGAGTAAAAGCGAGTATTCAGTGAGAAGTGCTTATCGAGTGCTATTACAAGATGAACAGGGGCAACTTCTAATGACCCATTACTTTACAAAAGAATTTGGTTGCTGGATTTTCCCAACAAAATTAAAATCACAATCTGGAGAATTATTAAAAATTTCCTGCCTACTTTTGCTAATCTACATTACAAAAGATTAACTGGAAATCTTGGATATCCGTGATGTGCAGGTGGTGTGGAAACGGTGGAACATATTTTTGAATATTGTAAAAAATCAACTGAAATTTGGACGTTAATGAATTTTAGATGGCCAACAGTGTTACCTAATTCAAACATCAAGGATTGGATGACCTAATTCTTTTACAACCATTCCAATCAGCTTGGCAGAGTTTTTGGATGTGCACTTTGCGCAATTTGGACTGATAGGAACCAATTCCTACATTAAGATAAACAGAGGCCAACACCAGAAATAGTTAATTTCATTAGTTCTTATATTCAAGAACTGGATGGAATAAACAAGAGAGAAGGCATAAATACCATAGAGGATACAAAGTGGAAGGCTTCAATGCACAGACTACAAAGATTAGTTGTGATGTAGCTTACTACTAGAAAGAGAACAAATCAAGTTCAGGCATTATCATCAGAGACGCAAATGGTAAAGTTCTACACTCAATAGTTCCATAGCATGTAAACATATCAACTTCCTTTGCGACCGAAGCTGTGGCGTGTATGAAGGCAGTGGAATTGGGATTGCCCGTGGGTCTTTCAGCGGTGGAGGTTGAAGGTAACACTTTAACAGTGATCAAGAAGATGCGAAAAGACATAAATGATAGATCAAAATCGGGGCTTACAATTTTTGTATCAGATCTATGAGCAAAAAAATTGAAAAATGTACCTTTAAACATGCATTGAGACAGGAGAACAAACCAACTCATGTTATGGCTATAGAAGGTCTCAAATGGCAAGAAGAATTTTACGAGAAATGCAATTCCTAATTATGTAGAACAATCTGTGGTATTTGACAAACAAAGGTTAGGGCTTTCAGCAAGTAGATGATCAATGACCTGGTTTGGAGGAGTTTTTGGAAAGACACACAAAGCTATCAAAGTGGAAAACAGGGATTCTTGAGAACTTGCTGCTTCAGATCTTTGGATAAGAAGAGTGTCGATTCATGTGGCTAGATTCCTTTTCTGATTTTTTGTTTTTTTACTTCATTTATTTGGTTGTCATTCGACTTTTTTGTTTTAGTCGTTTTTTTTTCTGTTTGGGCTTATGAGCCACTGTTTGGACTTTATTTAATAATAATCCAGCCACTATTCATGAAAAAAAAAGTTGTGTATTTAATGATTTAAAAATATTAATTAAATAAAAAAATAATGATTATGAATTTTTTTGTAAAATTTAAATGTTTAGTTATTAAAATTAAAAATAATTTGAATGAAAGTAGTCCAACAAAATTTGTAATATGTTAATTAAGTTAAATTGATTTAAAATGATTTAAATGGGGAGGTGTATCAGGTAAATATTAGCTGTAAAATATCTATATCTATAATAAAATCAGTTTCTTGGAGACCCATTAGAAATAAATAGGGGTAGTTTAGTATAACACCCCTTGCCTAACCCAGACGTCTGGTCTGAGCTATAGAATGCTACATTTACTATCAGAGCAATAACAATCAAGTAAATATTCAATCCATGTCATTATTCATTTATATCCAAGCAAAACATGCATATGATATGATACATGATCAATTCCGACACTTACACGGACTTGTGAATACTCTTACACCAGTCCGTACTCAAATTAGGACCAAATTATAAATTTTTTAAAATTTTTTGAACCTTTCCATCATATGAACCAATATGCCACATTTGGCACCAATTTACATCAAAACTATTTATAACAATTCAAACTATTCAACATTCACTTTCTCAAGTCAATCCATACTCAATATATCCAACATTGAGAACCAAATAAACATAACACATTATGTTCTCTAGTATGCATACATATATGATTACCATTTATAACATAAGTTGAATTCAAGTGAAGTTCCAAACAAAATAAACATTATAAGATATTATGACACTCTTAACTACACGCCATATATAATCGAACTTGAAATGATTTAAAGGCTACCAAAAAAAAAGATCGATAGTGTGAGCTCCAAAGGGGTTCGATCGTCATGCTCCGCGATCAACAATATACAAGTAAGCGAAGTCAATAGTAAGTATAACAAATATTTAGCAAATCCATACAAAATTTAACTTAATTTACGTAAGATTTATATCAGTTATTCAATAGAAACTCAAAGTTGCACAACATGGTAATACTTTGGCATCCTTAAGCCTATTTATACAATTTACAAAGCCATCATCAAGTTAGAATAATAGTACCATACATCAAAGTGTTTAGATCACTTACATATACGTAATAGTACTATACCATCCCAACATATACAATGATACAAACATGTCAACTATGTTCCTTATTAGTCTTTCCAACCATTCCTTTATCAATTTGTCAACATCCTTACCCGAAGAACTATAGTAAATTAATTTCAGATACTCAAGATTGGATTGCTCACACGAACAGTAGGTCAAGATTGTACATATAAGTGTTATACGATGCTGCTCACTCAAGCCATCGAGAATTTGCAACAACTGTCAGATCTCAACCATCGATAAACAAATCCCTGACCAGTACCCAATTTATATCATTTGGGTCTGTTTTCACAAGCTGTAGGTTGGGATTGTTATGATAGCTTAATTCAAGATGGCTCACTCAAGCCATTGAGAATCCACAACACATGCCAAATCTCAACTATCGATAAAGAAATCCCTGACCAATACACAACCTTTTGAACTTTAATGGCTTGTCATTCATATTTAAATCGTTTATTGAGTTTACACAATCATATTATCGAATTTGTACCAATTCAATCTCTGTATTTGTGTACATACTTATCATATTTCAAATACCAATCTATATACATTTAAATCGTGTAATATCATCATATTCATATCATCTAATACATCATATCCATTTCTATATTATTTCAAACCCTCTAATTGTGCACACATTTTTTTTATATGTTTTGGGTAGCAATATATAAACATTTATACCTTGTAACATCATCGTATACATACGATAAAATCACATATGAATTCCCCATTCAATCAAAATCATGTATCAATACATATTATTCTTTTATTACATATTTACAATTCAGTCCATTTGTTGCCAAAAGACAATATTTATAAAAAAATTCAAATAAAAAAGCAGAACGATATAGTAAAAACATAGGTTGAATTAACAAAGTAAGTTCCATATGAACTTACCTGAGAAAACAATAATAAACAAAACATTGAGGACTAATTTACAATTTTCTCTTTTCCTCGATTATCTTCCGATTAATTCAAATATCAATCTATAATAATTCATTACAATTTATCAATGCTAAACATCTTTTAACAACCTATTAGGTACAGATGACAATTCAATTTTATTTTACAAAAGTTCCCTATTTTTTTTCATTTTATTCAATTTAGCCCCTAAAATCAAAATAATTATAACTTTCATATTGGAACATCATTTTTCGTTCCCATTTCAATTACATCATTCTATAACCCTCTACTATCAGTTTCTATCAAATTCTCATGACATTTTCACAATTTATTCATTTTAGTCATTATATTAAAAAAACTAGCATTTCAATTTACAAATTAGTCCCTTTTTCATTTCTAAGCTTAAAAGCTAACCTATTAACATCAAAAGCTTCAAAAATCATTCATGGTAACATTTTGAATCTTTAACAATTTTGGAAAATAAAACATGGTTTAGCTAAATCGAGTTACAATTATCTTTGAAATATAAAATTTATGAAAATCGAGCTTGGTTTGCCTTACAATGCAAGGATCGATTGCTTGAGCTTACCTGTAGGCCCATTAAGGGGTAGATGCTGGCCACGAGTTCTAAATTTGTTCCATACCTAGGGTGATGATCGAACCGTTAACCACTAATTATGGTAGGAGAAACCCTTGCCATTTCACCTAACTCCCCGTGGTTATTTTTTTAAGCAATGTGTGAAATAGCAAATGTCTTGATCCAATTTTTATGCCTAATACTTTTAATAATATTCTTAAATGTATACATCGTAAACATATATATATAGCGTGTCATTACAAAACATAACTAATGCTTTATTATTAATAATTACTCAAATTTTATAATTATAATTATAATTATAATTATAATTTTAATGTGATTTTTTAAAGATGATTTAATTTAATTAATGATATATATTTATTTGCATGATTTTTTATATTTAAGGAATTCAACAGTTTTTTTTAATAGTATACCATTTAATATTAATATATGGGCCTGAAAAAACAATATATAGAAAGTCTAAAGAGAACAAAAACTAGGAGAAACCCAACAAGCACATCTACAAGTCCAAAAAATAAGGAGCATGGAAAAAAGAAAAAAATGAAAAAGAAGATAAAGCAAAAGTTTAAAAGCTTCAAAACAGGCCCCTTCAGATACCATAGACCCTAAATGGCAGCAAAACCTTCCCTTGTTTTCAGTGAACTGAGAAACAATTGGAAGTGATTGAGTTTACCTTGCTTTAGATCAGAAATGTCCCCAACCCACCACAGAAAAGAGAGTCGAATGGCTGCGGTGGATGACAAAATTGGGGGTCAAAATCTTCCATCTCTTTTGTTTTCATCAGCGTGTATTCAACCTAGAAACAATCCTCAAGCCTCCTTATAGCTTCCTCCACCAATGCATGTGCAAGAGAGTTACCTTGCCTCATGGTGTACTCAAATCGACAATTGGAGAAGTTTCTTACCGATGCCTTTACATCGGAGGTAACTGGTCTCTTTTCTAAATTGTCCTCACCTGGGGATGTAATATTTTTCATTGGCATCTTTGAATCGCTTGCTAGAATTACTTGCATGAACCCCATTGATAACTCTTTAAAAGAGTTATATTTCATTCCTTTAGACCTAGCTAATTGCTTGTACTTGGCTACATTTAGTGGCTTTTTAGGACATTTTATTAGTATTTTTATCATTTGTATTAGAAGTTTGGACTGTGTTTACATGTTAGATACTTTTAATTACATGTAGAAGGGTTGTGTTTGGTAGTTTAGTAGGTGTAGGATGTGGAGAAAGAAATAAAGGAGTGAAGGTTTACCAGGGCAAAAAGGATAGATAGTTTGCCACTTTATATGCCGTGGCAATTTCAAGAAGATGACCAAGTCAACATTTAACGAATACCTGTCTCAGCCTAACTCTACTTGTACCAAAAAAATTGCCTAAAAAAGAGGAGAAGATATTGTGGGTTGTTAGAGTTACCCTAGGAAGAAATGCTTATAAAAAGTCGATGGAGGAAGCTCTAAGAGTAGAGATCGGGAGGCGACAATAGAGAGTAGCGGCTGAGTAGAAACGGAAAGAAGAAGCTGAAGGCAATCCCTCTCAGCCACCACAGAACATTGTGCTGTTGGATTGTGGATTGGTTTGGCGACAACCATCTTTCTAAGTTCTTCCATTATTTCTTATTCTGTTCTCCCATAAATTGATTTGATCGAAATGATGTTAGATGTTATTTTGAACTTGAATTTTAATCGCCAACCCATGAATTGAATCTAATAGGGTTGGGATTACATAATGAAACTTTTATTTTCTTTAATGGTTGAAGCATAATTTGATTTAATCTACTATCTCATTCAATTCCTTTTATTTCCTAACTGTATGCGTACATTCTCTAGATATAGATATATGTACAGTGTGCCCATAAACTGAACCTAATTCTGAAAATGTTGGATTAGTTGGATTGAAATTGAATGATATAAGTGGGTATTCGATCGAATACCTACAGCAGACTCTAGACATAGAGCGTCGTCTGTATAGAATGAAGACAAAATAGTATAGGGTGCCATGCTAAGGCCTATAAACACAGGCCAGGTTACTTGAGATCTTGCTCTCGAAAGAAGCAGGTCACTTTAGGTCTCTTCTGAGCAGTAGGTTAAGTACGATTTTGCTTAGGCATTATTGAAAGTAATGATAGATTCTTAGTAATCCCAACCTTCCAATCAACATCATAGACCTTCTATCCTTTGTCGTAGTATCTTTACCATAACATTCTTAGTTATTTATTTATTCACTCGTATTATTACTCTTTCTTTGCCTTAACATTTTCCAATATTAGTCAATATACATTTTGCACTTATCCTTATTATTTTAATTTACCATTGTATACTTGACTCAGTTTTTCCATAACATTAATCATTATCATAACTTGACCATTTCTATACCTAATTCGATCCATGTGGAGACGATCTCACTTATCACTTTGTTGCTTGATTCGACATGTATACTTGCACAATTCGCATATCATATTCACACGTAATACCTATCTCTGAGGCTAATTGAATTCCATGAAGCATTGTGGCCACTTCTACCATTGCAACTGTTGTGACAAGGTGATGTACTTGAAAACCAAAACCTAATATATGCCCCTCTTCAATTCTTACGATAAACCCCGAAATTGCCAACTATTTTACAGTCGAGAACCCAGCATCCGCATTAACTTAAACCCATCTCAGTGGATGGGGGTTCCATCAGATTATCTCTCTTGGCCCAGGGTGTTTCAAAGTCACTGATAAATCATGGTATTCCCTCTCAAAACCTCTAATAAAGGTAATAACTTTTTCCACAGTTTACTATTTTTTATCATGTAATAATTTGCTTCCAGCAAACCAAAGGGCCCAAATTGTAATAACAGTTTCCTCTCTTTTCATTTTCTATATTTTTAAGAGTCCAGGATAACCACTATATAAAACTTGAATCTGCAAGTAAAACTAGGCACTGGTAATTAAGTTTTAACCACACTTGTTTTGCGAACAAGCAATAACAAGCAACATGAACATTTGACTCACTATAATTACCGTAATGCAAGCAATAATTCTCTATCATAATTCATCGAAAATGCAAAATTCTGGTGTAACGCCCCAAAATCTAAGTATTTATTTTTGTATGTTGTGTTGCATAAATGCATGCTTGCTTCAGTGGTTAAGTGTCCTGAGAAGTGTTGGAGAAGTCCTGAGTTTAAGCCTTGACTTGTACAAAATTTTGTGTTTTTGAATAACCCTTGCCTCTAGCTGGTAGGCTTTTAAATTATTGTGGGTTAAACATGTCATAAAAAGCCTATTGATCTAGGGGATGGAGACGTGTGGAGTGTTCCAGGAGGTCTGAGATTCGAGGCTTGACGATGCAAAAGAGTATTTTATTTTGCTACTGAACTAGGGAAGTGTTGTAGTTGGACTGTAATTGGGTGTTTGAGGAGCGTGGGGAGTTGTGGCCAAATTCTAGGAACTAGTTGGAAGAAATTTTGACTGGTAAGGATGTAGATTGGTGGGATAGAGTTGAGTGATCTTAGAAGTGATATGGGGAGAGAAATTAGGAGATTTGAAGGGAGTGGAAGAAGGTGTGTCGAATTAGGACTCTCACTCTTTAAATTTTCGGTTTTGTGCAAATCACTGTGGGTTTTGTCATTCTTTTTCGGTTCTTTTCTCTCTTGAGGCCGAATATTGCATTTTGGTATTCTCTTGTTTTTATGGTTATTCCTTCTCTTCTTGGGGCCGAGCATAGTAAAAGACCATTCGGTTATCTCCTTTCTGTTTTTGCAACTGTATTCTCCCTTTTATTTGTTAAAACTGAATACTCTTTGTCTCTCCCCCTCTCTCAAATCTTGGCCGATTATCTCCTATTTTCATCCCCTCTCTAAAATTCTCCCTTTCTTACAATGGTAGCTGAATACCCCTTCTCCCTTTTCCCTTTTCCCTTTTCCCTTTTCCCTTTTCCCTTTTCTCTTTTCTCTCTATTCCTTCAGTTCTTTCGAGTATCCCTCCTTATATTGTTAAAACCGAATACTCTTCCCATTATCTCTTTCTATCGGTTCTCTATTTCTTGTGTTAGCTGAATATTCTATACCAGGTTCGAGTGCACATTTATTATTTCCTTCCTTTTACCTCTGTAAAAGTCTATTACTTAACACCTATCTATGCTACCATTTTTGCTAGGACTGTGGTTGTGTTAGGCCTTGCTTCTGTCGAATCGTGTGCTTTCGTCTTTTGTTGGGGGTGGAGCCGATTGGCTTTTTCTCCTTTTCTGACTTGGTACTTTCGGTAAGTTACTATACTTTTGGATCAATGGCTTACGGGTGTGGTTTAGTTAACAAATGACGATTGGGATGCAGGTAGTCTTTAAGGATTCCAAGCGATCTCTTGCAACGGTTTTAGTGTGTGATCGATCTGGACAAGTGATAGGTAATCTTTTGAATATAAGTGTTCTAATTAGGGTTCACTTCGACTCGTTTGTTAGCCTATTAACCGAAACTTCTGTCTGAAATAGGTTAGAGTGTTCGTGGGCTAGTTGCACGTTTTCGCAAACAGATGTGTAACCACACTGCCCAAACTATAAATCGGCAAAAGCCAGAAAATATGACCTTTGATACCATATAGGCATGTTCTCGCTCGTGTGGTAATCTGAACGTATGACGTGGGTATTTGATCGTAGAGGCCACCATGAACAATTTCATGGGCTAGGGTCGTTTTGGGCCATGTTGGGTCGAGTTGGGCGTGTAGGCCTTACGGACTTGTGGACCCCACATAGGTAAACCACACGGACATGTGGAAAATATTGGGCCAGGCTGTGTAACTCACATGGCCAAGGCCATTTTTGGGCTTTGTAGGCCACACGGGCGTGTGGGCCCACATGGGCCGCATTATGGGTTTTGGGCCCATTTTCACTGTTTGATTGTTAAGGTTGCACTAGTCGCCCGAGATGGCTGTGGACCTACTGTTGGGTCGATAAGTATACCTAGACCCCAATTTGATGAAATGACTATTATACCCCTATGAGGTAAAATGACTGATATGCCTCTATGATATGTATGACTGTAATTGAGCATGACACTTTTGCATACATGTATAATATTATGACATGACATGACATATTGTATGGGGATAAGTTTATTATATTTAGAGGTAGTGTACTGTACTGCAGCTCTGCTGTAAACACTGTTTAGTGCCGCAACCGGTGCTATATTTTAGAGTGTAGGGATGGGTGGGTTGATTTTATCCTCACATAGAGTGTAGGGCTGGACGGAGTGGAGTGTAGAGGATGGATGGGTAGGATTTCTGATTGCATTTTTGTTACTGTTACTGAAATGGGCTAAGGCCCACACCGATCTCGATCATCAGAATGGGCTAAGGCCCTAACTAAAATGAATCATTCTTCAAACGCTTTAGGCCCAAATTGTGATTGCCTCTTGTGATGGATCGTTGATAAGGGATTACACACTGAGTTTTCATAAACTCACCCTTCTGCTTTTCTGTACAGGTAATCCTTAGGCGGATTGGTGCTGCGAGGGACTCGATGGTGGCCATACAACCGCACTTGCTTTCACTTTTTAACTTTTAATTTATAAGTAATTTAATTTAGGTATTTGTTTTGTAATGAGGCCTCTTTAAGTTTTCGTTTTAATTTGGGATTTATTTACTTTGATTTATATCTGTTAGTAGTAGGCCGCGTATTTTCATAAAGATAAATGCATTTCAAAACACCACGTTTACGCAACATATTTTAAAAGCTTTCACAACAAACATTATTTTTAAGGGTAATAACAATCTAATATGATTAACATTTTGCTAAAACGACTTGAGTTTTAACAATGAACAAGACATTCTAAATTTTTGTTAAGATCACAAAGAGGTTTTGATATAGAATGGATCTTTCAATGAAACTATGTTTTTTGAAACACACTTCAATGTGACATCGTAGATTCGGCCATAACGTCTAGGCTGGGTGTGGGGTGTTACATCTAGAATGTGGTAATGTAATTTCAGACAAATTTCCAAACCAAAATTTTTATTTTTGTTGGTCAGTTTAGGCTTCAAAACTGCTTGCATAAGTTTTGCTTCATATTGTTTGTGTTTGAAGTCTCCATAAGTGCTTTATACCCACTTTTTATAGAATATATTATTGATTTTCCCCAAACCAAACTAACTTATCAGATTGATTAGTTAGTGGAATAAAAATGCGTACAATTTTCCTTTCTTCTTCATCACAGAAAGTGCTAGAGATTAGAGCATGATTCCATCCACTTGGATCGGGTAACCTTAAGTCACTAACTCGGTCCAGTCTAGAAACTAGGCTTGTGGCGATTCTCACTTGGTTATGTCTTGGTAGCCAAAAATCGTTCCAAATCAAGACAAAGTGTCCCGATCCAACCCTCCATCTGAGCCCAAATTCTAGCAAATCTTACAACACCAAATACTCTGCGTTATAAAAGATGGATTTGAACCCAATGATGCCTCTAAAAAATTTGAATCATGATAGTACTTAGCCCGAATGTAATACCCCCAATCCTTATCCGACACTGGAATAGGATTATCGGAGTAATACCGGTTAATACAGTTCAAATGCGAACAATACAAGAATAATTAAAATACAATTCATAAATTTGTCTTATTGTCCATTTTATGGGTCCTCGAGGCCTAAAATAGAAGTTAAAAACAAATCGGGACTTAATCGAAAGTTTATAAAATTTTTCATGAAATTTAAAAAATTTCCCCATGAACAGTACCTACACGCCCATGTGGTCTATGGGACACGCCTGTGTTGATATATCGTATGGCTCACACGGCCAGGACACGCCCGTGTACTTTACCCCTTTAGCTCTCTGACTTATTCTATGTGAACAATTAATTTCACACGGCCAAGTTACATGCCCGTGTGGATTTATTTTCAATTCAAATCTAGTTCAGTTTTTAGACGGCTAGGGCACATGCCCGTGTGCTTTGGCTGTGTGCCTCACACGGCTGAGACACACGCCCGTGTCTCTGCCCGTGTGGCAATACCTGAGCATTCTGTTTGCAACATTTAAGACGCAGGGGACACACAGCCTAACCACATGCCCGTGTATAAGCAGTGTGTCTCACACGGTCTGGTCACACGCCCGTGTGCCAGGCTGTGTGGACTCAATATGAGCCTTAAATTCCAAGCTTACCAACCCTGCAATTCTTGAACCACAACTAACGCAAAATGCCAATATTTAACCAATCCAATATGCATTCAAATGTACTCAAAATATGTCAATCCTTATCTTTGTATGTCTAAAAGTTACACTTTTCTAAATACTTCACTTATCTCATGGAAATAAACTAGTTATATACCAATTAGATCTATTCCTATTACAAACCAACAATTCCTTTAAACATTGGCAAATTTTATACTTATTTATGCACCAATATCCACATATATATTTTTACAAAATACATTCGTCATATTTTTATGACCATTTCAAACAATGTAACTTCATTTACAAATATGTTCCAAAATAACAACATTTGACACCCTAGATACATGCCATTACTCAAAAGAAAAGTACTTCACCACTTTAAGTTCAGGATCGGCTTGGATGCTGAGTCGTTGGTCACTTTTGTAGCTAACCTGCACACAGAAACAAACCGTACGCTGGGTATACACTCAGTGGTATTTCTATAAGCCAATACTTCAATAAAATATTAGTTCAAATATGTATAATCTATCAACATTTCATATTTCATACGATTGAGCAAATCAATATTTCACTTACAATTCTTAATAATAATACATTTTATAACATTTTTCAATAGAACACTCAATTCAATTTATATTTAGAATCAGTCAATAACAATCAATTATAATTCGTATTCAGAATCAGTTGGTATCAACCAATTATCCAGTGCAGTAATTTATCCCTATTAACATAACTCGGACTTTGACGGATACACGGATCCAACCAATCACACCAATACAGTACTCTGTGCCTTATCGGCCAAGCCGAAGTAAAACAGTTATAGTACGGTACTCAGTACCTCATTGGATTTATCCGAAGTAGTAACAGTAATACAACACTTATAGTGCCTCATCGACTCAAGGTCGAAGTAGCCCTGAACACTTCCAATCCTATGGCATGCCAACTATATCCGACTTAGCCCAACACTGTTAATAGGGTTTTAGTTACTTTTAATTTTTTTTTTAAAATAGCAATCAATATACATTTCAATTCAAAATATTCACAACTCAATTCGATTCAATACAATGAAAACAATATTACCTCTATTCTACTTACCATACACATTAATTAATAAATGCAACAAATAATTATTAAGTTCGGTTTATAGCAATATAGACCGTAATTCTCAGATTACTCTTCGTCAACCTTCTCTTTTCCTTTCTTTGTCGAGGTCTCTGATACTACATTAGCTACAGAAATTAAACAATTAAAAATTATCAATTCATCATTTCACATTGTACATTTCAATTTCTATTCAACTTTTGTTCGAATTCTAATTTAGTCCTTAAATCAAAACCAATTCTTTTTCTTGCAATTAATAGTTCCATATCTCAATTCAATTCTTACTTTAAACTAATTTCAACTCTCAAGTTCACTATAAGTTCTAATTTCAAAATTCTTTCAATTTGGTCCCTACTACATAAAAACTTATGCTTTACTTTACAATTCAATCATTGTCTCAATTCTAACTTAAAATTCTATCAATTTAAACTCTAATTCTTCAATCAATTCAACATAAACCACATTTAGAAATCAAATAATTTTCAAAAATTTCACTTATGTCAAGTAATATTTGTCTTTAGGATTCCAAAAACATCAAAATTATAAGAAAAGGGGCTAAATTGACTTACCAATTTAACTTTGATTCCTTAAAACCCTAATTTCCCCTTTCTTTTCTTTCTCCTTTTTTTCCCCCATTTTCTTTCTGTTTTGTCCCAATTCTTCTCTTTTCTTTTGATTTTTATTCTTTTATTTCTTTTATTAATTGTTTATTATATTATTATAATATTATATTAACTTAATTATTATTATTTCCTATATAATAAGTAAATGCATATATGTATTACAAATGTATGTACATTCTTATTACACTTGTATTTTATTTTTACCATACATTTGTCTCAATTTGGTTTATTTACTAATTTATTCCTTCAATTTTTCTTGACTTTATTATTTAACTTTTACCCTATATTCAATCTAGTCCTTACACTAAATTAACATTAATTCAAGCTAATTCATTTAGCCAAAATCTAATTAACCTCACCACTAAATTCATAAATATTTCTAATAAATATTTACGAATTCATTTTACGAAAATAGTGACTCGAAAATACACTTTTTCGATACCCGTAAACTTCGGGTCATTACATCGAATGATAAATGTTGTTAAAGAAGTAGGATTCTCCATTAACCTCCACCCTTGCTTAGCTAACAATGCAATGTTGAATTTTGACAAATCCCAAAAGCCAATACCCCCACCAAGTTTCGAAACACATAGTGATTTCCAAGAGCACCAATACAACCCAATCTTTTTGGCTTTTTTCTGCTACCAAAACCTTGCGATCATAGCTTCCAGTTCCTTAAACCTTGTGATCATAGCTTCCAGTTCCTTACACAAGGAGCTGGGTAAAAGGAAGCATGGCATTGCATATAATGGGATTGCTTGAAGAATAGCTTTAATAAGGACTTCTTTACGCCAAATGGACAGCATCTTCGCGCTCCAGCTAGCCACCCTTTTTACTCATTTTCTCTTTAATTTCTTTGAACGCCAATCTTTTGTTCCTGCCTATAATCAAAGGAAGCCCAAGGTACCTCCTGGGATTATTGCTTGAAGTAACTGCTAATATTTGACAAACACTCACCCTGATTTCTATACTCACGTTTAAACTAAAAAAAGGGATTGATTTGTTGAAATTTATTAATTGCCCCGAACTATTGGCGTAGATCTTCAATATGTCTTTAAGAGCCCTATCCCCTTCCATCATGGCCTCACTGAAGATCAAACTCTCATCCACAAAAAGTAAATAAGTGATGAGTGGGGCATGTCTGTTCACACGGACTCTCTTGAATGCACCTCTTGTGGAAGCCAATCACAATAGAGCCGAAAGTCCCTCACTACATATGAGAAACAAGCAGGGACTAAATGGATCTCCCTGTCTAAGCCCATAAGTTGGAAAGAAACTTTCTCATATCTGCCCATTCAGAACCACGAAATAAGAGATGGTTTCAACACATTTCATAATTTTTTGAATCCACTCCTCAGAAAAAACCATTCGTCTAAGCATGATCTTAAAAAAGGTCATTCCACGCTATCATATGCTTTGCTCATGTTAAGTTTCAAAGTGAAAAAACCCAATTTCCCAATCTTCTCTTTGTTATCGAATGAAGAATTTCATAAGCAGCCAAGATATTATCAGAGACGAGCCTTTTTGGCATAAAAGCACTTTGCATTTATCGATACAAAAATGGAATACATTTTAAAATCTGTTTACTAACATTTTTGCAGCAATTTTGTACAAAATATTTCAAAGGCTAATAGGACTGAATTGAGACATAGAGCTAGGATTACTAACTTTTGAAATTAGGACGATTCGTGTTTGATTAATTTTTGAGATTTGTGGTTTCCATTTAACAAATCTATTCAAAATTTCGCTACCTTCTTACCCGCATTGTGCTAGAATCTTTGATAAAACACCGCACCAAACCATCCTCACCCGAAGCCCTCAACGGGATCATATTTTTAAGGGCTAGACACACCTTTTCATAAGAAAATGCCCTTGTGGGATCATCAATCATTGATGTAGTAATGCACGATTCAACTCCTTCAAGAATGGATTCGGCATTAGCAATACCATTTGATGAAAATAAGGATTCAAAGTACCTGGTGGCAAGTGACAAAAGACCCTCATTGCCATCATGAACATTCCCATTTGAGTCTATCAGCTTTTCTATCGTGTTTTTTCTCATTCTCTCTGATGTTGCTTTGTGAAAAAATAATTATGTTTCGATCGCCATTCTTCAGCCAATTTGCTCTAGCTTTTTGTTCCTAATAGAGCTCTTCTTTGTTAGCTTCCATACTAAGAGCTAGTTTTGTATCGACAATGTCCCCTAATACCTCATCAGTTGGAGTTAAAGTATTTAATCTTTGGAGTTATTTCTCAAGGTCCTTCTTTGTTAGGGCTCTTTCTCGTTTAACTTTTTTAAACCACTTTTCAAAACCCTCATTAACCTTACGTAGACTTTTTGGAATAGATCTCGAACTAATGGCCCACAAGATCTTAACCTCCATTTTGTAAGTGTTCTCCAACAGCTAGGCCACCTCAAAATGAAAATGGTGCACTCTTGTGTTCATACTATCCACTTTCAAATTAAGGAGCAAAGGATAGTGATCTAACAGGAATTCAGTAGTTTTACATAAACCATTTAAAACAAAGAAATAACATACTAAGTATATATTGTCTATATATATCACGATATAACAAGATTATTTTTTGCAATTAAACAATTTTATCAATTTTTTATCATAGAGATATCCTTAATGTAATATTCCAAAAATATATAAACTTTTTTTATTAATTTATTACAATTTTGATGTCATATGGAGAGATTATATTTCTAGTATATATATAAAAGATATAATTACATTATTTGACTTTTTAACAAAATTACCAATTGACAATTTTTTTTGGTGAATTACAATAACAGGGCAAAGCCCAAACAACAAACTAATAACTCTTGAAAAGAGTTATATTTCATGCCTTTAGACCTAGCTAATTGCCTGTACTTAAGTACATTTAGTTGCACTTTAGGACATTTCATTAGTATTTTTCCTTAATCATTGCATTAGGAGCTTGGACTATGTTTAAATGTTATTTATTACTTTTTAATTGCTTGTTGAAGGGTTGTGTTTGGTGGATTTGTAGGTGCAGGATGAGGAATGAGAATAAAGGAGTAAAGGTTTGCCGAGGCAAAACGATAGATAGATTGCCAACTTGTATACTGTGGCAATTCACGATTTCTGGAAGATGACTGAGTCAATAGTCAACGCATTCCAATTTCAGCCAACTCTACTTGTCCTAGATAAATCTACCTAAAAAGGGGAGGAGATAAATCTTGGGTTGTTGGTTTTATCTTAGAGAAAAAGAATTTAAAAAAAAAGGGAAAAAATCATGAGATACTGAACTGATAACCAACTACCCAAAATGAAAGGATTTTTAAACCAAAAAGAATTTAAAAAGAGAAGATAATCTTCGGCTGTTGGCAAAACCCTAGTACACTTGCTTATAAAAGGCCAATGAATGAGACCTTAAGAGAACATAAAATACAACAAACAAAGAACAACAAGACGGAAGATCCTAAGGCAAGAATAAGAAGGTTCGATTGAAAGAAGAAGTCATCCTCTCAACTAAAATAAGGCACCGTGCTGCTGAAGTGTGGACCAATGGAAGTTATTCTCCCGACGTTCTTCCATTATTTCCATTGTGTGCTCTTGTGAATTGATGACGATGGTGATGGTTTGGAATTTTATTTCCCAACTAATGAGTTAAATCTTATCGGGTTGGAATTATTTTGATGACACTTAACTATTTTTAATTTTCATGGTATAAATATGATTATCTTGCTGTCTATTCAATTGTTTAAGTGCAATCCTTAGGAATAGCTAATGGCATATTATTCTTGTTAAGTTAATTTAATACGGAAAAGGTTAAATTAATTTAACTAATATTGAATGGCATGAGCAAACATTCGAATGATGCTTGCGTCATACATAAAGAATTACACAGGCTACTATAGTAAGATCCTATATGAGCAGGGACAATAACTTGAGGTTTTGCCCCCGAAAGAGACAGACCACTTTAAGACTCTTCTGCACAGTAAGTTAATCAAGATTTTGCCATGGCATTATCGATAGTAAAAGTTAATTCTGAATAATCCCAACCTACCGCATAAATATCGTAGACATTTTATCTTTATTCTTTGCCGAATTATCTTTGCCACAATATATTTAGTAGTTGTTTATTTATAAAATAATTGCAAATCACTCTCATATTTGCCATTACATTCCTACTATCACCTTTGCCATAACATTTTCAGTTATTTACTAATTCCATATATTACTCATCATTGCATATATACCTTAGTTTTTCCATAACATTTCATTCAATCGTTTTGCCATAGCATTAACCCGACTTTATTAAAATAACTAGACCAACTTTATGCCTCAATCCGATCCTCGTGGGAACGATACTCACTCATCACGTTATTACTTGAACCGACGTGTATGCTTACAAAAATCACATATCATTTCACATGCAATACCAACGTAATTAGCGCAACTCGAACTTAAACACCAATTGACAATTTAAGATAGTATGTCTTTTTAAAAAAAAAATTGGCGAGAGTCTAAGTTTAATAGTATTACATTAATTAATTGATTTTTAATTTTTTGTCATACACAGTATGATGCAATATTAATGTTGGACAATTTATTGGAACAATGGATAATAAAATTAGAAAAAATTAAGGAAATTAATAATATTTAAGATGTTTTTGGATGAGCGTTTATTTTCAATGCGGTATGTTTAAATTTCTTTTTTATCTCTCGTTATAATATTTAATCTTACTATCACTATTATTTTTACATTAATCATAAGTGAACGCTCAACTCACGAACCCTTATTCTCATATTTTAATATTCTTACACGTGATTTAAGGAAATTAAAATTAAAGGAATCAAAATAGTAATATTTGATATTAACACAATCATCGAATTTAAATCGATATGTTTTGGTGTTTTTTTTTTTTTAAATTTACTTGTGTTTAATGTTAATTTAGACGTGGATGATGGAGTTGAATATAATTTTAAGGTTAAAATTGTTCTATATTCAAGTTGTATTTGATTTTTAAAATCTAATTTATAAATTTTAAAAATAGTACACTAATAAAATTTGTATGATGGTAAAAGAAAAATTAAAAAATTGTAAGAGAGTAACTATAATTGATTTTAGGTTTTATTCACCTTTGGCTCTTGAACTATCTCATTTTTTTTATATTGGTATTTAAACTTTTCTTGTGTTTTATTTTAGTACCTAAATTATAAATCCATTATATTTTTTTGGCTTCTGCCAGTGTTAATAGAAAACAACCAATCGGAACATGCTAAGTGTCCTCGTTGACTGCTAATTTGGACTATGATGAGGTCGTTGACCACAATGATTGTGCGTTGACTGGATAAAAATTGTAAAAATATTTAAAAATTGTAAAAAAAATAAATATCGTAAATAAATATTAAATATTGTTAAAAATATTTAAAAATTGTAAAAAAATTATAAAACATTATTCAGTATTTGTAAAAATTATTAAAAATTAGAAAAAAATTCAAATAATTATTAAAAAATTGTAAGTAATTATTTAAAATTTTAAAAAATTATTTAAAAATTGTGAATCGGTGGCATTTAATCAGTAATTTCACAATTTTTATAATTTTTTTAATTAAATCATATGTTGTTATTTTTTCAACACTGCAAATTTGAAAACAATAATGCCAAAAATATCAAGAAAAAAAAGAAGATCACATCATAGAAAATCACATTGTATTCTTTTGGAATTTGTAGCAAAAATCAAAGAAGAAGAAAAAGAAAAAGAAACTTATTGCTTATTTACAATTTTTTAATAATTATTTATGATTTTTAATAATTTTAAAAAATTTAAATAGTATTTTATTATTTTTAATAATTTTTTAATTTAGTCAATGTGATCAATTGCCTCGTCATCGTCCACATGAACGGTGAATAGGAACATTGACATGTTTTGATTGGTTGCTATTTTTTTAACACCATTAATGGCATGGACAAAAAAATTGTAACGGAAAGTTCAGATACGTATAGGATAAAAAAAGATACCAATGTAAAAAATAGGTGTAATTCAGAAGCTAAACAATGAATAAAGCTTTAATTTTAATGTAAAAACACGTGTCACTGAATAGAATATATCACTTTTCAAAAGCAGAAATTATTAAAAACTCAAAAGTTATAAAAAATTACTTAAAAACCTATATTAGATTTATGAGACACGTGAGTAAATAAATAATGGGCCCATCTTGTAGATATGAGCCGAGGCCGAGGAGAGAAGTGAGATGATGCAAAATGAATGGGTGATCCACGAATTAAATGCTCCCCAACGTGAATGATCCACACTATGCTTATCTTTTACACCTTGAACATGGGGATGTCCCACTCCAAATTTTAATCATAAAATTATTGTGATAGGATATTTGTTTCAACAACGATAAGATATTAGCTCCCTCCTGCGTAGGGCGAAGTCAGAATAATTTTTTAAGGGATCAAATAAAATTTTAATTTTTTATAATATATATATTTATAAGTTTTAAAAGATTAAATCAATTTTTTATAATTTTAGGGGGGCTAAAGTGAAATTTTATCTTTACTAATTTAAAATTTTAAAAAAATTTAAGGGCCTAAATAGTAATTTTTTATTTTAGGGAGGTCGGGGGCCCTGCCAACCCCCTAGATTCGCCACTGCTCTGACAATCAATCGTTTGGTAGATATACGTTGTAGTCAACCACATCGATGATACTCATATCTATATCATTCAAACAAAAACATTTCACTCCGAAAAATATAGATATTACATATATATAATAAAGATAATTACATGTTGTTATTTACATATATATGATACTCATACATATGATAACATGTAATCATTTTTATTATATATTATTATAATAGATTAGTTCAAATTAAAAGTGATCTAATGTGGTTAAAATTTATTAAGCTTTAATTATTAAATAAAATATGTTTCAAATATATGTAGATACTCTAATAACTAAGTTCTAATTAATGATAGGCTGATTAGAAATTAGGGTTAATATGCAAAAGTTATATATTAGGGTTATAGTCCCTAAATTACATACAATGTAACTTTTTAAATATCCTATCTTTAGAAAAAAGAGTAAATTTTCTCTAAATTTCTTGTGTGCTAATTTGGAAGATCAAAACCATAAAATTCGAAAAATATCAAGGAATTGATGGATTTAGGTATGATTCCACATCTATTTTTTTTCAAAATTTATTCTTGATTATTTTACATGATAGATCCTGATTTATTAAGTTTTTGTATCAAGTTTTTTTAACTATTCTAACAAGTAGTATTAGAGCCTCGTCATGTCAAATAACTGGGAATGGATTAAGTTTTTTTTCGAAATGATTGATTCATGAAATTTCATGAGTTTAATATTTCGGATATATATTGACCTTTGAAGGTTTATATTAAGTTTTCTTTAGATCTTGATTATCTTGGATTTATATTAAAAATTTTAGGGCTTGAAATATTTGTGTGATCTTGAAAATCAAAGATGATTGAAATTCTTTCATTGTTGTATGATTGGATTGAAGATGCTTTATTTGTCATATTCTATTGAATTCAACTGTGTCCATGTTTCTGTTTGGCTACTGTATTTTTTTTCTTTTGTTTGAGTTGCATCCACTGATATCTTTGTTCCTTCTAGGTATTGCAGAACATTACGTTTTCGTTTCTGATCATTTATGTGCTTATTATCTCAATACTCTATTTGGTCCAATTTTTTACATACGAGTTCATTAAATAATGGTGTACAACGTGTTTTAATCTCTACTTTTTTCTATTGTCAAGTTACTTAGTTTTCGTGTGTTAGTAACTATATCAAAACTGAATAACAAAGAGTAAATTTAGAATATTGAATGAATGGCTGAATATTTTTGTATTCTTGACTTCTGGACCAGTACAAAGATAGAACTGCTAACCAATTCTACTAACAATATACCAGATTGTATAACAAATTAATAACAACCTAACGTATTCTTATACTCTAACATTCACCTAGCTTCTCAATAGGTAAGACCCGAAGCAGACTACGAAACCGAGTAAACATGGAGACAGACAAGGGTTTTGTGAAAATATTAGCAACCTGGTCACAGGCTGGGACCTCACCGACAACGAGCGAGCCATCAGCTACCTTTTCGCGGATAAAAAATAGATTAAGTTCAACATGTTTAAATTTGGAATGTAGGACCGGATTGGCAGCAACGCAACTGCACTAGAATTGTCACATAAACGGCAGGTGAATCGACAGAATGAATTTGCAACTCTATTAGCAGAGAGACTAACCAGGTAATATCACTGGTAGCTACAGCAAGACTTCGATATTTAGCCTCTACTGTCAAATGAGAAACAACTTGTTACTTTTTCAAACACCATGAGATAGGCGTATCACCAAAATACACTCAATATCCTGTTGTAGACCGATGATCATCAAAATCCAATCCTCAGTTGGCATTAGTATAACCAATGAGAGATAATCTGTCAGATGGACGAAAAATCAACCCATGATCAATAGTCCCACGTAAATACCGTAAGATTCTTTTTAAGGCCACCAAATAAACTGAAGTAGATGCATGCATAAACTGACAAACACGATTCACAGCATAAGCAATATCAGGACGGGTCAAGACCACATATTGAAGTGCACCAGCAAGACTTCGATATTCTGTAGGATCAACAAGACAATCGCCCTTATCTTTAGATAACACGGACGAATTGATCATTGGTGTGCGGACACTCTTTGCATTAGTCAAATAGCTCCTATCAAGAAGATCTCTGATGTACTTGCGCTGGCATAAGTGTAGACTCCCAGTGGAAGATCGAGGGACTTCAATACCTAAAAAGTAGTGAAGGTCTCCCATGTCCTTTAGGAAAAACTCATTATGTAACAGCTGAATAAAACCACTTATATTGTCATCCATACTTCCCATAATAATAATATCATCCACATAAACTAGAACATAGAGGACAGATTCGGTCGTTACTTGAACAAACAGAGACGCATCGAATTTGGACACAAAAAATTTGGTAGAAACAAGAAACTGTTTCAAATTTTCAAACCAGGCGCATGGAGCTTGACATAACCCGTATAAAGCCTTTGTCAGACGACACACCAAGTGCTCACCAGTCAAATTAGATTGAGCATAACCTAGAGTTTGGTGCATGGATACTTCATTGGTGAGATCACCATTTGAAAATGGATTGTTGACATCGACTTGACGAAGTTGCCAACCACGAGAGACAATAACCATCGTATGGTTTGAATAGTCACAGGTTTGACCACTAGGCTAAACATTTCCTTGAAATCACACCTGGGAACCTGGGAGCACCATTTTGCCACCAGTCGAGCCTTTCGCCGAGCAATGGTCCCATCAGATCTTTTTTTATTTATTTTGAAGAGCCACTTACACCCTATCACCATTCAGTCCAAGAGGCAGAGAAACAAGTTCCCAAGTGGAGTTAGCCATTAGAGCATCAAACTCAGTTTGGACTGCCAGTTTCCATTCTGGATCAGTAAGCATTTCATTAATCGTGCGTGGTTCATAGTCAACGACTTCAACAGACAGAACCTTGGGTTTAAAAATCTTAGCCTTAGATCTAGTAATCATAGTATCACTATTTCCCAGTGGAACAGATGAAGGAGCTGAAGAAACCATGCCCGGATCAGACGAACCACCAGCATCCGTCAGGAATGAAGGCCGAAACTCCTCATGAGTAAACCTCAACTCGGTCGATGAATCACCTGATGTAGATTGTATAGAATTATAGTGATGAGGAGAAGGCAAAACAACAGTAGGTCTCTTAATTATCGCAGTAGGACGGGAGGCAGTAGACTTAACAAGAGGAACATACGTGGAGACAAATAGACTAGGCTCAACAGTGTTTATGGTAGGTGAAGAAAATAAGAACCGACGTTCATCAAAAACAACATGACGAGAAACAATTACCTTATCATCTGGTGTGAGACAGTAATAACCTTTATGTTAGGAGCTATATCCCAAAAATGTACAACGCTGAGAACGAAAATCCAACTTGTGACGCGTAAACAGATGCAGATACGGGAAACAACAACACCCAAACACCCTTAAATGATCATATGTAGGTTTACAACCATGAAGGATCTGATATGGAAACTACTTTTTCAAGACTGGAGTAGGTAGACAATTTATAAGATGGACGGCACTATAAAAAGCATAACCCCAGCAATCCATGGGCAGATTGGCTTAGGCTAAGAGAGTAAGGCCAGTCTCAACAATGTGTCTATGTTTTCGATTAGCCACTCCATTCTGCTCAAACGTATATGGGCAGGATAGACGATGAAGTATCCCAAGATCAGCCAGAATCTATGTAAATGCACGATACTCACCACCCCAATCATTTTGAAAGCTTTTGATATCTTTTCCAAACTGAGTTTTGACTATCTTCTAAAACTAAAGAAAACACTCAACTGCCTGAGACTTACGTTGAATGAGATAAATCCAAGTAAACCGACTACACATGTCGATAAACGAAACATAATACAATTTATTACCACATACAACTAACGCCGGTCTCCATAAGTTGGAGACAACCAAATAAAAAAATCCTTATATTTAGTAGCAAAACTTGAAAAATGTAGTTTATGATATTTCCCCTTTTGACATGCAATACAAACATTATCAAGGCTCATTTTATTGGAGACAATTTTACACTTATCAAGAACAATTTTAACAATTGAAGCAGACAGATGACCAAGTCTGTAGTGCTATAATGAAAACACATCATCACCATCATTGCGAGCCTGAAGTCTAGTGTTGTGGATAGAAGTAGCATCGATAGATGAAGCATGAGTAACCGACGAAAAGTAATAGAGCCCGTCACGAGTGTGGCTCCGCAGGAAAATTTCCCGAGTCGAGATGTCCTTAACAACACAATAAGATAGATGAACTTCAAAAAACACATTATTGTCCTTAGCAAACTGATAAATAGACAATAGATTCTTCCGTATATTTGGAACGCACAGAACATTAGACAGATGAAGCATTTTACTCGTTGTAGGTAAAATAGAATTCCCAACACACGATATTTTTATAGGAGTCTCATCACCCATAAGAAGAGAAGATGTACCTGAGTACGACATGGATTCATGCAAAGGGTAGCCTTAGGACAGACATGATGTGTAACCCTTGAATCAGGACACCAAGATGTGGTCGCTACAGGCATAGGAATATATGAATTGCCATTATCAAAGTTAGACTCATATCGAGTTGTATTGGCATTGGACCCAGAGGTGGTTAAAAAATTAGATGCATGAAAATTAAAGATACGAGGTATCCCAACGGACAATGAGGCATCAAAATCATGAACACGTGCCATCGGTTTAGTGCGTCACAGCACATCGAACCTATGATTTTATACTGAAATATTACCAATGGGCTTAAGCCCAACAAAGTTGGCATTCACCCCATTATTTTGGCCAACATTAGGGTCCGTACTGACCGGTCGACCATACAACCTAACCCCATAGCTTGAAGAAAGTGGCCTGGAAGCACCAAAATAAAAAAAGGCATTCAGCACATATTCCTGACCCAAGGCTGGCGGTAAAGGAGGATCATCATAGGACAGGTCTGATCTAGCAGCGGGCCCAACCACTTGACTTGCCCTAATATCATGAGTAAAAGTAAAAGGGTTAGAAACCTTAGCAAGTGGCTGAGTAGGCATAGAAAAATTGTTTTGCAATTTGCCCAACGAAGAGCCAAAGGGAAACGCCATCGGAGTTGCCACTGAAGGACTGATGTATTTTTTAGGTCCACAGAAGGAGATCGGACTTTCGTGAGTCGACGAACACCAGCCAGGCTCTCTAAAAATGGCTTCATGCGATCTGAGACCAGCACGTCCAGACTGCGCCGGTGTCATGGGCGAAGCAGAGGAGCCACCATATTCGTGATCAAATCTGTAATAACATCATTGCATCATATGGCCAAACTTACCGCAGATTTGAAACTAAAACCGAGTCTAAAAACCTCACCTACGAGTAGTAGATGGTGGACGACCACCACACACGGAGTCCGCCATCAATGTCGTCAGAGCGGCCTCTACCAAATGCGTATAAAAAGATGCGTCGGTCACAGCGTGAGCTTGACGACTCTCAAACTCCATAAGCACATCATCAGCTTTTGTAGAGGAAGGGTTTCAGTAAAAAATGAGGCCAATGTTAGAATAGCGTCATAATCCGATGAAAGTCCGGTAAGGATGATCTCCACCTTCTCTGCCTCCGATACTGCAGATACAGACGCCTAGAGAAACGCATAGGTATCTGTATTTTAGCAACATATTCTTTGATAGACATTACCTCTTTCTTGATGGAGTGGAGTTCGTGCCTTGTTCGTGATAACTTTACTCCAGTGGCAGCTCCGAAGAGGCGATTTGCCATACTCTAAACCTTACACGCTGGTTTTGCAACTGTAAAACAAGATAACAAAGAAGAGCTAATCGTAGAAAGTAACCAAGAAATAAGAAGCTTATCTTGCTGAACAAAGAGAAAGGCATCAGGATTAGGAGTTAAAACTCTATTTGGAGAATAGACAAAACGAGGCTGAGTAGGTAACATCCCTTCTAAATATCCTAGAATTCATATCCTTCAACTGTTAATCTGATATGTTATTGCCATTGCACAAAATTTCCTTCATCCAACTTCACCGTATCATGACAAGGAAAAGTTTAAACCAATTGAGAGCTGGAGAACGTGGGGCTGCCACGGTTAACAGTGGTAGAATCAGTAGAATTGGCCATGGACCGGCAGTGGGAAAGACCTCCACGAAATTAGGCGATCGATACCATGTTATTAACTATATCAAAACTGAATAACAAAGAGTAAATTTAGAATATTGAATGAATGACTGGATATTTTTGTATTCTTGACTTTTGGATCAGTACAAAGATAGGACTTATATACATGAGTAAATGTGACTAATTGCTGCTAACCAATTCTACTAACAATATACCAAATTGTATAATAAATTAATAACAACCTAACATATTCTTATACTCTAACATCGTGCGTGCTTAATTCATATTATACGTTTTGATTATATATACATATATAATATACACATGTTTTGATAGTTCAATGTATGAAATGCGTTTCTATATTAGACTCTATTAATTGAGTGTATGGTTTATGAATTTCGATAGTTAAGATATGATGTATGCTGTTTTGGAAAATTACATAAATATATATATACACGATTTTCTTTGAATTTTATTGAAAGATGAAATTAAGAGAAATATTTTGAAACAAACAAATTTCGATTTTGACTTTGGGTTTGGGTTTTAATTAAGGATGTCTAATATTTTAAATAGATTAGTTGAAACAAAAACACCACCAAAGTGACATCTTTTACGTGGAATAGTTTGTATTAAAATATCAAGATGATTATATGTTTTCTTATTCATGCGTTTATTAATTGACCTAAAGGTAAGTTAATATTTGGCAGAATTTCAACGACATTTGTGGTGATAAACGTGTAACAATCATAAGGTACTTTATGTGAGAAATAAGTTAGTCCAAAGATTGATTCATTATTTGACATAATTTATTGTCAATATTTGATTGCTACTTAATATTACTGTTTAAAGACTTGATATTAATATTGTGTTTGGTATCTTGAGATGGGATTGCCACTATATTGAATTTATTGTTTACTTATTAATATTGATGTGAGCTTGTTTTTTATTTATTTTTTCTATATTCAACTAGATCATCTTTTGCTGCCACAATATTTGCTAACATCAATTCTATATCTATGCTTAATAGGACTAGTTTCAAGGAATAGAGAAGACATTTACTTATAGTGCTTAGCTGTATTGACATAGACCTTGCACTAAGGGAAGAACAACTCGCACCTTTCACTGTGGATGTTAAAAGGGATTTTGAGATGTGAGATCATTCAAATCGCATGAGTCTAATGACCATGAAGTACAACATTCCATAAGCCTTTAGGGGCACAGAAGCTAAAGAGATTAATCAGGTCAAGTGTTTCCTTGACGAAATTGAGAAACATTTTGCTAGAAATAATAAGATTGATATAACATCACTTCTAACTTCTTTGACATCTATGAAGTATAAGGGTCAAGGAAACGTGAGGGAGTACATTATGGAAATGTTCCATGTTACTTCAAGACTTAAGGCACTTAAGATCGAGCTTTTAGAGGAATTGCTTGTTCTTATGGTTTTGGTATCACTTCCTGCACCATTTAATCAATTTAAAATTAGTTACAATTGTCAAAAAGGAGAAATGGACTCTAAATGAGCTTATTTATGATTGTGTGCAAGAGGAAGAAAGGTTGAAGCATGATAAGTCTGAAAGTGCTTATTTGGCCAATGCCTCTAAAGACAAGGGTCAAAAAAGAAAATATTAGAATGAAGCTATTAAGGGTCTAGCTCAAAAGAAGTAATAGCAGGTTACAGAGAGTTGTTTCTTTTGTAACAAGTCTAGACTCATGAAGAAAAAATGTGCCAAATATCACGCTTGATGTGCAAAGGAAGGTATAATTCTTACTTTGGTTTGTTTTGAGGTTAATTTAGATTCAATACCTAGAAACACTTGGTGAATAGGTTCTGGTGTTACTACTCACATAAGTGTTTCTATTTAAGGTTGCCTGAGCTACTGAAAGCCAAGTGATGATGAAAAACACATCTTTGTAGGCAATGAAAAATCCATGGAAGCAATTGGGCATTTTAGGTTGTTATTAGAAACTGGGTTTTATTTGGATTTAAAAGACACTTTTATTGTACCATCTTTTAGATGGAATTTAATTTTTGTTTCTTTGTTGGAAAAATATGGATTTTTTTTTTCATTTGGAAAGAATTAGTTTACTTTGTCTTTAAATTCGAATGTTGTTGAAAATGGTTAGTTAAATATTTTTGACAACCTTTATTTGTTAAAAACAGTTGCATCCTATAATGAAACTTAGCATGTGAAGTCACATGGTATTAAACACAAATTAAATAAGGAAAATTTGACATCATTATGGCATAAGCCCTTAGGTCATATCTCAAAAGGTAAGTTAAACGCCTTATGTCTGATAGTATTTTAGAGTCTCTTGACTTCACAGACTTTGATGTCTGCTTCAGTTGTATTAAGGGAAAATAGACCAAAACCAAGAGGTTGGGTGCCAACAGATCTTCAAATGTCTTAGAATTAATTCATACTAATATTTGTGGGTTATTCCCTACGACATCCTAGAATAGTCAATAATATTCATAAGATTTATAGATGATTACTCACGTTATGTGTACCTATATCTCATTCATGAGAAATCTCAGTCTCTAGAAGTGTTCAAAACTTATAAAGCTAAAGTTGAGAATCAAGTCAACAAAATGATTAAGAAGGTCAGATCTGATCGTGGTGGTTGGTATTATGGTAGATATGATAGCTCAAGTGAACAACGTCTAGGACCATTTGCAAAATTCCTAGAGGAATGCAGTATTGTCCCACAGTACACCATACTAGGATCACCCAGTATGAATAGTATAGCTAAAATATGAAATATGACTCTTAAGAATATGGTAAGGAGCATGATTGTTCATTCTACCTTACCTGAGCTTGGGATAAGAATTAAACACAACAACTTACATTTTGAATCGAGTACCCACTAAAGCAACTATAAAAACATCTTATGAACTTTGGACAGGTCAAAAACTCAGCCTAAAGCACTTTCACATTTGGGGATGTTCAGCTAAGGCAAGGCCTTATAGGCCACATGAAAAAAATATTAGACTCCAAAATAGTAAGAAGCTACTTTATTGGATATTTTGAGTGATCTAGGGGTTATAAGTTTTATGATCCTACAATTAAGAATATTTTTTAGACAAGAATTGCAACATTTTTTAGGATATTGGGTTTGGAGGGGGAAATAAGGTTAGAGACATTACTTTTGAAGATGAATTAGACTCTATCTCAGTTCATGTTATCACTTTTGACGATGATTAGGTTCTCATGCCTATCATTGGTCAAGAAATAAATTTGGAACCTTAAGAAGACAATGTTAAACAACTTCCTATTCAATATGAGGTAATTCTTCCAAAAGAACAAACTTAACAAACTCAACAACAAGTGCTATTAAGGGGGTCCACGAAAGAAAGGAGAAATGATATTCTAGACGATTATGTTGTATTTCTCCAAGAACATGAGGATAACAATGAAATGATGGAAGATGATCCAATCAAATTTTGTCAGGCCATTAAAAGTTCTAATTCTCAAAAGCAGATTGATGCTATGAAAGAAGAGTATAAGTCTATGTAGGACAACAATGTTTGGGAACTTGTCCCATTACTTGAAGGTGCAAAACCAATTGGTTGTAAATCGATATTTAAAACCAAGATGGATGTAAATGGTAATGTAGAGAGGTATAAGGTGCATCATGTAATTGTCTCGTTTAGTTTTGAGATGAATATTGTTGATGATTGAATGTATCACGAATTCAATGGGAGTAAGTATATATTTTTGGTTCTATATAACGATGACATTTTGCTTGTCGTTAATGACATAGGCTTATTACACGAAACTAAGAGGTTTTTATCTAAACATTTTGTGATGAAAGATATTGGGACGGTTATTTTGTTTTAGGAATTCAGATACATCGAGACCGATCTCAGGGTATTCTTGGATTGTCACAAAAAACTATATCGTTAAAGTACTCAAAAGGTTTGGAACACAAAGTTATTAATCAGGTGACACCTCTATCACTAAAGGAGATAAATTTAATCTTACTCAATGCCCTAAAAGTAACCTTGAAATTCAAGAAATACAATAGATTCTCTATGCATAAAATGTTGGGAGTCTAATATATGCTCAAGTATGTACGTGTCTGGATATTGCGTACACTATTAGGATGTTAGGCAAATATTTAAGCAACCCTGGTATGAACCATTGAATAGCAGCCAAGAGGGTTTGAGGTATCTTCAGAGAATAAAAGATTTCATGCTCACTTATAAGAGATTAGATCATTTGGAGGTCATAGGGTATTCTTTAATTTGATTTCATTGGTGCCAAGATAGCAAGAAATCTACATTAAGCTATATTTACCTATTAGTTGGAGGAGTTATATCCTACAAAAGTGTCAATCAGACACTTATAGCTTCTTCCACTATGGCAACAAAGTTTGTAGCATGTATGAGGCATTAAACCATGGAATATGGTTGCTAAACTTTGTCACTGTGCTAAACATTTTTGAAAATGTAGAAAGACCACTTAAATTATTTTGTGACAATAAGTCAGTGGTGTTGTATTCCAACAATAACAAGAGTTCATCAAAGTCAAAGCATATTGACATAAAATTCCTAGTTGTGAAAGCAAGTGCAAAATGGAAAAATATCTATAGAACACATTAGGATAAACTCCATGATAGTGAATTTGCTCACAAAAGGTTACCACCCAAGGTCTTCCATGAGCACACTGCTCATATGAGTGTTACATTATTTGAGGACATCATGGTTTAGTGGGAGCTTATATTTTATTTGCTTTATGTTTTTTTCATACATTTACATATTTTGTTATTTTTTTATCATAAATGAAGTATTTAGTTTATTCACTCTATTTGATACTAACCTCACTTAAATTTAGGGAGGACCAGTTGGAAATAGGCATGTTTGGTTCACATTCCATGTAGTTTCCATGCTACACATCCATGCTTGATCTATGTAATTTGGTTATGTTAATATATGTGATCAAGGATGGATTTAGTTACAATATATAAGTAACGAAAGTCGTCTTGGTTCTATGTTAACATAATTAATGGATAAGATTGTTCAGAATACCTTTTTGGATATGATGGTAAAATTTTGAGCTCATAAGGTTATATAATGACATGTAATTATAGAGTAATTAATATATGTGGTCCAAGTGGGAGATTGTTGTAAAATATGGACATTACATATATAATAAAGGTAATTACATGTTATTATTTATTATTACAATACGTTAGCCCACATTAAAAGTGATTTAATTTGGTTAAGGTTTATTGGGCTTTAATTATTAAATAAAGTATGGGTCAAATATGTGTAGATACTCTAGTAACTAATTTCTAATTAATGGTGGGTTATAGTCCCCAAATTACACACAATGTAACTTTTTCTTTAGAAAAGAAAGTAAATTTTCTCTGAATTTCTTGTGTGCTAATTTGGAATATCAAAATCGTAAGATCCAAAAAATATCAAGGAATCGAAGAATCCAATTATACTTCCGCATCTAGTTTTTATTCATGATTTATTCTTGATAATTTGCATAATAGATTCTAATTTATTAAATTTTTGTATCAAGTTTTTTTTATGGTTCTAACACGAAAAACCATGTGTGGAAAAAGTAAAGGTGGAAGGATTGTAGAGAAAAAGAGAGTCGAAAAGGAGAGAGATTGGGAAGCCAAATGGATCACCTTATTATGGGGTTTGGAAAGTTATAAAAAGTTGACTTTCATAAGCCACGTGTCTTTTTTTTATGGTTCTTTAACTTGAATTATTGCACCCTTATCTACTCACTCCTATTATCCGTGATAAAGTTTGTAAAACCACAAAAAAACAAAATAAACATATAACCATGCATGTCATTAGGAAAGTAAGCAAACATTACATACCCTTTGAGGACCTAACAACTATTGTATCAAACTTGCCAGAAGTAATGTTGACAGTAGGGGAAGAAATAGGCTTCTCTAAGTCTGGCCTCATTATGGGTACCATGCGTGGGGACTTGGGAGGGATTTGCTGTAACAACCCAAGATCCGTGGGCACTGAAAAAGTGTGTTATCGGGCCTTCGTCTTAGTGAAATAAGTTCAAAAAAAATAATAATTATTAAAAATATTTATGAGCCTAGTGGTGTGTCTAATTAGGTTTTAATTAGGTAAATTTAGCTTAATTTAAAGTAATTAGGAAAAAAGGATTAAATTGAATAAAAAGTGAAAGTCTAATTATAGATTAAAAGAAAGTAAAAAGGGCCAAAATTATAAATATGCCATTAAGTAATGGTTGAGGCGGTTTAACGTTCAAAAAAAAATCAAAGATTTTATTTATTAAAAAATATATATATATATATATTTGTTTAATAATTAAGTATATTATATTATTATATTATTATATTATATTATATTATTATATATATAAAAGAAAGAAATGGGTTAAAAGAAACAGAAATGAAAACGAAAACAGAGAAGAAACAGGGGAAAAAGAAGAAAAAAGAAAATTTAGGTTTCAAGGTTCAAAATTAAATTGGTAAGTCAATTTAATCCCTTTTCTTGTAATTTTTAAGTTTTTGGAGTTCTAGAACAAAATATGTCATGATTTATATTGAAAATTTGAAAGATAGTAGATCTCTAAACTTGAGCTATGTTGAACAAATGATGGAATTGGGGGTTTTTTTTATAGAAATTTTAATTGGAATTGAATAAAGGATTGAATTGTAAACTAAGCTATAAGTTTTGAGTTTTAGGGATTAAATTGAAATAAATTCGAAATTATGAAAATATGATAAAAATTAAATAGTTAGATGTGAGTTTGGCAAGAAATTGAGTAGCAAAAAGGTATGAGTTGAGAAAGAAAAATATATAGGTTTAGTTAGGATTAAATTGGAATTAAAGTAAAAGTTAGATAAAAATTTCAGCATTTAAATTGTGTTATGCTAATAATTGTGAAATTATTTTAATTGTTCATAGCTAATATCGAGCCTGAAGCATCGGCCCAAGAAGGAAAAGGAAAGATCGTCGAGGATTAAATCCGAATAGAATTCTGGTTTGTATCACTATAACTCAAGCTTTATAATTAATATGTGTTTAATTTAATATGAATGTGTGGTAAGTATTTTAAGGTAAGTATTTAATGAACTAATAAAATTTGTGATTGGGTATTAAAATTTAGATTAATACTGAACTGAATTATGGGATACTGAATATTGTGTTGAATACTGAATTGAACTGTGAAATTACTGAATAATGTTACGTATATTGCATTGAACTGTAAAATTTCTAATGAAGCAAATTACTGTATTACTGTGAAAATTTATAATAATAATAAACTATAGTTAATATTGAATTGAAATGGAAATTGTACTGAAAAATGATTTAAATACCCTATTAACTAGTCGGGCTAGTCGGATATAGTTGGCATGCCATAGGATATGGAAGAGTACGGGTTTTTGCCTACCATCGATCGTGCACTTATGTGCCGGCCATCATTATCTTATCATATTCTTATTCGATTCAAAGACACTTTGTGTGTCGGATATTGTTATTGTTACCATTTACATTCTCAGTATCGATTTATTCCGATGAGGTACTCGCGTATGCACCGTCTTCTATTATTCTTATTCTTTATTACTATTCCGCCCCGACCGATGAGGCACTATGCGCCGTACTAGTGTGTTGGTTGGAATCCGTGTATCCGTCGAGTCCGAGTCAAGTTAATAGGGACAAATAAAATAAATCTACTGATAAAACTAAATTTGAATGCTATGGCATATGTGAAAGTTGAGAATTGAAATAAATAAATAAGAATGATATATATATATAATTGAATGATAACATAAAAAGATTGAATTATTCTTTAAGTGATGATAATTGTAATGTAAAATTATGTGTGATTTAATATATTTAATTATAAACTGAATTATAGTGATACCACTGAGTATATGCATACTCAGCGTACGGTTGTTTCCGTGCGCAGGTTGTAGAAGTCAAATCTTGAACCAAAGATCCAAAGCCGACAGACGACTTCAAAGAATTTTTGGTGATGTATATTTTCTTTTGATAATGTGGCATGTACATAGGATATGTATAAAGGTTATTGTGTTTAGAATATAAATGGTTAAAAATGTTAGTATTACAAGCCTAAGAATTATAATGAAAAAGTTTATCTATTTCAATTTAATTAGTACAATGATAGATTTAAATTAATATTATATTGATTATGTAATACCCCGAAATTTTTACAGTAAACTATTATCAGTAATATAGTAAAATAAGGAAATAAAGTGACAAAAAGAGAAATTTTCAGTTATGTCAATATTGAGAAGTATATTATGATATATTAATTCAAGAAAGGACTAAATTGTAAAAGTGAGAAAAGTTTTGTGGCCCAAGAGTAAATACTCAAAATTTAAAGGATTAAAGTGTAAATATGAAAAAGTTGAAGGACCAATAGTGTAAATATTTTAGGAGTGGAATGATCTAGAAACTAAGGAAAATGGATGAATTAGGACCAAATTGAATAGATGAAGAACTATAAGGGACTAAATTGCAATTTCACCAAATTAAATGATGACTCAAGGATGGAATTTTAAAAGATAATGAAGGGCAAAATGGTCAATTGGAAGAGAGAAAATCTAGAAAGTAATAATGATGCTAGAGATATTGTAACCCTAATTTTCAAGTGGTATCGGAATAGAGATTTGAGATTACCAAATCTGACGGGTGAGTTAAAAATTTAATAAATTAATACCTATGAGTCAAATGCGAATATAAAAGCATTTTTGAACTAGTGAATTTGGTGATTTAAAAGAATTAATTAGGTAAATTGGGTCAAGAGTGAGGTATCGAGACCTCAACTTCATAAATCGAGCCATAAAATTTTTTAGAAATATTTATGGAGTGTTGGTGAGGTAGTATTAAAATTTAGTCGAGAAAATTTTGACGTTTGGGTGGTTAATTAAATAAAAGGACTAAATTGAAAAGGGTGTAAAAGTTGCTAGAAGGATTAAATAGCTCAATTGTCAAATGAGGAAGGACCTAAAGTGAAAATAATCCTAAAGGAGATATTTTGGGCGGCAATAGCTGAGAAAAATCAGGAAATGGGTGAAATAAGGGCAAAATTGGAAAATTACCAAAATTGGCTAAATAAAAATGGGACTAAATTGGAATATCTAGAATTCTCTTCATTTCTCTTCATATTCATCAGCTGAAAAATATCCATGGAGGAGGGTTCAAGCTGGTTTTCATAATCTAGCTTCATGTAAGTTTAATTCTTTCTTTCTCCTTGAAATTTTTATGTTTTTGTGACTTTACAACTAGGTCCACTTGTTGAATTCATTAGTTTTTGATTCTATGAAAGAAATTGAAAGTTACTATGAATATGTGCTGGAAGTATATAATGATTTGGCATGGAATTAGAGCTTTAAATTATTTATATGCTGATTTTATTGAAAGAATTGAATAGAAAGTGAATGTTTGGGACCTAATTGTAAAAGAGTTTGAAGTTAGAGTTCCATATGGAAATTCTGAATTTCAATAGTTATGAAATAACTTATAATGTCTAGAAAAAGTATTAATTGAGAAAATTATCTTAATTGAGGGGTTAATTGAGCAAGGACGGAATTGTATGAATTGTGAAATTTGGGGTAAAATGGAAATCAACATTTTGCACTAAAACTGTTTTAGACAGCAGCAGTAGTCTAACTTTGAAAAATCACCAAAAATTATATAAATTGAATTAGAGGATGAATAAAATATGAAATTAAATCTTATTGAGTCTAGTTTCTTATAAAAGAAATTATGTAAGCAATGGAATTGTAAATCATGAGATATAATAACTTTTGTGAGACAAGGTCAGAATAATTTCGAGTTCCCCTGTTCTGACTTTGTAAAATCATAAAAAATTGGATAAAAATAATTATGGGCTTAAATTTATATTTTTAGAATCCTGAATGAGTCTATTTTCAAGAGAAACAAACGAGGACATCATTCGAATCCTGTACAAGAAGATAATTAATTTTTAGTGAAGAAGGGTCGGAACTGTCAGACAGCAGAACAGAGGAGACTTTAATGAATAAAATGTATTAATTGGCCCAACCAAAAATTATGAAATTTTTATGGTAAGAAGGTATATGAGTCTAGTTTCAGGTAAAATTAGCGGATCTTAATTTTGAGTTCTGTAGCTCAAGATAAAAATAATTTAGTGACTATGACACAGATGGACAGCTTGAATATTCACATAAGTAGATAGTGAAAATTATGGATAATGTTACCTAAAAGTGTGTTGTTTATACTAAGGATGTGGAATGGAGAGGAGGAGGAGGAAAAATATGTATGAATATTCATCTAGCATGGCTAATTTGCATGTTTTAGGCTCAGGGACTAAATTGAATAAAAGTAAAACTTTACGGGCAATTTTGTAAAAATGTTAGAAATGACTAAATTGCATGAAATAGATTATTTTATTATTTAAATTACAAAATTTAACGAAATTATCAATTTAGTTCAAGATCGGGGGAAAACATGTTTTAGGGATTAAATTGAAAAGTGTTGAAATTATGGAAATTTTTGATATTTTATAGAATTCATGGACTATTATCAATGTATATAAGAATAATAGTTGGAAATAAGGATTAAATTGCAAGAATTTTATTTTCCTGACCCTAAGGATGAAATCGTCATTAATTAAAAGGTTAGGGGCAAAATGGTAATTTTGCTTAGAGCATTAATTAAATGCATTAGAATATGAAATGAATGAAAATGATGATCAATTTATTTAAAAGAGATCCGGGCGACTCAAATATGAGACTTGATCGTGAAAAAGAAAAGATATCGGATCAATGAAATTACAAACACAAACAAGCAATGAGGTAAGTTCATGTAACTTGAATTATATTCTTAAATACTTGAAATGTATGTTATTGATGTGAATATGATTTGAATGTTCATTATATGAAAATTGATGAAACATTGATATATTTGATATAAAGGGGAAGAAATCCCGCCAGTATGAAAGGAAAATTCGATGGATCTCTGAAAAGGAATTGACGGTAAAAAGGATCTAGCCCGGACGGGTGATCCTATCCTGATATAGCCCTCCCGAAGAATATGTGGAAAATGGATTTAGCTCGGACGGGTAATCCGAATTAGGGTCTGAATTTAGCCTGGACTGGTAATTCAGATCCAAGCTCATTAGAGTAATTGTCGTTGCGATTTAGCTTTGGACTGTAATCCCGACAATACTCTATGAGTTTATATTACAGTGATTTAGCCTGGACTGGTAATCCCATTGTAAGGATGAGGTTCATGAGAGTGTGTGCTCTCGATATGAAATGTGTAAGACCATGGTTGAAAGATACCATGGCAACTTTGATATGAAATGTGTAAGACCATGGTTGAAAGATACCATGGCAACGTGATATGAAACGAGTAAGACCATGGTTGAAAGATACCATGGCAACCTGATATGAAACGAGTAAGACCATGGTTGAAAGATACCATGGCAACCTGATATGAAATGTGTAAGACCATGGTTGAAAGATACCATGGCAACCTGATATGAAATGTGTAAGACCATGGTTGAAAGATACCATGGCAACGCGACGGGGAAATGAATAAGACCATGGTTGAATGATACCATGGCAACATGACAGAAAATGAGTAAGACCATAGTTGAAAGACACTATGGCATCATGTCGAAGATAAATAAGATCGTGGAAGAGAAACGCCAAGATATCTTTTGAACAACTAATATTCAGGTAATATAACAAATGGTTAAATGAATTGGTTATACAAAATGATAATGTGAAATATTTACAAGAATTGGCCATATGGAAATAAATGTACAAAATAGTTGTATGAAATAATTAATAAGATAGATAAATGAAATAAGTATAGGTACATGGAATTTAAATTATGTTAAGTTTAATACTTAACTATTACCAAAATAAATATACCTAAGATAAAAGGAAATGATGGTGCATAAAATGATGATATAATAAAATAAATGATATATGTTATTAAAGAAACGGTAAGAGAATGATATGTATCATGACATGTACATATGAAACTATCTTTTATATGTTAACATAAGGAAAATATGTAAGTTAAGTCGAGTATTAAATTCAAATATGACATATTGAGAAAATAAGAATTTATATGAAATATGTGTAAGTACACTAACAAGTGTTGATTGTTGATGCTTAGGCAAGTGCCAAGCCATTGATTGAATGGTAATATATTTATTGATGCATTGAATTGGTAAATATTTAAGTAAAAAATTTTTTAGTGATCTGCAAATGGTAGTAATGCTCCGAAACCCTATTCTGGTAGTGGATACGGGTTAGGGGTGTTACAGATTAAGTTGATTAGAGGGTATTTAGAATAGAAAATGAATGTGTGAAATGAATTGGTTGAATTGGTTATGTTTGAAATGGATATGGTTTTAATTGCAGGGGGTTTTATGTAAAAATAAGCAGAAATACTGTCGAAATTTATAAAAAAATTTGGAGTACTTAAACGAGCTCGTTTCACTTGGACGTATGTTTTAGACTTTGAGAGTTCATTATAGGGATTTATTAATTAAATTATGCTATGAATGTTATTTTATTTGTGAATTATTCATAAGTTGTCTGATACGTCCGGTAATACCTCGTAACTCTATTTCGACGACGGTTTGGGGTTAGGGGTGTTACAATTATTGGTATCAGAGCTAAGGTTTAGCTGATTCTCGGACTAAATCAAGCTCGTAAATGAGTCTAGAAGTATATGCCACATTTAAGTCAAAACTGAGTCGGGTTTTTGGATGCTAATATATTTATTTAATTTTGTTTTATAGATAAAATGTCAGATGAAAGAATGTATAATGTTGAATAGGAAATGTATACTGGAGGTCAAGAATTCGAAGAAACTGAATCTGCTACACCTAGTGTGAATCCGTTAGATAATTAACCTCCTAACGTAGGAAGAGAAAGAGATGACTCACAACTGTTAAGAGCTATAGCCGATGCATTACAGCGTATAGTGGGAACTATACCTGCTACTACATCTGTACCTACTGTCAGACGGGCCCCGATTAAAGAGCTACGAAAATATGGTGCCATGAAATTTCAGGGATTAAAAGGAGTTGATCCGTCCGCTGCTGAAAATTGGATGGAAACAACAAAAAGAGTTTTGCAACAATTAGATTGCACCCCCCGAGAGAGTCTGATATGTACTGTATCACTATTACAAGGAAAAGCGTATCTCTAGTAGGAATCTGTGGTTAGGCATTTACCGGATGATTAGGTAATCTGGGACTTGTTTCAAAAAGAATTTCAGAAGAATTATATTGGGGAATTGTACATCAAAGAGAAAAAGTAAGAGTTTTTAGTATTGAAATAGGGTAATATGTCAGTACTGGATTATGAGCGAGAGTTCTCTAGACTGAGCAGGTATGCTTCAGAATATGTTCCAACCGAGGCTGATAGTTGTAAACGATTTCTACAAGGACTGTGAGATGAAATCAAGATTCAATTGGTAAGTCTTAGAATTACTGAACTTGTTGATCTGGTTTAGCGAGCAAAAATGATAGAACAAGTACTGGGCTTGGATAAAAAGTCAGAAATGGGTAAATCAGCTGGGAAACGTATGGGAACTACCAGTTCTAATCTATTATCGAAGAGATTCAGAGAATCAAGAAGTGGTTGGAGACCAAGCTTTCGGTCTGATAGGGGTGACAGAAGCAGAGGAAAACAGATTACTGTCTCCACCGGTAGTGTAAAAACTCCGCCCCGAGAAAGTGAAAATCTTGAATGCAAGTATTGTGGAAAAAGACATTTTGGTAAATGCTGGAAGAAAACTGGAGGATGTTTCTGTTGTGGCTCTACTGAACACTTTGTTAAAGATTGTCTGAGAACTCAAAGTAGTACACCTGCCACATCTCAGAGATCGGTATCGACAGCCAGAGGTAGAGGAATGTCCAGAGGAGGTTCTATTTTGAGGAGAGGAGGAGTTGGTAGAAGCAGTGATATAGTTACAGAGCAATCTGAAGCTAGAGCTCCAGCTAGAGCTTATGTAGTCAGAACCCGGGAAGAAGGCAATGCTCACGATGTGGTGACAGGTATATTTTACTGTATTTTAAGCCTATTTATACTTTGATTGATCCTGGATCTTCACACTCATATATTAATTCAAAATTGGTAGAGTCGGAGAAATTAAAAACAGAAATGCCTAAAGTCTCAATAGAAGTATCAAGTTCATTGGGGTAAAAATATTAGTTAATCAGGTGTGCCCGAGATGCCCGCTAATGATATATGATAAAACTTTTCCGGTGGATTTATTAATAATGCCTTTTGGGGATTTTGATGTTATCCTGGGTATGGACTGGTTAGTTGAACATGGGGTTATTTTGGACTGTTATAAAAAAAATTTCAGTGTTCAGACTGAAGATAGTGATAGTGTTGAGGTAAATAGAATTCGAACCAGTGGGTTAGCTCGAATCATATCAGCAATTAAAGTTAATAAGTTGCTTCATTAGGGTTGTACAGCATATCTGGCATATGTTATTAATTCTGATTCAGTCGGAAGTCAGTGTAGTCAGATTAGAACTGTATGTGAATTTTAGATGTATTCCCTGAAGAGTTACCGGGATTGCCACCTGACAGAGAAGTAGAATTTGCAATTGAAGTATACACGGGTATAGATCCAGTGTCGATACCTCCATATCGTATGTCACCTACTGAATTGAAAGAGTTGAAGGTACAACTGTAAGATTTACTAGAAGGAGGTTTCATACGACCTAGTACCTCACCGTGGGGAGCTCCAGTGTTATTTGTTAAAAAGAAAGATGGTTCAATGTGATTATGTATTGATTATCGGTAATTGAATAAGGTGACAATCAAAAATAAATATCTATTACCACGTATTGATGATTTATTTGATCAATTGAAAGGAGCTTCAGTATTTTCAAAGATTGATTTAAGATCGGGCTACTATCAGTTAAAGGTGAAGACAGCATTTCGTACAAGATATGGTCATTACGAGTTCTTAGTGATGCCATTTGGGTTAACAAATGCCCCAGCTGCTTTTATAGATCTTATGAATCGAATTTTTTAGCCGTACTTTGATCAGTTCGTGGTAGTTTTTATTGATGACATTTTGGTATATTCAAAGTCTGAATCTGAACACGAGCAGCATCTCCGAATTGTTTTGCAAATGTTACGAGAGAAACGGTTGTATGGAAAATTGAGTAAATGCGAATTTTGGTTATCAGAGGTGGTATTTCTTGGTCACGTGGTATCAGCAGATGGAATTAGAGTGGATCCAAAGAAGATTGATGCAATCATCCAGTGGAAGACTCCCAAAAATATGTCAGAGGTACGTAGTTTTCTTGGATTAGCTAGGTATTAACGAAGGTTTGTGAATGGATTTTCAAAATAGCTTTACCGTTGACAAAATTGTTACAAAAAAATGTTCTGTTTGTCTGGAATGATCAATGTCAAGAAAGCTTTATGAAATTGAAGCAGATGTTGACAAAGGCACCAGTTTTGGCTTTACCAGAATCAGGAAAAGATTTTATTGTGTATAGCGATGCTTTTTTAAATGGGCTCGGGTGTGTACTGATGCAAAGTGAGAAAGTGATAGCTTATGCTTCTCGGCAATTGAAACCACATGAACGTAATTATCTGACACATGATCTGGAATTAGCAGCTGTGATCTTTGCTTTGAAAATATGGAGACATTATTTATACGGGGAAAAATGTTACATTTATACAGATTATAAAAGTCTCAAGTATCTTCTATCACAGAAAGAGTTGAATTTGAGGCAGCGTCGATGGATAGAACTTCTAAAAGATTATGATTGTGTTATTGATTATCATCCAGGTAAAGCTAACGTGGTAGCTGATGCACTGAGTAGGAAAGCAACAATTGAATTGTGAGCGATGTTTGCATTGCTCAGTATTAGTGATGATGGAGGTTTATTGGCTGAATTAAGAATTAAACCAGTGATGTTTGAACGAATCAAGTCAACTCAATTAGAAGATGATAAGCTAATGAAGAAAAAAGAAATGGTTCAGAGTGATATAGCAGGGAATTTTAGTATTGATGAGTATGATTGTTTGAGATACCGAGAATAAATTTGCATTCCAATCAATTCAGATATTAAAGAATTAATTCTCCGAGAAGCACATGACGGTCCATTTGCTCTACACCCTAGAGGCACAAAGATGTGCCGTGATTTACGAGAATTATACTGGTGGCCAGGGATGAAAAAAGATATAGTTGAATATGTCAGTAAATGCTTGGTTTGTCAGCGGGTGAAAGCAGAGCATCAGGTTCCTACTAGATTATTACAGCCGATTACTATTCCAGAATGGAAATGGGATCATGTTACGATGGATTTCATTACAGGATTGCCATTGTCTGTAAGTAAGAAAAATGCTATATGGGTAATAGTTGATCGACTCACAAAATCGGCTCATTTTATAGTTGTCAGAACGGATTGGTCACTTCAGAAACTTGTAGAGCTTTATATTCGGGAAATTATAAGGTTGCATGGTATACCAGCTTCTATAATTTCTGATCGAGATCCTCAGTTTACATCAAGATTCTGGAAACAGTTACATGAGTCTTTAGGTACTAAACTTAATTTCAGTACAGCATTTCATCCACAGACTGATGGGCAATCTGAGCGAGTAATTCATATTTTGGAAGACATGCTTCGAGCCTGTGTTATTGATTTTGAATCTGACTGGGAATGTTACTTGCCGTTAGCTAAATTTGTTTATAATAATAGTTTTTAGTCTAGTATTCAGATGGCTCCGTATGAAGCTCTATATGGTAAAAAATGTCGATCACCTGTGTGTTGGACATAATTAAATGAAAAGAAGATAATTGGACCTGAATTGATTCGTTAAACAGAAGAAACAGTCAAGAAGATTCAACAGAGATTAAAAGCAGCTTTTGACAGACAAAAATCTTATCTTCGATCCAAACGTCGGGACATTGAATACTCGATCGGGGATAAAGTGTTTCTCAAAGTTTCTCCTTGGAAGAAAGTATTAAGATTTTGCCGAAAAGGAAAGTTAAGTCCTCGATTTATTGGGCCATATAAAGTTATAGAGAGAGTTGGACCAGTTGCTTACTGATTGGCTTTACCTCCGGAATTACAAAAAATTCATGATGTTTTTCATGTTTCCATGTTATGAAGGTATCGATCGGATCCATCTCATATTATCTCTACTGAAAACATTGAGATTAGACCGGATTTATCATATGAAGAGGAACCAGTTCAAATACTAGCTCGAGAAGTGAAAGAATTAAGAAACAAACGAGTCCCTCTGGTAAAAGTACTGTGGAGAAGCCATAGTGTAGAAGAAGCAACATGGGAACCAGAGGAAACTATGAGATCACAGTATCCTCACTTATTTTCAGGTAAAATTTCGAGGACGAAATTTTTTTTAAGGGGGAGAGAAATGTAACGACCCAAGATCCGTGGGCACTGGAAAAGTGTGTTATCGGGCCTCCGTCTTAGTGAAATAAGTTCAAAAAAAATTATTAAAAATATTTATGAGCCTTAGGTTTTAATTAGGTAAATCTAGCTTAATTTAAAGTAATTAGGAAAAAGGATTAAATTGAATAAAAAGTGAAAGTCTAATTATAGATTAAAAGAAAGTAAAAAGGGTTAAAATGATAAATATGCCATTAAGTAATGGTTGAGGCGGTTTAACGTGAAAAAAATATCAAAGATTTTATTTATTAAAAAATATATATATTTGTTTAATAATTAAGTATGTTATTATATTATATTATTATTATATATATAAAAGAAACAAATGGGTTAAAAGAAACATAAATGAAAACAAAAACAGAGAAGAAACAGGGGAAAAAGAAGAAAAAGGAAAATTTAGGTTTCAAGGTTCAAAATTAAATTGGTAAGTCAATTTAATCCCTTTTCTTGTAATTTTTAAGTTTTTGGAGTTCTAGAACAAAATATGTCATGATTTATATTGAAAATTTGAAAGATAGTAGATTTCTAAACATGAGTTATGTTGAACAAATGATGGAATTGGGGGTTTATTTGATAGAAATTTTAATTGGAATTGAATAAAGGATTGAATTGTAAACTAAGCTATAAGTTTTGAGTTTTAGGGATTAAATTGAAATAAATTCGAAATTATGAAAATATGATAAAAATTAAATAGTTAGATGTGAGTTTGGCAAGAAATTGAGTAGCAAAAATGTATGAATTGAGAAAGAAAAATATATAGGTTTAGTTAGGATTAAATTGGAATTAAAGTAAAAGTTAGATAAAAATTTCAGCATTTAAATTGTGTTATGCTAATAATTGTGAAATTATTTTAATTGTTCATAGCTAATATCGAGCCTGAAGCATCGACCCAAAAAGGAAAAGGAAAGATCGCCGAGGATTAAATTCGAAGAGAATTCTGGTTTGTATCACAATAACTCAAGCTTTATAATTAATATGTGTTTAATTTAATATGAATGTGTAGTAAGTATTTTAAGGTAAGTATTTAATGAACTGATAAAATTTCTGATTGGGTATTAAAATTGAGATTGACACTGAACTGAATTATGGGATACTGAATATTGTTTTGAATACCGAATTGAATCGTGAAATTATCAATAATGGTATGTATATTGCATTGAATCAGAAAATTTTCTAATGAAGCAAATTATCAGATTCTCGTGAAAATTTATAATAATAATAAACTATAATTAATATTAAATCGAAATGGAAATTGTAATTTGAAAAATGATTTAAATACCCTATTAACTAGTCGGGCTAGTCGGATATAGTTGGCATGCCATAGGATATGGAAGAGTACGAGTTTTGCCGCTTTAATCGATCGTGCACTTATGTGTCGACTCATCGTTACCGCTATCGTTATCATTATTACCGATTCGACACTTTGTGTGTCGGATATTATTCTATGTTACCGTTTACATTTCTTCATCAGTCGGATTTGTTCCGATGAGGTACTCGTGTCTTTCGCTTCGCTATTGTTATCATTCTTCGCTTTTGGCTTCGGCCGATGAGGCACTATACGCCGTACTGGTGTGTTGGTTGGAATCCGTGTATCCGCCGAGTCCGAGTCAAGTTAATAGGGACAAATGAAATAAATCTACTGATAAAATTAAATTTGAATGCTATGGCATATGTGAAAGTTGAGAATTGAAATAAATAAATAAGAATGATATATATAATTGAATGATAACATAAAAAGATTGAATTATTCATTAAGTGATGATAATTGTAATGTAAAACTATGTGTGATTTATTGTATTTAATTATAAACTGAATTATAGTGATACCACTAAGTATATGCATACTCAGCGTACGGTTGTTTCCGTGCGCAGGTTGTAGAAGTCAAATCATCGAACCAGACATTCAAAGCCGGACCAAACCAAACAAATTTTTGGTGATGTATATTTTCTTTTGATAATGTGGCATGTACATAGGATATGTATAAAGGTTATTGTGTTTAGAATATAAATGGTTAAAACAAGTCTAAGAATTATAATGAAAAAGTTTATCTATTTCAATTTAATTAGTACAATGATAGATTTAAATTGATATTATATTGATTAAGTTGATTAGAGGGTATTTAGAATAGAAAATGAATGTGTGAAATGAATTGGTTGAATTGGTTATGTTTGAAATGGATATGGTTTTAATTGCAGGGGGTTTTATGTAAAAATAAGCAGAAATGCTGTCGAAATTTAATAAAAAAAATTTAGAGTACTTAAACGAGTCCCGTTTCACTTGAACGTATGTTTTAGACTTTGAGAGTTCATTATAGGGATTTAGTAATTAAATTATTGTGACAGCCCTAATTTGACCTTAGTCGAAAAGTGGTTTCGGGACCACTAAACCGAGTCATAAAAATAATTAACTGTTAAATTCTATGTTTATTACATGTGTAAATGCATGTGTGAAAGTTTCATGCTTTGATTTTGTCATTTGTATGTGGAATTTATAAGATAGGATTCATGTGATAAAACTTGAAAGTGCGATAGGTAAATTTTAAAGTGCCAAATAATGCATGAAATGTTTACATGAGGGATTTGCATGTCAAATGGACCAATTTTGTTTAGTGGCCGGCCATGAATGATGGTTGATGTATAATATATGTTTTATTTAAGTATTATAATAAGTAATGGCTTTATTTTTGAAATAAATTAATTAGTAAAACAATAAAAGATGATAAAAAAAAAATATATGTTCATCTTTCTTTCTTGATTGCCGAATTTAGGAAAGAAAAATAGTGAAGAAGAAGCAAAGGCATTCGGCCATGGTTATCTCCATTTAAAGGTATGTAATGCAATTTTTATTTGTAATTGATTATGAAATTATATGGATAAATACATAGTATAGTTAACCCATGGTTTAAATTCATGAATCAATGAACAAGTGTCCATTCGGCAATTGCTAAATTGGTATTATTTTGATAAGTTTTTGGGAAGATGTTAGTTATATGTTAAGTAGCTTAAATGATGGTTGAATAAGTAGAATTCATGGTTGAAAAGTATGAATTGAAATTTTCCGTATGTGTGTACATGCAATTTGGAAAGAAAAATGTTAATGTTTAGTTGAGTTTTCATTTGATATGTACATTCGGTCAAAAGAGGGAGGAATAAGATGAATTTAAAATGTTGTGACTTGTTTTTAAAATTGGTTAAATGGTTGTGGTCATTGCCGAATACATTTGTGTTAGGGGAAAATATGATTAAGTATCGGTTTGATGAGCTAAATATATATGTATATTCGGCTATATAAATTTGATGTGTACTTGAAAATATAATAAGCCTTAAGAGATTGTGTTTGTGTATGTGAACTAGATGTTTTATGGATATTCGGCTAAAAGGGTAAATGGCTAAGTCATAGGAATTGTGGTGATATACATTCGGTCATAAGGGTTATATGTACTTGGTAATGTGAGTTATGTATTAAGTAAGTTATTTTTTCGAAATGTAAATTCAGTCATTGTTTAGCATAGGTGAAACTTATGTGCATTTTGCTACATTTGATCATGAAATGGAATTTATATATGAAAGCTAAGTTTGAGTGGTTAGGGCCGAATGTGGTATATAAGATATTTAGGCATGTTATGATTATATATGTGTGTGTATACGTGGTTGTGCATAAAATGAGTAATTGATTAAATTGTGTTAGTCACACATAGGTATATAAAAATATATGCCTTAGGTAGGTACCTTGTGACATAGAGACATTCAGTTATACATATATATATTATATATATAGATAAATTCGTGTAAATAATAGGCATGATATCGAGTCATGGTACATTTTATAAAACTTAACATATATGGAAGTTATATGATTATTAAATGTGACTATTAAAGAATTAAAGTTGAGTGGGTAATTAAACAAATTCAATTGTTTAATTTTAAAGCTCAAGAGCAAAGAGGAACTAAATCAGATAAGGGGAAGGAGAAAGCAATGGAGTAGCCTATCCGTAACTGTTCAATTATACTCGAGGTAAGTTTTGAGTAGTTTCTTTTAGTATGAAATTGATGATGCTTTTACAAGAATATATTAAGTGAATTGCGATCTTTGGTTTGTTCTTGATTATAGTTGTATAATAAATAGTGCATGTATATGATTTATAGTATAATGGTCACTTTGGGATTAAGCTTGAATGGTGAAATGAATGTGTGATATTAAGTATAACTCTTGAGCTGAAATGTGAATGATGATGTGCATATTGAGTTTATATCCGAATGTAGTAAATGACTACTAAGGTGATAGGTTAAATGAGATGTGTTAAAATATGACTAAGTATGCATGGTATTTGAAATATATCCGGACATGAGGTCCGCAGGTTATACGCTGGGAATATATCTGGACTTGAGGTCCGCAGGCTATGTGCTGGAAATATATCCGGACTTGAAGTCCGCAGGCTACGTGCTGGAATGGTACCCGGGTTAAAGACCCGTGGACTTGTGTTATAAATATGTTTCGAGTTCTAAGACTTGACAGGACCGAGGCCAGTAAGTTAAGTAAGACTACGATATTAAATGTCCGTGGTAACCATCGTCGAGTAAGTGATATATATACTTTACATGTTAACGTACGTATTATGTGCTCATATGTGAATTGATTTCAAAATGATTTATTAGTATCAAAGAACCATGTATATATATATGTGTGTGTGTGGATGAATTCGGTATTTGAGGATAAGACAATGGCATATTCGGTCACTGTAAGCCATTATAGGAAAATATGTGACTAAAAGTAATTCTATAAGCCATGTAGATAATGAAACATGTGCTAGAAATTTTCTTGTGTATACGTAAATACATATTCGGCCAATAGGATTTATAACTAGTGTACTTGTGTATATTCGGCCAAGTGAATTACCATTAGAATACGAGTTTTGTTATACTCAATGATCATTTTAAAAGACAAGATTTTATAGTATGAAATGCTTAAAACTTACTAAGCCTCGAAAACTTACTCTGTTTCTTATTTCTCTATTTTATTGATTGTTGATTTTGGCCACTGACCCGGTGATCGTCAGCGGATCATCATACTATCGACCTTTTTGGTATAGTTATATTTTGGACTTGATATGGCATGTATAGGTTAGACCGGCGACAGTTATGTTTTGTAATTGTAAATATTTCGGCCAGGTGAAAATGGTATGTACATATATAACTCAAAGATCAGTATGGTTTTAGTTGATAGATTATGTGAATGAAATTAAATGTTTAGCTCAGTAATACCTCATAGCCTAAACCGGTGATCGGACTCGGGCTAGGGGTGTTACAATTATGCTATGAATGTTATTTTATTTGTGAATTATTCATTAGTTGTCTGATACGTCCGGTAATACCTCGTAACTCTGTTCTGGCGACGGTTCGGGGTTAGGGGGTGTTACATTTGCCATCAATGATCCGGGAGCCTTGCATAATTTGGAATGAATTCCAATGCTCTAGGCACAAACTCCGAGGATATTTGGCTACAACATCCATCGAGTCATAAAGCCAAGAATGCTCACAATGCTTTCAACGCCTAAAATCTTTTATTCCTTCATCAAATTTGGAGGGGTATATTTTATCACCCTTTTGTCGCGAAGACAATAACTGAAACCCCACGAAGGGAGATATCCTGAGGAATGACTAAGAAACCATTATGATTGAGGAGATCGTGAATACCTCCTCCTTCACGAATGTCCTCCAACTTGGAACGGTAGAGATAGCGGAAGGGCACAAGCCTTCTTCATTCAATGGGTAACCCAAATGACTCTCCCAACTTCAACTCCACAAAGATATACTTCTTAGGATCTAGTTTCAATTTCACAATTCCTCCACCATAAATAAGTTTCTCTGTTTCTTCTTTTTGGACCACAAAGTACAACTTAACGAATTTCTTTCTCTTGAAGGGTATACATGTATTGAAATAACGCCACGTTGGGACATATACCGCTTAGCCTGCATTTGATTATGAATCCAATTATTAGCCACCACGATCTTTCTACTATCTGTTCAGGTGCCAAACAGGAAGAATTTAACAAATCCATAACAAACTGACGAGGTGGCAAATAAAACCCTACCTCCAATAAGTATAGCGACAGGAAAAATCCTGGCCTTCCCCCATCATATTGTGGCCCAAATACAGAGCTCATGTAATGCATCCCTTTTGGAATACTAAACTCGTACTTGGGATGCTTAGGATGTATTGCAAAGAGATCCCTACACCTTAACACCCTTTGCATTTCCTATTCTATTGTATTACAATGACATTTATCGATTGCCAACGGTTCAGAGAAAGCCTTCAAATGTTCAAGGATTTTCCCCATTTTCTTATTAATTGTCGAAGTTCTTCTTGGATTGTTCACTGCAGCTCTGTTAGTCGTCATCTCCCTACTATTGATAATAGAATACCTACCTTCGCACCTTTGTGATGAAGACCTACCAATTCTTCCATGTCTTTTCTCAACTCTAACCATTTTCCTGCAAAATTGTGAAAACAACGACGAAATAAAGAAAATATCTATTTACAACTACAAAGAAGAAACCCTAAGCAATAGAAAAACACAAACCAAAGAAACAACAAAACTAGTTTTAGAGAAGTTAAGAACCCAAATTTATATATTTTTTAATACGCCCTCTTAAACGCATCGTTTTGGGAATAAAAAACCTTAACAAATAGCATCTAGCCACTTGTACAATGTTAGATGCTCTTCATCATGGCCACTCTTCCCCAAAACTTTGCATTTATGCTTGTCCTTTGAGAAGGAATCTAGTGTTTCTTCATCTTCTTTGGTGGGACAAATATTAATCAAAATTCAAATTATGTCTCACGAAAGACTACTTTATAATCTTTCATTTGACTCGGGGGAGGGGTTATTGTTATACCTTGCCACCATTCGGACATGTGTCAGCACAAGTCACATTGTTAACCTTCGCATTGATTCTTATTGGAGTAGCATTTTAGCAAGTCACTTGCTCTCAGTACCTCTTGACAAAACCACCCATTCTACCTATAAGGAGTCACCCACCTGTATTTAAATGTGAATACTCTCCTATTGTGAATGCACTTCTAAGACAATAAGGAGCCCATTTAGGCATGACAACCTCGTACTAATAAAGTCTTATGATACACACATATGATTATCTTTTACGCATTTAGTGAGACTAAATGTATATCCCGCCACGTCAAACTAACAAACAATGAACCTATCCTATAAATGCTTTGACAAATGATGAAAAAGGAAACAATCTTTTAACACTCTAAAGTTACTTTAGGCAATGTCTTCTTGATCAGCCTGCCCCTTTGCCCCTGTTTCAACTCGCGGTCTCTTTAGGTGAACCGATCTTTATTGTACCACAACGATCTCCTTTTTACTCTTTCTTATCTTCCTCATTTGTTGCACGCTGTATCAATAATTTTACATCATAAAAAAAAGAGTAGTTCGAATACTCATGAATTAATAACTTTTAAACCAAAGAAATGATTTTTCGATTTTTCAATTTTTTAGGCCTAATTATAAATTATTTTTAGTATATTGGCAATGAAAATTTTGAAGCTCTACAATCACAAGTGAGATTAGGATCTTGCTATGCGTGTCTTAAATACTATTTAAAAAATAAATAATTTTGAAATTGATAAAATTTCAACCTGTTCGTAAAATAATAAAAAAAAGTTATACTAAATAATTACCTTTTAATAAAAAGAGTGTGACCAAATATTGAAATTTAAAATTGTTAGAAAATTTTTTGAATTGTGTGAAATAATAAAAAATAATATGCAATGCTTAAAATATTGTTGATATGACAGCGTAAAAACTAATGCAATCCTCATGGGTAACAAATCGACAAAGGTGGAGTGAAAATAGTAAAAATGCCTGGAAAGATGCTACCTAAACTTGTTTGGAATGTGACCGACAAAACTCTAATTTATCACTTTATTATATTTCCCTTGTTTCCGTGTACATCTTTTAAAAACCTCTCAAACTTATTTCCTTTTTTCAAATAAGTCCTTATACTATTATATGTAAATAAGTTTTTATTTCAACTGAAAATATTGATATATATTATGAGTTTCTTCACATATAAATTATTTTAACACTTTCAAAATAAATTTTTAAATTTACTCAGAAAACTACCTATTTTCTTTTTATCACATTTTATTTACTTTTCACAGTGGACTGAGAATTGAGATGTGGTATTAACAATTTGATCAGTATTTTTTTAATTGGGTTAACAATTGAAAACGAGAAGGACATTTTAGTCAAAATTCTGAAATAAGAGGACCAAAAAGTAAAACTTCCCCAAAATGAAAAATATAAAGTAAAAACAGTAAAGCTGACAAATTAACTTGGACGTCAAACTTTTTCCAGCGTATAATAACGTGACCACTGAGTCTGAGTGGAACACTTTTATAAATGTGAGTCGAGTCTCCGGCGACCCACAACTTGCCTCCCACTCTTCCCTTTAATCGAATTCATTCCTCGCAAACCTAACCCAAATTCAAGGCGTTGCTCTGCTCAGGTAGTCTTATTATTATAATAATTCTTTGGTATTTTTGTCTCCAATTTTTTAAGCTGGGTTTTTCCCCCTTTACAGTTGATTAGTTTATGTTTTGCTCACACGGCTGGTGTGGTAGACATTGTCTTCTTCCTCAAATTATTGCCATCCAAAACTCTTTACGTCTCCTTCAGTCCCCGTTCATTTTACTTTTCCTATTTTGACCAAAATGTTAGATAAAGAAACCACTTTTGAAACTATGCAAACCATTTATAAATTAATGCAAGTAAAATAGAGAAAATGATGTCTTTTTCCTCGTACCACTTTTCTTCACTTTGGAATCTGTAGTAGATCAAGTTGCCGACTGTTTGTTTGTTTACTACTTGTTTTGATTCTGACTGAATTTGATCTGGTGTTGGTATGGTAGAAGTTGTTAGTGAAGTTTCCGGTGACCCACAAACTTCGGGTCAACCAGCTGCTGGCTGTATAAGTCCACAGAATCAGCCTGGTTCAGTATCACAGATACAGACTACCGTTGATACGAAACATCCGAGTTCCGAGGAGGATGAGGTGATCTGCATGCCTTTGCGCTTTGCGCTTTCCGCTTTCCGGCTGTTTTATGTCTTTGTTGTTATGTTATTTTCTTTTTGATGGCTTAAAAGTTGCTATTTTCTATTTGCTATAAGGTGATAGTAAGCATCTGAGTTCCGAAGAGGATGAGGTAATCGACCTGCCTCTGTGTTGCCTGGTTTAGGGTGTTTATCAGATCTCCGGCTGTTGTTCAGCTTTTATGTTTTTTTTTTTTGCTTGCTTTCATCATGGTATTTTCTTTTTGATTTGCTATAAAGTGATGATAAGCAATAGAAGCCGCCTAATGATAATTGGTTCTAATGAGTGAATGGCTAAAATTTAACAGCAATACCATCATGGTTCTCTTACATTATATATAAAGAGTAAAATCATTCATTTGTTCATCTAAGAAAACAGAAATTTTAGTTGTTATTCTTCACATATGTTCTCTTAGAAGATAAAGTTCCATCCAACTGACAGCGAAGAAGTAAAACTAAGGTCCTTAGGTGCTCGCCTGCTAGAAGAGGTGCATTAGAAGCTGACCACTCTTTCTCTTTTTATAAATCGTTTCTTTGTAGAGATACATAGTTTTCTCTCAGTCTACCATCTCTTATTATCAATTGCAAGTCGCGAGGAAAGTTATATATGCTTTTGTTTAAATTGAAACACTGTGTTCTGCGTTTTAAACAATGAGTTTCTGGGTTAGAAGTATCTCAACACATGGTTTATGTTGATAGTTTATCAAGGTTGCAGCTGATCCATCTCTAATCGAGCTGCTTTTGTAATATTGCAATACACGGCTGAGCTTTGGCTATTGTGAAACATTTTATTTTTGGGTATTTTCATCTGCTTTTGGAATGCTTGAGAACTAATTATTTTACTTTCACCATTTTGATGGATTTGCATGAGGCATATATATTTTAGTAGTTCTTTGAAGTTTTGCACTTTGTGCTTTTGAAACAAGGACTAAAGAAACCAAATTGTTGTTTTGCTGAGAACTTGATTCTCTTGCAGAAGTTGAGACACCCACAAAACTCGAGAGCTTCTTCTGCAATGGGGCAGTATGACAGTGCTGAATATGTTACTATTGGTGAAGTGCCAACTCCCCCGGCAGATAACTTCAAGAAAGTCTCAGTTTTACCACTTATTTTCCTGATCTTCTATGAGGTTTCTGGAGGTCCATTCGGAGTGGAGGACAGTGTCCAAGCTGCCGGACCATTTCTCGCTCTTCTCGGTTTTTTGGTGTTTCCATTCATCTGGAGCGTTCCGGAAGCATTAATTACTGCTGAGATGGGCACTATGTTCCCTGAAAATGGTGGTTATGTTGTTTGGGTTGCATCTGCATTAGGTCCCTATTGGGGGTTTCAGCAAGGCTGGATGAAATGGCTGAGTGGGGTCATTGATAATGCTTTATATCCTGTTTTGTTTCTTGACTATTTAAAGTCTGCAATCCCTGCATTAGGAGGTGGCTGGCCAAGAATCTTTGCCGTGCTAGCTTTGACGTTAGTGCTCACATACATGAACTATAGGGGTTTAACAATTGTAGGATGGGTTGCTGTTCTTCTCGGGGTTTTCTCGATCCTTCCTTTTTTGGTCATGGGGTTTGTGTCGATTCCAAAATTAAAGCCTTCAAGATGGCTTGTGGTAAACATGCATCATGTGGATTGGAATTTATATTTGAACACGCTCTTTTGGAATCTAAACTATTGGGACTCTATAAGTACTCTTGCTGGAGAGGTAGAGAACCCAAAGAAAACTCTCCCAAAAGCATTGTTTTACGCTTTGATCTTAGTGGTTATTGGGTATTTCTTTCCGCTTTTAGTTGGCACGGGGGCTCTTCCCCTTGATCGTGAGCTGTGGACTGATGGTTATTTCTCGGACATAGCTAAATTGCTGGGTGGAGTTTGGTTGAGATGGTGGATCCAAGCAGCTGCAGCGATGTCAAATATGGGGATGTTTGTGGCTGAGATGAGTAGTGACTCTTTCCAACTTTTGGGAATGGCTGAGCGTGGGATGCTGCCTGAGTTCTTTAGCAAGAGGTCTCGCTATGGAACTCCTCTAATCGGGATCTTATTTTCGGCTTCAGGCGTTTTATTGTTGTCATGGTTGAGCTTTCAAGAGATTGTAGCTGCAGAGAACTTCTTGTACTGTTTCGGGATGATTTTGGAGTTCATAGCATTCATACGTCTAAGGATGAAATATCCAGCTGCATCACGACCTTACAAAATACCCGTTGGAACAGTTGGGTCGATTCTCATGTGCATTCCTCCAACCGTATTGATTTGTGTTGTCTTAGCTATTTCTTCACTCAAAGTTGCAGTGATTAGCCTTGTCGCCGTTGTAATTGGCCTTGCAATGCAGCCTGGTCTGAAGTACGTTGAGAAAAGAAGATGGCTCAAGTTCTCTACTAGCGCAAACCTTCCCGACCTACACAACGATTCCTCATCAAGATGACATATCGTGATCAAAACTCAAAGGTAAAGTTCTTGGTCAATTCGCGAGCCCATATACTCCGTTGAAAAGGTGTGTTAGTTGCATGCGGGCAACAACTATTTATCATCTTCGCATTTAGAGATGGAATAATTAGAAGCAAACACCAAATCGTTGCATATTCTCAAGTCTTTTCAACTTTGATTGGTTTCCTTGTTAGCTTTAAGCCAGACCTAGTTTATGCAAAAGCCTAAACAAGCATGTTTTTATTGCTGAATTTGATATTGTCAGAATTAATTGGACCGATTGAATCGGAGATCAGCTGTCAAGTTTCCAACCAAAAAAAAAAACCGACTGCTATCGGTTATTGTTGCTTTCATATCCTTTGGCTAGTCCATGATTTTTATTTCTGAAATTTTATTTTATTTGAAAATGAAATCATTGCACATAATTTTATTTTTTTGCATTAATTCAACCGCTAGTTTTATGTTCAAGATTTGTGAGGCTCTCAATTGAGATTTGCAAATTTAAAATTTTAGCTTTTATTTTTTATTTTTGTTCCTTCTGTTCAATTCTGCTCCTCGCGTTTAGCGTGGCAATTATTAAAGGGGAAATAATTTTTTTATCCCTTAATAATTACAATATTTAAATTTAGTCTTTACTCTAAAAAATATATACAATTTGAAAAAAAGAAGAAGCAAAATCTAATATTTTTTCATATTCTCAATAGAAACCTTTTTTTTTTAAAGTTAAATATTTTTTAAATTTCCAAGAATTTTAAAAATTTCCAATATTTTTTTATATTTTATAATTAAATTTAATAAAAATATTTTTTATATATAATTCATTTGATTTAAATTTAAAAATACTTATTTAAATGAGATTTAATGTGAACAGTACAAATAAGAGAGACTTTATTATGGGAAAATATTTAGTACACTATCAATGGAGTTTTTAGACTCCACAAGTAGGGTTAGAGGATTGATAAGTGTCTTATAAGAGTATAGTAACATATTAAAAATAAAAAAATAAAAAAAAAGAGATACATACCAATTTTTTTAAAACTACTTGTGAAATACACAACTAATGCAACAAATTTCAACTTCCAAATTCCAGCATGTGCTTGGAGAAGCGAGCTAAAACATGTCCTAGTAATACTAATGAACTTATTATTATTATTATTTTTTGTTTCATGTTAGGAAGTTTCTACTTCTTGATAAATTAAGGAAAACTCAGGTAAGGACAAGCAGATTTAAAGACTACTGAATGCTTTCCTTTCATATAAAAAAAAACATAACATATTTTTTAAATTTTTGCAACTTCTTTTTTTTTTATTAATATTTTTAATATATATTTTTTAAAATTTTAAAATAATTTTTACTTTTAATATTTTTCTTTTGACAATCAAACCTTATCAACCTATATAGTTTTGACAATCCAAAACATAAAAAAAGAAAAAAAAATGAATATTAAGGCAATGAATATGAAAGGGTAGGTGGTTGAGTATACACTTGTTCATGGGTAGGGTTACTTGGTGGCCCGAAAGTCTATCCGAAAAGTGGAAGGTTTTGAGTTAAAATATAGGCTCGAAAAATGAGATTGGACAAAAAAAAGAAGTCTGTTTAGAAAATGGGTCGGGCCTAGGGTAAGGCTTTCTTGGCCCGAGCTCATCCCTGCCCAAATATGAAAACAAAAAAAAGAAACTTTTTCATTTTTACTATTTTTTAAAAAAAATTACTTTCTTGCTATTTTCTTTTTTTTTTCTCACTATTTTGCTACTATTTCACAATTATGTTATTATTATTTTGTTGTTATTATTTGAATATTGTATAATTCTTGTTTATTGTTAATTTTGTTACTATTTTTTACATTTGTTTATTGAGTTATATTTATCTTAGTAGTATTTAAGTATACATATATATATATTAATTTATTTTCAATTTATTGGGAAATATTTATTTTAATATTTTTAATGTGTTATATATATTTAAAATAATTATATAAAAAAATAATATGGGCAGGCCGGGTTGGGCTTGGATTTTAGTATTTTTTTTATCCGAGCCTGGTTTAGGCAAAATTTTAAGCCTATTTTTTTGCCTAGGCCTAGCAAACGGGGCCAAATTTTTTTATTGGGCCCGACCCAAACCCATCCCGACCCTACTCATGGACAAATCTAATAGTCATCCCTCATCCATTTTTCTACAATTTTTAAGGATTTTTATTTCATGAAACTTTAAAGATTAAAAAAAAATCCATAATTTTTGCAAAATTTAAAAAATATATTTTTAAAATTTTTTAAAGGATTTTATATTGAAAGTATGAAATATTTTATTTTATTTTTCATTTTTTTAATTTTTATGTAATTTTAAAGAGTAATGGTCAAATTGACAAAAAACTTTGAGAACTAAAAAAAAATTATATTGCAATTTCTATTATATTGAAAAAAACATAGGAAATTCAATGTCTCAAAATTAAAATACAAAGATTAAATTTTAAATTTAAAAAAAAATAAAGACTTCTGGCATATTTAAACCTATTCGTTTCCAATATAATTTTTTTAATTTCCTTTTCTATTTTTTATTCTATGTTAAAAAAAAAAATTAAGATATTTATATTGAAAATATGAATTTTTTAATTTTTTATAATTTTAAAGAGAAAGGGTCAAATTGACAAAAAAAAAATATAAATCTTGAGAACTAAAAGAGCTATATTGCCTTTTCTATAATAGCCATGACGACAATACTAATGACAAAATTAGATGGAAGGACCAAAATTATTAAATTAAAAAAAATACATAAAATTCAATGTTTGAAAATTAAAATATAAATACTAAATTTTAAATTTTAAGAAATATAAAAACTTCCTGACATATTTGAACCTATTCATTTCCACTCTATTTTTTTTAATTGCCTTTTCTATTTGTTTTATTTTATGCTAAATCATTATGTTTAGTTTTTTTATCCGATGACAGAATTTTTCTTATGTTTTTCTTGGATTTTTTAAAGGGAGTTTATGAATTCTTTTTAATTCAATCATTATCGTGGGAATTGCATTAGTTAAATCGAAAATTGATAATTTGATTAGTTCGATCACCAATTAAGTTCTTAAAATATCTTTTGAATTTAATTCAAATAAATTTATTCATATGTATTTGAATTTCCTAAATCAATTTTTTTTAAATAAATGTTCTAAAAAAAAAACAATCGGTTAATGGCTTGAATATTTGAATACATTATTTGTAATAATATAATAAATTTGAATATCAACTCAATGGAATAAAGTGGTCGATTGATGTCCATATGTTGTTAGTCAATTGTTGGATTATGGATCTAAATTGGTCAAACTCCTAATCGGTTCAATTTTACCTTTTCATTACCAATTTACCAAATTAGACAATTTGGTTTGATTTATCTCTCGACCTCACTAAAATAAATTGGGACAATCGAATTGGTTCACAATAGATTCTTCTCTTGTCTCACCTATCTAAATGTTAGGCGTCAATTCTAGGTTTTAAAGTCTATTAGATTTAGTTCTTTTTTTTTAGTCCCTAATCAAAAAACTAGCCATGCAATATTTTCATCAACCAACCACCCTAAGATTTAGTGGTTGTACATCATCAACATACAAATTCAATGAATTTCATGCTTAATTAATCATCAAAGAAAACATAAAAAGCTAAGGTTGAGAAAATCTTAGTGACTTTTGAGGGAGTCTTTGTTGGAGATTATAACAACACTAATGGAGATGAAACCATAGCCAGTGTTGAAATTTTTACACTTTAAAACTTCTCAAAGGTAAAAGCTATTGCATACTTTAAAGAGAAATCAAAATAATAAGATAAAGTTTTGTATCTAATTGAAAGAGCGAAAGTTATAGTAAAAATGAACTACCAGCTACTAACTACCTAAGCTAAGAAAGTCAAAACTGAAAACCTAAAAATTGTGAAATGAATAAAAGAGAGAGCTAAAAAGATGATAAAGGAGGCTCTTCTTTGTTTGGCATCAAGTGTGTCTTTAATACAACCAAGTTTACAACCCTAAAGTTTGACAAAAATGTCCTTGGAGTGCATGAGTTGACTTGAGTTGGTGTTGGATACAAAATTGTCCTTGCAATATTTTTCACTCTATCAAGCTTCAGTGTTATGACATCCTCGACAATAGGCACAATCTTAGCTTGGGGGTTCTCGATGTCGTAACATAGACTAATTGGTGTCGCGACACCCTCAACAGTGGCCTTGGTTCTTTCACTTCAACCATCAGCAGTGGAGTCGTGACCCCGAAAGCTTGGAGTTATGACACAACACACCTGGTGTCGTGACATCCTTGGCAGACTACTTCAAATTAGTTTCTTGTTGAAGTTTTGCTCCCTTGAGATGATGGAGGATTGATGTCGCGACACACATGCATCAATGTCACGGCATTCAAAACAGTCGATATTTTTTCAGGGTTTGGCCATAGTCATTTTCCTATTCGCACTCAAAGAAACCATTAGACTCCCAATGACATAGTTTTTCCAATTTGGGTCTCAAAAGGATCAAAATGTAAGAAAAACTATTATTAACACTAAAAACTAAAAATAAAAAAAATTAAAAAGACTCGTAAATTGCTTGAGAGCAAACTCATCAAGTGTTTGAGAGAGCCTAACTTCACATATCAAATTATGATAGATCAGATATCAACCTTACACTTCTTATGAGATATTGGTTATCATACACAACACCCTCAAGCACAACCGGATGTTGGACAATCAATCCATGAAAACCTACAAGCTACTAATAACACTCTAGTAGATCAAGTTGTTCAATAAAATCTAGAAATTATTGAAAAACCTGTTAAACAACATAATTCTCAAGAAAATTTTAGTTAAACATTGAGATCTATTAGAAAAAGGAATTCAACAAATTCTAGTGATTATATTGTGTATCTGCAAGAGTCTGACTATAACATTGGAGCTAAAAATGATCTTGAGACTTTTTTACAAGCTATGAGTTGCAGAGAGTCAAACTTGTGGTACAATGTTATAGAGGAATAGATGAACTCCATGAAAAGTAATGATGTTTAGGATTTTGTACTGTTTCCTGAAGGTGTAAAGTAATTGGATGTAAATGGGTTTTCAAAACAAAAAAAGAGACTCAATGGGCACCATAGAAAGATATAAAGTTGCACTCGTTGCGAAAGGATTCACTTAGTGCAAATGAATTGATTATACAAAGACTTTTAGTCTCATATCTAAGAAAGATTCCTTGTGCATCATGTTGGCCTTAGTAGTTGGTTTTGACTTTGAGTTGCAACAAAAGAATATGAAAATCACATTTCTCAATGGTGACCTAGAGGAAGAGGCGTACATGAAACAACCTAAAGGAATCTTCTTTAGTGATGGTGAATACTTGGTATGCAACCTGAAAAAGTTTATATATGTAACACCCCTCACTCGGCCTAGTCGTCGGACCTGAGTTTCATGGTGCTACCACAGACATCGTGTAACAACCCAATTTTCAGTAGTGTCAGAAATAGTGGTTTTGGGACCACAATTTCGATAAGAGAGTCAATAAATATTATTCATTAATATTTACAAGTCCATTATAGTGTTATATTGATCCTTGATTTTGTAATTGGGTTGACTGGTTAGTAATGTTGATGTAAGGACTAAATCATGAGAATTATTGAGTACCTAGTTAAACTTATTTTTATAAGAATTGATCAGGGTGTTATGTAGTGATTAACCATGTAATCTCTCCAACTCGATCTAGACGCTAGACCCAAATTTGGGAGATTACATTGGCCACCGAGATGGCTTAGTATAATTAGAGTTTATAAAACAACCATTTAAAATATTTGTTTATTTTAGAAGAAAAATTAGTCTAATTTGAGAATAACTCGAGAGTTATCAAAAAATCATTTTACTTTAACTTTCTCAAGTAATGATGACTTCTTTATGAAAACTTAATTAATTTTTCACTTCATTTATCTACAATAAGGTAGCGAAAAAGTGGTTTTTACTTAGTTATAATAAAAATATATTTCATACATTAATTAAATAAAAACCATAGTTTAAATAAAGTTAAATGTTATGGATGCTAAATAAAACCTGATTATGAGTCCCATGCCACAAAATAAATAAAACGGTATAATTATGAAATAACAAAAATTATAGAAATAAGCTTGATAATACTTTCATAAAAATAAAACATTTCTGAGCCCTCTGTATGTCGTGTCTGCGTCCAAACCTGGTGGGTTGATTGTAATGATGTAAATAAAAGGGGAGTGAACTATTAAGCACAGTGTGAGTTCAATCACAAGAAAACTAGTGCAAACAATAGACAAAATATATAGAATATTAATTCATAGAATAAATCACAATTAATTAACAATACAAAATATCAGTAAATTAGATCAATTCATCAACATAATATCTCAATGTTCAAAGTCATGTATTTGTCTTATGAATGCAATGCAATTTCAATTAATCAGAATAGGTCTTACCCAACTTCGCTACACACTAGAGTAGGAGTTTCCTAGAACTCTTCTACCTTTACACCATGGTGTGGATGAACCAGTAATAAAAAAAGGGTGGATGAACCACTAGGGTTTTTTGATAAAAAGTTTTTGCAGGCACACTCCCAGTAGGTTGTGGAATCACAACACATTTGCATATTAAAGTTGCTAATACGGTATGGGTAAAACACTAATCAATGCAGATAAAAGCTGCTAATTCGATGTGGATAAACCACTAATCGGTGTAGACAAACTACTAACACTTCCTTCGTACATATAGTCCCACCTAATAGAATGCAATATGGCAAGCTCAAACAGATCAATACGTAGCATTCAATTTTGCTTTTAACAAAACAATACGGTAGCAACCAATATGCTTATAACAGTTGAATACAGTAGCAAATAATATGCTTATAGCAGATCAACTTAGTAGCAAATAATCATGCTTATTAAGTGTTCGGTTTAATGATATCATAAGGCATGCCATACGTACAATTACAAATACAAATACAATAAACATGTGTATTATTCGCAATTCATGCAAATATTTATATAATATTAACTCAGTCAATTAGATCATGGGTTCTAGTATTATTCATATTATCAAGGACTCAATTGAACAAAATTAAGCACTAAAAATAGTTTGGGAATCAATTAGGGACTAAACTGAACAAATCATAAAATTTTGGGAAAAATTACAAAATTTGTAAAGTTTCAGACAAAATTGTAAAATTTGAAAATAGGGGAAAATGTAAAATATAAAAAATAGGGGCAAAATTGTAAAATCTAAAAAATAGGGGTAAAATTGTAAAATCTAAAAATAAGGGCAAAATTATAAAATCTGAAAAATAGGGGAGACACGACCATGTGACCAGATTGTGTGGAAAGCCATACGGTCGTGTGGTTCGGCTATGTAACAGTCAGAGCCCACGTAAGAATTGAAAAACCTAGGGTTTCAGAGGAACATAGTCTTGTGAGGGGCCGTATGTTCCACACGGGGTGGCCCACACGCTCTTATGGCTTTCCATGTGGCCCTATTCTGAGGCATGGTTTGCCCAGATTCACTTGTAAACAAACACACACCTGCATCTGAGAGTCTGATCGACATTTCTCACTATTCAAGTCTTATCCGATGCACTTAAAGTGGGTCCTTCAAACAATATTTATACATGAGTTAACATTGGGTATCAAGATTCAATTAAGATTAATGGAAGATTTAGACAAGAGCCGTAAAGGATTGATTAATCGAACGCAAGATGAGCGTTAGATAGAAAATCTATAAAGATTCAAGATCAAACTTTGAGTTTGAGGCGTACTTATCGCTTCTTGGCAAGAATTAAAAATGTTTCTAGTGATGATTATGAATCCAGTTGAAAAACAACTTGAATTGGGAATAGGTTTTGATTCAGGAAGTAAAAAATAATTTTCAACAATTGAATAAAATTATGATGTAAATGGGAGAAAAGAAAAGAAAGAGGGATTAAATAGAAAATATGGAATCAAAATTCTAAGGGGATTTGAAAAGGGCAAATTGAAATTTTAATTAGGAAAAGAAAGTAAAAAGATGGTGGACTTCTAGTTATATTGGAATTCTGAGGAAGGAGCAAGTTGTGAATTCTAATTAGAAAAAAATTGGGTTAATTCCTATGGTTTGTAAACCCTAGGGGCGTCACTTGTAATTTCCCTAAATTTTTGTCAAATCTGAAATTAAAATGAAAAGGAGAAAGGAGGCAGCAGTTCGAACCCTAGTTTCAAGGAGTATCAATGCCTTACCATTGAGCCTCTAGCTCATTCTTGCTTAATTTTTACACTTAATTTTACATATTTTAATGTTTAGAGTGTCTTTGGTGAAATTGTGAAATAAAAAGGGAAGAAGGGATTCAAACTTGGGTCAATTGGGAAAGAAACCAACATGCTAACCATTAGGCCTAAGCCTATTTCTTATTTAGTTTTTACCTCAAATAATTTTTTTTTGCTGAAAATAGAAGGAAAATAAATAGGAGAATGAAGCTTGAACCTAGGACCTCTAAGATAAGGGAAAAGCACTTAACCACTAAGCCTAAAACTTATTTCTTGCTTAATTTTATTTCTTAACTGTATATATTTATTTTGAGCTCAACTTACCTATTCTTTATTAGCTTATACATTTATTCAATTTTTTATTATTAAATTATTTAACTTTATAGTTTTTAACACATTCCTATTTTAGTTTATATTCAATAATCAAGTCTCACAGTCAAGTCTCATTATTAATATTTTAATTCATTTTAACCATTTTCTAATTAGGTTTTAACTCAATTAAAACACACTATTTTCAAATTAAACCTTGTAATCAAGTTTCGTTTTAGATTAATTAATATAATAATACTTGATTATATTATTTTAATCCTTTAATTAATTATTTATGACCTGATTTTGGTATTTGTTTCAAACCCTTGATTTATTTACAATACACAAAGATAACCTTATATATCGGGGCATGACCACTCTTAGTATTCACAAACCCGATTCTTTTAACTCAATTTTTGGGGTGTGACAAACCACATTTGCTTAGTAATGTACGGTTATTGCTGAGTATTTAAGTAGAAATTTGTTGTGGATGGAAAGAGAGTTTTTCATTCTCATCTTCCTCCACCAAAACCATCTTCATTAAAGAAGAAAGAAAAGCTCTAGGTAGTCTTGAACAATCGACTTTGCATGTAAGTGTTTTCAAAGACTATTCTTCATGAATTTCATGTTTTTGAGATCGTTGTAGCTAACCTATATGTCTGACTCTAAAATTGTTAAAATTTGAGGAGTTGTCATTGATAAATTGAATGTATTAATGTATAGATCAAGAACCAAATCAACTAGTAGATAACAGAGGAAAAGGAAAGATCACAGATTAATCTTTGATATTGTACTTTTGCTGTTGTTCTAGGTAATTTCAAATGGTATATTGCATTTAATTATGAAATGCTTGAGTTTGAATGAATATAGAAAATGTTAACGAATTAGCACATGAGGTTGGAAAAGTATTGAATGGTAAAAAGGAATACTCAGATACAATTATGGATCCCAAATGAACAAAGGATACAATTAGCATGTCAATAGGGTTATTGCGCGAGTTATGGGTTGTAAAATAGATGCAAAGAAGATAAAAGAAATTCTTTAATATTATTGGAGTCTAACATTTGTTGCGGATTTCCAATTATAGCTTTTATGAGCAAGCTAGAGTGTTATCAGTTGGAATAGCTCTTATGAGTAAATTGGCGTGTTATCGGATGGAATAGCTCTTATGAGCAAATTGGTATGTCTCGGTTGGTTACTCGTTTACCCAGTTTTGTTCATAAATTTTTTTAGGTTGACGAGTTAAAGTAAGGGAGTCTTTGATTTTTTTTGCTGCGATATATATATATGTACGTTAAAAAAAAGGATAGGAATACTTGATAGTATGATCGTGTTTTAATAATGTGAATTACATGGAAAATGTTACATGATTCAATGTGATGCACTCACCTTGTACGTGTGAAATGTGTTAACAGGGAGAAATGTGTTTTAGTCAAGTTATTTTTATTAATGTTTTGTAAGGTGAGTATTATGTTTAAAACATATGAACTTACTAAGCATATTGAATGCTTGTTCTGTTGAATTTCCCTGTCGTTGTAGTTATATTCTATGGAACTTAGCTTGCGGATCAATCCACAACTCACACTATCCAGCATCTATTTTGGTAGATTTTACTTTTAATCTTACACTCGGTCAAGTGGCATGTATATAAGCTTAAATTATGTAGAAGTCTATTTTGAGGAAATGAATGTGTATAGTTGATTATCTAAATTATAGGTATATATATATAAGTTGATGATGCTTGCTCATGTGTATGGTATTAATGTGTAATTTCTTGAATAGAAATGAATGCATCTCTTGAATGTGTAAATTTATTTGGTTTCATTTGGCGGACTACATAAATACGGGTCGTAAAAAAGTTATGACAAGTATGAAAGTTGCGGATAGTAATTGTGTGAGCATTTACGACAGATGATCTATACGTGATTTAATATGTGAACTATGTGAAACCAAGCTGATGTGGCGTACTGTCCAGAGACGAATGAAGCTAGAAAATAGGTTTGGAAGATAGTGGACACGACTAGCGGAGTGTGTGCGAGAAATTTGGCGAACTGATTTAGGCATCATTCTTGGCGGGTAGTCATTTGGCAAATGACATTAGCACGTTATGTTTTATTTTTTCCAATTTAAACTTAAGCATGCTTAAGTTGATTGATGATTGCTTTTAAATGTGTTTAAAAGAGTTTTAATGATTTTAAAATGAAATTCTTGTTAAACCTTGCATGTGAATGTTCTTGCATTTTCATTGTAGCATCCCGCAACTTAGGTCCGGTGACTAGATCGGGTGAGGGGTGTAACACACTGGAACAGTCACATATAGATTTTATCATTTAATTCGGTTTAAAACATCAAAATATTCCATTTACATGCAAAATAAAATTTATAAACAAAACTGATACTAAATCGAGCTTACGATTATAAATTAATAGATTCGAGCATGAATAATGACCATTTTGAAAATTTTCAAAACTTTTAGAAAATAGGTATCGATACTTGGTAATAGAACCGATACCCTATTAACAAGTATCGATACTAAATACAATAACAATACCAAATTGGTATTTTGTCCATTTTAAAATATTATTCAATTAGTAAAGTATCGATATCTAGATGGTAAAAAATCACAAGTTTTATTGTAACACCCTTACCCGACCCGATTAAATACCCATATGGTAAAAAATCACAAGTTTTATTGTAAAAATCTTACCCGACCTGATCATCGAGTCCAGGTATGGAGTGTCATAATTGAACTAGTTTGGTCTAGCATCGAACTTTACTAAAAAAATTCGCCAATAAACTTTATTACAAACATTTCTTACAACACGAACTTTAATCAAACATAATTTGACTACCTTAAAAAATAAAATTCTAAGATAATCTATTTAATTACAATATATCTAACCTCGAGGCAAAGCCTCTGAAGGTACCCTTCTTTATGCATGACACCTTACTGACGATGATCCTTGATCTAACACGATCTGACTTGGTCCTTCCACCAGTTCTTTACTTACACAATAAGTCCTGCAAACATAAGCCAAAATCCTATAAGTTCGAAAGAACTTAGTGAGTTTCTTTATTGCATTACTAAAAAATATACCCCATCTTGTAGGGATAGTAAATGAAAGTAACTAAACATGTTTAGCTCCCTGATTGTTTTGGGATGATTTCTCTTAATCTAGGATGGCAGACTCTGGTTCATTTTCTAAGCTTATCTATTGGTAGATAGATCGTTAAGAGATCTTCCCCTAGTCGATCCTATAACCATCTGACTAGTTTTATTGATTTCTCAGATGGCTCGCAAAAATTTGGACTCTGTCCTTTCTTCACATACATTTTTTTCCTTCACCTATCCCTGTTCAGGATATCCATCTACTCGTAACTTTTATGTTTAATCCTTAATTACAAATTTTGATGGTCGATTACTAGTATGGTTCCTATTTTCCACTATATACTTATAAGGTTGTCCTCCTAAACTTCCATCCTAAGGACCCTTTGGTTATTTCCTCCTTGACAAACATTCCAAATTTGACTAGTCCTTGATGGACTTCCTTTTCTTACTATAGTCCTGAAGGGCTTGTTGACATCCCATCAGTCAGGTTAACTAATGAGGACCTACGCCATTCTGGCAGACTTAATCTCATTTCATCCTACCCTTGGGTTGAAAAAGTTATTTGGACTACTTCCTCATAATTCGCCATATTTGCGATACATTACTTCTAAAGTGTAACATGTCCATCTACAATGGACCAATTTGGCCTATAATATCCAACAGACTGTTATCTGAGCGACTATTCGAGTTTACAATTTCTCTTATATGATTGTTCCCTACGGAACTAGCTTTGTGGTAGATATACTTGCATTAGGTTCTCCTCAAAGAGGAATAGTTTTGACAAACATAACTGCCACTTGGATAATCCTATTAGTATCTCTTCCTTGGGGCACTTTTTGGCAGTTCTTAGTGGGGATCCTTCTTGTGATCCTATTAGTATCAACTTCTGAACCTCAAACAATCATCATCATCTATTTGAAACTCTGATTCCATATTCGAAACATATTCAGCCCGTTTTGCAACCAATTCATCATTGACTTTCTGAGCTTCACGAATTTGATGAATCAACAGTGGTTTGGCCTTTAATTCTGCTACTAACACATTATCAGATAAAACAGCAGACAGTGTACATTTATCGCTCAGTAAAGCAAACAAGCGATGATTTACGACTTAAAGCATCCGCAACCACATTAGCCTTTCCCGGGTGATAGTCAATGACAAGCTCATAATCTTTTAACAACTCAAGCCAACGTCTTTGTCGCAGATTCAAATCTCTTTGAGTCATCAAATATTTGAGACTTTTGTGATCCGAATATACATGGCACCTCTCACCAAACAAGTAGTGACGCCATATTTTTAAAGCGAAAACAATGGCAGCTAATTCGAGATCATGAGTCGGATAGTTTTTCTCATACGACTTTAATTGCCTCGATGCATAAGCTACCACTCGACCTTCTTGCATCAACACACAACCCAGCCTAAGCAAGGATGCATCACTGTAAATGACAAATTCTTTACCGGATTCGGGTTGTACTAATACTGGAGCTTCAGTCAAATAAGTTTTCAATTGATCGAAACTTTTCTGACATTTCTCTGACCATTCAAACTTAACATCTTTCTGAAGTAGTTTCGTTAATGGTGTGGCTATCATCGAAAAAACCCTTTACGAATCGCCTGTAGTAACCGGCAAGTCCCAAAAAGCTCCAAACCTCGCATAATATTTCTGAGGCTTCCGCTATTAAATGCTGGCTGAAATTTTGCTCGGATCAACTCGAATACCGGATGCAGATACCACATGACCTAAAAGGCTAACTTCTCTCAACCAGAACTCACATTTACTGAACTTAGCATGTAACTGCTTATCCCATAAAATCTACAACACTAATCTCAGGTGCTTAGCATGTTCGGTTTCATCTCTCGAATAGACCAAAATGTCATCGATGAACACACCTACAAACTGATCCAAATACGGTCTGAAGATCCGATTCATCAAATCCATAAACACCGCAGGGGCATTAGTAAGCCCAAACGGCATCACTAAGAACTCATAGTGACCGTATCTTGTTCTAAAAGCAATTTTGGGTATATCTAAGTCTCGAACTCGCAAATGATAATAACTCGATCTCAAATCTATCTTTGAAAATATAGAGGCTCCCTTCAGTTGATCGAACAAATCATCAATACGCAGTAACGGATATTTATTCTTTATTATCACTTTGTTCAACTGACGATAGTCGATGCACAGTCTCATGGTTCCGTCCTTCTTTTTCACAAACAATACTGGTGCACCCCAAGGTGAGAAGCTCGGTCGAGCGAAACCTCTATCCGTCAACTCTTGTAACTGAGCTTTTAATTCCTTTAATTCGGTTGGTGCCATACGATACGGAGCTATCGAAATCGGTGTAGTCCCAGGTACAAGTTCAATGCTAAACTCTACCTCCCGAATAGGTGGTAACCCCGGTAATTCTTCGGGAAAAACATCCGAATATTCACAAGCCACTGGTACTGACTCAAGTTTCTTTTCTGATTCTTTATTATGAAGCATGTATGCAAGATACGCTCCACACCCCTTTCTCACATGTTTTTGAGCCAACATCGAGGATATTATTGCTGGTAATCCGTTCAAATTAGTAGACTCAACTCGGATTATCTCATTATTTGCACATCTCAAATCAATGGTCTTACTTTTGCAATTTACAACTGCATCATGTACGGTCAACCAATTCAAACCGAGAATAACATCAAATTCATCAAACGGTAAAAGCATCAAGTCGGCCGGAAAACAAGAGCCTCGGATTATTAAGGGGCATTTCTTACACACCTTGTCGACAAGCACATAACGACCCAAGGGATTCGACACTCTAATAACGAACTCAGTAGACTCAACAGGTAAAGTCTTACTGGATGCTAAAGTCTCACATATATAAGAATGAGTAGAACTAGGGTCAATCAAAGCAATCACATCAGTATCAAAGAGAGTGAAAGTACCGGTAATAACATCAGACGAAGAAGCATCCTCGCGTGCACGAATAGCATAAGCTCTAGCAGGAGCACGGGCCTCAGATCTGGTGGTAACATCTCTAGATCCTCTCTGACCGCCACTAGCATTCCCTGCATTTTTAGATGGTCTACCTCGAGCTGTAGTAGCACCCGGTTTCCCACTCTGATTTACATTCTGCTTCGAGCATGCTCTCGGACAATCCTTGATAAAGTAGTCAGCTGATCCACATTTATAACAGGAGCGGTCATGAAATCTACAACTCCCAGAGTCCCATTTACCATAATACTTGCACTCCGCTCTGTCTCGATGATCGTTTCCAACACTAGCAACCAAGTGGCTCGCGACTCACCGGGGTCGATCGCGGTCTCGTCTGAAAACTCGAAGTGTCCCTTGATCGGCCTGAATCATCTCGAAATTTCTTCGATGATTGCTGAAAAGACCTTCCTGAAAATCTTTTACGAAATTCTCCCGCTCCAACGTCAGCTTTTCTTTTCTCTTTACTAAGTTCTTCGGCTTTACAAGCTCGCTCGACAAGTACTACAAACTCTCGTATTTCAAGAATGCCAACAAACATTTTTATATCTTCATTCAGCCTATCTTCAAAATGTTTACACATAATAGCCTCAGACGATACATATTCTCGAGCATATCTACTAAGTCTGACAAACTTCTGTTCATAGTCGGTAACTGACATGGAACCCTGCTTAAGCTTAAGAAATTCCTTTCGTTTCTGATCGATGAACCTCTGACTGATATACTTTTTTTGAAATTCGATCTGGAAGAATTCCCACGTCACTCGCTCTCTGGGTACAACAGAAACCAATGTACTCCACCAATAATAGGCAGAATCACGTAGCAAAGATATAGCACACTTCAGGCATTCATCGGGTGTGCAAGATAGTTCATCAGAAACCCGAATAGTGTTGTCCAACCAAAATTCAGCTTGCTCCACATCATCGCTGTCTGTAGCTTTAAATTCAGTAGCCCCGTGTTTCCGAATTTTGTCTACCGGGGGCTTATTTAACCTCATCTGATCAATCACCGGAGGTATCGCGGGTGTAGGGGGTGTATTAGTCGGGGGTGGGGGTTGCGGAACAGCCGTATTAGTTCGAATATACTGATTGAACCAATCATTCATCACGCTATAAAAAGCCTGTCTAGCTTCATCGTTCTGATTACTAGCAATAGGTTGAGAGTCCACCGGTGCTATCCCATGCGCGGGAGCAGGCGCTACACTCTCAACATCATCAGCTACCGCTCGATTGGGATCGGGATCCATTGCTATATGTAAACACATTTTTAACAGTCAGAAATCACCTTACTATCAAATAAACACATAGTGGCATGTATAGCTAAACCGTAGCTCTAATACCAATAAAATGTAACACCCTTAACCCGTACCTGTCGCTGGAGGGTTTAAAGAGTATTATCATAAACAAAAGAGTTACATCAAGTTAACTAGGTATAGTGATTCATTCTTAAGTTCCATTCACATTAAACATTGAAAACCTTAATTAAATCTCAACCACACATTCAGTTTGACCATTTGGAACACATATAGTAATTTTTCAAGCCATTTTCGCATGGCTACACATATATATATACATCATCAAAAGATAATCATTTAACAACAAAAAGTTAAGCCTATACATGCCATTATCAAATTTTAACTACTAGAGTACCAAAAGTTTAGATAGTGTAGACGACTTTGACTTTGAGATCCCTGAGACCGTAGTTGACTTTAATGTAATCTATAAAACAAAGAATCAAGGCAGCAGAGTGAGCATATTGATGCTTAGTAAGTTTTAAGTAATACAAACAATTTAAAGCTTATTATTTAAATCAAGTACTTAAAATCACATACTAATATTCAAATTGGTTACCATTTGACCGAATATGTAAGTACATATATATATATGTAAATTTCTAACAAATATTCGCTAATTACAAAGCTTATACTATTTTCTTTAATCATATTTTTTCATACGATAACTAACACTAATTGATTATACCATTGTCTTATCCTCAATTTTTGAATTGATTCACGCATATATATATACATCGTACTTTAATACTAGTAATTCGCATAGAAATCAATTCAATTATGAGTTGTAATGCTAACATTAACATGTAAGCTATATGGTATTTAAACAATAATGTTTACCACGGATATTCGAAATTATAATCTTACTTACATTACTAGCATCGGTTCTGTTAAATCTTTAAGCTCAGAATACATTGCCAACAAGGGCTCATGGTCCTTAACCCGGATATTTTTCTAGCTCGTAGCTTCATGACCTTTAGCCCGGATAGATTCTAGCTTATCGCCTGCGGACCTCATGTTCGGATAGATTGTTTCAATATACATATCATCATTCACATTTCAACTCCAAAGTTATACTCAAATTCACATATTCATATCACCATTACAGCTTAACTCCAAATGACCCACACTATGAATCGCATACTCACATTAATTAATAAACAATTTTATTCAAGTGCAAACCAAAAATTTCGATTCATCTACCATATTCTTATAGGCATCATTAATTACGTATACTAGAGGAGACTACTTAAAAGCTTACCTCGGTATATTGGAACGGTTGTGGATTGATTACTCTATTGCTTTCTCTTTTTCCCGATCCAACTTTGATCCCCCTTGCTCTTGAGCTTAATGAATACAAGTAGAAGTATTCAATATTTTTACCAATAATGTTTACTTGTTAATCACATTCGGCAATCACATATCAAACTCATTTTATTATAATTTATGATTACCACAATTTATTTTAAACTTACAAATTTCATAAATAATACAATTTTATACACTATGGCTACTTTTGCCGAATGTTCATATAATTTAAATAACAATTCATCATTCAACTTTCAAACCAAAACGTCATTATATGACCACATATACATACATCCATATACTTAAGCTCAATAATTATAATATAACATCAAGTACTCATTTTACTCATGTGGCTGATTATACTTGGTCATACATACACATAATCAAAAATAAATTCCAAAATTTTCACATCATTTATGTACTAAGCCGAATACACTTGCCAAGTTCACATACATTCTTTAACAATTCCTTCTTTAAACAAACACATATTCGGCTAAAACAATGAAAATTTTAGCAGCTTTTAATTTAACACCTAATCAATTATAACACACTTAAGCATTCTTCTCATATTATCAACTCCAACCAACATTTTCATATTCGACAATAGTATCAAACATAATAGCCGATTCTTCCCACTTTGTATCTATGCATCTATTTGATCATTAGTTTAGTTCAAACACCCATACAACAAGATTCATCCAATTTAACATGAAACAAAAACCTTAATCCTCAATAACTACTATGGCCGAAAGTTCTAGTCATCCCAAAATCAAAATTTCTAACATGGGTTACCTAAAGAACTTGGTAACTAGTTTAAATTTATCTAAAATTTCAAGAATTCACATGAATTTCATACCTTAATGAAGACCTAAAATGACCGAATGGCCCTTTCTGCCCAACTCCTCTTCACTTTCGGCTTTTGGCATGAACAAGGTGAACACTTTGTTGTTTTCACCCACTTTCTATTTTTTTATTTCATTAATTCATGATATTATGTCATTTAACTAAATAAAGTTAATAGAAAAATTCATATTTTATTATATAATTAGTAACATGGCCGGCCACTACCTATAAATGGTTAATTTAACATGCAAAACCATACTTTTCCACACATGCATTATTAGACCCTTATAATTTACCTATCATATTTCGAAAGTGTCACATATAAATCCTAATAAACAAATTCACATGCAAATGACCAAATCAAAGCTTAAACTTTCACACATGTATTTACTCACTTCATAAACATGAAATATAACTTATAATATTTTTATATAACTCGATTTTTGTGGTCTCGAAACCACTTTCCGACTAGGGTCAAATTAGGGCTGTCACATGACACACGGTCATGATACACGACCGTGTGTCCCCTGGGGAATAATTAGAAATTCAAGTCAGTCTTGTGCACGGTCTAGACACACAGGCGTGTCTGGTGGCCGTGTGGGGCACACACCCTTAGCACATGGACGTGTGTGACCATTTCGAAGGGCACACAGGCTAGACTCACAGGCGTGTGGTCAGCTGTGTGACCTACGCAGTAACCCCTCTATATTTCAGACGGCCTGACACACGGGCGTGTCCTCGGCCGTATGGTGTAAGCCAGTATGTATGCCCTGTTTTCACATGGCCTGTGACATGGGCATGTCTGGTAGCCGTGTGAGGCACATGGCTTGGTCACATGGGTGTGTGACCCTTGAATGCATGATAATCTTCTAAGTTTTTGAAAATTTTTATACGTGATCGGTTTAGTCCGGAACCTCTTTTAAGCATGTTTTAAGGTCTCGTAGACCTATTTAAATGACATTGTGTATATAAATAAATATTATTCAATAATGAATGTTTATTGAATTGTGAAATGTTGTGTTTTATCGGTAATACCTATTAACCCTAATCTGGCGACAGACACGGGCTATGGGTGTTACATCAACTATACCCAAATTAGCCATTGAAATTGTTTGATTTTTTAGTAAAAGCCACCAACTTACGGTTTCTTTCAATTTAACCCCTAATTATACCTAAATTTTGGACTTAAAAAAAAAACCAGGTGTGACATTTCTAGTACCTTACAAGCCCAAATTAAAGCCCCTTTTATATAAAACTCAATCATACCATCCTCAAAATACCATATTCTAACCATATTTAATCCATTTACTAATATGCGTCAAAGGCTACTAATCATACAATCACATTTAAAATTTTCATACTATTGAAAACATGCACACATTTTATACTCATTCATTTTTATATTAAACAATTAGGCATCGGGCCATTCACAAGCACAAATAAGACATTGGTATTCATCACACACACATACCTTTAATTACAAGGCATTACCATTAAAAATACTAGCCACAAGCTAGATCCACAATATTAACACTCAAGTGAGCACAAATACTTAACAAGACCTTTATACGTACTAAATTTAGCCTCACAAATACAACTAAGGCTCATTACTTGATTAACATGAACATTTAACCACCATTTGAAATACCAACCAAGTTCAAGCATTAATTAGGATTAATGTCATTCATATACAAATAAACTCATATCCATACTAAAGCCTATATGCATGCCACATAACCGAGTCTAGAATGATTGAAAGTCTACTGAATTACTGATAGGATAGTGTGGGCTTCGCAATGATCCAACCGATGCATTTCAGAACTGATATTCTATTGGATTCGGTTTCCTAAGTGTAGTATTTTTGTCAACATACACTTGTAATTTTTTCAAACGGATTGGTTAATAAAATAAATTCATTAATTAATATACTTTGTATAAAATCGTCCTCACATGGTTTTTGCATGCAAAGAAAAATGGAAGCAAATGTTGCTCATTGGTTGTCTAAATGTTTAACTAATACTAAGCGGTATTACGTGGTCGGATCATAATATAGAAATAAAACTTGTATTAGTAGACAAACCTAAACACGTCCTTAGTCTAATACGAAAATGAGCAAACTAATTGAAATGTAATACGTCGTCTATCAATTCCAATTAGGGAGATGTTTTGTCTTGGGCATCGGAGCGATTGACTCCTAGAAGATAGAGACATAAATGTGACTAATTTGACTGACAGTAAATTGGACTGGAGCCTAGTAGAATAAATCCTGAATCTGTTTATCGATCTATTCGCTTGTGAAGTTCAGAGTGTGTCATACCTAAATCATGAGTGGATGATGGACTATGTATGCGTAACTCATACATTTTGATGTAAGTAAAAGCTTGAGCTCGAATAGATAAAAAACCAAAAGCTGGTGTGTTGCGTGTACGACTTCTGCAACATTTAACGTCATTCACAACATTAAAATTCATAGCCCGAGACATGGGAAAAATTATATCCTCCCATAGGCATTACATGGTTGATGAAAAGTAAACGTGACCACGGGTCGTTCGCCTTTGTGATGGATAACTTGATCACTATTTGATAGTGGTTGACTTTTCATGAAGGAAGATGTAATGGTTACCATTAGATAAAATAGGATCATATTGGGAGAACAGATATCATTCCAAAGAAATCAAGGATATACTATGAGGGTAACACACTTATGACAAGGTCATTGTACGAGCAATGAATAGTTGCTTTTGTAATGTTATGTCATTCGGGAGAGCTCAGTCACGATAATATAGTAGAATGACTTCGTGACTAAATGAGTTTATAATTAATAAGAGAAAATTCAAAACTTAATTATAAATCATTTGAGCCTCAACTACATATGTCCAATTGCTAGCTCGTTGAATCCATAAATGAATTGTGTGTTTAAATAGAAATGAATGGAATAAATAGAAAAAGAGAAATGGGAAACATTCAATAATGATTATGGTTTTCTCTAGAATGGAGAAATGAAATCTTTTGGAAATGAATGTAGGTTTCCAGAAATAGAAATGAAAAATGAATATGGGTTTCTAAAAAAATGGACATGGAAATGAAAATGAGAAATGATCAATTTGCAAATATATATGGATTACTCAAAAAAGGTCGGAAGAATGAATTTAAATTTTTAAACAATTTTAAAGCCCAAAAATGAAAATAAATCATTCGGTCACAGTGAACAAGTTGAGTTGTGAAATATTGAATATATTTTCTTGGAAAATTAATGTTTATTTTGGAAAATAGAAAAATTTTTATTGGGTAGGATTAAATTATAAAGTGTTTGGCTAAAAGTCCAGAAAGCACATATATTGAGCTCAATAGAACGAGAGACTCGAATCCCCGTCATAATATATATTAGGGTAAACACACCTTATTAGCCTCTCTCCCTCTCCTTGTTGGACTAGTAAGTTTTTTTTCAATTTGAAATAAACCTCTACAATTCAACAAGGGTTTTGCCTTCTCTCCCTATAAATAGATGGCATCGGTAGAGCTATTAACATAACTTAGAGAGATTGTTACTCTGCCAAACAATAAAGAGAATTTATTCTCAACTATTAAATATATTTTTTGGGAATAAAAATTTTATCGTTTCTATTTTGAAAAGAGAATTTTCGTTTTCACCCAATTTTTTTTTTTAATTCTGTGTTTTGATTCAATTGATTTGATCCCAAACTTGAAGCAATTCGTGGTACAAGAATAGCGGAGAAGATTGTTTGGTTGAAAGTCGACAAACGTAAAGGATCCACTTATCTAAAAACACAGTACGATCTCGATTTAGGGGTTTATTTCTATAAATATCACAAACTAGGTCAATTTTCAAAATTTTAATTTTCCGTTGTGTAAGAAAATCGTTTTCAAACAGGATTTTTTTCCAACACACTTACACATCAAACACTTATAAAACAAATCACATATACATGTTCAACAATTCAATATAGCCTAAGATGTGTCATCCATTTATACTTTATTCATAAACATATATATACTTCAATTCTTTTTTATGTCACATTCAAATCATGCTCATTTTGTAGTATAACAATACATAACATGATCACATAATTCAATCGTTTCATTTTCCATTTAATCACCAATTCCATTTCCTATTTTCACACAGATAATTGAAGTAGATTGATCTTAGATACACAAAATTGATTTGATTACAAATACTGGCATTATCGGGTTGCTAACACTAGCTTCAAATCAGGGTTGCTAACACTAGCTTAGTTCGATTTTGTTAACGTTAGTTAAGAGAATCCACAACAAATGTTGGACCTCAAACCATTGAATTGATCTCTAATCGCAACACCAATTTGTTCATACAAGTTTTCGTATTTAGACTGCTAACACTAGCTTCTGATTAGGATTACTAGCACTAGCTTCAGAGAATCCGCAACAAATGTTGGATTTCAAGTCATATTATTAATTCCTGATCAAACATTTATTTTCCTTTTCCATATCATTTCAAACCCTGTAGCCATATACACACTTTTATATCCCAAACAGTAATTAATATATATTTTGAACCATGTAACATCATCTTGTACTCGTCGTCTAATCATATAACAATTTCCAATTCATTACATACTATGTATCTATTCACATTTATCGAATATTTCACATACCATCGGTTTAATCCATTTGATGCCAAAACAATATACATACCTTTTAAGAAATATAACATCAACATGTATATATCATCCATTCACATAAAAAATTATACATCCATTCGATATTATGTATCTATTTGTATTTATCATAAATTTCACATTTTCCGATTTAGTCCTTTTGATGCCATAATTCATTATTATTTCACATGTATATAAATTAATAAATGTAATCATACAATTCAAACATAATATAAAATAACATAGTACGTTCCATATGAATTTACTTAGGAAAACAAAAACAAATAAGGTGTCAAGGACTAGTCCGTAATTTCTCATTTTTCTCGATTATCTACCGATTGATTAAAATCCCAATCTATAATAATTCATTACAACTGATCAATTCCAATTACCATATATCATCCTATTATAAGTATAAATCAGTTCAATTTTGCTTTTCAGAAGTTCCCTAAAATTTTACATTTCATTCAATTTAGTTCCTAAAACCGAAATAGTTATATCTTTCAAATTTAAGCTTCATTTTCCAATTTCAAATTCATCCTTCCACAACCCTAATTATCTATAATTATAGAAAATTCATGTAAATTTCAAAATATTTATACTTTAGCCCCTAAGTTCAAAATTAGCACTGTTTACTTTAAATTAATCATTTTTCATATCTAAGCATTAAATATAACTAAATAATATCAATTTCATCAAGCATTCATCAATGGTAAATTATAAATTTTAACAGTTTAGAAAACTATCACCCGAGTTATCTAAATCAAGCTACAACGATCTTAAAAATAAAAAATTTACAAAAAATAGATTGATTTAAGCTTATCATACAAATAGTCAAACCTTGAAACTTTAAGAACAATGGCTTCCTCAATTTTTCTTTTAAGTTTCGTAAAAGAGGAATCAGATGACACTAATGCCTTTTTGTTTCTTTTTTTCTTATTCAATTTTACACACACACACACACACACACACACACACACACACACACACACACATATATATATATATATATATATATATATATATATTAAAATTTTAAAATTTTCTTTAATAATCATCACCAACCATCCACTACATTATAAAATGGCCATATTAAGCCTTGATTTAATTATCATATAGGTACTTTGACAATTAAAAACCTATAGCGAATAATTTTTACAATTTTTATGATTTAGTCCTTGTACCTTAATTAATCACTAATTTGGCAAAATTTTTTATGCAAAATTTAATTTATCTATATAATAACTCCATAAATATTTAATAAAGACATTTTCAAGCTTGGTTTATGAAAGTGAGATCTCGATACCTCACTTTCTGACACCATTGACTTTAGGATCAAAGCACTTGTACCATAACTAACTATCCAATTAACGAATTTGTCAGACCAAAATTCAATATAATAATACAATTGACACATAAATATTATTTAATAATATTTACAATATTTACGGGCTCTATCATTGAAGAATGAGGTTCCAAAATCATCGTTTTTGACAGTACTAAAAATTGGGTTCTTACAGTATATGGATTGAAACAAACATCTCATTTGTGGTATTTAAAATTCCATGATGTAATCTCTTCTTTCGATTTTGTTGAGAATATCATGAATCGATGTATATACTAGAAGATTAGTGGGAGTAAAATTTGTCCCTATTCTATATATGGATGATACCTTACTTGTAGCAAATGACAAGGGTATGCTATATAGGGTAAAATAGTTTCTTTCTAAAAATTTTGATATGAAGGATATGGGTGATACATCTTATGTCATTAGCATTAAGATTAATCGTGATAGACATTGAGGTATATTAGGTCCATCTCAAGAAACCTATATCAACAAAATTTTAGAGAAATTTCATATGAAAGATTATTCATCAAGTTTAGCTCCTATCGTGAAGGGTAATAAGTTCAATTTGAACCAGTGCCTAAAGAATAACCTTAAGAGTGAGCAAATGAAAAAAAAAACATCTATATGCTTCTGTTGTTGGAAGCTTGATGTATGCTCAGGTTTATATAATACCTAGTATTGCATTTGCAATTGGAATGTTAGGAAGATACCAGAGTAAGCCAGGTAATGACTATTGAAGAGTTGCAAAGAAAGTATTAAAATATCTTCAATGGACGAATGACTACTTACTTACATAAAAACAATCACACATTTTGGAGATGATTGGCTACTCCAATTCGGACTTTGTTGGTTGTGTTGATTCACGTAAATCAACATTAGGATACATATTCATGTTTGCTAGTGGAGCCATATCTTGGAAGAGTGCCAAGCAAACCTTGAGTACTACCTCCACTATGGAGGCTAAGTTCTTTTCGTGTTTTGAGGCTACTGTTGGAAAAAATCCATTTGAAAACAGTTTTCTTGCACAATGAAAAATAAAAATTTGAAAACTAACCCAATTTTTTATATTTATAACAATAAACCTCAGACCGAAATCGTACCTGTTTTTTCAAATAGATAGATCCTTACCATTCTCAGCTTTCAACCAAACGATCTTCCTTGCTATTCTCGTACCATGAATTGCCTCAAGTATGGGCTCAATTAAATCGAATCAAACACAAAAACTAGAAATAGTTTTCTGTTCTTTTAGGGTGAAAACGAAAATTCTCTTTTCAAATAAAAATCGAAAGAATCTTTATTCTGGAAAATATATTTAATTCTTAGAAAATAAAAATCTCTATTTTGGGCAGAATAACAATATCTTTAAAGTTGTGTAAATAGCCCTACTGGTGCCATCTATTTATAGGGAGAAAAGGTAGAACTATTGTTCAATTGTAGAAGTTTATTTCAACTGGAAAAATGAAATCCTAGTTCAACTAGGATGTAGGGGGTGGAAACCCTAGTTAAATATACTAGGGTTTGTTGTCCCCCTTTATGCATAAGGGGCTTTTGGGCCTCTTCCATATTAGGTCTAATTACAAGTATTTCTCGGACTTTTCGACCCAGTACTTTGTAATTTCTGATTTTCTATTTCCAAAAATAAACTTCAATATTTATATTAAATCATTTTTCATCCCAATTTTACCCCCGATATATTTATGAAGATTTTACCCCTGATAAAATTTTCGAGAAAATATATTTAATATTTCATCATTCAACTTGTTCACTATGATCGTATGGTTTTTTTTTTTATTTTTATGCTTTAAAATAACTAAAAAGAAAAACTCAATCTTCTGATCATTTTTTAGAATTCCTTGTTCATTTCTAAATGAATTCATTTCTCATTTTCATTTCCATTTTGAGAAAACCACATTCATTTCAAAATGATTCCATTTTCTCTATTTTCATTTTAATTTAGGAGAAAACCATAATAATTTCCTAAATGTTTTCCATTTCTCTATTTCGATTCATTTTGTTCATTTTGATTCAACACACAATTCATTTCTGGTTTCAATGAGCTAGCGGAGGGACCGATTAGACATATGCAATTGAGGCTCAAATGATTTATAATTAAGTTTCAAATTTTCACCTATTAATTATAAACTCATTTAGTCACAAAGTAATTCCACTATAGTATTGTAATAGCCCATTTTTCAGTGGTGTCAGACCCCATTATGGCGACGGAAACGAGTTATAGGTGTTACAAATATCATGACTGAGCTCTCCCCAATAACATATCATTACAAAAGCAATTCGATTACTACTCGTCTAATGACATTTTCATAAGTGTTTTACTTTCATAGGAAACCCTTAATATTTTTGGGATAATATCCGTTCTCCTAATATGATCCTATTTTAACTCATGGTAACCATTACATCTTCCTTTATGAAAAGTCAATTACTATCAAATAGAAATCAAGTCATTCATCACAAAGACGAACGACCTGTGGTCACGTTTACTTTTCTTCAACCATGTAATGCCAATGAGAGGATACCATTTACCCATGTCTCAGGCTATGAATTCCACTATTGTGAATGATGTTACATACTATAGAAGTTGTACACCCAACGCACCAGATTTTGATTCCTTATCTATTCTAGCTCAGGCTTTTACTTAGATCAAAATGTATGAGTCATGCATATATAGTTTGTCTTCCACTCAGGATTTAGGTATGCCACACTATGAACGTCATAAGTGAATAAATCTATAAACAGATTCAGGATCTATTCTTCTTGGGTCCTACTCGATGCACTATCAGTCCAGTCAGTCACATCTATGTCTCTATCTTTTGGGAGTCATCTGCTCTGATGCCTAAGACAAAGCGTCTCCATAACTAGACTTGATAGACGACATATTAGTATTTCAATCTATTTGTTCATTTTCGATTAGACTAAGAACATGTTTAGGTTTGTCTACTAATACAAGTTGTCTTTCTGTATTACAATCCGATCACGTAATACTGCTTAGTATTAGTTTAAACGTTAGACAACAAATGAGCAACATTTGCTTCTATTTTGCTTTGCATGCAAAAACCATACGAGGACAATCATACAAAGCATATTAATGTAATCTATGAATTTGTTTTATTATTCAATATGTTCAAAAAATTACAAGTTTACAAACGAATATAATATACTACACTTAGGGCACTAGATCCAACAGCTTTCTCAAGGAGTTTACGGTTGAACTAGGCTCAAAATTGTCAATTCAATTTCTAAGCCATTGAGGATATATTGTGAAAATTCAATTATTGTCTTTATGACTAAGGACAACAAAAGTGAAAGTTGAAGTAAATACATCGACATTAAATATCTGGCCATAAGGTAACATGCTAAGGAAAAGAAAGTGGTCATTGAGCACATTAACATGGAGTAAATGTTAGTTGATCCTTTAACTAAAGGCATGCCAGCACATAAATTTAAGGATCATGTAGCCACTTTAGGACTTGTTCCATTTTGTGAAATTTCATTATAAGAACAATAATAAAGAAATTTTATTTGTTTGATGTTTGTCATATTTTATTTGTGTACACATTCAATTATTTTGAGAAATATCATTTAATTATGGACATAGAATAAACATTGGGTTTATTCATTAAGAAATTTGGACTAAAAAATGAAAGCATAATATATTGTGATATATGGAAGATACTACTCAAATTTTTAGAGAAAATATCGCCATGATTCTTGTACTATGTTTTCACTTTACAATAAGTATTTGTGGGTAATATAGACCAAGTGGAAGAATGTTAAGTTTTTGGCAAAGCGAGAGTTACCTTAAGTGGTCCATATTGCGAGACCATTTGAAATATCCATTAAAACATGAAACTACTTCCCACATTCTTATTTAGATGCCCAAAACCTTCAATTATTACCATGAAATTAGGAAAGAATGGCTATGGTAGTTCTTGATGGTAAAATAGTATAATATATGTAAAAGCCAATCAAGGTCCCTAAGCACAAAAGAATTTCATGTTACTGTTAAATGGTTTCAACAACTTAGACAAGTCTAATGGGGATGTAAGCCTATGATGTTTAGAAGTTTGGGCTTATGAGCATTATTCATAAGAACCAAGCTATGTTGGCTAAATGGTGTTGGAGATATGGTGTTGAAAATGACACTTTGTAGAGGAAGTTGATTGAGAAAAATATGAGGTTGTTAAGCGATAATGGGTTTGAAATGTAAAGAATATTTAGAAAATGTCAAACATTTGGAAAAGCATCGTTGATCTTAAAAGATATAAAGATGTTAACCATCTAATTACCACACTAGTAAAATAAAAAATATCAATTTAAAAAAAGAATAAAAATATTAATTTTTTTATTGGAATGAACATAGGCAAATGATTGTCCAGGTTTATTTATTTCAAACTTAATTTTTTAAAATTGATAAAAGAAACATTTTACAAAAAATATTTTTCATTATTTTTATAAATTTGTAAAATATTATTAAAATTTATAAAAATATTAAATAAAATTCAAAAAGTTCAAAACAAAGTCAATAAAAACCATTGAAAAGTTAAGTCTAGAATGAATATGGAATTGAATCTAGACAATCACATGTCCAGATTCATTAAAGATGATTTTTTTAAAATTTATATAAAGTTTACAATTTTAAAAATTATTTTTCTTTAAAAATATGATATGTGTATCAATGTGTATAGTTGTCAAAGCCGCCAAAAATAGAACCTACTTGAAAAAAAAAATTAGTAGAAGCGCCAAATAGGGTCAAATCCACATAGATCGGTATAATATTATTCCTTCAGCTAAAACATATAAAATAAAGAAGGTTTTTTTTTTTTTTAAAGAGAACTTAAAAATTAAAATTGAGAATTTACAAAAATCAAAGAGTAATAATAAAAATTTTGGGAAACATTAATGAGATGAAGCTTATAGTCAAAGTAAATTCTCTGTTTGATTCAAGGGTTTGATCATTGATGCAAAGATAAATTTTAATATTCTTTAATAAATTGGTTATAGTTACCGACAATCACTAAGTAACCTAGTCTTTTCTTACCTTCTCGATAATCAAGACAATCACCATTAATTACTTCCCTTATTGATAAATAACTCTATAACGATCGTTTAATAATTTATATCAATTACGTTAAGAACGAAAGAGACCTAATTCTAACCAACAGACACACAATCAATGTTTATTTAAGTTAAATCGCATGCGCACACTATACAAATAGTCATGCGGTGGTCACAAATATTAGAAATCAATCGATCGACTAATTATCTAATTGACAAAGTAATTATTCTAGGCTATCAAATACTCGCCACATATTTAACAAACTTGAACAATTGTAATTAAACCAGAAAACATGCAAATGCTAAAGAGCAAAGAAAGACTAAGAACAATTCGATCTCACAAACTTGTAGAATCGAACTTCAAATATTACTTCAACTAGATAAGAAGAGTTTAGCAACCCATAAGCAAATCAAATGCAAATTGAATTAAAATTGAAAGCAGAGATGATTTGTCTCTCTTCTAAGATCCTATTTATAGAATTGTGGAATTCTAATTGACTTCAAACTAGGATTACAAACTTGATTTAGACTTAAATACTTGAAAAGATAAATGTAGCCTTGTATATTGGTTTTAAAATAATGAATGGACCCACAAGACATGAATAGCGACGCCGCAGCTTGGTGAAACAACATTGCAATACGAAGCTCAAGGCTTTGGTAGCTAGGTTGGGGCACCACTTGTTGCTTTCGGCTAGCGTCATAGTGTTGGGTTGTAAGGCCATGACCCGCTCGTATTTGTTTAGGCCTTATTTGGAGATGCTCTTTCCATCCTTTAGGACTCGCGACATTGCCACCCAACCTCAAATGCACCTAATTTAAGTCACGAAAGTACTCGAAAAAATCACTTGTAACTAACTAACTAACATGGAATCAAACTAAAAATAGAGAAAAGTAGCAAAACATGCGTAAACAACACTAATTACACAAACGGAGCTAAAACACAATATTTCGCTCATGAAAAAATAAAAAATAAAGTAATAAGGGTTCGAAATATATAAAATATGAGTGTTTATCAAAATGTTTTAATTCTATTGGTACCTTTTAAGTTATATAAAAAATAAAAATATTTTTAAAAATAGATACATTAATTTTATTAATCATATGCGTAATAGCCAATTTTTGGCCCTAGAGTAATAAAATAAATAAACCAAATAAAAAGACCCAAATAAGTGTCCATTTATACAATAATATCAGGCCTAAAACTACCCCAAGCCCAAAATTTAAAACCCCCATCAGCCCACTAATCAAACTAACCCTAATAGCCCATTTGCTTAAAAAAATTTCAGCAGCAAGCAAAAAACCTAGCCCCTAAGCTTCGGCCGCCACACTCCTTTGCCACGCACGTCACCACCGTTCAGGGCACCAACCACCGGTCTCACGTGCTCACATCACCTGCAAACAAATCAAACACACAAAATACAAGAAGACAAAGAAGGAAAAAACAAAGGAAGCAGAAAACAAAGAGCAAAAAACAAGGAGAAACAAACAGAGAACAGAAATGAGAACAAGTGTACTCGGCTATAAAAGCCATGCCCGATCTTTTTGTTTTTTTGGTTACGAATTTTAGCAATCGAAATAAAAAATATACAAGAACAAAAGGTTGATTTTGTCTTCCATTTTTTGCGTTTTTTAAGTTCTAAAGCATATGTATATTCTATTTTTTTTGTATACAAAAATACAATAAAAAGAAAAAGGAACTTACCCGATCTACTCTGAAACCGCGTCGACGGAGCCTCCTTTCCTTTTCGTCTGAATCGAGCCCAAAAGGGGGAAGAGGAGTCTCCTCTTCTCGATTCTTTCGGGGCTAAAAGGGGGGCCTTCGTGCGCGTTTAAAATGGAGACTAAAAGCCCATTGTCGCACCTCCGACCACCGCTCATAGCGGCCGGTGCGGAGGTGAGTCGTCGCTTCGGCGGCCAGAGAAAAGAGGGGAGAGAGAGAGAGCCAAGAAGCTCTCTGGGTTTTTTTTTTTAAAGAAAAGGTTGAAAATGAATTATAAAAAAATTTGGGGTTTAAATGTGACCCATGAAATGACAGAGTTATTTTCAAGGCAAAAGTCGGGCATTTGCGCTTTGGGTCTTTCAGTTTTTGCTACCCATTCTCAACACCCCCCTTGGCTCTTAATTTGCGCTTTAATTTGGCCCCATGGATTTTACGCTAGTCTCATTTTGGTCCGGCATGATATAAAGCATATAAGGGCGGGGATATTCTCCTAATAAGTCCCTCTTTCTTTGCATGCGTTCCATTTGGGTCCTCTCTCTTTTAAATTTGTCCCTTTAATTTGATCATAAACCTTCTAATGTCAAACTATTTGGCATGTTTTGCTTATTTATTCTTTAGGAAAACATGTATTCTATCAAACAATTATATATTTTATTTTAGATCTTTTTTATATGTATATATATTAGTTCTCTTAAAATTATTTTAGGAACCATTTATTTAAAATTGATTTATGGTATTCTTTTCAAGTGGTTATTGTATATTATTTTAGGTTACGAGTTTATTTTCTTAATTAGCTACTTTAAACGGTTTTATTATATATTACTTTAAATTATCTTGTCTATTATTTATTTTATGTTTTTCATATACATTATTTATTTTAAACTTTTACATATTATTTATTTTTAAATTTATATATAGTTAAACTATTTTATATATTATTTATTTTAAACCCTCTTTATTAGTTATTTTAAATTGTTCTACATTGTTTATTTTAAATGTTTCTTTTACTATTTTACATATTATTCACTTTAAATTTTTATATAATGTTCATTTTAAAATGTTTTCCATGTCGTTTTGAATTATTTTATATATTAATTATTTCACATTGCTTTTTTTATTATTTATTTTAAACCCTTTTTCATATATTATTTTTGAATTGCTTATTATTTTAAATTTATAGAATGTTTATTCTTGAACTTTCTTTTTTATGGATCATTTATTTTCAAATTTTCATATGTTTTATTTTAAACTTTTATACATTTTTTACATATATATTTATATGAAGTTTTTTATATACTATGTATATTATTTGTTATAAATTTCTTTTACGTATCATTTATTTTAGACTTTTCATTAATGATTTTAAATTATTCTTTATCATTCACTTCAAGTTGCTTTCATAAGTACTTATTTTATACCCTTTACATATGAGATTTGTATTTAAGATTATCTTATTATTTGATCTAAGTTGTTTTATACTATGCTTCATTTCTATGTTTATTAAGCTTAATGTTAAATAATGCATGTTGTGAAATTATTGCTATTGCATGTACGTTAATCTGCTTACTCGTGTTCATATTATTGCCATGCGCTTGTGGAATATTTTATGCGTGAATCATTGTTCTATGTCGCATTATACTTCATTTCTTATCATTGCCTCAAATTAAACCCCAATGTATTTATCCAATAAATCACCTTATTTTAACCTAAATAAATGATACACATCTTTTAAATATTGTATTCGTTGCTATTCAAAAACGAAAATTTCCAAATAAGGCAATGTTTTGCATTTTGAAATATCGAGGAATTGTGCCCTAACTTACGGGGTTTCGATTTTTTCGTTGTTTCTAAATAGTTCAATATCCTTTTTGAGTTTTAAAATACACGGGATTTCAATTTAAATTAAAGACAACCTTGCACTCGGGAATTCATGGTATTGTATCCTAACTTACGGGATGTGATACTCCGATATCTCGGAATAAGGAAATCTTTAAACGATCGTTTTAAACTAATTTTAAAAATTTTAAAAAAATTGATATTAGTAAAAAAGATCGTATTTCAAATCTATTCCCGATTTTTAATTTTCGACAATAAGGCACTAACCAATCAATTCGGTACCAATTTTTGGGCGTGTCGAGGGTGTTAATCCTTCCTCGTACGTAACCGACTCCTGAACTTGTTCTCTTGGATTTCGTAGACCAAAATATCGTTTTAATAAATTAAAATCGTTTTATTAAAACAAAGGTGACCCGATCACACCAAAAAAGATCGGTGGCGACTCCCGTTTTTAATCTTCGCTCTCAAACTAAGTCGATCCCCGTTTTTCAAAAAGATGGTTTCGACAGCTTGGCGACTCCACTGGGGACTTCGAGAGTCGAGCCTTAAATTGATTATTTATTGTCTTGTGTCAAAAATTGAAAATCGGTTTTAAATTTACTGTATTGCATGTTGTCTGTTACTTTCGTGGCTTTCTTCATAATATGCTGCTTTAAGTGGATTAATTCTTTGATGTATTTTTGCGCATCGTATCGCATTACCGGTCAATTTCGCCCTCTTAAGCGGAAGTGAGAAACTACTCCTTCGTGAGGTCTTCACCTCCGTATAGGATAGTGGATCGCTTTCGGGATACATCCGTACCTGCATCTTCGTGAGATTTTTATCTCCGTATAGCCGTAGGGAAATGTATTCCCCTGAATTGAACTCGGTCCGTATGAACCTATAATGGGTGAGGATCGAGGAATCTATCGGTTCATGTACCTTTACTTTAGAACCGAACCACATGTAATGAGCCCTAAGAGCCTACCCTAGGCAGAACCACACCGACCCCTAGTAGTTACCTGATTAGCTGCTTGATTATTTCTTGATTGCTTTGATTTTTATTCTTTGTTTTAATACTGACTTGTTTGTGTTTTATTGTTGTTGCATGACATCTCATCATAAAAGAGGTGTTGGTTCACGATTCGGTTACTAAATAGAAGAGTTTAGCATGGAAAAAAGGGTTTCTTGATAGAGTGGAAGATAATGCGGCCGTCCGAGTGTGGTCCGAGAAGACACAGTAAGAGAAAGGTGATAGTTTGGCCGAGGGATATAAATCAGAGTTGTGGGATTTCACCCGCATCAGTGTGACTCAGAACGACCTGCAAGAGTTAAAGGATATATGGAATAGTTGGAATGGTGAAGTCAAGCAACTCTTTTACTGTAACTACGGTGACCTACCCTATCTGCTCGATGTAAAGGTGGGCAAACACTTGTTTCGAGCTCTTGCGCAGTTTTGGAATCCCACTTACAGTTGCTTCACCTTTGGAAGAGTCGATTTAGTACCTACGGTGGAGGAATACATGGCGTTACTTAATTACCCGAAGATTCAAGCCGACAGGGCCTATTCAAGACCTGTTAATGTTCCCACATTTTTGAAGAAATTGATAAGTATCACAGGAATGAGCGAACAGTGGGTTGCAGCCCGTATCAAACAGAAATGAGATAGTAAGTGTATTCCTTGGGGGAATTTGAGGGACTTGATCTTGGCACACCCGGATACGAAAAAGAGGGTTGATGTTTTTGCCTTGAGCATCTACGGTTTGATCGTCTTTTCCAAGGCATTAGGACATGTAGATGAAGCCGTTTCAGACTTATTCGACCGACTTGATAAAGGTACTACACCAGTCCCGGTAATCTTAGCAGAAACTTTCAGATTCTTGAATGCATGTCGGAGAACGGGCGAAGGAAGATTCATTGGTTGTGCATAGCTTCTCTTGGCTTGGTTCCATAGCCATTTTTTGAAGGTAGAGAAGGTCTCCTATCGGGTTTTCTCCAAGGACTATTCTCCACTAAGAGAATTAGTGGCTACACCGAGGCGAGACGATATCTCAGAAGAGAAATGGATAATTATTCTCCAAAATTTACAAGTCGAAGATGTTGAATGGAGAGCTCCGTGGTTGATTCCTGACGAGATCTTATATCGATGCAGTGATTTTGACTGGGTCCCTCTAGCTGGAATATGGGGAGCTTCTGGATACGCTCCGCTACTTGTGTTAAGGCAGTATCGGTCGAGACAGTTCATACCGGCAACACAAGGGTTAGCTCAGTGTGAGTTCTCTTATAAAGACGATGGTTATAAGAAAAAAGTTCGTGAGATATCAAATGCTTGGAACCAAACCCGAAGTACGAATAGTGGTGGAGTAAGAGAATCAACGACAACATTCCTAGGTTGACTCAAGAGAATACTCAACCAATAGAAGAGCATTTACGAGTAGTCCCGTCGGAGCTAGAAATCATCAAGCAAGACTTCAAGAAAATGAGCTCAGAATTTGGAAAGAAGATAGAGCAATTGGAGGAGGAAAAGATGCGGCTAGGACTAGACGTCGACATCTATAGGCTAGAGGCCGAGAAGCTAAGGAAAGGGAAGAACAAAGCCGAAGAGGACTTGGATAGTTTGAAGACTGATTATAAGAAGCTGCGTATGTCGATAAGAACTGCCGGTTTGGGCAAAACATCAGAACAGTGGCGTCAAGAGATTGGAAAAGAAAGGACTAGAGGATGTTCTGAAAAATAGTTTGTCAAAAACCAAAACGAAAAGGAAAAGTTACGAGCTCGGGTGGTTGAACTAAAAAGATCACTACATCAATATCGTAGCCGCAATTTCGTAATCGAATTGAAAGCCAATCTAAGTAGGATCGAAGAGTTGAAAGAGGAAATAGGGAAACTCGAGACCGCATTACAAGATGGTAAAATCCGAGTGGAACTCCTTGAGGCAAACAATGAACATTATAGAGAACAACTTTTCCGCTCTCAAGATCAGATCAGAAATAGAGATTATGTCATGGGCGAGGTTGTGGCTCAAGTTCGAGAGGTAGCTGATCACTTGCAAACTTTGGCAGTTCAGGCTGATGTATTGAGCTTAAAGTACGAGTCGGAATCAGATCGGGGCCGAAACTTAGCTTGGCTCCTTAGGAAGGTTAAGTCTTTGGGCATTAGGGCAAAGTCGTATATGTAATCATCTGTTCTATGTAAAGAAATTTTTCTTCTAGTAAAGTTCTTCTAATGAAATTGAATTAGAATCAACGCCTCTTTTGCATTCATTCATTTGCATTACATTTCATCATATGCATTAAATTTCACGAAAAGACCTTGATTAAGTAAAAATTATTTCAGTTAATCTAGAAACCAACGAGAATCAACCAACCGAACACAGCTATTATACCCACCGTAAAACCAAAGAAATGGATCAAAGACTAGAAAGATTAGAACAACTGCAAAGGGATATGCAAGAGCAATTACAAGCGCAGATGCAAGAGCAGTTAGCGAAAATCCAACAAGATATGAGGGAACAAATGCAAGAATCCCAGAATAATATGTTAGGACAGTTAGTGCAGTTACTGGCTAAAGAACGAGAAAAAGGAAAGAACGCTATAGGGAGCAATAATGAAGGCCCTATCTATCCTCCGGGCTTTACCCCAATAAACACTCAATTACAACCAGAGATGCACCCACGAACAGCGCCTATCACTATTAGGCCCCAGCAATACCAGGCCGGTGCCTCGGCACCGATTAATGCTCCTATAAGTTCGGGCTCCACTTCCGGGGATAATCTAGCTAATCCATTTGTCCCAGACCTTGATAATGTGTCAGAAACAGAAAAAGAAAAGGTTGACTTGGCAAAGCAACTCGATGACCGATGTAAATGGCTTGAAGAGAAATTTAAAGCAATGGAGACTGCTGACTACCGCAGCGGGATCGATGCTAAGGACTTAAGCTTAGTCCCAGATCTGGTGCTCCCACCAAAATTTAAAACCCCAGAGTTTGAAAAGTACAACGGGACTAGCTGCCCTGAAGCTCACATAACGATGTTCTGTCGAAGGATGACAGGATACGTTAACAATGATCAACTACTAATTCACTGCTTCCAGGACAGTCTGATCGGGTCTGCGGCCAAATAGTATAACCAGCTCAGCCATGCCCAAATTGGTTCGTGGAAGGATTTGGTTCAAGCTTTTATGAGACAATACGGCCACGTGACGGACATAGCACCCGACAGAATTACCCTACAAAATATGGAAAAGAAGCCGAGTGAGAGCTTCAGGCAGTATGCACAACGGTGGAGGGAGATGGCAATGCAGGTCCAACCACCTCTCTTGGAAAAGGAGACAACCATGCTTTTTATCAATACCCTGAAGACCCCATTCATTAACCACATGTTGGGAACTGCTACTAAGAGCTTCTTTGACATAGTAATGTCTGGGGAGATGATAGAAAACGCGGTGAGATGTTGGGAAATTTAAGCAGGAGAGAGTGCTAAGAGATCAGCTCCTAGAAGGAAAGAAAACAAAGTGAACAATACGAACATATACAATAAAAGTTATTCCAAGCCAGTCACAGTGAGCCAACCAAGGGCAGTGGCTACTAGCCATCAGGGCTCTGCAAGGCAAGATTCCAACCCGAGGCATAATACAGAAAGAATTCAGTTCACGCCAATCCCAATGACGTATAAGGAGCTTTACCAGAATCTGTTTGATGCACATGTAGTGTCCTTATTTTACCTAAAACCCATGCAACCTCCATTCCCTGAGTGGTATGACGCAAACGCTCAATGCGAATACCATGCAGGAATCTCGGGACACACGATTGAGAACTGCACGGCCTTCAAGAAATTGGTCGAAAAGTTCATAAAGATGGGCATTGTGAAGTTCGATAATCCCACAGGACCTAATGTGGCGGGAAATCCATTACCCAGTCATTCAGACGAAGGGGTAAATGCGATAGTTGAAAACAGAGGGAGGAGAACCAAGATGGATATATCAGAGGTAAAGACTCCATTGAATTGGGTTTGGAAGAAAATGGTAGAAGAATGCTTACTTGAACAAGATTTAAAGGAGAAGCCCGAGGGAGCAAAATACTACTGCGACTATCACAACGAAGGGGTCATGAGATCCAGAAGTGCAATGGATTTAGGGTACTGGTATAGAGGTTGATAGAAAATAAAGAGATTGAATTCTTTGAGTATACTGAGGGCTTAGAAGGAGAAGATGTATGCGCTTCAGAAGGAAGGTCAACCAACAAAGTCCCTGGGGTCAATCACCCAGTGGTAATCATATCACGACCAAGGATTAGTGAAGTGGGAGTACCAATCGCGCCAAAGGTCATAATCCAGAAGCCTGTTGCTTTCCCTTACAAAGATAGCAAGAGTGTGCCTTAGAACTATGACTGTAATGTGACAATCCCGGGAAAAGAGAACCCAACTGGCACTTCGGAGGAAGGACAAGACGAGGGTTTCTATACACGAAGTGGAAGGCGTTACACCCCGAACACAAAGGTAGAACCAGTTAAAGGAAGATCCGTGGTTGTTGAATAAAGAAAAGAGAAAACGATTAGACCTGAGTCACCACAAATGAGCTCAGAATTGAAAAAGAGGCTAAGGAATTCTTAAAATTCTGAACCACGCGAAGTCTGACATTGTGGAGCAGTTGCACAAACAACCAGCTCGCATATCCGTACTAGCCTTGCTTTTGAGCTCAGAGACACACCGCAGTGCATTGATGAATGTGTTAAATGAAACATACGTGGCGGATGATATTTCTGTTAACAAGCTCGATCGCCTGGTCAATAATATCAGTGCTGATAACTTTATTTTCTTTAATGACGATGAGATACCACCGGGGGGTATGGGATCTACAAAGGCTCTGCACATCACCACTCGCTGCAAAGGATATACGTTGCCGGGGGTGCTAATTGATAATGGATCGATCTTTGAATGTCCCGCCGCCCACGCTAAATAGGTTGCCAGTGGATAACTCTCACATGAAGACATGTCAAAACATTGTGAGAGCATTCGATGGTACGGAAAGAAAAGTGATGGGAAGGATCGAGATACCTCTCTTGATTGGCCCAAATACATACGAGGTGGATTTCTTGGTAATGGACATCAAACCGTCATACAATTGCCTGTTGGGAAGACCGTGGATTCACTCGGCGGGGGCAGTACTCGTCCCTACACCAAAAATTGAAGTTGGTAACTGAGGGTAGGTTGGTAACGATAAACGCAGAGGAAGATATCACTGTATCCGTTACCAGTGACGCACTATATGTGGGAGTAGACGATAAGGCGATAGAATGTTCTTTTCGATCGCTAGAATTCGTCAATGCTACATCTGTCGTCGAAGGGAACAAGATCCCGATGCCCAGAATATCTAAAACTACGAGGATAGGCCTGCGCTTGACGGTCGGCAAAGGAGCTCTGCCAGGAAGAGGACTCGGAAGATGCCTCCAAGGAAGGATAGATGTACCAGTATTAAGGGAAAAACGAGACCGCTTTGGCTTAGGATTTAAGCCAGATGCGAGGCAAAAGAAAAAAGAGTTGGAAAAAGGCAAGAAATGAGAAAAGCGCGTCACACACGGTGAGGGCGCTCAAGTAGGAGCCAATGACCTTTCCTCATTTATCCGTAATGTTCGTGATCGTATGGAGGGATTTTACTTACTGAAAGAAGGTCGACAAGAAAGGAGTCTGCCGAAGAAATGTTGAGGGATTTGAGCATTAACGCCATATCCGAGGGGAAAAATGAGGAAAATTTATTTGGAATTCGCCCTTACATCCATGGAAGCATTTTGAACAATTGGACCGTGGAGGAGATCCCTATAACTTTTAGGATTAACTCAGAGTAATGTTCAAAACAAGCTTATTGCTCTAAGCCTAGGGGCAATAAGAATCCTTTTATGAAATAGGCATATGTCCAAATATCGTTATTTCAATAAAAAAATGCATTTTTGCGTATCATCTTGAGTGAATATTCTTTTATTCTTTCCAAATCATTCATAATCATACCATACAAATAAAATATTCTTAAATGCATTGTTCTTTGGATTTTTTTCTTCATCCATAACAGGTCTCCAGATATCAATGATATGAGTAATATTGCCAATGACTCAGAGATTCCTTTCGAGCAGGATTTGTGTATAGAGGACACGGAGGATTTTGAAGATGACCAAAATTGTGACCTATCTCCTGATTTGTTAATGGTAGAACAAGGGGAGAAACAAATTTTACCTCACAAAGAGTCGGTGGAAATTGTCAACTTAGGAGAAGGAAAAGAGGTGAAAATTGGAGCTAGTATCGCTGCAGAAACAAAGCAAGACCTCGTCGAGTTACTCCGAGAATTCAAGGATGTCTTCGCCTGGTCATATCAAGACATGCCCGGATTTAATACTGATATCGTGGTGCATCAACTCCCTATAAAGGAAGAATACAAGCCAGTTCAACAGAAACTCCGAAGGATGAGACCCGATGTTTTGTTGAAAATAAAAGAAGAGGTCAAGAAGCAATTCGACGCCGGTTTCTTACAAGTGGTCAAGTACTCAGAATGGGTGGCCAATATAGTCCCAGTTCCTAAGAAAGATGGGAAGGTACGGATGTGCATAGATTATCGGGATCTAAACAAAGCCAGCCCAAAAGATAACTTTCTGTTGCCTTACATTGATACATTAGTGGATAACACGGCGGGTTACTCACTCTTCTCATTTATGGACGGCTTCTCGGGGTACAACCAGATAAAAATGCATCCGGAAGACATGGAAAAGACCACATTCGTAACCATGTAGGGAACATTTTTTTATAAAGTGATGCCATTTGGGCTGAAAAATGCAGGAGCAACATATCAGAGAGCCATGGCAACTTTATTCCATGATATGATGCACAAGGAGATCGAAGTTTACGTCGATGACATGATTGCAAAATCCAGAACAGAAAATGAGCATGTGCAGGTCCTGAGGAAACTATTCTTAAGGTTAAGGAAGTTCCAACTAAAGCTTAACCCCGCAAAGTGTACCTTCGGAGCCCGGTCAGGAAAACTGTTGGGATTCGTGGTCAGTGAAAAAGGAATTGAGATTGACCCAGATAAAGTCAGGGCTATACAAGAATTACCTCCACCACGCACTCAAAAAGAAGTTCGAGGTTTCCTAGGAAGGCTGAATTACATTGCTCGGTTCATCTCACAACTGACAGAAAAATGTGATCCGATATTTCGTCTTCTCAGAAAGTATAACCCGTGTGTTTGGGATGAGGAGTGCCAGAAAACCTTTGACAAGGTCAAACATTACCTATCCAATACCCCAGTACTGATGCCACCTTGCCCGGATAAACCACTAATATTGTACTTGGCGGTGTTTGAAAACTCCATGGGATGCGTGCTAGGCCAACATGACGAGACTGGAAGAAAAGAAAAAGCAATATACTATCTCAGCAAGAAATTCACAGAATGTGAGACGAGATATTCGCCGATCGAGAAGTTGTGTTGTGCTTTGATTTGGACAACCCGAAGACTGAGGCAATACATGTTATACCACACAACTTGGCTCATCTCAAAACTGGACCCTTTGAAGTACATGATGGAATCAAACGCTTTGAACGGAAGAATGGCTCGTTGGCAAATTTTACTTTCTGAGTTTGACATAGTCTACGTGAATCAAAAGGCTGTAAAGGGGAGTGCAATAGCGCACTTTCTCGCCGATGAGAGCTCTAGAAGATTATGAGCCATTGAGCTTTGATTTCCCGAATGAAGATCTAATGTATGTTGTAACCACAGAAGAAGACTCTCAAGAAGGCCACCTTTGGAAGCTGAATTTTGACGGAGCTTCAAATACTGTAGGTAATAGAATCGGGGCAGTCTTGGTATCCCCAAACAGAGATCATTATCCTTTCACTAGTAAATTAGATTTTGACTGCACAAACAACATGGCGGAATACGAGGTGTGTATCATGGGCATCCGTGCAGCCATAGAACGCAAGATTAAAGTATTAGAGGTATACGAAGATTCTGCACTAGTGATCTATTAGCTTAAAGGTGAATGGGAGACAAGAGACCCGAAGTTGATCAATTATCGAAGGCTGGTTCTTGAGTTAATCGAGGAGTTTGACGATGTCACTTTCTGCTACCTCCCACGAGATGAAAACCAGATGGCTGATGCCTTGGCGACCTTAGCTTCTATGGTCAAAGTGAATAAGCAAGAGGATGTGAGGCCTATCCAAATGAGTATTTATGAAGCTCCGGCTGATTGCTACAACATCGTCGAAGAAGAAGACGAAAAAGATGATCATCCTTGGTATCATGATATTTTACGATATGTGAAGAGTCGTGAATACCCAAACCAAGCGACTGAGAATGATAAAAGGACATTAAGAAGGTTGGCCAGTAACTATGTCTTGGATGGAGAAATCCTGTATAAAAGAAGAAAAGACCAAGCACTCTTAAGATGTGTGGACGCTGTCGAGGCTAAGCAAATCTTAGAAGAGGTTCACGAGGGTGTCTGTGGGATGCACGCTAATGGTTTCACAATGGCTAGACAGATCATGAGATTTGGATATTATTGGTCTACAATGGAAGGAGATTACATCAACTATGCCAAGAAGTGCCATAAATTCCAAATCTATGGAGATAAAATTCATGTACCTCCTTCACCTCTTCATGTCATGACTTCTCCATGGCCTTTCTCCATGTGGGGCATGGATGTCATTGGGCCAATCTCACCGAAGGCGTCTAATGGACATCGTGTAACGCCCCCACGTTCGAGACCGTCGCCGGATTCGAGTATGAGGTGTTACTAAGCTTAATTTAACATTTTTAGAACTTTGGATTATTTGTTTCTACATTCACAGTTTTTAAGCTACTTGCGTCACAGTCACAAGAAAAATCATATCTCGAGTTACAAAACTAGAAATTAAGATCCGTAAATTTTCCTTGAATCTAGACTCATATACCTATCTACTAATTTTTTCCTAGAATTTTTGGTTGAGCCAATTAGTACAGTTTATTAGTTAAAATTACCCCTGTTTTAGGACTTGACTAGTTTGACCTCTGTTAACTACGAACCACATTTCTCTCTGTAAAAAATTCATATGACTATTAGGTTTGTTTCCACTAAAACTAGACTCAATAAGGATTCTGAGGATATAAAATAAACCACCTAATTATATCTTTACAATTTATGGTGAATTTCTAAAGTTGGAACAGGGGATTCAGAAACTGCTACGACCCTGTTTCACTAAAATTCAAATATCTTTTAACATATAATTCCTTTACCTGTTTCATTTGTTTCATGTGAAACTAGACATAATAAGATTCAATTTTATATATAGTAAATCACCAGATTCAATTTATATGATTTTTAATAAATTTTCAAACTCGCGTCAGTGTTGCTGCAATATTCTGTTTATGGCAAATTTCATCCCTTTTATGAGTTTTTATGCACTAAGTATCTTAATAATTTTCCTTAAACATCAAACATAATCTAAACTAACCATTTTCATAATTTATCATTGTCAAACATTTTCTCAACCATTCCATCACCATATCATAAGATCATTTACACAAAATAGGTATATTGCTATACATGCCATACTTAAATTTACAAACCATTTACCAAAAGTCTTCCGGATAGTGTGACTGAGCCTTCGACCTATCCCGACTCCTGAGCTGGCTTGTCCAAAACTAAAATGAGTAAGAAGGAGGGAGTAAGCATAAATGTTTAGTAAGTTCATATGCAAATAATAAGTAACATAACAAACAGTCATACCAATCAACATTAGCATGCATCACTAAAACACATATCACATTTCTAATCATTTTTCATCATCTTATTACCTTATCATGATTGTATCAATACTCAACCCGAGGGTTAAATACATACCTGTCCAAAATATCCATTTCACATCACTTACCAATACGTCTCTTTATATCTCGAATACTCCTCCAATTGAGTAGAACTTTACCCGTTGAACACATCGGAATATAATTCGGATACATGGATAACTTGCACATAAGTGCCATATATGCAATCAAGCAATCATGTAACCCGCCCATAAGCGAACTCGGACTCAACTCAACGAGCTCGGGCGTTCGCATCCATAAGTGAACTCGGACTCAACTCAACGAGCTCGGATGCCTAGTTACATCTCTCGAACTCGGACTCAACTCAACGAGTTCGAACATTCGCATCCATAAGTGAACTCGGACTCAACTCAACGAGCTCGGATGCCTAGTTACATCTCTCGAACTCGGACTCAACTCAACGAGTTCGAACATTCACATCCATAAGTGAACTCGGACTCAACTCAACGAGTTCGGATGCTCAACCATCCTAGTGACATGTCACTTGTATCCTAATCTATTCTTAAGGTTCAAACGGGATTTTCCTCGAACACATATCCTTGCCATCTTCCGTAAAAATATGAAACCAACACTCGGTAGCATTTTATATTTAACAAATAATACAAATAATTTGCATTTTATTCAAAAATAGCCACAAAGCATATATTTCATGATAAAAATCAGCATATCATATAATTAACATCAATAACTTAAAAACAACAATTGTGCTACATTTACACATGAACTTACCTTGGTACCAAAATACAAAGATTTTGCAATTTAGTCCACAATCTTTTCTTTTCCTCGATTGAGGTCGATTCCACGTCTTTCTTGATCTAAAATGACACACTTAGCTTATTTAATACTCACATTATCAAATTAATCCTTAACTCAAATTTTGGAAAAATTACAATTTTACCCCTAAACTTTTGCATATTTACATTTTTGCCCCTAGGCTCGGGATTAAACTTTATTCCTTATTCTTATGTTTTACAACATGCTGATCACTTTTCTCTTCTATGGTAACATCAAATTCTCACTCTAACATGTACTTGTGACTATTAGGTATTTTTACCGATTAAGCCCTTTTACTCGTTTTTGCTTAAAATCGAGTAGTAGTTGTCTAACATAATTTAAAACTTCATATTCTATCATAAAACATCAGAATACACAAATTTCACCTATGGGTATTTTTCCAAATATAAACCCTAGGTTAAATTATTGCTAACATAAGCTTAATCGAGTTATCAAGATCTCAAAAACGTAAAAATCATTAAAAACGGGGCTTAGAATCACTTACTATGAAGCTTGAAAGTTGAAGAAACCCTAGCTATGGTGAGAGTGAAGTTTCAGCAGCAACTAAATGGGGAAGATGACTATTTTATGTTATTTTTCCCATTTTATTTCATTTAATATCAAAATGACCAAAATGCCCTTACTACTAAACTTTCCAAAATTCCTTCCATGTCCTAATTTTTCCATGAACTTAAAATTGGTCAAATTGCTATTTAAGACCTCCTAATTAATATTTCAAAGCAATTTCATACTAAAAACTTCTAGAATGCAAGTTTTGCAACTTATTCGATTTAGTCCCTAACTTCAAATTAAGTATTTTATGCATAGAATTTCTTCACTAAATTTTCACACAATCATGTAATCATATCATAAACCTCAAAATAATTATAAAATAATTATTTCTATCTCGAATTTGTGGTCACGAAACCACTATTCCGATTAGGCCCTAATTCGGGATATTACAACTCTCCCCTTTTAAGGATGTTCGTCCTCAAAAATCTTACCAGAAAAGCAGATGTGGGTATTGATTTCTCATAGTTTCTTCGATTCCCATGTAGCTTCTTCTATTCCATGCCTTTGCCACAACACCTTCACAAGTGCAACATTTTTATTCCTTAGTTGTTTGACCTCTCGAGCTAAAATCTTAATCGGTTCTTCTTCGTAGGTCATATCTGGTTGTAGTTCAATTTCTGTTGGTGAAACTACATGTGAAGGATCCGAACGATACCGACATAACATAGATTCGTGGAACACATCATGAATCTTCTCTAATTCGTGTGGTAATGCTAGCCGATATGTTACCTGGTCCAACTTTTTCAATTACTTCATACGCCCAATAAAACGCGGACTTAATTTGCCCTTCCGTCCAAATCTAAGGACTTTCTTCCACGGAGACACCTTTAAAAATACTTTATCACCAACTTGAAATTCAATGTCTTTTCGTTTTAGATCTGCATAAGATTTACTGTCTATCTCAAGACGACTTTCAAACAATCTCGAATTACTTTCACTTTTTCTTCGATTTCTTTTATTAGATCAACTCCATAAATCTGATTTTCCTTGAGTTCACCCAATACAAAGGCGTTAAACACTTATGACCATACAATGCTTCATAAGGTGCCATTTTTAAACTCGTCGATAACTATTGTTGTAAGCAAATTCTACCAACGGCAAATATCTTTCCCAACTTCCTTGAAATTCCAATACACAACATCCGAGCATGTCTTCAAGAATCGAATTACTCTCTCTCGATTGTCCATCGGTTTGTGGATGAAAAGCGATCTCGAAATTTAACTTTGTACCTAACGCGTCTTACAATTTTTGCCAAACCGCGAGGTAGACCTTGGATCTCTATCTGAAATAATCGACAATGGTATTCCATGTAATCTAACAATTTCTCTAATATACTGATTCAACCAACTTGTTAAGAGAATAATCCGTGCGTCATAGGAATAAAATGAGCCGACTTAGTTAATCATCAACTATTACCCCGATGGCATCTTTCTTTCCTGAGTCAATGGCAATCCTGAAACAAAATCCATAGTAATCCGATCCCATTTCCATTCAGAACCATAATAGGCTGAAGTAATCCCGAAGGCATTTGGTGTTCGGCTTTCACCTGTTGACAAATTAAGCATTTGGACACAAACTCGATATATCTCTTTTCATTCCATTCCACCAATACATTTTCTTCAAGTCATTATACATTTTCGTACTACCCGGTGAATCGAGAAATAACCACTATGTGCTTCCTGTAGGATCTTTTGAATCAATTCCTCATTCTTTGGTACACAAATCCGATCTTTAAACATTAAGCACCCATCGTAACCAATTCTGAAATCGACTCAGTATCAACTTCACACTGCTTTCTCTTGGCTTGCAAATCTTGATCATCTTTTGAGCTTCGAAATCTCTTGTAAAACTTCGTTTTACTCTTAGCTCTGCTAGAATCGAACCATCATCCGACACTTTCAACCGAGTGTTCATAACTCTCAAAGCAAACAACAACTTTCTCTCTCAAAGCATCAAGCAACTACATTCGCTTTTCCGGATGATAATCAATAACAAGCTCGTAATCTTTCAATAACTCCAACCATCTTCATTGCCTTAAATTCAAGTCTTTTGTGACATCAAGTACTTAAGACTTTTAGGGTCGGTATATACCCTGCACTTTTCACCATACAAATAATGTCGCCAAATTTTCAAAGCAAACACCACCGCAGCCAATTCCAAATCGTGAGTAGGATAATTCCTCTCATGAGGTTTTAATCGCCTCAAGCATATGCCACCACTTTTCCTTCTTGCATGAGCACACACTCCAAACCATTTAGAGAAGCATCACTATACACCACAAATTCTTTACCCGATTTGGGCTTTGTACTAACACCGGTGCCTCTGTTAATAACTTTTTCAATTCTTCAAAACTCATGTTGACATTCTTCCGTCCATTCAAATTTAACATCCTTTCTGAGTAATCTAGTTATAGGAGCAAAGCAATTATAGAAAATCCATTTACAAACCGCCGATAATACCCAGCTAGCCCCAAGAAACTTCTAACTTCATTTACATTTTTCTGTGGTTTCCAATCAACAATGGCTGAAATTTTACTAGGATCAACCCGTATACCATCACACAAACAATATGACCCAAAAATCCAACTTCCCGTAGCCAAAAATTCACTTTTACTAAACTTAGCATACAAAATGCTTATCTCTCAAAGTTTGCAAAACTATCCTCAAATGCTCAAAGCATGCTCAGTATCATCTTTTGAATAAATTAAAATATCATCTATAAACACCACAACAAATTTGTCCAAGTATGGTGAATATGCGATTCATTAAATCCATAAACACAAAGAGGAGCATTTGTCAACCCGAATGGCATAACTAAAAATTCATAATGACCATACCTTGTTCTAAAAGCAGTTTTAGGCACATCCGACTCTTTTACCCGCAGTTGGTAATACCCAGATCTCAAGTCAATCTTTGAAAACCATGTCGCTCCTTTTAGCTGATCAAATAATTCATCAATTCTTGGCAACGGATATTTGTTTTTGATTGTCACCTTGTTTAACTAGCGATAATCAACACACAACCTCATAGAACCATCCTTCTTTTTCACAAATAACACGGGAGCACCCCAAGGTGAAAAACTCGGTCTCACAAAACCTTTATCAGTCAACTCTTGCAACTACGACTTTAATTCCTTCAACTCTGCTGGTGCCATTCTATACAGAGCAATCGAAATCGGAGCTGTTCCCGGTATCAAATCAATACCAAATTCTACTTCCCTGACTAGAGGCAAACCCGGTAATTCTTCTGGAAATACGTCCGCAAATTCACACACAACCGGCACTGATTCAACTTTCTTTTCAACTTCTTTTGTATTAATTACATACTCCAAATAAGCTTCATAACCCTTTCTCAAATATCTCTGAGCCGACATCGAAGAAATCACACTAGACAATACCTTTGATTTATCTGATTCAACCCGCAGAGTTTCACCGTTTTCACACTTTAATTCTATAACCTTTTCTTTGCAATTTATTTTAGCATCATGCGATGTTAACCAATCCATACCCAAAATAACATCAAACTCATCAAACGGCAACAACATCAAGTCGGCCGGAAAGTAATGATCCCGAATCATTAAAGGACATTTCTAACATACTTTATCAACAAATCACACATTTGCCTAACTGATTCGACACTCTAATCATAAATTACGTGTTCTCAACGGTATATTCATACTAGACACCAATTTCATGCATACATATGAATGAGTAGAACCGGGATCAATCAAAGCAATAACATTAACATTATAGAGAGAAAATGTACCGGTAATCACATCAGGTGAGGAAGCATCTTCACGCGCTTTAATAGCATAAGTTCTAGCCGGAGCCCTTCCTTCAGGTCTAACTGGTGCATCCCTGGCTACATTCTTACTGCTTGCTTCGCTCCCAGCTTTTCTTGGATATCTTCCTCTCGAATCCGCCCCACTTGTTTTTGTATTCTGAAATGTTTCTTTTTCAGCTCTCTCTGGGCAGTCTTTAATAAAATGATCCGGAGAACCACATCGAAAACATTCATTTGCTCTACAGACCAAAATGATTTCTACCACACCACCGCACTCAAGTTTAACAAATCTCGAGTTCCCTACACTGGCTGCCGAAGTAGTCTGGGATTTAGGACCCACATTTTGCTTCTTATAATTCCCATATGATTGCCCAGCTGAAGCTTGGGAACGAGGATTCATATTCCTTGACTTTCCAAGTTGCTGTGAAAATGAACGGCTCATCGGTCTTTTCTTCCAATTTCTAGTCTCACCTCTACCTTTTTCTTTTCTTTAAGTAATTCTTCGGCCTTACAAGCTCGATCAACCAATACTACCATTTCTTTTAATTCAAAAATTCCAACAAATACCTTGATGTCTTCTTTGAGCCCGTCTTCAAATCATCGGCACATCTTGGCCTCTGTAGGAACATACTCTCAGCATACTTACTTAATTGAACAAACTCTCTTTCATATTCATATCACATATTACCTTGCTTCACTCAAGAAATTCTTTATGCTTCGATCAATAAATCTTTCACTAATATATTTCTTCCAAACTCTTCTTGAAAGAATTCCCAAGTTATTTTCTCTTTCGGTACCACCAAAATCAAAGTCTTCCACCAATTATAAGTTGAATCCTCAACAAAGATATAGCGCATTTCAAACATTCTTCAGTGTACAAGATAATTCACAAATACCGGATAGAATTTTCAAGCCGAACTCGCTTTCTCGCACCATCATCAATATTTGCTTTAAATTCTTCTACCCTTGCTTGCGAATTCTATCAACTGGAGTTCTGTGAAATTTCAGCAGATCCATACCTTGAGGCGTCGGGGTGCAGGTTGAGGAATTGAGGAGAGTGGGGGAGGTTGTACATTTGGGTTCGTGCTGAACGAACTCGATGATACCATGCACTCATCATTTGGAGAAAGGCTTCCCGACCCCTTTCTCCTCTTCCCGACCAACAGATGGGAGGTGGATTTTCGAGTCAGTGCTGCTTTTTCAGCCGAGCTGGCGCATTACTCTCTACTTCATCTCGCCACACCGGATCGGGATCCATTTACTATAAAAAAATCATTTAAAAGGTCGAAGTCGTCACACTATCACAATTTATACATATGGCATGTATAGCAAAATCCGTACATACAACACGTGAGTCCGAGAACCGACTAAACCTACTCTGATACCACTGAATGTAACGCCCCTACGCCCGAGACCGTCGCCGGATTCGAGTATGAGGTGTTACTAAGCTTAATTTAACATTTTTAGAACTTTGGATTATTTGTTTCTACATTCACAGTTTTTAAGCTACTTGCGTCACAGTCACAAGAAAAATCATATCTCGAGTTAAAAAACTTGAAATTAAGATCCGTAAATTTTCCTTGAATCTAGAATCATATACCTATCTACTAATTTTTTTCTAGAATTTTTGGTTAAGCCAATTAGTACAGTTTATTAGTTAAAGTTACCCCTGTTTCAGGACTTGACTGGTTTGACCTCTGTTAACTACGAACCACATTTCTCTCTGTACAAAATTCATATGACTATGAGGTTTGTTTCTACTAAAACTATACTCAATAAGGATTCTGAGGATATAAAATAAACCACCTAATTATATCTTTACAATTAATGGTGAATTTCTAAATTTGGAACAGGGGATTCAGAAACTGCTACGACCCTGTAATATCTTTTAACATATAATTCCTTTACCTGTTTCATTTGTTTCATGTGAAACTAGACATAATAAGATTCAATTTGATATATAGTCCATCACCAGATTCAATTTCTATGATTTTTAATAAATTTTCAAACTCACGTCGATGTTATTTGCATGATTCTGCATTTATGGCAAATTTCATCCCTTTTATGAGTTTTTATGCACTAAGTATCTTAATAAGTTTCCTTAAACATCAAACATAATCTAAACTAACCATTTTCATAATTTATCATTGTCAAACATTTTCTCAACCATTCCATCACCATATCATAAGATCATTTACACAAAATAGGTATATTGCTATACATGCCATACTTAAATTTACAAACCATTTACCAAAAGTCTTCCGAATAGTGTGATCGAGCCTTCGACCTATCCCGACTCTCGAAATGGCTTGTCCAAAACTACAATGAGTAAGAAGGAGGAGTAAGCATAAATGCTTAGTAAGTTCATATGCAAATAATAAGTAACATAACAAACAATCATACCAATCAACATTAGCATGCATCACTAAAACACATATCACATTTCTAATCATTTTTCATCATCTTATTACCTTATCATGATTGTATCAATACTCAACCCGAGGTTAAATATACATACCGTCCAAAATATCCATTTCACATCACTTACCAATACGTCTCTTTACATCTCGAATATTCCTCCAATTGAGTAGAACTTTACCCGTTGAACACATCGAATATAATTCGGATACATGGATAACTTGCACATAAGTGCCATATATGCAATCAAGCAATCATGTAACCCGCCCATAAGCGAACTCGGACTCAACTCAACGAGCTCGGATGCCTAGTTACATCTCTCGAACTCGGACTCAACCCAACGAGTTCGAACATTCGCATCCATAAGTGAACTCGGACTCAACTCAACGAGAGCTCGGATGCCTAGTTACATCTCTCGAACTCGGACTCAACTCAACGAGTTCGAACATTCGCATCCATAAGTGAACTCTGACTCAACTCAACGAGTTCGGATGCTCAACCATCCTAGTGACATGTCACTTGTATCCTAATCTATTCCTAAGGTTCAAACGGGATTTTCCTCGACACATATCCCTTGCCATCTTCCGTAAAAATATGAAACCAACACTTTGGTAGCATTTTATATTTAACAAATAATACAAATAATTTGCATTTTATTCAAAAATAGCCACAAAGCATATATTTCATGATAAAAATCAGCATATCATATAATTAACATCAATAACTTAAAAACAACAATTGTGCTACATTTACACATGAACTTACCTTGGTACCAAAATATAAAGATTTTGCAATTTAGTCCACAATCTTTTCTTTTCCTCGATTGAGGTCGATTCCACGTCTTTCTTGATCTAAAATGACACATTTAGCTTATTTAATACTCACATTATCAAATTAATCCTTAACTCAAATTTTGAAAAAATTACAATTTTACCCCTAAACTTTTGCATATTTACATATTTGCCCCTAGGCTCGGGATTAAACTTTATTCCTTATTCTTATGTTTTACAACATGCTGATCACTTTTCTCTTCTATGGCAACATCAAATTCTCACTCTAACATGTACTTGTGACTATTAGGTATTTTTACCGATTAAGCCCTTTTACTCGTTTTTGCTTAAAATCGAGTAGTACAAGTTGTCTAACATAATTTAAAACTTCATATTCTATCATAAAACATCAGAATACACAAATTTCACCTATGGGTATTTTTCCAAATATAAACCCTAGGTTAAATTATTGCTAACATAAGCTTAATCGAGTTATCAAGATCTCAAAAACGTAAAAATCATTAAAAACGGGGCTTAGAATCACTTACTATGAAGCTTGAAAGTTGAAGAAACCCTAGCTATGGTGAGAGTGAAGTTTCAGCAGCAACTAAATGGGGAAGATGACTATTTTATGTTATTTTTCCCATTTTATTTCATTTAATATCAAAATGACCAAAATGCCCTTACTACTAAACTTTCCAAAAATTCCTTCCATGTCCTAATTTTTTCCATGAACTTAAAATTGGTCAAATTGCTATTTAATACCTCCTAATTAATATTTCAAAGCAATTTCATACTAAAAACTTCTAGAATGCAAGTTTTGCAACTTATTCGATTTAGTCCCTAACTTCAAATTAAGTATTTTATGCATAGAATTTCTTCACGAAATTTTCACACAATCATGTAATAATATCATAAACCTCAAAATAATTATAAAATAATTATTTCTATCTCGGATTTGTGGTCACAAAACCACTATTCCGATTAGGCCCTAATTCGGGATATTACGCATCGATTCATTTTTGTGGTCATAGATTACTTCACCAAATGGTAGAGGCCACCTCTTACGCCAACTTCACAAAGTCAGCAATCAGCAAGTTCCTAAAGAAAGAAATCATATGTCGATATGGGATGCCTGAAAGGATCATATCAGACAATGCGCTGAACTTGAACAATAGCAAGATAACGGAAGTTAGTAGCCAATTCAAGATCAAACATCATAACTCATCACCGTATCGTCCAAAGATGAATGGTGCAGTGGAAGCAGCCAATAAGAACATCAAGAAGATCATAGGAAAAATGACTGAGACCTATAAAGATTGGCACGAGAAATTACCATTTGCCCTATACCTACCGGACGTCAGTCAGAACATCTACCGGGGCAACACCATTTTCTTTAGTTTATGGAATGGAGGCGGTTCTGCCTATTGAAGTCGAGATCCCCTCTCTACGCGTGCTTTCGGAACTAAAATTAGATAAAGCAGAGTGGATCCAGTCTCGATACGACCAGTTGAACTTGATTGAAGAAAAGAGGCTAAAGGCTATCCGTCATGGTCAGATGTATCAAAAGAGAATGATGCGGGCTTACAATAAAAAGGTTCGCCCTAGAGAATTCCATGAAGGAGACCTCGTATTGAAAAAGATCCTCCCTATACAAAAGGACTTCAAAGGGAAATGGATGCCGAATTGGGAGGGACCTTTTGTGGTAAAGAAGGCTTTCTCTGGAGGGGCTCTAATTTTGACTGAGATGGATGGTAAAAGCCTGCCTAATCCCGTGAATTCAGATTCGGTCAAGAGGTATTTTACCTAAAAAAAAAAAAAAAGAGCGAAGAGGCCAGCGGCGAAACCCGTAAAAGGGCGCTTTGAGACCAAAGGGGTTTTGAGTTGAAAACCCAGGAATGGGCGATTCAAATTTTGATCGAAGTTGGGGGCATACAGTGGTCCTGTTTCCTCTGAATTGACAAGAAGAAAGGATGCTACATCTTGGGGCATCAACAAAATACTCTTGATCTTCTAAACGCATACCGAGTTCAAAGGGTCCTCGAGAAATTTGTGCAACGAAGTTCATACTGCGATATCTGGGGCACCTATTCTTATCTCATTCACTTTGCATTTTTGGCAGAATATGATATCTTGATTAATTCGTTAGTTCTCATTTTGTATCTTAGCAAATTTACTATCCTGATTACCCTATTCATTTTGGGTTTTGTTCTCAAATAAAATTCCATCTTGTCTATTGCAATAATCTTTTCAAGCATTTTTCGTTGAAATGATGATTAATGGACTAATAACATTCAAAAAGGAGTTCTGTATATTGCTCTGAAGTGCTTCTAAATGATACAAGGACCTGAAACAGGACTAATTAGTTTGAATCACCCTACATTCAAAGGTTAGAAACGTTAGGGGAAGAATAGCCCAAGTTGTGATTATTCTCTGGGTTTTCTGCCAGAGATACCAGTCGAAGAAAAGGTAGAATAATACGTCGATAATAAAACCTCGATGAACAATGAGTAATATCAAATTAAAAAATGATATTTTCACTCATATATCATTCATAACACATCTAGTTAGGAGCATTTGATTCATTTCGATCATAGCATCCTAATCATTTGACATAAGCATAGATACATGGAACTGATTCTACAGGTCATATCCCTGAAATCAGTGAATTCACAAGCTTTAACCCCCTAAGTAGTAGGGTAACAAGATGAATTTACAAGATCTTGTCTCCCTGAAGTTGCAGTGGAACAGATCGAAGCAAGCTGAATTTACAGATCTTTACCCCCTAAGCAGTAGGGAAATAAATCAAAGATGATGGGCTTTAACCCCCTAAACAGTAGGGTAACAAGCTGAATTTATAGATCTTAACCCCCTAAACAGTAGGGAAACAGATCGAGGATGATAGGCCTTAACCCCCTAAGCAGTAGGGTAACAGTTTGGAAATCAAATATCATCTCCCTGAAATAGTCTCGGAGCGTTTCAAAGCCAAAGCAGATCTCCTTAAAGTTTCAACAGAGAAGATTGAAGTTACAAATCTTATTTCCCTGAAGTTGCAGTGGAACAGACTGAAGATATGAATAAAACAGATCTTATCTCTTTGAAGTTGCAGAAGAGTAGATCAAAACAAACCTTATACCCCTGAAGTTGCAGTGGGGCAGGTTAAAGTTGCAAGTCTTATCTCCCTGAATTTGCAGTGGAATGGACTGAATATAGTGAATCTTTTCTCTCTGAAGTTGCAGTGGAGTAGATTAAAGCTATAAATCCTATACCTCTGAAGTTGCAGTAGGTCAGATCAAGTTACCATTCCCCTGAAGTTGCAGTAGAGTTGATTGAAGTCACAAACCTTGTCTTCTTAAAGATGCAGTAAAGCAGGTTGAAATTACCAAGTCCTATCCCTTTGAAGTTTTAGTGGAGTAGATCGAAGCTACAAATCTCTTCTCCCTGAAATTGCATTGGAACGAATTGTAGCGCTATTTCCTATACCTCTGAGGATGCAGTGGGACGGAACGAAGCTATTAGAAGAAAAGAAGCACCAAAAAGCCAAGATCCAGTGAGACTAGGCAAAATTGGCTATTTTAAGGTCTTTGCTCAATTCTCATTTCATGAGAATAAGCAAAGAGGGGCACCTGTAATAGCCAATTTTTGGCCCTAGAGTAATAAAATAAATAAACCAAATAAAAAGACCCAAATAAGTGTCCATTTATACAATAATATCAGGCCTAAAACTACCCTAAGCCCAAAATTTAAAACCCCCCATCAGCCCACTAATCAAACTAACCCTAATAGCCCATTTGCTTAAAAAAATTTCAGCAGCAAACAAAAAACCTAGCCCCTAAGCTTCGGCCGCCACACTCCTTTGCCATGCACGTCACCACCGTTCAGGGCACCAACCACCGGCCTCACGTGCTCACATCACCTGCAAACAAATCAAACACACAAAATACGAGAAGACAAAGAAGGAAAAAACAAAGGAAGCAGAAAACAAAGAGCAAAAAAAAGGAGAAACAAATAGAGAACAGAAATGAGAACAAGTGTACTCAGCTATAAAAGCCATGCCCGATCTTTTTGTTTTTTTGGTTACGAATTTTAGCAATCGAAATAAAAAATATACAAGAACAAAAGGTTGATTTTGTCTTCCATTTTTTGCGTTTTTTAAGTTCTAAAGCATATGTATATTCTGTTTTTTTTTGTATACAAAAATACAATAAAAAGAAAAAGGAACTTACCCGATCTACTCTGAAACCGCGTCGACGGAGCCTCCTTTCCTTTTTGTCGGAATCGAGCCCAAAAGGGGGAAGAGGAGTCTCCTCTTCTCGATTCTTTCGGGGCTAAAAGGGGGGCCTTCGTGCGCGTTTAAAATGGAGACTAAAAGCCCATTGTCGCACCTCCGACCACCGCTCATAGCGGCCAAGTCTGAGGTGAGTCGTCGCCGCTCAGTACTGGAGAAAAGAGGGGAGAGAGAGAGCCAAGAAGCTCTCTGGTTTTTTTTTTTAAAGAAAAGGTTGAAAATGAATTATAAAAAAATTTGGGGTTTAAATGTGACCTATGAAATGGCAGAGTTATTTTCAAGGCAAAAGTGGGGCATTTGCGCTTTGGGTCCTTCAGTTTTTGCTACCCATTCTCAACACCCCCCTTGGCTCTTAATTTGCGCTTTAATTTGGCCCCATGGATTTTACGCTAGTCTCATTTTGGTTCGGCATGATATAAAGCATATAAGGGCGGGGATATTCTCCTAATAAGTCCCTCTTTCTTTGCATGCGTTCCATTTGGGTCCTTCTCTCTTTTAAATTTGTCCCTTTAATTTTATTTTATTTTTAATTTGATCATAAACCTTCTAATGTCAAACTATTTGACATATTTTGCTTATTTATTCTTTAGGAAAACATGTATTCTGTCAAACAATTATATATTTTATTTTAGATCTTTTTTATATGTATATATATTAGTTCTCTTAAAATTATTTTAGGAACCATTTATTTAAAATTGATTTATGGTATTCTTTTCAAGTGATTATTGTATATTATTTTAGGTTACGAGTTTATTTTCTTAATTAGCTACTTTAAACGGTTTTATTATATATTACTTTAAATTATCTTGTATATTATTTATTTTATGTTTTTCATATACATTATTTATTTTAAACTTTTACATATTATTTATTTTTAAATTTATATATAGTTAAACTATTTTATATATTATTTATTTTAAACCCTCTTTATTAGTTATTTTAAATTGTTCTACATTGTTTATTTTAAATGTTTCTTTTACTACTTTACATATTATTCACTTTAAATTTTTATATAATGTTCATTTTAAAATGTTTTCCATGTCGTTTTGAATTATTTTATATATTAATTATTTCACATTGCTTTTTTTATTATTTATTTTAAACCCTTTTTCATATATTATTTTTGAATTGCTTATTATTTTAAATTTATAGAATGTTTATTCTTGAACTTTCTTTTTTATGGATCATTTATTTTCAAATTTTCATATGTTTTATTTTAAACTTTTTATACATTTTTTTACATATATATTTATATGAAGTTTTTTTATATACTATGTATATTATTTGTTATAAATTTCTTTTTACGTATCATTTATTTTAGACTTTTCATTAATGATTTTAAATTATTCTTTATCATTCACTTCAAGTTGCTTTCATAAGTACTTATTTTATACCCTTTACATATGAGATTTGTATTTAAGATTATCTTATTATTTGATCTAAGTTGTTTTATACTATGCTTCATTTCTATGTTTATTAAGCTTAATGTTAAATAATGCATGTTGTGAAATTATTGCTATTGCATGTACGTTAATCGACTTACTCGTGTTCATATTATTGCCATGCGCTTGTGGAATATTTTATGCGTGAATCATTGTTCTATGTCGCACTATACTTCATTTCATATCATTGCCTCAAATTAAACCCCAATGTATTTATCCAATAAATCACCTTATTTTAACCTAAATAAATGATACACATCTTTTAAATATTGTATTCGTTGCTATTCAAAAACGAAATTTTCCAAATAAGGCAATGTTTTGCATTTTGAAATATCGAGGAATTGTGCCCTAACTTACGGGGTTTCGATTTTTTCGTTGTTTCTAAATAGTTCAATATCCTTTTTGAGTTTTAAAATACACGGGATTTCAATTTAAATTAAAGACGACCTTGCACTCGGGAATTCATGGTATTGTGTCCTAACTTACGGGATGTGATACTCCGATATCTCGGAATAAGGAAATCTTTAAACGATCGTTTTAAACTAATTTTAAAAATTTAAAAAAAAATTGATATTAGTAAAAAAGATCGTATTTCAAATCTATTCCCGATTTTTAATTTTCGACAATAAGGCACTAACCAATCAATTCGGTACCAATTTTTGGGCGTGTCGAGGGTGCTAATCCTTCCTCGTACGTAACCGACTCCCGAACTTGTTCTCTTGGATTTCGTAGACTAAAATGTCGTTTTAATAAATTAAAATCGTTTTATTAAAACAAAGGTGACCCGATCACACCAAAAAAGATCGGTGGCGACTCCCGTTTTAAATCTTCGCTCTCAAACTAAGTCGATCCCCGTTTTTCAAAAAGATGGTTTCGACAATATGTGTGAAATTTTTCCTTTTCAAAACTTTTTAATAAAGTTAAGAAAACTTTACACATACGATGAATAAAATTTAATAAAAACTCGGGCACGCCAGTGCGGATAGGAACTTGGCCACACCCAGGTTGTTCAAATTATGACACTGCAACTCAGTCAATGGAACCCATATATTAGAAAACAAAATTAAAAAAAAAAAAACATATAATTAAAAAGCGATGAAAATTAACTTACCAATATAAGATTTGTTTACCATTGAGGTTAAAAGGCATTTTTCAATCCAAGTCTTTATTTCAAACCACAAAATTTGAAAAATAAATAACTTTTCAAATTAAATCTTGATTTTAAACTAGAATTTTAACTCAAGCTAAAAATCAAAAGTTTTAGCTTTTGGCTTTTGAAAAAGTGTTTTTTTTTTATGAAGTTACCTTTTTATTCATCCATTAAACTTTTTATTGTACAATGTTATGTTTAAAATTAACATTTTACCTTCTCAAAAATTCTTTTTGATAATGATAATAAATACTATCAAACTTAAAAAAAAAAAAACATTTTTCAAAAAACACTTTTCTAAATAATAGTAAAGTAGCGGTTATCAGGGTCTATTTAAGCTTTTGAAGTTATTTCTGGACCAAACCAGCTTCGACCTTTTTCTAAAATTCTCTTACACTTTTTTTTTTTTTTGGTTATATTTATTTATTTATTTTGTGTAGTGTTTGAGATTGGTTCAGCTTTTAAATGCATGCAAAGTAATGAAGCTGATGCTTTTTTTTTTTTAAGCCGTTGTTACTTGTTAGCACTGTTATTATGACTATAAAAATAATTTTTATTTATTTATTTTTAAAATATTTTTATATGGCCTAAAATGTATCAGTAAAACTAAAACATTGATACACATAAAATATTTTTAAATAAAAATATTTTTAAATATTTTTTAAATTTTATATAATTTAGAAAAATAGTCTTGAATGAATTTGAACAAATTGTTGTCCAAATTCATTTTGGACTTAATTTTTAAACCTTTTTTTTATCAATTTTATGTTTTTGAACTTTTTAAATTTTATTTAATATTTTTTATCAATTTTAATAATATTTTAAAAATTTATAAAAAATATTTAAATTATCATTTAAAAAAATAAGTTTGAAAGTTTCATTCTAGTAAAAAAAAAATTCTTTTAATTCTTTTTAAAAAATTTAATTTTTTTAATTTTTTTCTTACATTGCCTCATCAGTAATTGTTATTGACATGGAGCACTATGTCAATGTTGTAACTTTAAAGATGGGAAAATATTGGTCATAAGGCTTAATTAATGCAATTTGAAAGGTTAAAATTTTAGTTGAATGTGTTTTTTGTAGAGGGATTTAATTAATTTTTTCGTCAAAGTTCAAGGGCTAATATACCCATTTAACCTTATATTTAATGCTTTAGTAGTATATTAGAATAAGTGCCCCGCTTATCCTAAGCTTTTACTCTTTCTTTTTTTTTTAATTTTTTTATAAATGAGTTAATTTTTTATTATTAAAACTTTTAATAATATGATTATTAATATTAATTTAAAATAATGAAACAAAATTAGATATTGATCTTGAACTAACTTTATGAGGTAATCTATGTTTGGGGGAAGGGAAGGAAAGTTAAGTTCTTTCCTACTTTTTACATGGAGGGAAAGTGAGGAGGAGTTAAGAATACCTCATTATCCTTTGTTTTCCCTCATTTTTTAATTATTAACAAACTATCAAAATTATTTTCTTCACTTTTTTTTGAAAATTAAATCAACAGAGGCATTTAATAAGGGGGAAAAAATTTAGAAAGAACCTAAACCCAACTTTGCCAGCTGTCCAAGGCCTGATGGAAACAATGGAACAAAGCAATCGTCTGAAAACGCAGAAGCCTAATAATGAAAAGAAAAAAAGAAAAACCAAAGTTATCCTAAACTTAATTGAAATGAAAGACTCAAACCCTAAAGCTTTCCTCTTTTTTCCTTCTTCCATCACGTAGGCATCGCCGAGATCTTACCATTGAGAAAACTGGTTTTCACCATGCCTTCTACATGAACACCGTTTCCCATACGGATTTCCAGTCACCGCTACTTATTCATTTTGGACTCAGTCCTAACACCTCTTATTTTCTCCTTTACTAAAAATTACCTCCCCTATCCTTTTTTCTATTGTGGGTTCAACTTTCGGTGGTATCTCTTCTACCTAATAAATCAGTGAACCGCACTCTTAACCCAGATGGCCAAATTGTACGTAGCCATGTTTGTCGAGTGGGGAATGTACCGAAAAGATAAGCTCCTAAATCTTGTTACTTTGAGCTTTATTTCGTTTAAAATGTCGCATATAACTGACCTATTCTCTTCCTAATTGTTTAGTTTCTTGATGACAGTAAGTGAGTCCCCTTCAATCACGACATCGCCAAAATCCATTTCCTCTGCGAAGGTCACTGCTTGAACGCACGCAACTGCTTTTGCGGTGGTTGAATCTCGAATATTATTTATCCGGCATCCGCACGCACCCATAACTAGGCCCATGTTATATGTAATTATGATGCATGAAATTGCTAAACAGTTTAGCTGCTGGTATGATGTGTCGAAGTTAACTTTGACTTGTTCTTCACTTGGGGGTTCCCAATTTGGTTTATTAGTATTGAATCTGTAATTTGTGAAACTCTCTAGATGATCTAGTTCAACGATGTATGCCTTAATGAACCTCGCAACATCACACACTTTATCCTGCATTCCTTCATGGTGGATTTTATCCCTGTCAAGCCATATTGCCCAAAATGATATAGCTATGTTTGCACATTGTGATATATCGTTGATGTTAAAAAGGTTAACTAACCCTTGTATCCACTCCTGATTTTCATTTGTGGGCAAGGTTAACACTCCTACCTCCTGTAGCACATCTCTTGTGAAGCTGTAATGTCAAAATAAGTGGGTTGTTGTGTCATCTTCTTCTCCAAAAACTGGACAGAGGGCAGTGGTCCTTAATTTTAGATTACATAACCTAGGCAAATAGTTCTTTGCAATTCTCCATAGGTTGATTCTGATCTTGCTGGGGACATTGACGCTTCAAAGTTTTGTATAATAATTTTCCGTAGCATTCATTTGTGTTATGTATTCATCCCCCAGCAAGAGTTGTTATTCTGTAAGCCTCCATCTGTAACCGCTTCTAGCTATGTAAATTCCCAACTTATCGCCTCGCCAAGCTAGTACGTTTGGTTGAGAGGAATTTACCAGCGGGATGGATACAATTTGCTTGACCTTTTCTTCACTAAACAACCTGTTTAAGGTATTAAAATTCCAGCACCTTAAGTCCTCATCTGTAAGATCCGCAACCACTGTGTATCTCCAATTTATATTCTGTCCCTTTATCTTTCTTTCTCCAGGATATGCAAGCCACGAGTCATTCCATATATTAACTCTTTTACCATCCTCGATCCGCCACCCAATGCCTTTTTCCAAAATGTCTCGGGCGCTTCAAATGCTTCGCCGGGTAAAGGAGGAGTAAAAACCTAAACCTGCACTCATGAAATCGCTCCTCAGATAGTATTTACTTTTCATTACTTGAGCCAATAGGCTGGTGGGATTGGTAATCAACTTCCACCCTTGTTTTGGTAACAAAGCCTTATTAAACATCGAAAGATCTCTAAAACCAATGCACCCTTGCACCTTTGGGGTGCATAATGATTTCCAATTACACCAATTAATTTCGTGATTAGTTCTTAGGTTGCGCCACCAAAATTTGCATAATAAAACTTCCAACTCTAGAAATATTGAAATTGCAAATTAAAACGCTGCATTGTGCAGATTGGGATAGCTTGTAAAATAGATTTAATAAAAACCTCTTTCCCTCTTATTGATAGAATTGCAAATTGAAACACTGCATTGTGTAGATTGGGATAGCTTGTAAAATAGATTAATATAAACTTCTTTCCCTCTTATTGATAGATTATGGATACTCCAGCTTTTTATTTTCATAAAAAATCTCTCCTTGATTTCAACGAAAGTATTCTTTTTAGTCGTCCTACCATTGTTAGTAACCCCAGGTATTTTTCCAGATTATTGGCAATTCTAACTCTCAATTCTCCTCCTAATTGCAACTTGGTTTCTTCATTGATATTGTTGCTAAAATATATTAAAGGTAAGTTTGGTTCACTGTAATGAAATAAGGCTGTAATTGAATAGAGCTGTAATGGAATAGAGCTATAATCAGTAATTCAACTGTTTGGTTGAATGGAATGGAATAGAACTGTAATATTATTCTTGTGTTTGGTTGAATGGAATGATGTTGTAATAGCATAAGGAAAAAAACTAAAATGACTAGGATACCTTTAGCAGAATTTTTTTAGGTAGATGATTATTGTTATTCTTATTAAATTTTTCTAAGATTATTATTTAAAATAATTTAATAAATATAATAAATAGTTTAACCATATTTTAACATAATTATTATTAAATATAATTTAATAAAATATTATATAATTTGATAAAATTCTTAATATAATTATTATTATATGAATTAAAAAATCATAATATATAATACTATAAAAATCATGTGGAATCACCTTGGTTTCTAGCTGGTTGCGATTGTGTACCTGAAAGATCCATGTCATCCAAAGAAACATCAGCTTCGCATCTATAGAAATCATTTCTTTCTTCATGAGTATTTGTAGTAGCTACATCCTCAACATTTATTTCTTTAATAATATCAGCGACTGTTTGAGCATCTTTCCCAGTGGCTCGATCTTTTGCGTAGATGACAGTAAGCTGGTCATAATAAGGGAAACTCCGATGTTTAAATTGAGCGGCTTCTTTATGACTCTATAAAAATGAGAAATTCATATTAGATATACGTGTGGTCAAAATAAGATAATAAAGACTTGAAATAATTTTTACATTTATATATGAGTTCCACACCGCATCTTCAGCAACAACAAGTTGCCTATGCTCATCCCAACCAAAGTCGTTATTGTTTTTTCCACTAAGCATGTCATAAACAATTGACCAATCCCTTTTCAATGTCCTAATCCTCGATTCAAGATTAGGTTTAGCGTTCAACATGGCATTGGGTAAAACTTTTTCTAACATTTTTTCCAACTCATTTAAATAGCCGGCTTTGAATCCCGTAACTGCATTAAAGATTCCAACATTGTGCAAGTCAACTATACAAGCAACCAACGTAGCATCTTCTTCTGAAACCCATTTCCTTTTGGTTCCTCGAGAATTTTGGGAAGAAACACTTGATTCTGAAAAACCTGACATAACTATCTTAAGAAAAACCACAAATTAAAATTAAGTTCAATATTATGCATCAAAAGGTCAACACTTTATAAAATTATAACACATGATGAATCAAAAGAAAATGAATTATCATTCAACAAGTCTAGTACAATACAAAAAATAATTCAAACAGCACCAAAGTTTCATAAACTAGATACATGAAATAACATAAACAACTTAACGTTTACTATTTTTACCCTAAACCTAACTAATTTCTAGATGCTTGCAACTCATCGAACATTTGGTTGGCTAGTTCCATCCTCTAAGTTGCCCATGCTTCCGATGGATGAAAAATTACGATATTCGATTCATCGTCATCTATTACATTACTAGGTAATCCTTCTTCCAACTTCGCTTCAATAGGATCAAGACTCATATAGATTCAAATAAAATTATGGAGCAAACAACATGGAATAATGATTCTATTGTGCACCCTTACAGGATAGGATGATGGACACCTAAGTATCCCATCTAAGTTTTAGTAACCCAAAACATCTTTTAATAACATTACGCGCTGAAGCATGTTTCATATTGAAAAATTCTTTCGGAGTACTTGGCTGGTAACCCTGACGCCACTCATTCAAATGATATCTTTGTCCTCTAAATGACGCAAGAAATCCCTCACAATTTGTGTATCCAACACCAACTAGATAATAACAACTTATAAAAAGAAACTATTTATCATGGTTAATTTCCAAAAAAATATGATCTTAAAAATTAATTCAAATTCCTCTAATTTTGCACTTTACCATGAGGAACTTTTAGTCCATGTCTCCTACTAATGGCATCTCGAAGAACTCATCCATCAGCAATAGAACCTTCCCAACCAGGAAGAACATAAACAAATTGCATATCAGGTGTACAAACACTTAACATATTTGTTGCTATGTCACCTTTTCGCGTTCGATATCTAGGTTTATCAACTGTTGGAACCTTAATCTTGATGTGGGTTTCATCTAAAGCACCTAAGAAATTCTGCATCACATGTATAAAACCTCGGGTTAGGATACTATATTTAAATCTAAATAGACTAAATTATGTACGAGCTATACATAGAACTCACTCCAATACCTTGAACCATTTCCACCTTGGGTCTGTAGAATTAGCTTTAATTGGCTCTGCCTTTTTAAATAACACATATTGTAAGCGTATGACAGTATTTAAAACATTGTGAAATGATCTGCTAACGGTTTCCCCGGACCTATTAAAGTAATGCTTGATAACTCGATTTTTTAGGTGATGAGAAATGATATGTAAAAACATTGCTACTTGCTCATCAACAAGCATGTTCCTTGACGACTTCAATCCCCCTAAAGTTTGTAACATCTCACATAGTTTAAAAAAGGTAGTTCTATTCATCCTAACTTTTTCAATACAGGTCTCGTCACTAGCATATACAAGTCTTTTCACATAATCTCGTTTTGCATAAAAATCTAAAATATAGGATCTAATCCTTGGTCTATAAGTATGTAGGCTATGGATGGCACCTAATGCAACTAAGAACCAACTCGCAATGATACGCATTTGCAACCATATTGTAATAGCAAGACCAATTCTTTTACGCCTCTCACTTTGTACTATTAAAGGCAGACGAGCCATTACTACAAGATATTAAAGTGTTACATATCTTCAAATCGTAGTAAAAGGGTCACATTTCTCTAATATTAATTTCAATAACAGTAAAACAAAATCAAAAAATTTAATTGCCAAAGAACTTGCAGTGATTCAGTGAATATAAGATGCTCAACTCTGGGTGGAGGAAGCAATCAAACAAGCCAAATAAGAAGAGGAAGCAATAACAAACTGTCAAAGAAAAAATGAACAATACATATTAATAAATAGGATAACTCTGTTTAAAATTATATTTGCTTATGTATAAGTAAATAATTTATCAAGCATTTAGTAGTGTATAATAATAATATCATTTTCAAAGTTTCAAAGTTTGTTGCAACTGAAATTCGATCTTATTTACATAGAATTTCATGTTTATTTATATAAATACAATTATCCAAATAAATGTTTATTTGGATACCCACTTTTTTTAACAATAGATATAATTATTCAAATAAGTTTAAGAGGCACAACTTTTAATAACTAAGAAACATAGCTCAATACTTATAGTCCTTCACTTATAATTGTTAAATCACTTATAACATTTTACATGTAGTCATTAAAACGTTATAAATATTTTACATGTAGTCATTTGAGATTTATAAACAATATTCTCTATGTATATTTATAAAATTTTATAATAATGATATAAGTAATAAGATAAAGTACATGGGTATGTAAACTTTTGAATCATGAAATAAGATCATTATTTTTTAGATTTTTTATAAATAATATTCCATAACAAAGATATGGAATAATAAAGTACTAATAAAAATATATATAATTGTTTCACATATATATATATATATATATATATATATATATAACTCAATACACAATTTTTAATAAAAATACATTTTAATAAATTTATAATCTTTTGTTTTGTATTTAAATAAGCTTTTCATTTTATTTATGGGAGTTTTTAAATTTCATTAAATAAGGTCAGGAGGTTAACAAGTGTCTTAAAAAAGTATAATAAAATGTTAAAAAAAAAGATGTGTGAGAATTTTTTATAATTGTTTGTGGAATAATAAAAAAACATATTATTAGTATATCAAATACTAACCCATTATTTATTTAGTATGAGATAAAATGTAGGAATGGTAATTGAGGAAAAAACAAAAGATTGATATGTATAGACAACTCAGCATGAGTAAGTGATATGAAGGCATATATGCCAAAATAGTTTTTTCCTTTTCTTTTAAGGTGCAAATTGCAATTTGTTTTATATTTGCCCTTGACATTTACATCTATCTCATCATCTTGATGAAATATCTTAGGGATTCTCATTACTTACATCAGTCCTCATAAATGGTAAAACAGATCTTTTATATAATGCCAAAGATCTTGCTTATCAGTCTTCTTTCAAACTATCTTTGCTAGCAATATTATTTTATAGTTTATATTTAAAAAGTTGTATTATTCCTCCCAATAATTATGCAAATAACAGGTTTATGCAGAACAATACCCAGGTCCTACTATTGAATTATTTTATCTATTAGACAAGCAATTGTTCTGATTGGGCAATTCATTTCTAGTTAGTGACACCTTCAAAGCCAAAAATCTAACCAGTTGTAATTGTACGAAACCTCTCTTGCCCAACAGTATTTGCAACTATATCCTTTTTCTATCAAGTTCTATGGTCCTTATCTTGAAGTCAATTCTGCCAAAGAAAACACAACCTTATTAAACCACATGCCCATTGTTGAAATAATAATATACAACTACACATTTAACACATAATGGTTTCAACTAAAAAATCCAAATAAAAATAAACTTAACAAAAAACCAAATGCTAAATGAACACTACAACAGGCACTTTCACTTTAGAAAAACTGTTCCGACAAAAACTGCAGCTGACAGTAAAATAATTCCAGGGATAAGAATGCTACACTCGAACAATGAACCTAATCCAATTTTTTGCTCATTTCTAATACATCTAGATAATCCTCGAAAGGACATAGTACAATCTCACATACATATATATGTATACATATATATATATATATATCAAAATGTATATAAAACTAACAAGTGTTGTTACATGCATCCGATATTCACTCTTCTTTTTTGGATGGATTTGAGGGTTGATTCCTTGGTTTTTCTTAGTCTTACCCCATGGCTTAAAGTCAATAGTTTTGTTTGTTAGTTTTGCACTAGAATTAATTGGCTTATTGTTAGAGCTAAACGCTGCACTCGAAGAGCTTGAAAGCAAAGTTAATCCACTTTTGAGAAAGGTGTTCTTCTTCTCTTTTGTTATTTTTGTTTCTGAATAGAAGGGTAATACTATACTTGATCTACCAACTGATTTGGCAGCATATATGCATGTTGGGTCCATCTAGGTCCTTTGGGAAACTTCAATGTGTGGTTTGAGATTATTACATGTTTTTTTGATTGGGAAAAAAAAAAGGAAAAACACTAGTACAGAAGCAATAACTAACACGCTTAAGAAATAAACAAAGGTCTTACTGAAATCTTTAACAGATTGAGCTAACAAGTGCCCTATTGACATTCATACAATGCATTGGAAATGATAAGTTATCAACTACTACATTCAATACAATGTTATGACCATAAATAAAATATTAACTAAGATTAAAGAGTTTCTTAAGGGGACTCGTTAGCAAACCCATCTTTAATATCTAATTCACTCTAATCTAACAAAAAATCAGCAGTAATAAAGTTTAGATTGTCCCTTTGTACAATTATTAGGTCCATCCTTCAAAGCTAAAGAGAATACATACACATACACATACACATACACAAAAAGAAAAAGAAAAACTGTTTGACATGGTAAATCCAGCAAAACTAGAAACATAGACATATAAAGAAAAACAAATGAAGTTTTATTGCCATTGAAAGAGATGGAGCTGATATTATATGCTAATTATTATTCCAAGATCAAGGAACTCAAAGCCTTTGCCCAAAAAATAAGTTAAGGAATCAGCCATTTCTCAGATATAAGTTACTTAGCTAAACGCCTAAAAACAAAAATGGAACTATGAAATGATAATAAAAAAATGGTTTTTAAAAGTAAAGTTTCAGTTTTTAGATTGAAGTGAAAATAGAAAATAAGAAAAATGTAAACTATAAGCTTAAGTTCCCAAATTTCTTCAATCAAAAAGGAGGAAAAAAAACTGAAATACTATCAACTATTACTAGATCTTGATCCACCGATCATTAAATAAAAACACTCATAAATTTGAAGAGAAAATATGATTAGAGCTGAAGCTAGAAACGAGTAAAAAAGCTTGGAATAATAATACGCCATCATCCAATACTGGTTCAACTAAAAGCAAGTTGAACGAATCGGAAACAAACCCATAAATCGAAGCAACGCCACATTTCAAAGGAGCACTCGAAAGAACAAAAAAAGAGGAGATTTTATGAGGGGACCTTTTGCTTTAGCGGTTAAACATTTCCATGGTGGATTTTAAGCTTTTTTTTTGGGTTTGAGGGTTTTGTATTTTTGAGGTTTATGAGTTTTCTTTGTCGAGAAATAGATCGCCAATGAGTCCCACAGCGGTAGACCTTTCCTGTCATCCAAATACACATATTCCTTTAAAGTCAATTGATGAAAAAAATAAACACAGACAAAAGAGAAGAAAAGGAATAGGAACTCAAATAGATCACCAACTATAAACTGTCATTAGATAGAATACTTAACTGAAAAATCTTTCGTTATCTTCAAAGTCAAAATCTGATTTTCGCATCAGATGAATTGAAAGCCTAGCGAAAATTTCCCAATAAAAAAAACCACTTTGCAGTTTCGATTGTTTCTCTTCTCAAGTTTCCACCTCATACGATTCTTAATTGAAAAAAAGGTTGGAAGGAAATGGGAAGAAGAATGAAAAAAAAGAAGAAAGCTCCAGACATGAGAAAGAAATGGAAGAAGATAGGTTTAGACGTGAGAAAGAAATGGAAGGGTAAAGTTGAACTCTGACCTAAATTTTTCACGCTGAATTGGTACTCCGTGGGAGGAGTGCTGAATTGTAAACGGCAGTTTTGCCTTGAATAAGACTATATGGAATAGGGCTGTAATAGCCTATTACAACCAACCAAACAATGGAATAGGGATGGGCCCACAAAATTCAGCTGTAATGGCTTAGCATTACAACCAACCAAGCATGCTGTAAGGATTTATTGAAGTTTACCATTTGTCCAGAAATCTTTTCATATTCATTCGCCATCGCCTTTGTTTCCAAGATTCCTTCTTTAGTTTCCCTTCAAAATAGGATGCTATCGTCAGCAAAGAATAAGTGGGTTATTGATAGTCCCCCTCTTCCCACCTTTACCCCATCAATTTTCCTTTCTCTCTTGGTATGTTGAGCAGTTTTGAAAATCTTTCTACACAAATGATAAATAAATATGGGCTTAGTGTAACACCCCTTAAACATATCTGACGTCGGAACATGCTTCGAGGCATTATCGAACTTACATCAAAACATTCATACAAAACCAGGCAATAAAATTTCATCCAAAATAAAACTTTTCATACACATGCATAACATCCCTTATACGGGCCTACGAGGCCCAAAACATACATCGAGGGTGGTTCGGGACTAAACTGAAAACTTTGGAAACTTTTGAAAAACTTAAAAACTTTCATCAAGAAACAGGGTAATATTCCCGTGTGGCTCGGGACACGCTCGTGTCCTCAGCCCGTTTAACTCTCTGTTTATAATGTCATCACAAAAATAAGGGCACACGGCCAAGGCACACGCCCGTGCCCCTAGGCCGTGTCCCTCACACAACTGAAACACATGGTCGTGTCACAGCCCGTGTAGCCAATTCGAAACTAAAGTACATGATGTAGGGGACACATGGCCAGACTACAAGCCCATAAGGGTAGGCTGTGTGTGACACACGGCCTAGACACACACCCGTGTGGACAATTTTTAGGCTATTTTCCAAGCCAATTGCCACCCTCAATAACAAACTCACATGCTTACTTTTATTGACCATTAACATGGCACATTTGAACATTCAATCATCCACAAACAATACAAGATCATGGTAACCTCAAATCATATTTTACATACTTAAAACATCATGCTTAGTCAAGCTCAACTTTACTAATTCTCATGCATCAAAGTTTATAAGATTACTTCCATATCACACATTTAAACCTTAATTATCAACACATCATCTCATCTCAATTAGACCCTCAAGCATTCACTACCAACAATATAACTCATTACATACACACGATCACAAGCCTCATCTCCATGACATAGGCACATGCATAATCATATAATCAACATAAGCCACTATTCATGGCTATACACAAATTGAACTATAACCATTATAGGACAACACATTTGGCCACATTAGTAATGACATAATTACAAAAGATAAAGCCCCTATACATGCCATAGACTTAAGTATTTGAATACTTATACCACAATGGTAGCTTGATAGTATGATTGAATCTCATGCGATCTCCAACCCGAGCTAGCTAAATAAACCTATAAGAGATGAAAAGGAAGGGAGTAAGCTATAAAGCTTAGTAAGTTCATATGAAAATAATAAACAATTTATTAACTTGTTTCTCAAGGTAATACAACCATATTTACATTTTTACTTATGCTCAGGTCAAGCTGTTTTCTTGAGTCATAGTCACTAATTTATTTATATCTGAAGCTACGAAACTCCAAATTAAGTTTTGATAATTTTACTTAAAACTAAACTCATATATCTTCTTATCAAAAAATTTTTAGAATTTTTGGATTAGCTAATAAGTACATTTTATTCTTTAAAGTCACCTCTATTTTGCTGCTTGATAGCTTCGACCTTTCTACACTAAAAAATAATTATCTCATAGTACGAGACTCGGATTATGTTTCCGTCTATTTATATTGAAAATAGACTCGTTAATAATTATAAGAATATAAATTATAACCCATAAATATTTTTGTACAATTTTTAATGATTTTCTCAAATCAAAGCAGGGGATTTCGAAATCGTTCTGAATCTGTCTCAAACAATTTTAAATATTTCATAATATGAAATTCTTTTGCTTACAACGTTTCTTTTATAAGGAACTAGACTAAATAAGATTCAATTATATATTTTATTCAATCTCTAACTCACTTTATACTATTTTTGGTGTATTTTCAAATTCAGACTGCTGCTGTCATCCAAAACTGTTTTAGTAAGAAAATGATAATAACTAAATTTACCACACCTTCCTTTCTTTCAATTAGAAATCCATACATTTATAAACATATAGCATTATTCACCAAATTAACACAACATCATTTCACAATGCTCATGGACTTACCATTCATGGATTTCATATTAAGTTGAGTTTCTGTACATACCTGTACTGATCCTTACCATTTCATACATATACATAATGCCATTGCATCTTCGATGTCTTGCACACTATGTACCATACTCGATACCTCGCACGCTAAGTGCTATTCTGGATGTTTCACACACTAAGTGCCATCCTCAATACTTTGCACACTAAGGGCCATTTATATAAATATAGCCGAAGCTATCTCAAATTGCACACCAAGTGCCACTTTTAGCCGAAGCTATTTCGAACCGCACACTAAGTGTCATTTTAGCCGATAAGCCGTTAATCATAACAATAATCACGCATAGAAAATTTATAAAATATCAAGCATTAAAAGCATGAATTTAACAATGCTTAATACATACAAACTTACATCGATCGTCAAAACGTTGAAATGGATCGACTAGTCTGAAACTTTATTTTTCCCTCGATAGAGACTCGTACGAGGCTTAACTTGATCTAATCAATCAAATTTAGCTATTTCAATTCATATTCTATTCATTTTAACTGAATTTCATATTTTGGTAAAATTACTATTTTACCCCTACACTTTTGACCTTTTTACAAATTAGTCCCTAAGCTCGAAAATGCAAATTTAGTCAATTTCATCATAGCCCAAGGTATCTGAATTTCATACATGCTCATATCAGCCCATATTTTTCATTTATTCACACTTTTACCACACAATATATTATATTTCACAATTTAGTCCAAAATTGACATTTTTGCCAAAATTCACAATTTTGACAAAGCTCAATAATCTACCATCAATGATTTATTTTCTATCATTAAACATCAAGATACTCAAATATTAAACAATGGCATCATCCAAATACTCTGACAATTTTGAAATCGGAGGTACGGGCTAGCTAGATTACGAAGCAACGATCTCAAAAACGTAGAAATTATTAAAAACAAAACACAAAACATACCTCCACCAAGGCATGCAAGTGCCAAACTTAAAGAAGCTCCAATGACTTTCCTTTCTTCTCATCTTCGGCCATAAAGATGAAGAATGCATGTTTTTTTTTATGTTTTGTTTTATTATAATATCATTATTATACTATTTACCATATTAACCTTTATAAATACATTTAAAATCCACTAGCATATGTCCATCCATGTCCATTTACTAGAGTTATCGTATAATTATAACATAAGGCTTTTGATTTAATAAGACATGGCAAATAGACACCTTTATCAATTAGCATGCTACTTTTGCATTTTAGCGATTTAGTCCTTTTTGCCGAATTAAGCACTTAAACGATAAAATTTCTTTACGAAATTTTCACACAACTCTAATATCATACTGTAAATATTAAAATAATAATAAAATAATTTTTTTTGATGTTTGATTATGATCTCGAAACCACTATTCTGATTAACCCCAAAAACGGGCTGTTACAACTCTCCCCCCTTTAGGGATTTTCGTCCCCAAAAATCTTACCAGAAGAAGTTGCTTCCAAATCTTATGAATCACTTTCACTATTTTCTCAAGGTCACAAATAGATTTCAGCATCGCATATCTTTTTCCCATAGCCTTTGAATTTTAACACACAGTGCCAGAGCATATTGTCAAAATTTTGAATTACTCACTCAGAACACATAGCTTAGTTGATCTATCAAATAGGAACTCTGTATATACTGAAACAATCATGCGGGTTCTTTTCCATCATCAGATAAGATCAATCGAGTATTCTCACAAAATAAACAAAGATCTTTCCATTCAGCATCTGTAATTATATCTACTTTCTCTATATTCTCTTAATGAAACATATTCCAATCAGTTCACTAGTACATTACTGAAAATCATAACTTCTTTACTTAATCCAGACTGAACTCAGCACTAAAGCTTCAGTTAATAATACTTTCAACTATTTCCAACTTTCACTAACATGATAATCTCATTAACTAGAACAACTTTAACTCATAACAACATCATTCGATTAGAATATTCCAATAAGCATAGTTTCGTATCATACTCTCGAGAACATAGTTTCTTTATTCCAACTATCCGTCTATCTATATACTCATGATTGTACAAAAATTCATCACCATACCAGAGAATCATTTAAATACATATAACTCAATTCACATATCGGCAAATCAGTTCGCACTAATATAAACAACTGAGTTGATTTCTACTACTACAACCCAAGTACATGCACTCGTTCATAATTCTCTTGTCATGCAAATCAAAGATCTCACAACTATATTAGCTCAAGAAAATGGAGATATTCTGATTAAACTCACGAACCTTAGTCAAGCTTAACCGAGAAAAGAAAACCACTACACATTTCAAGCTTGAGTTTTTATCATTTATGCCTTTGCCGATGACAATTTTTTACACTGAAAATCAAAAAAATCCAGATACTAGAAATTTCCACATTCCTATTATCAAATCCAGAAATACCTTCAAATAAACATAATCATCACAGATCAAAGAATGCACTTTAAAGATGAGCCATGTCAGATAATCCACACAATGAGGATGATAAGAAAACCCCAAATAAGATCTCGTAACAGAAACCTGAGAACATAACTCATAAGAGAATGATAATGAAGACTCGAAAAATTTTCTTAGAGAAAACCAAAAGAAAAATAATACTTATCTATTCTGGAATTCCATTGTAATAGAAATATCATATCTTTTGAGTATACACATAAGACAAACATCATTTGGTAGGAACGGAAGAATAGCCTCACACAAATTTTTACTATTGTCCTTATTCCAACTTAATAGAATAGAATTTTGAAGAGAATAAAGAAATGTCGACCATAAACCAATAGGTCTAATAGTGCTTACATCTAATATCATAGTTAGCTAATATTCTCATACAATAAGAATTTCATCAGAAAGAGAACGATCATATAAACCCCTGGGGACAATTGAATATTTAGAACACCTAAAAAAAGTCACCGTAATTTATTCAACTTTAACCGTTACATACAGACATCTTTACAACTCATTTATCCTTTCTTTGACTAATTCTACCATCAATTACCCCCTATTATCCCACTCACTAAAGAAAACCAATTCAGAAGGAATCCCAGCAAACATATCTTTAAACTTCATACCCAAATGAGTAGAATAGCCGAGACCAATTTTCTTCTTTAACTAAAACATTACATACTTTGTATGATCTTTTAAAACATTCCGATATTTCTTCTAAAACGAGTTCATTTGTTACTCTGTACTCTACTCTGTTTGCATTACTAATTATCCCACCATTGAACTCTTTAATCTCATACTTGTGATCTTATTCAACATAATTCTCGTAATTTTTTATTCGTCACAAAAGCGACACTCGTAAGGGGAGGTTGTAAAGCCTCTAACTTGACTATCATAAATACACACTTATGACTCAACATTCATTGTCAATATAATATCATCACAATCACATAGTTTACTCCAATCAAATTAACATACTTATTTATTTTACAACTATTTCTGTCATCCATAATTTCAAACAGTAAATCTACTTATTTATTTTACAACTATTTCTGTCATCCATAATTTCAAATAGTAAATCTACTTACTCGAGCCCAATATCAGTATCTAATTAAATTCCAACATTTAACTTCAATTCTACTTACCAACATTTGTCAAATTAAAAAGCGTCTTACGAGTCTGAGTACGTCGTTTACTTAAAGCCATATTCCAACTATGGTCTTACACATACATTACCAAGGCGTTGTTGTGGTCTTTATTTCACTTGCCATAACTCGGTTATGGTCTTATTAGTTGATTGCTATATGTATATTTAGTAAAAACAACTATAATTTATATCTCACATAACATTCAATACATACTTCATTATTGTCAAATAAACACATTTTGACATGAAACATATCTATACACAATTTTTTCTTATTTAATATACATAATACAATATGAGCTCACCAATTTTACTTTCATTTGATTCTCACATAAGTTCTGTACGTACCTGTACTACTTATTCTGATCATACTTTAATTCTCATCTTGAATATGCCCGTTGAACCATTCGAAATCGTTATGGATACTCGATAATCACATATAGCTCGTACAATACCATATCCTAGATATGGTCTTACATGTTATCACATATCGATGCCACTGTCCCACATAGGGTCTTACACGAAATCACAATACAATGCCAATGTCCTAGACATGGTCTTACATGTAATCATATATCGAGTCGATGCCATGTCCCAGATATGGTCTTACACTGACTCTCTTATATCGAGGCCAATGCCATATCCCAGACATGGTCTTACACTAGCTCTCCTCTTTTCGTGCCGATGCCATGTCCTAGACATGGTCTTACACTAGCTCTCCTCTTTTCGTGCTGATGCCATGTCCTAGACATGGTCTTACACTAGCTCACATGTATTGCCATGGTCCAACCATGGTCTTAGCCGTCAATTCATCATCGAATGATTGTACTCATTTCATGCGTTCTACTCAATTTGATCTTCCAATTCAATTTCATATTATCATATTATTTATGATTCCATATCAAAACCATAAAACATAACATTATAATACCTTTAATTTAGAAATTTAAACATAAGAGTTAATCATATAAACACATTGATTATACATCATTCGATAAGTGTACATAAACACACATTCTGTCATCTTGAGTAAATTAGCTTATCATATTCACTTAATCAGATAGATTGGGCACAAAACATCATACGAATACCAACACACATAGATAAGCTTATCACCACATAAACTTTCATTTCATTCCACGTTTCCACATTTCTTAACTTATGATTATCACATTGCTTACGTTAGCACATAAATATCATGAACTTCTATTCATACCTTTCTCAATTTTGACACATCATAAGCATGTTTCAATCCTCTCAATATCATTTTTTCGCATTACTGAAAATAGCTTGGTTGGAAGTCACCTTTGTCTTAACAAAACAATTTCATTAGAGCCGGGAGATATCACACTATCACGAGTAGTAATATGGCATGTATAACTAGACTCACATACGCTAGGTTAGTCCGAGAATCGACTAAACCATAGCTCTGATACCATTAAATGTAACACCCCTTACCCATATTCGATGTTGGAACAGGGTTCGAGGCATTACCGAACTTACATAAAAATATTCATACAAAACCAGGCCATAAAATTTCATCCAAAATAAAAATTTTCATATACATGCATAACATCCCTTATACGGGCCTACGAGGCCCAAAACATACATCTGAGGTGGTTCGGGACTAAACCAAAAACTTTGGAAACTTTTGGAAAACTTAAAAAATTTTATCATGAAACAGGGTTACACGCCCGTGTGGCTCGGGACACGCCCGTGTAACTCTCTGTTTATGACGTCATCATAAAAATAAGGGCACACAGCCAAGGCACACGCCCGTGTCTCTAGGCCATGTCCCTCACACAGCTGAGACACATGGTCGTGTTACAGCCCGTGTGGCTAATTTGAAACTAAAGTACATGATGCAGGGGACACACGACCAGACTACACGCCCATAAGGGTAGACACACGCCCGTGTGGACAATTTTTAGGCTATTTTCCAAGCCAATTGCCACCCTCAATAACAAACTCACATGCTTACTTTTATTGACCATTAACATGGCACATTTGAACATTCAATCATCCACAAACAATACAAGATCATGGTAACCTCATATCATATTTTACATACTTAAAACATCATGCTTAGCCAAGCTCAAATTTACTAACTCTCATGCATCAAAGTTTATAAGATTACTCCCATATCACACATTTAAGCCTTAATTATCAACACATCATCTCATCTTAATTAGACCCTCAAGCATTCACTACCAACAATATAACTCATTACATACACACGATTACAAGCCTCATCTCCATGACATAGGCACATGCATAATCATATAATCAACATAAGCCACCATTCATGGCTATACACAAATTGAACTATAACCATTATAGGACAACACATTTGGCCACATTAATAATGACATAATTACAAAATATAAAGCCCCTATACATGCCATAGACTTAAGTATTTGAATACTTATACCCAAAATGGTAGCTTGATAGTATGATTGAATCTCCGGTGATCTCCAACCCGAGCTAGCTAAATAAACCTATAAGAGATGAAAAGGAAGGGGAGTAAGCTATAAAGCTTAGTAAGTTCATATGAAAATAATAAGCAATTTATTAACTTGCTTCTCAAGGTAATACAACCATATTTACATTTTTACTTATGTTTAGGTCAAGTTGTTTTCTCGAGTCATAGTCACTAATTTATTTATATCTGAAGCTACAAAACTCCAAATTAAGTTCTTCAAATTTTCCTTAAAACTAGACTCACATATATTATTACTATAAAATTTTCAGAATTTTTGGTTTAGCTAATAAGTACATTTTATTCTTTAAAATCACCCCTGTTTTGCTGCCCAACAGCTTCAACCTTTCTTCACTAAAAATTAATTATCTCATAGTACGGGACTCGGATGATGTTCTCGTCTATTTATATTGAAAAAGACTCATTAAAAATAATAGGAATATAAACTATAATCCATAAATATTTTTGTACAATTTTTAATGATTTTCTCAAATCAAAGCAGGGGATTTCAAAATCGTTCTGACTCTGTCTCACACAACTTCAAATATCTCATAATATGAAATTCTTTTGCTTACACTGTTTCTTTTATAAGAAACTAGACTCAATAAGCTTCAATTATATATTTTATTCAATCTCTAACTCACTTTCTACTATTTTTGGTGTATTTTCAAAGTCAGACTACTACTGCTGTCCAAAACTATTTTAGTAAGAAAATGATAATAACTAAATTTACCACACCTTCCTTTCTTTCAATTAGAAATCCATACATTTATAAACATATATCATTATTCACCAAATTAACACAATATCATTTCATAATGCTCATGGACTTACCATTCATGGATTTCATATTAAGTTGAGTTTCTGTACATACCTGTACCGATCCTTACCATTTCATACATATACATAATGTCATTGCATCTTCGATGTCTAGCACAATGTACCATACTCGATACCTTGCACGCTAAGTGCTATTCTGGATGTTTCACACACTAAGTGTCATCCTCGATACTTTGCAAACTAACGGTCATTTATATAAATATAGCCGAAGCTATCTCAAAATGCACACCAAGTGCCACTTTTAGCCAAAGCTATTTCGAACCGCACACTAAGTGCCATTTTAGCCGATAAGTCATTAAGCATAACAATAATCACGAATAGACAATTTATACAATATCAAGCATTAAAAGCATGAATTTAACAATGCTTAATACATACGAACTTACCTCGATCGTCAAAATGTTGAAATGGATCGACTAGTCTTAAACTCTATTTTTCTCTCGATATAGACTCGTACGAGGCTTAACTTGATCTAATCAATCAAATTAAGCTATTTCAATTCATAATCTATTTATTTTAACTCAATTTCATATTTTGGTAAAATTACTATTTTACCCCTACACTTTTAACTTTTTACAAATTAGTCCCTAAGCTAAAAAATGCAAATTTAGTCAATTTCATCATAGCCCAAGGTATCCGAATTTCATACATGCTCATATCAGCCCATATTTTTTATTTATTCACACTTTTACCACACAATATATTATATTTCACAATTTAGTCCAAAATTGACATTTTTGCCAAAATTCACTTAACAAAGCTCAGTAATCTACGATCAAAGATTTATTTTCTATCATTAAACATCAAGATACTCAAATATTCAACAATGGCATCATCCAAACACTCTAACAATTTTGAAATCGGAGGTACGGGCAAGCTAGATTACGAAGCAACGATCTCAAAAATGTAGAAATTATTAAAAACCAAACACAAAACATACCTCCACCAAGTCATGCAAGTGCCGAACTTAAAGAAGCTTCAATGACTTTCGTTTCTTCTCATATTCGGTCATAAAGATGAAGAATACTGTTTTTTTTTTATGTTTTGTTTTATTATAATATCATTATTATACTATTTACCATATTAACCTTTATAAATACATTTAAAATCCACTAGCATATGTCCATCCATGTCCATTTACTAGAGTTATGGTCTAATTGCAACATAAGGCTTTTGATTTAATAAGCCATGGCAAATAGACACCTTTATCAATTAGCATGCTACTTTCGCACTTTACTCGATTTAGTCCTTTTTGCCGAATTAAGCACTTAAACGATAAAATTTCTTTATGAAATTTTCACACAACTCTAATATCATACTGTAAATATTAAAATAATACTAAAATAAATTTTTTTGATGTCAGATTGTGGTCCCAAAACCACTGTTCCGATTAACGCCAGAAAACGGGTTGTTACACTTAGTGGATCTCCTTGTCTTAAGCCTCTTGAGGGTTTGAACTCGGCTCCTTTTCCTCCATTAAGCACCACTGTATAAGAAACATTGTTAACACATCGCATAATTAAAGTTATCCACTCTTTACAAAAGCCAAAACCTCTCATCATTTTTTGCACGAATTTCTATTCAACCCTTTCATAAGCCTTGCTCGTGTATAATTTTTGAGAAAAAAATCCCTTACTACATCTTCTCTTTTTAAATGAATGCAATAATTCATATGCTACAAGGATGTTGTCAGTAATTTTTTCTCCTGGCATAAAAGCTCATTGAGTTTCTTCAATACAGTAATCAAGGGCATTCCTAAATCTGTTAACAATTGCTTTTGATATTACCTTATATGGGACATTACAAAAGCTAATAGGTCAAAATTGTCCCATATTTCTAGGCACTGAAACTTTAGGAATGAGAACGATATTTATCTTGTTCACCTCTCCAATTTATTTATGATTATTTAAAATTTCTAAGCAAAACTTTGTTACATATTTTCCTACTATGTGCCAAAATTTTTTATAAAAGAAAGTGGGAAAATCATCCTTCCCTGAGGCTTTTAGGAAAGCAATAGATTTTAACACTTCTACTAACTTTTCTTCTTTGAAATTGGCAGAAAGTTCCTTGTTCAAACTATTAGGGATGCATGGTTGGATTTTCATTGGAAGATTTTTACAACTATAGGTTGTTGTTTTAGATGAGAATAGGTCCATAAAGTACCTTGTTGCAAGCCCAATTAATTCTTTCTCCCCTTCGACCCACCTTTAATTTTTGTCTTTAAGGCCCTTCACTAAATTTCTTTTCTTATGCTGACTTGCAAACTTATGGAAGAAATATGTATTGCGATCAACCATCCTAAGCTAGTTTGCTCGTACTCGTTGCTCCTAATAAATTTCTTTTTTGTAATCTTCCATGTTCAGTGTCAGTTTAACTTCTGTGATCTCTGCCAAGTGATCATCATCTGGATCTTCCATTTAGCTTGTTTAGTCTTAGGGTCAACTCCTCTATTCTTTTATGTTTCTTCCCTCTATTAATTCTAGACCATTCTTTTAAGGATCATCCTAGTAACTCAAGTTTTCTTGGAAGTTCTATGTTGCTCAAATTCCAAACCATGTTAACTCGTTTCTCAAAATTCGTTTCTATTGCCCAATCTATATTAAAATGGAACGATGCCTCTTTTCACAAACTATCGGCCCTTCGATTCCCTAAAGTATCTAAAAAAAGGACAATGATCTAAAAACTATGGTTAAGGTGTTGTAATGAATAATCAGGAAAATGTGTCCACCATTCCCTGTTGGCCACACCTCTATCCAATCTTTCTCTTATATTATTTCTAGCCAATCAGCCTCTCTCCCACATGAACCAATGGCCTGAGAAACCTAAGTTGCTTAAATCACACTCCTCTAGTGTATCTCTAAAAGCTGTAATTTGCCTTTCCTCTTGTTGTAGCGCCTCAAATTGCTAAAGTTTAGTTTTGTGGGGGTTTTTCCATGTGATGTGTACTAATTGGGTGGTTAAACGCTTGGTGTATCCACTTAAGGTTCTATGTTTGAGTCTTCGTATACATAAGGAATGTTTTTATTCTTTTTGTCAAGGTGGTTGATGAGTTTTAATTAAATTTAAACTCTTTTTCAGATAATTGTTAGGTAGTGGGATTAATTTTGCTGCCTATGTTTAGTAAATAAATTTGATATGGTTATTTTGTTTAAAAACAAACAAATCCATATTTTTTTCCTCCCACATTCACGTTGTTACTTCAATTTTCTTGTTATTGCCTTTTGCTCAATCTTTTCTTTATTTTATTTTTCTTTTAATATTTTGGTTCCCCATTCTGCCACTATTTCTCCTTTTGTTCTTGCGGCCTCTTTACTCATTTGCTATGGTTACGGTTGTTCTTGATCCTATTTGTATTATTTGGTTTTTAGTTCGTGAGGTAATGTTCGTTTGTCATTATTTTTTCTTTTAATTGGAATTGTTGTGGGTAGTTTTTGGGAAGTCTGCATTTTCGAGTTTTTATGTATCGTACTAAATTAATTGAATCATTTTATGAGAAAGTGGTGGGTCGGTTGGCATCCATCCAGCAATTTGAATTGCTTGTTTGCTGTTCTTTCTTTGGTAAGGTTTCGATTGTGTTTGGGGGATTGATTAAGGGCACTGCGTGTTATACGTTTATTTAATTTAATTTTGTGAATCGTCACTAAGTTGATGAATTGAATTATGTTTTTAGGTCTTGGGAGTGTTACGGGTGCATTCGTATAAAAATTGGACCAGGTGTGTAACACTAACCGCAAAAAATAGTGAATAATGACAGTCGAAAAATCATTTTGTCAATGCAACACAGTCGTGTGGTAGACACACGGCTATATGACAGACCGCGTGTGATACACGGTCTAGGCTAATTAGATCGTGTGGACCACACAGGCATGTAGGGTCATACGGGTATGTGTGAGGCCGTGTGGGTAACACAAGCTAGCCATTTGGGTTGTGTGGGCCCAAAATTTAGAATTTTTCGCTAGGGCCATACACGTCATCACGATTGACTGTGGGCCTTTCGTAAGGTCGGTATGTGATTAATTGTATTGTAAAACATGGAATCTATCATATGTTAGTGTAATTTTTGCTATATGTAAGTACATTTGAGATGCCATATGATAAATAAACCTGAAAAATGTTATGTATGTAATTTGTATCTGATATACCATGCTTGTAAAACTGCAACATGTATGATTTCTGCTCTGATTATATCTGTTTCTTGGATGAGATATATTATGTGGAGGAAGAGTATTGTGAGTAGCGATATATCACCTTTTATACTGGCAGCACAACTACAATTATTTTGTAAGTGTCTCAAACAACACTAAGTGGTGTGTAAGGTTGGATGAGTGTTTTATACCCCATAAGGTGTGTTGGAATGGTTGGAGATGATGTGTAGCAGATGGGGGTAGGAAAATATATTTGTATTTGTACTGTTCTATTAAAACTTTATTACTGATAAATTTGTCTGATAGGCATCAATTGTTTTAAATTATTCGTTATACACTGAGTTTCGAAAACTCACTATCTATTTGACTGATATTTTCAGGTAATCCTCAAACTTAAATGGATCGGTACAATCAGGAGCTCGGTTAATATCATATTTTCTTAAATATGATTTATTTAAATTTTGGTATTTGAGTTTTGTAAATTTTGAAATCTCTGGACCTTTTGGATTGTTTTATATTTTTTACTTTAATTCCGTAATTTGCTTAATACTGTTTAAATGTTTTAGTCGACAAAATTTATTTTTCTGCAAAAAAAAATTAAAAAGATTTCAAACAATGAACTGTGTTTTCCAAATATCACTTTTTAAGGAGTTTTCGCTACGAGAATTATAAGTTTTTAGAAAAAATAAACAAACAACTTTTTCAGTAATAAATTAGACACGATATGTTTTTGAATAATCTGGGATTTTAAGGGTTTGTGACAATTATTCAAATTTATGAAACCTGGAATTTCTAACAGAATTTCATAACAACTCCCGATTTGGCCATAACGTCTAGGTCGAGTTTGGGGTGTCACACTTGTGGTCTTTCTCCTCTTTTTGCAAAAGAGTACATTACTTCATTAAAATCCCCCTGACAACCCATGGCAACTAACTTCCTTTCTTTAGATTCCGTAGCATGTTCCATGATTCTTTACGTAAATGTTCAATTGAGGAACCATAAAATCCTATAAATCTCCAAGCCTCCCTTACGTTTTCCTCGTTTATTTCCACATTAATATGAGAGCTTGAGTAGCTTTTTAGATTTACTGATACATTCTCCTTCCAACCCAACGATAGACCCCCTTCGAGCCATCCACACTTATGTCAATTCCATTATCATACCCACACTTCCTTTGTATTTTTTCCATCCTCCTTGTGCTAAAGTTGGGGCTGGTACTGTTTCAACAGGTTTTGAGACGTCTTACCGTTTATGGTTGCCTTAGCCCACGAACGTTCTAACTTAAGGCTTTCATTGGGATCGATCGGCTTGCTTCTCAACGGTCGCCGATAAATTATTATCAAATTCTATTTCCATTTGTGTTACTGGATTTTCCACCATTTGTGATCTTCGTTGTCTTTTCTTCCCTTCAATCAACCCAATCAGATTTTATTCTTGATTTAATCCCTCTACCGTCACTTTGACTCAATCCATACTAGCACTGCTATTGAAACGACTACCTGGCGTCCTACACGCCTCTTTATGCCCCTCGCAATTGAAGCCTCATATGTTCCTCCTCTTAAACTAAGAGTTCGGTTACCTCTTCTATACCCTGTTAACTCTTTTCCTTTATGTTCTTCATTTTTTGATTCCCCTTTAACCAAGGCTCTTGGCTCCTTACGTAACCATCTACTTTCTCGCCTACAATGCTTTACTTGGCAGTGTTCTTAATGGACTCTCCCATTCTAGGGTTACTTCTTGGGTTCCCAGAGATAATCTTAGAGGGCAGAAACTTTCTCCATACCCTAATCTTCCACACAAAAAACAGAATAAAAAGAGTTTTTCGTATTGAAAGATCGCATAGGTAGATTTACCTTGTCCATATATGATGTGCTTCTTTCTTTTTAGGGGGCTTCGCACATCTAGCTTTACTTTTATACGCATAAATTTTTTCACGCCTCTTGTTACTATTGTAGCATCATGCTCTAAGAGTTTTCCAATGAAATTGCCCAATTGTCTTGCCATCCTTTCCAGCATAGATCCTATTGAGAGATTATGAATTTGGACCCAAAAATTTGAAAATATTAGGGGGACTTGAATCAAATCTTCCTCTTTTTCCAATCTATGAAAAAGAATTAGGTGTCTATTAAAAAACCAGGGGATCCCATCTGTTACTCTTTTGAGATCCAACTCATTAAAGAACTAAAAAAAGACCCTCTTCTCCTCGATTTCTATTATACAAACACCTTCAATAGGGTGCCAAAGTTCAGCAAGAACGTTTCTCATTGATGGAAAGTGAACCACATTGCTTATTAGGACCCTCCCTACCAAACAGAGATTGTAATCTTATTCGCTTTCTTTTTTATCCTCTTGATCGTGGACTGGATATTCTTCCTCGTTGGTAATATTGAGATTTGCCAACTCTTCCTCCATGAGTTTTTTTCAATTGAAACTACTTATGGAACTTGGGTGTATAAATATAACTTGATTGGATTGGCTAACCGGAGGAGACTCTCCAACTCTGCTACTGTCGGCAGATGAAAAGAAACAAGAGAGAAAAAACCCTAAGACTACCTACTACCTGAGCTGACATAAAACTTGTGTTTTAAAACTTAATAAAAAGGTTCAAAACATCAATATTAAATTTATTTTCTTTATTTTTGAATTGTTAAATCTATTTTTAAAAGTTTGTAATAAATTAATAATTTATCAAATTAATTTATACATTTTTATTAACAATTGTAATTATTATTTTATAAAGAACATTAATTTTTATATTTTATAATTAAATTTAATTATTATATGTTATTTAAGTAAGGTTATAATTAGAAAATTTATTTAAACAAATCATTTACTTTACTTTCCACAAAGAGAAAATGTTAAAATTACTTTCCTTTCCTTTCCTTTATTTTATTAATTTTAACTATTCAAACAAGAAATAAATATTTCCTTAAACTTTCTTTAACCTTCCCTTCTCTTCCTTATGTTTACTTTATTTTTAATTATCCAAACATAGAGTTAAAGATATATCATTTACACTATATTTTGATTGCATTAAAGTTAAGTAAAGGAAACAAAAATTACATCAGTTCACTTATTTGGCTAATTTCTTTTATTTGAGTAAGGGAAAATAAAGGGAGTTGAAATTCTCTTACTTCCCCTTTAGTTACTTTGTTTTAATTATCCCAATTTGAGGAGAAAGTTAGGGAAAGGGAAGTGAGATTACTTTTAAGATGTGAAATTACATTTTTATCCTATTAATTTTTTACATGAGTTATTTTATAGAATGACATAACTGGAAAAAAGAAATTATTATAATCAACCATTTCCTTAACTTGCCACCGTTTAACCAAACAAAAATTGTAAATATTCTACTTTTCAAAATAATATCTACCCAAACAAAATAAACATACATAATACCATTTATTTAACATTCATTTCTTTTTCTTTATAATTATTTATCCAAAAATAGGGTTAATGATAGAGTAAAAATAATAAAACTAAATCAACTTGAGAGTGATTGTGATTTATATCAACAACATTGTTTAAATAAATTTTGAGCGTAGTATAGAAACCAAAGTTAAAACTTAACCATTCTTATATAAGCTAAAGAAAAAATATGATGTCATGCCACTTTGTCACCTTCAAAGTCTCTCTCTTTTTCCCAAGATGTTTATATATTGTTAGAAAAAAAAAACAGTTTTAACCTTTCAACTACAAATAACTTTTTTATTCTTCAACACTTGTCTGCATACAAAAGTTATGATAGTAAAATAATAAGATAGCTATAACATGTAATTATGTAAATTATTTGGACTAACTAATTTCATTGTAAAAGTAAAGGGCCAAGTTATGTCAAATTAAAATATAAAGATTAAATATCAAATGTGAGCGAAGTAGAGAAATCAAAATTGTAATTTTACCATTATCTTTTTTCTTTTTTGACAAAAAAATTACCATTATCTAATAATGGCTAAGAGGGGGGGGGGGGGAATCATGTCATTAATTAGTCCAAATAATTAGCACTACTAATAATTTTCGTAGTTGATGTGGATTTTTTAAAAAGACTTATTCCAACTCATCATGCCAAAATAATTTTTAAAAATAGTATTTTTTTTTTAAGATTGCAATTTTTTATCAAAGTAGTCAATAATATTAACTATTTAGACTAAAAATTATTAAAAACAGGGACAAAATTATTATAAAAATTCAACTACAAAAATTAAATCTTAAATTTAGGCTTAGTAGAGAGACCAAAAGTTATATTTGACTAATTTACTTTAAAATGCAAAAAATGAAGAGAAAGAGCAAGCACGTCTCAAGATGGGAACCTTCTTTTATATATTATATATAACTTATATCAATAAGATACTAAATTAACATGTAAGTCAACATAAGAACCAATTTTTTTAAATGCATAATTTAAAATTAGAAGTAAAATTAAATAAATAATTAAATTATTTTAAATGTGTTGTTGACCAATCTTTATATATATATATATATATATATATATATATATATGTCATTAAACCAAATAAATTTAAAAAAACTTCAAATGTAACATTAAAAATAAAATAAACATCGTATAAAAATACATATTTAAAATATACATTATACTAATTATTAAATTAAAAATAACACAAAACTTTTTTTTTTTTTTTGTCATTTCTTCTTTTTCTTCACATTCTTCCTGTTTTTCTTCTTTATCAGTCACCTCTTTTAAAAGAAAACCCCCTCGTCAAATGCTCAAACACCAACATCTACAATGTGTTCCTTTATTTACTTCTTATAAGTATGGATGTTACCACGGTTCGCATTGGATTAATGGGTTTTTTATTAAATTATAAAGTAAATTTGAAATTTATAATACGTTTTAAGTTTATATGCATAGTTCGTATATTTATAATTTAAATTTTACATTTTTATTTTTAATAATTTAGCCTCTCTACTTTTTAAATATAAAAATTTAAGTTTAATTGTTAATACCATTAAATTTTTTCATTAAATTTGTTGGAATAACATTGCAACGGATGTAAATTTAATTGATAATATACTGATAATATGTTGATAATATACTTTTTTATTCCACAAGCAGTTTTAAAAAATTGACATGTGTCTCTTTTTTTAAAATATTTATTTTTTAATATTTTATTATATCCCTATAAGACACTTGTTAACCCCTTAACCTTACTTGAGGAGTCTAAAATTTCACTGGCAGTGTACCAAATAATTTCTTTAACTTTAATGGTGTTAATAATTCTTAAAAATTACATCATCATTTTAATCAAAGTAAAATATTTAAACTAATTAATGACATTGTAAAATTTGAGGTATCAAATTATATCAAGAAATTGAAGTATAAATATTAAATCTTAAATTTAAGCGTAATATAGGGGCCAAAATTGAAACTTGACCATTATTATATCATCTATAGAAAAAATATAGTGTCATGCAACTTTGGTACGTTAATGATCTTTTTTTTGCCAAGATGTTTATATATAATTAAAAAAAAATCTCTTTAACCTTTCAACTAAAAATAACAGTTTTATTAGTGGACACTTATCAACATATAAATGATAAGACAGTAAAATAATAAGTTAACTATCACATATAAATATATAAATTATTTGTATTAACTAATTCCATTGTAAAAATAAAAGAGCAAATCATGTTAAATTAAAATATAAAGATTAAATATTAAATGTGAGCATAACAGAGAAGTCAAAATTACAATTTTATCATTATCTTATAATGACTAAATATGGGGAAACCATGTCATTGTTTAATCCAAATAATTAACACTTTTAATAATTTTTGTAGTTAATATGGATTTTTTTTTAAATGACTCATTCCAACACATCATGTCAAAAAAAAAAATTTGTGGGAATAATAATTTTTTTAAAAAATCACATAAAAAATTTTATTAGAGCAATCAATAATATTACTTATTTTGACTAAACATCATAAAAATAGGGATCACATTATTATACAAATTCAAGTATAAAAATTAAATATTAATTTTAGACTTAGTAGAGAGACTAGAGGTTACATTTACCCAATTTTTTATAAAATGCAAAAGGAAAAAAGCTAAACACGTGTCAAGATCCTTTTATATATAAGTTGTATGAGTAAAATTTTAAATTAACATGTGAGTCAAGGTAACATCCTACCTTTTCAAATACAGAGTTTAAATTAAAATTAATTAATTTTCTAATTACAATAATAATGTAAAATCTAAATAATAAATACGACTAGTATAACTCGAATTCAAGTCACACCTGGGACAATGAACATCTTTAACCATCAAGCCATTATATGGGGTTGACCAATCCTTTAAATATACATATATGTAATTAAATGAAATAGATAAAAAAAAAACTCTTAAAATGTAACATGAAAAATAAAATAAAAACCACATAAAAAACATCAATATTTAAATTATACATTACCAATTATTAACCTAAAAATAACACAATCGTTTCTTCTTTTTCTTCACGTTCTCCCTAATTTTCTTCTTCATCAGCCCCTTCCTCTCATTCTCAGGTAAAAAGAGTATACTACTTGTCAAACGCTCAAACCTTAACATCTATTACTTCTTTTATTAGTTTACTATCACTCTTCACATTCAATTAATTTTTAATTAAATTATAAAGTAAATTTTAAAATTTAAAATATACTTCAAGTTTATGCACACTTCGTGCATTTATAATTTAGTCTTTATATTTTTATTTTTAAGAATTTAGTTATTTACTTTTCAAGTTTAAAAATCCAGTTGTAAACACAATTAAAATTTTCTGCTAAATTCGCTAGACTGTCATTTTGGATTTTTTTTTTAAATACTCACATAGTAACCATATAACAAAAAAAGTACATTGCAATAGATGTGAATTTAATAGATGATTTTGAATTTGAACATAGTATAGGAACCAAAAATGAAACTTGACCATTATTATATAATCTACAGAAAAAATACGGTGTCTTGCCACTTTGCCGCGTTTATAGTTTTTTCTTGTTTTTGCCAAGATATTTATATATAGTTGAAAAAAAAATCATTTTTAACCTTTCAACCATAAATAAACCTTTTTATTCTTGAAGACTTGTTCGGAAACAAATGATATGATAATAAAATAATAAGATAACTATTACTTAAGTATATAAATTATTTGGACAAACTAATTCTATTTTAAAATTAAAGGATTAAATTATGTAAAATTTGAATATAAATATTAAATAGTAAATATTAAATGTGAGCATAGTAATGAAAGTGCAACTGTAACTTTACTTCACCATTATTTTATAATGATTAAAAAAGGGAGAAAAAATTATCATTAGTTAGTCCAAACAATTAGCACTATTAATAATCATCGTAGTTGATTTAGATTTTTTTAAAAAGACTTATTCTAACTCATCATCTTAAAATAATTTTTGTGTTAGAATAGTATTTTAAAATAAAAATTCATGTAAAATTTTTTATCAAACTACTCAATAATATTAACTATTTGAACTAAACATTATAAAAAAAAAGGAATAAATTATTGTAGAAATTCAAGTGTAAAGATTAAATCTTAATTTAAGTCTAGTAGATGGACCAAAAGTGATATTTTACAAGTTTTCTATAAAATGGTAGGAAAAAAAAGAAAAGAAAATGGCGGAACACATGTCAAAGGACCTTCCTTTTATATACGCTAGTATGGTCCCACCCATGTTTTGTGTTGGGTTAGTTATTTATTTGTGTCAAATTATAGAGTAAAAATATATTTTAAGTTTCTATATACTTCATACATTTAGAATTTGATCACCTACTTTATTTTAAAGAATTTAACTCCTCTATTTTTCATATTTAAAATCCACTTTCAAATGATATATAACTGCGTAACATTTTAATCGAATAGTTAATGATATTAATTATTTAGGCTAATTAATGATATAGTATAAGGATTAAATATAAACTCTTAAGTATAATAGAAGGATCAAAATTGAAAATTTACCCATTTTTATAATGCAAAATAAAAAGGACAAAAGCAGACAACATAGTTCATAAATGCCCTTTGGACCTTTGTTTTATATAGAGTTATATTGATAGGTCATAGATGATTAGTTTATAGATATTTATATATTGTTTTAAAATATAAATATACATAACATTGATAGGTCATAGTTTCATCTAATATGGCAACGAAATTGTATTAATTTATACAATTATAGTCGATAAAATATAAAACATTTTATTCATACAAATTAGAAACCAAAATGGAACAAATTCTAACCAAACCAAATATATAATATAAATGAAAGTAGCAATTTTGTGTTACCTAACAATGGTAGGACCATCCAACCAAATTTGTTTCACCAATACGCTATTACTATAGAAAGTTAGCCCACCAAACTTACAGCACTCTCCCATTCCAATCAATATCAATCATTAAACTTTCAATTTTTATTTAACATTAAATTTTCAATATTTACTCTCATTTTTATTCCTAATTTATATTATCTTTTGCCTTATTTATCAATATTCATATTATCACCGATTAATAATATTACGATGCCAACAAAATTAAAAAGTTTAGTGTATAAATTAATTTAAAAAAAATAAACTGATAGTGAAAATCATTATTTACAATATAGATGTGTGTTTTAAAATAACATAAAATAATAATGAAATGTATAGTTTGAAATTAACTAATAATAACATAGAAAATAATGTTTTATTAATTTAGTTGGCATGGACTCAAATATCACTTTACCTATAATTTTATTAGTTTTTTTGTAAATAAAAATGCTAAAATACCCTTAAATAATATAACCTATCTTAATTATAAAAAGATGTTTATGTAATTTTCCTAATCGAGTCGGTGCCCAGTTGACTCGTACCACCAACTCAGTTAGGGGCTTAAATAATAGTAAAGATATATAATTGATGGAGGTAATAGAGTGTGCATAATAAAATTAAAAAAAAAAAGTATAAACGGATACAAATAAGCTTTGATTAAGAGTAAATTTAAGAGGTATTTGTGATTTAGTTACTCTGGCAATACATTATCCAATAAATTTGATTTATAAAATTAGTAATTATATATAATAAGTAGTATATATAGGTTAATTAATTTAGTAGAATTATGGTTATTTGTCAAAATGGTGAGGCAACCAACTCCCATATGAGATTGCTAACCAAACTCTTGAATCACAATAAGCAAAGCCCATATATTCTGACAATTCCCTTCCTCACAAAATTGTTGCTACTTTACATACTACATAATATATTTTACATTCATTCCAGCAAGTGGATTTTATATAAGATTATTATTCAATGTATTTTAAGTTTTTTTAAAAAAAAAAATCACAAATAGAGTTTTCTCTATCGTTATAATATTGGGTGAGGAAAGAAAATGACCTACTTTGAATTTGTATTTTTAAACGTTGTTTTAATCATTAGTCTAAATAAATTTTAAAGTTTTATATTTTTAATTAAATCTACTAGAAAGCACTCATCATTTTAAGAATGCTTGTGAGATTTTTTCTATGTTTCACAATTATCATATTTATAAACTCTTTGTATATATATTGATGATTAGAACCCTAAAATCCCCTCAACCACCAAGAAAAGTGATTGTAAAAGTGGCGAAATCTCAACCTCTTTGTACAAACAAGTTGGCATGTCTCACCTCTCACTTTAGCCTACATCTTCTCTTCTAAGCTATTAACCCTAGTCTTATTCCATTTTCCCCCATATCTACTCCTCCATTATTGTCTCTCAAGCTACTTTGCTTTCACTGTGTTTTAATCTTAATAATGATCTAAAACACCATTCCCCACTTTCCAATCTTATATAAGTTTCCTTCATCTCACCAACCCCACTTTGTCATCAAACCCTTTTGGATTTCTATGGCTTTACTCTATTCTTTATGTTGTGTCTCATTTTCGGCACTGGTGATAGTCGCATTGTACGTCTCGCCGGTGGTTTCGACGTCGAGGCGAGTGTTAGGAGATTACGGTAAGCTCGAAAACGGGTTTAGGGTCACGCTCAAGCATGTTGATTCAAGCAAGAATTTAACCAAATGGGAGCGCATCCGACGTGGGATAAAGCGTGGGAATCACAGGCTGCAGAGGTTGAACGCCATGGTTTTAGCAGCCAGCGGTGATTCGGCTGAGGTTCAAGCTCCTATCGTTGCTGGGAACGGCGAGTTTCTAATGGACTTATCGATCGGGACTCCACCGAATAGTTACTCTGCGATCTTGGACACCGGGAGTGATTTAATATGGACTCAATGCAAGCCTTGTACCCAATGTTTCGATCAATCTACCCCGATCTTCGACCCGCAAAAATCTTCGACGTTCACCAAGTTGTCATGCTCGAGCGACCTATGTGAAGCACTTCCGCAATCAACATGCAGTGATGGGTCATGTGAGTATCTCTACACATACGGCGATTACTCCTCGACGCAAGGGGTCATGGCAACAGAAACATTCAAATTTGACAGTGTATCGGTTCCGAATATCGGATTCGGGTGCGGAGAAGACAATGAGGGGGACGGATTTTCTCAAGGCGCAGGCCTCGTAGGGCTGGGGCGTGGACCCTTATCATTAGTTTCACAACTAAAAGAACCCAAGTTTTCATATTGCTTAACCGCCGTGGATGAGACCCAGAAAAGCCTACTTTTGATGGGGTCAATAGCAAGTGCAAATGAATCATTAGGTGAAATGAGGACCACTCCATTGATACGTAACCCATCCCAACCTTCTTTTTACTATCTTTCACTCCAAGGAATCACTGTGGGAAGCACTCGCTTGCCTATCAAGGAATCAACTTTTGCACTCGAAGACAATGGCAGCGGCGGTGTAATCATCGACTCCGGCACCACTATCACGTATCTCGAACAAGCTGCTTTCAGCGTGCTGAAAAAGGCATTCATCTTGGAAATGAAGCTTCCCGTCGACACTTTGAGTTCAACGGGGCTTGACCTTTGCTTCACCTTGCCATCAGGTTCAACTCAAGTTGAAGTACCTAAACTTGTATTCCATTTCGACGGAGCGGATTTGGATTTACCGGCAGAGAATTATATGATCGCGGACTCGAGCTCGGGGGTAATTTGTTTGGCGATGGGAGGCTCGAGTGGGATGTCGATCTTTGGCAACGTTCAACAGCAGAATATGTTGGTTGTTCACGATCTGGAGAAGGAAACTGTGTCCTTCATTCAAACACAATGCCAAAATATATGAACTTATTCATGGCATTAAGTTTCGTTTGTGTGTTAAATTGTCACTTTTTTTTGTCTTATAATTTGTTCCAATTTCATATATACAGATGTAGATTAATGTTAAAAATAAATTCAATGGTTCTTGTTTGAATTTGCTTATTTTAGTCATCGATTAGATGGTAAACAAATTTCGTTGGATACTTACAAAAATCATAAAACTTCGGTCTAACAAATATAAATCTAAGTTATAAATATCTAAAATATGAATACAATAAATAATTTTAAAGTTTAAGTCGATTGAGTCTTAATTTTATTGGCATATGGATTCGAATGCACTCAAATGTATTATCCTCCTATTTATTGGTTGGGAAAAGGTTATGAATACTTATAAATATTATGTAAAAAAAACAAAAAAAACAAATATAATTAGAAGTTATAATGAAATTATTTAAAAATAAAATTTTAAAGTTTAAACCAAACAATATTAAATTTTTATTAAATTTCTAAATTTTGCTGTTCGATATTTTTATTTATTTATTATAATTTTGAATCAGAGAAAAGAGTTGTAATTATATTGTATTATAGTGTGATGATGATGGAAATTTTTGGAATAATATTTCTTATTTTTTGCCTGTAAGTATTTAAACAATCTCCTTTGATTAAAGTAAATTTGATTTATTATATTATAATATGAAACGGCTTGGAGAGGGTAGGGGTAGGGATAGAAGAATTGAAAAGTGAGGATGCACTTATTTTACCTTTTAAAAATTTTCTCATGTTTTTTGTGTGTAAATTAAACTGACATGTTCTAGAATGCCAGTCTTAATTACAGTCTTATATTAAATTAAAGCATTAAAAGGTTAGAAAACTCAGTTTATCCCATGCCAATAAAACTGACTATTGCAAAAAGTAATACTAAATCTAAATCATTAGTTCATGTTCCTATATAATAAATGATGACAAGAAAATAATTATACTAGTACTACCAAATTCATATTATTTTTTTTCTCATCCCATTACTTAAGGTTAAATTCTACTATCAGTCCTTATACTTTATAAAAGTTGCTATTCAATTCTTGTATTTTAGTTTGGTCATTTTTAATCTTTGTATTTATTAAATTTTAAAATTTTAATCCTCATCAAATGATAACAGTTAAATTTATTAAGTTATGCTATTTTCAAAATCTAATGCAACAAATATATTATCAAATGTGTAATGTCATGTCAGCTTGTTTTTTCTACATATTACTCACTAAAAAACCAATTAATGTTGAACTTATTTACCAAGCTTAAGAGACTTAAGTCTGTCTTGAAGATGCTTAATATTGAGGCTTTTGGTAATATTTCTGCTTGAGTTAAGTCTAAGGCTATGGAGTTGGAAAGCTTGTAGCTTGCTTTGTTGCAGGGTGATCGAGCTAGAGTTGGTCATATTGATCAGGTGAGAGCTGGTCTTTTAGTTTTGCAAGAAGTTGAAGTATTTTTTTTTTGGTAAAAAGCTCGAGCGCAGTGGATTAGGAAGGGGAATCAAAACACTAAATTTTTTTCATAGTACTATTGCAGTTAAGAGGAAAGCACATTGTTACTTCTCTTTTTTGATGCAACTGGTAACCTGTTGGAATCTTTTGATCAAATTTCTATAAAGGCTTTGATGTTTTATCAAAATCTTCTTGGTGCATTTGATTCCAATGTTGTCGAGTGCCCAGATTCTTTGCTTCAAGAATTATTGCCTAAACTGACTGATGACGCTCATTATATTTTGACTAGTTCTATTACCAATGAGGAGATAAAGACAACTATTTTTGGGCAGGGGAATGAGAAAGCCCCTAGTCCTGACGGTTTCACAGCTTTCTTCTTCAAATCAGCATGGGGTATAGTGGGGCCTAATTTTCTTGAGATTGTTTAGTATTTTTTTTTTTTTTGCATCCTCCACTTTATTAGTTGTCTTTAATGCTACTTCAATTTCCTTGGTTCCCAAGTTTGATAATCTTGGCTATATGAAAGATTTTCGGTCAATTTCTTGTTGCAGTTCAGTTTATAAGTGGATAACCAAGGTTTTGGTTCATAGAATGACTCTTTTTTTTTTTTTTTTTTTTTGTTTTGATTTTTAATAGTTAGAGTACCTTTGTTAAGGGTCATAGCATCACTGATAATACCATGTTGGCTCATGAGCTAATGTGAGGGTAAAGTAGAAGGCATATTTCTCCTAGATGTGCCTTGAAGTTAATCTTCAAAAGGCGTTTGATTCTTTACACTGGGTTTTTTTTTTCTTTCAATGCGTAGAGCTTAATCGTTCCCTGAAAAGTTTTTAAAGGGGATTGAAGTTTGCTTAACTACTCCTCAGTTCTCTGTCTCCCTTAATAAAAGGCTTGTGGGGTTCTTTCGTAGGAGGATAGGTATTAGGCAGGGACATTCTCTCTCTCCCTACCTCTTTGTGCTTGCAATGGATGTGTTATCCAGGTTATTTGATGTTGCTGCCACAAATGCTCTCTTCAAGTATCATTCCAAGTGTCTTCGAGTGCGGTTGACCATCTCATATTTGTTGATGATCTTATTTTTTTCTAAGGGTATTACTAATTTGTTGGCTGGTGTTTATTGTATTATTGAACAATTTTACTTTATTTCTGGGTTGTAACTCAACGCCTCCAAAAGTGAATTATTTGTTGCTGGGGTGCCTCAAGAGGAGTTGACTCTTATGACTTCTTGCAAAAGGCTTAAAATTGGTAGGCTGCCAATAAGGTTTTTTGGTGTTCCTCTTGTTTCTTAAAAGTTGTCTTGGTCTGCCTATGCTTTTTAACCAATAGGATTCTGGACATGATTCAAATGTCGTCTACTAAGCACTTGAGTTATACTGGTAGGTTGCAACTCATTAAAGTTGTGATCTTTAGTATGCAAACGTATTGGAGTCGTCAATTTCTAATGCCTAAGAGTGTTCTCAAGAAGGTCTGTCAATTCTGTCTTAGCTTTTTTAGAAAGATAATGCTGGCTCAAGTCGAGGGGCTTATGTTTGTTGGAAGGCGATTTGTTTGCCTAAACCTGAGGGGGGCTTGAGACTAAAAAATGTAGTATAATGGATTTAAGCTTGCATTTTGCAACTTATCTGTGCCTTGCTTGCAAGAGACGAGTCTCTTTGGATCGCTTAGGTTAATGAATATGTGTTAAAAGGTAGGAGTTTTCTAAATGTGGCTCCTACTTCGATGATTAGCTGGAATTGTGATTTGCCACAATTTGTTGTTGCAAATTAGACTATTTTTGGAACTTAATGAGCTTGATTTGAAGTCGTTTTATGTTATTTTGTTTCGTTTTCCATTTTAGTAGCTTAGATTTAATTATTAGAAAAATAAGGATTTTTATGCAATTTTTAGCAATGTAATGACCTGACGAGCCAATACGGGCCTAGTGAAGGACTAACAAGCCGATTTAGTATGCAGGAGACTATTTTCAGGTTAAGAATGCAAAGGACAATGGCAGCGTCGTGACTAGACCTATTCATGGTCCGAGCCATCTTGCTTGGCCCGAAGGCCAGCTCAAAAAATGAGAGGGTTTGGATAAAAATATTGGCCCGAAAAATAGGCTTTTGAAAAAAAAAAGGTCTGTTTAGAAAATAGGCCCGGCCTCGGGTAAAGCTTTTTTGGCCCAAGTTTGGTCAGCCCGACTCGAATATGAAAAAGAAAAATTGTTGGTTTTTTACTTTTTTTGCTGCTTTTTTATTGTTTTGTTGCTATTTTCTTATTGTTTTTTTCACTATTTTGCCACTAGTTTACTATTATGTTGCTACTATTTTGTTGTTTTGGTTTGGATATTGTATAACTCTTATTTTCTTATTAATTTTGTTACTATTTTAGAGGCATTTTCTTGTTAAGTTGCACCTATCTTAGTGTTATTTAAGTATACATATTCTTTAATTTATTTTCAATTTGTTGGGAAACATTTATTTTAATATTTTTAGTATTTTGATGTACTATATTTGTTTAAAAAATTATATAAAAAATAATATAAAAAATTAATACGGGCGGGCCGAAATTAAATTATGGAAGTCAACAAGAGTTTGGAATAAAAGACGAGGAAGAATTGAATATTGAGAAATGTGCCCACATTGTAGTAAACATGTAACTATTTTCTATTTATTTGAACGATGAATGAATAAATAAATTTAATTTCACATTTTACTATTATTTATTTTGTATTTATGTCTTTTATATTTTGCATGCATAGCGAAATTGTGACAAGCAAATATTAGCTCATTGATTGTCTAATGTTTAAACTGAAGATAAGTGACATTGTAAATAACATTTACATTGCGAGAAAGACAACTTACTTCAGTAGATAATCTAAATGATTCCGTAATCCCATAAAAGAATCAAAGTGAGCATTTGATTCAAATACTGAGAAGGATTATTATGTTGTCTATAATTCTAATTGGGGAGATGGCTAGTCTTGGCTATTGGAGCAGTTGACTCCATGAATAGAGACATAGATATATTCATTGGTAGAATGATACACTAGACTAGACCCAAGATGAATTAATTCTGAATCCGTTTGTGAATTAATTCACTTGTGACGTTCATGGTGTGGTATACCTAAACCCTAAGTTAGTCGTTGACCATGCATATGCAGCTCATGTGCTTTGATATAAGTGGAGGCTAATGCTCTAAAGATGATCAAGCCCATAGTCGGTATGTTGGGTACATGACTTGTGTATGGCATGGCTTTACTAGCAACATAGGAATTCATAGCTCAATTAAAGAGTTAATGATACATTGTGTGGATTAATAAATATGGAACGTGGCCACGGGTTGCTTGTCCTCAAACGAGTAATTTATCATAGTCATTTGTTTATAGTGGTCATATTAATTATTAACAAGACACAATGGTGACAATGAGATAAAATAGGATTTTAATTCAGAGGAATCAAGGATATCATATGAGGGTAACACATACATGATGAGGTCATTGGATAAAACAGTTGAATGAATTACTTTTGTAAAGAGTATATGATAAGGAGTTTTCAATCATGATACTTCTTGTGGACTAACTCCATGATTAAGTAATTGCGAATTATCGGAACGATGCTTATAGACATAATTGCAATCACTAGAGTCTAATTGTATATTTGATACTTCTGCATTTGAATTAGAAGAAAATTCTATGATTTTGGGAATAATTTACTTCAGTCGATTTATTCGATGTGAAATTAAATTAGGTGGTCATAAGAATTTTTCAACTAGACAATTTGATTAAAGAATTTTCTTTAAAAAAGTAATTTGGAAAATCTACGTGATTTTTGGAAAATTAATTTTTATAAAGTAAAATTGAATTAAATTAATCAAATCAATTAAAATTAATATAATATTTTCGAAAGTTAATTTTCAAGTTAAACAATTAGCTCAATGGGTAATTGAACTTGAAAATTGGGCCCGGGAGCCCAAAACTAGACCAAGACCCAAAAACTGGTGAAACCGAGCTTGGTATGTGAAGTCGGGTCAACGGTCCAATTGATGGCTAGACCGGACCGGTCGGGTCGTCATTGACCTGGACCGAACTGGCTCGGGGTGCCGTAAGGGTGTCACACCTGCATCACCAAATACGGCGGTGCCGGTGGCTGTGACAGCGGCATCCCGGTGGCCAGCGGCGGTTGGTCGTCGGTGGTTGAGTAGTGGAAAAGTTACACTTCTACTGGGACTCTACCAGAGAATTTGATTTTAGATTAATTATTCCAAAAATAATATTATTTTAATAATTTAATATTTAATTTAATTTAATACTTATCTTAATAGTATTTTATTAATTTAATATTAAAATGATTATCTTAATATTAAAATTAATTTAATATTTATCTTGTAGATAAATATTTTATTATTTTAATAAGATTTAATATTAAATTTAATCTAATATTTATTAAGATAAATATTATATTAATTTAATATTAAGGTGATAGTTTAATCATAGTTGAACTCTCTAAACTCTCTCTATATAAATAGAGTCTTGGGTCATTATTTACACACACTTGAATTCAAGAGAAAGTTGTAGAGAGAAAATTTTCTAAAGAGATTATTCCAGAAAATTTCTAGAGATATTTTTCTGATTTACAACTTGACCCAAAAATTTAGAGAAATTGCAAAATTATCCCATTGGTAATTTTTGTGAAAAATTTTCTGATTCGAAGCGAGCCCGCACTCGGCATACGTGAGCTTGAGGAAAGCGGAGAAGATTACTTGGTCGAAGCATTCATCCTAGATGAATCGAAAAGGTACAATTTTGATTACGTGTTTTTTACTTTAGATATCACAACCAAAATCTTGTTCTGGAAAAAAAACTAAAACTCTGGTTTTTCCCTATATTTATTTTTCGTTGTGTTTTTACAAACCCCGTTTTTCCAGCAATTGGTATCGGGAGCCAGTTTGTGTTTTACCTATAAGTATAAACAGATAATCAAAATAAATTTCTCTACTTCTTGCATGATTTGATTACATAGAAAATGTCATTCTTTAAATCTTATGCATGTTTTGAGTTATATATGAGAATGGATGCGATATTATATATTTGTAATATAATTGTTTTTTGCTAAGGTTGTGGTTTTTAGGAAATAGACCGTGGACTATCATCTCCACGTAGGATTATTTTTTTAAAAAAAATTCATAAAATTTTTGTGATCCGGAGACGGACATAAGACTTAAATATAATTTTTCCAAAAGGAGTCCATGTCGAGTAAAAGATACGATGGCAGTTGAAGACCCAAGGAATGCCTTGTAGTGAAAATTTATGTCATTTTATTTTTCCATTTATTTTCTAGAAATTGAACCATTGAAACCTTGACTGGCAATTTTATTTCAATTACCTATCTCATTATATATATGTTTTATAATTGTTTATAATATTATGTAAAATTTTAATTGTGATATATATATGAGATGATCTAGAGTTGATCGATTAAAAATAAGAAGTGTGGTAATGAGAAAATACATGTGTTGTATTGTTATATTCACTTCTTTAGGTTATTTGATAACTGTGAGAAGTATGGTAATGAGAAGGTGCATGTCTAGGATTGGCTCTGGCTAAGAAAGCCTTGGTTTTTAAGTGGTTAAATTTGACTCACCTCCCTTTCCTGGGACCTCACCTGGTGCATAGTTCTCATTCACTTCTTCTGTTTTTCCCTTAAAAGAAAAACTGTGGAGAAACAAAATCATTTGTTTTAAGACTGATTGATTCTTATGAATTGATATTATAAAATTGTCATAACATGCTATGCATTTTTTGGAAGCATGTCATTTAGATTAGGTAAGAATGCCACTAGGACTATTGTATGATCATTCTTGAAATTTGGGATAAAAAAACCTTACATGTTTTTAAAATATTGAGTGGGAAAAGGTCCTTGAACAAGACTTACGGCCTCTATTGATGGTCCTTATGTGATAGCATGATAAAGTTTCGAGCCGGTTCCTACCCTAGCCGCACCCCAAGGTAAACTTTGTCATGTGGGTTCACTAGATAGGATTTCCTTTTAAGGACAACTAGTCATACATGACTTTCAGAGAGACTGTCCCAATATGACTCACAAATGAAATCATATTCGTGGTGGGTGTTGAGTCAATGGTTACACACTCAAGATCATCTCTTATTAAATAGTTCTCAATAAACGATATTTAAGCTAGAGATGATGGTTAAACATTAAACGAGCGTTAATTCGTGTAGAGTCTTGAGAATTAAGATTTACAAACTGATTGGATGTAATCCATGTTCTTGCTAGTTAATCATAGGACCCCAAGGTGACATGGTTGATGGGTGTGAGAATGATCGTAGCAACGAAATTTTTTTAAGGTTTTAATACAGGACTCATGCATCATACTTCATTCTTGATATGTTGCTAAAATGAAAAATATTTGCTTACTATAAAGATAGTAATTAGTGGATCTTTATTTTTTTTTTAGTTCAAATATGTCTCCTACTCTTCTTATTAGCATTCTTACTGAGAATAAATTAAATGGGTATAACTTTCGAGAACGGAAATGGAACTTGTTGATAGTTCTCAACTGTGAGAAACACAAATTCGTTCTTGACGAAACATGCCCTTCTGAAGTTCAGCCCAAAGCGAGAAATCGCTAGAGAGATTCTAACTCTATTACTTGATGTTATATTTTAGAAAGCATAAGTAGTGTGTCACAAAAGCAACACGAGAATTTACATACTACCAAAGAGATCATGGAAAATTTAGAGGATTTGTTCGAAGGACAAGCCGCATAGGCTCGACAATTCGCTATTACGAATTTGATGAATCCTTAATAGAAAATTGGCACTCTAGTCAAAGAACATATGCTTAAGCTTATGGGATATTTTGTGAAAATGGAGGACAATGGGACTGAACTAGACATGAACACGGAAATTGAAATAGTGTTCAAATCTTTAACCAAGGAGTTTGCTAGTTTTAGGGCCACTTAAAACTTGGGGAATTAGGCACTTACCTTGACTCATCTCATCAAGGAATTACAATCCTATTAGTTGATGCAGAATGGTGGTAAGCCGGTTTAGGAGAAACCTGAGGCAAACTTAACTACGGGCCCCTCGTCCTCTAAGGGGAAACAGAAAGCTAAGGGAAAGAAGAAACCGATTAAGTCTTCAATTCCACCTCGTGTGTACAGGAAAAAGGCTAAGAAATCAAAAGATCCTAAAAAAATCAAATGTTTCTTCTACAACAAGAAATGACATTTCAAATAAAACTGTAAGGAGTATTTGGATTACCTAGCCGAAAATGGCAAAGGTATGGAACTTTTTATGGTTGAAGCTTGCTTAGTGGAAGAATCAATTGACAATTGGGTTATTGATTCTGCACCACTAACCATGTATGTGCTTCTTTACAGGGGTTCAACAAAACGAGAAGTCTGTGTGACAAGAGCCTCTTGTTGCGGACTGCAGATGGGAGCTATGTTTCAACCAAAGCAGTGTGAGAAGTTATTTTACACTTTGATAATTTTAAGAAGATTTTTTTAAACAATGTGTTTTATGTACCTTATTTTAAAAGGAATTTAATTTCTAAAGCATGTTTATTATAATAGTTATACCATGACATTCAATAAAGATATTGTTATTCACAGAAATCATTCTTTAATTTGTAATGGATGGATGGAAAACAATCTCTACTTTATCAAACCAAATAACTACTTGATGTTTCAAATTGAAATAGTTAATAAAAAACTTAAAACTTCTCACTCTAATGAGGGATACTTATGTCACTTAAGACTTGGTCATATTAACCAAGAAAGAATCACTAGAATCGTGAGAGATGGTCCTTTAAGTATGCTTAAGAAAGTTAGCCATCCACAATGTGAATCTTGCTTAGAAGGTAAAATACTAAGAGGTCTTTTAATGCGAAAGGTACAAGGGGCCAGCCAACCTTTAGAACTTGTGCACACTGATGTATGTGGTCCCATGAGCATCAGTGCATGAGGAAGTTACGATTATTGCGTGACGTTTATCGACGATTATTCTCGATATGGATATATGTATCTAATGCACCGCAAAAGAAAAAACTTTGATAAATTTTGAGAGTTTCATTCAGAAGTGGAAAAGCAATTAGGTTTATTCATAAATAATATTCGGTTTGACCAAGGTAAGGAATATTTTTCTGATGAGTTCTTAGGATACCTCATAGAGAATGAGATTTTATCCCAATTGACTGGGCTGAGCACTCCAAAGCAGAATGGTATAGTTGAGAGAAGGAATAGAACCTTGCTTGACATGATTTGTTCAATGTTAAGCTATTCACAACTTCCTACTTCCTTCTAGGGATATGCGATACAAACGGCTTGCTATATTCTGAATGATGTGCCAACCAAGTCTTTTTGTAAGACACCTTATGAACTATGGCATGGAAATAAACTTACTCTAAATCACTTTAAAATATGGGGTTGTCTAGCACACATTCTGGATAAGGATACAAAGAAGTTGGATGCATGAACAGAATTATGCATGTTTATGGGATATCCAAAATAAACAAAAAGAGGATTATTCTACAATATGAAAGATAATACGATTAAAATTTCTACTTATGTTACTTTTCTCAAGAAAAGTTACATGGATAGCTTTAAGCCTCGAAGTAAAGTGGTACTTGAGGAACTTTCGGGAGTGGTAAAACAATCACCGAGTTCAATTCTAGAGAAAGTTGTTGAAAAACCTATATACGATCAAGAACATAGGGGAATCCATCATAGTGGGAGAGTTTCTAAGGAACCAGACTTCTTCATCTATGATTTTAGTATTTATAATATGGAAGCCAATCATGAGGATGATGATCCACTCACTTACGATGAGGCTATGCAGGACATTGATTTCAAGCTCTGAAAATAGGTCATGGATGTCGAGATGGATTCTATGAAATCCAATACAGTACAGGAACTCATAGACTTACTGATTGTGATTAAACCTATAAGGTGTAAGTGGATCTACAAGAAGAAGAGAAATGCGGAAAGGAAAGTGGAAACACACAAAGCTAGACTTGTAGGGAAAGGCTACACGTAGATAGAAGGCACTGATTACTTTAATAAGATTTAGTACTAAATTTAATCTAAAATTAAAGTGATTATCTTAATATTAAATTAAATTTAATGTTTATCTTATATTCTATTATTTTAATAAGATTTAATATTAAAGTGATTAAGTTTAATCATAGTTGAACTATCTAAACTCTCCCTATATAAAGAGAGCATTAGGCCATTATTTATACACTTGAATTCAAGAGAAAGTTGTAGAGAGAAAATTCTCTGAATAGATTAGTCCAGAAAATTTCTAGAGATATTTTTCTGAATTACAACTTGACCTAAAAGTTTAGAGAAATTGCAAAATTACCCCACTAGTAATTTTTGTGAAAATTTTTCTGATTTGAAGTGAGCCCACACTTGGTAGATGTGAGCTTGAGGATAGTGGAGAAGACTACTTGGTCGAAGCGTTCATCCTAGATGAATAAAAAAAGTACAATTTTGATTAAGTGTGTATTACTTTAGATATCACAACCAAGATCTTGTTTTGGAAAAAAAAAATTAAAACTCTATTTTTTTCCTAAATTTATTTTTCGCTTTGTTTTTCCAAACTCATTTTTCCAACATTGAACATGACCAAAGAAGTCTCTGATCCGATTGACTTAGTTGTAAACGTAGCAGTAAATGTAAAAGTAGACATAGCAGCAAATGTAGAATTAGAATTGACCATTGACATTAAGTTTAAACCGAGTTTGAATGAAAGTGTCGATAAGCCAATACATTTTCTAGCCAAAACTAAGGAGGTGCCAACCGGAGAACCTGACGAGTTCATCTCGTTCTCGTTTGATGTTGAAGGTAAAGCTCAGGTTAATAGAGCCTCATGTAACATGGAGGTGAAGAGGCTCGAGGTAATAATACCCCGAAAAATAATTTTGGGTTGGCTCAAATTCGACACTAAGTGGCTCATAATGTATATGTCACGACAGTCGAAGATAAGGCAACATCATTGGATTCAATTAAAGGTGTCGTTTTAGATACATCAATAGTGAAACAAATGAAGAATCAAAGTTTTGAGAACCAGCTAGAAGTTTATTGATGGCGATACAGATCGTCCCGAATCTGAAAAAAGGCTTCTCCTTTAAATTTAGTTTGTTTTTCATTTGTTCATTTTCATTTAGTTTATTTTAAATCCTTAATTATGTGTGTTATTTATTTATTCACAATAGTTAAGGAGCTTGTGAGGCGGAAAAAAATCAATGAATCAAAGAAATCAAAATATCATATAGAAAGACTCAAAAAAAAATTCGTCACTTCACGATGAGAGAAGTTGCATCGTCACGACGAGGAAACTCAAAGTCGCAACACAACTACAGGGTGTGCGACATGCCATGACGAAATAGCTGGGAGCATAAAAGTTATCGCAACATCGCAATAAGGAACGATCATGTTGTGACGAGTTGACTGCTATCCAATGTCCCGATTCCTTAACTGTCCAATCGACCCATGCAATTCTCTTTTCTTTTTTCCCACCATTCTTCGCCCTTTACAAACTCATCAACTCTAGTTTTATTTTATTTAGATATAATATTTTCTTATTATTTTTCCTATAGGTACTTTTTCATTCGCTTGAAGCACACAAATCTCGTTGTCGATACAACAACGAGAATTCAACCTTTTTAGGGAAGTTTTCTTGTTTGCACTTTAATTCTTTTACATTGAGAATGATGTATGTTCTAAAGTGTGGAGGAAGTACATAAGATTTACTTTGTGTTCTATTTGTTTTATTTAATTATTTAATATTTAAAAAATTGTGTTTCCTTTCTGTGTTGGAAATCCACACTTTAGAAGGCACTACATATTCAAGCTGAACTGGTAATGAGAGATGACCCAACTAACCTTACAGACTGTTTAAGACAAAATGGGTAATCTCATCTCTTATTTATATGTGAGCACATTAGGGAAAATATGCTAAATAAAGTGTGGGGGCTGCATAGAATTTTTAATTTTAAAAATTTTCATGGTTAGTTTTGTTTAGTTTTCGTAATATTTTTAGTCAAAATTTTTTCTTTTCTTTTATTGTGTGTTTTGTTTGTGCTCGAGCTTGTGAAATACAAGTGATTAGTTAGAGCATGTAAATAAGATTGTGTGAATAAACTGTAAATTTAGTTTGATATTAATCTATCATAATTTGATATGTCAAATTATGCTTCCTCATTATACTTAAGGAGCTTATTTTTGGGTAATTTCATGTCTTTTCCATAGTTCTTAGGTTTTCAATTGAATAAGTGTAAATGCCTATTTTTACTCTTTTTTTAGACCCAAAATGGTCAATTGTGCCATTAGGGGCCCTAACGTTCAATTGAGTGTTGTAGGTACTTGATAGAAGCCTAAAATCGTGTAAAAACATCACCAAAGTAAGGGGTATCACAGCATCGAAACATGAGAATCACAATATCCCAATTAGTCCCAAGATTATGGCATCCTAAAGTGGTATCGCCATATCCACCTTAGGTATCGCAATATCCATGTGACAAGGAACAACCCATTTCAAGACTGACAACGATATCGCGATATCACAGTAGCAAGAGGACAAAAAATTACGCTAGGGGTAATGTGTGTCTAGCCGAAGCACCAATCAGAGGAGGCTTGTTTAAGGGCATTTTGGTCAATAAATTAGGTCAGAATTTGTTGCTAAATAACCCAAAATTGGCTGAGAGAAAGGAGGCCATATTAGCTTAATTTTTTGCTGTAGTTTTTCCTTAGGTTATACTTAGGTTTTCTTCCCTATTTTCTAGGGTTTCTTAATTTAATATTCATCCTTAGTGTAATGTTTATTTTGCTTGCATTTTACTCTTGTTGTTCTTCTTCTTATTAGTTAAGTTAGTTATTACTTTTACTAGGTTTTTTTACACTTTTAGTCCATTTCTTTACTTGTCATGACATTTCAACCTTTAAGCTTGACCGTCTTTGGACGTATTAACCTCCAGAGTGTGAATATTGCAATAAAGTAAAGAGTTATGAGGCGGTATCCGCAAGTATACGAGTTGAGTTATAATATAGGTTTTACAATGAAGTAGGTGACTACTCTGAGGATCGTATCCTAAAAATTCGAGTACTAAATCAATCTTAACCTACATAATTAAATATCTAATTAATACTTTAAATCAGTTAGAGTACGAGAGTAAAATAAGAAATATGTTTAGGATTTGTAAAATAATAAAATGAAATAACATAAAAAAAAGAATTAAAATTGCAAGAGATAAAGATAGATAAAGTGAATCAAATCTGGGTATGGGTGATCAACTCACTTCGACAATCCCAATTAACTGCCGTCTCGGGTTCTTCGTCAACCAACTAGTCACTACCTTAGTACGATCTTCTGATCTTCCACTAACGTAACGAATCAGCAACAACTACTTATCTTTCGACCTCACAGTTCAGACTAGCTCGGGGTAAAGGTGTTCACGAATAGGTAATACCAATTTTGGGTTAATTCACACCTTAATAACTTCCCAGAGTTGTCAGGCCTAGGGTTTGTTTCACGTTCTTCCTTTTTCCAAACAGTTAATCAATTGAATAACCCTACAAAATAGTTAAGAGATCATACCTCCACTCACTAATCCCCCATATATGGATTAGTTCCTCATGGCTTTCGTAAACAACATTAAAAGAATGGAAGAATTAATTATAGGGAATGAACTAAAATAAAGAGTTTAAGAAAGCCTGATTGATATTGATGAATAGAGCGAATCCACAGAAATTGATCTTCTTTACAATTAGATCTCTTGAAGAAAACAAATAAACTAAAATTATAAAAACCTAAGAAAGTAAGAGAACGAATCTAAAGCTAAAGAAATAATTTAAGCTAATGGAATGATGTCCCATAATGTGTGTCAGATAGGTCTATTTATAGTCTTTAGGTAGTCGTCGTCCATAACCCTAGGGTAGTTGGCGTTCTTGAGCTTTAGGTTCAATTGTGCAGACCAAAATGCCATTGCTTCGTGTTTTAATCTCGTCACAAAGTTGATGTTGCGACACACCAAGACCTATGTCGTGACGTAGCAACCAACATGTCCCTTTATAGCCATCTCTAGGGGTATGTCGCAACACCCTCAGCCTATGTTGCGACATTGAAGGCAGGTTCTCACTTTCTCTATTCTGCTCTTTATGTTACGACATAACATCCAGTATAGGACTGAAATGCCTTTTAATGGTCTTGCACACTCACAAAGTATGTTAGCTCTCTCTTAGGCCTCATTCAGCCCTTAAGGTCAATAAAAGACTTGATGTGCACATTTTATTGAATGTAAGTAAAATTAAAGAAACTTAATTAAAACTTAACAAAAATTCTTATATTCAAGCTCCTTAAATGTGAAAACTAGTTTAATCTGCTATATCGAATTATGACAGATCAAAGCTTAATGTATTTCAGTTTCTTGTAGTTTAATCTATTAAAGACTTCACCTTTTATGTTTCTTAGTCTTCATTTTATCATTGAATGCTCATCTTTACTTTTCCTTCCAGTTTTATAGCTTAAAAAGCTAATTTTTCATCTTTCTCTTAAGCTTTATTTCCATGGTTGTTGTGTTTATTTATTTTATGTTTGTTAGCTTAGTTTTTAACATGAGTAACTAAACTCCTAAAGGGTTGATTGATGGAGATGTGGGTAAGCTAATTTTTGGTTAGGGGGCTAAATTGCAACAAATTAGACTAAATTGAATAAACATAAAAACTTAGGATTTATGACCCTAAGGGAAGATTTAGGCAAGTGAGATCGAGAGGTAATCTTCTTAAGGACCAATTCTTTAGTCCCAAGTTAGCCGACGAGATCGAGAGATAAACTAGACTAATTTGGTAAAGTTGAGACCGTGAGGTAAAACGAAAACACTTAGGAATTTAAGCTATTTAGAACTTTAATTAAATGATTAGTGAACCACATCAAAGTCAACCAACCACCATTTGTTAGTTATTTCTAAATTTTATAACTTTACATCCTTTATGATTTAGTCCTTTAGATAGTTCATCGATAACTTATGTTAATCATCTCACATTTTATGATTTTTCGTAATATAGATTTTAGTGATTAGTTGTTTACACTCCTTTTGTATGCCTCTAGTTAGGAATTGCTTAATCGACTCCTCCCTCGAGTTCAACTCCTTGGAATACTTCGTGTTCCATCAAAGCTATAAATATTACAACTGACGTTGTACGCTTGCAATTAAAATAGCTCTTCAAAATAGTTTTTTCAAAATCATTGATTTTAACGTGCACGTGCGATAGCGTTTAGATGCTAATTGATTCTAGGTTATTTAATTTTAGGTTTATTAGTTCGATTTATTACACTATGAATAGATTACAGTGTGTTAAGCATACCACATAATAAATGAATATAAAAATTCATGTTAATTGAATTAAAGGTTGTAAAAATTGATAAACTCGGTTAGTTGAATCTAGGTATTGACATACCTAGGGATGACCTAAGGCATTGTTTGTAGACACATTAGAACTAAAAAGCTGACCCATGCATGAATCCCTTAATACCTTATTTTGAGCTTAACTCTATTTGCTTGAGGAACCGTAATTAAAACCATGAGCCTATTTCATATTATCTTTATCTTTTTTCTTGGTGCCAGCATGAATTGAGGCGTCAGACCATTAATATTTAGGGTTAGGTAGATACATAACGGAGTTTTCAAAATAAAGAAAAAATATTGAGAGCAAAAGCTAAGGAACAGTGTAGTATAGTAAGTATCAGATTCTTGTAAGCTTGTGTTGTTGTGAAAACAAATCAGTGGAAAGAAAAGCTTCATAAAGGTTAAAGGTCAATCGAGAAAATCTTGAATAAATAAAAACAAAATGGAAAAAAGAAGAAGAGAAAAAATTCATTTTTGGCACAAAAGACTCGCTAAGATGAATATACTCGTTAATACTATATTATGCCTTAGGAAACGGAGAGAAAAGGAATGTAAGAGAAGTGGATATAATGTGGTGAGCTTAATTGGGACATTAGGGAAGTATTGAGAACAATATAATGTGTCAAACTATGTTCGTGCTTAACTCATTTTGTCGAGCCTATTCTTGAAATCCAAACCAACCTAAGCCACAAAACGTTATAAGCCTAAAAATCCTATGACTTAAGTGATACACTGCATGGATGAAAATTGAACTAGTTTTGAAAATTCTTACCACTTATATTTCTTTTAGCATAAATGTATATTTGTGTATTTGTTTTGATGGATAACTGTGCTTGACATTCTTTGATTTGTTTGCTTTGTAATTTATTGAACTAACCTATCTAACTCTAGAAATCATGAGTTAGTTACCTATCACGCTAGAATTACGTGTTTAGTCACTCCATCTTATTTATAATGTTTCGACCCAATCTCATGTAAAAAGCATGCTCAAGTACTTTAGTTATATTGTGTGTTTATCTTTTCTTTGTTTTTTATTTTTTTTATTTTTGTCTTGTTTGCTTGAGGACAAACAACGAGTTAAGTGTGAGGGAGTTTGATCTGCCACAATTTGTTGTGGTAAATTAGACTATTTCCGGCACTTATGATCTTGATTTCAAGTCATTTTATGTTATTTTGTTTCGTTTTTCATTTTAGTATCTTAGGCTTAATTATTAGCAAAATAAGTGTTTTTACGTGATTTTTAATAATGTAATGACCTAACGGGCCAATACGGGCCTAGGGAAGGACTAACAAGTCAATTTAGTGTGCAGGACATTATTTTCAAGCTAAGAATACAAAAGACAACAGTAGCGTCATGACACCGGCATGTGGTGTCGCAACACTGCACTTCGAAGCCAAGGAAGTCACCTACGGAGTACAGTATTGCTACACCGAAGCGATGGAAGGAAAAATTAAGCTAGGGGTGTTTCCATCTGCACAATGTAATTTTATTAGTTTTAAGGCATGTATTTAACCTAATTAGGGTAGCCATAATTGCCTATAAATAACAATAGTTAGGCTGAGTTATGAAGCTGCTTTTTTAAGGAGTCGACCTAGGGATTCACCCTAGGGAAGCGTCAAACAATATTTCATATTTTTAATTTTTTGTTTTCTTTCGTTCTTCTTTAGTTTTATTTTAGTTTTTTTTATGTTCGCTTAGTCAGAATCTTTCTATTCCGATGTGAAGACGATTATGAGTGGAGATTGTTCCGAAACCGTGCTTCAATTATTTATCAATGAGCATTCTCTTTTCCTTTATTCTTTTATTCCAGTATTTATATTTTTTTAAACTTTATCAACTAACATTTATATGAATATTGGGATAAAATCTTGTGCGCATTTTATATATTGCATGTTTCGGTTACAAAACTTATTAATTGATTAAGTAATTGTTCATCTAAAATTGAGTGTTTATTCAAGAGTACTTAGTACGTTAGGGATTGATGCCCCTGGTAGAATATCTAGACAGGTGAGGCCAAGAGGTTATGCTTTCGAGTATAACTTGTGCCAAGCGGTGAGACCGAATAGGTATCATTATGCTTAGGAAGAGAACTAAAGGGTGACTTAAGTAGTAACCCTTAGTGAAGATGAGACCGAAAGGGTATTCTTAGCTAAGGGTGGTAAATAACTCAATTGAAGGTAATCAGAGACTTAATTGATAATTAGGGATTTAATCAATCATAGATTAGGAACTCGCATCATTGATTCTAGGAATAGGAAATTCCATTAGGATATCTTAGGTTAGTTAAATTCCACTAGGTTATATTAGGTTAATTAATTTAATTAGTTTAATTAATATTTTAATTCTGCATTAACAATACTAATTCGTGACTCAATTAGATTAGTAATTATTTTCTGTAATTAATTGAATAATAAATTTCCTCAATCCGCAATCCTTTGGGTACAATCCTTAGAATACTTTCCAAGTTTTTCATTGTAAACAAACTATATTACAATTTGACCCAATACTTGCAGACATCGTTGCTTTATTTGATATCTTTTTGTTGTAGTATTTCTAGCCTAAACGGTCACACGTTTGGCGGTGATCAAACTGGTGGGGATGTTTAAGTTAAAGCCTTTGGTTTCTGTCACTTCCCAATGGTTTGCTAATGCTAAAGTGAGTACTTCTCAATTATTGGAGGCAATTCGGACTCGTGGTATGAAGGTGGAGCGATAGCATTTGCTATTGTTCCCTTTGCATATTCCCAAGCATTCTCTTATTGCTTGGATGGTCATTCTCAATAAGCTCCCTACTCGGGACCGCTTGCTTGATTTAGGGATTTCTTTTGATACTTGTTGCTTTTTCTATGTAGATGTTACAAAGACGCGTGGTCACATTTTCTTTGTATGCAGTTTTTCAAAGAAGGTGTGGCAATCGATTTTGCAACTTTGCTCCATTCATAGGGCTGTGTGAACTTGGAGACAAGAGTTAGCTTGGGCAATATTAAAACTTAAAAGGAAAGTCCATGCTTGTTATTATACTCAAGCTAGCTTGGAATGCATATTTGTATGTGATATGAAGGCAGAGGAACAAAAGGTATTTTAATGCATCTTTTGTCAAGAAGATTTTGTCTTGGTGCAAACTAAAGAGGTTGTCTAGGCTCGTTTAGGATGAAGACCAATCAGTAGAGCTAACCTTGTTAATACTTCACTTTGTGCTTCTTGGGGTATCATTGGTTAATTTGTTGTATAGCTTAAAATATAGTTACTGTACAGTGTTCTTTTGTAGCAGTTTAACTACTTTCTTGGATTAATAGATTCATCATTCGTCCCAAAAAAAATCCAGTTAATTGATTAATGACTGTCATTTATGTCAAGATTGAAATTTAAAATTTTAAAAAGTATAAAAACTTAAAACAATCTAATTGGAGAATATGAGCTAAATCTACAATTGTATGCATAGTACATGACTAGTTAACTACTACTATTTAAATACGGACTTAAATTTCAAGATTCAACAATTAAGGAATAAAATTGACTAAATCAAAAAAATATAAAAACTAAAATTAATCAAATTAAAGTAAAAACCAAATGCTGAAAATATATATTGACAGAGGCGAAGCCAGGGGTTGGCATGGGCCCCGGTCCCCCCTAAAATGTAAAATTACTTTTTAGGCCTTAAAAAATTTAAATTAGTAAAAGTAAAATTGCACTTTGGCCTCCCTAAAATTATAAAAAATTGATTTAATCCTTTACAAATTATAAAGATATAAACTACAAAAAATTAAAATTCCATCCGGCCCCTACTAAAAAAATTTTCTGGCTTCGCCCCTGTATATTGATTTTGTTTTTTTGGTCTTGCAACAAAAACTTAGGATTGACAATTGCAGGTCTTTTTTACCAAATAAATACTGAAAATGAGGTAATTATTTCTCAAAAATCATTTTTCGAAAACCAAATATGAAATTTACCTTGTTTTTTGTTTTTTGACTTGTTACTAAATGATAAAAATATATAATATAGTATTGGTTTAAAATGAGTAAATAATTAAAATATAACGTATAATATAATATTGTTAGTGTATAATAAAAGGAGAATCTTATCATCTAAATAATGCATACTTTTGTAAAATATTTCAAAATTTCTTTCTAATTCTATTCAAACATGCTTTGTTTTCTGTTTAAATCTCTGTTTTTTTTAATTATCATGCAAATGCAATAGTGTTGCAACAAGAATAGTAAAGAATTAAGGGCTTTTTAGGCTCCCAGCTATGATACTGTAAGTATCATGAACGAGTGATGTTAGAAGAACGAATTAAGAGACGCATAAACCTGGGACTTGGTTAAAATGCCACTTCTTCATCGTCTTCTCCTCTTCTTCCTGCGCTTTTCATGTTCATCTGAACTTGATGAATCCGACTCAGAATTAGCACTTTTGGAAGCGGATGAACTCAAGCTCCCAGATTCATCACTGGATTCTGATTCAGATGCCGGTTTCTGTTGCAGCATGATAAGTCGTGGCATGTTCTTCAAGTACTCACGTAAATTTTCTGTGATACCACCAAGCCCAATGGAAGTGAAAAAGTTTATGGAAAATCATGTATTCTTGGGATTATCCCTTGGGAAAATTGATTCGAATGAGTCCTGCATAGTAGGATGTGAGAGCCGCTCATTCAGTCTACGAATTCCGAGATGCTCTGACAGTTCCTATACCATTACCAAGTACCAAAATCAATATAAAAAAATCTTCCAATTACGAGGAAAATAAGTTCAAGTTTATTTCCGACACAAGATTATGCTTTCTAATGTTTCTCTTTGACTATCCAACTTAATTAATTTATCCTAACAGTTTAAATGTCGTATAGGTGGATTGTTTATCTATCACTTGAAATGTCTCATATCTGGACATTCTGAAAAATCAACATGTTAATTTTTCTTTTATATCATCTATGTACCAATTTCCAAAATGCAATATAACTATTTTCAATCAGTTACAGCACTTAGCATCTTTGTTCCATATAAACCGAGTCTAGGCAGCATAGAAGAGGAAAGAAACAGGTAAAACATCAGTGTATATGCTTTTAACTTACCTGGAAGAAAATCTTAATGAATATTCGGGAAGAAGAAGTTGTGTCCTCCTCAGTTAAGCGTATATAGGCGAGAACATGCCAAGGCAGAGCATCTGTTCCAAGTAAATGCGCAAAAAACTTTGCCACATTGCGTTTTTTTTTTTTTTTTTTTCAAGACGATGAATCGTAGAATACTGCTGAACAAAGCATTTATCAAAATTCTCCTGATAGACTGTTGATCATGCAAAACCGTTACCCCAGAAGACCATAATACCGAAGGTATGTTCTCTCCTGACTGCAGCATTCCAGGAGCATAATGCACAACTCCATCTGAAAAATCAAAATCAAGGCAACAAGTTTTTTAGAATGCAATAATTTGAAACAAGAAAGCCACTCCTCTAAACGAAAAGGAAGGCTATTAAGTTTTGTGAGGGGCAGAGAATTTCCTTGAGGAAAGACGCACACCTCTAATTGATCTATTAAATTACACTACCAACTTTATCATCTTACCTCTTGCCCTGGGTCAAGCTTAATTTTCAGCAGCTTGTGGCCAGCCTCCTCAAAATCTACACTGGACATGATTGTCAGATAGATTGTCCTCCGAAGATTTACAAGATTTGTCTCTGTCTCATCCTTTATTTTCATCTGCTCTTCATCTTTCTCATCACATTCATCCTCCTCCTCCTCTTCCTCATCACTTGAACCTGCATCTGAACCCTCTTCATCCTCGGACTCCTCACCAAGGATGGATTTCTTCAACTCTTAATATCACTTTTCATTCTCCAAGTATTGAGGATCTGGTTTAAAAATGTCTACAAGAAGGACAAATAAATGCATTCATGATGCATGCCAGAAGGAAGTAACCAAACATGTAGAGTTCATCAATAAAATATAACTACCAAAAAATGTAGCTGGAGGCATCTTGAAACATACCAATGGTTATTTCTGGATCGATCTCATCTTGGAGAGGTACCTCATGAGTTAATTGGTCATCTTCCTCAACAAGGTCTAGTTCTGGACGAACAGCAGGGTATCCCTGCAAATGTATACATGGCAAACAGAATTATAAGTTGTTCCTTTTGTTGGATACAAACGTATGCTCTGTCTACATCAGCATTTAGGTTTTTATTAATAAAATGTACAAGGATTAAGTACTCAGTTTTATGGAACTAAGAATAAATTACACTTTTGACTATAGTCCCTGACTATAGGACAGGGACTGCTTATATACTTCAACCTCTTAGCATGCCTGCATCATCATAAAATTATGGGATCTAAACTAGTATCAATCATAATCAGGAAAAGTACAACTACTGATTGAACAATACATCATGACTCAAACAGATACACTCACATGGAGACCTTTCGGTGAAAGATCCTGAAGTAATGAACCACACTCGGTAACAAAACCAACAGCCACCTCAACACTATCATCAGTAGGGTTCTCCAGCAAAACAGTGAGAAGTTCCAAAGCAATAATCTCATGAGCGACTTGCTGGTTTACAAGATAAGCTATAAATTTAACAGCAGCTAATAAATGGGGCTGCCCGACAAAAGAAATAGTCGGTAATGCATCCAACCAAACAAAAAGAGGGGTAACCTTTAGCAAATCATAAATAAAGCAGTAGAATGAGTGAAAAAAGGGGCAATTCCTAACCTTGCATTTTGCTTATATGCTCTTTTCAGCTGTAAAACAATCCTTCTCAACAATAAATCCCCCACTTCGGGAAACTTGGTATTAACAACAGCCACCAATGCAGCGAAAACATCAGTGAAACTTGGGGACGCCATCTGAGATTTCATACACGAACGACAAAATAGACCCCTTCCTCGAATAAGATTCTCAGCAAAGAGTTCCGAAACGATATTTTTTATGTTAGTAGCATTGACTTTGTTAACAAGCCCATTGATGCTTTTTCTAAGGGCATCTCACGTTAATCGCTGATACTCAACGCTGCTCTTATCCTGTGTCTCTTTCATCATTCTTGCTAATTTAAATGGAGGAATATAAATCCCTCCAGTCCTACCTAAATTCGCCGTATCACCATTCAAGTTAGTTTCTTGCGGAGCTGATTGTTTCTGCTTGATTTCTCCTTTTACTTTCTCCTTAAAACTATTATCATCTCTGTTTCTACTGCTTGGCTGGTTATTATTGTCTCTCCTATCACTTCCATTCTTGCCTTCGGTACTTCTACCGGACCTTCTTTCGTGATCCTCATCACCATCATCCGAAACATGCCGTGAATGACGGCGTTGATCACTATTTATGTACCTATCATTTTCAGATTCCGGCCGTCTATCATCACTTTTATTCTCACCTTCGGTATTTCTGCTGGACCTTCCTTTTCGCTTCTCATCATCATCATCCGAATCATGCCGTGCTCGACGGCATTGATCCCTATTTCTATACCTATCATTTCCAGATTCCGGTCGTCTATCTATACCTATCATTTCCAGATTCCGGTCGTCTATCATCACTCCTTCTGTGATCCTCCTCCTGATCATCATCCGAATCATGCCGTGAACGACACCGTCGATCCCTATTTCTATGTCTATCATTTTCAGACTCCAGCCGTCTATCATTACGCCTATCCCTATGTCCAATGTCGTGCCTATTACTTCTATCCCTTCCCCCCCCCTTTTATCTCTATTGGCTCGTTTGTCTTCTTCTGATTGATCAGACGGTTCAGAATTTCCATCCACTGTAGCTCTCCGCCTACTCTTATCGTTGTCGTCGTCATGAATTCTTTCTCCTGGACGCTTTCTATTCCTAATAGCACTCTTGTCGTCTTCTTCATCAGAAGATCCATTATCACCATGATTTCTTCCTCTCTCTCGTTTTTCCCTATCTCTATCTAACCTAGAATGCCTTTTACGACGACTGCGATTCCCGTCGCTCTTAACTCTCAAATGATCGTTGCTCGGTTCACTATATTTTCTAGCTATTGTTAAAAAAATTAAAATCAATTACGAGGAAAAGAACCGCAATCTTCAGCACGTTGACGAAGTGACCTTCAATAACAATAACGAAACAAAGAAAGGAAAAGGAAATATTTAAAAAAGGAAGGTAAAGGCTTGAGTAGAGAAATATGACTTGAGTTAGAGTCGAAACTCGAAACGGCTCAAACTCAAATAAGCGCGGCAGAGAGGAGGTGCTGTATTTCAAATAGAACTTATATGACAGGCTACTCGGCCCAACCAAGGCACGTAAGTGGTTTTTAAAGGGATAATATAACATTTAGTACTTGAACTTGTCAATATTTTTCAAATTTAGTTTCTGAACTTTTCTTTGTTTACATTAGTCCTATAACTTGGAAATTTTTTCCAATTTTGATCTGTAACAACTCGTTTTTAGTCAAATCGGAATAGTAGTTTCGGGACCACAAATTCAAGATCAAAATAATTATTTTATTAATTATTTTGATGTCTGCAGCATGATAGTAAGATTGTGTGAAAATTCCGTTAAGAAATTTTATTGTTTGAATGTTCAATTTGATAAAAAGGATTAAATCGCGTAAATTGTAAAACTTGTGTTCTATTAGCTAAAGGTGTCTAATAGTTATAGAACTTTAAAGTAAAGGTCCTTAAGTGGGAATTAGACCATTAGTATGTTAGTGTATTTATGAGATTGGTATTGTTGAAATTTGTTTTAAATTAAAAGGTTAATTAAGTAAATTAACAAATAAGTGATAAATAAATAAAACAAAACAATTTTATTATCTCTTATCATCTTCTCCAACCGAAACTAGGGTGTAAAGAAGCCATTTTTAAGCTTCAATATTCAGCCAAGGCATTTTTGTCCAATTAGGTATGATTTTTGTCCCATTTTTAATTATTTCTATGTTTTTGAGATCGTTGCAGCTTAATCTAGCTAGCCCAGGGACTAATTTGCAAAATTGTTAAAGGTTTAGGGTTTTTCCATTGATGAATGTATCTATATTTTGATGTTTGATGATAGAAAATAAATGGTTGTTGTTAGATAAACAACATTTGTTAAGAGAATTTTGATAAAATTGTCAATTAGGGATTTATTTGTGAAATGTGGAAATTTTGTGGTAGAAATGTGAAATAAATAAAAAATATAGGCTGCTATGGTAATAAGGAAAATTCAGTTAGCATGGGTAAGACTTAATTGCATGAAAATTGTGTTTTTATGAGCTAAGCACTAAATTGTAAAAATGTTAAACTATTAGCGGCAAAAGTGTAATTTTCCATAATATGATTTTTGGGCTAAATTGAATAGAATGATAATTGAATAAGTTAAATTTGATATTATATAGATCAAGAAAAATAAAGTTCAGATCTAGATCAGGGGAAAAACAAAGTATTGGACTAATCGATCCATTTCGTCGTTTTTACGATTGAGGTAAGTTTGTAGGTTAATAAACATTAATATAATTGTATTTTAAATATTTTATTATTGAATTAATTGTGAACATGACCTTACGGATATATTCGACAAAGATTCGGCAATGTGAAATCCCGATTGAACCTTAGGAATAGATTAGGATACGAATGACATGTCATTAGGGCTTATGTGTTTGGGTGTTGGTCCGTACGTCCTACCGGTGGCTGAGTTATCCGGCATGTGTTGCAGATTCTCGTCAACTTGTGTGAGCAGCACCGTGTAGCTATATCATGACCGTCATCTTGTGTGAGCAGACCCATTGATAGCTCGAGAGTGAGCATTATATGAGATATGAGATTGAGATAGCTTCGGCTATGTATTTGGCACTTAAGTTGCGAGATTCCAGGGTATCCGATATTATTCCAAATGGTTCAATAGGTATATCAAGGATATGGTTGAGTATGAAATTGATACGAGTTGATACAGGTATGTACATGAAACATACAAGCATTAAATTGAAAAAACTTGTGAATTTCATATCTAACCTTTTGAATGAATAGGTGATAGGTTTGTGGATCAATATTAGTTATGTTATAATATGTTAATTGCTTAAATTGTGTTTATATGGTAAGTTTTACTTTAAGCGTACGAGCTTACTAAGCTTACTCCATTTTCTTTTCCGTGTTTTATAGTGAATATCAAAGCTTGCTCGGATCTAGGAGTCATCGAAGATCTCATCACACTATCAAGCTATCATTTTGGTACTTTTGAACTTATGTATTTGGTTGTATGACATGTATAGGAATTTTGGTTATTATGGTATATATGTTGATAATGGATTTAGCCATGTGATTTGCTTATTTTGGTATATTTAGTGATGTATATATATATATGCAAATGGCCTTTTTGTTATGTGGTTGATAATGGCTATGTGATGCTTGTTGTGAATTGATATTTTGGGTATCAAATGGTTGAAATTTGAGATTGGTATGCTTGTGGTTTTAGGCAAAATAATACATAATTGAAATTGACCATATAGGTGATTTGTGAATGTGAAATTGGTATGAAATTGTATGACTAATTGTGATAATTGTGTGTATTGTGGTTGATGGTATGGAATTAGCTTGAAATAGGCTTGGTTGAGATTGGTTTGAATGCTTATTTATGCCATGTTATATGTCATTTGAATTGCGTAGGTGAATGCAAATTTAGGTGAGCAAGATGGCTTGGTAAATAGCCTATTTTTGTCCAAACAGTCAGGTGACATGGCCATGTGTCCCCTGGTGTTTGATTAGAAACCAAGTCAGTATGCTCCACATGGCCCAGCACACGGGCGTATGACTTAGCCGTGTGGCATAAGTCAGTATACCCTACAGTTTTGGCACAACCTAGCACACAGTCTGGCACACAAGCGTGTAAGGCCATTTCGAAGGGCACACGGGCGTGTGATTGGCCGTGTGACCCAAGTCAGGGAGTTACACGGGGTCAGACATGGGCTGGGACACGACCATGTGATCCCATTTCAAATGTCCACACGGCCGGGCCACACTGGTGTGTGTCCCCTGTATTTTGAAAAATTTTCTAAGTTTTCCAAAAATTTCCTAAGTTATCGGTTTAGTCCCGAATCACTTATAATGCATGTTTTAGGCCTCGTAGGCTCGTGTTAGGGACAATGTGATTTATTGTGAATGACTTTTATTTGGGATTGATAAATGTATGAGAAATGCATGTCCGTTTAAGTAATAAGTCTAATAATGCTCTGCAACCCTATTCCGGCGTTGGATATAGGTTAGGGGTGTTACATGATCCCTGTCATGACATGTTACTCCAATATCATTACACATCATCACCTAAATTTGTTTATTAAGGACTATAACTTTAGGTTGTCAAGTTCTAAACTTAATGTGAACTAAAAAGGCCCATGGAGTAATTTGAAAAAAAGTTTCCAAATTTAAGATTAAATGTTACTCACTTTTGAAAACAATTATCTTTATAATATTGATTCGGTAAAAAAAAGTTATCTACATATGATATAATTTGAATATAGATTTAAATAATAATAAAACAAGGTTTTTTCATTCATCTCCAAATGAGGAGGCCAAATAACAAGATAATACAATTCATTTATAGTCCTCAAGAGTGCCCAAAGGCGAAGAAGAACTTAAAAGGCAAACAAAGGTTGAAGTCGACTTATAAGAACTAAGGGTGAAAGTAGATCGAGACAAATGACGACAACCTTCAACATAGTCAAGGCAAAGCCGGTGGTCAAGAAACATAGGTATAAAACAAAGGAAAGCATAAAATGCAAAAAACTTAGTAGCTATGAGCGTAGAGTCACCACCTAGCCTACTATCACCCTGCTCTGCCAACACCAAAACTTAACCCATAGTAGGACCAAATCAACATCGGCCCTCCTAAGAAAATCCACTTCAAGAAGAGAGAAACGAACTAGAAAGAACTTAAAACCAATTCCCTTGACGATAGACGAGTGACGATAGATCCCCATAATAACCCAATACTACCATCATTGGATCTGCCAATGGGAGCCTACTAGACTACCACAACAATCACGAGAAGGTTATATCTCTGAAGAAGAAAGGAGTAGAGGAATAAAATAGGGAAGGAGATTGAAGGCCAGCAACTGGTGGTAAATAATCTTAAAGAGAAATCAAAAGTTTTTGTTTCAGCGGCACATGGGAGAAAAGTTTTGTTTTAAGATTTTTATTTTCATTTTTTGCATTGATTAGATATTCGGGCATTGTACCAGAAAAGACCCATTTCTAAAATTATTTACGAAAATATGCCGCTCCAAAAAATAATCACTGAAATGGACCAAAAACATTAAAATGCGCTGACATGGATGAGTTTTAAGGGGAAAAAGAAGAAAAGTGAGCTGATAAGGACACGTTTTTCCTTGTGTCAGCAAAAGCGCACTGACGTGGATGCGCTTTTGTAAAAAGTGCTGACTGGAACGCACTTTTCCTCGTGTTTTCCCCCAACGGGTAACCTCCAACGGCCATTTAAAAATTTGACCGTGAGAAAATAAAATTATAAACCCCCTACCCATTTTTTTCACACCAAATTCCTTCCAAATTATAATTCTTCCAAATTTCTCTTTAAATTTCTCCAAAAAGCTCTGGAAGCTCTCTAAAATTTAAAATTTTGTCTAAATTTGTAGTATTTTTTTATAATTTCTAAGAAATTTGATCGTGTTAGCAATGGCCCAGCAATTAATTCGTCTCGATGATAAACATATCTCCGTCGACCAAATGAAAATGGTAAAGGTTAATTTTTTTTAATATTATTTAAATTTTTTATTTCATTTTTGTAATTTAATTAATGATTTTTTATAATTTTCTTATAACAGTCGGTATATCGAGTGTTACAATGTTTTATTTGTAATATACGTAATCATCCATCACTGTTGATTGAAAATCACTTGAGGGGAAGCGGGTTTTTGGCACATATCCAATATAGGCCGAGGTGCAAGTTGGACCGAAACTCATCAGCGCGTTTGTGGAGAGGTGGAGACCCGAGATGCGTACATTCTATCTTCCATTTGGGGAGTGTACCATCACTTTGGAGGACGTGCAGTTAAGGAGCCATATGTTACGATCTTTTAGGTACGATTTTAGATATTATTTACGAAGTCAGATCGATATGGGCTAGTTACGAGACACATTCCTAGTGCTGAGGGATGATTCGACTGAAGTACAAAGAGTACGATACGCTCGAGTGTATATCCTTCAGATCTTCGGAGGTTATCTGATGCCGGACAAGTCACGAAACCTCGTACATCTAAGGTGGCTGCTAAAACTTATCGATTTTAGAGTAGCTAGCGAACTTAATTAGGGGTTTACTGTGTTGTTGACATTGTACCGGGAGATGTGTCAGGATATGCAACCAAATAAAATCAAAATCAGAGGTTGTCTCTCACTGCTACAATCATGGGCTCGATTTCGCTTTCCATTTTTACGTCCTCGAATGGACCACCCGTATACATTTCCACTCTTAACAAGGTAAAATTTATATTAGATTTTATAATTATTAAATAGATGTAAAATAAAATTTTATGATAGAATTTTATTTAGATAGATGGAACCATTCGCCGAGTTACGGGGGAATACCTACCGCTTTTAAAGATATGCGGCTTCTATTAGACCAATGATCCGAAGCGCATGTAAGTATATATTTTGTTTTTGAACTATATATACATAACATAGTCAATTTAGTATTTAGTATTATGTATATAACTAATATTTTTATCACGTTCATATAGTTTCAATGGACACCATACAAGGATCCAACAATTCGGGCAGTAATTCAAGATGAATTCCTATCGAATCCGAACATCTAGCACATTAGGGTCCCAATAGTCAACTACGCTACCGTCGAGATGCACTAGACGAATAGAGTGTTGCGGTAATTCAGATTCTGACAACCGATTCTCGTGGCAACTGAAGTGCTAGATAAAAAGTACAAAATTGACTTACGGCGACCGAATATGCATTGGCCAGTTTTCCACTCAGAATATATTGAAATGTGGGAAAACCGATATGATAATATACGTACTCACGAACCAATTATCGTTCTTGAGTTAGTGTACGATCCAAATTACATGTCATGGTTTAGGATCCAAGGCAAGCAATATTTGATCTTGAAAGAGGAGAATCATCAGCAAATCCGTGTCGAAAGGGAATAATGGGGCCCTTTAAATCCAAAGAGAATGGATGGCGAGGTGGGCCCATCAACAGCGCTCATGCAATCATCGGCCTCAACGGAGCAAGCGATGATGCCCACACTACAGCCCTTTCAGATTATGACAGGTGCGTATCCTAACCCTTATATGTTTTATTTATCCACTCCTATGCAAGGTTGGAATGCGTGGCTCGGTGCATCTCATTTCCCGATGACTTTGAGTCAACCGATGATATATAGGCCATCGTAGTAGGAGGGATCGCACGAGGCACCATCGGGGAGCTCAACTTATTTCCAATCCCCATCGTTTTATAGGATTCAAGCCGATTACGCTCATTCACCGTGGGTGATGCAAACACCTCTGCAATCTTTGTTCTATCAAGGTGGGTCATCTTGTCGACACACACAACTAAAAACTGATCCCAAACAACCACAACCCTGGCCTTAAGCTAAACCAAGAAGGAATCTAGCACGTAACCGTCAACCACCCCCATGTGGCACTAATTCCGACCAGCACTGTATTAATTTATTTTTTAATATTTTTGCACAAATTATTTTTATATTGCTTCATATAATAAAATAGAAGTTCTTTTGAATATGTTTGTACAAATTATTTTTATATTGTTTCATTTAATAAATTAGGAGTTATTTCGATGTAGATATGTTGGCATTGTATGACCCGGGTTCTTACACCACCCGCATAACTTCTGTTGATTTGTTCTATCCCGGATATCCATATTATCATGTATTCTAGTCAAGCACAGTCGACTTTTTGCTTTACGACATAATTCTCTAGCCGGTAACAGCTTAAATGTAGCAGGCGATATAGACGGCCACTTACGTTCATATAGGACTAGTGGGAATATGTGTCTCCACACGTTGTACATGTATTCTAATTTGTACACTTTGTCGACATAGCTCATGGGATCCAAATGGAGATTCTGACAAGCTACAATTACATAAGCGCATGGATAACGAAGTGCGTCAAACCTCTCATAGTCACAAGTCCTATTTCTCAGGTGTACACGATATTGTCCATTGAGAATACCTTGGTTCGATTTATCGAACTCCGTCACACGAAACCATAGGTTGTTGCAATCATGACACACTTTGTGCATGGAGTTGGCCCGCGCCTTAGCCTTATTAATTTCTTGCACTACATTCCGACACCATACGTGGTATCCTTGCATGTGGCCTTTATAACTCGCTGCTCGCTTTTAAAACAGTACTGCCAAACGGAAGTATGTCTCCCATACAACTGAGTTATTGGCAAATGATGCATTCTTTTTAAAATAGAATTGATGCATTTAACCAGGTTTGAGGTCATTTGACCATATCGTAGGTTGTCTTCATATGATTGTGTCCACTGATCGAAAGGTATGTTACAGAGGTAGTTTGTACCTTGATTGTTATTTAGCTGCAAAATTTCCAACATCTTATGTAAACGATCCTTATTGATCTCGTACCCTGTCAATATAAATGGATAACAATAATCGCATACCACTCTTCCATTCAGAACAAATTGAACATTACAAACCAAAAAATATTGGTGGCAATTAAATACCCATGTTGGTCACTTGTCCTCATTCAGCAGTAGACCGATATTGCCCATAGTAGTTGGACGCAATATTCCTTAGACAGTACCGATACTGTGTGCGATCCCAATGATAAATGATAAAACTAACATAATTTAATCTCATTCTTAATGCATTTTTGGATGATTATTTATGCAAATTGGTGAATTTGATGCTCCTAATCCCTTTAATTCATGTTTTTATACTTAGGTGAGCATTTGGGAGCAAAAGGAGCAAAAATTAGAGAAAAAGAGTAGATTTCAGGAGCCACACGGGCTTGGCACACGTCTATGTGCCAGCCCGTGTCAATTTCGCACCTTGCTTCCCAAACACGCAGAAAAACATAATTTTTAGTCTTTCTGAGCATTCTAGAGTCTATAAATACCAAATAGAAGAAAAGACAGGAAAGCCATCAAAGAAGATTGAAGAAAACACTCAATGAATACCATTGGAGCCACTTTCGAAGCAAATTCCATCAAGATCGAAGACCTCCTTTTAATTTTTTCTAAAGTTTTTATAAGTTTCTTTGTTTTTTGTGGTTTTTCTAACTTTGAGATGTTTTTATTTAGAATTATGAACTAATTCCCTAGATACCCAGGGGGATGAAACCTATGATGAATTCTATTATTTAACTTTTGTTTTACATTATAAATACTTGATTATTGTTCTCAATTATGTGTGCCTATTTCTTATTTTAATATTTTCGGGATATTAATTCATGTTTAATATGTTTAATTTAGTGGAACAAAAGTTCCTGTTTAAGAGTAGGTCTAGCATAATTTATTGGAGTTCTATGCAATCCTAGAAATAGGATGACATAAATCTATCTGATTAAAGTCAAATCTAATAGGGGAATCCATAAATCAAGTTAATGCAACATAGGAGTTTAAATTAGAAAGAGATTTCATTTAATCAACCTAGAGTTAGTTGTTTCTACTCTCGAAAAGATATTAGCATAATTTAGGGATTTCTACGGATCAAGACACCAAGTGAATAAATCATTTAAATCAGATTAATAATAATAGAAGGAATCTAGGCTGATTCTTTCCTGGGTATTGTCTCTCTCATTGATTATCTTTTGATTATTTTCCTGATTCATTCTTTGTTGCGTTCTTAGTTAAATTAGTTTAGTAATTTTAGATTAAAACTTATCACTTCAAATTGTTAGGTAAATAATAAGAAAACGGTAATTACTAATACTTTTAATTCTCGTGGATACGATATCTCTACTCATCATAGCTATACTATTGTTCGATAGGTGCACATGCCTTTGTCGTAAATTTTAGTTAGTACGGAAAACACACATCAAGTTTTTGGTGCTGTTGCCGAGGACTAAAATATTAGGAACACTTTATTTTTATTTATTTAGCCATTTTTATTTTATTTTATATTTTTATTTTTAGTTTAAACTTTTACATTCTAATTTTTTTTCTTTTTATTGGCTTCTAATAGGTTCTTTTGGTTTATGACTAGAAGAAACCCGTCAGGACCATTGTTATTTGACAGTGAAATTGAAAGTACAGCTCGTAAAAATCGTAGAGAAACAAGGTAGAGTCGATAGAATTTAGTAGATGAACAAGAGGACATTATTATTGTTGAGGAGATGGACGATAATTAGAATATTCAGCTACCTCTTGCAGTAGGTCTTGTTCCTCGTACTATGTACAATTATACCAAGCCCATTCTGACTGGGGCTGAATAGAGTATTGTACGACCCACCATTGCTGCAAATAATTTTGAACTGAAGCTGAACACAATTCAGATGGTACAACAGTTTGGCCAGTTTGATGGTATGTAAGATGAATATCCAAATACTCATTTGGCTAATTTCTTGAAAATCTACGACACTTTCAAGATAAATGGCAATACTGACGATGCCATTCATTTACAGTTATTCCCTTTCTCGTTGAGAAACAAAGCTAAAAAGCAGTTAAATTCTTTACCACGAGGTTCCATCACTACATGGGCTCAAATGACTGAAAAGTTATTTCTAAAGTACTTCCCACCGGCTAAGACAACCAAGTTGAGGAATAATATCTCCTCCTTTGTGCAGATCGATTTAGAGACTTTATATGAAGCATGGGAGAGGTACAAGGACTTATTGAGACGATGTCCTCACTATGGGTTACCTTTATGGTTACAGGTTCAAACCTTCTACAACAGTTTGAATCCCTCATCTAGGCAACTAATTGATGCAACAGCCGATGGAACATTGAATAATAAAACACCCGAAGCGGCTTATAAATTTATTGAGGAGATGATACTGAATAATTATCAGTGGAAATTTATGATGACAAAGCCGATGAAAGCAACTGGTGTTTTTAATTTAGATGCAGTCACATGTTATCAAACTAGATAGATTTGTTTAACAAGAAAATGGTTTATATCTTTCTACGCAGGTATATCCAGTAATGCAATGCGACATAAATAGAGGTGGAATAAATAATTTAGCCCCTAGCACAAATAATGAGCAAATCAATTATATAGGTAATAATTCTAGGCCTCGAAGCTAACTTTGGTTGGTTAATCCGATCAATACATCGATGGTCGGCAAGTATGATGGTCTTAATGATGCTCCTTCACGTATTTCGTGTCTATCTCACTGGTGGTTTTAAAAAACCTCACGAATTAACTTGGGTTACAGGCGTGGTTTTGGGTGTGTTGACCGCATCTTTTGGCGTAACAGGTTATTCCTTACCTCAGGACCACAAAATAACGCTTATAGTAACAACTATAATGCAGGTTGGAGGAACCATCCTAATTTCTCTTGAGGTGGTTAAGGAAATCAGATAGTACAACCCTATCCAAGCTTCCAACAACCACTTTATCAGCAAGAGAAGAAGCCAAACATTGAGGAGATGTTGATAAAGTTTATCTCAGTGTTGGAAACACATTTTAAAAACACTGAGGCAGCATTGAAGAATCAACAAGTATTGATTCAATGGCTTGAAAATCAAATTGGTCAACTTGCTAAATTAATCTCGAAAAGACCACAAGGTAGTTTTCCTAGCAATAACAAAACTAACCCAATGGAGTAGCTTCATGCAATTACTATTCGAGATGAAAAAGGGTTAGTTGAATCTGAATAAGAACCGAGGCAACAAATTATGGTAAATAACGATAAGGTTGATGTAAGCTAGAAAGAGTAAAAGCTAATTGCCAAAGAATATAAACCTCAAGTGCCCTATTCTAACATGGCGAAGAAAGACCACACAAATGAACAATTTGGTAAATTGCTTAAACTCTTTAAAAAATTACATACTAACTTACCGTTTTTTGAAGCTCTTTCACAGATGCCCAATTATGTCAAATTTTTAAAGTACCTATTGGCAAACAAACGGAAGTAGACAATTTTTTGACTGTGGAGCTCAATGTAGTTTTCTCGGCCATCTTACAAAATAAACTATCCAACAAACTAAAAGATCCAGGAAGTTTTACTATTCCTTGTTTAATTGGTAGTTTAGATGTTGATAATGCTTTGAATGATTTAAGGGCTAATATTAATGTCATGCCTTATAAAATGTTTAAACAACTAAGTCTTCGGAAACCCAAACAAACTAGGATGAGTATTCAATTAGTGGATAGAACCATTAGATATCCTATGGGTGTTATTGAGGATGTGCTTGTTAAAATTGATAAGTTTATATTTCTTGTTGACTTTGTTGTATTAGACATGGATGAGGATAGTGAGGTACCATTAACCTTAGGTCACCCCTTTTTAGCTACTTCCATGACTATTATTAATGTTGGTATGGGTGAACTCGTACTTCGTATAGGTGGCAAAATGATTACTCTCCAAGCACGCGATTTTGTGAGAACAACTAGTGATCGAGATGATTTTAAATATTCTGTTAGGGTGAGTAACCATGTGGCTCAACCTTCTTTGCAGGAAATCCCACAAGAAAACATGATGGAGCCAAGTTACAATCAATGTGATAGAAACTGAACAATATACGAAGAGCTAATGCTACACCTCGATGAACTAGATGAATGGCAAACACATGTCAAGGAAAAACTGAAAAAGCATGAAAAAGAGTCGAAGCAACACCATGAGGAGCATGTGGATGGAATAAACCAATTTAAAGTTAGGGACAAAATACTGCTAGACAAAATGGATCCACGAATCTCCCTTCGGAGCTTGATTCAAACGGATCAACCCTATTTACGGTACTGACCGTCTTTCCATATAGTATAGTCGAGGTAACTCATTCTGAATTCGGCATGTTTAAGGTAAACAATATTCGACTCAAACCTTATTTTGGTAATAGAATTGATAATGAGAAAGAGAAGCTTCGGCTCTGCAAACCACTGTAACCACGCCAATTTTTCTTATTATTTTATTTTGTTTGTTTGTTTTATTATTCTTATGCTTAGATTTTATTTTTATTTTAATTTATTTATGCTATTTAGTTATATTATTATTATCTTTAGTATTGTTTTACTCCTATTCTTCCTGTTACCTTTGGTTGTATTGTGTCTATGATTATTACTTTTCTTTTTTGTTTGGTAAAGTCTATTTAAGTAGTTATTTATGATTTTTATTTTTGCACTATCATTTATTGTTATAAAAGTTATTAGTTTTGTTTGATTATTCCAATCATATTATTAATTTTAGTATTGTTTATCCTTAATTGTTTAATACTAAGTCTTGTTTCTTTTGGTATTCTTTTAGGACTATTATTTATTTTTACCTTTTTGTTATCGATTTATTTTTATTTGTTGAGTTGTCAATGTTGACATCAATTATGGCCTGAGTTATTGGATTGCCCCTCCTATGTTGATTCGTCCATTTACTTCATATGGTGTTGATCTTTAGTTATTTCATTGAAGATTTTTCATGACTAACACTAGAGGAAAATCCAAGGTCGCAGTCCCCGCATTGAAAAAGCAGAAGACTCCGGGGCGCGACCTCCTACTCGGGTGCTTCTGCCGATGCACACCACCTCTATCTCCGATTTCCACAAGGTCCCCAAGAGGACCTATATCAGCATCTTTGACTGAGTCCATTTGGATTAGGTTAATGTATTGATTGGGCCACTTTAGAGCATGTCCAGTTAGCTGATCATGTCCGCGCCATCATTGCTACAGCTCCTTGGGATCAGTTCTTTTCCATCATCGAGCCCACATACTCAAAGTTGACCTTAGAGTTTTGTTTGATATTTCTCTTACAGCAGGTGATGTCGACCCACGATGAGTCGGGCACTATCACCTTCAGACTCGGCGGTATGGCGTGACATAGGAGTGTTCTAGAGTTCAAAGTTGCATTGGGACTCTACACTGCAGAATTCATGAGTGTCAAGGGGTTTCTCTGATTATACTGGCACATCCACTACTCGCCATCTTTTTGCTGGGTAGACCTCACGGTGAGTACGACGCCTTATGACTTGAACTATCGAAGGTGACTTCCATTCCTCCGCCCATGCGCTACATTCATGCCATCTTGGCTCATACTTTAACCGATAGGAGAGAGAGCACCGGAGTCGTTGGTACAACCAACACATATTTTTTGTGAAGCATGGCCACGGGGCACACTTTTGATCTCACCTATTTTATCGCCCTAGCTATCTGCCATCAAACAGGGCACAGTTGGAGGGGCACTATCTATTTAGGCCCTTACGTGACTCGACTCGCACGTCACTTCAATCTCCTCGACAGACCGGAGCAGTCATCCTCTCTTAAACTAGTTAGACAGATGTCCTCGCAGGGATTCTCGAGTATGAATCATATGAGGATAATCGAATGACTTCGTGGAGTGGATCCTCCTCAATACTGATTATCTCATTCTGATCCTCAGGATAAGCATGAGGACTTTGCTAATGATGTCCCTGTCCACCACTTGGTTCCATCTTCGAGTTACCATACTACTTCTGCTACTACCTTAGCGTACCTTTCCGAGCGGTTCACTCAATTCGAGTAGCACTGCTTTGAGCAGTTCAACAGTATCGAGTGACTTTCCAGCAGCAATTCTATATATCCTCTTCAGCACCAGCGACTCACGATACCGATGCCTCTGATGATGAGGATCATTGAGTTTATTTCTTTTCTTTTTAGTTTTAGTTTTCTTTTTATCTTTATCTTTATTTTTATTTTTATTTTTATTTTTCACTATTCTGGCAATTTCATCCATATTCAAGACAGTTTCAATTTTCTCCCTCTCTTATGATATTCTGCTTATTTTATGTTTATATTTATTTGTACGTTGAGGACAATATACATCTTAAGTGTGGTGAGTTTATTTATATAATTATTAGAAAATCCCTGAATTTTTTGTGTTTAAGTAATTTTCTCATACGTCTATTAGAGTGAACTTTTTTCGATTTGGAATTTTTACTGATGTTGTTTTGGATTAATTTGTAGATATTTGTGCATTGGTTTATTTAAACTTTAAGACATGAAAGATTCAAGCACGATAAATTATTTTTCAAATATTAAAAGTTTTTAGGTTGTTTCCCTAAATTGCGGTATTATCTTGAAGTTTTAAATTTGCAAGTTTGACATCAAAACCATGATATTTTTTGTGAGATTTTGAGCCTTTAAAGCATACATTTTTCATACTCATTCTATTTTTGGTTATGAGTGTGTCAACTTGATTTATTATTCTAGAACTTGCTTCGATTATACATGTGGAGACCACATCTTTGATTTGATAAACTGAGATGATAAAGGCACTTAGGTTTTAACTCACTTATCCCATAAAAAGCCTATCTTTTTAATTAACCCTTAGTGAACCCCGTTGAGCCTAACGCACCTTTTCTTGATTGACCTATTAATATTAACCCGTAACCCATTTTTTTTGTTCATTGTGACTTTTTCCCATTTTATTTACTCCCTTCTTTTTGTTGAGCTTTGATTTGGTTAGTTACCTAATTATGCTCTTATGTTTGATTTTGTTGAATTATTTCTGATTGTTCAAAAAAAAAGAAAAAAATTGAAAAATATATATTTATTTATCGATTATTATTTAGTTCTATGTTGATTGAGCTTGAACAGTTAAATTCATATTTTGAGAATAAACTCGTTTTTATTCTTGAATAGTTCTTGATTGATGCACTTGTTTTTAATTCAGCATTTGTTTATTTTTTTTTCTAGTTTGGTAATTTATCAACTCAATCTCGATTATAACCAACTTTTCTAGCCTTTCTCCATACTCTTAACCTAAGCCCCATTGCAACCTCTTAAAGACCTTTTGATTTGTGTATCGTATCATTTTATAGTGGTGGAGATTTGATTTTCATGCAAGCCTATGGTAATGACATTTCTTGTTCAACTTTTGAGTGCATATTGTTTAACCTTAAACACTTTGAGTGCTTGAGTGAATCTTTAGTGAGGATGTCAATTCTGGTTAGTTTTTAATTAAAGGTAATCACTTAAATAAGGGGAGATACCTATGTTTTCTTGCTTAAAAAAATTGTTAGCTTGGATTGTTTGAGGCTTTAGTGTCCTTTTAGTTGAATTGCCAATGCATGATTATTTGTGAATTATTTTGAGACATTATTGATTGGAATTACAAGTTGAGAAAGATTAATTTTAATGTGAGTTGAGGATTTTGCTTGAGGACAAGCAAACGCTTAAGTGTGGGGATATTTGATAAATGATAAAACTAAAATATTTTAATCTCATTCTTAATGCATTTTTGGATGATTATTTATGAAAATTGGTGAATTTGATGCTCCTAATCCCTTTAATTCATATTCTTATACTTAGGTGAGCATTTGGGAGCAAAAGGAGTGAAAATCAGAGAAAAAGAGCAAATTTCAGGAGCCACACGGGCTGGGCACATACCCATGTGAACCACATGGGCTGGACACACGCCCATGTACCAACCAGTGTCGATTTTGAACCTTACTTCCCAAACACACGAAAGAACACAATTTTTAGGCTTTCTGAGCATTCTAAAGTCCATAAATACCAAATAGAAAAAGAGATAGGAGAGCCATCAGAGAAGATCGAAGAAAACACTTCAGGAACACCATTGGAGCCACTTCGAAAGCAGATTTCCATCAAGATTGAAGATCTCTTTTTTATTTCTTCTGAAGTTTTTATGAGTTTCATTGTTTCTTATGGTTTTTATAGACTTTGAAATGTTTTTATTCAAATTTATGAACTAATTCCCTAGATACCTAGGGAGAATGAAACCTATGACGAATTTTATTATTTAATTTCTATTTTACATGATAAATAATTTATTCTTGTTCTCAATTATGTGTGCTTATTTCTTTTCTTTTCTTTTTTGATTAAAAAAAAGACCCTAAGGTCAACCTCATTTTATTCCATCACAAATTATAACATTGTGGATTTCCAATGAATAATCCAAGTTAAAATACAAATTACATATGTTCTTAATAGTAAGCTTACAAAGTAAATCACCAGCTTCATTACTGCTCCAATCAATCCAATTAAAATGGGCCGACTCAAAATACCTAAGAGCCATGCACTCCTTTTTCACACAACGGCCCAAAATAATAACGTCCTTATCACAATTTTTTACCGTATTTATTAAAGTAGTGTTGTCAGATTCCATTATTAGCTTGGACACCTTTAATTTTGAAGCCAGATTCAAGCCCATAGTCAACGCCTCAAGCTCTGCCTAAACAGCATCGAGGGCCTTCATTGCAAAACCATAGCTACCAACAAGAACGAAACCATCAACGTCTCTTGTAATAAACCTATAACTGATACACCCATTTAACACCACAGCGTCTTAATTTTAATAAAATCTTTAGAAGGATTCTTCCAACCTTTACACATCGGGGTAGGGGGAATCACAGGGGGTCGTTCAAGTTAAAAATTTTAAAATCTTTACTAAGGGTTTGTGCCCTTTCCCACACCACCATAGCTGGATCATCCTTGCCCTGGAAAGCCATCTTATTTCTGTTGTTTTCGCAATTCTAGAGGAGAGTAAAGAAGTCAGTAGCAGCCTTGGAGTCAAGCTCTCATGTAATATCTTCCAACCAGTCAATGCAATGAACATAGTTTTCGTCGAGAAGCCTATTATTTAAGCCCCTAATTATGAGGGTTTCACAGACCTTTGGGCACTCTTTTAGAGCATGGAGAAGTGTTTCCTCACTATTTTTACAACTCGGATAGGTTGTAGAGAAGTTTTGATGGATACGAGCAATGTTAGCATATGTGGGTAAAATATCATGGCCAATTCTCTAGCTGAAAACTTTAATATTAGGAAGCATTTTGAGCTTCCAAATAATTCTCCAGAAAAGCCTGTGAGGGCCAAAACTAATTCTCTTTAGAGATAGCCAAGAGTAGGTGGACTTCGATGTATAAACCCCATGAGGGTTTTGTAACCACATTCTACTATCTTTAACATCATTAGGAGGAATGGGTAAATTGCAAATATACCCTCCCATTTCTCTGCCATAAAGCTCGATGACCCTATCCCTTTTCCACAGCTTTTGATCCTGGTCCCACAAATCATTAACCTTTCTTTCGTTATTAGTCAATAATGGCCGACAAATAGAGTCCCCATTAAGCCCCTCAATAATCCAATGGTCCCACCGAATGTCGATCGTGTTACCATCCCCAACTTGCCAAATAAAACCATCATTCTACGCTTTCGTCGCTTTTGCTATGCTAGTCCAAGTAAACAACGGTTTATCACATAGTTTGGGTCTAAACACATCCCCTTCAGGAAAATATTTAGCGTTCAACACCTTAAAACATAAAGTATCATTGAAGTTTATGAGCCTCCACATTTGTCTTCCTAAAAGAGCTAAGTTAAATAAGTGCATATCCCGAAAGCCAATACTGCCTACCCCTTTTGGATAACATAAACGATCCCAGGCCATCATGTTCCAGCCACGAGTCTTCTCATTGTTAGTCCATCATATTCGGCTCATTTTCAAATAGAGCTACTCAATGGTTCCTTTCGGGCCAAGAAAAACAGAGAACGCATAAGTTGGTATAGACTGGAGGATGGCTTTAAGGAACACCTTTTTCCATCATAGGATAACAAACGTTTTGACCAGCTATTGACCTTAGAAGTGCATCGATTAGTAATATTAGTGAAAGCTGCTAACTTTTTTCTCTTAATAGCTAATGGTAATCCTAAGTATCTATTGATAGTATCAACCATGCTCATGCCGAGCATAGAATAAAAAATTTGTCTTTCGGCCAAAAGAGTTTTCGGGCTAAACATAATCATAGATTTATCATTATTAATCTTTGGGATCGAAACACTTGTAAACTTATTAGTAATATTGACTATTTCCTCAACATCCCTTTTTTTGTTACGAATGAAGAGGAGTGCGTCATCGATAAAAAAAAGGTGATTTATTCGTGGCTATTAATACTAGCCCGAATTCTTTTTAGCATATTTTCATTTTGTGCTCAGATTAGCAATTTAGAGAAGGCTTCCATGCAAAATAAAAAAAAAAAGGTAGGGAGAGAGAGGATCCCCTTGTCTTAGCCCTCTTTCCGGCACAAAAGTCTCTGAGAGGGTTGAGTTGCATTTAACAATGTAGCAAACTGAACGGACGTAACTCATTATCTTTATCACCTACGCATCGGTATAGCCTATATTGTGCATAACCTCTTCAATGAATTTCCACTCTACCTGATCATATGCTTTGCTCATATCGAGCTTGATCACGAAACCTTTGTTGGGCCCGTTCTTAGCACTTTGAAGGTAATGGACTATCTCATGGGCAATTAGTATGTTGTTGTGGATCATTCTTCCAGGAGCAAAAGCGCTTTGATTTTGGCTAATACACATCCAGAGAGTATCTTTCAATCGATTTGCAAGTACCTTAGCCACTATTTTGTACATCACCCTGCACAGACTAATCGGGCAGAAATTAGTCATATCAATAGGCTTTTTAATTTTAGGGATAAGAACAATAATAATCTCGTTTAGACTATCCACATTTCTATCACCCTTAAGAATCTCCTAACACAAATTAATAATATCCTCCCCCACCATGTCCCAATTTTCTTTGTAAAAATTTCTCGACAAACCGTCAATTCCCGGGGCTTTCCTAGGGTCCATTTGATTGAAAGCTTCTGTAATCTCATCATCCCTAAACTCCTTCATCAATCTTTCATTCATCTCCCCTGAAATGCAATTCTCAATATAGTCAAGATTTAACACTTCAACATTTTGTAAATTTGACTCAAATAAATTTTGAAAATACTCCATGGCCACCTCATAATATCTTTGATGTTTTCCTTCCAGTGGCCATGCGTGCCTTTCAATCTCTCAGTGATGTTTTTTTTCCTTTCTATTTGTAGCTGTAACATGGAAAAACTGGGTATTTTTATCACCCTCCTTAAGCCAATTAACTCTCGAATGTTGGGTCAGATATTTCTCTTTGTTGTCCAGCAGCTTTCCCAGCTTTAACCTTTTAGCCTTAAGCCTGTTACCCGCGTACGTACTTCTTGGGCTATCGATGATTCTATTGATTTTTGCCTGTAAAGTTCCAATCTGACAGCACATATTTTTTGTATCTATTGTACTGCCAAACTCCCAGGTCTTGACCTACCTTCTCAATTTTCCCCATAACATCCACATCACTATTCTACCATTCATTTTTAATAATATGCTTATCTTCATTCTCTTTGGCCCAGCAAACATCGTATCTAAAGTTGAGCCTAAGGTCTCTTGTCCTCTCTCTCGGCTTACGACCCTTAGTGTCTAAAAAAATAATGTCATAGTCAGAAGTGGATTTTCGGATCACCTTAGACTCTATGAATGGAAAACACGCCACATCATTTGAAGAAATCAAAAAGTGATCTAGTCTTTCCTTTACCAAAGCGTCACCCTCTCTGTTGTTTACCCATGTATACCACTATTTCTTCGCTTTCAAGTCAACCAACGAAAGCTCATCCACAATTGCGCGAAAGTTATCGATCAAAGTTTTTGGTTTCCATCTTCCCCCCTCTTTTTCCACGTTGTCGCGAATCGCATTGAAGTCTCCTCTGATGATCCACTTTTCCTTTACGGACTTTCCCACCTTCCTTAACATATACCACGAATTTTATCTTTTGTTAGGATCAACATTCCCATAGAAGCCCGTGAAACGGATGGACTTGTCATTATCTAGGTGAATCAGATAACCAATATGGTTGCTAAAATAATTTTTTTATCTCAACCTTTATGCCTTCTTTCCACATCATGACCAAACCTCCACTTTTGCCGATTGCATTAACAACCTAGCACCCCTCCATCCTGCATTTGCTATGAATAGAGACAAACTTATTAGTATGAACTTTAGTTTCACAAAGAAAGATAACCTCAGGATTATTCGCAACAAGAAGTTGCTTAAGCTTACAAACCATCGCAGGGTTCCCAGTCCCACGACAGTTCCAGCAAAGAATCCTCATTGCTCTTGGCGGGGCTAGTCGCCAACTGCCACCTTATAGGGTGAAACATTTTCTAGCAATCTCCTCCTCACAATTTTAGATGGAATCTCATCTGTGTTATCTCTGTTTGATCCCCTATATCTCTTTCCTTTGCTTTTAAACCTTCCCAATCCATCACACATTGATTTATGACTTCTCTTTTCCAAAGGGGAGTTAGATACCAAGTTTTCTTCACACCCTTTTTTCTTTTCCTTTTTGTATCATTTGCCCATTGTCGTCCCTTGTGTCTGTTTTACTATCCTCTTTGTCCTCATCCGGGGGCTATTTGTTTGTCATTATCTCAATACCATTTCACCATATGCCTCTGTCTTGGTTCGAAGCCATTATATTAACCCTTAGCCAGCTTCCATATTGGAAGTTTAAAATATTAGATTCTAAGGCACCATCCATGTTTTTGCACTTTTTTGTTGTATGACCAATTAATCCATAGTAGTAGCAAAAATCTAGTAATCTCTCATACTTGAGCACGCATATGATTTCAACCCTATTTTTTCCCACTGGCTTCACAACCCTTCACAGGAGGTTTGACACATTAATTTTTATTTTCAACCTTAAGAATAGGTCCAGCCTCCATTTCTATCTTTCCAGTCGATCACCACCAGCTTTCCTATAGCATTGCCGACATCCAACGATGTTTGTCAATCCATGTATTCCAAAGGAATGTTGTAAACCCGCAGCCAAAATTGAGATAGATTGAACTCGTATGTGTCTATGTCTTTACCCTTAATGAATGGCATTATAGCGAATGAGCAGTTTTCAAATAGTCAGCGCATAAGGTTAAGGATTCTTCTTCTGTCTTCCAAGCATCTAAATTTAATGACTATCGCATCTTCTTTCAGGGTTACAAAATTTAACTCCTCTTTTGTGAACCGTAACGACCTGAATACCCTATACATCACCTCTCTATTCAGTTTCTCCTCTGCCATTATTTTTCCCACTGACCATGCTTTGAAACCTTGAAAATTATTAACGGCATTGGTGCTTATGACCTGGACCGACTCTTCTTCTAAAAATTTTAACCTGGACCGACTCTTCTTCTGAAAATTTTAATCTTTCTAGCATCGCCTTAATGTCTTTAGCCATTGCGAATCTTGTCTCGACAAGAGACCAACCTCCCAAGATCGCCAAAAGGCAAAGCAATATCACCCTAAAAGAAACACAAGAAAGAATAACAGAGAGCCTAGGGTCGAGGCTAAAACGTAGCCTTACGAAGCAAGAGGAAAACAAAGCAAAACAAGAGCAGGGAAAAACGAAAACTGCAAGAAACCTAAAGAAAAAATCACATACAATAAAAAAAAAAGAAAATGACAGGCAGTCAAAAACCTAATTCAGGCTCAACGGGGTTCACTAAAGGTTAATTAAAAAAGGTAGGCTTTTTATGGATAAGTGAGTCAAAACCCAAGTGCCTTTATCATCTCAGTTTATCAAATCAAAGGTGTGGTCTCAATATGTATAATCGAAGCAAGTTCTAGAATAACAAATCAAATTGACACACTCATAACCAAAAATGGAATGAGCATGAAAAATGTATGCTCTAAAGGCTCAAAATCTCACAAAAAAAATCATGGTTTTAATGTCAAACTTGCAAATTTAAAACTTCAAAATAATACCTCAATTTAGGGAAACAACCTAAAACCTTTTAATATTTGAAAAATAATTTATCATGCTTGATTTTCTCTTGTCTTAAAGTTTAAATAAACCAATGCACAAATATCTACAAATTAATCCAAAACAACATCAATAAAAATTCCAAAAATCGACAAAAGTTCACTTTAATAGAAGTATGAGAAAATTACTTAAACACACGAAATTCAGGGATTTTCTAATAATTATATAAATAACCTCCCCACACTTAAGATGTACATTGTCCTCAATGTACAAACAGATATAAACATAGAATAAGCAAAATATCATAAGAGAGAGAGAAAATTGAAACTGCTCTGAATATGGATGAAATTGCCAGAATAGTGAAAACCAGAATTGTAGGCAATTGAAAGTGAAGTGCATGATTCTATGCAAACTAATAAGAAAATAACCAAAAATAGTGAAGAATATTAAGAGGTTACAACTCAATTAGAAACAACCATAAAGATTTAAAATATAGTTCAAAAGATAATAAACGAAAGAAGTTTAAGTACATAAAAATAAAACAACTAAAAATAAAAATAAAGATAAAAAATAAAACTAAAAAAAAAATACACTCAATGATCCTCATCGTCAGAGGTATCGGTATTGTGAGTCGCAAGTGCTGAAGAGGATATATGGAGGTGCTGACAAATCTGCTGCAAAGTCCAATCGATACTGTCGAACCTAATTGATGAATTCTATTATTTAACTTCTGTTTTACACACATAATTGACGAATTCTATTATTCAACTTCTGTTTTACATGATAAATACTTGATTATTATTCTCAATTATGTGTGCTTATTTCTTATTTTAATATTTCCGGGATATTAATTCATGTTTAATGTGCTTAATTCAATGGAGCAAAAGTTCTTGTTTAAGAGTAGATCTAACATAAGTGAGTGAAGTTGCATGTAATCCTAGAAATAGGACGACAAGTGAATAAATCGTTTAAATCAGATTAATAATAATAGAATGAATCTAGGCGAATTCTTTCTTGGGTATTATCTCTCTCATTGTTTATCTTTCGATTATTTTCCTAATTTTTTTTCTGTTGCATTCTTAGTTAAATTAGTTTAGTAATTTTAGACTAAAACTCATCACTCCAAATTGTCAGCTAAATAATAAGAAAACGTTAATTACTAATACTTTTAGTTCTCGTGAATACAATATTTCTACTCACCGTAGCTATACTATTGTTCGATAGGTGTGCTTGTATTTGTCGTAAATTTTAGTTAGTACGGAAAACACACATCACCTAGAGGCTTCCCTGTCGTTCAATTGTGGCTAGTATTCCAGTGCCCCGATCCAATATAACGCAGATATCAGGTTGGGGGCAGACATACCTTCTCAACCTAGAAAGAAAGAAATCTTAGTGTCTCCTGACTCCCCCAGTGTTATTGCAAACGCAATTGGAAGGATCCTCTCATCATCATCATGTGCCATAACTAGCAATAGCCAATGGGTACATCTACCATACATAAAGGCACCCTCAATTTGTACCAATGGCTTGCAGTACTGAAATGCGTCACAAATTTGCTTAAAGCTCCAAAATAGATACTTGAATGCTTATCATCCATAGAACAAGCGGTCGTTGTAGTATACAGGAACCGTTTCAAGGTTTGTTACGCAACCTGGGACGTACCTCTCTAACAGCTGACACCACTGCCACACCTTATTGTATGAAGCGTCCCACCCACTGTGCATCTTCTCCAACGCCTTCTACTTACCTATCCATGCTTTGCGGTAAGAAGGCATGTACTTGAATTGGCTACGAATATTGGCAATTTAGACTGACACAGCAGTCCTAGGATCTGCTTTCACTATCGGTAGTATTAAACCCGCTATCATCTCTAAATCCTGCTTGGGATGATCTTGTGAAACACTTGTCAACTCATGAGTATGTTAAATAATGCAACATTAAATAATAAGAGTAATATTCAAAAACCGTAAACACCCAGTGATACTGTACTAGGGGCAATACACGTATGCAGACTGGTGAACTTCTTTATCTCTCATAACCCTGTCCTCTTCTTAACCGAAGCCATGATTTTCTATGAACATGTATCGTCTTGCACTGCACACTTGGCCTCGACCTTTTTGGATTTGGATTTAACCACGTGGTAGTTAACCCCGTTCATAATGCTGTATTATTTCAATGCACCGAGAAAACCATCATTACTGGAAAACTCCTTAGCAACTTCTAATTCACCCGAATCCAACGATGAACTTGTGTGGTCACGCCTTCTGTGTGGTAGATCTAGAAACTCCAATACATCATCTACCGATAGATCGACATTATGCAAGTGGGCTAGAGGCGAGTACACCGTGAATCTCGGATCTTCTTCTCTTTCATCGAAACCCCCTTCACCATCTTCAGGTTCGGTTGGAACAGGATCCGAATTAGAAAATAATGCAACTTCTGCACCATCGGCACCAAGCTCCCAAGGTGGATCCATATCGGAGTCATCATCTGACCCACGAACATCTGCAATGTAGGAGGTCCCCTCGCCGACGGACGTTGTAGGGAGCACATTATCCATTCTTGTGTATGTTTTAGAACGTCTCCAATCATATGTGAATTACCAACCACTAGAAGTTGATTTCATTCCCCAATAAGTATTTCCAGTTTTGAACATCAACCCACTGAGGTGCATGTCTCATCCACTAACAGAGTGTTGTATAGAGGTCGTGTATTTCGTCTTGCCACCAAAAAACGGGCGGTTTCGTGTTCTGTCTCCTACTAACAAAGTGTCAGGTAGGGATCATGTATTCCTCTTGAGCAATAGTATAAGTTGAAGTCGCAAGTGCTTCATTTGGCGTTGAAAATTCCACATATAACTTAAGATAGGGTGATCCACTAGCGAGGTGTGTCTGTACTATCACCTCCTAGCCACGAGCACCTTTGATACTAAATGAGTCATATGTCACGGGATCAGGCGAAGCACAAAATCAACACTTAATAGATGAAACTCTCATTGGTGTCGTTTCTTTGTGCCTAATTCTTTTACGAAGTTCTGTCAATTCTATGTTTTGGTTAAAAACCAGTCTTGTTGTGTTCTCTGATAAAAAAATAACGTCGTTCTCGGTGTCATAGACCTCACCGTCACAGTAAATAACAGCATTAATATGTCCAATCATTTTCAACCAAATTACCTGTCGAAAGAAATGCAAAACAAAAAATATTATGCAAAAATATAATAATTCGTATAAATATTAACACGATAAATCAACTTGTGCCTTTTCAACTTCTTCAATTTCTATTCTTCTGAACTTCTTCAACTTCTCTTGCTATAACTTATACAACAAGAGAATGAAATTTAGGTCATTTATAGCCTAAGGGATAGTGGGATGCACTGTTACCAGCACTACTGAAAAGAGCGTCCAATTGGGAGCTTTTTTAGTACTTTTGCTAACAGTGCATCCTGCTTGAAGCGTTTTTCAACCTCAACTATTAGATTTCTCGGGAATCCCTAGATTTTTTTCAAAACCATCTTCTCAAATTTATTTTTTCAGAATCAATAGTACAAAAAAAAGTCCAGCTGGAAGCTTTTTCTGTACTACTACTGACTGTAAAAAAAAAAATCCATCTTGTCAAAATAATTTTTTTCAAAACACATTACGTCAAATTTATTTTTTCATATCCTCTCATGTCAAATTTACTTCTTCCAGAACAATACTTAGCAATTAAAAATAAATAAACCTTAGTCTCTAAACCCTAATTTATTTTTTTTATAAAACCCTAAACATAAGCCCTAATTTTCAAATAACCCAAAAACCCTAATAAAAAACAAGGGGAAAAGCACGCCGCCGCCAGCGCTTTTTACAAAAGCGCGTCCACGTCAGAGTGATTCTGCTGACACGAGGAAAAACATGTCCTCGTCATTGCACTTTTCTGCGTTTTCCCCTTAAAACGCGTCCATGTCAGCGTGTTTTAATGTTTTCGGTCCATTCCAGTAATTATTTTTTGGAACGCCCCATTTCCGTAATAATTTCGGAAATAGGCTTTTTCTGGTACCATGCCCTAGATATTCTTTAGCTCAATTTAATTTATTTTTTAATTTTTAATATATTATGTAATTTATATTATATGAAAATTAAATATATATTATAATATAAATAATAAAAATATATTAAATTGTTTATGTTTAAGAATTTAATAAAAATAATATATATACAAACACTAAATACTAAAAAGTAGCATTTTTAAAATATAAAAATTAATATAAGTAAAGATTAGATTAATAACTTACAAATATAAAAGTTATATTTTGTTGGCAAACCAAAATTTCGGAATTATGTTAATGGGGTTTTTTAGGCATATATATACCTAAAGGAAAATTTTATTTTTAAATTATTATTTTTAGATTATTTAGAAAAATATAACATCTTTTATTTCCTGAAAAGTGAACACATTATGTAATTTAATGTATAAATGGCATGTGACACTCTTTTAATTTATAAAAAAAAAATCTTAAACCTATCATATTAGATGGTGTGTTCAATTATATTTCGACATGTTACAGAATATTTTAAAAAATGTTATTAAGAGAGTTCAAAAATTTATAAGGGGGGTTGAGGTGTTATTGGGAGAGGGGAAAGTGAAGTATTTGCATATTCTCGTCACATATCGTAAGTTCAGTAAATATATTGTTTGAAGTGATTAATTTAATTTTCTTTTCAGTTATATTATTTTTATATTTCTAAAATGAGGGTCTCTTTTCGATATTCAACTCATTTCCTAACATAATGGATTCACTTTTTTAAAAAGTCCTCGTTTTCTAAATAATCTAAAAAAGAAAAATAAATTTTCATTAGGTATATATTCATTAAAATCTATGTTAATTTTACATGTAAACTCTTTTTTGTCAAAACTAAAGTATTTATTATCGGCAACGATGACTAATCTTTTTACCGCAGGAGATTTTCGAGAGATAAATGGTTGACCACAAGATATATTTTATTCCTGTAAGTAAGGATTGAACTCTCGATTACATGATTAAAGGATAAAATGATGGGTTTGGTCATTGTCAATTTCAAAAAGAAAAGGAATCTAATGTTTCATTTGGGCTTCATCCTAAAACTGGGATGGTTTATATGGGCTTTAGGGTGAAAGATTTCAAAATTTATGCTTATAAGGCTCCGTTTGTTTGTCAGTAAAATATTTTTTGAAAAATAATTTCTAGAAAATGATTTACTTATCTGGTGTTTGGATGAATCTGTATAAAATATTTTCTGTTGTTTGGCAGATTTCCTGAAAAATATTTCATAAAAGTTGTTTTAAATGAAACAAATATATATTTAAGAATTTATTATCTTTTCAATGTTTAATCGAGTTTATTATTATTATTATTATATATATTAATAATTTTATACTTTTCTTGTCTGTATTGCATGATGCAACATGCCAATCTGTTAGAAGCCTAGCAAGCTTTTTCCTTTTAAGCAATCAACAAAGCCTATATTGCAATCAACAAGCACTCACTCAAAAATGGTTATTCCCACATCTGGAAATACCACCAACAGTTTCAATGATTCTAGTTCTCTTAGCCACATCTCAAGAGCTAATCCTTCTTTCATTCCAACAAAGGGCACCAAGCTTGCTCAGACCTCAGAGAACACTAATAAGTCCTTAACAATATACACCATATGAACCATATCTGCCAACATCATAAGGATGCAGTGGTTAAGCTCTTTGTTGGCATCACAAAAACAAGGATTCAAACCCTGTAATTGTCATCCCCTTCCCCGTTTATAATAAATGAGCCATATCTGAACTCATATGCACGAACACTACCCCATCCATCATCTTCCATCTCAGTGCATAAATTACAACTCTGAAATTGCTAATAACTAGCAATGTTCACTTGTAAAAAATATACTTTGATAATTCTCTAAAATGACGGGTTTTTATATATTAATCATGTGTTTATTTTGAGCTTGAGCCTACTAATTTGAGCTATTTATGTCTTTTTATCTTTTAGGGGCTAAATTGGAGGCGAAAAGTAAATTCAAGGGAAAAAGCGTCAATTTGGAGATTAAATGGGCCAATATGCAACGTGGGACAAATATGGTGCCAAAAGTGCGAACATGGAAGGCACAAGGACTTAAAAGCAAATAGAAGAGATTTTATTTTGGAAGACTCTATATTATTTTATTTATATTAGGATAATTAATATTAAGATAAATATTAGGATTATTTAATTTTAAGATTTAATTTTAATTACCTTTAATTATCTTTAATTAAATGTATTTATCTTTTTAGAATTTAAGTTAAATTAGACTATCTCCCTAGCACTATAAATAGGGGGTGAAGTGACTCTATTTGGGTTCATCTTTTCTGTAAACACTCTCCACCCAAAAGTTTTTTGCTTTTTCCATATTTTTTCTTTCAATAAAATTTCTTTTTCCATAATTTTATTTACTTTCCCACCGTTATCATGAGCCACTAAAACCCTTCTAGCCAAAAGTTGTCAATATTTCCCAAAAAGGGTTCTTGAGGCTTAGAATCCGTACTTAGCCTTCTCGCTAAGTATTCATCGTTCTCACACTCACGGGTGGACGCTTGGTCCATGGACCTTAAGAAGTGAACTTTTCAGCATATGCAAAGGCGGCCGCTTTGTATGTTTTGGAAGGATTGCACAGTCGATTCGTTAACTTACTACGTCAGAGGTTGGCGAGCCAAAGAGACAAAATGGCGTGGGATTCGCCATTGAGAAGCGTTGATCTAGCATAGATTACTGGCTACAGTCAGGTTCCCTAAAAATCATAAGTCTAATATTTGGAGCCGGTGGTCGTAGGCGTCTTCTTCCACTATAACTGGCTTACTTGAGTCGAGAAGGATCATCCAAAAGCCAAGGATTGAGCCCAAAGCAGAATGAGACAACCGGAGGCTGGAACTTCCCTATAAGAATTTCTATCTCTTAAAACTCTCTTTATTATTTTTATTATTTTCGTAATCATAATTTCAGTAAACTTTAAATTTTGTTTTTACTTTATTTTTTCTTCCAAAATCAATTCTTAAATTCTTTTTATTATTTTTTTTCCAGGAACGCAGGTTTTCTTGGGCACGATTCTGCCCAGGATTTCGAGAAACAAGCATTCGTATAATCCGGTCCCTGAGGATTCGACCCTACTTCCCATTTACTATTTCTTTTTTGTTATTTTATAGGGAATAGGATATTTTTGGTGCTCTCAACAACCGCATCAAATTTTGGCGCCGTTGCCAGGGACCGGTAACATACTAATCTTGTTTTTCTTTGTTTTCTATGACCAGATCTGCTCCAGGCACTCTTGCGTTCGACTCAGAAATTGAAAAGACTGCGAGAGCTAATCGCAAGGAAACAAAGCTAAGAAAAAGGCAGTCAACGGTGGTTAGAACTCAAAGCAATCCACCGCCAGAAATCAGAATCGAAGACGAAGCAGATTCTAGGGTTAACGAAAACCCTACTCAAACGTTTGAAAGAAAAAAAGTCAAATTCCATTCCCCTGAAGAAGTGCTTAACACTAGGGTTGACGAAAACCCTAATTTAGCACCTCAACCTATGGCTCAGACAATTCAGCAACTGGCCGAAGCACTGACAGAATAACCGCCACTATGCATCACGTATCCTACTATGGATACTGATTTTGAATTAAAGTCAGGCTTGATTCAGCTACTGCCAACTTTTCGGGGGTTGCAGAACGAAAATCCCCACAAACATTTGAAAGAATTCCATATGGTTTGCCTTAGTATGAAACCTCAGGGGGTAACTGAGGATCAAATTAAATTGCGCGCTTTCCCTTTTTCCCTAGCAGATTCAGCTGGGGAATGGTTATTTTATTTACCTCCTGGATCCATTACAACTTGGGCTAATCTATCTCACTTATTTCTTAACAGGTTTTTCCCTGTATCACGAGCGGCTGAGTTAAGAAGAGAAATCGTAGGCATAAGGCAAAAAGACGCAGAGACTCTGTACGACTATTGGGAGCAATTTAAGAAGTTGTGTGCAAGTTACCCACAACACGGTATAACGAAACAGTCTTTGCTCCAGTACTTTTATGAAGGCCTAAAACCCATGGAAATGAATATGGTAGACGCAGCTAGTGGAGGAGCATTGGTCAACATGACTCCCCAACAAGCAAGAGACTTGATCTCTACAATGGCGGCGAATTCTCAGCAATTTCGAGCTAATCCTGAACCCCCTAGAAGGGTTCACTAGCTAAGTAATTCGACCTTAGAAGATAAGGTTGATAGAATTGCTAATATTCTAAATTCTCCTGTTGTAGACAAAGCAAAGACAGCCCGAGTATGCGGAATATGTGCTACCCCTAAACATACGACTGATGCGTGCCCTAGTCTGTGTGACGATACTATGGCCTGTTTAGATGCTGTGGGAAATTTTCCTGGGCCACCACAAAGGCGATACGACCCTTATGCAAATACCTACAACCTAGGATGGAGGGATCACCCTAACTTAAGTTATGGGGCCAACCCACAATATAACCAACCATACCAGAACCGAGTTCCACAACAGCCACGAGATTCAGGTAATTCTCTAGAAACTTTGGTCAATAAATTAGCAACTAACATGCTTGACTTTCAACAGAAAATCGAAGCGTCTATAAGAGAATTGGCCACGTCAATTGAGAAGATGAACTCTCAAGGGAAGCTGCCATCGCAAACAAAACCAAACCCGAGACAAAATGCAAATGCAGTGACGCTGAGAAGTGGAAAGGTGCTGGAACCAATTCCTGGCACAAATCTTGGCCAAGAAAGTGCCCAGGAAAAACCCGAAAATGATGAACAGGTCCCAGCGAAACCCCCACTGTCGAAAATCCAACCCCCATTCCCAGGACGATTAAATCAGTGTCAAAAAAGTAAGGAAGACAAGGAGATCCTCAAACCATTCAGGAATGTCGAGATCAATTTACCACTGTTAGATGCCATCAGACAGATTCTGCGGTATGCCAAGTTCCTCAAAGAGCTTTGCACCAACAAACGAAAACTAATAGGTAATGAAAAGGTAAGTGTTGGTGAGAATGTTTCTGTAGTGCTACAGCGAAAAATGCCGGTTAAATGCAAAGATAGGGGTATGTTCGCTATTCCATGCAAAATTGGCCATTTAGGAATTAAAAAGGCTATGTGTGATTTAGGGGCCTCCATAAATGTAATGCCTTATTCTATTTATGAATCACTTAACGTGGGTTTTTTGACAAAGACAGGTGTTATTATTCAATTAGCGGACAGGTCTATTATGCATCCCGAAGGAGTCCTCGAGGACGTCTTGGTAAAAGTTAATAAACTTATTTTCCCTGCAGATTTTTACGTAATAAAGATGGAGGAGGACAACACTGCTGGAACTTCAGACCTCCTGTTGGGCCGACCCTTCCTTAGTACTGCTAGCACCAAGATCGATGTCCGAAGCGGCACTCTTACGATGGAATTTGATGGAGAGATCGTGAAATTTAATGTTTACGATGCCATTAGCCATCCAAGCGAAATCTTGAGCGTAAACCGTGTCGACATGATTGACTCATTAGTAGACGAGACTTTTGAGTCAACTTATGAAGAAAAATCTAAATATAGATCTGATGATTATGAATTTGTTAATACATTATTGTCCCCATCAGAAACTAAACTTCTATCTTCTGTTGTGCAGGCTCCAGATTTGGAATTGAAACCGCTTCTCGTGCATATTAAGTGTGTATTTTTAGGAAAAGTAATACCTTACCCATTATAATTTCAAATAAACTCTTTAAACCCGAGAAGGAAAGTTTGATCCAGGTAGTAAAGAGTCATAAGGAGGCGATTGGCTGGACCATTGCTGACTTGAAAGGGATAAGCCCTTTGACATGCACCTATAAGATTTACTTGGAGAAGAACACGAAACCAAGGAGAGAGGCACAAAGACTTTTAAACCCGACTATGATGGAGGTGGTAAAAAAAGAAATAATTAAGTTGCTGGATACTGACATCATCTTCCCCATTTCTGACAGCAGATGGGTAAGTCTGGTACAAGTCGTGCCCAAAAAAACAGGCGTGACAGTAAAGAAAAATGCTGAGGGTGACTTAGTACCGGTCCGAGTACAGAACGGGTGGCATGTCTGCATCGATTACAGGAAGTTAAACGCTTATACTAGAAAAGATCATTTCCCTCTTCCTTTTATAGATCAAATGCTTGAACGTTTAGCTGGTAAAACTCATTTTTGTTTTCTTGATGGATATTCAGGTTTCTTCCAAATCCCTGTTGCGCCAGAAGACCAGGAGAAGACCAATTTTACATGCCCTTTTGGCACATTTGCATACAGAAGGATGCCATTTGGACTTTGCAACGCACCAGCTACTTTCCAAAGATGCATGATGATTATATTTTCCGAATATGTAGAAAAAATTATTGAAGTTTTTATGGATGATTTTACCGTGTATGGAAACTGTTTTACTGAATGCCTTGAAAACCTTACGATAATTTTGAACAGGTGCATAGAATTTTACGGTAAGTGTCATTTTATGGTAGACAAAGGTTTGAGGTTTGATTCTAGGTCATATAGTCTCATTTATGGTAGACAAAGATGTCATTTTATGGTAGACAAAGGTTTGATTCTAGGTCATATAGTCTCATTTAAGGGAATTGAGGTTGATAAAGCCAAAATTGACATTATAAATTCTCTGCCATATCCTCTCTTTGTTAGAGATATATTCTTTTTTCTTGGCCATGCAGGATTTTACAGGCGTTTTATAAAAAACTTTTCAAAAATAGCTGAACCATTGTGTGAGTTGTTGTAGAAAGACAAGAAATTTGAGTTTGACCCAAAATGCAAAGAGGTTTTTGATACACTTAAGCAAAAGTTGGTAACCGCCCCTATAGTACAAGCACCAGACTGGAACTATCCCTTTGAAATTATGTGCGATGCAAGCGAAAGTAGCGTGGGAGCCGTATTGGGACAAAAGATAGCCAAGGAGCCTCATGTCATCTGCTACGCCTCAAAGACCCTAGATGTTGCACAAAGCAACTACACAACCACAGAAAAAGAACTTTTAGCTATTGTGTTTGCTTTAGATAAATTTCGATCATATTTACTAGGATCTAAGGTGATTATTTTTTCTGACCATGCAGCTCTTAGGTACTTGATCGCAAAGAAGGAAGCAAAGCCAAGGCTCATTAAGTGGATTTTACTACTCCAAGAATTTAACATCGAGATTTGTGATAAAAAGGGGTGTAAAAACCTGGTGGCCGACCACTTGAGTAGGATAAAAACTCCGTTTGATGATGTTCCCATAAAGGATGAGTTCCCTGACGAAAACTTATTCTCTACCGAGGCTCACTATTCGTGGTATGCAGACATAGTTAATCTCTTAACCACAGGATCGTTGCCCACTGAGTTAGCTCGATCCGTAAAAAAAAAGCTTAGACGCGAAGCTCGGAATTACATATGGGACGACCCATATTTATGGAAACATTGCTCAGGTCAGATAATACGACGATGTGTTCCAGAAACTGAGGTAACCTCTATCCTTACTTTTTGTCATATAGAAGCTTGTAGAGGTCACTTTGGCCCTAAGCAGACAGCTCACAAGGTATTGGAGTATGGGCTATATTGGCCCACAATCTTTCGCGACGCATTTAACTTTTTAAGTCTTGCGATAAATGCCAGCATACAGGTAATATCACTAAACGAAATCAAATGCCCCTATCCCTGATTCATGTATGTGAGATTTTTGATGTATGAGGCATTGATTTCATGGGCCCCTTTATTTCTTCGTTTGGAAACGTATATATACTTCTTGCAGTAGACTATGTTTCTAAGTGGATAGAAGCAAAGCCTACTCGCAATGATAATGCTAAAACTGTTGTGGAGTTTCTAAAACGAACAATTTTTTCTAGGTTTGGCACACCTCAAGCTTTGATCAGTGATCGTGGTACCCACTTTTGCAACAAAGTCATGGAGGTACTATTATCAAAATATGGAGTTCATCATTGTATAGCAACAGCCTACCATCCCCAAATGAACGGCCTAGAAGAGGTTTCAAACAGGGAGATCAAGTCAATTTTGGAAAAACCGGTTCGACCCAATCGTAAGGATTGGAGTCTTCGGCTCAATGACGCGCTTTGAGCTTATCAGACGACGTATAAGGGACCAATTAGCATGACCCCATATCGACTTATTTTTGGAAAAGTGTGTCATCTACCAGTAGAGTTGGAGCATAAAGCTTATTGGGCTATTCGACAATGTAACATGGAGTTAGAGTCTGCAGGGAAGGCAAGGAAATTGGACATTCAAGAATTGGAGGAAATTCGCAATGATGCCTACGAGAATGCTCAAATTTATAAAGACAAAACAAAGCTGTTTCATGACAAAAATATAGATCATAAGCATTTCTCGGTAGGACAAAGAGTTTTGCTTTATAACTCCATATTAAAGCTATTCCCAGGTAAGCTTCGATCTCGGTGGCAAGGACCTTTTATTGTGACTGAAGTATTTACACATGGCGCAGTTGAAATAGAAAGTGAAGAATCAGGAAAGCGGTTCACAGTCAATGGTCAACAGCTGAAGCCATTTTACGAGAATTTCCAGGCCCACACGGTCGAGAAAATTCAGTTAGAACCACCATAAAATCGTTCAAGGCGTCGAGCTAACGACGTTAAACAAGCGCTTGTTGGGAGGCAACCCAATTATTTTATCTTATTATCTTATTATTATTTTTAGATATTAATAAAATTATATTCTTTTGTCTAGGTAAACCAAAGCAATAATAGGGAGTACTCATTACCATAATGCGCGAATGACGGTAACTACACGGGGAGTTCTTATAAACTTTTCTTCTACCTATTTATTTATTTATTCCACATCAAGGACTATGTGGTTTAAGTAGGGGGGAGGTAGTTGTTCCTGTCATTCTAGCTGCTGAATTTTAGTTGTTGCTACTGGTTTGGTTGTTGCGAACTTTGGTTGTTGCTACTGGTTTGGTTGTTGCTATTGTTGCTGCCTCACTATTTTTTTGGAATATCTTGCCTCTTTTCATGCCCAAGAATTTAACCATGACTTTTGCTACTGTTTGACTTTCATGCATGATTCTTGCCATCTAGGGAAGTTATGATTTTTCCTATAATTGATGCCATCTCCACTGTTTTATTTTTATTAGGCTAAAAATAATTGTGATTAATGGAGTTAACTCTATCTTGCTTTTCGTAAAATTGATCAAGTTTAATATAAAGTGAACACTTAAAATGATTGCATGCTCAATTAATGTTCATGGCTATTAGGTGATTATTGAAACTTGTTCTTGACACTTAAATTGTTTTTCCCGAAGTTCTCAAAATTTTAATTTCATTGTTAATAAATTTTTCCGTGGTTATGAGTACAGCTTAGAAACGTGACTGACTGAGTAACCGGGATAGGGTGCTTGGGTTGTCATTCTACTTCGCGTTAAAAGGTTGTGTGACGTGATAGTTAAAGCTCCGCTAACCGGAATTAATTCTTAAGAATGCGTTGGGCTGAGTGACCGGGGTTTAGTGCTTGGGTTGTCATCACTCTTCGCGTCAAAAGGTTCGACATGTTCTTAGGAAAAATAAAAATAAAAAGTATGTTGGGCTGAGTAACGGGGTTTGGTGCTTGGCTGTCATCACTCTTTGCGTCAAAAGGTTCAACATACATACATACATACATACACACAATAAAATAAAATAAAAAGAAAAAAAAAAGAGAAAATATATGTAAATAAATAAAGTTAGGGATGAAGGAAGAAATAAAGAGGGTGTCTTGGTAGGTTTAGTAATTCACCTAATTTCTATGAAACAATTCAAATCAATTTTAATTTCTGTGTGTATTAATTGGAAAACTTTTTCTATTTTACCTAAAGCAAGCTTAGGGTTCTCTTTATTTTTCATATGCATTTTTAACTAATTCTTATAAAACTTTGGAGTGGTATTTCTTTTATGGCAGAATCTAGCTTTCACAGTCGATGGGAACCATACTTGAGGGCAAGCATGGGCTAAGTAGGGGGAATTTGATAATGCTCTAAAATGAAGTGTTTTTATATATTAATCCTGTGTTTATTTTGAGCTTGAGCCTACTAATTTGAGCTATTTATGTCTTTTTATCTTTTAGGGGCTAAATTGGAGGCGAAAAGTAAATTTAAGGGAAAAAGCGTCAATTTGGAGATTAAATGGGCCAATATGCAACGTGGGACAAATATGGTGCCAAAAGTGCGAACATGGAAAGCACAAGGACTTAAAAGCAAATAGAAGAGATTTTATTTTGGAAGACTCTATTTTATTTTATTTATATTAGGATAATTAATATTAAGATAAATATTAGGATTGTTTAATTTTAGGATTTAATTTTAATTATCTTTAATTATCTTTAATTAAATGTATTTATCTTTTGAATTTAAGTTAAATTAGACTATCTCCCTAGCACTATAAATAGGGGGTGAAGTGACTCTATTTGGGTTCATCTTTTCTGTAAACACTCTCCCCCCAAAAGTTTTTTGCTCTTTCCATATTTTTTCTTTCAATAAAATTTCTTTTTCCATAATTTTATTTACTTTCCCACCATTATCATGAGCCACTAAAACCCTTCTAGCCAAAAGTTGTCAATATTTCCCAAAAGGGTTCTTGAGGCTTAGAATCCGTGATTTAGCCTTCTCGCCAAGTATTCATCGTTTCTCACTTTACGGTGGCGCTTAGTCCATGGCCCTTAAGAAGTGAACTTTTTAGCATATGCAAAGGTGGCCGCTTTGTATATTTTGGAAGGATTGCACAGTCGGTTCGTTAACTTACTGCGTCAGAGGTTGGCGAGCCAAAGAGACAAAATGGCGTGGGATTTGCCATTGAGAAGCGTTGATCTAGCATAGATTATCGCTCTGATCGGTTCCCAAAAATCGTAAGTCTAATCTTTGGAGCTGGTGGTCGTAGGCGTCCTTTTCCACTATAACTGGCTTACTTGAGTCGAGAAGGATCATCCAAAAGCCAAGGATTGAGCCTAAAGTGGAATGAGACAACCGGAGGCTGGAACTTCCCTATAAGAATTTCTTTTCTCTTAAAACTCTCTTTATTATTTTTATTATTTTCGTAATCATAATTTCAGTAAACTTTAAATTTTGTTTTTATTTTATTTTCGCTTCCAAAATCAATTCTTAAATTCTTTTTTTTTATTTTTTTTCCAGGAACGCAGGTTTTCTTGGGCACGATTCTGCCCAGGATTTCGAGAAATTCGGTCCCTGAGGATTCGACCCTACTTCTCCTTTACTATTTCTTTTTTGTTATTTTACAGGGAATAGGATATTTTTGGTGCTCTCAACGACCGCATCACACTTCCTCTGATAGAGAAGCATCATCTGTTCCTATTATGCTCATACTGAAATAATAGGACCAAGAGACCTCAACAACTTCAAGGCACAGAGGCCAATTCTACAACATACAAATAAGTTCTAAGACTATTCAAGAGGATCCCAATGCAACTAGCAATTGAAATAAATAGAACTTTGCAAAAATAAACACAAACTGTAGAAATATAATCCAAGTCAATAAGATGCAAATGATTATGATTATTATTGAAAAAGATAGAAACACTAACTGCATAATTTACACTGGACTTCAGCTGGAAAAACCAGTTAAGGTTTTAGTTACAATGCAAGCAAAAGGAGAAAAGTCAAAACTAAATCAACAATACCTTTTTTTTTTGTTTTTTGAAAATGTATAAAAGAAAATTCAGGCTCAAACTCTAAGTAGTATACATCCATCAACATTTTTTTCCAATTATTTTCTTCTAATTAGTATTCTGTCCATTCTGGACACCTAGGCCATACAATACACCTGCATATTTCTCAGTGGAGCTGTTGAAAAAGTTATCTCTCAACTTCCTAAAAGTGCACGAGGTGAGCAAACTATCGGAACCAGCTTGATGGCACACACTGACTCTTTCCACTTCCAACAACTCGGCGAGCTTGTTCAAACCACCATGAAGGCTATTGCAAAACTTCATCATGTGCTTGATATTGTATACTATAGGGAAATATATCTTAATCAAATAAAAAAACCCAGCTTGACTATCAAGCAAACTCCTGCAAGTCAAAACCTTAAGCAAGTACCCGAAGTCGTATCCACTATGATTCATAAAAGTAAGATTATGGTTTGTCTTTTCCATGAAAGTCTATGATCAGTTAGAAGAGATTTTAGCTTTGTTTATATGCACTCTTTTGGTTGTTTTTTGGCTTCTACAAAAGAAACCAATCGTGGTTATCCATCAAAAGAGATATTTAATGATCTTACCCATTAATATGGAGTAATACTCTTGTGGTTGTCCTATGTATGTGTTTTGTAAGATTTGGAGCAGAATCCATCTAGCAATATAAAGTAACTTAATATCAAAATACATAAAATTCAACATATACATATAATTAGATGCAATTGATTAAACAAGTAAACTAACTAGGAAAACCAATAATGAATTTCACAAATGTATTAAACAAAGGGAAACTTATTTGATACAATCATCATAGGTATCTAGCAGAAGATGGTAGAGCCTATATTTTCATAATTTATAGATTCCCACAACTAATTGTTCAAAGAATCTGGCTTGGTTGGTTGGATTTACTATTCACATATTTTTATCATACATTGCACCGAATAATGATTTCACTAAATTCGATATGTGTGAAGTACAAAACAAATGCTTGAATATATTATGATGTGTTCAATCTGTTCAAAAAAGTTCAATCAAACTAATATAAGCTAGTAAAATGGGAATTTAAATTTCTTTTATCAAACTTTGCATCCTTTAGCTCTTTCAGTGGCATTTACTTTTGCAGTCTACTTGGATCATTTATCTAGGTAAGCTTGCACCTGTTTGTATGATAATTCTTCTATTAGGTCTTTACCCTTTAATTATTTCCATTTCACTGTTGGTTGATTGACTATGACCAGCATTTTGACTTTTTTGGACAGAACACAATGTATGAATAAAGAGAAATGATTAAACTTTGCACTTTTTGATAACTTATAGTCCTCCAGGTCACCAATACTCTATTACTGACCTCACAAAGTCACGTAGAAGATTCAGTAAAGTGACCCCCATTCTTGTCTAGACGTACAAAGTACTTGCTTTTCTATGGAAGGTATAACTAAAATCTTGATTGCTTACAGTATTGACCATTTATTTAATAAAACTCATCTTTTTTGAAATACCTCATTACACAAATCATGACAGTCTTGTGAAGAAAAGAGAATTAACCTTTTCTTATTGCTAGTATTTTTCAGTTCCAATTAATGTGGCTTCACAGTGGCCCTATATTGTCAATTAATAACTATTCTGGTCTTACTCAGACAAAAACCAAAATGTACGTCAACATAAATCACTTAAGTTTTGCATTTCCTTAACCCACATGATTGAAAATGAGAAACATACCACGTGTTCAAAGAAATCTTCAACTATAGTTGTATTACTCTTAAGCAGCAATGATTGGAGATGAGTTCTAGATCTATGCAATATATGAGAAATAAAGGATAAAGTATCAGCACCAGCACATCTTTCCTGTAACATACGGGTCATGTTATTTATGGGGACATATATTTCCAAATGCTTCATTCCAGTATCAAGAACAAAATACAAATAAAGGAACCTAGTTTGAAGTAATCAAGAATTTAAAATAGTATGTATTTTTATGCATTTAGTGTATTCTTTTTGTAGAGTTAGTGCATAGCATTTTTATAAAAATTATTGCATCAACAAACGAAATTCTTTTCTAGTTCTTAGTTAATATCACATTAATACATCTACCCAAGCAATACAGAAGGTGAAAAGAGAACAAGAGAATCTACTAACCATGAGCAGTTTCACCCATCCAATCTAAGGAAGAACAGGAATGTCAGGAAGATGCATATTAATATCATCCTATCAATTAGTAGATCAGAAAAGACAACACTCTTTCCCCATATCAATTTTTTTAGTTCTTACCTTCGAGAGAGGAAGATGAACAACAATGCAGATTTTAATAATGAAAGGCGAAAATGGAGAAAATCAAAGATGAACGTCGGCATCTGGTGTTGAGAATTGTTGTTGGCTGACAGCAAGTAGAAGATCGAGGTGTCAAGGATTGGGGAAGGGGAAGGGGAAGGGAAAGGCAAGATCAGTGTTGGCTTCTTTTCCTGAAAATGTCTTACCGAAATAAAAAGGGTAAGACATTTTCCCAAATTAAGGGTTTCTTTTCCCGTGTCTTGTAATACATTTTACCTTAGAAAATTATTTTCAGCCAAACAAACACCGAAAAAGGCTGAAAAACATTTTCGAAAAACATTTTACTGACAAATAAACGGAGCCTAAGTTAAAAGCATATTTCTAAAATTGAATTCTAATAAAAATCAATTTCAAACGCCTTCTAAAAAATAACTCATTTTACATAAGATAATATATTATATAATAAGTAACATGCTTACGTGGATATGACATGTAATTAAAACAAAATTAAAAATTCTAAAAAAAATAAATTTATTTTATTTATCTTTCAAAAGAACCATCAAAATTGAAATTTTAAAAGTGAACTATAATATAAAATTTTCTTTTATCAATTTAGTGTGAATCTATAATTGGTTTCATTTTAAATCAATATTTTAAGTTATTTTTATTTATGGGGATTATCCTTTATTTATCTTAACATTATTATTTAAATTAATAAATTTATATTTTGTATCATTCATAAATGAAATATAATATAATATATTTTATCATTTTAAAGTAGATACATAGTTTGTTTCATTTTTAAAACAATATTTTGAATGATATCCTTCATTAATCTTAACATTATTGTTTAAATTAGTTCGTATATACCATGAGTTGATGGTATGTATAAATTAAATTATTTTATTATTTATTTATTTATACATTTTAAAAATTTAGATATAAATTTAAAAAGCAATGTAAATTGAGTAGGATAATTTTTTTTGTTAGAGATTTAGTGATGAATATAAAATTCTTAAAATATTTTTAAATTTAACAAATCATGTTTTTGAAATCCATATATAAAGAAATGGTTATGTTGGAGAGTGAATATTATGGGATATTGGGTTTAAATTATGTTATAAACATTTATACAAAATACTATTTTTTATTGTTTTGTTTTAATAATATTTTTTATTAATTTAACAATTAAATTAGAATTTGATTGAAGAGAGACACACAGTATAGATATTTTTTACATCTAATATATACACGCAATCAAATTTTAAAATTTTAAAATCTATACTACTATGCATAAATGAAGGTCCGGAGGCCTTTCTTCTTTGCCACTTGTACAAGTCTTTTCTTTCTTTTTTTTGGTTGTAAACATAAAATGGTTAATTTCAATTATGGTCTTTTTTATTTTATTTAGATTACATAAAAATGTCTAATTTCAATTTTGGCCTCTATACTATGTTGAAATTTAAAATTTAATCTTTGTACTTTAATTTTTTACATAATTTGATACCTCAATGTTTATAATTTTGTTAATTGTTTATATAAAAAAGAAGGTCCTAAATGATTCTGTCATCACGTGTCTTTTTTCTTCCCTATAAGATAACTATAAAATTTTAATACTGATCCCTCTACTTCTTTAACGTTTCTTTTATTTTTTTTATTGTAAACATAAAATGGTTAAATTTCAATTTTGGTCCTTTTATTTTATTTAGATTACATAAAAATGTTCAAATTTCAATTTTGGTTCCTATACTATGCTGGAATTTAAGATTTAATCTTCATATTTTATTTTTTACATTATTTGGTACCTCAATGTTTATAATTTCATTAATTATTTATATAAAAATAGTTCTAAGCGATTCTATAATCACGTGTTTTTTTTGCCCTATAAGATAATGGTAAAATTTTAATATTGACCCTCTACTTTACTAAAGCCTAAGATTTATTCTATATTAATTATTTTAATAAATATATATTAAAATTTTAATAAAATTTTAATAAATAATTAAAATATTATCATTATTATAATTAAAAAATTGAAGCCTAGCAAAAGCGGACAAAACATTCTAGTTTTCAAATAAAAATCTAGCATCATTAATTAATTATTTTTTAATAAATTTCCAACATTCTTTGGTTTCAATTTAAACAATATTTTCGACTTTATTTTTTTAATAACTTTTAGTCTTACTTTATCAAATTTATTTTTTTATAAGAGAAGAATTTAAGTTCAAATTTTAAAGATGATGTTGTTAGGAAAGATAAATACAAATCTCAAAAAGATTAATCTCCTTAAATTATAAAACACATAGAAGATACATTGATTATACTAAAAAAAATTGTTTTCATTTATTTATATTTAAAATATTTTAATAAATAGAATTGTCCATTAAAAATCAATATTAAATTTAAAAAATAAAAAGTCACAATTTTAACTTGTAACACCCTAAACTTGGCCTGGACATTATGGTCGAATCCGGAGATGTCACAAAAAATGGGTTTAATACATAGAATCATTTCAGTCCTTGATCTCATGTTATTTACCATTTTCGAGAGCGTTGATTAATTAGGTTATTTGTCAAAACTTGTTTTACAGCAGAAGCTTTACAAAACGATACGTCTTTGAAAACTGTCTTGTGTTTTAGGAAAACCTTCGTTTAAGTAAAAACCATCGATTTTAAAAATAATTTATCACGACATGCATATCATTATTAACCTAAAACCACAGTTAAAAACCTTAAAGTCCAGAGAGTCCCAAAAATTACAAACTCTCAAATGATTACCAAAAATATAAATAAAAACCATAAATTATTGACTTTAATCAGTTTTACGAAAAAGTGGTCACCGTTGAGTCTCGCTGCACCAATACACAGCCTGGCCCAAAATTTACACACCCGTGTGACAAGACCGTGTGACCCATACGCCCAGATTGGCCTAGCCCGTGTAGCCCACACAGCCAAACTCCAGCCATCACGCGGCTCTGTCTTGTGTACGGCCCTGCCTTTGTCGACCACACGATCGTGTTCTCGCACACGGCCTATCACACGGGTGACCACACGCCCGTGTGGCATCGACAGTAGGCTTTTTCTACTGTCGTCGACGATCGTTTTTCTGCGTTTTGGGTACACACCTAGTACGGTTTAGATGCTACTGCAACACGAACACTTCAGAACCTAAAATTGGCATACCGACTTTTAGAATCAGTCTTAATACACGGTTAAACCGAAACCCAAAATAAACTATAACTCAAATCAAGCACTATCGCTTACCCCAACACTCCGGTCGATTAGCTCCTATCCCGTAGAAGTAGAATCACGAACTTCTTGATTCGCTGCAGCCCAAAATAATAGTAACCCTAATCAATCATTGGAAAAACAAAAGTTACTGAAAAGTAAAGGTCCACTTACCGAAACGTGCAACGAAAACAGAAATAACGAAAATAGGGGTGTGACGGCCAACAAACAGGAATCGAAACCTAAAAGGAAGAAAAAGAAGAGGGAAACAGCAGAGGAACAGGATACCAACGTCAGTTTTCTTATGAGGAAGGAGAAAATTTTGCAAAAAGAAAAGATACCCCTTTCTAATAACCCTCAAATCCCATATTTTCTCCCACTAACCCCCCACTCTCAGTCTTTCAATACAATCAGAACTCTTTCAATCAAACGAGCAAAAATAAACTCCCTCGCTTGCGCAGGGATTTGAACACAGGACCTCTAACACAATAACCCCCTTACCACTTGAACCAGCAGGCTCATTCTGATATAAATTTACTGGCAATCTAATATAAGCCCACTGAACAGAGATAGGACTTAATTCCAAAAATGACCAAATTTTGCCAAAGCTAAAGCTTGAACTTAAGACCTCTCACACCATCCCAGAACACTTAACCACTGAAGCAGATACACATTTGTGTCAAGTAATTGCAAGAACATAAATAAAAAGATTAAGGCTTTACAACTCTACCCCCTAAAAGAAATTTCAACCTCGAAATTTACCTGATTAGAATAGATGAGGATACTGCTGATGCATTGAGTCCTCAGGTTCCCACATAGCTTCCTCAGAGCCATGATTCCACCACAGAACCTTCACTAAAGGGATGGACTTCCTCCTCAAAACTTTGATGTCGATCTAGAATCTGAACCAGCTTCTCCTCAAAGTTCAAATACGACTTAACCTCGATCTCTTCAATAGAAACAAAATGAGAAGGGTCAGACTAATACTGCCTCAACATCGAAACATAGAAGACATTGTGGATACAATCCAACTCTAGATGTAACTCTAACTGATAAGCGACCGGTCCTATACGCTTCAGAATCCAATACAGCCCAATGAACTTACGCTCAGCTTGCCCTTTCGACCGAATCTCAAAATCTTCTTCCACGGAGAAACCTTAAAAAGACGAAGTCCCCCACAGAATACTCAATATCTTGCCTTCTCAGATTTGCATAAGACTTCTATCTGTCAAAAGCCGCTTTCAGACGATCCCAAATCAGTCTAACCTTATCCTCGATCTCAGATACCAACTCAGGACCCAAAACCTGACATTCACCCAACTCAGTCCAACATAGTGGATTACAACACTTATGACCATACAGAGCCTCGTAAGGTGCCATCTGAATGTTAGACTGGAAACTATTATTACGGGCGAACTCAGTTAACGGCAGATAATCCTTCTAACTACATCAAAAATCGATCACACAGCTCCAAAGTATATCCTCTAGTATTTGAATCACCTTCTCAAATTGGCCATCAGTTTGAGGGTGGAACGCAGTACTGAAGTCCAACCTCGAACCCTAGTTTAGGCTAAATTTAGTAAACCCCATGTATATAAATATGGGCTTTATGTTCTCAGGAAATCATCTATTAACTTTGTATTCCTACTCCAATTTGGAATAGAATTACCTTCATTTTTCTTCCACTTTCAGTTAACATTATGTAGCATTGTTTCAAATTCTTGTTTCTTTTATAAAATTGGGCTAATTGCCTTCCAAGTACTTTTCCTTCCCAATTTCCACCATCTTTCATACAAATCCAATCACCTTCCACAACCTACAAGCATGATTGAATCCGTGCTTAACTAAATTTCATCTTAGCTTTAGGCCGCTGTACTTTCCGGTCGAGAATCGTGAAATACGAATTCATGCTAAAATCTGTCCAATCGGTATTCATTATTTTTCTAAGTATCGGGATTGACAAATCATCCCTTAAGGTTAACTCAATTACAAATCAAAAAGTACACGTTGGGTTAGAGTCATGTTCGCTGACAATTGGAAAAACGAGTCGACCGTGCTATATTCAGATCTCCCAGAACAAATCGAGGCAGAAGTGATCGTATTTAAACAACTCACGCGATTGAGGTCATTAATTTGAGTTAGGTTCTTGAATCGGGAACACATGTATCTCAATTAGATAATCGGTAAGGGTTGGTTTGTAGGTTGTACCGGAACCGGCTACTAGAGGAAGAATTGGTGGTTAGGACGTTTTTAACTGCTATAACCAGCTTATCGATTGGAGGAGAAGATTAATTTTTGATGATCGATTCTTGATACGAAATTTACCGAGTCTAAGACTAAGGCTTATTTTATCTGTTTGCAAAATTCTAAATTTATTTTCTAATTTATTTAATTATTTATTTATGCTGTTTTAATCATTTTGTTTCTAAACATTTCAAAACCCCCCGATTTACTTTTATTTTTATTCTTTTTGCAGGTGTCGTAGGCACGACTGTTGCCACGACCTTCGACACGATAAACACTCTGATCATAAGTTATACACGGAAGTTGATTATAGCATCCAATCCTGTGGACTCGACCCTACTACCACTCTCACTACTAATTAGAGTTATTTTGTAGGACATCTTCATGGTCCTATCTTTCTTCTTAACAAACAGAACTGGTGCTCCCTACAGAGACACACTAGGACGGATGAAACCACGTTCTAGAAGTTCTTGCAGTTGAGCGTTAAGCTAAGTAAGCTCTTTCGATGCCATATGTTAGGGAGTGATGGACACTGGAGCTGTACCCGAAAGAAGCTCAATCCCAAAATTTAATCTCTCGACTAGGAGGTAAACCTGGTAAGTCCTCAGGAAAATTATCTGGGAAATCCCTTACAGTTCTGATTTTCCTTACAAAAGAGTCCACAGAACCAGAAACATTAACGTAAGCCAAGTACGCCTCACACCCTTTCCGAACCAATTTCTCAGCCACAATAGCAAATCTCACATTAGAAAAGTAATATCGGTGCTTGCTAATCACCATCACCTCCTTATCGTCCTTAGTCCTCAAGACTACCCTCTTAGTCGTGCAGTCCAAACTAACCCAGTGCTTTACCAACCAATCTATGCCTATAGAGTTTACTAACCCGAATAGACTGCCCTAACAGGCTCAGTACAGTTATCTCACTAGAAGTGCTATCAACGATTACCCCCAAGTTTTCAGATACAGTCCTAGCTACATAGGAGTGTGTAGAACCTATGTCTATAAGAGCAATATAAGGCACATCAAAAATTAAGAACGTATCGGTAATAACATTTGGAGCATCTTTATCCTCTCGGCATCGAGTAGTATAGACGAGTGCAGGCTGTTTCGCCTCTGTCTGATTAGCACCTCTGCTCGGTGCTCTATCCACGACCTAACTCATTACCACCCTTAGTCGCTCCACGGCCCCTAGGTGGCTGCAGAGCTACCCTCTGAGGCTGCACAAAACCCGAAATTGAAGCTTGCATCTGATCTGCCTGCTATGGATAGTCTCTAATACGGTGTTCAAGAGACCCACACCTCAAACAAGCCCCAATCCTCATCTAATGCTCGCTTGGATGGCCCCTACCACAATCACTACATGGTACAACCTAGTAGGAGCAACAGGGGCCCCCACTCTCACTGGCCCATCAGATTTGACCTTTTACTTAGGCCTCTACGCAGAACTTGAGGGCTCCGAATCCCTCTTGTTTTTACTCCTCTCTCTGTCCATGTTCTGGCGCTCCACATGCTTAACATCCTCAGTAATTTTTGCCTTCTCTACCAATACCGCAAACTCATGCTCTTTTTGTAGAGCAATCAGTACTCTCAAACTGTCCTTCAGACTGTCCTCAAAATGGACACACCTCTCGTACTCTGATGCCACCATACCTCGAGCGTAGCGACTTAACCTCAGAAACTCGGCCACTGACCTATCACTTTGCGTGAGATTCATGAACTCACGCCTACGAGCATCTACATAACTCGCTCCCACATACTTGCTCTAGAAAGTGGTTTTAAAAAGTCTTAAGTCAGACGATCAGACTGAGTACCCTCCTCAACCGTTAACCACCACTGGTATGCCTCGTCGCCAAGAAAGGAGATTGCCCCCTTAAATTGCTGCTCATGAGTATAGTCCAAGTCATTCATAATCCTCTCAATGGCCTCTAATCGGTACTCGGCCACACTAGGGGCGACTCTTGTAACACCCCTAAACAGCTCAGCTCCATTAAACCGGAGTCGTTCAGTTACTGACCCACGGCCCCCAAATCCAGAATGGGGTTTAGCGACCTTCTCCAATATCCTCAGTATGGCCTGGGACAGTGCGTCGTTCCTAGCTTAGCGACTCTGAGACCCAGCCTCAGTAGCAGGCAATACTAGCGTCTCACTCATATCCAGATTTGGCATACTGCCCAAAGAAGAAGACTTAGCTCGAGCCTCCCTACAGCTTCTTCCACTGCCACGAGTACCACGTCTGCGAATTCCACGAGTGCTCATTGTCTAATTCAAGTTTTGTATACATTAAAATTTTTTTGCATTAGTTTCAGTATTTATTAGCAGATATTTTATACATAATTTATCAGAAGTTCCGGAGTGTTTTTCAGAAGTTTCAGTCTCTAACTATTTCAGTATAGTCTCAGAAGGTATTATCTACAGTATTTTCAGAATAAACTATCTCAATTTCAAAAATACTTACAGGATCGGTTCTGGAGACTCGGTGAACCACGTACTTTCTTAAATCCTTCAGATTATTGAAAACCAGTTCTTTTGAAACAAAATTTTGGAACCTAAAATCCACAGCTGAGTTTTGTAACCTGGCTCTGATACCACTAAATGTAACACTCCAAACCTGGCCTAGATGTTATGACCAAATCTGGAGATGTCACAGAAAATGGGTTTAATACATAGAATCATTTGAGTCCTTGATCTCATGTTCTTTACCATTTTCGAGAGCGTTGATTAATTAGGTTATTTGTCAAAACTTGTTTTATAGGAGAAGCTTTAAAAAACGATACATCTTTGAAAACCATATTGTGTTTTAGAAAAACCTTCGTTTAAGTAAAAACCATCGATTTTAAAAATAATTTATCACGACATGCATATCGTTATTAACTTAAAACCATAATTAAAAACCTTAAAGTCCAGAGAGTCTCAAAAATTACAAACTCTTAAATGATTACCAAAAATATAAATAAAAACCATAATTTATTGACTTTAATTTGTTTTATGAAAAAGTGGTCACCGCTGAGTCCCGCTGCACCGATTTGCTTAAGACCGTGGATTACTTGACAAACAAACAAGCAGATGTGAGTTTACGTAAACTCAGTGTGTAACCCAATAGAATTAAGCATGCAAGCATACAATCATCATATACAAAACCAAACTAAATACAGATATGGAAATAATGTCATTTTCAGATACAGTAGCAGAACAATATATAGATATGAATAATCCTACCCCTACCCTCTACACACCATCTCTGTCCATCCCCTCACACCATGTGGGGTTAAAAACACACCCATCTCTACACACCACATCGTGTCATTAAGACACATATCAAATATAATATGCAATCATGCTGACAGAATATAGGCTTTTAATGCCGATCATAATACTTCCTCTTCATATGCAAATTTCACCCCAAAACAAATACAGAGCATGCATACAAAATTTAACAGATAGATCACGCTTAACATGCTTACATAAACAGATAACTGATACACATAACATAATCATACTCAGAACAATGTTTCTGTCTAATAGATCACATAGTCTTAGGGTTCAGTTAGCCTTTACCGACCCTACGGTTAGCCCACAGTCGGTTAGGACGACCTGTGCGACCCTAAAGAGAATTTCAATAAAATGGACCCACATGTCCGTGTGATATGCCCGTGTGGGCCTACACACACAGATTAGCATTGCCCATGTGGCCCACACGGCCTGACCCAAAATCCACACGCCCTTGTGACATTGCCGTGTGGTCCCCTATGCCCAAATTAGCTTGGCTCTTGTGGCCCACATAGCCAGACTCGAGCCATCACACGATCGTGTTCTCGCACACGACCTACCACACGAGTGACCATACGCCTGTATGGTGTCGACAGTAGGCTTTTTTGGCTTTTGCCGACGCTTATTTTTCTACGTTTCGGGTACACACCTGGTACGGTTTAGATGCTACTGCAACACAAACACTCTAGAACCTAAAAATTGGAATACTAATGCTCAGAATCAGTCTTAATACACGGTTAAATCGAAACCCAAAATCAACTATAACTCAAATCAAGCACTATCGCTTGCCCCAACACTTCGGTCGATTAGCTACTATCTCGCATGAGTAGAATCATGAACTTCTTGATTCACTGCTGCCTAAAACAACAGTAACCCCAATCAATAATTGGAAAAACACAAGTTACTGAAAAGCAAAGCTCTACTTACCGGAACGTGCGATGAAAACAGAAATAACAAAAATAGGGGTGTGACGGCCAACAAATAGGAATCGAAACCTAAAAGGAAGAAAAGGAAGAGGGAAATGGTAGAGGAACAGGGTACCAACATCAGTTTTCTTAAGAGGAGGGAGAATATTTTGCAAAAAGAAAATATACCCCTTTTTGATAACTCCCAAATCCCATATTTTTCCCCCACTAACCCCCCACTCTCAGTCTTTTAATACAATCGGAACTCTTGCAGTCAAACGAGTAAAAATAAACTCCCTCGCTCGTACAGGGATTTAAACATAAAACCTTTAACACACTAATCCCCTTACCACTTGAACCAGCAGGTTTATTCTCATATGAATTTATAGGCAATCTAATATAAGCCCACTGAACAGAGATAAGGCTTAATTCCAAAAATGACAAAAATTTGCCAAAGCTAAAGCTTGAACTTAGGACTTCTCACACCCTCCCAAAACACTTAACCATTAAAGCAGATACACATTTGTGTCAAGTACTTGCAAAAACATAAATAAAAAGATCAGGGCGTTACATAACTGTTATCCTATAATTATATGATAAAATAAATTTTATTATTATTTTTAATAAAATAAAATAAAATATTGATATATTGATAGAATTTTAAGGAAAGAAGTATAGATAAAATTATAAGAGCAATGCTTAAACTACACTACTAGTCACTTAATTATCTGTAAATTTTTTTTAGTTACATAATTATAAAAAATTACAAAAATGATCACTCAACTATTCGATTTTATCTTTTTTTGGTCATCGGCTGTTAAATGGCTAATGAAAAGATAATGTGGCAGCTTTTAAAGTTGATATAAGAGCAACTTTAATCCTCAGCATTTGTACATTGTGTCAATTTGGTGTAGATTCTAAAAAAACTTAACCATCAACACATATACTTGTGAAATTTGTATTTTTTCTAGTTTTGTTTCTTTGTGATATCGAAGATAAAATGTAAAACAACGAGAAAATTTTAAACTTATTATATTGGATTTTTGGGTGTTTCTATTTTTTTTTTGTATATTTTCAATCAAATTTAACTGATGAATTTGTTATTTTTAAGCTTTTCATGTGAAAGGTCACAAAGAAACCTAATTTTTTTTAGAATAGAGACTGAATTGACATAATGCATAAATATTAGAGGTTAAAGTTGTATCACGTCAATTTTAAAAGCTGTAACATCATCTTTTCCTTAGCCATTTAGTAACAAAAAAGACAAAAATCAAATACTTGAATGACCATTTTGTAACTTTTTTTTATAATTCATTGACAAAAAAAATTTACCAATAATTAGATGACTACTAATATAATTTACTGAAAAAGGAAGAATTTAAAGGTAATAAAACTATAAAACTCATTAATACTTCATTTTTGTTCGCAATAATTGTTTTGCATATTTGTAAAATTACAACAAATAATTTATATGACATACGACACAACTAATTATATAAATACTAGATTGTGGGACATTCTGGACAAGAAAATTTATATAACAAATATATTTATAAAAAAATTAAAATAAAATTTAAATAAAGTTTAGGTTGAAATGATAATGTTAAAATATTAAAGATTATGATGAATATGTATATTTTTATATAAAAATATAAAAAAAATTCTCATAATAATATTTATTATTTTGTAAAAGAAATTTCTTTTGTATTTTTTTAAAACTAAATTTAGATACTATTGATGAGTAGAGCGAGACTCTTAAATAATAGTATAAATATATAAAATGATATATATTAAATTTGCATAATATCCAAATCTTCCAAAATTGTTTTATATCCCTAAGTATATCATAATTTCCTTTTAAAGCTATTTATTTAAAGAAAATGGGAAAACCTTGTTATCCAAATATCCAGACGTTAACGGTAATCTACACGAAAAAACAAATTCTAAAAATTAAACAGCCGTCAAAATCATTGCCCTCTAATTTGTTCTTTCTCAAAAGATGAAGGATTATTCAATGAATGAAACTGTATTTGGTACATCTTGCTATAATCCAAATCCAATTAATTTGATTCAGTTTGTTCCTTAAATCCATTCTTTATTTCACTTCATTTCGACCAAATTTAATCGTCTATGATTCCTTATAATCCTTGACATATTCGCAACAGATATAATAGACATGATAATCCTTTAAAAAAAAAAATTGGATTCAATGAACCAATAGTTTATATCATTGATTCTCTAATTAATTAATCTTACATTTAGAGATGATGGTTCTTAAGTAGAGTCCATAATGTTTGATAAATCCATCCACGTTAATCATCATCTTTTCATCTTTCGGTTAAGTTGTTATTTATTTGTGTTAAATTATAGAGTAAAAAATTAAAGGTTAAAATATAGTTTAATACATTTTGTATATTTGGAATTTCATTCCTACTTTTATTTTCAGGAATTTAATTTATCTACTTTTCTAATTTAAAAATTCAAGTCTAGTTGTTATCACTATTAAAATTCTTCTATTAAGTTTACTGAAGTGACATTTTGAAATTAAAAAATATATATTCACTTGGTAAGTCATGCAATGATAAAAATAATGTTGAAAATATTAATCAGAACTTTTTTTCTTAAAAACACTCATTTGAATCCATCATGATAACTTTTTTGTAGTGTTCTTATAAAAAAATTGACGTCACCATTCGATTGAAATATTTAACAATATTAACTATTTAGACTAACTAATGATCTTAAAAGTAAAAGAATCAAATTACATAAAAAAATTAAAGCATATATATTAAATATCAAGTTTATGCATACTACAAGAGCTGAAATTGAAATTTAACCATTATCTTATAATGTAAAAATATAAAAATAAAGGCAAACTCAAAAAAGGGAAGCCACTAGTTAATCTCTAAAACTCTTAAGACATTTAAGTTACATATAACCACATAATATTTTAATAAAAAAGTTAAAAATATTAACTATTTAAACTAATTAATAATATTATAAAAATATATAAGAACCAAATTACGTTAGAAATTAAGGTATAAAGATTCAATTACAAATTTAAACATAATAGAGAGGCCAAAATTAAAATTTAACCACATAATATATAGTTTATAGATTATCTTAATTGAACCTTGAGCAACATTTAGTACTTCCTCAATTTTGTTTAACAATATTAAATGTTGAGATTACTTCAAAATCTTTCTTTCCTTGATTTTATCATTTTAACTAAAGTAACATTTGCTTTTCACATTAACATTTTTTTTATAGATTTGTTACATAATTGTTTTTCACCCACATTGTGGATGTAATATAATATATATACAGGGGCGAAATCAGGGGGGCTGGCATGGGCCCCGGCCCCCTAAAATGTAAAATTATTATTTTAGCCCTTAAACTTTATTAAAATTTTAAATTAGTAAAGGTAAAATTACAATTTGGCCCCCTAAAATTATAAAAATTCGATTTAATCCTTTACAAATTATAAAGATATAAACTATAAAAAATTAAAATTTCATCCGGCCCCCCCTAAAAAAATTTTCTGGCTTCACTATATATATATATATATATATATATATATATATATATATATATACTCTCGACTACTTGGAGATAATAAAGCTCATCATTATTACTTATACATCTTCATATGTTTCATGTTATACTTGAAAGAATTGGACTTAACATGGTTTGGGATTGGGATATTATTTAAAATTTTTAAAACTTTTAGGAGCTTAATGGGATTTCTAAAAATTTTGGAAATCTAATTAGAAATTTTAAAAATTTTGAAAGGCTTAATGAGAATTTTCAAAAATTTTAGAGCCCTAATTAAAATTATTAAAAAATTTAAAAGGCTTAATGATAGATTTCCATTTTAGGGGTGTTCTTGGTTTGAATGATTTCAGATTAATTGAAGAAACCATCTTACAACATAGAAAAGCACAACAAATGCTTGGAAAATCAACAAGAGGGAAAAGATCTTCATCAAAGCAAAAGCTAAACAAGCAGCAACAACATCTAAAAAACACCAAAAGAAAGTGATGAACAAGAAAGGAAAAACATATAAGAAACATTGAATTTCTTTGGATCCAATTGAAGCTCAATTGTAATTGGATCCAACAATTGCAGTAGTTGTCGGCGTCACTCGATGTGGAATGAACCAAATCTTTGTAGCAAAGAGTGTAAAAGGAATGCCTCAGAACTTGCATCAAGACTTTAGCCATTAGTGTAGTCGACAAATAAACCAATGTGTTAGTTCAATCAGCAAAAGCACCAACATTTTTCAGGCAACAGTAGCTTGATTTGCACCGATTTGAAGCCAAAGAAGATTCGTTACCTTATGATCCTTTCATGCGCTCTTCCTAGTGAGCATCTTAGGCCATGATTCTTCAAATTTGAGCTGAAAACTAGCAAGAAGGGTTTGTTGATGAGGACCAAGATGAATAGAAAGGTGATGAAAGCTTCAAATTTGTAATCCAACATGTTGATTGCACCCTGATATAGGTGCACTGGGGCTATGAATCAACATAATTACAATTAAATATTTAGTTATATGCTGCAAGTGTGATAGGTCGAGTTGTAATATTTGTATTGTTACAATGGAACATTATGGAGTATTCCAAGGATCAAACCCAAGAGATTTGAGGACAAGGTGATTAATGGTCAAAACATGCAAAGAGGAAGTCTAACTAACAACTCGCTAAGCACCATATTACAACAAATCACAATGGACGGGTAATTACACTAAATTAACTATCTAATACTAGGAAAGACCAAATTGTAAAATAGTTAAAATCACGCAATCAACAATTCAAGAAACACAAGTGGTTGGTTGACTTTCATGTTGTTGATTAGTCTTTGGATTATGGATCTAAAAGGCTTAAAGTCCTAATTGACTTAATTTTACCTCTCGGTCACCATTTTACCAAATTAGACGATTTAGTTTGGTTAATCTCTCGACCTTGCCGAATTAACTTGGGACAACCAAATTGATGACTGATAAGATCTCCTCTCGATCTTACCTATCTAAATGTTCACCTAGAGGCGTCAATTCTAAGTTTTGAAGTCTATTCGATTTAGTCTAGTTTTTACAATTTAGTCCCTATACCAAAAACTAACCAAACAACAATTACATCAACCATCCACCATAGATTTAGTTACCCAACATCATTTTCATGCAAACAACAATCCAACACATACCCAAATCATTCATTAAAATAAGCACAAGAGTAAGGTTAGAGAAAACTTAGGAATTTCTTTGATGGTTGCTTGAAGAAGATGATGACAACAATAATGGAAGTGAAAATACAAGGTTAAGATTTTTATTATTTGGAAAACGAAATCTATTATAATTAAAAAGTTTTGATAGTTATTTTATGGATTTAGATTTATTTTATAGTAAAATAAAAAGTCTAAAATTGAATTAGTTTACTATAGTTATAATAAAATAAAATTGTGGTAATTATAACAAATTTAGATTTATTAGTTAAAAATAATATACTATAATTATTTTAAAAAATACGATAATTATAATTATAATATAATCTAGAATAATTAGTTATTTTAAATATATTATGGTAGTTCTACCCAAAAAAATATTATGGTAGTTATATTAAAAAATGGTATGATAATAATAGTATAATTTAGATTTGTTAATTATATAAAATATGCACTGTAGTTCCATTAAAAAAGTTGTGATAATTTATTTTATTGATTTAAAATATACTTATAATTTGAGAAGAACTCTAAGCATAAAATAGAGATTAATTTAGATTAATTATCACTTAATTAATAATAGAATTATATATCAATTAAAATTTAAGTTTAATTTTATAAACAACTTCCAATAATTAGGCATATTCAATTAGGTACCATCTAACAAAAATCACCCATAAAAAAAAATTCAAGATTCTTAGTATTAATAAGTTAGAAGCATCTCAAAAAAGAATTAAGTATTAAAGTTATGATTCTTTGAAGGGAGATGGACTATCATTTTAAATGATGATAAGGTAATATAATATTATGATATTTGTAATAGGCCAATTTTAGCCTGGGCCCGAAAAAATAATAATCGAAGTCAAAAGATGCAATCGATTAAAAACAAGTCAAAAAGGGCTAAATTGAAAGATAATCATTAAATTGTGGCCAAATTAAAAAGATGGAAAAGCCAAGGGGTTATCAAATTTTGTTGACTTGGTAAAAGGCTAAAAATAGGAAAATATTATTTTGATTTGATTTGATTTTATTTTATTATTAAATTAGTTAGGCTATTTTTAGTAAACTATATGTATATAAATATGGGTATTTTATTCTTTGAAAGGGATGGATTACTTTTGGTATTCCTACTTCAATTTGGAATTGGATTTTTCTCTCTTTTCCTATTTTCATTGGAATTGAATTATTTTCTTTTCTCTTTCAATTACGTGAGAATTTTGTCCATTTCATTTAAATTTCTTTGTTTTTTCTAAATTCGTCCAATTGCTTTTAGCCCTTTTGTTTTTTTATTTGTTTTGCATTTAAGTTTTCATTATTCTTAATTTTGACCCTAAAATTTGTTTTGACTACATTTTAGTTTTCCTTGAAGCTGTGCGTTTTGGAGGGTGGGGATTATTTTCCTTTTGGTCCCTCCTTGTTATTCGCACATTCAAATTAGTCCATTTTCTTTTATTTATCTTTGATTTGCCCCAGAATTTTGCTTTAAGGTTCGATTTAATCCTTTTTTTTATTTTCGCTATTTTATTATCAAATTAGCTAATTTAATATATTATTGCTATTATTATTATGTTTCTATTTATATTTATTTTGTTATTCTAATACTATTATTATTTATCTAATTATTATTTATCTATTTATATTTCTACTTATTATATTTTTATTTATATTTCTATTTATATACTAATATTATTTTCGTTATTATTTTTCTTATATATGTTTTTTACTCTTGCTATTAACATTCTATTTATTTATTTATTTTACATTTTTGTTATTATCTATTTTAACTTTTTATATAACGCTCATTTCAAATTTTTATACATTATTTACCTTATTTTTTCATTTTCATATATATATATATATATATATATATATATATATATATATATATCGTTAGACAAATCAATTTGTTTTATTTGAGATTATGTTATATATTATTTATTTTGAATTTCTTCTTGCAAATTATATATTTTAAATAATCATTCATATACTATTAGTTTTTATATGCGTATAAGTTATTTCGAATCCTAGCATGTGTATCCTTCTGTACATATCTAATAGTCCTTAAATCGATTATATTGCATTGACCCCTAGTTTTCATACTATTTTGCACATCGTGTGTCATTATCAGTAATCAGGTTTGGTGCATGTAATTGTTGTTTTATTTCTTGGTATTGCATCATGATTCTGATTCTCATATTCTCTAAATGTTTATTGTCTTTTATCTCCAAACAAACCAAACAAGTATGATTTGACTCGTTTTTTTAATTGTTAGCTTGAGCCCCTTAACATAAGGAAATACTTCATGTTTGGAAGTTTGAGAGATCGTGCCCAATCGTGCTGGGTTTCGGTTTTTTCCATTCAACTGAAATATGGAATATCCTTGTGAAATTCCGTCCATGTTTTCTTGAACTAAACGAGGCAATATTTCGTGTTTGGAAGTTTGAGAGATCGTGCCCAATTGTGCTGGGTTTCGATTTTTAATTCGACTAAGATACGGAATATTCTTTTGACATGTCATCCATGTTTTCTTAAATTTAAATGAGGCAATATTTCGTATTTAGAAATTTGATAAATCGTGCCCAATCGTGCTGGGCTTCGATTTACCGTTTGGCCAAATAACCAAATATCCTTTTGAAATTTCAAAGGCATGAGTTTTGAAAATTACGAGATGATCTTGTATTGATGGTTTGAAATATTGTATCCAATCGTGCTGGACATGATATTTTATTCCTTCTGAACGAGAGAATCTCGACATCCAATTCAAGTTATCTAAACGTTTTTAAAGGAATTGTATTTTAAAATCTTTTTCAAATTTTCAACATGAGGACATAGATTAATCAATTAGGTACCAATTTTGGGCGTTGCGAGGGTGCTAATCCTTCCTCGCGCGTAACCGACTCCCGAATCTGTTTTCTAGTTTTTCGCAGACCAAAACACGTTGTTTTAATAAACCAAAATACTTTATTAAAATGATCGATCACAGGGTGACCCGATCACACCTAAACAAAAAAGATGGGTGGCGACTCCATACCTTATTTAAAAGTCGATCCCCGTTTTTCAAAATAAAAATGGTTTCGACAATGTTATTTTTTAAAATTTCTCTAAAGTTGTTTATATTGTGTAAAGCAAACACTTTTTTATTTTTATTTTTACCTTATTATTATTATTATTTGTTTGGGCAGGTGAAAAACATTTTTAACAAAATTTTTTAATCATTACTATTAAATGTGTTTAATGCGTTTATTATTTTAGTGTAAATATTTTCCGTATTTATCTTAAATTATTAAAATTGTTGTACGTTGTTTTACCTACTTTTATTATTTTTAATTTAATATTGTAATTTATTTTCTTATGTAGCTATAATTTTTTGATGCTTAATTGTTTTTTAGTTAAATATTTATTTATGAGAAATATCAAATTTTCAGGGATGAAAATAATAAAGATTGAAGAGTAGAAAATATATATTTTTTTTTGGTGAAGAGCAAAAAAGAAAAACTAATTAGTTACATCCAACATACTGTAAAAAACCTTTTGACTGGTCAAAATCTAACATATTCCGAACCCTAAGAGAAAGAGTATCAAAAAATTACAAATCCGTTCTAGTCGATAGTGCTTCTTTTGCCAAGCAATCATCAACTTCATTTTGTTCTCTAGGAATATAGTGCAAACACCATGAACTCTCCTGAGATAGCATACTCTGTATTCGCCTGATTAAAGCAGAGTTCGAGGTGGCAGAATTGCTTCCTTGAATATCCCGAATGACATCCAAGCTGTCCGAGAGAATTATAACACGATCATGGCCGAAGAGTAGAAAATATTGATCTACAACATATTCATCTTTCAAACATTAAATACATATATTTTCACACAATACACATGACACAATACATTAATTATGCTAATTAGTTATTATTTTGAATAATGTTGTTTAGCATTAATTACATGATGTAAAGCTAATTGCACATTGAATATGTTAAAAATGCTTTAATTATGGTTTCAAATTTTATTATTATTATAATATTTAAATTTTAAATAAGTTAATATATTTTAATTATAAAAATTTATAAAAAATTTTGCATTGATTAATTAATTAAAAATATATTATTTTAAAATTAATTAAAAATTGGACATATAGAATCACATGCAATACATGTGATGGTAGAAACTAATTAAAATAAACAAACAACCAGCATCTTTTAGACTTTACCATTAGATTTTATAGTTCCTTATAAATTTGTATTCTTATACGTATACTGCGAACCTCAATACATGTCCCCTGTGAAGCCTAAAATGTGTCCTCCAGTGGAGTTGACCCTTTAGCAAACCATGTGCACCTACCTCACTAGATGTGATCCTAAATTAGGTGAACATCATGTAACACGCACCTCCGGCAAATATATGCAAGGTGCATATGGGGAAGTCTAGGATCATTGATTACCCAATTGTCCTAAAACGTTATATTCTAGGACATTACATCACTGTCACTGCCAAGAAGCAATATCAGATCCCATTGTCAGTAGTCCCTAAACACGTTGCAAACCTTATCTCCCACAATAAAAAGACTCATTCAATGGCTCAGAGAACAAATGAACACACTATGTCTTCTTCCTTCCCAAAGATCCATCCCAAAAAACCTGACATCCTCTGTAGTTCTCCATCTTCCCATAGGTGAACCACCACTCTATCCACCATTTTCTATCTCTTGTTAATCAAACCGGTTAACAATTACATGTAATAAAAATTTTACTAATAAGTGATAGGTGACGTGATAAGGCATATTATACTCTTAAGAGTAGACGTAGGTTTGAACCTTAAAGACAATATTATACGAAGGGGCAATCATGAATCTTGAACATGAGCCACAAAACAGATCCAAGAATTAACAAAAAAAAAAAAAGATAGCTCTTTTGAAATTACTATAAGAAATAATAATTTAAATTGATTTCTTTTGCAAAATATAGGAATAAAACTAATGTTTAATTCATAAATTGATGCATAAACTGTATTATTTTTCTCAAGTTGGTACTTAAATCTTTTTTTATCATAAGTGACACTTAAACTATTTTTTTCCCAAATCGGTACTCTATTAGTCAACTGTCAATGAAATTATTGGACCTATTAGAAAGATAAAAGACAACCAATTAAAAACTACCGCATTGCATAAAAAGAAAAATAAATATTATTTTCTCTTTATATATATATTTACTTTGTATTTTTTTTTTCTCTTCTCCTTTCATCCATATTTTTCCCATCTCTCTCAAAAAACTCGACAGCCACCATGCAATCCAACCCTCATCGACGCCTATTACTGTCACCGACCACGGTAAAGATGCACTTTAACCTGCTTTCACTGCTACAGAATTGAAAACTTTAAAATTATTTGTTATATGAAATAATTTTTGATAATTTGTTATATAAAATAATTTTTTTCTTATATGATTATATTTTATGTAAGAAAAACTAGCGTTCATTGATTTTTTTTAAATCAACCAAAATAATTATTATATTTTAAATATATTAAACACCTTTTTTTTTGGTCCTTGTTGCCCCCATTCATGAAGGGATTTGAATCACACTTTCCAAAATGGTGCACCAACTTTCCTTCTTTTAAGTCATAAATTTTCAAATCAATGTTTCTTCTAACCTATTTTTCATAGTGAATGAGAATCAATTAAATTAATTCATTATACAAAATATGATAAAAAATTAAATTATAAACTATTGAAAATGTCAAAATAAAATTTATAGAAAGAAAATTAAGTATAGGTCCAATTAGAAAAATACATTTTATTTTATTATTAAGATATTGTTTTCATAAAATTTAAAAATTTATTAAATGCATAGCATATAATAAGACAAATCGTAAGTCCAAAAATTAGATTATACAAAACAAATTCCATTTTTTTCTTGTAAATGCTTTGATTTTAATATATAGATTCAACTGTTGATTAAGTTTTAACTCTATTGGTATCAGTATTATTGTCAGTACAAGAGGACATGGGTTTGAATGCGGTTCAACGTATATTATTTTCGTATGTAAGGGTTGATGAAGAGTTATTAGTAATTCAAAAGAAAGAGAAATGATAAAAATCTATAATAAGATTAATATTAAAAAAATATAAAACTCTCTAACAATTCCCTTTTTTCTACATATGGTAGAGAAATAATTATTTTTTGTTTAAAAAGAAAAAAAAACCAAAATAATTGATTCAATCCGAAATCAGTGGGAGGGAATTACGCCTAACATATTTGAAAATTGGTAATAAAAGACGGACCAAGATTTGGAAAAACCAAAAGAAAAAGAAAAATAAAAAAGAAAAGAGAATGAATACAAAAAACAACTAATCTAAAATATTAATATAGTAATAATAATAATTTTTGTCATAAAGGGCAGCCGCCCACTTTTCATTAGACGTCCCCAACTCTCTATCATTTATTTTCAATCATTGATGTAGAATAATCCTTTTACCGTTTCCAAAAATAAAAATAGATTATTTCCTAATTTTATCCCTCCACTTTCAGAAGTTAATTTCTTTGTTTTAATTTATCAAAATTAGATCATTGCACTTTATTAAATTTGATAATTTCAATTTTAATCTCTTTTAATAATCAATTGTTTAATTTATGTCTTTTTAACTAGTTAATTGATGAAAAATTTACATTTTGACCCCTTCAATAAATAAATAATTCAATTTAAGTTCTTCAAACAAAAAGATAGCTTTGACCACTCTAAAAATTTATTATTTTATCTTGATTTTTTTTTAAATTTTGTTGGCTTCGCCCTTAATTCCTTACATATAAATTACTAACTGTTGATTTCTAGGTCAACATTTAACAAGGAGATTTAGCACTATTATTCAATTGGATTAACTCCTCAATTTTTTTATATAAAATAATAGAGTTTAATTATGAGAAAATAGAGTGATTAATTTATCAGACTTCGTAAAATAAGGGGGTAAAATTTAGAATTAAACTTTAATATAAAAAACTATAAATGTTTGCTTTTTTGAAAAGAGCATAAAATCCCTTTCGATAAATGTGCACGTTTTTATGCTGCAGGTGCGTTTCCCTACATTTTCTACTGGCATTTCTCTCTCCTATTCTCCGCTTATTCGTGTTTTTTTTTGGAGTGTTTAAATTTGTTAATTATTTTAATCTAATTAACAAATTTAATCAATGGTTATTCTTTTTTAATTAATTTATTAACTAATAAATTTGTAAAGGCTTGAAATTGTTTTTCTTGGCTACTTTTATCGATTTGTTTGATTTTCGGCACATGTGTTGGATACTTTTTGTTTGGATTTTGACATACCAAAAAGGAATTTCATTCTGATCGAGTTAATTTTATTTGGATGGTTCGTTTTGGAATGTTTTTGAAATTTATATTTATTCTAATGAATTTTGATGTCACATTTTGATTTGGTTTCTTAAATATTATTTCTTGAAATTAATTATGAATTTAATAAAAAAACGAGTGCTCCAAAATAATCCTTCATTCGAAAAAGAAAAAAAATCAATAATAATAAATATAATTTTTTAAAAATAAAAATTGTCGTGAAGATATTTCAAATTTTTTTAAAAGAAGTTAGATAAAATAAAAATTCAAATTTGCATATTCAAAAAGAAATAAATTAATACTAAATAATTTTTGGTACATATTCAAAATTTTTTTTTATAATTTACGGTTTTCCATTTTATTTGTATAAAATAAAATTGCTGCAGATACTAAGTGCGATGAAGGAATAAATGAAGGAGTTAAAGTAATAAGTAGTTGGATTAAATTGCAATAATTGTGAGTTAATATTGAATAGGTTTAAGCAAAGGTAGGAAATGGCGGGCAAGGAGTAGGAGGAATAGGCGAATAGCCATTAGCCTTAGCTGTCTGTCTCTTAAGGATTTAATTTGGTTTGATGGGCTAAATAGCCATAAATGTGAAACTGAAAAGAGGGAAATTGGAGGTTCTAAAGTCCTTGTCTGCCTTTCTATATCTATCTTTCTCAGTCTCCCAGCAATGAATGGCGTAAAATTTGGGAGATTTTGATTTGGATTTCGCCATTCGGGATTCTGGATAGGTGGCTTTCTCTCTCACGGTGACCTTCAATTTTTTTCTAAGACTAATATTTTACTACTAATTATTTACTGTTCTCCCTTTTTAATTCTTTATTATTAGCAGTGTTTATGCATTAATTATATGATTATAGAAAACATTTCCTTTTTTGCTTCTTGGAGGTTAGATTGTCCATTGAGAGTGGATTCTAAGCAAAGTCTTGTCTCAGATTATATTCAAAGAAAAAAAAGTTACCTCGGTTCTTGTTCATCCAACAGTTCGACAACAACAGCAACAGCAACAACAACAACCAAAATGTTATGGATTAAACCAAGCACTGAACTGAATTGAATTGAATTGTGCTCTGTGTTGGAGTTGAAGATGGATAGAAGGAGTTGGCTATGGAGAAGAAAGTCGACAGAGAAGAGTCCAGGCGAAACTGATAGTTCAGGAGGTTCCATTTCATCTTTTTCTGAAAGATTCTCTGATGAGCAGGTATATATCTTTTTTCTTTATTTGGTTTTCTTTGTCATTGTCAATTTATTTGGAAATATTAATATCCTGAAATTTTGTTGAATGGATTCTTCAATTGTGTTGTAAGTATGTCCCTTCTTTGTATTTTGATGGACTTGTATGAAAAAAATTCGGGTTATTTTTTTTTGTTGTAAATTGAATGATATCCAATGTTGTTTAACCAGAATTAACTCAAGTTGGTTGTTAGCCCCTTGATGATCCTCTAGGCTGCTTATTTCAAATTTATTATCATTCTCAAACTCTGATGAGACCAATAATTGGGTCTGGATATTCTTGCTTAGGCAATCAGTTAGCTCCATCTACTTTTGTCTTTTAAATGTTTCATTTAAGGAGCTCAATTTTTGCTGAAAATGTTCTTGGATGCTTTTCTTTTTTGGTTAATCTCTGCATTTTTGTTGCTTTGATTCATTAATTATACTTTTTGCTACAATTTTATAGAGAATGTACCAGGAAGTTCTAGTCTTCTTGTGTTTATGAGCATAGTTGGACTCAATTTCATAAGAAGGCAATTCTTAAGAGCGAGAAGACTGGAGCAATAGCATTGAAAAATATGAAGTTTTCTTTGTTGCCTGTCTTTAGTTTCATTTGCGCCTGAATATCACTTGTGAGACATCGCTTCTGATTTACGTTAGAAAGAGTGATTAACCCTAAGTCATTGAAGACCTCGAGAGCTTGAGAAGCTAAAAATATTTGGTTTGAGCACTCAAGAATGATTCAGGAATTCTTTATAAGCTTTTCAAAGCTAAGTTAATATTCTTGAAGTGTCTAGTTTTCCTTTCTTAGTAAAAGGAAATTGTCATTGGACCTGTGAAGCCATAAGAGCCTTCAATCACCTTTAACATACGGAAAGGAATTATAGATCACTATGCGTTAGGTTCTTGCAAAGTTTAGAAGGCTGTTTTTGAAGTTTTCCCCAGCCGTAGGTTAGTTTTAAGCGGCCTTGTTTATTACGCAAGCATGATTGATCAGACTTACTGAAGGAAATAAATAATGGTAGTGGGTATGTATTTAAGGTGAGCCAGAAGGTGCTCTTTGGACGATTCAGGCATGTGCTCATCTGTCACCGGTTTTATCTTTCCTATTTTTTCAATGAATTCAAATATCTTGGACTTTATGTATAGTTTGTCTTTATAATACGTTATACGGTGACCTATGTAACCTGTAAAAAAGGTCCTTGATTGTTGTATTATGTTCTTGTCTTAATAATTTTCTTCTCACATGATGATAGAGATGTGAGGCTGGTTTTAGAGTTATATGTTCCGTTTGTATGCTTGTATGTAGTAATAATGGCTTTAGTTTCTGCTGGTCTGGTTTGGAGACAATCTGATCTTTCTTTGTTTTCAAAGGCTAGCGCCACCATTAGTTCTCAATCACTGGAAGTTACATCAAAAGCTGTACCTGTTGATGAAGAAAATAACAATGTGAGATCTCTAACAGAGAAATTATCTGCTGCTCTTATGAACATCAGTGCCAAAGAAGAGTTGGTTAAGCAGCATGCTAAAGTTGCAGAAGAAGCTGTCTCAGGTATCGTTATTGTAAAAATTTATTGTAGTGAGAAAAATAACATTAAAATCAGCACAATCTTAAACAAATTGTTTTGAATAGCACAGGTTTTTACAATCATGATCTCCCCTCTAAGTAGAAGACTATGTGGATATGTCACAGTAGTACTGTATTCCTATTTGAATTACATTTAAGTCAAAAAATCAAATCGATATGTATGATGGTGCAGAAAATGGCAGCAAATATAGCTTCTATGTTCATATATTTATTAAAAAGGTCGCCCGAATGGTATTTTACCTCCTTTTTTGTTTCATTGGCTGTGATTTACTGATATACAGCTGCAAGGGGGATAAGAAGATAAAACAGAGAATGATAGAAAAACTTTTTGAGAGATGAAATGTTTATAGAATAAACAACTTAGTAGTTGTATTCATATCTGTGGTCAACTAATGAGTAATAGTTTTTTCTTGGTAGCACGTTTCTATTGTTTAGGGTTCTTCTTCTTCTCTCTCTCTCTCTCTCTATATATATATATATATATATATATATATATATATGAAAATCTGCTGCAACAGAGAAGTTAACTGTTTGCTTTATTTTTCTTGAATATGAAATTAGGCTGGGAGAAAGCTGAAAAGGATGTAGTAGCTTTGAAGCAACAGCTTGATGCTGCTATGAAGAAAAATGCAGCACTTGAAGATCGAGTTGGTCATCTGGATGGGGCACTCAAGGAATGCGTTAGAGAACTTAGGCAAGCAAGGGAAGAGCAAGAGCGGAAAATCCATGAAGCTGTTTCCAAGAAATGTCATGAGTGGGAATCTTCCAAGTCTGAGCTTGAGAGTCAGCTTCTGAATCTCAAGGCCCAACTTGAAACCGCCAAAAGTGACACTGCTGCCTCAGTTGATCCTGACCTTCAACTGAAGCTTGATGCATGTGAGAAAGAAAATTCAGTCCTTAAACTTCAGCTCCATTCTCGAGCTGAGGAGCTAGAACGTAGGATTATTGAGAGGGACCTGAGCACTCAAGCAGCTGAAACTGCCAGCAAACAGCATTTGGACAGCATAAAGAAGTTGGCTAAGCTTGAAATCGAGTGCCGCAGGCTAAAAGCCATTGCTCGTAAAGCATCCCCTGCTAATGATCAGAAGTCTTACACTGCCTCCTCAATTTGTGTTGAATCTTTTACAGATAGCCAATCAGACAGTGGGGAGAGGCTACTTGCTGTTGAAACAGATATGCAAAAGATGAACGGGTTGGCGATGAATGGATGTGATAGAAGCCGGTCAGATGCATGGGCATCTGCACTCATTACAGAACTCGATCAATTTAGGAAGGAGAAGGCCGTTGGAAGAAACATCATGGCCCCTTCAGTTGAAATCAATCTCATGGATGATTTTCTTGAAATGGAAAGGCTTGCAGCTTTGCCGGATGCAGAAAGTGGAAGTGGTTTTAATGATGCCGGCCCGGTATCTTATCAAACCAGTATAGTTGAAAACCCATTGAAGGCTGATCTTGAAACCTTAGTCCACCGGGTTGCTGAACTAGAGGAGAAGCTAGCACTGACCGAAGAAGAAAAGTCGGAAATGCAGATAGCTTTCAATGAATCTCAAAAACAACTTAAAACATTGCAGAATCAACTAAGTGAAGCTGAGATAAGGTTCAAAGATGTGCAAACTGAATTAGCTCTTGCTGACAACTCAAAGCAAGCTGCAGAGAAAGAAGTAAAAGTCGCCAACATGAATCGAGAAGGGGCAGAATCAAGACTTAGAGATGCTGAAACTGAAATAAAGACTTTAATGTCGAAAGTTTCTTCGTTAGAAGAAGCATTCGGAAAGGAACAAGCATTGTCTACTGAAAACATGAACAAGTGCAAAGAATTGGAGAACGAACTTTCTAAAATGAAATGTGAAACCAAGCTCCGACAGGAGGCTGAGCTCCAACATGCAGCAAAATATAATGAAGAGTTGAAGGTGCAGCAGGTTAGTTATTTAGTATGCTTATTTTAATTGTAGGTATTGCTTGCATCAAAAGAGAAATCTATTCTTTTAAGGAGCAAAGCTTTATATGCAGATGGTAGTTCAAATAGAAACTGCATCACTTCAGTCTATTCTGTAAGTTGGCATTTTCTATTGCATTGCTTCATGTAGGTTCATCTAGAAGAAGTAGGAAGTAATCAAAACCGACTTTGGTTTTTGGTTAAGTCGGCTTAAATAATTTTATTAGTGAGTTATTGGTTTCAGTTTTCCAAACCAAATAAACTGAATAAACCAACATATATAACCCTTTCCATCTCCTTACCTTAAACCCAATACCCATACTAAAATAATTTGGTTTGGTTAGGTTAAGTCGGTTGAGGATGCTATGGTCGGTCATTTCAGTCGGTTCTGGTGCTTCAGCCAGTTCAATTGATATTTTCTACATAAAAACTGAACTGGTCAAACCGATGTTTTGCTCACCCTCTATATTTTAGCATCGATGTCCAATATAATGCTGTAAAATGACTGAGATTCTGGAGGTTTAGAATTCTGCATTTGTCTTGAAAAACTGACTTGAGTTTTGCTATTTGTCATGTAAGATTTTATATGCTTATGCTACTCTGACTCTTCGTTTCTTTTAGAAACTTGTGTCAGACACATATAAGGATATCACTCTCTGAGGATCTTCCAAATGCATGAAAAAACTTAAGAAAAGCTCAACATACCCTGCTTGGGCAGATACCTGAGTCTGGGTAACATAGTTTTATAACTGCCTTACTTTACTAAGCTTTGGATGAATATTAGCTTAATTCCCCAGGTGCAGTGACAATCTATTCCTACACATGCAAATGCGCTTTTAATTTCTCTCCAATCCATGCACATGCTCATTGTGCAAGTTGCTATTTGAGTACTGGAGAGTACCAACTTCAAGTGCTGGTTTTTGGTATAAGATGCATAGAGTTGGTATAAGATGCAACTCTATGTTACTCATACTGGGAGTGAGATTTGGATAGACCAATCCAAGGGTTAGGTTAGCCACCCAGATCTGTAGGTCCAACCTGTCCCAATCCAGGTTTGGACAAGATAATTTTTACTTGAATTAAAATTTAATAATACAATTAATATTTTTTAAAATTATAGAAATATTAATATAAAAAGTTTGCTAGATCACACTCGGTAGAAATGGGCTTGGCTAAGAGATTTGAAAATTATTGGGCTACAACTTGACCCAACTTGTAACATTTTTAAATACGGTTATGCATGTTCAATTTTTATCAAGCTTTTAGTTCAAGTTCGTAAATTAAATTTTTTCTAAAAGTTTTTGATAAGTCATATTTTCATATCCATATACTAGACAAAGATATTTTAAGAAAAATGCAAGCGAAGATGTGTACAAAGTAAACTGACGTGGGATGTGAGATGAGATTAATGAGCCTTCCATTTTATTTCTACAAAAATTGTTCAAAGAGTGATTGTCAATTGGCACAGTCATTTGTGAATTGTTAGCTGTAACGTTATAAACATGAGAGTGGTTATATGCAGGACAAGGAGCTATCAATTGCAGCCCGTAAATTCGCAGAGTGCCAGAAGACGATTGCTTCACTGGGGCAGCAGTTGAAATCACTTGCGACACTGGAAGATTTTTTGATAGACTCTGATAAGTCATTGGAGCTTGTAGATGAAGGATTAAAACGTACTGGAAACAGTGAGAAACAACCAAAACTGGGTGTTACTGGCATGGAATTTCCGAGAAGAGGCTCTCCTGAGTTTTCTAAAATTGTAGGTGAGTATACTAAATCTTCAGAGAATCAGAATAGCAATGCTATTATCAAGGAATCTACATTACCGGTTAAACCTGTCATCCTCTCTAACAGAACTCGAACCGGTTTCGGGAATATTTTCCCTCGCAGTAGGAGTGGGAAACCGATTTGAATATCTGTTGTCACTCATATTTGGTTTTAGACCCAAATCTTTAGCTTGTGAAGCAACAGGTATATATAAAAAATACTCAAGACGAAAAGTAATTACGAAAAGTAATTACTCAAAGAAAATTAGTATACAAATATAGCATTTTTTTTCTCCATGTTTTCACTTTCCCTTATATTTATAAGATTGTTAGTATTGTTTTGTTTTATTTCATTATCTTATAATGATAAAATAATATACTTCGAATTTTATTTCCATTTTTTCTATTATATCAATGGATAAAAATGAATTATTTTTCTTTCCCTCATTAAACTAAGCATGGTCAAAGGTTAAGAAATTCGAATGAGCCCAAAAATTTATATGTTAATAAGAGAGTTTTACTAAAAATAAAAGACTTTAAAGAAAAATAAATTTGAAATAAAATATTCATTTGGATAAAAGCTTCAACCTTAGCCCTAACATTTAAGGGTGAAGCTCAATTCAAACTGTCTTTGTTTTCACTTATGTCAAGCATAAACCCATATTAATTAATTGTATATTTTTATTTTGTTTTGCAAACATCTACTAATATATATTATGAAAGTATTAAAAATAAAAGAAGATAAAAAATGAATATACCGAATAATCACAAAAGTATGATTTAATATACTGATTAAGAATAAAATCACAAACCCAAATTGTTTACGTACCAACAATAATATAGTCCCAAAGGTTAGAGAAATGCTTAACAACTTGGAAAATAATTTCAGCGCACTCAAAATGGTTAAGAAAAAGTGGGGTGAAAGTAAAGGGGCTTTTCACCTTTTTAACCTCACGAACTGCTATATGCAGTTTCTTTTCAGATTTTTTATTTTCAAATGTAAAGTGCAAGAAAACTGATCTATTATGTGAGGAGTTTTAAGTACATTATGAACGTCTACACTAACATTTTCCACCTGTACGTAATTGTCACCTATTCTCACACTTAAGTATTAAGACATCATTATCTCTTTTTATTTTTCTTTAAGTATCATATAGAAAGTAGGTCGTGTAATCAACATACATTATTTTTGAGAGCTGGCTACCATATAACTGTTAGGTGTATGTGGCAGCTCGAGAATATAAGTAAAATTTGCATGCAATAGCACAGATTCATTTAGTTGCATTTCCAATTGTTCATGATCTATTTTATTATTCAAATGATAATCAACATTTTGTATTCACAAATTTGTTCACTAGTAGAACATAATTGATCTATCTATTAATACAATTGAATGAGACACTATAATAATCTTTCCTTTTCCTCAAATCTCTCTATTTCAATTCAACTACTCTGTTAAAGTTGGTCTCCATGCAGCACAAGCAGTCAAGAAGTAGAACATGCAGTTGAGCCATGCATGCAGCAACTGAAGTTTAATGCTATTGTCCAATTTCAACTTATTTTGTTACTACAAGTCACATTTTGTAATCTAGTTGAATTAGAACTAAGTTGATGATGTATTTTGATGTATTTTGTTGACATTTGAGCTGATAGAACAACTTTACCAAGTGTGCAAGCATAGTCTTTCATTTTCTATGTAATTAGTGGAGTTAGGTAGTGTTTAGGTGATGTTTGCCTTACTTCCATCAGAAAAATGTTTGATATTTGTATTGGCATTATGCCATTGTTCTTTTTTAATGAATTTTCATCAAGTTTATTCATTCAAATATACTCTCACAAGTTCTTGCATTTTTTCTTGAAATCCACAAATTTTTTCTGCTTGTTTGCTGGCCAAGTCTCGAGCCTTGTAGCTCAAGCCACTGTGGTTCAAGGCAGTTCTTGCTCACAACACCAACATACTCTCTAGATATGTTTCCTTAAATCAAATCATACTTGATCATTGATAGCATACTAAGATAGCTAACATTGAACTGAAATATCAAAAAATGGTCAAAGGTCATAAGAGTACGTTATAAAGATATCTAATTGATCTCATGGGTCTCGCACAACTTAAAAGCAAAGATTGAATCTTCTATTACCCATATTGGTCATTCCATGCACATGTGGTATGAAACACATGCTAATACATTACTTTCCCTTTTCTTGGGGCGTATGTATGTTATTAAGATTTCAATACCATACAAGTAATAATTTAGATATACTTAGTATCTAACTTGAGTTCTCTACTCTACCTTTTAATGAATTTATTTACAGGACTCCCACCTAACAAAAGGACAAAAAAAAAGTGAATTGTGGGATCTATTATTCATTTTTGTTCATTATTTAATCACTATATAACCTCATCTTGATCTGTTATTAAGGCAATTTTGTTTTAAGTTTGAGTTTTCATTAAAAACTCCAATTTTGTAAAGCTTAAAACTGATCTCATCTCTACATGACACTAAGTCATAGAAGTGGTTGCATATGTGAGAAGGCCAATCATCTGTCCCACATACCTTTAATCATATATATGTACTTAACAAATATAGGCACTCGTGTATGCATTTAAGGAACAAAGTAATAAACTTTAGAAGGCATTAATAATAATTTGATTCATATAAGTCTCTAATTTATATCAATAGTTTAAAAAACTGTTCATAATATAGCTAACACATTAGATTTTACACAAACCTTGAGATCTAGTTTGCTTATTGAAAACATCTCTCCCTATTGGTTTCATAAATGAGTTAGTAACCATTTCTTGCATAGATATGTATTGTATGTTGACTTCTTTGTGTGCAACAATGTCTTGTACAAAATTGTACTTTATGTTTATGTGCTTAATTCTTGAATGATATTTGGGATCTTTAGTGAACGCCATTGCAGCTTGGCTATCGCAATTCACTAACACTCGTGATGCATATTTACCAAATCCAAAATGAATCAAGCATTGTTAAAGCTGAACTGCCTCTTGCATTGCAGCTGAAATTGCCACAAACTCGGCTTCTATTGTGGACAGTGCAATACAAGCTTGTTTCTTGCTAACCCAGGAGATTGCACTTGTAATAACCTAATTTTTAGTGGTGTTAAAAATGGCAGTTTCGGCCCTTTCTCCGATGATCAAGTCCGTAAATATTATTAATTAATATTTATGACTCAATTATAGTGTTATATCTAATTTTGATCTGACAAATTTGTTAATTGGATAGTTAGTTAAGTACAAATGTTTTGATCCTAAAGTTTGTGGTGTTAGAAATGGGATATCGAGACCTCGTTTCTATAAACCAAACTCATAAATATTTTTATTAAACATTTAAGGAGTTATTATATAAGTGAATTGAATTTTGGATATGTAATTTCATCGAATTGGTGACTAATTAAAGTACAAGGACTAAATTGTAAAAGTTTTAAAAATTAATCGATATAAATTTTCAAGTACTAAAAGACTTAAATAGTAATTAAATAAAAGTCTAAAATGGAAACTAACCCTTTTAGTATGATAATGGGCCGTTGGTACGACGATTAGCATAAATTTTATAAAATTATGATATAATTAAAACTATAAAATGTAATTAATTAAATAAAAGAAAGGCAAGTGAAAAGAAAGATAACATTTTTTCTTTCTTCTTCATCCATTCACTAATTCTTCAAGGAGTTGAAGCCATTCTTTTAGCTTCATGATATTCGGCCCTTGCATGATAGGTAAATTAAAGTCCGTTTCTTGTATTTTTTTTTTATGTTTTTGAGATCGTGAGAGATTTATTTAACTAACTCGTGTGTCAATATTTGAAACTGTTAAAATTTATAAATGATACCATTGATGAATGCTTGAAGTTTTAATGATGAATTGTTAGTTTGTAAGTTTAGAAGTAAAAAATGACTAATTTGTAAAGTGAAAACTGATAATTTTGAGCTTAGGAACTAAAGTGTAAATATTTCAAAATTGATGTTAAATATATATAATTATAGATAATAGAGGGTTATAAAAGGATTAAATTAAAATCATATTGAAAAACAAAGCTTAAATGTGAAAGATATAGCTATTTCAGTTTTAGAGACTAAATTGAATAAAATGAAAAACTTTAGGGGACCTATGAAAAATGAAATTGAACTGATATATGTTTATAATAGGCTATTAAAAGATGTTTAGAACTGATAAATTTGAAATGAATTATTATAGATCAAGATTTGAATCAATCGGAAGATAATCGAGAAAAAAAGAGAAATTGCATATCAGTCCCTGACACATTGTTTTCTTGTTGTTTTTCCAAGTAAGTCCATCTGGGACTTACTTTATTAATTCATAATATGTTCGTGTTATATTGTGTAATTTTCTAGTTGTATTGTCGTGATTATAATGTTTTTTGGCATCAAATGGATTTAATCGTAAAATACAAATTAAATGATAAATTTGGATAAGTATATGCTATTGAATAGATGTGAACAACTATGTATTTTAATAGTACGTATGTGATGATGTTATAAGGTTTAAAAGGTATATGGATTGCTATTCAAAATATGAAGAGTTTGTATACGGCTACAGGGTTGAATTGATACGAATGGTAACTATGCTTGTGTGAAATTAGTAAACAATTAGGATACAAATGACATGTCATTAGGTTTCAAATGAAAAAGGAAAGGATTCAAACAAAAAAACAAAAAAAAGAAATTGGGTGTTGGTCAGGGATTTCTTTATCGGTAGCTAGGATCTAACATGTGTTGCGGATTCTTGGTAGCTTGAGTGAGCAGTATAGAATAAAGTTTGCAAAAGTAAACCTAACCTACAACTTGTGCGAGCAGCCCAAATATTACAGCTTGTCTAAGGAAATTCGAATATTACAACTTGTGTGAGCAAATCGGTCTCGTGTATCTGATTTCATTTTACTTTAGTTATCTAGGCGAAAATAGAAATGAAAATGGTACTAAATGAAATCGATATGTTCGGAATAAATATATATATGAATAAATTTGTATATGTATTACAAGTTGGATATGATTTGGTTAGTATATGTTATATGATGGATTGTTATTTCACTATATGAATACATTTTAAGCTTATAACACGTAATCAAACTAACCTATTTGATGTATTTGTGAAAGTAAATGAATGTGCAAGATGCCAAAGGATTGCTATGTTTGTAACAATGTATTTCAACTTCTAAATTAGTGAAATGTTAAGGTAAGTTCATATGGACTTACTAAGCATTCAAAATGCTTACATGTTATTCCTTTTTTCCTTGTAGATTATTAGGTTGCGGAATGCATTGGTTGAATCACCACAAAGCTCACACTATCCTATCTGTGATTTGGTAGGCTAATGCTCGATTAAATCTTGGTTATGTGGCATGTACATTAGGTTAATGTGTGTATGTGTGTGTTTCAGTACCATGATAAGTTCATATGTGGGTCTTGTATATGGCAAAATATGTTGGTTGATTAAAAGTGTGAATTGGGTTGAAATGTTAATCAATGCTTGACTATGGTGATTTAATGTCTATTGGACTATAAGTGAATTTTTTGGGCAATATTATGATCCATATTTTTGACTTTTCATGAATGATAGTTTGATGGTACAATGACATGCTTTGAGCCTAGGGATGGTAAGTTAGATATAATACTTGTATGGTTTGAATGTATGATAATGTAGTTGTGTTCCAATAGGTTGTTTGATGTGTTTTTGGTGCCAAATTAAGGCATGTTGATTTGGTTGATTTTGGAAAAGGTTAAATGATGAAATGGTTTCATTTTGTTTAGTTTTGTGCAGTTCTAAGTAAGTCGAATGGCATCATTTTAATCAAAACTGGCTTGGGCATGGAAAGGAACCAAATGATAGATTTTGGCATTTTGGTATTGAAGTATTGATACTTTGGAATATGTATTGGTACTTAGCTTTTTCAAACAAGTTTTTAAACAAACAAAATGCCAATTTGGTATTGATATTAAGGTAAGGTATCAGTGCTTTGATCCAAGTATCGATACCTTATGAATTTAATTTGAGTATATGAAATATTGAAGCTAAATTTGGTATCAGTACCTTCAAGAGATATCGATACCAGTTAATGAAAATTTGAAAACTTTACAATATAGTTCTTGTTCATGCTCGGGTTAAATGAGCTTTAGTAAGCTTGATTAAGTTTCAAAAAAGTTTAATTAATGTAAAATAATCGTATCTATGAGGTGTTTGATTGTTTAATTGATTTATTTTCGATAATTCTGATAGTAGTTATTCCAATAACTGTTGTGGCATCTCGTAGCTCGAACCTAATGATTGGGTCAGGCAAGAGGTGTTATAGAACCATTTTTTAGCAAGAAAACATATCTTGATGCAGACTTTCTTTCATCTAAATTTCCTCCAAAATCAACATTTGTATATTCTGTCAAATTTAAATCACATTCTTGATAGCACAATGAACAATTCATAGTGCCCTTTAGATACCTTAGTATCCTTTTCACTGCCTTCCAATGAGGTTGACATTGATTCGATCAATATCTTCTTACCAATCCAACAACATAACAGATCGAGGTGAGCATTCGATCGAGCTGAGTCAAATCAAATGAAAAAAGTTTGAGTTAGTCGAGTTAATGAATCTTGTTTTATCAATCAAACTCAATTTGAAAATTTTCTAAATCGAGTTAAGTTGCATGAAATATGAGTTGAGTTGAATCAAATCCAAACTCAATTGGACGAGTCCTTTTTTATTTTGCAGAGTCAATACTTGAAAAATCAAATATGGAAATGGTAGGAGGTTTCTGCATGTACCTTTTCCGCATGGCTTAACACTTGATCAAATAGCAGCTAAGCAATATCAAACTCAATCATCTCCACTACTTTTTTGGTTAGCAAAATTGCCCTAGGAGTCATTGAATTCCTCTGTGTGTTTGGACATAATTTCTAGTTGCAATGGTAAACATGACAGCATATATATTAGACAATGAAGAAGCTCTAATGCTTCATTTCGTAAGCCAACATTGGTAGATATTGTAGGTAATGGCAGCAATAGTGGCATCCAAGGACTCATCCAATTCAACCAAGTTTCCATTGAAAACATTTAAGCACACTTTAGATAAATTCTCAGTTGAACTCATACCAATTACCTTTGACATACACCTTTTGGTACAATTTACTCCTTGAACCAGTGATTGAGAGTCGCAAATTTGCATAGAAATCTAGCACAAGATCTCTCACATAAGGCTTTACAAATGCTATAATTCCCATCAAACCACTGTTGATTAAAAAGGTGTCAATGTCTTGCTCAACAAAACTAGCATCTTCAATGTTTTGCTACTCGATGAAGCTCTTTGTCCTCAAGGCTATGTATCTGTTGAGGCAGTTTTGTGTCAGGAATGTAACACCCCTAACCCGTGTCCGTCGCCAGATTAAGGTTACGAGGTATTACCAATCGAATCACAACACATAGCATACATTTCATCATTATAATCAAACCTAATTCATATATCATTCATTCATGAACACAAAGTCCCTTATAAGGGTCTACAGGGCCTTAAACATGCATTAAGGAGGGTTCGGGGCTAAACCGATCACATAAAAATTTCTGAAAACTTAGAAAATTTTCCAACATACAGGGGTCACACGCTTGTGTGAACAGGCCGTGTGCCTCACACGGCCACCAGACACCCGTGTCTCAGGCCATGTGAAAATAGGGCATACATACTGACTTGCACTATACAGCCGATGACACGCCCCGTGTACTAGGCCGTGTGAGATCTAGAGGGGTTACTGACTTGGGTCACACGGACGGCCACATGCCCATGTGCCACACACGGCCAGTAGACATACCCGTGTGTCTAGGCTGTGCCAAACCTGTAGGGTATACTGACTTAATTTGAAGGCTACCCTAAGGGACACACGATCGTGTACCAAGGCCATGTGTCACACACGGTTGAGCCACACGCCCGTGTGTCGGCCATGTGGAATGAAAATAGGCTTGGTTGAAGCCACATTTCTCACCTTTATGAACCATTAACAACTACCATTTGTGCATCTTAATTCCATATCAATCTTACCAAATTCACAAAGCATAACATATATACATCACATACGATATTTCAATTCACATCATAAGTCAATTATCTTTCCCTTATCAACATAATTCTCAAGCCAAGTCACATGGCTAAAATCCACAACACAACACATACCATAATGACATTAGCCTATACATGCCATATACCATATATTCAAAGCTTCAAAAGTACCAATACGATGATCGATAGTGTGATGAGGTTTCCCGACGATCCCCGAGTCCGAGCTAGCTTTGATAATCTATAAAATAATGAAAAATAAACACAGTAAGCTTTAAAAGCTTAGTAAGCCATATACAAATAAAGTCATCATATGAATATTTGCATATCAATTCAAATATGCTAAGCATATCTAAACACATACATAATTACCAATCATACTCATGTCATTCACTTAACCACATCTAATATCACTACTTACCTTTTTTTCAATACTCATACAAACTTCATTCATACCTGAGTCATTTAATTCATTTACACATTCTTTCTCGTCTTGAATTTGCCCGTTGAACCGTTCGGAATCGTTAAGGATACTTGGCAATCACATATAGCTCGTACAATGCCATATCCCAGATATGGTCTTACATGTTATCATATATCGATGCCACTGTCCCAGATTGGGTCTTATACGAAATCATATAACGATGCCAATGTCTCAGACATGGTCTTACACGTAATCACATCTCGGTAACTTAATGTCATGACATTTGTATCCTATACTATTCCTAAGGTTCGTACGAGATTTTTGGGTGTCGTAACTCTGTCGATTCTTGCTCTATTTGATCTTTTGACATTCAATGCAGTTCAATGACAAATAAACATATATAATTCAATTTAAAGACATTTATTTGCATATGAACTTACCTCTTATTAGGGATTGACGTATCGAGTCGACTATTCAATAACCTTGGATTTCACCCGATCTAAATCTGATTTCTTTCTTTCAGGATCTATATGAATTCAAAATTAACTCATTTATTCATTAATTCATTCAATTCAGTCCAAAAGCACATATTTAAGAAAATTTGCACTTTGGCCCTAAACTTTCACATTTCTTACAATTTAGTCCTTATTTCAATAAACACAAATTACACCAATTCAATTCAAACCCATGTGTGCTGAATTACTATAGTACCCTTAGCCATCCATATTTTCTCAATTATTCACACTTTTAACCCCATATTTTCATCTTTTCACAATTTAATCCCTAATTTATATTTTCTCTAAAAATCACTTAACAAAACATATTAATCTATCAACAATTATTCATTTTCCATCATCACCATTCAAAAACATCAAGCTATCATCAATGGCAACTCACAAATTCATCAACCAATTTAGAAATTAGAGTACGAGCTAGCTAGAATACGAATCAACGATCACAAAAATGTAGAAATCATCAAAAGTCGAACAAATTTTATACCTCAATCAAGATGAACAAGGGCCGAATGGATGAAAGCTCAAAACCTTATTTTTTCTCTAATATTCGGTGGTGGAAGAACACAAAATGATGAATCAAATTTTGTTTATTTGTTTTAATTAACCTTAATTTCACATTTACTAAAATACCCTTAATGCTTAATATTAAATTTCCACTAACCAAAGGCATATTTGTCCATCCATAAATCAAATGGTCTAATTTCATCAAAGGACCCCACGTTTAATGGATCATAGCAATTTGAGCACTTTAATAATTAAAATACAACTTTCGCATTTTACGTGATTAGTTCATTCTATCAAATTAAACATTCAATCAATGAAATTAATTCATGAAAATTTTACACATACATGTTAACATACTGTAAACACATAAAATAATATTAAAATGATTTTACGATATCAGATTTGTGGTTCCGAAATCACTATTTTAATTTACCTAAAATCGGGATGTTACAACTTTTTGGCCAACAACATCTCCTCCTCTACTTGTTCCTTTACCACAACATCAACTAGCCTTTGATGATACAATTTCTTTTAGAGGAACATTTTCCTCAAAACTTGTCTCAGAACTAGAACTCGAATCAGATTTAGTGAATGACTCATCAAATGAGTCAAAATCCTCCTCACTCAAACTCTTATCTTCCTTCTTTCTCTTATGGGATGGTTTTGGGACAACAAGAGCCTTTTCTTTCTTATATTTTGCTCTCAGCTAGAGCTTCTAGTTCTCTATTTGCCATAAATCTGGTTTTTCTCCTCAAAGGGGAAAAGGATGTGGCAATTGATTTAGTCAATTTTGTGATTATAACATTCTTAGGAATCTCCTCAGAAATAACATCACTAGGCACATTCTCAACACATGAGCCTTAAGCTCCACAATGTTAGTGCCAAACTCAGACTTATTGACAGTACTTGTAGAGATAACAACATCAACATTCAAAGCGACATTAACTATTGTTTCATCAAGGGCAGGGTCAATATTACCTTAAGAAACCACGGCATTGATCAATGTATTAATATTCCCCTACGGCATTGGTTAATGCTCTGAAATCAAGGGATTTTCCAAAAGCTCATCAATTTCTACTATGGCATCCTAAGCAAAGGTATCTCCACCTTCCTTCTTCTCCTTTGATTGGCTTTTTTGAATCTTGGAGAGGGCAATGGTAGTGGCAACTACCTTCTCCTCTGTACCTTCTTCCACTTGAGTCTTTGGTTCAGGATTTGATGAACATTCACCTTGACTCCTAGTTTTTTTTAAGCCTTTCTATATTTTTCTTGAGAGGTGATTTTTGTTCTTGCCATTGTGAGTGAAAGAAACTAACAATGATGAATGATGAAGAAAGAATAATGACTTCAAAAACAAAAAATTGAAGAAGAAATTAAATCGGTTAGGCTCATTGCTCAACACCTTTAAAGAATTTTTGGAAAGAAAAATCAAATCAGTTTCCAATCCTTCATTTAATATTTTTACACGATAACCACCACCATTAGAAACCTATTTTTCCCTCCACAATTTGGAGAGATAAACTCAAATCAACAAAAAGATACTTTCCTAACAAATTTTTGAATCTAAAAATATCCTTAATCAAAGCAACATCAGGCTTTTGAGTTTGGATGCCGTCCACACCTCCTTGAGTCATTTAGACTCGACACATACCAACTGAGGACCTTAAAAGCTTGAACCTAGCTGCATCCAATAGTTTGTGAACAAATCAACTAGTTGATCTTGTGTAAACACAAATTTCAACTTAACATCATCATTCTCAATCAATTCCTTATGAAATGATGTCTTATGCCTCTATGTTTTGTCCTTGAATGCAACACTGGATTTTTAGAAATATTAATGGAACTTGTGTTATCACAAAAGGCAGTAGCCATGTATAACTCAACACCCAAGTCCATCATTTACTTCATCTGTAGCAGTTGAGCACAACAACTCCTTGTAACAATATACTCAGCTTTCCCAATCAACACCAAGTTCAAACCAAGATAGAAATAACATCCTAATGTACTCTTCCTCTTATTAATGTTACTTGGCCAATCAACACCACTGTAACCAACCAGGCTCATGATGCTATCCTTTGAGAACCAATTTCTCAAATTAGTGGTGCCATTAACATATCGAACGTAACAACCCAATTTTGGTGAAATCGGAACAGTAGTTCGGGACCACAAATCCGAACTGAAAATAAAATTTATTTTTATTTTATTATATGGTCCAAAATATGATAGGAATGTAATGTGAAAATTTTGATAAGAAAATTTTATCGATTATGTGCTTAATTACGAGAAGGACCAATTCGCATAAAATGCAAAAGTTGGATTCTAATAGCTAGACGAATCAAATAGTTATGGAATTCAAAAGTTAAGATCCTTATATGGTAATTAGACTATTAATAAAAGTATGTAGATATTTTGGATGATTCATCCATGGAAAATGACAAAAAGGCTAAGGACTAAATTGGAAATCATAATTATTAAAAGATGATAAATTATTAAATAGAAATAAAAATCATTTTTATCATCTTCTTCCCTAAAATATTCCATGGAAACCCTAGGAGAGAGATAAAAAAACTTTCATGGCCAAATTGGGTAAGTTTTCTTGGCCCGTTTTTAGTAATTTTGATATTTTTGAAACCAGGATAGCTTAATCTATCTATTTGGGGGATCAATTTGAGAAGTTATCAAAGTATGGAAAATGGGTAATGGATGTATATGCTGAAAATTTGAAATTTATGGTAGAAAATGAAAGGTTGTTGATATATAAACAACTTTTACAAAGTGATTTTTGATGAAAACATGATTTAGGGACTAAAATGTAAAGTTGTGAAATTTGATGAAAAATGCTAAATTTTTATGAAAACATATGCTGTAGATTTTTTAATGGGATTTTATTTAGGCTTGGAATATGGGGTAAATTGCACAAATTTTTTTTTCCGAGCCTAGGGACAAAATGAGAATTTATGGAAAAGTTAAGGGCAAAATTGTAATTTCGCCTAGGATGAAAATTAAGTCCACTTGAATGTGAAATATGGTAAGTTGATATTTAATTTACTCATATAGATCCGGATAGACCAAATTCGGAGCTAGAACGAGGAAAGAGGAAAATGTCAGATTAGTAGATTTTGCATACACTAACATTGTCGAGGTAAGTTCGTGTAACTAAATTGTATTTATTTTTATGCTTGAATTAAATGTTGTGTTGGTGAATTGTATAAATGGCACAAATATGTGAAATGATCACATACTCGTTAAAGCCCGATAAATGAAATTGCCCGATCAATTATAATGCCCGACAAATGATAAATGATAAAAATGTAAATTTTATGCTTGAGTTGAATGTGAAAATTTGAATTGCATAAACGCATAAATAAATGAGATTGACCACATGCTTGATAATGCTTGAAAGATGCTAAATTCTATTTGATTAAATGGAAAATTTGATGGATATGTGATTTCCCGAAATGAATGAGGTCCTGCATTTGTTGTTGACGGGATTTAGCTCAGACGAGTAATCCTATTGACTTCACTACAGAAAGGATTTAGCCCAGACGGGTAATCCTGATATAAGTCCTCTCGAGCATATGTTATGGATTGAGTTTAGCCCGGATGGGTAATCCAGATCAAGCTCATTAGAGCATATGTTATAAAAAGGATTTAGCCTGGACTGGTAATCCTGTTGTATGTATGCGTGGCTCAAGAGTGTATTATCTAAAATAGTACCTTATAGGTATCACTGAACATGAATTAAAGGATTCTGATTTGTACACCTTGGGTGTGCTGCATGTGTACCCGTCGATGTTCCGAACAAATTCAACGGGTAAAAATCTTGACATGAAAGGATATGAATAAGAATTGAGTTATTACACGTAGTTGTCTGAAATCCATGAAAATAATGCTACATGACAATTGACATATGAAAACATGAGATGATGATATTTGTACATGGGATTCTTTTGATGAATATGTTCATCCTTGGTTATAAACTTGTACACTTTAAGTGTACTACTACTCGTGTGACATTGCTATTTTGAGTAAAATGTGTAAAGTTTTGATATGAAATAATCTGAACTCAAGATGTGTTATATGAAAATATACTTGAGATATAGTAATGTGAATTATACATGTTGTGGAAAGCATATGTGCATGGAAACTTGATTGTTATTGAGCCCATACATGTTTTTGATGTTATTATGGAATATATAACTAACAAGAGCAATGAGGATATGTGTAGGGCTTGAGGTCAAATTGAATGAATGTGCCTTACATAGTTACCTCAAAATAGAATAAATGGTAAGTTAAGTACCATGTTATACGAACTTACTAAGCATTTTATGCTTACTTAGTTTTATTTCCCTGTTTTATATTAAATCAAAAGCTCGTTAGATTGGAAGCTTGGCGGAGATCACTCACACTATCCATCGGCCCATGTCGGTACAATATGATAAATCAATTGTGGTTGTAATGGCATGTATAGGATATATTGGCCATATTGGCATGTAAATGTAAATGATGCATGTAATCAAGCCATTGGAATGGCTAGTAATGGTTTGTTTTAATATACTTGTAATGTTGAACTATGGTAGCTACATATATGTTAAGTAGTTGATCAAAATATGTCTAACTTGAGGACTTAAGTAAGGTAAGATTATAAACATATATGCAGAAAATTATATGCCATGATGAATGATGGAATTTGCTTAAATTGAATACTTGGAATGGCTAGATTGTACTTGGTATGTTTTAGTGTAGGAAAATGGTAAATTTGGGTGACAAATGAGGCTAGAAAATGGCTTTTTTTTGTCCACATGGGCATGTGTCTAGACCGTGTGTGACACACGACCTTGTAATAGGGGCTTGTGGTTAGGCCGTGTGTCCCCTACACCTTAAATTTGAGAAACATAATGCTCAGAATTGAGCACACAGGCAGAGACACGAGCGTGTGTCTCAACCATGTGTACTACACGACCTAGAATACGGGCGTGTGTTTTGGCCGTGTGAAACCTGCACTTAATTTCGAAAGAATTTAATTAACCACACGGCCTAGCACATGGGCGTGTGGCATGGCTGTGTGCACAAGTCAAAGAGTTACACAGGGTGGAGCACAACCTACAGCACGAGCATGTTCCTTGGACCATACGGGCGTTTGAGCCCTACATCTTGGAAAAAAATTAAAATTTCGCAAAAAATTCTTAGAGTTTTCGATTAAGTCCCGACTCGATTCTAATGCTCATTTTGGGCCTCGAGGGTCCATTTAAGGGACGTTATGAATAAATCTCGAGGAATGAATAACAAATGTTTGAATTATCTGAAAATGTTTTAAAAGTTTCGGTAATGCTCCTAACCCTGTTTCGACGACGGATACGGGTTAGGGGTGTTACATCGAACAATCCTCTTCACAACTTTAACATGGGAGTCTCTTGGCCTTGCCTAGTACCTAGCACACACTCCCAACTAAACGATAAATCAAGTCTACTAATAGTGAGATACGAGAGATTACCAATCATGCTTCTATAAGTGGTCTCTAAAGTGGGCAATCTTTTCTCATCTTTGGACAATTTCTCACCAATACTCATAGGTGTCTTAGATGCTTACAACCATACTGAAATAGGTACTTCCAAAGACATGAAAGTATTTCACAGTTGGTTTTTTTCCCTTCTACAACTTACAGGGGTGACATGAGTGTTTGGCCTTAGATGCACCTTATTGATCACATAGATAGTTATGTTAATAGTCCCAGCCTAGGACTTATGAGGAACACCTTTACTGTTTAAATTTACCCTTTTTTTATTAACAATAATGTATTAAGTTTAATCTGAAAAAATGAAAATAAAAGGTTGTAATTAAAAAAACAAAGTAAATTGCAGCTTTGTTAAACGTCTATGAATGAAATGAAGTTGATAAAAGGGGAATGATTATTGCCATCCAAATACTTTTAAGTATGAATGAAGCAAACTTAAAGCTTTGGGGCACCTGTAACTAACAATTATGTTAAAAGAATGACAAGGTACGATACTAATAATAATTAATAATTATCACTACCACTCAAACAAAATATTATTATTTCATAGTGAATAATATATATATATAAATAAAAAAAAGCTTAAGGAAAATCAAGATTCGAGTCTAAGCAATATATAGTGATAACTATATATTTGTGAGTAAAATCCATCAACTACCATGATTCATAAATTGCTATATATATTATTGGCAGTCAAAATCAACAAAAAATATTTCCAGGAAACTTGCACTGTAATACTTTCAAGAATGATTCACCATTCAAATGAATAATATACTTTCTAAAGCTGGAATAATATTACCTAATTTGACCCAAAAAGTGATGGCTGCTACCAGATAAAGAAGTACCTAAAAGCAATAGACCCCCAAGGTGTTTAATAAGGAGTTAAGCATAATCAGGCATTAATTTTTTCAGGAATGTGATTGGAGAAGCTTCATTAGGAGCAAGTTCATCAAAACCGATGTAATTTTGCTCCTTGCCGTAAACATGGCACACTGTTATTATCGTCGTCATCAGACGCCAATTCCATGTAGCCTCGTTCAGATACTATCATTAACATGAACATGCAATGAGAACAATCTTTTTTTTTTTGATAGAAAAAGACCCGAGGGTCAATATCAATTTATTAAATCACTTAAAATAATGTCATGGATTTCCAAAGGATAATCCATATTAAAATCCTTAGTACAATGATTAATAGTGGCCCAATTACAGAGGTAGTTTGCTGCTTTATTACAGCAGCGCGGAGCCCAAACAAAACTAAAATTCCAACAATGATTAAGCATTTTGAGGATTTCCCTAATACGGTGGCCCATAATTGAAAAGTCAGCTTTTGTCTTGTTAAGCCGATTGACCAAGCTAATGCAGTCAGATTTAAATTCCAACTTTGGCCAATTTTTAGTCTGGGCAAAACTTATACTTTCTTCCAGTGCATGCAACTCATCCCATTCGGCTTGAAAATTCTTATCCAAAACACCCGCCCGACCTCCGAGAACAAAGCCGTCATGATCCCTCGCCATAAGTCCATAGCTCATCTTTCTGCTAGTCGTATTTGCGTCAAAATTTATTTTGACCACCCCCTGACCAGGCTTCTTCCACCCTTTCTCCATAATCGGTTTAGGGAGCATCAGTTTCTCCAGAAAGTTGAAGATGCGAAAATCCTGGCTTAAAGCAGTAGCTCTTTCCCATGTTACTTTGGCCTCTTCCTCCATGTCTCGAAAAACTTTGTTATTCTGGCTGTTCTAGATAATCCAAAGCACTGTGATGAAGTTAGATAATACCTTCTTGTCTAGCATACGAGCCACGTCTTCGATCCAATCCACACACCGATAGTAGCTGCCCTCAAGCAACTTATTATTGAGACTACCATAAACCAACACCCCCCGAGCCCTAGGGCAATCTTTCATCGCATGAAGAAGGTTTCCTTTTCAATCCCACATCTCGAACAAGTGCTGTTGACCTCCCTCCGAATGCCTGAAATTTTCTCGTACGTAGGCAGGATATCATGCCCTAGTTTTCAGCAAAAAATTCTTATTTTTGGAAGAGTTTGAAGTTTCAACATAAGCCTCCAGAAAATCCGATGGGGGCCAAACCCCACATGCTTCAGAGTCAGCTAGGAGTAAGCGAACTTAGTAGAATAAGAGCCAAGGGGATTATGGAACCAAATACGATTTATGTGCTGAACCAAATTATGACCATATTGTTGTTCTACAAACTATTTTAAAAAAGTACAGCTCCATACCGGTCCCCAGTTCTCTTGAATAGACTTATGTGCTGCTCGTAGATTATAACTTGGTATCCTTGAAGATACATGATGTTGAATGTGGACATTGATATCATGGTAGAAGACCTCAATCCTATCAAATATATAAAGTTCAGCATTTTGCCGGAGTCTTTAAAGACATGGAATCCGAGGAAATAGAGGAGATGTTGAATGAAGAAATAGTGGAAAGGCATCCCCTAATATGATGTCTAATAAAGCTAATTCTACAATCTAGTTTATCAACTCTAATAATTTCTCGCACTGATCTATTCTTTGTTTCTACAATTCTATTCTGTAGTGGAGTCTTTAGAGCAGAAAACTCCTGCCTGATCCCTTCATCTTCACAGTAAGCAACAAAGTCTTCATTTTTTAAACTTCCTTCCACGGTCACTTTTTATCTTTCTGATCATTCCAATAACATGACCTTTGTTATTCATCAAGGTCTTGCATAGCTTCCTAAAGGCTTCAAATTTGTCTAACTTGTCTCTTAGAAATTTCACCCATGTGAACCTTGAATTGTCATCTATATAGATTAACATATATTTCTTGCCACTAATACTCTTTGTTTGCTTAGGGCCAATCAAATTCATATGAACTAGCTCTAATGGCTCTGATATTTGGATACGAGAAACTATCTGATGTTTCTCCCTATGTTGCTTACCCTTCAAGCAATTGCTGTTGATTTTAGGAACATCACCATTCAGTTTAGGAATAATCCTAATAGCCTTGAACTGGATCAATCTTTGAAATCCTTTTTAGTGCACATGGTCAAGTCTTTTATGCTACAATTCTAACTAAAAGACACTTTCCTTGTTACACTTCATAGATTGTAGAACCTTGTAGAAATTATCAAATTTCCTAACCCCTTCTATAATCTTCTCTTTTTTCTTGAAAGAGACTTCACAACCATTTTTAGATAAGTTGACCAACATCCCTTGGTTAAACAACTGACTTATACTAACAATATTAGCCTTTAAACCATCAACTGGTAGGAAAATTTTTAACTTAGGTAAACCAAGAGCATCTAGAGTATCTTTTTCCAAGAACGTGCCTCTTCTTTCCATCACTAAAGCTAACTCTCCTATAAGGAAAATCTTTGAAGTCAACAAGGAAATTTTGATTCTCTATCATATGTTTGGAACATTAACTATCGAAATACTTCACATATTCATGAGAAACCTTCAATGATCTATGAGCTAAAAAAAATCACTTTGCTTCTTTCTTGCTCCAGACTTGTTTTAATTTTCTACGATTTGAGTGGCTATGAGCAATTGGCACTTCAGCTAGCACTGAGCGTTTCCACCTCAAATCATGTACCGTTTTGAAATATCTTGGTCTAATATATTCAAGTTGATTACAGTAATGACAAATAATTCTAGAATGAACATATATATTCTTCTTGGTTGCCACCTTCTTGTCAATCTTGACCATAACAACCTTAGTTGAACATATCAAACCTTATTCTGATTAGATGCTTTCACAAATACAATTGGACTCTTCATGATTGTTTTCTTTTTGTTGACAAAACCTAATCCACCTCTTCCAAGTTTTCTTTTGCCAAAGGATGGAATTTTATCCAGCTTGCTACTCCCAACATTTAATTTCTTAAGTAACAATTTTGTTTCAGCCAGTTCTTTTTTGGTATTAACCAAATTATTCAACTTTTCAGTTACAAAGACTTTTTAGCTTCAACTTGCTTGACCAGTTTCCCATTTTCTTCCTTTCGTTGAGCATTCTCCTGTAACAACTAAGTGTTCAACTCACACATTTTCTCCCATTTACTCAGCATGGTCTTGAAAGTTTTTAGGAATCTCTATTAGAACCTCCATCAGAATCATCATCTGTCTCTGCTTCAGAACTAGAAGTAAGGGCTATATTGTTGCTTACTTGATCCTCATCAGAATTATAATTTCTAGAAGTGTCTTCATCATTCCACGATGCACATAACACACTCTTTTCTTCTTAAGAGTGTTAGCATACTCTACCTGGATATATCCATAGCCAAGGCATTCATGACATTAGATGCCATTCTTTTTGTCTTTCTCATTCTCCTTCTTGGTAGTAACACCTTTGCTCTTGTTCTTAGGAGTGTTCTTTAATGTCTGAAACCTTTTCAACCTTCTAGTTTGCTTCTTAAAAACCTTGTTGAAGTTTTGAGTAAGTAGAGAAATCTGCTCTTGCTACTCTTCTATGGTAGAGGCATTTGGAGTTGACACATCATCAATAAATTAGAGTGTAATGCTCCTTTCGCCTTTAGACTTAACCCTATTGGAATCATTTAGGTTCAACACGAAAGTTTGTACGGATCATATCAACTCATCAATCTTTAAGCTATCCAAATCTTTGACCTTTTCAATGGTAGTCACTTTGAGAGAAAATTGTTCAGGTAATGACCTTAAGACCTTCCTTACCAATTTAGAGTTAGAATACTCTTCACCAAAAGTAAATTCCTGATTGGATAGGTAATACAACTTGGCATAAAACTTACCAGTTGTCTCAGAATCTTGTATTTTAAAGGTCTTTAATTTTCTGGTCAACATCTACACCATGGATTTCTTGACAGTATTAGTTCCTTCATGAGCAGTTTGGAGGATTTCCCAAGCTTACTTTGCCATAATGTACTTTGAATCTGTTTGAACTATATTGATGCCATAAAATGTGGCATTCAAAGCCTTAGAATTAGCATTTCCAACTCCCTCTTATTCAGTAGTCCATTGAACCTCAAGCTTAGGAACCTTTCTAGGATTAGTATCAATATTAGGAGCTTGCTAGCCAATAAGAAGAGATTTGTATGCCTTTTCATCGACAGACTTAATGTAGGCTTTCGTTCTAGCCATTGTTGGATCTGGTGCCCTAAGTGTAGTATTTTCATCTAAGTACACTTTTAATTTTTTGAAAAAAATAGTTAATAAAACTATTCATGAATTACATTAATAATTTGTATATTGTCCTCAAATGGTTTTTGCATGCAAAGAAAAATAGAAGCAAATGTTGCTCACGATTTTCAATTGTTTAACTAATATTTAGCGGTATTACGTGGTCGAATCGTGATACAGAAAGATAACTTGTATTAGTAGAGGAACCTAAACATGTTCTTAGTCCAATCGAAAATGAGCAAACTAATTGAAAGACTAATATGTTGTATATGGAGTCCAATTAGGGAGATGCTTTATCTTGGGCATTCGAACTGATGACTCCCAGAAGATAGAGACATAGATGTAACTAAATAGACTAACAGTATATCGAACTAGACCCAAGTAGAATATATCTGAATCTATTTATGGAATTATTCACTTGTAACATTCATACTGTGGTATACCTAAATCCTAAATGGATGGCAGACTATGTATGAGTGACTCATACACTTTGATGTAAGCAAAAGATAGAGTTTGGATAGATAAAGAATCGAAAGCTAGTGCGTTGGGTGTACAACTTTTGAAGTACGTAGCCTCATTCAGAACAGTGGAATTCATGACCCAATACATGGGTAAATGATATCCTTTCATTGGCATTACATGGTTGATGAAAAGTAAACATGACCATGGGTCGTCTTTGTGATGAATAACTTAATTACTATTTGATAGCAAACCTATTAATTACAAACTCATTTAGTCACGAAGTCATTCCACTATAGTATCATGATTGAGCTCTCCTTAACAACATACCATTACAAAAGCAACTATTTAGTGCTCGTCTAATGACATTTTGATAAGTGTGTTACCTTCATAAAATATCATTGATCTCTTTGGGATGATATCCATTCTTCCAAAATGATCCTATTTTATCTCATGGTAACCATTAGATCTTCTTTCATGGAAAGTAATTCGAAACTTAATTATAAATCATGTGAGCCCTAATTACATATGTCCAATTGGTCCTTCTGCTAGCTCGTTGAAACCAGAAATGAATTGTGTTTGAATAGAGATGAAAGAAATGAATAGGAATACAGAAATGGAAAACATTCAGAAATGATTATGCTTTTTTCCAAAATGGAAAAATGTAATCATTTGGAAATGAATTTAGGTTTCCAAAATGGAAATGGAAATGGAAATGATTCATTTGCAATTCTATATAGATTACTTAAAAGTGATCAGAAGAATGAGTTTATGTTTTTGAGTTGTTTTGAAGCTCGAAAATGAAAATAAACCATTTGGTCATAGTGAACATGTTGAGTTGTGAAATATTAAACATATTTATCAAAAGTTTACTAGGGGTAAAAATGTCAAAATTTTACCAGGGATAAAATCGTTAAAATTTTACTAGGGCTAAAATAGGGATGAGAAAATTGTTTAATGTAGAATATTAAAGTTTACTTTGGGAAATAGAAAAACCAAATTAGGTTCTATCACATTGCAAAGTATTGGGTCAAAAGGCCGAAGAAGTACTCGTAATTAGACTTGATGTGAGAGAGGCCCTAAACCCTTCATATAATATGAAGGGGACGACAACCCTAGTAGGAATATCAGGGTGTGCTGTCCACCCTACTCTTAGCAGAAAGTTATTTTTCTATTTGAAATAAACGACTACAACTCAACAAAGGTTCTACCTTCTGTTCTTATAAATAGATGACAACGATAAGGCATAAAACTAGGTTTTGGAGAGATTGTTACTCAGCCGAAAAGAGAGAGAATTCATTCTCAACTATTAAATATATTTTTCCTGAATAACAATTCTACCGGTTTCTATTAAAGAAGAGAGAATTTTTGTTTTCACCCCAAATAAAAGAGAGAAAACTTTTTCTAGTTCTGTGTTTTAATTCAATTGGTTCGAGCCCACACTAAAAATAGTTCGTAGTACGAAAATAATAGAGAAGATCGATTGGTTAAAATCTGGGAACAAAAAACATCCGCTAAGTTGAAAACATAGGTATGAATTACATTAGGGTTTCTTGCTATAAATATCACAAACCAAGTCAGTTTTCAAAATTTTAATTTTTCGCTGTGCAAAAAACCCGTTTTCAAATTGGATTTTTTTTCCAACAATTGGTATTAAGAGCCAAGTTGTGCTATTTTTATAGTGTAAATTGGCAGTGAATCTCTCTCTTCATCTTTTTTTATTAATATTTGATAAGATGTGACATTCTTGTAATTATTTGCATATTTAGGGGAATTTATAAGAATGAATGTGATATTATATATTTGTTATATAATTGTTATTTTTTTGCCAAGGATTTGGTTTGGTTCTTAGGAAATAGACAGTGGGCTATCATCTCCACGTAGGATTTTTTTTTATATAGAATTCTTGTGAGGCGAAAACATAGGACTTAAATGTAATCTTTCCCTAAAGGAGTCCATGACGAGGAGAAGATGGAGCGATGACGGTTGAAAAAATAAGGAATGCCTTGTGGTGAAAAACTATATAAATTTTTTATTTTTCATTTATTTTCTAGAAATAGAACCATGGAAACCTTGGCTGACAATTTTATTTTAATTACCTATCTCCTTATATATTTTTCTTTAGTAATTGTTAAATATATAATTGTGATATATATGTATGAGATGATCCACAGTTGATTGATTAAAGATAAGAAGTTTGATATAGAGAAAACACAAGTGTTGTATTGTTTTATTCACTTATTTAGGTTATTCGATTGTTGTGAGAAGTGTGATAATGAGAAGGTGCATGTCTAGGATTGACTATGGCAAGGAAATGCTTGGTTTTCAAGTGGTCAAATATGCCTCACCTGCCTTTCCCAAGACCCTACCGGTGCACAAGTCACATTCACTTATTTAATTTTTCTCTCAAAAAAAAATCGTGGAGAATCAAAATTGTTGATTTTATGAATGAATGAATGTAAATATTATAAAATTTCCATAGCATGTCACGCATACATGAGATATGCATGCCATATAGTTCAGCAAAGAATGTCACATGTACTTGTCATGCATATATTAATCATTCATGATTGAAAGAAAAAATTAAAAACTTTGCATGTTTTTAAAATATTGAGTGGGAAAAGGTCTCTAAAAAAGGCATATGGCCTCCTCTTGTGATGGCATGACATGCGCTACCTCATGGTAGGATTGCTATGTGAATTTCACTGAGGAGGTTTCCTAAAAGAAACAATAATTCTCTTATGATCAAATGATAATTGGACCTGTTATTGTGGTAGGCATTATCAAGCCATAGGTCAAGAAATTCTATCTTCAAAAGAGGACAACTAGTCAATGCACTCGGTGAGATTGCCCCACGATGACTCATTTGTAGTGCATGATGTGATAGGTATTGAGTTGATGGTTATACACTCAAGATCTTCTAGTTAAGTAACTCCCCATGGAGCTTTACATATGGTAGAATGATGGCCAAACGTTACTCGATTATTAGTACGTGTGAATGCCTAAGGAATTAGGTTCATGTATTAATTGGATGGAAATCCATGTTCTTACTAGTTGATCATGACCAACCCACAGTGGCTTGATTCAATGGGTGTGAGAATTATTGTTGCAATAGCTTACAAATATTTTTCAAGGTTTAATGTAAGACACATGTATAATCTTAATGCATATTGTAATGATGCAAAAAAAGATTCAAACATTTGCTTATACAAAGATATTAATAGATGGATATTTTATTTACAATTCGAAAATGATACCTACTCCCTTATTGAACATAACCACTGAAAACAAGTTGAATGGAAATAACTATAATGAATGGAAAAGGAACATGATAATTGTCCTGAGCTTTGTGAAACCTAAAATAGTTCTTGATACAAAGTGCCCTCTGGCCACTCAAGTTGAAGCTATAAAATGCTTGGAAGAGTCTGATGAGATAGCTCATTGCTATATGCTATCATGCGTGACTAGTACTATATATAAGCAACTAGAGAGCTATAAGACTGTTAAAGCGATTCTAGATAAACTAGAAGGCATGTTCGGGGGCCAAGCTAGCTTGGCTCAACAGTCTGCCATAACTAGCTTGATGAATGCCCAACAAAAGCCTGACACTCTGGCCAAAGGCCATATGATCACTCTTATGGGTTACTATGCTGAGGCTACGGACAATGAGACCAATTTGGACCAGAACACTCAAATAGAGATGGTTCTTAAAAGCTTGTCCAATGATTTTACTTGTTTTTGGGTCGCTTATAACATTGGGAATAAGAATCTGACGCTTACATAACTTATGAAGAAACTACAATCCTATGAGTTGACGTTGAATGACGGTCAGCCAGTTCGAAGAGTAGAAGCAAATATAGCCATTGCTTCTTCCTCAAAAGGGAAGGGAAAACACGCTAAGAAAGGCAATGTAGGTCTTTAGGCCACCACAAGTGGAAAGGATGATAACCAAGAAGCCTAAAGACTTATCTAATTTTAAATACTTCTTTTGCAGTAAGAAAGGGTACTTCAAGGTGAATTGTAAAGAGTGGGAAGAATACCTAGCTACTAAAGGAAAAGGTATGAAGCTATTTAAGATAGAACCTTTTTTAGTGAAGGATTCAATAGACCACTGAGTCATTGATTCGAGAGCCACTAATCATGTTTGTGTTTCTCTATAGGGGTTTGATGAGACAAAAGATCTTAGAGATAAGAGCTTATCGTTGTAGACCAGGAACAAAAAAAGTGTCATAACTAAAGTAATGAGAGATGTACATCTTTATTTTGATAATTTTAGGAAGATTATTGTAAGACGTTTTCTATGTACCAAGTTTTAACAGAAACTTAATTTCTGTTGCATGTTTATATAAAGGCGGCTTGACCGTTACTTTTAATAATGAAATTGAAATATTTAGAAATCACAATCTTATCTGTAATAGATGGATGTCAAATAATCTCTATTTTATCAAACTAAAGATGTACACACTACTTGAGACTGAAATATCGAATAAAAGGCTTAAAACTTCTCACTCTAATAAAGCATACCTTTGGCATTTGAGACTTGATTATATTAACCAAGAAAGAATCACTAGACTTGTGAAAGAAGATAGCTTAAGTTCACTTAAAGAAGTTGATCTTCCACAGTTTGAATCTTGCTTGGAAGGTAAAATGACTAAGCGATCTTTTAATGCAAAAGGAACGAGGGCCGAAAAACCCCTAGAACTTGTGCACACCGGCGTATGTAACCCCATGAGAGTTAGTACAAGATGTGGTTATCAGTATTATGTGACCTTTATTGATGAATATTCCATATATGAGTATGTATACCCAATACATCGCAAGAGTGAAACCTTTGATAAATTCAAAAAGTTTCGTGCGGAAGTGGAGAAACAACTGGTTTACCCATAAAGACACTTCGGTCTGATCAAAGCGGGGAATATTTATCTGATGAGTTCTTAGGGTACCTCATAGAGAATGAGATTTTATCCTAGTTAACCGCGTTGGGCACTCCACAACAGATTGGCATGGAAGAGAGAATAAATCAAATGTTGTTAGACATGGTACGTTTGATGTTAAGTTATTCGAAGCTGTCAATATCTTTTTGGGGATATATTGTACAAACAATTTGCTATATTCTGAATGATGTGCCAACTAAGACAACATCAAAAACCCTATATGAATTATGACGTGGTAGGAAGCTGGGTCTTAATCATTTTAGGATTTGGGTATGCTTGGACCACGTATTGGACAAAAATACAAGGAAGTTGGACTCACGGATAGAATTGTGCATGTTTTTAGGATATCCAAATGGAACAAAGGATGGTTTATTTTATAACCAGAAAACGAGCAAACTATTATATGTCAACTCACGCTACTTTCCTTGAAGAAAGTTACATGAGTGACTTTAAACCTTAAGAGTAAAGAGATACTTGAGGAAATTTTAAGAAATATACAAAACCCTACTAAAACAGTTCCAAAACTAACTCCTAATAGTAGACCTGCAAATGATCAGCAACATAAGGTACTTCATCGTAGTGGAAGGGTTTTTCGTAGGCCTGATTTCTTCCAATCTGGAAGAAGTGTTTTTAACATTGAGTCTACTGAACAGGAAGATGATGACCCACTCACATATGATGAAGCGATGCAGAGTGCTAATTCCAAGCTCTGGGAAATAGCTATGAAAGTTGAGATAGACTATGTATTCCAATTTAGTGTTGGAACTTGTACACTTACCGAAAAGGATAAAACCGATAGGGTGTAAGTGGATCTACAAGAGGAAAAGAAATATGGATGGAAAAGTGGATACTTATATGGCCAGACTTGTAGTAAAAGGTTATACTTAGAAAAAAGGTATCAATTACGAAGAAACCTTCTCTCTAGTTGCCATGATCAAGTCAATATGCACATTGTTATCCATTGCGGTGACTCTCAATTACAAGATATGGAAAATGAGTGTCAAGACAAAATTTTTGAAAGGTTATCTTAAAGGGAGCATCTATATGATGCAACCCACTGGATATATAACGAAAGGAACTGGCTATAAATTTTGAAAATTGCTTAGATTCATATATGGATTTAAGCAAGCATCCCACTTATGAAATCAAATATTTGATGAGGCGATCAAGACTTTTGGATTTAAGCAAAACGTAGATGAATCTTGTATTTACAATGTTTAGGGGATGGAAATATGGTCTTTCTCTATTTATATGTTGATGATATTTTTCTTATTGAGAATGATGTAGGGGCATTATCATCGGTGAAACTATGGTTAACCTAATAGTTTAAGATGAAGGACTTGGAAGTAACTAATTTTGTTCTAGGCATTCGAATCCTAAGGAATAAAAAGTACAAAGTGATAGCATTGTCTCAGGCTTCATACATAGACAAGATATTGGAGTGTTATTCAATTACCCATTCGAAGAAGGGAAATCTACCATCCGTATCAAGATTTCGTCTCTCTTTAAAGGGTTGTCCTAAGATAGTGGAAGAAAGAGAGAACATGAGAAATGTTCCTTATGCTTCGGTAGTAGGAAGTCTCATGTATGTTATGTTATGCACAGACCCAGATATCTGTTTTATAGTGGGGTTGGTAAGTCCATATTAGGGGAATCCAATGCGAGGACACTGGCAAACAATTAAGCATATACTCAAGTATTTATTGAGAACAAGGGATGATATGCTTGTGTATTCCGAAGGAGATCTTCCTCATATTAGATATATTGATTTTGACTTCCAAACGTGTTGGGATTCGAGAAAATCAATGTTGGACTGTGTTTTGTCCCAAACGATGGTCCATACTGTGAATAAGTGTCAAGAAGGGTTGCATTGCTAACTTCACTATGGGGGGTCGACTATGAGGTATGGAAAAACTATGGCACTGTAACAATGTAGATATAGCTAAGGCTTAAAGAAACCATATAAGGACAAAACACATTTGTACAAAGTATCATAAGGGAGACGATATTGTTTGACGGAATAGTTGATGTAGTCAAAGATTGCATATGAGGACAAACCCTGGGGATTTGTTTTGCCATGACTCATCTACTTCAATAGGGAAAATGAGAGACTGTTGGATCTGGTGCCCTAAGTGTAGTATTTTCATCTAAGTACACTTATAATTTTTCGAATAGATTGGTTAATAAAACTATTCATGAATTACATTAATGATTCGTATATTGTCCTAACATGGTTTTTGCATGCCAAGTAAAATGGAAGCAAATGTTGCTTACTGGTTGTCTATTGTTTAACTAATATTTAGTGGTATTACATGGTCGGATCATAATAGAGAAAGATAGCTTGTATTAATAGATGAACCTAAACATGTTTTTAGTCTAATTAGAAATGAACAAACCAATTGAAAGACTAATATGCTGTCTATCAAGTCCAATTGGGGAGATGCTTTGTCTTGGGCACCAGAGCGGATGACTTCTAAAAGATAAAGATATAAATGTGACTAATTGGACTGATGGTTTATCAGACTGGACCCAAGTAGAATAGATCCTGAATCTGTTTATGGATTTATTCACTTGTGAAATGTATAGTGTGGCATACCTAAATCCTGAGTGGATGGCAGAATATGTATGTGTGACTCATACAATTTGATGTAAGTAATACTTGTGCCTAAAGACTAGAACTCTCACCTCCAAATCCTCCCTTTAAGAACTTGGGTAGTAAACAGTCTCAACAATGTTTACAACAAAAACTTTGCACTTTCTCACACAATCATTCCTTCAATGAATAAATTAGAATGCACTCAATAAGCTTTCGCACATAATGTATACAAGCCTCAAAACATACATCAATCTCTGCTTTTTAACATAACATATAATTCAATACAAAGTAACTCCTTGAAAATAGCTTATACAATCAAAATAATCAAAGTAAAATAAAAAAATGATATGATTTTCTAAGTAGCACACAATCTTCATCGATCCTCCATGTTTTAAAAGATTATTTGATTCACTTGAATCCAATCTAATCTTTAAATGCCAATGATTGGTTTTTCATGGATGGACCATAATATTTTCAATAAAACATCACAAAACCTGGTCCAAATATTTTTTTCATTAAATTGGCAAACCATATAAGGCAAGTTTTATAACTGATAACTCTAATCAATATAGACTCTTTTAGCACCTTTTTACGAATAATTCATGCAAGTTTTGAGTATTTTAATAACAAATTTTGTAAATTTATTACAAAATCACTTAGATAGACAAAATTAAAGACAAATTTACAATTTTTTGTTATTTACATGCTAATTTGACATTTTTTTTTGCCTATTTAACACGATTTTGTGCAATAGGAGGAAAATTGGCCTTGAAGCTCACCTGCTCAATGCTCGATGCTGTAGCAGTTTTCTGTAGCAAAAGTCATGCAAAGGAGGGCTGATAATTAATCAAATATGGACATCCAAAATTAATTAGAATTATTGATAATGGATAAACTTGACCCAATTCGAAAATTGGATAAGTGAAGTAGTCAAGCTTGTCGCTCAATGTTGAAACCAAATCATCCAATTGAAGAGGAAAGAGCCCAATTTTAGCTACAAGCAGCCCATCCGTCCATTTCATATTTAATTTAGCGTTCTTAGACTAATATGCTGTCTAATCAGACAAGAGGTTAAACTTCGAACTTCGAGATAAGCCAAATTACTCGTAATTAAAATAGGATTAATAAATACCTAGTTTCCATGCAATTTTCTATAACATCATTAGCAGTATTTAAATGTTTCTAAGTTAGGAAAGAGAATTATTCTAACACATATGTGATATTATGATTTCTCTTAAAGGCTTGTATACTCATTCCTTAATTTACTTAATTTAATTTCAAGCATATTTAGGTTAGTTTAATTTAATCAAACCCATCGCTCAAGTTTATTTTTATCACCAACCAATTTGCCTGGAATTAATTTTGCAATACTTGATTCACATAGACAGTCCCTATGGAGAAAATACTCGATATACTTATCACTTTATTACTTGTCAATGATTGTGTACACTTGCACATCAATCGAAACATCTCGAGACAAGTTTTTGGCGCCGTTATCGGGGGCTGTTATTTTAATCATTATTTGTGAAATTATTTTTTCAACTTTGGTTTTATTTTATTATTCTTAACTTTATTAATTGTTGTGGTTTTCTTTTCAAGTGTTTATGAGCATTGATTGAATTGTCGACTTACTCCTAGTAGACTCTGAAATCAAGTGGACATCTAGACAAACAATACATGAAAAAAAACCGTAGACATGAATCATGATCAGAACCAAGATAAATGAAATGTAGCCGCGTATGCTCGCAATCTAATCCTTGTTGCTGATGACAGAGACAAAGCCATAAGGCAATATGCTGTGCCTCTTTTCAATGAGCTTAATCCAAGCATTGTTAGACCCGAGATTGAGGTACCTAAATTTGAGTTGAAGCTCGTAATGTTCTAGATGTTTTAGATAGTGGGCCAGTTTAGCGGGATGCCCATGGAAGATCCACACTTTCACCTTATATTGTTTATGAAGGTGAGTGATTCCTTCAAGCTGGCTAGAGTAAATGAGGATGCACTAAAGTTGAAATTGTTCCCATATTCACTAAGGGACGGAGCTAAAGCATGGTTAAATTCATTGCCACCCGGTTTAGTTTTTACATGACTAACTAGCCAAAAGTTTCTTAATGAAGTATTTCCCACCTAGCAAAAATGCTAAGTTGCGGAACGAGATCACTACTTTTCAGTAGATGGATGATGAATATCTATATGAGGCGTGGGAAAGATTTAAAGAGTTATTAAAGAGATGCCCTCACCATGGGATTTCGCTTTGCATCCAGTTGGAGACATTTTATAATGGTCTTAACGTACACATAAATATGGTGGTCGATGCTTCAACAAATGGTGCTCTACTTTCTAAGTCTTATAATGAGGCTTATGAAATCATTGAAAAAATTGCTACTAAAAACTGCCAATAGCCAACCAACCGAGTAGCTTGGGGAAGACGAGTAGTAGGAATAAATGAAGTTGAAGCCCTCATTTCACTTGTAGCTCAGGTATCTTCCATATCCTCAATGCTTAAAAATTTTACTACTAACGGTTTAAATAATGTTGCAACCCAACCATCAAGTCAATTTGAAAATATTTCCTGTGTATACTGTGGGAATGGAAATTTGTTTGAAAATTGTTCATCAAACCCAGAGTCTGTATATTACATGGGAAATTAGAACAAAAACAAAAGTTGTAACACCCTTAACCCGTATCCGTTACTAGATTAGGGTTATGAGGCATTACTGTATAAAACATAGTTCAGCACAATCATTCCTCACCTTTCATACACCAAGAATTAATAAACATTTAAAACTTATCAAATTCAAATATCCACAATTCACTTATTATAAATTCGAATACATGAGTCATAATTCCAATTCAGAAATAATCATACCTTACTGAACATATATCGCAAATAAACACATTTCAAAAATTTCAACTAATTCACTACGAATATATATCAAAACCCAACTGATTATGTTCCATAATTACTAAATTCGAACCAAACTTGTATATATCAAAGACATGTTTACATATTTAATACTTCCAATATTCAATTCCCTATATCCATCATATTAATTCCATTTTCATAATTAACGAAAACAATCATAAAACATATTCATTACTTACCACTTAGTAACTGAACCTATTAAGTTAATATACCATCATCCATCACTCTAATTATACCACATTTCATATTTCCAAAATGAGCTAACTATTAAAATGACTACCAAAACCAAACTTATTAAACATTTTAATTAAGAACATGTAAAACCAAACTTAAGCATAATAAGCAAGCCATTTTCGCATGGCTTTAAATACATACTCATTCAAAATAATTAACTCCAAGACTAGCCTATACATGCCACATAACCGAGTCTCAAAACATTATTTACTGAAATGATAACCGGATAGTGTGATGTAGTCTCCATCGACTTCCAACCCGAGCAAATCTCCGAAAATCTATAAACATAGGAAAAAGAAAACACAGAGTAAGCTTTTAAGCTTAGTAAGCTCGTATCTTAATAAACTTAACATAACAAATACTTTCATTATAATACCATAAACATAATATGCTCACACAACCTTTCTAAATTTCATAACATGTTCTCATATCAAATTATCATCATTCAATATTATACTTACTCACTTAACCAACTTTAAATTTCACAAACTTATTCAATTAAATTTTCATACATCAACTCTTTCACACTTTCATATAGCCAAATGAACACATTATGGGAAATAACACATTTAATCATATATCTTTCTCATATGAATCTCGTATGATCATTTATAATCAAATTCACTTTTCATTCATATAGCATCTGACAAATTTCACATATGGAACTTTACAAATCACATCTTATTCATTCATTTATGTTTCATTGGCACATAATCATATTTCATTTCCACATACATCACAATACATTCTTTGCATATATACTTACCTTATTTTCAAATAGGAAATCAATTATCACGTACCTGATCATTTTAGCTCGTTTAACGTATTCAACTACCATATTAGCAATAAATATTTTAGGCATAAACTTATAATAATTTACCGGCATAAAGCCTGCTAGGCCTAAGCCTGTATCTCACACCGGCACAAGGCTTGCTAGACTCAAAGTCTGATTTTATACACCGACAATAAGCATGCTAGGCATAAGCCCGATTTAATTCATCAGCACAAGGCTTGCTAGGCTCAGAGCCCGAATATCACCATCATAAAGTTGTCTCATAAACAATTCACATAATATAACATGTATACCTGTTCACTTTGCTCGATTTAATCATTCAATCACAATTTATAATTGCCCTTTGACTCATTAGATATTTTGCACACTAAGTGTCATTCTCAATATCTCACACACTAAGTGCCATTCTCAATATTTCGTACACTGAGTGCCATATTTGATTGTCCCGCACACTAAGTGCCACATTTAGTCGATATGTCGTCAGACATTAAAATATTCACGTATATACAATTTATACAATATTAAAGCATTAGAAGCATAAATTTAACAATGCTTATTGCATACGAACTTACCTAGCTAAATTATAGAGATACCAAAGTTCAGGGGCATTTTGTTAATTTTCCCATTTTTTTTAATTTTCCACCCGATCTTGATCTAAATTAATAATTTCATTCAATATATTAATTTAGACAGTAAAACACTTCATTTCATACAATTTGGTCATTTTTGAAATTTTTACAGAAATGCCCCTAAAGTTTTACTTTTATTCAATTTAGTCCCTGAGCTCAAAACATGCAATTTAACCATTTTTAACCAGAATTAAGCTTACCGAATGTTTATAGTATCAAAACAGCCCATAATTCACTTTATGGCAAAATTATATTTTTGCCCCTAATATTTCAACTTCTTTACAATTTAGTCCCTAGCCTCGTAAAATAAAAATTCATGAAATTTCACTACATCCAAGCCTAGCCGAATTTTATACATGCTTACAACAGCCCATATACTTCAAAATTTCACATTTTAACCACAAAGTTTTCACATTTATCAATTTAGCCCTTAATAGTCAATTTCATAAAAATTCACTTAACAAAAAGTGTTTAACTATCAATAAGGACTCATATTCTTCCATTAAACTTCAAAGTCCTATTATACTCATCAATGGAAAATATCAAACTATTCAATGGTTTTGCAAAATAGACCACTAATTAGATAAATTAAGCAACAACGATCTCGAAAATATAAAATAATTAAAAACAGGACTAGAAATGCCTACCATGCATTAGCCGAGAGTTGGAAGCTTCTCCCATGGCTTCTCAAGCCTTCATATTCGGCTGGTAAAAAGAGAATGAAAAAGATGACACCTTGATTTTTTTACTTTATTCATTTTATTATTTTTTTAACCAATTTACAATATTAACCTTTATACACTTTATTTATTACACCAACTGCCAAGCCATCATATCCCACTATCTCTTTAATGGGCTAATTACCAAATAAGGACTTCCATTCTAAAGTTCTATAGCTATTTAATACCTTTAGCTTATAGAACACAACTTTTACACTTTACGCGATTTAGTCCTTTTTGCTTAATTAACTATCGAAACGATAAATTTTTCAATGAAACTTTAATACCATCTTATTGCCACTCCATAAATATTTATAAAAATATTTACGACTCGGTTTATAGAAATGAGGTCTCGATACCTCATTTTCTAAACCCACTTGACCTTAGGTTCATACCACTTAAACTTAATAAATCGCTTATAAAACAAAAATCACAATATCAAAAACATTTTTAAAATCACAATTAACTCGTAAATATTAAATATAATATTTACAAACCTACTCGTCGGATTTGGTGGCCCCGACACCACTATTTCGATTAACCCTAAAAATGGGCCGTTACAACTCTCCCCTCTTAGGGATTTTCATCCCCTAAAATCTTACCATGGAATAAATTAGTGATTTACTTTCACAAGCCTCAGATTTCTCAACTTTTCAATCCCATGAGCTAAGCTAATGATATGCTCTTTGCTATACATCATATCAAGCTAAGTTTCTAGTTCTGTAAGAGATACTATAGATAAGAGATACTATAGATAAAAGATCTTATTTGTATCATCACATCATATATATAAGAAACACATTACGGGTCTTCTCAAGTTCTGATAATAATCTCATTCAGTCCGATGAATTGCGAACTCAACTTCTCTTTATAGCTAAATTAAAAAATTCTATTCCCACTATAATACTTTCACAAATACTCAATTTTCTAATTGAAAATTCAATGCTTTTACGCATCAAGCCCACATATATTTTCTGCCAATCTGAAACTGCTTTTAGACGGTCACGAATTACTTTTATTTCCCCTCAGTCTTTCCAATCACATCAACCCCAGAATTCTTTTTACCAAAATTCAATTCAATACAACGAAGTTCAGTAATTGCAACCATGCCACACTCATACAATGCTATATTAACATTCATCTCATAACTATTATTATTATACGCAAACTTAACCAACAATAAATGTCATTCTCGGTTGCTTTCAAGTTGTAGAACACAGTGTTACAAAGTAATTCGATACCCAAAGCTCACAGTAGTTTATTTCAGTAACACGATATAATCCTCGTGTCTCCATTTGAACAATGAAAACTGACACTCTTTTAGTACTCCCCGTATGGATAGATAATTACCACTGTGCTAGATGTCACAATTGTTGTAAAATCTCTGGATTTCTCGATACACAAACTCTATCTCGACACAACGAACGATTGGCGGTTCCAATCTGAAATTCTAAATCAGAAATCAATTTACGTTGTACCCTTTTTTTAACTTGTAATTCATTAACACATCTCTTAGCCTCACAAATTTGCTGATTAAACATCAATTTAGTTTCTAGCTCAGCCAATAACTACTCATTATTTGATAAGATTAATCACATAATTATCGGTCGTAAAACACATAAAGATTCTCACTCAGAACCCCAAAGACTATAATCGTTTGCCTAGATTGATAATCAATCACTGACTCATAATCTTTCAACAGTTCAAACCATCTTTAATTCTTGTGTCGAATAACTCTTTACCTGATGCAAGCTAAACCAGAACTGACGCTTCAATTAACAATGTCTTCAACTGTGTACCACTTTATTAATAAATATCACATCATTCAGACTTCGCAATCGCGATCTACAAGAACATTTCTCAATAAAACCGTTCTAATGGATATAATTCTGTATCATATCTTCTAGAATATGAATCCTGCATTCAAAATATTCATTTATTTATCCGTGAACATTCAAAGTTTATTTCCACCCTGTGGATAGATTCAGATACAAGTAACTCGATTAATCCTTCAAGCAATTAATCCAATCAAACTAGACAACTGAATCGATCTTGACTGTCAAGTAATAACTTTTCAATTATTAATCACTAAAGCTTTGAACCATACTGAAGCCACAACCATTAGATAAATTAAAATCATAGTGCCATAATAAGGCCGACATCTCAACCGTATAGATATATAATGTCCCAGTTATCAATAATCCATTTTGAACACAAGAGAAATTGAAACATAATTACATTCATTCAATAGATATTTTTCACAGATAACCATATAGAATCATAAGAAAGCAGAGATACTGTAATCTCAAATATATCATTATACTGATCTTTTAAAGAAAGCACCCATATCAGATGACAGATATCTCAGTGATGCCTCAGAGGAAATCCAGAAGTAAAGCATCACTCATATGCACCGGAATCAACGGTAACAGAAACAATATAATTTTCATGTATACTAAGCAGATCAACAACTAGTAGGATCAGAATACCAGCATCACACAGATTCTATCATAGATCTTTTCTTTCAAAAAATGAAATAGGATACTAGAGAAAGATATAATAATGCCGATTGTAACCCGAACAGCCCAACAATGCTTTCATATATCAATATATATAGATAACGTTCTCATATGATAAGAATTTCATTTGAAAATATACAGCTTCACATACCTCTGAGGATAATTGAACACATAGAGTACCCAGAAGAGTTCTCGTAAACCATTCGACTATAATCGCTGTGCTCAAATATCTTTATAATTCAAATATGATTCTACTGTCTATCTCTGACATCACTAATTTCTCATTATCCCAACACTAACAGAGGCCAATTCGGAAGAACTTCCAGTTAATATATTCTTTAGATATCATACCTAAATATCTAGTTTCATCTAATTCAACTTTTCTTTTAACAGTAACTTTGCATATTACAAATGGCCTTCAACACGATCCAATATCTTTTCTGTTACTGTCTTCACCTGCAGACTCATTCTCTTATCTGATCACAGTACTAATCTTCAATCACGAAACTCTATAATTCCACACTTGTAAGCTTATTTAATCCATATAATACAGATTTCATTACAATACTTTACCGATGAGGGGGGTGAGGGTCATAAAGCCTCAAATTTATCTCTCACATATACATGCACATCACACATACTATTATGAATGGCCAATTCATTACTAATTCCACATTCTCAAAACACCTAACCATATTTTACTTATGATCACCTTTGTACTTAACACATAATTCATACGCTAAATCAAATCATTAATTCACAATCAAAATATTCACGTAACAATCACATACCAAACATCACAACTCATATACTCATATAATTATAACATTTATCAATAGCAGAATATCATGCATTCTGATTTATACCTTTATGAGTTTCAATTTATGACCAACACATTTTCACTCAAGCATTTGAGTATAACATTCTGTACTATCAGAATTAGTACAGTTGGAAAGCATATTTGTCTTACAAAATAAATTCATTAGAGCTGGGTGGCATGTATAGCTAGACTCACATACGCTAGGTTTGCCCGAGAATCGACTAAATCATAGCTCTGATACCACTCAAATGTAACACCCCTAACCCGTATTCGTTACTGGATTAAGGTTATGAGGCATTACTGTATCAAACATAGTCATAATTAACCAAAACAATCATATTAATGCCATTTTCATAATTAACCAAAAACAATCATAAAACATATTCATTACTTAACACTTAGTAACCGAACCTGTTAAGTTAATATACCATCATCCATCACTCTAATTATACCACATTTCATATTTCCAAAATAAGCTAACTATTAAAATGACTACCAAAACCAAACTCATTAAACATTTTAATTAAGAACATGTAAAACCAAACTTAAGCATAATAAGCAAGCCATTTTCGCATGGCTTTAAATACATACTCATTCAAAATAATTAACTCCAAGACTAGCCTATACATGCCACATAACCAAGTCTCAAAACATTATTTACTGAAATGATAATGGGATAGTGTGATGTCATCTCCATCGACTTCCAACTTGAGAAAATCTCTGAAAATCTATAAACATAGGAAAAAGAAAACACAGAGTAAGCTTTTAAGCTTAGTAAGCTCGTATCTTAATAAACTTAACATAACAAATACTTTCATTATAATACCGTAAACATAATATGCTATCTCACACAACCTTTCTAAACTTCATAACACGTTCTCATATCAAATTATCATCATTCAATATTATACTTACTCACTTAACCAACTTTAACTTTCACAAACTTATTCAATTAAATTTTCATACATCAACCCTTTCACACTTTCATATAGCCAAATGAACACATTATGGGAAATAACACATTTAATCATATATCTTTCTCATATGAATCTCGTATGATCATTTATAATCAAATTCACTTTTCATTCATATAGCATCTGACAAATTTCACATATGCAACTTTACAAATCACATCTTATTCATTCATTTATGTTTCATTGGCACATAATCATATTTCATTTCCACGTACATCACAATACATTCTTTGCACATATACTTACCTTATTTTCAAATAGGAAATCAATTATCATGTACCTGATCGTTTTAGCTTGTTTAACATATTGAACTACCATATCAGCAATAAATCTTTTAGGCATAAACTTATAATAATTTACCGGTATAAAGCCTGCTAGGCCTAAGCCTGTATCTCACACCGGCACAAGGCCTGCTAGACACAAAGTCTGATTTTATACACCGACAATAAGCCTGCTAGGCATAAGCCCATTTTAATTCATCAGCACGAGGCTTGCTACGCTCAAAGCCCAAATATCACCATTATAAAGTCGTCTCATAAACAATTCACATAATATAACATGTATACTTATTCACTTTGCTCGATTTAATCATTCAATCACAATTTATAATTGCCCTTTGAATCATTCGATCTTTCGCATACTAAGTTTCATTCTCAATATCTTGCACACTAAGTGTCATTCTCAATATTTTGTACACTGAGTGCCATATTTGATTGCCCTGCACACTAAATGCCACATTTAGTCGATATGTCGTCAGACATTAAAATATTCACGTATATACAATTTATACAATATTAAAGCATTAGAAGCATAAATTTAACAATTCTTATTCCATACGAACTTACCTGGCTAAATTGTAGAGATACCAAAGTTCAGGGGTATTTTGGTAATTTTCTCATTTTCTTTAATTTTCCACCCGATCTTGATCTAAATTAATAATTTCATTCAATATATTAATTTAGACAGTAAAACACTTCATTTCATACAATTTGGTCATTTTTGACATTTTTACAAAATTACCCCTAAAGTTTTACTTTTATTCAATTTAGTCCCTAAGTTCAAAACATGCAATTTAACCATTTTTAACCAGAATTAAGCTTAGCCGAATGTTCATAGTATCAAAACAGCCCATAATTCACTTTATGGAAAAATTATATTTTTGCCCCTAATATTTCAACTTCTTTACAATTTAGTCCCCAGCCTCGTAAAATAAAAATTCATGAAATTTCACTACATCCAAGCCTAGCCGAATTTTATACATGCTGACAACAGCCCATATATTTCACAATTTCATATTTTAACCACAAATTTTTCACATTTATCAATTTAGCCCTTAATAGTCAATGTCATAAAAATTCACTGAACAAAAAGTGTTTAACTATCAACAAGGACTCATATTCTTCCATTAAAATTTAAAGTCCTATTATACTCATCAATGGAAAATATCAAATTATTCAATGGTTTTGCAAAATAGACCACTCATTAGATAAATTAAGCAATAAAGATCCCGAAAATATAAAATAATTAATAACGGGACTAGAAATGCCTACCATGCATTAGCAGAGAGTTGGAAGCTTCTCCCATGGCTTCTCAAGCCTTCATATTCGGTTAGTAAAAAGAGAATGAAAAAGATGACACCTTGATTCTTTTATTTTATTCATTTTATTATTTTTTAACCAATTTACAATATTAACCTTTATACACTTTATTTATTAAACCAAATGTCAAGCCATCATATCTCACTATCTCTTTAATGGGATAATTACCAAATAAGGACTTTCACTTTAAATTTCTATAGCTATTTAATACCTTTAGCTTATAGAACACAACTTTTGCACTTTACGCGATTTAGTCCTTTTTGCTTAATTAACTATCGAAACGATAAAATTTTTCAACGAAACTTTAATACCATCTTATTGCCACTCTGTAAATATTTATAAAAATATTTACGACTCGGTTTATAGAAACGAGGTCTCGATACCTCATTTTCTAAACCCACTTGACCTTAGGGTCATACCACTTGAACTTAATAAATCACTTATAAAACAAAAATCACAATATCAAAAACATTTTTAAAATCACAATTAACTCGTAAATATTAAATATAATATTTACAAACCTACTTGTCAGATTTGGTGGCCCCGAAACCACTGTTTCGATTAACCCTAAAAACGGGCTGTTACAAAAGTGGCCAAAGACCACATTCGAACTTTTATTACCCTTCATGGCGGAACCATTCAAACTTGTAACAGCTAGGTCTAGACCCTAGTTAGAATAGTGGCTTTGGGACCACAAATTCGAGTCAAAAAAGTATTTTAATATTATTTTTCGTGCCTATTTTATTTGAATTAATATGTGTGAAACTTTCGTATTAATATTTAATCGTTTGTGTGCTCAATTTGCAAAAAGGACCTAATCACAAAAAGGAGAGGTCGTTATGATGTAATTAGACTTTTGAAGGCATGAGTGGACAATTATGGCCTTAATATAATGGTTTAATAAAATGGAAAAATTGGTATTTAGTATATTATGATAATTAAATAAAACCAAAAACATGAATTTGATGATATATTCATCATCTTTGCTGATTTCATCAAAGAAAAAGAAAGAAAATTTAAGCTTAGGGTTTCAACTTTTGATAATTTCTATGTTTTTGAGATCGTTGCTTTGTGTTTTATGAAACCCATGCTTAAATTTCATAAATTGTTGATGATTTTGAATTGAGCCATTGATGAAACTATGAGTTTTAAGAGGTGTGATGATAGTATATAGAAGCTTGAAGTTAGGGTAACATATTTTATCTTTGAATTTTTGATAAATTTAAGTAATTTGGGTTAAATTGTGAAAACGGTAAATTGAGGGTTTGAATTGTAAAATAAATAAAATTTTTGGACTCTTAGAAGTCCTTATGATATTCGGCTATGCATAGGTTCATTGAAATTATGTGTATTTTGAGTTTTTGTGAAGTAAGGACTAAAATGTTAAAATGTGAAAATGTGAGGGCTAATTTGTAAAATTCCCTAAATATGTGCTTATGGATTGAATTGAATGATTTTTTGAATAAAAAGGTTAATTTTGAATACATATAGATCAAGAAAAGAGGAGTTCGGATTTAGACCGAGGGAAGTCGAAGGTTATTGAGTAAACGGTCTGAATCGTCAATTTCGAGTACGAGGTAAGTTCGTATGTGAAAAATAATGTTATAGTTATACTTTAATGCTTTGATAGTGCATAAATTGTATAGATATTCGATTACAATTTGAGTATGATGATAATTGACTATGTTTGGCACTAAGTGTGCGATTCAAAATAACTTCAGCTACAAATGGCACTAAGTGTGCGGGTTGGAATAGCTTCGGCTATATGAGGCACTAAGTGTGTGATAATGAGATAGCTTCGGTATATTAAAATGGCACTAAGTGTACGAGATTGTTACGATTTCGGCAAATCGCTGATGCACTAAGTGTGCGAATTCTTAAAGCATGGAAAGACTTCCGAATGAACTAATTTATTTGAACGAGAGGTGAGAATGAAATGAAATTATATAGGAAAGTTCAGGTATGTTTGATACCTAAGTGGTAGATAATACTATGTGTATGAAGCTTGAAGAATTCGTATGAACATGTTACATGAGATAGAATAGAATTGATGGATGAATTGTAAATTACTAAGTGTTCATTGGTTGATGTTTTGTATATGATAAATTGTGTTTATTTATAGTAGAACTTACTAAGCTTTAAAACTTACTATGTGAAATGTTCTCTATTTTACAGTGTTATAAGGCTAGCTTCGATTTGGGGATCGTCAGCGACATCAATCACACTATCGGACATCTATTTTGGTACCTTTTTGAGAGTTGTATATATGGTATATGGCATGTATAGGATAATGTCATTTTGATATGTTTTGTGATGTGAATATTAGCCATGAGAATTGGCTTATAGATGTTAATATGTATGGCCTTTTAAGTTGGCTAAAATGGTGTGTTTGATAGGTAAGATATGTGATGTTTATAATGTTTAAGTGATGGTCTATTATGGGATATTGAAGTAATGAGTTTGTGCATTTGGAACTTTGGTAATCTGTGATGATGTCGGCATATTGAATTGGTTAAGATTATATAGTTTGATATGTGATTGAATTGGCATGTATCGATTGATTATAAATGTATGCAAATGATGTAAAATGTTGTGGATTTGGTGTGCTTGAGATGGTGGGAAATGTGGCTTAAACCAAGCCTAATTTCACCCTACACGGTTGAGCACACGGGCGTGTGTCTCGACTGTGTGTCTGTTGTAATTTTAGCTATCCAAGTCAGTCTCGAGCATGGCCTTGACACACGGGTGTGTCTGATGGCTGTGCGAGGTACACAGCCTTGGTACATTGGCATGTGTGGCCATTTTGAAGGGTACACAGGCTAGACACACGGGCGTGTGGTCGGCCATGTGACCTAAGTCAGTTTGGACCACGGCCAAGGCACACGGGTGTGTCTTGTGGCTGTGTGGTTAAGTCAGTAGGTACTCCCTTTTTGCCACGGTTTAGACACACAAGCGTGTCTAAAGTCGTGTGAGGCACATGGCCTGTTTACGCGGGCGTGTGACCTGTGAAACTTTGAAAAATGTTTAAATTTTGAATAATTTCGTATGCGCTCGGTTTAGCCCCGACCCTTTTCTAAAGCATGTTTAAGGTCTTGTTGACCAACTTGAGGGATTCTGTAATGATATGTAACCATAATGCTTTGATGTTTGAGAAATGAATGCTTAATGTTTCGATATGTCCGGTAACACATTTAACCCTATTCCGGTGACGGATACGGGTTTGGGGTGTTACAAAACTTTTCTTGGACTAATCAAGGAGCTAGACCTAGTAACACCCACATGTAACCTATATCAAACTAATCTTCAGGATTCCTGCAGCAAGTTCAAAAACCATCCCAAGTCGAACTTTCCAATAGTTTGGAAAACTTGTTGAAGGCGTACATGTTGAAGAATGATGCTAGTTTGAGAAATTTGGAAAATCAAGTAAGTCAATTAGCCACTGAACTTCAAAACAGACCACAATGAGCTTTGCCTAGTGATACCAAAAATCCAAGAGTTTTGGGCAAGGAACATTGCAAGGCGGTTACGTTATGAAGTGGAAAGACTTTGGAACCTAAGGAGGTTCAGATTGAAGATGGGCCTTCTAACAAAGAGGAAGTTGAACCTCAAGTTGAAACTTTCTCTCCACAAAAGTTGAATGCTGGAAACTCTGATGAGGTAAATCCTAACTTAGTCAATTCTGCTAGAAATAATTCCTTAGAAGAGTTGTCCAGTTCAAGCTAAGGTTCCAACACCACCATATCTGCAAAGGTTTGTGCAACAAAAGCAGGAGGTGTAGTTCAAGAAGTTCTTAAGCATCTTCGTATCAATATCCCATTGGTAGAAGCTTAGAAAAAATGTCGAAATATGTCAAGTTCATGAAGGACATTTTGTCCAAGAAAAAGAGATAATTTGTCGTAATACGAAGTAGAAGATTAAACTAGTTCGTACTTGAGGAGCTTGAATACTAGAACTTTTCTTATGTCTTAGTTAAGTTTTTATATTTTAGTTTAAATTCAATAAAAAGTGTATTTAGGGTCTTTTATTGACCTTAGGGGTCGAATAAGGCCTAAAGGCGAGCTAACGTACTTAGTAAGTGTGTAAGATACCATTCAAAGGTGTAAGAACTTAAAACTGGCCATTGAGTTGCAACACGGGGAGTGTGATGTTCATAGCATAGGGAGTAGAATGCGAGATTTGCTATACTGCCTTTGGTGTCGCGACACAGTTATGGGTTGTCACGACACACCCCTGAAGTTACCCCTGAACCATGCATATTGCCTTCGATGTCACGACACATGCACTAGGGTGTTGAAACATCGGCCTTATACGAGAAACACTTATGAGACAAGGCATTTTAGTCTACGCAATGAAATTAAACACGAGAATGTCAGTTGACCTAGGCTTAAGGATCATGGGAACCCTACCTTTATAAATAAGATTCTAATTTTTTCTTTGTAAATTTAGTTTTAAGTTTTTCCTTTCTTTGAGGCTTTAGGTTTATTTCAATTCTTTTCTATTTGTGTTCTTTGGGGAACATGAGTTGTAAACATGATCAAACTACTGTGGATTTTGCGCTTCAATAAAGACAATTTAGGATTCTCTTAAACCTTTCTCTTGATTTGTTATTTATGTTTATCTTTATCACCAAGTTTATTGTGAAATCATGAGATCCGTGAGGAATTAATCCTCTTAAGGGGATTAGTGAGTGGAGGTGTGATTAATTTATTACTATGTAGGGTTTTCTTAGCAGATCAGCTGTTTGGTTGAGGAAAAACTTAAACCGTAGGCTTGATGAACCTAGGAAGTCAATTAGGTATGAATTAACCCAAAATTGGTATTGCCCATCCGTGAACACATTATCCCTAAATTGGTCTGGACTATGAGGTTGAGAGATAAGTATTTATTGCCAACTCATTATTTTAGTGGAAGATCAAGAGAGTCTGCTAGGGTAATGACTAGTTGATTAATTAGAAGCCCAAAAAAGGAACTAGTTATGACCACCGAAGCAAGCTAATCATCCATGCTTAGAATTGATTAAGTTTATAAATTAGTTTTTTGAATTCCTTTTTTATTTATGTTTTTTTATTTTTATTTTTTTATTGATTAAAATGAAAAATCCCTCATTTATGTTTATTCGTAATATAGTTTATTTAAAGTACTAATTAGACCTATTTGCATTTAGGTTAGAATTAATTTAGTAACTCGCCTCCCTTGGGTACAATCCTTGGAGTACTTACCCACTTCCGTATACTTGCGGACACCACCTTGATTTCATATCTTTTAGTTGCAGTATTCATATTTTGGACGTTAGTACGTCCAGAGGCGATCAATTTGTTGGTGCGGTTGCCAGGGAGGCAATGTTACTAAGTTGATTTTAATTTTTAAATCTTTATAAAATAGTTAGGAAATTAATAAATTATAGATACATTTTTTCTTTATTCTTACTAACTTTTTCTTCTATTTTCCTTCGATTTCAACATATCGGATGGTACTTACAGATTTATCCACTTATTCAGCAAGATTGATAGTTAGATTCTTAGGGTAATATAGACGATGTAGATCAAGGGAAGTTGATGAAATAACATTTATGTGCTTTGCTTAAGTAACCTCTAACAAAATGATACAGGTGCTAGGAAAAATGTGCTTTGACATGAATTGGTTACAACCTAGTATTACTCGACCTATTATCCAAAACTCGTATTTTGAATTAAGTCATTCATTATTAACATGGATTTCTTCTAATTTCAGGTTTGACAATTAAAGAAAAGAGGAACCAAAAGTGTTTCTTAGGTAATTTGAACATATATGCAATACCGTCACACACATTGGTGAGTCAGTAGAGACTGTCAAACTATCGTTAATCCGATTTTCTCTAGATGGACAAGCGAAAGCTTGGTTAGATGAACTTCCACAATATACAATTAACACATAGAATAATTTTGTGCAAGTATTCCTTCGTCTACTTCTACCAATGACTTAGGTAATTAGTACATATGAAAAAGTATTTAAATTTTAAAAAAATGTTGTTGAAACATTGGGACAAGCATGGGAAAATTTTTAAATCATCCTTAGGTCGATATTAGGAGGAGGCATACATTTTGCAATTCAAATCCAAAATTTCTATGATAGGTTAGATGGTCAAAATAAGCAACAATTTGATATCATAACTGGGGGAAGTATCTGGACCAAAACTAGGCAAGAAATCATGGATATATTAGAGAAAGCTAGTGAAAATGAACTCACATGGGACATACACTAGGAATTAGAAGATGCAAAACTAGCAAAGGTTAAGCCAGAAGAATAGACCTGCCATAACCTGGAGTTGACAATGGTGGACTTTGTTGAAAATAATGAAGACGAATTAGAAGAAGAGTTGCATAATGCTAAACAAGAGAATAAGGAAATAACCTTGCAACTTGATTGGCGACATAAAAGTAGAGGACAACCAGAACTGGTCATCCCTACTACAACAAAAATGGTTCCTTTTATTATCAAACCACCGGAACTAGAATTTGGGAAAGCATAACACCTTAGCTATAATCATTGTTGCAAGACTAACTTTCAAGTAGGAAGGAGCACTATTGAGTGTATTGAGGGCACACAAAACAACAATTGGATGGACTATTGCTAATATAAAAAGGACTAACCCTGCATTATGTCAACATAAGATCAGATTGGAAGAAGGGAAGAAACCAGTGGTGGATGCATAATATCGGCTAAATCCATCCATGAAAGAGGTGGTAAAAAAGGAATTACTTAAATGGTTAGACGCTATTATTGTGTCTGCAATTTCTGATAGTGAATGGGTTAGCCTACACAATGTGTTCCAATTAAAAATTGTAGAAAATGATAAAAATAAGTTAATCACAACAAGGACAGTCACTGGTTGGAGAGTATGCATTGATTATCAAAAATTAAATGATGCAACAAAAAAGATCATTTTCCTCTTCCTTTTATCGATCAAATATTGGATAGATTGGAAGGTAAAGAATATTATTGTTTTCTTGATGGATACTCAAGATATCATCAGATTCCCATACATCTAAACGATCTAGAAAAAACTACATTCACATGCCCTTTTGGAACACATGCTTTTAAATGGATGCCATTCAAATTATGCAATGCCCTACTAACATTTATGAGATGCATTATTGCTATTTTTGCTTATATGCTAGGGGAACGCCTCGATGTATGCATGGATGATTTTTTAGTGTATGGGGATTCCTTCTGAAAATATTTTGATAACCTTGGCAAAGTTTTGAAAAGATGCGAAGAAATCAATCTAGTGCTTAAGTAGGAAAAGAATGATTTCTCAAAAACTATATTTGAGAAGATCCGTATGCATTTCGCAAGTGTACAAATAAAAAAAAAAGAGTTCTCACCAAGACAAAGGGTACTCTTGTTTAATTCAAGATTGAAATTATTCTTTTGCAAACTAAAATCAAGATGGATAGGCCCATATACTATAAACCAAGTGACACCTGATGGGGTAATTGAACTGATCGAAAACAAAGGGCAAACTTTTCTTGTCAACGGACAAAGAGTAAAGCATTATTTTGGTAGGATGACAAACGAAGTGATTGAAACACAAACATTGGAATGCAAAGTTTTATGGAGTCAATATGAACGAGGAGAAATTTTGGAAAAGGAATGGGAAATAGACGAAGAAAGTAAAATAAACAAGGGTCTAGCAGCAACGATTACACAAGATAGAAATTACTTTCCATGTCGCGACACCGGATTAGCATGTCATGACACTGAACGAAATTTGACCCAGGTAAATTATTTTCGATGTCACGAAAATAAATGGGGATGTCGCAACACCCTAGTGTAACCTGCAACCTGAATTTACTAACTTAAGACGTGTTTTTAAAGAGTTTTAACAGAGTTAGGACTGATTAATTATTAATTCTTTACAAATAACATTGTAACTCATAGGTTTGTGCAAGTGTACATAGTTGTTATTAAGTAATAAGTAAGTATCGAGTTATCGTCTCCACAGGGATTGTATTTATGTTAAATCACTTGATTGTAAAATTACCCTTAACAATTTGGTAAATAAAAACACAATTTGGTTAAGAAGTGATGATTAAATATATTAAACTAAATGCAATGATCCCTAATGCAAATTATCCTAAGTATGCAAACGATATGAATGAAATAAATTTTAGCAAAATTAAACACATTTTGCAACAATTATAACATAAATAAACTAGGACAATTACTTTAATTAAACTTAATTTATTATCAACATGCTTAATAACATTCGGAAAAACATTCCATGGTAACTTGATCTTTCATGAGTTTGGAAACCACTTTAGGTCCTTTCAAAATGCTTTACTGAGTAAATACGCAATTTACTGATCCTTATTTACTAAGGGTTTCTTAGCATTCGTGTGAGGTAACAGGGACGTGTTAGGTTTGAAACAGTTTAATCACACAAATCTAAAAACTATGCAAATAACAGAGCTTGATTAGAGTTGGTTAGGATCTAAATTGAGCATGCACATTTCAATTATGTGTCCACTAACCGTCGTCTGGTTAGGATTGCTCAGCTAATTCAGGTGCATTTCAATCACGTATGAACGAAATACAGACTTGATTTTAATTGAAAACATGATCGATTGAGGCACAAACATTATAAGCATGAATCAAATAAATATTATTTAATCAAAGCAATCATCCTAGGTTAAATAAAATTAAGCTAACATTGTTGTAAACAAGAACAAAGAACACATAGCAAACATTTTTAGATTAAATTAAAGAAAAGAAAGATTAAACCCAAATTAGAGTGGCTGCTTCACTCCTTCACTTCTTCGCTTTTCTCCTTTGTTGATGGCTCTCCAAGGTGGCCAACCAAGGGCTCTTTAGGAGGCTTAATTGCTAAAATCTCTATGAAGAGATGACGCTAGGCGTGGGGAACAGAAAATGCTAAAAAGAATTAAGAGAGAAGAGAATGATGGGGGATGATTTTTGAGGGATCAAATGAGGTCTTATTTATAAGTGAAGAGAGGAGGGTAGTTTGCTAAAAATAAAGAGGTTTATTCTCTTTAAGCTTTTCCAATGAGTGGTCAACCATGCTTAGAGGATTTTGAGTTGAATTTTGCTTGATTTTTAAGCAATTTAAATGCCATCACAACTCCGAACTGAGACTTAGTCAAATGTAAATCGTCGGGTAAATCTCTAATTTCTTCAACATTACAAGGACCTTGTGTAATTAAACCAAAAAGTGGTTTATGTGGACAGCCATGTGTAGCCGAATTTGGGTTGACTTGGTCTTCAATTTGGACAGTTTTTTTTGTAATCCAACAAAGCTATCAGACCTATCCAAAATAAATAGATAAATTAAAGGACCAAAGAACAAAATTTATCCAATTTAAATAATTAATTCAAACCCAAATTATTAATGAAATATTTTAAAATGTATTATTAAATATAATTTTATATTTTATCATTTAATTTAATCATGCATGGCCTATTTTATGCCTTAAAAATATAAAATGTTCAAATCAATATAAAATAAACCATTCTATGCATGAAAACTATATAATAAAGCATAAAATCACATTTTAATAATTTCTATGTCCTAATTTCATATTTTCACATATTTCATTAATTTATTAAACAATTACTTAGTTTTAACAACGAATTTAAGTAAAAAGGTGATAAATTACATAGGAAAAATCCTATATATTTTTCGATTTACAAACATCCCTAACTCAACCTCCACTCTCATTCTAATCATTATATTTCTTTTGGCCATAAAATCTCTTCTGTTTTCTCCAAATTTGCAGAATTTTTTTCGTAGACTCTTGAGTAGGTCAACAATTGCGAAAGGAGACAACACATTAGATTTAGGTTTGAAGTATTAAATTTTTGTGAGATCATGAATACATATGTTGAATTCCAGGTAAACGAAAAAGACAAATACCTATAACGATTGCAACTTATGACATTTGTCCAAGAACAGGGATTTGACCCTCTAATGAGGAACTATCAAATAGTGTGGGAAATTTTAACTGAACATAAATAGACTAAGTTCTACTTACAACCCGAAGAATTGATAATAATACCTATTGTGTAACAGCCCATTTTCAGTGAAATCGAAATAGTGGTTTCAGGACCATAAATCAGACGAATAAAGTTTTTCATTTTATTTTTATTTTAATGTCTATGGGATGTTATTAAGGTCGTATTAAAATTTTGTTAATAAATTTTTATGTTTGCATGATTAATTAAGTGAAAAGGACTAAATCGTAAAAAGTCTAAAAGTAGAGTTCTATTAGTTAAAAGGGTCAAATGGTTATGAACTTTAAGCTAAAGGAATTCGATGGTAAATAAACCAATTTGAGTGATAGTGGATGTTTATGGACATGGTTTTAATGAAATTATTAAAGTTTTTAAAGGTTAAAACGGTAATTAGGTAATTTAAGTTAAAACAAAAGAAAAAAAATGGTATCATCTTTTATTTTGCTTCATGTTTGACTAAATATTGGAGAAGAGAGACTCCATTGTTAATAGCTTGCTTCGATTAGGCTTAAATTGGTGTATGGTATGTGATTTCAACCCCGTTTTTAATGATTTTTATGTTTTTGAGGTTGTTTTAGATTAGTCTAGCTAGCCCGGGGGTTAATTTGTAAAACTGTTAAAGGTTGAAGGTTATACCATGATTGTTTTCTAATGGTTCTTGATGTTTGTAAAAATAGTAAAATTTCATATCAAATTCATAAAATAATGGTTTTTATAGGTTGATATAAGTCTCTAATAAATTCAGTTAGCTTGAATGGGGGATTAAAATGCTTAGATTTCAATTTATGAGCTTAAGGACTAAAGTGTGAAAAGTTAGGGGCAAAATAGTAATTTTGCATAAACATGAAATGTGGACTAAATTTAATGCTAAATGTATTAAATGGATTGAAATTTATCTATTTAGATCAAGATAAACCACGTACGGACCTAGATTGAGGCAAAGCTAAAGCTTCAGAATAGCTCGATTTAACCTTCATGCCCCTAGTTGTCGAGGTAAGATTGTGTGAATAGTTATTATTTTAATGCTATTTCAAATAATATGTTAATATGTTAATTATCATGTGAATTGATTGATGTAAAAATAAATCAACGCAATGACGGTTATCGAGTCCCGGTTGAACCTTAGAAATTCCTAGGACACAAATGACAAGTCATTAGGGGTTTCATGTTTTGGGTTCTGGTCTTGAATGTCCTACCAATGGTTAAGGCCCTAGATTTGTTGCAGATTCTCCACAGCTTTTGTGAGTAGCATCGTGTAGCTTACATTCCGACCCATAACTCGTGTGAGCAATAATGTAAAGGAAATGTTACGGTTATATGTTTAAGCACACTTCATGTGAGCTTTCTCAATTATCCGACAAAATTCTAGATAGTTTAATGGGCAAGCAAAGGAATTGAAATGGTAAGTTTCCAAATGGAATTATACATATGCTCATGGAAAGGATGAATGAAACAAATGATGTATTTTCATATGGAAATGATTTATCAAATGAGTTATGTATTAATGATTAACTTATGTATTGATGATGATGTATATGCTTGTGCCAAGCTTGTGGTTTGAGTTATATTATGCTTATACTTATTATTATGTAAATGAAATGGTAATTTATGTTTTATTTTCTACGAACTTACTAAGCATTAAGTGCTTACGTAGTTTTTTTTATGTTTTATAGATTATCGGAAGCTCGACCGGTTTGGAAGCTTGTCGAAGATCTATCACATTATCCAACATAAATATCGGTAGTTTTTGAATGTTTTGGCCAAGGTTATAATGGCATGTATAGGTGGACTTATAATGATGTTTAGTTGAATGTTTAATGAATGATTTGGTATGTATAAGTTGATTAAGTTATCTTAGTTGATACCATTTGATACCTTGTTGGATTGTGTCATTTTGTTTAACTTGTGATGCATGTTTGGAAATGGCTCATGTAGTATGTTTTGAATTGGTATGATAATGTTCAATTTATGGTATGTTTGGTAAGTTTTGAACTAGTAGTTGATGACTGGAATATGGTAAAAGTATGCATGTTTAGGTAAGTTTTGATGATTGCTTTTGGGGTGCCTTGAATGGCATATTGGTAGTTGAATTAGGATCTTGAAATGGCATATACATATATATGTTTAGGTATGGTTTGATGCTTTGTAGGTGTGCACAAATTGTTCAAGTGTTTATGCATGAAATGGTATAGGAAATGGCTTGTTTTTAGGCAAATTTATGTCCACACAACCTGAGACACGGGCATGTGACACACGGATTGGTGACATGGCCATGTGTCTCCTGAAGGTTCCTTTGCATGCAAGTCAGTAAGTTACATGGCCTAGCACACGGCTTAGCATACGGACGTGTGGACAATTTCGAGAGTTACACGGCCTAGCACATAGGCGTGTAACCCTACTCAGAGAGTTGCACGGGTGAGGACATGGGTTGGGACACGGCCGTGTGTCCCTAGTTCGAAGGTTACACGGCTTTAGACATGGGCATGTGTCTGAACTGTGTGAGGCACATGGCTTAGCCAGACGGCCGTGTGACCCCTGTATCCAAATTTTTGTAACTTTTTTTAGAATCTCCAAATGATTTCAATTTAGTCCCGAATTGTTTCTAAGGTATTTATTGGGTCTTGAGGGCTTGATTTAGGGACAGTATGTGTATGTATGATTGGTTTATGATATGTTTATAACATTGAATGATATTATGTTTAATGGTTTTTGATTGATTGGTAACACTTCATAACCTTAATTCGGCGACGAATATGGGTTACAGGTGTTACATATTGTGTAGGAATTTTACCTCGCATTAAAAGAAAGAGAAGCAACAAGACTATATTATGATATGCGAACACATATCAAAGTCAGAGGGGTGAATGTGTAACACCCCTAACCCGTAACCGTCGCCGAAATAGGTTAAGAGGCATTACCAGACTTGTAACTCAATTCAGAATAGTCAAATATCAAATAACATCTTATCTTAGTCAATAACATTCATTCACATTCCCAATGTAATTAAATGTAGCTTACAAAGCTTTAATAATGTATTCGGGGCTAAATCGGTATCATATAAAAATTACAGAAACTCAGAAAATTTTCAACATTTCAAATATCACACGCCTGTGTGAACTGGCCGTGTGCCTCACACGGCTTGTAGACATGCCCATGACCTAGACCATGTGAAAATAGGGCATACATACTGACTTGTGTCACACGGCCAAGGACATGCCCGTGTGCCAGGCCGTGTGAAAACTGGAAAGTACACTGACTTGTACCACACGGCCGGTCACACGCCCATGTGTGAGGTCGTGTGGAGCGTACTGACTTCAATTTCATTTCAACACTAGGGGACACATGGCCGTGCAACATGACCGTGTGTCTCACACGGCTGAGGCACACACCCATGTCTCTACCCGTGTGGACAAAAATAGGCTGATTGCAAGGCCATTTTTCCACCATATATACGCAAGCATTCACAAGCATAAATGACCATATTTTTACAATTCAATAAGCAGCCAAAACATGCCATATTTAGCACATATATACATAACCAATATCTAGCGAAGTTAAGCCAAATCACATGGCTAAAACACCTCAATGCATATAAGCTTCTATAGCTAAAATAACTCATACATCTCATATCATCAACTAGCCTATACATGCCATATTACCAATTTCAAAGAGTTCAATAATACCAAATCAACTCCTAGATAGTGTGGTGAAATCTTCGATGACTTCCAACTCGAACAAGCTTTCAAATCACTGTAAAATACGGAAAATGAACAGAGTAAGATAATAAGCTTAGTAAACTCATATGACTAGTATGTACTATATACAATTTAACAATTTACTCAGAATTAGAGAAACAAGAGGACATATAAATCAGCTCTATCAAAATCAACACGTAATACAATAACAACCAGGTAATTCATGTGTATAATCATCAGTTTTCACTTATATATCATATGAAATTATTAAATATCACTTACTTGTCGAGTGTGTCACGTATACCTGAACTGATTCATATCATCATTTCAATTCTAGTACCATTATCTTGTTCGTTGAACCATGGAAAAAAAATCAAATATTCTGTATTTTGCACACTAACGGGCATATATGTGGTTAAACCGCCTATATCTCGATTCACATATATAACATTTATTCGTACGTCATTACAACCTATATTACTGTTCAATACCATCCAACCAAATTTTCCCAATACATAAGCATATAAAATCATCAATAGATTAGTATCATTATATCGATGTAATCATCAAGTCACATAAGTAAAAACAGTAAATATTCAATCTCAAGTACATATAATTCATTCCATATTTTAATTCATCAAATAATATCAATACCATGTAATTCACATAACATTATGGCAATTCATTTCTATTTGTATAAATTGTAATTCATCTGTATCAATAGTAATTCATTCATTTCAATAGTAATTCATCCATTTCAACATAGCTCATTCATATGATCGGTAAGAATAATTATACCTGTTGAACTACGTAGAATATGGATAGATACTCGGGTGATACACACTAAGTGTATTTATTGGTGATCCATCAATTCATCATCATACATGCTCTTTCGAGTCATAGTCGGTAAGCTCCTCCTGAGCTGATAAACAGTAAGCTCTATTGAGCTAAAATCGAAAGCTCTATCGAGCTGAACAGTAATCTCATACGAGATGAATCGGTAAGTTCCAATGAGCTAAAAATAGTAAGCTCTTACGAGCTGATATATTGGTAAGCTCATACGAGCTTTGGTGAGTCCGCAACAAATGCAGGAGCTTGACCAAACCGATAACCTTAGTGACATGTCACTCGTATCTAACAAATTCTGACGATTCAAACGGGACTCGGTAATTATCCAACCTCATCATTTAAGCATTCAATGATCAATAATTCAATCTCTCAAAACATATATATATATATATTCAATTCAATTAAATATATACATTTAAATACTCAATTCGCATACCTAATCCATATTGTCATACCAAATCCATGTAACGTATATAAAATTTGTAACATTTCACTTACACTTATGTAAACAGTAATATAATCATATAACCGGTAATTCAAATTTCAAGTGGGTTATTCATTCAACTTATACACAGACATTTTAAACAATTACATGTATTTAATAATTCGATTCTAGCTATACGAACTTACCTCGAGTTGCTTGAATAAAACTATTGGCTATTCATCCACTTTTCATTTTCCCCGATCTAATTCTAGTATTTTCTTATCTTGATCTATATGATATCAAATTAATTCATTCTGTAACAGCCCGATTTTAGGCCTAGTAGAAACAGTGGTTTTGAAACCACTGTTCTGAGGCCGAAGAAAATTATTTTGATAGTATTTTATGTGTTGTAAGGTGATTTTATAAGTGCATGTTAATTTTGGTATATTAATTTTAGTGATTTCTAGTCCAATTTCGAAAAAGATTGAGGCGGCCGGCCAAGGGAGATAAGATTGGTCAAAAAGCCATATTTTATGGGATTTAAAGTGACTTTTTGGGAAATAAAATAAAATAAAGAAAAAGTTGTCATTTTCTTTCATTTTCTTCTTCTCTTTCACTGAAAATGGCTGCAATATGGGGGGTTTGAGAGTTGGAAAATTTCAGCAACATATTTCCCTAGTAAGTAAGTGATTTTAGTGTCTTTCTTGATGATTTTTACTTTTTTAGAACCCCTAAAGCCTAAGCTTTCAAATGAGGGGTCTAGTTTGCAAAATGATGAAGAGTCTAGGGTTTTGCCAAGAAAGAAAATGTGTTGTTTTCTGTGTTTTTATGGAAGATTATGAGTCCTAGCTGTCTAATAAACAGCTTTTGTGAAAGAAATTGCATGAAAACACCTTAAAAAGGGCTAGTTTGCTAAGTTGTAAAATAAGGTGTAAATGTGTGAAACAGTGATTTTAATGAGTTGAAATAGTTATGAAAATGGTTCATCTAGGCTTAAGGAGTAAATAAATTGAATAAAAATCAATTTTTGAGCCTAGGGGCAATTTGGTAATTTTGGCAAAGTATAGGGGCAAAATCGTAAATTTTTCCCAAGTGTGTAAATGGACTAAATTGATTAGTTCATGGTTTTAATTAGCTAATTGTGATTTTTTATATGATGAAAATCAAGAATTGGGCCTAGAACGAGGATAACAGGATAAATGACGATTAGATCTTTTCCACCCTCGTGGTATCGAGGTAAGTTCATAAGTAAATAATGTCATGTTATACATGTATTTTAAATGTCTTATTATTACATGATTTGTGCATTATTAATGTTTGTATGACTGGCAAAGACATGTTAAGATAAAGTCGTGTTAAGTAAGAATAGAATCCCGTTTGAACCTTAGGAATAGAATAGGATACGGGTGACATGTCACTAGGAATTAAGAGTATAGATGACTAGCTTGAGAGTGAGCATGTAAAGTCATGAGATATAAGGTAGCCTTAGCTACATTTGAGGCACTTATGTGCAAATTTTTTCTGAGTATCTGGTTAGTATTCCAAGGGTTCAACGGGTAAGTCAAAGATATGAATAAAAAGGATTGAGATACCAATTGGTACAGGTATGTGCCTAAACTCATAAGTGATGAGCTTGATATACGATGATTGACTAATAAAAATAAGATTAAGTATGTTGGCTAATTATGTTGTTAATATATTGCCTTCATGGTATTTGTATAATCATGTTGCTGTTGTTTACATATGTACTTACTAAGCGTAAAGCTTACTCCCTTCTTTCCCATGTTCCCTAGTGTTGCTAGGTTAGCTCGGGTTAGAGGCTGTCAGAGATATTATCACACTGTCAAGTTAACGCTACCGGCGTAATTAAATCCTAGTGTTTTGAGTCTATGGCATGTATAGAGTTTTAATGTTGAGTATGTGATATTATGATTTAGCCAAAGGTGTTGGCTTGTATTGATAAAGTGTTGTAGCCACGTGAATTGGCCTATGTTGGCTAATGATGTTGTGGGCCTAAATGTTTATTCATATGCATGTATGATACTATCTCTTGTGATGTGGCTTATAGCATGTATACCTACAGGTTGAAATGAGATAGTAATTTGTGCATGATTATGTGATTATTGCATGCAAGTGCTAAGGTCTTGTATGATGAGTTTATAATGACTTGGTATAAATGAATTATGAATGTGATAAAAAATGCTTAGTGATAGGATATGATGTCTATTGCATGAGAAATAGTCATGATCATAGCATGTTTTGGATGTTTGAGTGCATAATTATGCCATGTGTTATGCTATTGAATGAGATTGGATGTAAGTGTTTTGAGGGTGAAAAAATGGCTTGGAAAATAGCCTTGTAATTGTCCACACGGATAAGGCACACGGGCGTGTGTCTAGGCCGTGTGTAACACATGGTCTACCCATACAGGCATGTGATCCGGCCGTGTGTCCCCTACACCTTGAGAATTTAAGTCAGTATGCTTGGTGGTGACCACACGGGTAGGAGACACGGCCGTGTGTCTCAGCCGTGTAGAGGACACGACCTATGGCCACAGGCGTGTGCCTCGACCTTGTGCCTTCTACAAAGAGCTCCACGGGTGGCTGACACGAGCATGTCGAAACCGTGTAGGGGAACACGGGCGTGTGCCAAGCCGTGTGAAAACCCTTATAGGTTGATTTTTACAATTAATTAGCCACAGGTGAGGGTACGGGCGTGTCCTGATGGACACTAGGCCGTGTGGTGCATATGGGCAATCAGCACGGCCATGTCCTTGGGTCACACGGGCGTGTGCCCTATAACCACACAGGCTTGTGGAGCCTTAATGCATGAGATTTTCTAAGTTTTTCATGAGTTCTTGGTTGGGTGCCGAACCACTCTGGATGTATGTCTTGGGCCTCGTAAGCTCGTATAAGGGATATATTACAAGTGAAAATTAAAGTTTCTAATTGTTTGAGAATTCATGGCCCGATTTAGTATGGAAGTGTTAGTAAAAGTCAGGTAGCACCTCGAACCCCGTCCCGATGTTGGATGCGGGCGAGGGGTGTTACACATTCAATTTTTCATTCAACTCAATTTAGCCTAAAACATTAATTTTGGCTAAATTACAAATTTACCCCTAGACTTTTAACTACTTTACAATTTAGTCCTTAACACATAAAAATGCAAAATTGCACAATTAAAACCTAACCCAAGATAGTCGAATATCAATGGGATTCATATTAGCCCATATTTTAATTTTATTCACATTTCCAACCGCAACATTTATATTTTTCACAATTTAACCCCTAATTCTCATTTTTGTCAAAAAATCACTTTATAAAACTTGTATAACTATTAGCAACCATCAATAATATAACAAGAAACTTCAAAATACCAAGTATTCAACAATGGCATATCTCAAAATCTATAACAATTTCAAAAATGAAGGTACGGGCTAGCTAGATTAAGCTGCAACGAGCTCAAAAACGTAGAAATCATTAAAAACCAAGCAAAAACCACTCACCAATTAATCTTCAAAGCTTGGTCGAATGTAGCTTCATCCATGGCTATTTAATTCATGCATTTTCGGTGGAGAAATAGATGGAAGATGATATTTAGTTTTGTTTTATTTTATTATTAACATTTTAACCATTTTACCATTTTAACCTTTAATAATATCATAAATTTCAATAATACCAAGCCATAGAATTCCACTAACAACACTTATGGGATAATTACTACTTAAGGACTCCCACTACTTAATTTCATAGCCATTTAATACCTTTAACTTATAGAATTCAACTTTTATGTTTTACGTAATTTAGTCCTTTTTACCGAATTAACTACTCAAACGGTAAAATTTCTTTACGAAATTTTCACACGAACATTCTATTATACTTTAAACCTTCATAAAATAATAAAATAAATATTTTGACTTCAGATTGTGGTCCCAAAACCACTATTCTGATTAAGCCTAAAAACGGTTGTTACAAAATGTTTTGGTAATAGAAAGAAGTATTTGTCAATTGTATATGCTCCATATTATTACCGTGATTATATGTTCAAAATAGATCTCAATCAATTCAAAAATGTAGACATGAAAGAGGTTTTGATATTTGTAACTGAAGGAAAAGAAGAATGGATGCACCAACCAAGAAAAAAGATATCAACAAAATTCAATCAAGCACTAATGACTCCAAGGGAAAAAATCTAGATGAGGTTCGTATGTTCAAAATTTTGGCCCATAGCAAATATCTCCAATATCAGCCCGATACAGGCTATTTTGTTATATGCGATATTGCAAAAGAAATAGATATACACTAGTACCTAGATTTATCAAAGTATGATTGAGTGCGTATGAGATCAATCAAAAGGAACATTCTTACCACATCTAATAACGAAATTATGCAAAAGGTCAGGGCTACCAATGGATCAACTAGATAAGGAGATGAATCCTTCGGAGAAATTATTAGGAGATGACCTATACAGATGATTTGTAATACTCCATAGATGGAAAAAGGAAGAGAGAAGAAAATGAGAAATACAAGAGGGAGATGAATGAGGAAGTTCTCTCTTAAAAAAACCTGATAAATGTATATTTAGGATTACACAAACATACCTTATGATTATTGATATACTAGCTAGGACAATTTATTAGTTAATTTTTTTAGGGAATGGTAATTAATTTAGTTTATAGAAATATTTGAATTATATAATTTGTGTTTGTTTCTTTTCTTCTTTATGTTAAAACTTCACGTAAAAGAAGCACAATATTTATGAGCCCATAACGAGTATGAAAGGGATAACCCACCAGTAGAATACAACAATGTCACGATCAATCGAGTAACTTCTTTCCTTATTATTTTTTTGGGCTGCACATTGAGGACAATGTACTATTTAAAGTGTAAGGGTAAAGTAGGAAATTTATTTTAAATTTTTATACTTTTCTTTTAATTTTTATTTTCAAATATGTGCTTAAACTTATAGAAATACAAGTGATTGTTTAGGAGCATGTATATAGGTTGATTGTATTTACTATAAACTTGGCATGATGGTGAATGCTTTTAATTTTTTTTATTATTAGACTACTAAGTTCTATATATTACACTGTAAATAGGCATTGAGTAATTGAATATACCAAATGATATAGAGAATGTAGGGAAACGAGCATGCTAGTATGTATGATAAATAGTTGAATTTGTCATTATTTGGTTGATTAAATTTGTGAATAATGAAATGCCTAGGGATGACCTAAGACATTGTTTGGTATAAACCCAGAGACAAAAAACTAACCCTGTTTATTCATCTTTAGTACCTATTTTGAGCCAGAAAACACTTCTTGATGAAACTTCATACAAAACCAAAGCTAAAACATCAATTTGTATTTACCCTTTTTCCTTGGTCCTGAACTGCCAACTACAGATGTTTAGCCATACAAATTGAGGGTTAAGTAGATACATCACTTCAAAATTTGTAAAAATGGAGTGAAATAGTAAAGATCAATGTGATATAGTAATTGTAGGTTAGTCAAAATGTGCAGCAAAAGAAAAATTCACAAAAGCTAGAAAAATGAGTAGAAAAAGTATTTGAAAAGTAAAAGTATTGTACGTGAGATGTAGTGAAAAAGAAAAAGGTGACAAAGTCACAAAAGAATAAAAACTCATTCATTAGTGCACAAAAACTCATAAGCTAGATGTAGTTACTGTATTATGCTATAGCTTCCTATGTAGAGAAATAAGAAAGGCGAGAGAAGGAAAAATAAGGAGGTGAGTGGGCAAGGGTTACTAAAGGGGAAGAATAGGGAACAATACGATGTGCCAAACTATTTTCGTGCTTAAAACCATTTGATGCTTACAATTCTTGAATTTTATACATGTTCTAAGCCTTAGAACATTACAAGTTGGAAAGCCCTATGTGACCTACATAGACTTATTCATGAATTGACATCATATTAAGTAATTGTATTAACGACTGTTTGTATTTTGCTAATATAATCAAATTACCTGTACGATTTATTGATGGATTCATATATTTGAAAACCTTAATGTCTGTATACTTTGTAATATACTGAACTTAGGTGTTTGATATTAAAAGTTGTAAGTTGTTTATGTATCATCCTAGGATTATGTGTAATTATGAAAATGACTAGTTATGTACTCCAAACCCTATCTTTGTGCTATACCTGCTCAAGATTCATCATTTACTTGTTGTTTTTTACTTTGCCTTTCTTGAGGACAAGAAATGACTTAAATGTTAGGGAATTTGATCTGTCGTAATTCGATATAGTATATTAAACTAGTTTTTGTATTTGAAGAGCTTGAATACAAGCACTTTTATTATGTTTTAGTTAAGTTTCTATATTTTAGTTTAAATTCAATAAAAAGAGTATTTTGAGTCTTTTATGGACCTTAAGGGTTGAATGAGGCCTAAAGGCGAGCTAACGTCTTAGTAAGTGTGTAGGAGACCATTCAAAGGTGTAAGAACTCAAAGCTGGTCACAATGTTGCAACACAGGGAGTACTATGTCGCAACACAGGGAGCAGAATGCCATATTTGCTATACTGCCTAAACTGCCTTTTGTCTCAGGAAACAACTAAGGGATGTCACGACACACCCTTGAAGTTACCCCTGAACTATGCATACTGCCTTCGATGTCACGACACAGGCGCTAGGGTGTCATGACATTAGCCTTATACTAGAAACACATACAAGATAGAGATGTTTTGGTCTGTACAATGAAAATTAAACACAAGAACGTCAGTTGACCGAGGGTTGAGGACGACGGCAACCCTAACTTTAAAAATAGGCTCTTAAAACACTTGTTGATGGACAACTTTTACATTCTAATTTTTTATTTAATTTAGTTTTAACTTTATAAATAGGCTCTTAAAACACTTGTTGAGGCTTTAGGTTTATTTCAATTCTTTTCTATTTGTGTTCTTTGAAGAACGTGAGTTGTAAATGTGATCAAACTACTTTGGATTCTACACTTCAATCAATACAATTCAGTATTCTCTTAAACCTTTCTCTTGATTTGATATTATGTATATATTTATCATCAAGTTTATTGTAAAATCATGAGATTCGTGAGGAATTAATCCTCTTAAGGGGATTAGTGAGTGAATGAGTGATTAATTGATTACTGTGTAGGGTTTTCTTAACGGATCATCTATTTGGGAGAGGATGAACTTAAACCCCAGGCTTGATGACTTTAGGAGGTCATTTAGGTAGGAATTAACTCAAAATTAGTATGACCTATCCATGAACACCTTATCCCCAAATCGGTCTAGGCTGTGAGGTTGAGAGATAAGTAGTTCTTGCCGACTCATTAGGTTAGTAGAAGATCAAGAGATCCTATTAGGGAAATTACCCATGCCTAGAATTTATTAAGTTTATAAATTAGTTTTTTGAAGTCATTTTTATTTATGTTTTTGTTATTTTTATTTCCTTATTTATAAAAGCCAAAAACCCCTTATTTATGTTTATTCATAATATAGTTTATCTAAAGTACTAATTAGATCTATTTTGTGTTTAGGTTAGATTTAATCTAGTAACTCGCCTCCCTTGGGTACAATGCTCGGAGTACTCACCCACTTTGTTGTAACTATATTACAACCTACCCCGTATACTTGTGGACACCACCTCGATTTCATATCTTTTAGATACAGTATTCATACTCTAGACGTTAGTACGTTCGGAAGCGGTTAGGAGACTTGATGAGTTTAAGACTGTAGCATTGACGAAGGAGTGCAGTGAATTATTATAGAACAAGTTACCCCTAAAGATGAAAGATCTATGGTGCTTTACCATACCCTGCAATATTGGAGAATCTTATTGTGGTAAAGCCCTATGTGATTTAGAAGCGAGCATCAACTTGATGCCCATGTCTATCTACAGAAAGTTGTGTATAGGTGAAGTGAGACTAACAACCATAACACTCTAACTGGCGAGTCGATCTTTATCACACCCGAAAGGAAAGATCGAGGATGTTCTAGTACATGTAGATAAGTTTATTTTTCCTACTGACTTTATTATCTTAGATTTTGAAACGAATAAGAAGGTGTCAATCATCCTAAGAAGACCTTTCTTGGTAACCAGGAGAATATTATTTAATGTGCAAAAAGATGAAGTCACGATGCAATTTTAGGATGATCAAGTTACTTTTAATGTTTTTAAGCCTATGAAATTCTCTGGTTCGGTTGAAGAGTGCTCAATGATGTCAGATTTAGAGGCCTTAGTCTCTACAAAATGGGAGCTTAATTCCATAGATGACCCATTAAAGCATGTCTTAAAGTCTGGTCCACTAGACGAAGAAGGTGAGGAACATACTGCTTTGGTCAAAGCCAACTTGAAGGGTTATGTACTACAAACACGATTTGAATCATTGGAGCTAGAGTCTTGGGAATACACAACCCAAGGTCTAATTGAGGAACCACCAAAATTGGAACTAAAGGTATTACCCTCTCATCTAAAATGCGTTTATTTAGGTAACTCCTCTCCTTTTCTTATGATTGAAGTATTGAAAAAATTCAAAAAGGCGATTGGTTGGACTATCGCTAACATCTAAGGAATAAGTCATTCTTTTTGTATGCATAAAATTCTATTAGAGGAGGGAGAAAACCCATAATTAATGGGCAAAGAAGGCTTAAACCAATCACGAAGGAGGTAGTCCAGAAGGAAATAATCAAGTTGTTAGATGTGAGAATCATTTACCCTATCTCAAACAATTCATGGGTGAGTCTGGTATAGTGTGTACCGAAGAAGCACAGAACCATGGTTGTAGAGAATGTGAATAATGAACTGATCCTGACGAGGATAGTAGTGGTTGGAGAATATGTATAGATTACAGAAAACTAAACAAGTTAACCTAGTAGGACCATTTTTCGCTACCATTCATGGACTAGATGTTGGACCGACTTACTGGAAGGGAGTATTATTACTTTTTAGATAGGTACCCGAGATACAACCAGATAGTTGTAGCCCCGGAGGACCAACATAAGACAACTATCACTTTCTTGTACAGTACATTCGCTTTTAGACAGATGCCTTTCGGTTTATATAATACACCTGCGACTTTCTAAAGATACATGATGGCAAGATTTATTGATATGGTTGAGAATTTTGTGGAAGTTTTTATGGATGATTTCTTTATTTTTGGTGATTTGTACGATGATTGTCTAAACAATTTAGCTAAGGTGCTTAAAAGATATGAGGAAACAAACATTGTCTTTAACTTGGAGAAATGCCACTTCATGGTTAGGAAAGGTATTGTTTTAGGTCATCAAATATCCAAGAGAGGGATCAAAGTTTAAAAAGAAAAAGTAGAGGTAATTGAAAAGCTGCCACCCTCAGTCACTGTTAAAGGCATTAAGATTTTCTAGGGGCATGCCAGTTTTTATCAGAGTTTTATCAAGGACTTCTCAAAGATTTCGAAGCCCTTGTGTATTTTTCTAGATAAAGATACAATATTTGAATTCAATGAGTCATGCTTGGGAGCTTTTGAAGAGTTGAAAAAACGGTTAGTCTCAGTACCAATCATCGACACACCCAACTGGAACTCCCCTTTCGAGTTGATGTGCGATGCTAGTGATTTCGTTGGGGGAGTTGTAATGGGGCAGTGGAGAAATAAAGTATTTCATCTAATCTAATACGCAAGCAGAACTTTGATAGGAGCCTAGCTCAATTATATGGTAACTGACAAAGAACTTTTTGCTATAGTTTTTGCTTTTGACAAGTTCTATTTTTATTTTATAGACACTAAAGTGACAGTTTTCACAGATCATTCAGCCATTAAATACCTACTTACGAAAAAAGATGCTAAGCCAAGATAGAAAAGGAGTCGAGAACCAAGTGGCAGACCATCTGTCAAGGTTGGAACAACACTAGGTAACTCACTCTTCCGTCCCTATTAATGAGAATTTCCCGGATGAGCATATCTTCGAGGTAAGTCAATTCCATTAAACTCATTGGTTTGCCGATTATGCAAATTATTTAGCATGCAAAATGATGCCTTCCAGAATGACATGCCCTCAAAGGAAGAAAATTCCTTCATGACATACAGTATTACTTCTAGGAGGAGCCTTTCTTGTTTAACCAATGTGCAAATCATATAATCAGAAAGTGTGTAGCCGAAAGCAAGGTAGCTGGGATCTTGTATCATTGCCATTCATCCTCAAGAGGGGGACATTCTGGAGGTTCTCACACTGCAAGAAAGGTTTTGCAAGCTGGATTTTTCTAGCTGACTTTATTCAAGGACACATAAGCATATGTAAAGAGTTGTGATCGATGTTAGTGGGTTGGAAACATATCAAGAAGGAATAAGATGTCACTGACGAACATAGTTGAGGTAGAATTATTTAATGTTTGGAGTATTGGCTTTTTAGGTTCATTTCCTTCTTATGGTAATAGGTATATCCTAGTAGCTACGGACTACATATCCAAATGGGTAGAAGTCGAGGCATATCCGACGAATGATGCCAAAGTAGTAATGTGATTCCTACATAAGCACATATTTACAAGGTTTTGGACTCTTAGAGCTGTAACTAGCGATGAAGGATCTCACTTTATGAATAAGTGGTTTAAATGGTTGCTTGAAAAATATGATGTAAAATATAAGGTGGCTACTACCAATCATCTATAGAAAAATGGGCCTATCGAACTACTTTCAAAACACCTTTAAGGATAACTCCCTATCAGTTGGTCTTAAAAAAAGCTTGTAACTACCGTTAGAGTTAAAACATAGAGCTCATTGGGTTCTAAAACAACTTAACCTAGATTTGAAACAAGCTAGAGAAAGAAGGATGTTGCAAATTGACAAGCTCGTGGAATTGAGGTTGTTCTCTTACGAGAATGCCAAAATCTTTAGAGGAAAGACCAAAAGACGGCATGACAAATGCATACAACCTTGAGAATTTAAAGTTGGAAAGAGGTCCTATTGTTCAATTCAAAACTAAAGCTATTCCTCGGAAAACTTAAGTCTTGATGGTCTAGACCATTCACCATCCAATAGGTCTATCCATATGAAGTGGTTGAATTATAGGAGGGTAAGTGAGGTAAGTTCAAGTTCAATGGACAATGACTTAAACACTATTAGAACAGTGAAGATAAGTGGAATAACACCTCGTTCACTTTATTGGACCCATAATTTTCTTTTCATTTTTAATAACTGACTTATGCAATATTTTCTTAGACCATTACATTAGAAAAATAATTTGTCGAGGAGACTGGGTTTTAAGCGGGACCATCTGTGACTCTCCAATCTTTCTTGGGAATTGATTCTAATGTAATTTCTCAAAAAAATATTTCATAAGTAATTAAATAAATTTTAATTTTCAAAATAAAGGGTCAATTCAGCTCAAGTTTTTATTTTTATGTTATTTAGTTTATTTGCACTATAGGTACTTTACTTATTGATTTTATTGTTTTAAAATAAATTATTGTAATTTTTTTCTAAATATTTTGTACAGCTAAAAATTAATTTCTCTTTATATATATTATATTATTTTAATTTTGTCTTTTTGCAAAGTAAAAAAAATATTTAAAACTAAACCTCTTGTTGTTGGTGTTTTATTCTCCCAGATTAATTGTTTGCTTGTTTTAGTAAAATTTTGCTTCAACAAAATTTAACTTGAAATCACCCCTATAAATAGACCTTTTTACAACACCCTAACATATCACAAATCATCAACCTTCTCCTCCTCTAAACCCCCTTTTTCGTCCCCCCCCTCTCTCTTTTTCCCTTCTCCACACTTTTCTTTTCCAAAATCGATAGCCACCTTAAGCCGCCGCAATCACCTTAGCTACCCAAACCGCCACACACCTTAGCTACCCAAACCGCCGCACCCTTAGCCACCAAACGCCATATTCCAACTGCCACACTAACCCACCAAATGTCGATCCTTTATCCATTTAGTCGTCGCACCTAGCAAAAGATTTTTATTTGTTTTCCAAAATTTTTATTTTACTCTCCAAATATGTCTAGTACTAGAAAAGGAAGTACGTCTCAAACCACTGAATTCTGATATCGATTCCATAGCAAAGAAGCAACGGAGAGGTTTGAATCAATTTTCAAAAAGCAACTGATGCTTCCGGACAAAGGGTTCGACTTGGAAAATATTGATCTATGAAAAGTGCTACTAGATATTCTGTAACACCCCTTACCCGTATCCAAACCAGAACAGAGTTTAAGACATTACCGGACTTACAACGTGGCATTCATACAAATCCAAGTTAATAATCTTGGAAACAATTTAAAACATTTAACCATCATTCACATTGTCCCTATAAGTCTCTATAAGACCTTAAAACATGCTTGGAAGAGGTTCGGGAGTAAACCGATAATTCAGGAAATTTATCGGGAACTTATGAAATTTTCAACTCTGAAGGGTTACACGCCTGTGTGCCCCGGCCATGTCACTCACACGGCCAAGCGACTCGTCCGTGTCTCAGGCCGTGTGGATATTCGAATTGGGATCACATGGCCGTGTCCCATCCCGTGCTCAACCCTGTGAAGCTCACTGACTTACCTCACATGGCCAGACCATAAGCCCGTGTGTCTAGCCAATGTGTCACCCACACGCCCGTGTTTAGGCCGTGGGGAAATAGGGCATACAGACTGACTTGGGTCACACGGCCGGCCACACGCCCATGTGCCAGCCCATGTGCCACACACGGCCAGTAGACACGCCCGTATGTCTAGGCCGTGCCAAACCTGTAGGGTATACTGACTTAATTCAATAGGGTACCCAGGGGAGACACGGCCGTATACCAAGGCCATATGTCACACATGGTCAAGCCACACGCCCGTGTTCTCGGCCATGTGGAGTGAAAATAGACTTGGTTGAAGTCACTTTTCTCACCCTTTCTCAAGCACAATTAACAACTAAAATGGTATCATTTCAATACATTTAAAGGCAGCCAAAGCATGCTAATCCATACACATATCATTCAATTCATACCTCATTATAGCCAAATAAACACATTTTGGCATGAAACATACTTATACATAGATCTCTCACATTTTAGATACATGATACATTATAACTCTTAAATTACCTTTATTCGATTCTCATATAGGTTCTATACATACCTGTATTATTTAATTCAATTGTACTTTCATTCTCATCTTGACAATGCCCGTTGAGCCATCCGGAATTGCTAAGGATAATTGGAAATCTCGTATAACTCATACAATGCCATATCCCAGATATGGCCTTACATGTTATAGTATATCGACACCAATAGCCTAGCTATGGTCTTACACGAATCTCATATCGATGCCAATATCCCAGACATGGTCTTACACGAATCACATATCGATTCCAATGTCCCAAACATGGTCTCACACGAATCACATATCGATGCCAATGTCCTAGACATGGTCTTACATGAATCACATATTGATGCCAATGTCCTAGACATGGTCTTACACGAATTATAATTTCAAACAGAAAGTGTCATATATATTCGAATAGTCGTCAAACATGACTACAATTTCATATACACAATTTATGCAATATCAAAGCATTAAAAGCATAACTGTAACAATACTTATTAAACATACAAACTTACCTTGATCGTTAAAACGACGGAACGAATTGACTATTCCGATACTTTATATTTTCCTCGATCTAAACTCGTATTTCACTTTTTCTCAATATAGTTATAAACAAAATCAGCTTATTAAAACATTAATACATTCAATTTAGCACAATTTACACATTTTGGAAATTTTACACTTTTACCCCTAAAGTTTTACACTTTTACAATTTAGTCCCTAAGCTCGTAAAATGAAATTCACTCAATTTTGGCCAAACCCAAGCCTAGCCGAATTTAATACAACTACATAGCACCCATATTTCATTTATTTCACACTTTTAACCACTTAATTTACACTTTTCACAATTAAATCCATTTTTGACATTTTTGTCAAAAATCACTTTACAAAACATTAAAATCTATCAACAAATACTCATTTCTCATCATCAAACATTCAAAATCTCAAGAATTCATCAATTTTACTTCACAAAATTATCAAAAAATATGAAAATTGAGGTATGGGCTAGCTAAAACACGAAGCAACGATAACAAAAACATAGAAATCATCAAAAATCGAGTCTGAAACATACCTTAATTAAGCCACACAAGTTCCAAACCCTAATGTTCTCCCTTGGCTTTATTTTTTTTTTATATTTGGCTGAGCTGAAGAGAAATTAAAGGTGAAATGGCTTTTGTTTTGTTTTATTATACTTATTGCATAATTTTTAACCTTAGTAAAATAATCTTTAAAAACATAAAAACCATGGTCATAAATGTCCACTAGCCTTTAAAATGGTTTAAATACCATTTTAGGACCCCCACTTTAAAAGTCATAGCTAATAAACACTTTTAACAAGTAGAATGCAACTTTTTCATTTTACGCGATTTAGTCCTTTTTACTGAATTAAGCCTTTAAACGGTAAATTTTCTTTATGAAAATTTCACATAATAATTATATCATGCTGTAAACCGTAATAAAATATTAAAATAAATATTTTAACTTTATATTGGGTCCCGAAACCACTGTTCCAGTTATCCCTAAAAACGGGTTGTTACACATTCAAAAAATTGTCAATGCATTAAAGTGGAATCTGTTCTGTACAAAAAGACCACTTTATGAAGCTGAATTAGTACAGGATTTTACTCAAACTTGACTTCTTACACCAAAACAGAAGTTCTTGTTCAAGGTAAAAAGGTATCTTTTGCACCTCAGGCTATAAATGGTTTTTTTCACTTACCTAATATAAAGGACGACTATTATTCTGCTATGTTGAAAAACATTGAGCCGGAATTACTTAAAGAAGTGTTGAAAGAAGTCACAGTTCCCAGATCTAAGTGGGTAATTAAGAAATACGATAGTCACACTTGTCGAAGAGAGTTTCTAAACCCAACAGGAAAGGTACGATTTTATTTCATACAATTCAGCCTTATGCCTATCTCACACAATTCCACTATCATGATGGAATGAATATTTTTGTTATATATGATCATGACAGAAAGTTCTATCAATGTGGGAAAGATTATCCACAAAGAAATTCAAGATTTTGCTACTAAGTGGGCATGTTACTCTCATTTTCTATCATTAATTACATTGCTATACTTGTAATCTCACATACTTCCGAAGGTAGATTTCAAAGCAAGAAACCACCCAGGCCATATCACAGACAATGACGTTGCTAGAATAGTAGATGGCATTGCTAGGCAAAAGCAACCAGCTAATGAACAATCCAATACAGAACCACCCGATCATCTAGTTGAGCTAGAGCCTGATTTCATGACACCCACTAGGCCTGTTACTCTAGAATGGACCGAGCCTAGAACTACCTTTCCATCATCCAAAACTACTGCACAATCAGGCTAAACTAAAATCATGAGTATGCTACAGCCCATGCATCAACAATAGCAAGCTTCTTGGAGATATGCAAAAATCTGAGATGATTTGGTAAGGGGTGCATTTAGAAAACTCACAAGTAACCCATTTGATTCTATGTCTGAATTTCCTGATTTTTTCTTCGATCCATGGACGCCAACTTCAGAAGCCAAGTGAGAAAAATTCATCACTTCGAAGAGAAGATCTAAATACACAAAGGGTCATGGGAAAGAGGAAACAATTTCAGATAGTGAGGATTTTATCAAATAAATAAGGGGTTGTTCTTTTTCCTTTTTTTCCTTTTTTGGACATTTTAAATTAATTATTTCTTTTTATTTTCATTTTCTACATAATAAAAATTAAAGTTACAATTATGAATAAATTAGACAAATTTGCAAATAAAAATTTTTAAGTCCACGAAAAATAAGAAGTGTGATAATGATTATGTATATGTCTAGGATTGGATCTGTCAAGGAATGGCTTGGAATTTAAGTAGTCAATTTGACTCACCTCCCTTTCTTGGGACCCTACCTGGTGCATAGTTTCTTTTCAATTTTTTATTTTTGTCCCTTTTAATTTATGTTTTAAACAATGAGGACATTGTTTCTCTTTAAGTGAGGGGACCAGAAATAAATTTTTTTAGGGGGATTTTTTATGAGAATTGAATTCTTTCCATCAATTTATGTTTAAGTAAAACGTTGCTCAGAAATTTAACTTTTGCTTAACTATGTTAATTTTAGTATGTATAAAACTCTATTATTTCAACTATTTTTATGTTAACTTAATTATGACAAAAATGTTGAACTTAGTAATTGTGTATAAGTTAACCCATAAAAAATTGATTTCTTAGAAAAATTAAGCATGAATAAAAGTTTAAGTCTTTAGAATTGATTAGTAACTTCCTTGAGGTGAAATCCTAGGAGGCATGGTAATTTGGAAATGATTTAGACAATTTTTTTTTTTTTTTACAGTTTGAGCCTTTCAAGCCAACCTTAGTAATGATTATCCCTTGAAACCTCACTTTGACTTATTTGGCTTGATTATTTTCTAAACTTTACATTACTGAGCCATCTCTTCTTGTAAATTTATCTTTACTTGTCTCAAATCTTAGACTCGGTACATTTAGAATATCTTTTGTGATTAAGTTTGGAGGGAGTAGAGCATGTTGAATTATTTGCTCGAATAAAGCAATAGTGCTTAAAAAATAGAGTAGTTGAAAAAGATGTACAATGAACATTAGTACTCAAAGACAACAGAATTGGTATTCTTGAGGGAAATTATAGTTGGAAGGTTCGAGGTAAGTTGAGCCTAAGGTTTTTAGCCTAAAAAATTATCTATCTCTTTTCTATACCTTAACTCTATCCCCATTACAACCATATGAAAGACCTATTGATTTGGATTACTATGCCGACTACATTAGTGGAGAGGAATTATCGAGCTCATCATATGAAGACACAAATTAAACTTAGAGATTGTTGCTTAGTTTAATCAAAAGAAATAAAATTTTATTGGGAAGTACTTAGCACACATTTGTTAAGGGCAGTATTTAGTACATATTTCTGTTAGCATCTTAATATTTGGAATAATTGAGTGTTATGTATACTATAGTTGCATGTTTTCAATTTTTCTATTTTAAAGCATGATTTTGCTAAACACGACTATGGAAAAGATTTGATTTTGTTTGAAGGGATTCTTGAAAAAATTGTTCTTTGAGTTCTGATGTAAGTTAGCATTACTCGAGACGAGTAATCAATTAAGTTGGCGGGTGTGATAACTCTAATTTATATAGACTTTTTCGGTACCTTTTTACTAGTAATTCATGCAAGTTTTGAGTATTTTAATAACAATTTTTGTAATTTTATTACAAAATCACTTAGACAAAATTAAAGGCAAATTTACATTTTCTTTTCTTTTTTTACATGTTAATTTTACATAGTTTTGTGCAATAGGAGGAAAATTGGCCTCGAAGCTTACCTACTCAATGCTCAATGTTGTAACATTTTTCTATAGCAAAATCCATACAAAGGAGGGTTGATAATTAATTAGCTATGGACGTCAAAATTTTATTATATTATGGATAATGGATAGACCTGACCTAGTTCAGAAATTGGATCAGTGAAGTAGTCAGGCCTACTACTCAATGTTGAAGCCAAATCATCCAATTAAAGAGGAAAAAGCCCAAATTCAACTAGAAGCAGCTCATTCATCCATTTCATATTTAATTTTGGGTCTTTAGAATTGAAAAAAAAACATTACAAAATAGCCCCAACAAATTTGTTAACTGATCGTTCAACTCCCTTCCTGAAAAACACCTTGGACTAGCTATTTTTAGCAAAGTCATCTTTCCTATTCCTTTTCTCAAGGTGGCCAGCCATAGGAAGGGGGATTGGCTTGCTATTTTTAGAAAATACAAGCTGCTCCCTACTAGTATAAATACCACCCCTCACTCCCTCATTCATCCATCTTTCTCTCTTGTCTCTCTTTGTTTTCCTTTCCCATTTTCCCATTTTTCAAGTGAGTTTTGCAAAGATTTGAGAGTAGCCCACTCAGCCATTGGAGGAGCATTTTGACTTGAGTGTTATGCCAAGGAGTGAAGCATAAAGGAGGAGCAAAGAAGCTATGCCGCGGAGAAAAACTGGAAATGGCTTTGCATTTCTTTCCATTTGCTCTTTTAATTTATTGTTGTTCAATTTAAGAAACATGTTTGCAACTAAAAGTTTATATTTTTAATATAATTATGGTTGCTTAATTCCTGTGGTGTTAGAATAATTTAATTTCCATAGCTTAGATAATTTATGTTGTTAGTAATGTTATATGCCTCGACTGTTTATGCATTCAGATAAAATTATGACTATGTGATTCACGCATTAAATCCTAACCGAACTATAATTAATTGACACACTATCTAAATGGTGCATTTTTAATCTATATTTGAGAGAACCTTAGTACCTCGCATAATCATACGATCATGTGATTAAACGGTTTAAGTATAAAAATATTATTGTTACCTCACATTAATCTCTTTTCTTCTACTTATTAAATTTGCTAAGTTGTTGACATAGACATATGTTATACTCAATAATTTAATAAGTTGAATTCTTAGATGATGCCTGAAAAGGTAGCCTTGAAGTCGTAACAGATATAAATATATGCAGACAAGAGGTTAAACTTCAGAGCTCGAGAGAAGCCAAAGTACTCGTAATTAAAATAGGATTAATAAATACCGAGTTTCCATAGAATTCCAGTAACATCAATAACAGTATTTAAATATTTCTAAGTTAGGAAGGAGAATTATTCTAACATATGCATGATCTTGTGATTTCTCTAAAAGACTTGCATATTCATTCCCTCATTTATTTAATTTAATTTTAAGCATATTTATCTTAGTTTAATTTAATCAAACCCATCACTCAAATTTATTATCATCACCAACCAATTTGCTTGTAATTAATTTTGCAATACTTGATTCACATAGATAGTCCCTTTGGAGATGATAATCGATATATTTATCACTTTTTTACTTGTCAATGATTGTATACACTTGCACATCAATCAAATCATCTCGAGATAGTAACCACCTTAGTGGCAGTCTATAGTTGGCACTACTCAACAATTCTCAACTTAGTATGCCTCAACAAAACCTTTTGCAACTCAAGAGAATTAAAAATGAATAACCTACTTGGTGTAGAATGATTTAGAAAGTTTGGCAGGAAAGAAAACCTAGGGTCCCTATTTTTTGGTTGAAGTATAGGGGAAGAATCAAGAAAATGGGTATAATTCATTAGGTTAAAAGTTTCAATTTTAAATTAAGTGTGTTCTTTTATTTTTAAGTTTAAGTTTAAAAGAGAAAAATGACGTCGTGGGGTCCTAAGCTTGAGATAAAACTAAAAATATACCTAAATCCAAAACAATGTCATTTTGGTTATTCGAATTTTCATATATTTGAGTTGTAAAAATTTTAACTCGATTCGAACTTGAAAAACGAACTCATTTATTCGAATTGACTCAAAAAATCGAATAACTCGATTCGAATAATTTGAAATTCAATTTTTTTATTCGATTTGAGTTTTGCTCAACTGTAATAATAGATGTTTAACATCCCTAATACACTCTAAGATGAGAATAGTGTTATTTTCAGAATTTGCACATATTAGAATTTTTAAAGTAAATAAAATAGAAATCATGAGTATTAGTAGAGAAGGTAGTTGGATACTGCAGGGAATTAAAAAGATTTTTGCATTGAGAGAAGTTGAATTAAGGTATTAACTAAATTGAAATAGTGGGAAAAGTTTTAAGGCAAAAATGTGAAATTTAAAAATAAGAAATATTGAATTAGATTGATAGGGAAAAGAGGAATGACCAGAAGTGCAATTTAATTAAGAGAGTACAACAAATTGTGGATGAGATTGAAAATGAATGTGGGCCACTTGATGAGTATGATGATGTTTAGATTTTTTAAATTAAATATTATTAAAATTTTAAAATATTAAATTAAATATATTTTAATATAGAAAGATGTAGAAAAATCTCTCCATCATCATCTTCAACTCTTGTCTTTCACGTTATTTCCATCTTTCTCCTTAGCCAATTTTCATTTTTTTCATTTAGTCCTTTTCACCATTTTCAACCACCTCAATCTCAAAAATTCAAATTTATTTCATGGATTTTAGTGAAATCAATAGAAAAATCTCATAGAAAGCTAAGTTTCTTATAAAGTTAGCTAGTGGTCACATTTAAGGAGAGAGAAAAGTGAAGTTAGGGATTTGAGTAAAAGTCAAGGTAAATATGATGAGATTTTTTTTAAGGATTTCATGTATATTCATTGAAAGTGAAAGAAAATTATATGTGATTATGGTTTTGATATTAAATTTTGTATGTGTGTATTATGTTAATGAAAAGAAAGAGAAGAGAGGTGATCTATAATAGCCCATTTTTCAGTGGTGTCAGAAATAGTGGTTTCGAGGCCACCATCTGATGTGTGAGTTCGTAATTATTATTATTTAATATTTACATGTCAAATTTGACTTTGAAAAGGTTTTTGATTTGATAATTTATGTTATTTAAGCGATTTATTAAGTCTGAGTGGTAAAACCCTAAGGTCAAGTGGTTTTAGGAATATGAGGTATCGAGACCTTATTTCTATGTCAAGCCATAAATACTTTTATAAATATTTACAGAGTATCATTAAGGTGGTATTCAAGTTTCGTTGAAAATTTTTAACATTTCGATAGTTAATTAAGCAAAAAGGACTAAATCGTAAAAGTTGAAAAAGTAAATCGCTATTAGTTTAAAGGTCTTAATTGCTTAAAGAATTATAGTTGGATGGCCTTAATAGGTAATTTACCCATACCTAAGATAGTGGGACGGTTGGATGCTTTAAAATCTTTTAATTTTATATGTTTTATAAGTAATTTATTATTATTATTATTAAAGTAAAAGGTTAATAAAGTAATAATAATTCAAAAGTGCCCATCTTCAACATTAAGCTTTCTTGGTTTCAATCGAAAGCCATGGCTATGGTAAAGTGAGGTTCGGCAATGTTTCATTTTGTGCATATCAAGATTGGGTGAAAAATCGAGGAGAATAGAAAATACCAAAATGTCCCTGTATTTTGACATTTCTGTAATTTAGCTAGGTAAGTTCATAGTATTTCAATACATAAATAAATTTCTACTTTCATTTTTATAGTATAGTTCTTTAATCAAATGTTCATAGTTAATTATTAAATGATTGCACTTACATGCCCCTGTTTGTATTTCGGTACTCCTGATTGTACTTACGTGCCCCTGTTTGTACTTCGGTATCCCTGATTGCACTTATGTGCCCCTGTTTGTACATTGGTACCCCTAATTGCACTTGTGTGCCCCTATTTGTACTTTGGTACCCTTGATTGCACTTACGTGCCCTTGTTTGTACTTCTGTACCCCTGTTTGCACTTCGGTGCCCCTAATCGCACATTCGTGCTCCTGATTACACTTTGGTGCCCCTGTTATGCATCTATGATGCCCTGGTAAGGTGTAGTTATCTAAATATCTGAGTCAAGTTACTAGTTCAACTGTCATAAAAAGGTAAAAAACAGTAAGTGTATCTAAAGCTAAGTTAAGAACCTATGAAAATGTATGAATTGTTGATGATCCAAGTATGAATATTCATGATTATGAAAGGTATGATTTAAGTGATGCTATGTTTATATACCTTATCTTACCATGTGATGATATTGCTAAGTTATATGTTTAATCACTAACTTGTGTTGTTAATGATGATTAGGCTTGTGCCAAGCTAGTAGTTTATGTTATGTTAGTTTTAAAGTTATGTATTGAAATAGTAAATGATCAAATGGAAAGATGTTTATGTTCATGAAAAAATGGTAAGAATCAAAGTATGTAATTTCTTATGAAATGGTTTATCATGTAATTGATTTTAAAAGGGTTATGTTTAAATGCACTAGCTTGTGGCTATGGTTAATGTTATGTTTATGCCTTATGTGTATACAAATGAAATGAGTGAGAATAAGTAATGAAATGATAAGTGCATAGTTGAGATGTAATGTGATGAAATAAAAAGATTGTCAAGTTAAAGGACTTACTTGTAAGGAAGAAAATTTACTTATGATATATGTGAATTTACTTATGTCATGAATAAATACACTAATTCGTGAATCGATGATGTTATTTAAGTTTATGTTAAGTAAATGAAATGTAAAGTAAGTAAATGGAATAGAAAGTAAGCAAATGGAATGGTTCATGATCTATTGAAAGGGTTAATGATTATGTAATATGTTTTATAAAAATCCTATTATTTTAGGAATGAAAAAGAAGTGGTATTGATAGACTTCCTCATTTGTGAGTTGGTGGTTAAGTAGTTGATAAATCTTGAGGCATTGGTATAGCTTTTTATTTAACCTATAAGGTTCATTGTTAAAGTGGAATGTATTATTTAAAGTTTAAATGAACTTATTAAGCATTCATTGCTTACATATTTACTTTTCTTTACTTTTCAAATTATCAAAAGCTCGATCGGTTTGGAAGCTCATCAGATATTTATCACACTATCTAGCATAAATTTCTGTAGATTATGATGTTTTGGTCATGGTTATAATGGCATGTATAGGGGAATTATGTTTGATGATTTGGTTGTTATGTTTGGCTTGTAAATATGGTAATATGGTTGGTGTGTGTTTGATACTTTGGTGCCTTAGTTTGGTGTGGATGTGGCTAAATGAATTTATGTTTTTGAACTACCAATTTGATATGTTTAGATGTGGTTTGGCATATGGTAAATTGTGCTATGGCTTGGTATAAAGATAGGTAGTTGTGTGTGGTTGATTTATGCCCAAACATGTTTATGTTTAGTTGAATTATGACCATTTTGGCATTAATTTGGTATATATTTTGGATGTTGGAACCATCTGGTAATGGCTAGTTTTGTGTCATTTATATGGTTTTGATATATGAGAGAAATGGTTCAAATGGTAAAGTTATTTTGCTATGGCATGAATCTAATATGGTAAGGTTGGTATGGGTCAATTGTGGTATGTGTTGGTATGGAAACAAGTTAGTTGCTAAATGGTTAAATATACACATGTTTAAGTATGTTTAATGAATGTGTGAGAGGTGCCTTTATGGCATATTGGTTGTTTGAAATTTTTCATTTTATGCATGGTTGAACATGTTTTGATACCATTGTCATGTGTGAAAATGGCTTGTTTAGGTGTGCTTGAATTGGGTGAAAGAAATGGCTTGAACTTGGCCTATTCCTTGTCCACACGGCCTAAGACACGGCTATGTGTCCCCTGTAGGTTTTTAATGGTTGCTTTTCGAGAGTTACACGGCCTAGCACACAGGTGTATGGCTTGGCCGTGTGACCCAAGTCAAAGAGTTACCCGGGTATGAACAAAAGCTGGGACACGGCCGTGTGTCCCTACTTTGAATGCCCACATGGCCTGAGACACGGGTGTGTGTCTTAGCCGTGTGAGTCACACGGGCATGTGTCTCAGCCGTATGACCCCTATAGTATGAATTTTTCTATCTTTTGCCATGAAGTTCTAAATGTTTTTGATTTGGTCTCGAATCGTTTCTAAAGTGTTTCTAAGGCCTCGAGGGCTCGAAAAGGGATGTTATGCATGTGTTTGGAATGGAATATGATGTGTTTTATAACTAACTGTAATCGAATGTTTTAAGTTAAAAGTTTTTGGTAATGCTCCGTAACCCTATTCTGATTAAGAATACAGGTTAGAGTGTTACATGATCAACAATGGCTTGATAAAGGGAAGGGAATAACAAAAGAGTGAAGGAAGAAGAAAAGAGCTCATTCCAAGCATTTGATTATAAGTAAACTTGTCTCGAAGATATTCTATTAATGTGCAAGTATATACAATCTTTGACAAGTAATAAAGTAGTAAGTAAGAGTTATTATCTACACAGGGATTATTTATGCGAATTAAAAGTTGCAAAGTTAAGACTTAGCAAATTGGTTAGTGATGAGATAAATTAAGGTGCAATGAATTTTCTAGTTATATTAAAAACTAATCTAAGTCTGCACAAAATTAAAATAACACAAAAGAATTAAGTATGCAAGTTTTTAAGAGTTAATCACAATGGCATGCATGTGTTAGAATAATTTTCTTTCCTAACTTAGAATTATTTAAACAATGTTAAAAGATGTTATAGAGACTCCGTGGCAAGTTGATAATTTACTAACCTTATTTAATTAAGTTACAAGGTTAAACTTTTTTAATTACTAAGTCTATCTAGCATATTTCTATGTTTAATAAACTTATAATTTCATAAGAAATCATCATACAAGGTTATGAAAGGCAATAATATTTTTTGTATTATTACTAATTTAATTTCTAAATAATTAAACATACACCATACAAGTACTGTGCCAATTAATTAAAATCTTGGTCGGATTAATTAATCAATTCAGTTGTTTCCCTTTATTCGTAATACATGAGAAACATATTCACAATTTTACTTGCATGAGTAAACAAATCAAATGCACAAAACATCTTTAACAGAATTAAATAATCTAAGATGCGAAATTTAAATCATTCTAACACCAAAAAAAAAGCAATCATGATTATATTAAAAGCAGAAAACTTAGTTGCAATCATTTTTCTTGATTTGAACAAAAAAATAAAACATTGAAGAAAAAGAGAATTGCTATACTGTTTTTGGTGGTTCTCCGAGGCATAGTTCACTTTGCTCCTCCTTCGCTCTTCCCTTTTTCACATAACTACCGAGCTTAGAAGCTCTTAATATGGCCGAATGTAACTGCTCTCAAAGCCTTGCAAACACTTTTTGAAGAATGGAAAATGGAAAGTGAAAAAAAAGAGAAAATGAGAAGAAATGGTGAATGAAGGATGAGTGAATGGCTAGGAGTATTTTAGCAAATGAGAACCATAAAAGTTCTCTCTCCTTATGCCCTTGAGTTAAGGAAAGAGGATGGTTGATTTGCTATTTTTAGCTTGATTCAATCTTAATTCATGAGAGAGAACCTTGAAATGGGGAGGGGAGTTGAACGATCACATGAAGAATTTTTGTGGCTGATTTTAATTATTTTAACAAGTCTTGGGTGGCTAATTTAAGCACCTCAATAAACAGTTGGAATCCCCCATGACCGAATTGGGCTCTTCCTCCCTTAGTGGATGGTTTAGGCTTCATACTTGGTAGCAAACTTGTCCTCATCAGTGACCCATTTGCAAGCTGGGTCAAGGTGAATTTGAGAGTCCAATAACTCCCATGTTGTTTGTTTAACCGCCCATGTCTGCATGGCCTATGTTGTAGGAATGCCACAACATCGAGCATCGAATAAGTGAGCTTGAAGACTAACTTTTCTTTTATTGCACCAAATTGCAAATTGGCAAAAATATGTAAAATTAGCATGTAAATAAGTAAGAATACAAATTTAAATTTATTTTTTTTCCTAATTTACAAATTTCTAATAAAATTACAGAATTCGCTTGAATTACTAGTCAGAAGGTGTTGTAAATGTCTATATAATTTAAAGTTATCAGTACTTCAAGAATTTTACTTTACCTAACAAAAACCTAAGTGAAAAACTTGTTAATTTGGTATAGTAATATTTATAGGATTAATCTATATAAAAAATTCTTAATGTGTATTATGGAATTTATTTTAAAGTAAAGGTGTTAGAAGGTGAATTTAAATAATAAAGTGAATAGCTTATGTGTAGTAAATTTGAAGTAAAAGGACTAAATTGCAAAATGTAGAAAAGTTAGACAAATGAAATAAATAATTAGATAAAGAACTTAAATGAAGTGTTAATTAATAGTAAATCAAATATCAAGTGATATTTTGATGATTGTTGTCTTTTATATTGTAAAAAGTGTAAAGCATGAATTGTCTTTAATTGTTAAGAGAAAGAAATAAATTTAATGTATAAATTCTCATGTAGACAAAATGTGAACTAGTAGGATATAGATGACATGTCATTAAGAAATTTTCATGTGCGCTAGTGATAGTGACACTCTAGTGCAATTTAGTGATTTCGTACCACGATGCCAGTGATAGTGGCACTTTGGTGCAAATTGTAAATTTTACACTTCAGTGTAAGATAGTGTATGTGTGTTTGTGCAATTAATTCAATGGTCATTCCGCATATCCTATGTGTTCTATTGAGTCTACATTTGGGCTAAAATTTTAATGGTCAGTGGACTTAATATTGAAATTATTAAATGGCTTATAAAATGTTAATTTGATATTTCACTATAGTTATTCTCTATTTAACTTCATTGTATGTAATTATCAACAGTTAATTTCATATGTTAACATTGGGTAATTTCAATGGTAAGTTTAATTCTTGATATACTTACTAAGCTTATATAAACTTAACGCGTTATTTTTCAACGCATAGGTAGAGATCCGAGTTGAAGCTTTAAAGGGAATAAATCACCTCAACTCATCACATCTCAAGGCTTAGAAGAGTATGATTTTGATGTTTTGGTTTTACATTATGGCATCTACATAGGTTAATGCAAAGCTCATGGACAAGATTTCTAGTGAAAATATATGAAGAAATTTGATCATTTTGTTAACCTTACGAATTTAGTTAAATTATGATTGAGTTATATGTTGAATTATATGATGTTGTAATGGAGAATCATGTTTTATATTGTTTAGAAGTGGTATGGAATGACTTATGATTGTTTAGACTTGGTTTTGGTGTTCCAGACATGTTTTAGGCAATTTGTCTCCGGTGTCGCGACATTAGAGTCAATAGGGTAATTTGTCTCTTGTGTCGTGGCATTCATCCTTCAGTGTTGCGACATTGGTTTCTCTAGAGAGCAAATTGTTTCTGGTCTCGTGGCTCCAGTAGCTCAGTGTCGTAACATCATTCAACCTCATGACACCTACTTTCTAGTGTTGCGACATTAACCCTGTTTACCCTGTTTTGACCCAAATAAGCCTCGATTGGTGCCCATTTGTAACCAAACTTTAAGAAAAGCTTAGAAATGACTTGAATAACTCCAAATGAGTCTAATTATGTTAAAACAAAGTTTTAAAATTGATGATTGAGTTGAGTAGCTTAGTGTCCAAATGTAACATCTCTTACTCCTGATGTATCGGTTCACTCCAAGTAAAGGATTGTTACAAGATGTCCAGTCTTGTACACATTGTTGCATACATAAGGCTTCCTCCTGCAGAGTAAGGAACTTTCTCTATTTGACCATTTTCTTTTAGAGTTTTGAGACACATTCTTTTGCTTAGGCTTTCGCCTCTTGCAACAGGAGTATCGTTTAACTTGTAGTCTTGCATTCTAAATCGTTCGAGGATTTTTTTTTTAATGTATGACTCCTAAAAAGGAGCTATTAGCCTCTTAAAACGGTCTTAAGTAATCCTTACTCCAAGAATGTAAATCTATTTACCCATGTCCTTCATTTTAAAATAAAGAATAACCAACCTTTTACCGTAATTATATATTTCTTATCATTTTTAGCCAATAGTATGTCATCCACAGAAAGTAACAAGATTACAAATTTATCCTTGTCTCTTTTGACACACACACAGTGATCTTCATCAACCATGGTAAAATCATACGAAACAATTGTTTGATGAAACCTTATATACCACTGTTTAGAAAATTGGTTGAGGCTATAAATTGATATAAGTAACTTGCACACTTTGTGCTCTTAACTCTTGTCAACAAAACCTACAAGATGTTCCATGTAGATTTCTTTTTCTAGTTCTCCATTTACAAAAGCAGTTTTCACATCCATTTGATGCAACTCCAAATCTAAACGTGCTACTATAGTCAAAATCAAACGTGTTGAGGTAAATCTCACAACAAGAGAGAAAGTCTCTTCGTAGTCTATTCCCTCTTATTAGGTATAACCGTTCACTACAAGGTGTGCCTTGTATCTCTCAATTGTGTCATCAGATTATGCTTAATTTTGATAACCCATTTGTTCTCGATTGTTTTATGTCCTTTTGGTAGATCAACCAATTCCCAAACATGGTTCAATCTAATTGACTCCATTTCTTTTTCCATTACTTTTGTCCATTTATCTTTTTTTATCAAAAGAAAATGTTTCTTCCACATCTCTTGGTTCTTCATCTTGTGGAGTAATCATGAAATCTTTTCCCTCTATGTCAAGATGATGTTGAGGCATATGCCCATGACTACTACGCTTAAAATAAGATTCTTGTGAAACAATTTCGACATCTCTTCTTATGCTCTCACTCAAATGAGGCAATAGTGTTACATTTTTTAAGAAAATGTAATAATTGATTCGAACCAATCAAATCATCAGGATCTCCTATTTCATAAAGAGAAAATCATGTTCACTGTCACCTCTACTAGGAAAATCATTTTTTAGAAATATGACGTCTCAAGACTCAAATTTGGTAATGCTCCCACTTTGTTGTTCACTTATGAACACATATCATTTTAAATGTTCATAGTATCTTATAAATATACTATTTTAACCTCTAGGATCTAATTTGTCATGTCAATGAGCGAGCTCATGGACATAAGCAGTGCAACCTCATGGTCTTAAATTACTAAGATCAAGTTTTTTACTAGTCCATAATTCATAGGGAGTCAATAACAGATTCGAAGGGTACTCAATTCAATATCTAAGTAGCTGTCAATAAATCATCACCTTAAAAGGTGATGGGCAAATTTTCTTCTACCAGCATAGAGCTAACCATTTCCAAAAGTGTTATATTTCTTCTTTTAGCGACATCATTTTGTTGTGGAATCCTCGAAATGGTTGGCTGCCTATCTATCCCTTTTTTATCACACAATATTTTGAATTGATTAGACAAATATTCACAACATCAGTTAGTTCTTAATGCCATGACATATTTATCTAACTGGTTTTCTACTACTGTAACATACTTTTTAAAGCATTCTAATGTTTCAGACTTTTGAGAAATCAAATAGACAAAATCGAAACGTGTATAGTCATCTATAAAAGTGATGAAATATACACCTTCATTTCGTGTCCTAACATCCATTGGACCACAAATATCCGAATGTATTAATTGTAATGGAAATTCGGCTTGAGTTCCTTTACCGAATGATTTTCTCGTCATTTTTCCAGCCAGATAATTTTCACATATAGGTAAATTAGCTATTCTGATTGGTCTTAATAATCTCTCTTTAGTAATTTGTGCATTCTATGTTGTTCGATGTGACAAAGTCTAGCATACCAAATATTCACATCCACATTTGAATAATGAGAAGATGTAATAAGTGAATAACTATAGTTTTCATTACTACCATACAAAGTGTAGTCTACATCCAGTATAATAAAATCATTTAGTAAATAAGCAGATCCATTATAAATTTTTCTTAAAAAAATATCCACACTAATACTAGAGTAGCTCGGATTATAATTATAGCTAAGAAGAACTATGACAGATCAAATTTTGTCATATCCCAGAAGCAAATAATACATCATGTAGGATCAAGGATCTTCCACCGCGCAAGCTCAACTTGCAAGTGCCAATGTCCTTGACTTCAACCTGTAAGCTGTTGCCTACAAATCATGTTCGTATACTTTTAGTCTTAACGATATTAATCAATTGCCTAAAAGATAACACTTCAAAGACTTCTCCTAAAGAAGTCGATTACCCATCAACAACTCATAAATAAAAGTAAATGTTTTTTCTTAGAACCGAAAAACAAATAAATGTTGATTATATTTTTTAAATTCTTTTAAAACAGGCTTTGGGTAAAGTTGAAAATATAAAGAATTGTGATTATTTTATATTTTAATAAAATTTAATATGATGTTTTGGGATTATATTTTTTTTAATTTTTTATTTTTAAATATAATTTAAAGACCTGACAACTCTCTGATATTTTATTAATCCGAGTTAAAAAGCTCCTATGCCTTTTATTCATTTATTTTCTCTCTTTGGCTCTGAAAAGCTACCTTGATATGGAATGTGTTTAAAATATTCGAAGTCCATATTTTCCTTAATAAATTAAGGTGTAAAGTAATATATAGATAGCTTTACAGTCATTGCAGCTTAATTCTAATATTAATTTAAGATCAGATGAACCTTAACTTCACCTTCAGTGTTCTATCTCAAATACTTTCAAGACTGAACCAAATCCGAAACAGAAACACAAGTCATATCCAAATCTATAAGTCCGTTGACCGATATGATGCACAGTTTCAACTTCTCTACTAATGATTTTTCATTTTTGAAATATGATCCATTTCTCAACGATGGCAGTTCCTAATCCACATCATTCAGCAATACTTCGTTTATTGCTAACATATACCAGGGGAAGTCAGTTGTCGGTCATTTCATCATTGAGAAGAAACTACCAAATAGTTCCGATGTCCGGTTACCTTCCCACGGTTCCTGGAGGTTCCCACCCTGCGCTGCTCAGTTCTTATGAAGTAGATCATAGAAAACCTTCGGCTTTCTATACTCCGAGATGCACAAGGCCTGAAACCAAATGTCTTTATATTTCAGCAAATACACCAGATTCCACACTTTGGTCTTGAATATGAAAACTCAAAATTGTCCGGTTTATGTTATGTTCTCAAGAGTGAAAATAACCCAACGTAGATGCCAGGATATGAAAGATGAAACGAAGAGCTACATTAGGAGAAGCAAGTAGCTTACCTGCATTGCATATGCTACATGCATTAATGTAGGTTCCGACCAAGGTTTTCCTATAAATTGAAGGCCAATCGGCAAACCTGCTTTGTCATAACCGACCTATCAAGAAGACAAAGAGAATTGATATTAGTATAATTGTACTGATTGAATGAAGCTAACGGTCAATTCGCAATATAAAAATCATAAAGATGAGTAGTAATAAATTTCGTACAGGGACAGTCACAGCAGGTAATCCCAAAAAGTTTCCTGCTATCTGATAACGGATAAGGGCAGCTGAAATAATGAAAAAAAAGGGTGAACTTCCATTTTTATGTACACTGATAAAGCACATAGATATAAATGTAAAAACATACAGAAAATTCAGTTGAAATTGATACCTCCATTTATGCAGTCTACTTCACCAGTCTTTAGAGCATCATCGACTATCGAGTATGCAGTCCGACTGTTTTGACAAAAATCTCATTAAACTTTAGGCACTCTAAGGTTAGGTCTCGGAGAGGGAAGTTGAAGAGAAAGACTAACGGTGCTAATGAAAAGCTTATTTTAGAACCTCAGAAAAAAATAAAAATAAAAAATAAAAACTTTTTTCCACTCAAACAGATGCAAGCTGTAGCAGTAAAAAAACAACTTACCCTGTTGTTGGAGCAACTATGACATCTGCCATGGCAAATATATTGTTATGAATTTGCATCTGGCGATTCCTGCATATGTGTAGTAAAGGTTATCATAGCAAGTTTGCGGAATCTAAAATCATAATCCATGTTACTCGGACTCAGGTAGAGGTGTTGGAAAATGAGTATATGACCGACCCAAGTATGTTCAAAATTTTCAAGATTTCCATGCACTTGGAGAATTATATCCCCATACCCATGTCTGAATGTGTCATATATTGGTGTTGGGCATGGTACTTTAACCAAAATGAAAAGTTACAGTAGTATATTTCATAATAGCTTCCTTTAATTTGAAGCACACATACAAATATATAGATTGCTAAATCTAAGTCGACTTTGGAGAAAACTTCATTGGCATTTGCTCAGTACTTCTTGAAACGGTTTCTATTTCACAAGTAAAAAAACTTTAGCGCTTGAGAAAATAGAAGAAATGATTGAATTGAAAAATGAAAAGAACATTATCATATCATTAACAATCATTTACGTTAAAAGTTACAAATTACAGAAAATCAATCAATCAATTAATTAATTATTGGCTACAATATACCTCATTTTCTGGGCCTGTATATACTCTTTGCCATGGAAAGCACCACATACCCTAAGTGCTACCCTTACGTCCCATCCTATTTCTGCAAAATCGCTGTTTCGACAAGTTTGTATTGTAAGATACCACCTTGTAAATCCTGAATAAAATGAACATAAAAGCATAATATGAGCATTGAAGTCAGCAAGATAACTTACAGTTTTTCCATATGAGAACTCAGTGAAGTGCTGCATTCGGAACTAATGGTCACATAATGTGCAAGGAGCATCGATTCTATATCTGGTATAGTAACCCCTACAGTCTTGTGAATGATATAACTTCTCAGACTGCTGAGCAATCATTTTAATACTATATCATGAATTTATTGTATTTTATACTAATGTGTTTTGTTTCTCAGAAGGTTAATTATCTGATTAGGTTCTAACAAAGGAGAAGTTGATTGCTCCCGCAGTCTATTTATAGCAAATTATAATATCAAAACATGGGTAGTTATTGCTTGTAAAGAACAACCACTGAATACCTTCCACTTGTAATGCTCGCAAAGTAAGTTCAGAGCACTGGAGCAGCATATTCTGATTTCATCGCTGCAATCATTGAACCACTAATTGAGCCAATTAGTGGTACAAAAATAGAACGACAGGAATTAGAAACCATATCTTTTTAAGTCATAATTGATGATAAAACCGAATGTAAGTTAATTGATCATAATTACATCACTAACCTCTCCATATTTTGCAAACCTGATGTTCAATATTGGCTTTGTTGAGTTCAGCAGCGGAAATTGCACTATGGGCTGGAAGTATCCATGTGTCAAAGAAAAAAAAGGGCAAAAGTGGTCCGAACTTAGAATGGCTCGTATAAATACTCCATGATTCAGCAGAAAAAGGCGAGTTTGAACCAGACTTGTTAAAATAAAATATGATCATTTAGAGTTGATATTCCTTCCAGCATTTTCTGATAGTTACCTCATTTCTCGTCATAAAGGGAAAAATGGGAAAAACAAATGCCTTGTTTCTACTATTTCAGAAAATCTCCAATTTTGAATTTAAATTTTTTTTATCTACTCTCAGTACCAGAACTAGAAGGAAAAAGAAAAAAAGATGTGCATATATCCGAACCCTGTTTGGTACCATAATCAGCTTTCTCTTAAAATGTTGATGGTCTTGCATAATTTTTACTGATCTTATAGAACTGGTACTTACAGGTAAAGTGGTTGCCTTATGTGATGGAAGGTCGCCACTAATAGCAGCATAACTGAAAAGTGAAAACAGAAAACTAATCTGAGTCCAATCTACAACGCACAAAGTAACCAATCTACACTCACAAAAAAAAGTAATCTATAAAAGTTAAAAAGGAAATAGATTGATAAAATGAGAGAGGGAATACTTACACGATAAATGCATCATCTAAGGTAGCTGCTAGTATTCCAACTGTCCCCACCGTCCAGTTCAGAGGAAGAACACTAGAAACAGCATATAAATTTTCATATATTGTCTAAATTTGAGATAATGAAACTTATAGAATTATTTTACTAAACAGGTTCTCACCCTGAATGAGGTATGCATCCAAAAGTTGGTTTGAATCCAAAAACACCACAAAGGGATGCAGGCATCCGCACAGATCCTACACAGAAACCATAGATGAAATACATTGGTTCTTTAAACTTATTCACGTGGTACAGTGTTGTACAGGTAAGCCAGCATAATATTTTGTTCTTTCAAAATGCTAATGAATATACGATTCCTTAGAGGGTGATAAATGATCTTGTGCATAACTTCTCGATCAATAGGAATGAAAGAACGTTACACCAAGTAGACTTTCATAATATTGATGAAGTACACAAGTCTTGGGCTGAATAGTATCTAGTGAAAACATAATGAATTCAACATACTTCTTTCATGGAGGTAAATAGTATTATCTCTCATATTATTATTCATGAACCAACTTAACTCTAAATATGTTTTATAAGAACATTGTACATAATTTTTCAACAAACATTTTTGTGATTTTTCAGTTAAGTACAAAAAAGGTTTTTACCTCCACTATCCACACCAAGGGCAACAGGGCATAAGCCTGAAGATACTACTGCAGCAGATCCACTCGAAGAACCACCACAAATTTTTTTGGGATCATAGGGATTTCTAATAGCCCTGCATCAATCACAAAATGAACATACTACCAATCTTTAATGGAAAGAACTTAGACAGGATAAAGGAAAGTTTGTTAAATTTAGCGATGTTGTTTGCCTGTAATAGAACTTGTAATTAAGACTCTATGCAGATAATTAATCTGTAATTGAATGTTATACAGATAAAATGGAGAATAAATTCGAGCAGGATATCATTGAATTTAAACATGGAATTTTTGGTTAATCAAAGGGAAAGAAAAAAGAAAATTCTCACCCGTAGTGGGGATTTATCCCACTTACTCCAGCTCCAAGTTCATGCATATTAGTCTTTCCAACAAGTATAGCACCACAGGATCTCAGGCGCATAACACAGCATGCATCACCAGTACAAGGTCTAAATTTGTGAAGCCACTTTGTACCTCCTAGAAGAATCAAGGGCAAGATAGGGACAAAAAATACCACTAAGAAAAGAAAACTTATGTGCAAAAAAGACAGGGTAAGTGGAGAACTTAGGAGACCTGTGGTTGGATATGGATAACAATCTATTTCATCCTTGATAGCAATCAGGACTCCATCTAGAGCAGATATCGGATTCCCTGCAGAAGAGAACAATGAGAAAACCATATGAATGTCTAGACGATATTGACAGAGGGATATTATAAATCAAAAAGATTTGAAATCAAAATGAAAGTCCACTTCGCCTATGTTCGAAAATCAACTGGTAACTTGTTTTTCTATTAGACCTTCGGCCAAGGGTTTGAAAATTAAACCATTGTGTAGAATGCGAATGTTCTTGTGGCTCAAGAGAATGGCACAAAGATGTCCCCATAAAAGAGCACATTAGGATAGGTCAACAGTGATTAATTAGACAAAGTTACCTCTTTCATATCGAAGTGTTGATTCTGTAGCTTGCCGTAGAATATCTTCAGCATCAGAGTTAATGAAGAAGCACATTGGCAAAGGAGGACTGCAAGATTCACGCACAGCATCTATAAAGTGCTCTGCAACCTGCAGGATTGAAAATTTAATTCCATGACCACAGTAAACCAAAAATTATGGATACAGACTATCAAGAAAAGTCTCAAAAATCAGTGAAAAAATAATGACATAAAAATGGGAAATCAGAAATTTTCCATAAACTAGATAACCACAAATAATACCCTCAGAGGAGTTATTTCTCCAGTACTATAGGCTCTTGAATAATCTGCTATTGTCCAGCGCTGGAAGCAGCTTGATTTTAGATCTAGTGACTTCTCTGAGGTTACAGGAATGCATTTTATTGCCTGTTGAACTCGTTCTGGTGGAGATGCATCAGAGTCAATCTGTTTGACTTCTTGTTGATTAAGGTCTGTTTTGATGCAATCTAATTAGACACAAGACCAGAAACACCTTTCGAAAGGAAATGCATATTGGTATCAAGACATGAGGGTGTGAAATATGTTTATATGATGTAAACAGAAGCTTAAACAAACTAATAGCAAAAAAAGCCGCACAAATATATATACGACATGTCCCATTTTCAGTACTTCATACCCTAAGCAAGATGCCCTTCTCTTTTCCCCGATTATTTCGACCTACCTCTACTAGCAATTTTGTATCCAAGCACTTGATGATGTTATGAGCATTCTTATTGTTGTCTCTTACAACTTCAATAGATGAAGCATTAGAAATTCATCAAACACCTTTGGAACATAAGAAACTTCCAATGTCTGGAATCAAATTTGGCATCATGTAAAAAGGAGAGTATTCTATTTTTCTTCCATGTTGGTTTCTCGTATATGGAGGAAATAAGAGATAGTAGTGGCCTCTATCCTGGGCATTCCTTTCTTGGTCATTGCAAAAGGAAGTGATAGAAAATTCATAGATATTTTAGTGGCAGCCAATATTATGATGCTATGTTTAACTAGTTCTAAAATGCTTCCATAACCAAACCTTACTGTAGACAGACCTAATTCCGATTTTATTTATGTAAAGAAGATAAACTATCAGCTATTTGCATAATGTAGCAATCTGAAGTTTATGAATTGTGACAAGTATCTCGCCTATACATACCAGTAATAGGATGCAAGGGGACGAACATAGGTGGTTCCTCCAGAGTTGCATTCGAAACAAGCTATTCAAGGTAAGACATGGTGAGAAAGAAATCCATAATAAATAGCAGAGAAGCAAACATGTCACTTATAAACTTGACTTGACTCTTGGGGAGCAAAGATAAAGCTTCTAAGTTTCCAATATTGCAAGAATAATGAATGCCACTTCTATCACAGTCTTTGTGGCCGGTTGCTTAATCTTCCATTTGACAAAATGTATAATGGCTCTCTTCATATTAGTATTTTACAAGCTTATAAAGATCAGAAAATTCCCCTCTTCTTCTTTCTTTTTGGATGAATCCCATTTTTTCTAGAAGAGCCTTATCAGTATAGTAAACTATACATCAATGACTGATTTCTAATCAAGTGTACAAGCTAACAAGTTCGCACCTTGTGAACTTGATTGTTCTTCTTCACTATGTACAGCAACAACGCTCCAATGATCCTTGACTCCAAGAACCAGGCAAAGATTTTCAGCAGAAATCCAGCCATACGAGGAGCTATATACAGAAAAAAAAAAATGATAAAATCCAGTCAGAGAGATTAGAAAGAGCCTGAGTTAGTGAAAAAGAGGCAAAATGTGATGAGTATTCAACTCTTTTTTTTTTTTGAAACAAGAAAAAGTGAACGACTACTATCGAGTATGAAGCTATTTTAGTAAGTAAAATGTACGTAGAAATAGAACAACCGCAATTCATCCTGAATTTCTTGATTTCAATAACTAAACAAAAGAAATTCTTAAACAGTTTGATGAGAACGACACTTCTTAAGGTATTGTTTTCTGAAACTAACATCACCTTATACTAAAAAGAAACAATTTTCTCATTTGCAGCAAACAGCATTTGAGTATTTGTTCAAGCAAGAGTACTAATCACTGAAATATAAAAAAAAAAAATCCAAGCATGAATTTTGATGTAAAAACAAGAAATCGGTGAACAGAAGAATGATGGTGATGATGATTAATGCGCAAAAAAAAATGATTTGAGTGAAAAGAAACCTTTATCGGCTTTAAAATATGACTCATTGCTGCAAGGACCAAGATCAATCTGCTCTACAGGCTTGTAAACGACGCCAGCATCCCTCAACAATCCCATTTTCGCATGAAAAATTTTGGAGTTGGTGTGGGTAGTGGTGGTTGCTAGGGCAACCTCAGCAAACCAGAATCAAAGTCAATACAGTTCAACCACTATAAACATAAATGTATGTGTCTGTATATATATAAAGCCTTTTTCTCAGTTTTCATATAAAAGTTTCTATTAAACTCTTCACAACTATAGAAAGGACTTTTCAGTTACTTAGTTACTATATTCAAGTTAATAGATTGAATTAATCTAATTAAAAATTAAAAAATTATTGGATTCCATCTTAGATTCAATTCTTACAACATTTATATATAATTTCGATTTTTTAATAAAAATACTGCATTCAACGTGATATATCTAATAATTTCTATAAATAATAGAGACCTCTTCTTACTGTTCTCAGACTGCTATAAAAACGTGCAGCGAGAGAATTGCCATCATAATATTAATGAAATTAATATATAAACTCTAATAATGATAACGCCACGAACTAACTAAAATACGACAAAGATAAGTGTACCTATCGAGTGGTAGTATAGCTACGGTGAGTCGAAAATATCGTATCCACGAAGACTAAAAATACTAGTAATTACTATCTTTTTATTATCTAGCCTATAAATTGAAGGAATTGTTTTAAAATTTAATTTTAACAGGAGTGAATTGGGAAAATAATCGAAGAAAACTTATGAGAGAGACAATACCTAACTTCACTTATTATTCTAAATCTGAATTAAAGGATTTATTCATTTGACTTGATTCGTAGAAATCCTAAGTTATATTAACGTCTCTTTCGAGAGTAAAAATAACTGACTCTAGGTTGATTAATTAAAATCTCTTTCGAATTAAAACCTCTATCGTCGCATTAACTCGATCTATGGATTCCCCTATTAGATTTGACTCTAATCCGATAGATTTATGTCGTCTTCTTTTTAGGATTGCATGCAACTCCACTCAATTATGCCAGATCTACTCTTAAATAGGGACTTTTGCTCCACTGAATAAGCACATCAATCATGAATTAATATCGTGAAAATATTAAAACATGAAATAAAAACACATAATTGAGATTAAAAACAAATATTTATCGTGTAATTCAGAAAAATCAAATAATAAGATCCGTCTTATGTTTCATCCTCCCTAGGTATCTAGGGAGTTTACTTCATACTTGGAAAGGAAAACATCTCAAAAATAGGAAAACAACAAAACATAAAGAAACCCAAAAACTTCTAAAGAAATTGAATGGAGATCTTCAGTCTTGAAGGAGATCCTGTTTCTGAGTTGAGTTTGTCGGCGTTCTTCAAGTAATTTTTGCGTTCCACTCTGCATGCTCCTTTAGGTCCTCTTCTAGTATGTATTTATAAATTTTAGAATGCTCAGAAACCCTAAAAATTGGCTTTTTCCGCGTGTTTGGGAAACAAGGAGCGATATCGACACGGGCTGCCACATGGGCGTGTGCTCAGCCCGTGTGGGATTAGCTTGACTGTGTGGATCCTTAAGACAGCCCGTTTTGTCTGATTTTGTCCCATTTTCCGCTCCTTTTGCTCCTTTATGCCCACCTAAGTATAGAAACATGAAATTAAAGGATTAGGAGCATCAAATTCACTAAATTATGTAATGAATCATCCAAAAACATGCCAAGCATGGGATTAAAACATGTTACATTTATGGTTTATCAAATTATCCCCACACTTAAGTGTTTGCTTGTCCTCAAGAAAAATCCTCAACTCACAATTAAAATTAAACTTTCTCAATTCATAATTCTCATCAATAAGGTTTTATCATAAGTCACAAATAATCACACATTGATAATTCAACTAAAAGAGCACTAAAGATTCCAAAAATCCAAGTCACACATTTTTAAAGCATGAAAACATAGGAATTTCCACTTATCTAAGTAATTACCTTTAATTCAAAATTCGACAAGATTTGACATCCTTACTAAAGATTCACTCAAATCACTTAAAGTGTTTAAGGTTCAAAAATTAAGCACTTAAAAGTCAAACATGAAAAGTTATTATCATAGGCTTGCATGAAAATCAAATCTCCACCACTATAAAATGAGATGATACACAAATCAAAAGGTTTTTAAAGGGTTGTAATGGGGCTTGGGTTAAAGGTGTGGATAAAGGCTGAAAAAGAAGGTTAGAATCGAGACCGAATTGATAAATTACCTAACTAGAAAAATACTAAATAATTATATTAATCGAAACTATTTAAGAATAATACGAGCTTCTTCTCATAATATGAAATTTACTGTTTAAGCTCAAAAACATAGCACTAGTAATAATCAACAACATATATGTATATTTTTTTTCACTTTTTTTTAGATCAATGGATTATAAGAGAAAATTTAACAATTGAAACAAAAGAACATAGTTAGGCAACTAACCAAATCAAATCTCGACAAAAAAATGGAGCCAATAAAATAGGAAAAATTCTCAACGAAGCAAAAATGAGTTATGGGTTAGCATTAATGGGTAAATCAAGAAACGGTTTGTTAGGCTCAAAGGGGTTCACTAAGGGTTAATGATAAAGGTAGGCTTTTAATGAGATAAGTGGGTTAAAACTTAGGTGCCTTTATCATCTCAGTATATCAAATCAAAGATGTGGTTTCGACATGTATAATTGAAACAAGTTCTAGAATAACCAATCAGAATTGACACACTCATAACCAATAATAAAGTGAGCACGAAAAGTATATGCTCTAAAGGCTAAAAAATCTCACAAAAATTACGATTTTTGATGTCAATCTTGCAAATCTCAAACTTCAAGGTAATACTTAAATTTAGGAAAAGAACCTAACAATTTTTAATTCTGAAAATAGACCTATCATGCTTAATTCTCTCATGTTTTAAAGTTTAAACAATCAATGCACAATTACCTATGAATTTAATTAAAATACATCAATGATAATCACAAATTGATAATAATTCCATTCCAATAATAATATGAGAAAATTACTTAAACACAAGGTATAATTCAGGGATTTTTAAATAATCATATAAATAACCTCTCCACACTTAATATGTACATTGTCCTCAATGTACAAAAATAGATAATCACAGTAGAAACAAATATCATAAGAAAGGGAGATAAATGAAACTGCCCTAAATATTGAATGAAATTCCCAAAATAGTGAAAAGTGAAATTGTAGATAAATGTAAATGTAGGGCATGATTCTAAGCAACTGATAAGAAAATAAACACAATGCTGACGAAGATTAAAGGGTTACTCGATTAGAAACAACCATAATAAATAAAGATAGTTCAAAATATAAAAACCAAAGAAGACTAAAAACATAACAATGAACATAAAAAATAAAAATAAAGATAAAAATAAAAACAAATGGACTCAATGGTCCTCATCATCAGACACATCACTGGCGTGAGCCGGCGGCACTGGAGAAGCAATGTGGAGATGCTGAGAAATCTGCTGCAAAGTCGCATCAATACTGTCAAACCTCTGAACACAATACTGACGAAAGCTAGTAAACTTCTCGGAAGATACTCCTCGAAAGCTCGTAACAAAATAAACATGTTAATGACTCGAAGGTGGAGGCTATAGTGGATCCTCGTGATAGGGAGGAACATCATTAGAGAAGTCCTCGGGTTCATTCTAAGCGTCAGAATGAAACAATCTGTATTGAGGAGGATCAAATCCACGACGCTGCTCGATCATCCTCATGTGTGTCATACTCGAGATGTCCTGAGGGGACATCTGGCTGACAAGTGTAAGTGTGGAGGATTGCTCCGGTGTGTCGAGGAGACCGAAGTGTCGAATGAGACGAGTCAAGTAAGGGCCTAAGCAGATGGGGCCCTTCCTGTGGTAGTCAGTCTAATGGCGGAAGAATAAAGTGATGAAGTACGCCAAATCAAATATATATCCATGCGTCATACTCCATAGATAATAGGAGTCATAAGTGCTGACAACTTCGGTGCTCTCTCTCTGACTTGTCAAAGTGTGAACTAAAAGGGCGTGAATGTATCATAAGGCCGGAGAGAGAGAAGTCGCCTTCGAGTAACTCGCGTCATATAGTGTCTGGCTAGCTGTGAGATTAGTCCAACAACGCGAGGGCGAGTAATGAATGTGCCGGTGAAGCTGAAGAAAATCCTCAGCGTTCATGAACTCCTTTGTGTAGAGTCCCATAGCAACACCGAACTCTAGGATGCTCATATGTCGCACCAAACCACCTAGGCAAAAAGTGATGGTGCCTGGCTCTTCATGAACTGTCATAACCTGCTGTACCGAAAATGTAGCACAGAACTCCAAGGTAAGCTCTGGGTAAATGGGCTCGATGATGGTGAAGAACCTATCGCACGGAGCTGTGGCAATAATGGCGCGCACACCATCAGCTAATCAGACCTGCTCCAACATAGCCCAATCAATGCAGCGTCCTAGGCCTAGTGGTCGTACTCAATGGAGCTGATATAAATCCTCTTGGGGGCCTGTTGAAAATCGAAATTAGGGGTGGCAGGCCTTGGCAGATGCGCTTGAGGAGGAGGTTGCGCTGGGCCCCTTCTACTTTTTTGAAGCGGGGACGGTGACCTTAGACTTGCCACGTTTTTTCGTCATAGTGGATCTGCAAGAAAGTGATCAAATAATATTAAATGGATGAACAAACATAATATAGGCATGTGAATAAGAGTGGAAAATCACAATAAAGCTTCAACAATTTGCCTAATATAGAATGGAGCATAGTAAAGCTAAGGTATAGCAGGCTACCACCAAACAAAAATTTAATAATAGTATGCATGAAGAAGCAGATTATTAAAATTAAAACATCAATAAAATCAACTAAACAAAAGATAGACACAATATAGTAGAATAAAAGAAAATAAAATTTAAAAAAAAGATGATAACATCAATTCACATAAAAATGTTCAGTACTCAAGAATAATCAGAATCTCAATAATCAATAAAATGAATAATAAGTATAAATAAGGCAAAAACTAAATCAATAAACATAAGTAAAAATGAAATAAAATAATAATAAAATTATTAATAATAATAAAATAGGGGAAAAAAAGGGAAAACTGTCGGTGCTAAAGGTGGTGGCCGGAGGTATGGGCGTCGGTTGTGTGAGAGCGTACTCGTAGGGGAAAAAGAGAGGGAAAGAGGTCGAAAATGAGGGTTTGGTCGGGTAGGGGAGGTGTGCGCGCAAGGGGAAAGAGAGTTAGGGATGGTGGTGGTTTGGGTGGCACGATGGGGTAGAGAGAAGGAGGTCGAGGAGACTGGTATGGCTGGGGCGTACGTGAGGGTGAGGGTGAAAGGGGCGCGTGGGGCTGGAGGGCTCATAGGAGTGGGAAAAAAAAGAAATGGGGTCGACGAGGGAGTGAAAGATCAAGGGTTTGGCCAATGTGTAGGCGGCGATACGAAGAGAGGGTGTTGGTGGCCATATTTAGTCAAGGGAGATGGCTATTCGGCTGCTAGGGTTTTGGCAAAGAAAAAGACAAAACAAATGAAAAGAAAAGGGGCTAGGGTTTTAAATGTGACACGGTCGTGTAAAGGCCCATGTTAGGCCACATGGCCATGTCACAAGCCGGTGTGTCCAGGCCGTGTAATTCACACGGCCGTATCGCACGGCCGTGTACAATGTCTTTTGCTTCTCCCACGCCCGTGTGACCTTTCACATGCCCGTATGTAATTAATAAAATAAGCCCAGTTTTTACACGGCCGTATGCTAGCCTCTTCACTTCTCCCACACCCGTGTAACCGTCCACATGCCCATGTGATAGCCCACACGGCCGTGTATCTTGCCCGTGTAACTCTCTGACTTGTTTTAAAATTGAAAATTTTAGCTCTAGGTTTTACACGGCCTAGGAAACACTCGTGTGTCCAGGCCATGTAGTCCACACGGCTGTGTCACATACCCGTGTGGACTTTGTTAGACTGTGTCTCTATCGATTTTTGAAAAAATTAAGTCCCAGGGTCTACACGGTCAAGGACATATTTATGTGTCTAGGCCTTGTGGGTTACACAGCCATGTCGCCAGGTCGTGTAACTCTCTGACGATTTCCTTAAAATTTAAAAACTAAGTCTTAGGATCCACACGGCCAATGACACGCCCGTGTGTCTAGGCCGTGTGGGCCACACGGTAGAGGACACGCCCGTGTGTCCAAGCCGTATGGGTTAAATGGCCATGTTTCGCACCCCTATTAGGTTACACAACCAAGGACATGCCCGTGTGTCCAGACCATGTGGGTCAAAAACCTGCATTTTTAATATTTAGTTAATTTTAAAGAGATATTATAAAATGAAAACAAGAAAATTAGCGATGTTAATACTCGGGTTGCCTCTTGAGAAGCCCTTATTTAAAGTCTAATCTAGACTTACCTTGTATGCACGATTACGAAGGTTTGTAGAGCTGAAGCCCCTCTCTATCATTTCTAAAATCCTCACCATTATAAAGTTTAAGTCGATGACCGTTTACCTTAAGTATGCCATATTCTGGGTGAGTTACCTCTATCGTATCGTATGGCAAAACGGTTTGTACTACAAATGGCCCTAACCATCTTGATTTCAGCTTTCTGGGAAACAACTTGAGCCTTAAATTAGATAAGAGGACAAGATCTCCAGCTTCAAATTGTTTGGGCTACTTTAAACGAGCGTCGTGGCATCGCTTTATCGCTTCTTTGTATAATCGTGAGTTCTCATAAGTGTTCGCTTGCCATTCATCTAACTCGTTCAGCTGCATCAATCTCTTCTCACCTGCAAGTTTGAGATCATAATTTAAAAATTTTATAGCTCAAAATTCTTTGTGCTCTAATTCAAACGGTAAATGACAACTTTTCCCATAAACAAGTTTGCAAGGAGATGTTCTATGGGTGTTTTAAAAACAGTTTTATATGCCCATAAAGTGTCATCTACTTTCATCGACCAATCTTCCCTATTTAATTCTACGGTTTTCTCTAGGATGCGTTTAAGCTCTCGATTTTCGACTTCGACTTGTCCACTAATTTGAGGGTGATAAAAGGTAGCTGTCCTATGATGCACTTCATATTTCTTAAGTATTTTATCAAATTGAGGCATAATCGTACATAGTACGAGGAGCAGGATTTGGATTTACAGCAGCTACAGGGAGTAGCTGATTATTCTAATTTTCAGCCATCTCTTCAGTAATAACAATAACGTCCTCTTGCTCTTCTATTGTACCTTGTCGACTCTGTCTCGCTTCTTTACGATTTTTACGAGCTGTACTTTCAATTTCGCTATCAAATAATAGAGATCCTGACTGGTTTCTTCTAGTCATAAACTAAAGGAACCTACCAGAAGCAAATAAAAGAAAAAGTTAGTAAATTAAAATAAAAACAAAAATAAAATACAATAAAAATAAAAATGGCTAAAGTAATAAAAATTAAGTGTTTCTAATATTTTAGTCCCTGGAAACGGTGCCAAAAACTTGATGACGTCACGAACTAACTAAAATACGAAAAAGGTAAACGCACCTATCGAATGGTAGTATAGCTACGATGAGTCGAAAATATCGTATCCACGAGGACTAAAAGTACTAGTAATTACTATCTTTTTATTATCTAGCCTATAAATTGAAGGAATTATTTTAAAATCTAATTTGAACTAAACTAGTTACTAAGCGACAGGGAGCGAATTGGGAAAATAATTGAAGAAAACTTATGAGAGAGACAATACCCAGGAAAGAATCCACTTAGACTTTACTTATTATTCTAAATCTGAATTAAACGATTTATTCATTTGACTTGATCCGTAAAAATCCCTAAATTATATTAATATCTCTTTTGAAAGTAAAAATAACTGACTCTAGTTGATTAATTAAAATCTCTTTCTAATTAAAACCCCCATCGCCGTATTAACTCGATCTATGGATTCCCCTATTAGATTTGACTCTAATACGATAGATTTATGTCGTCCTATTTTTAGGATTGCATGCAACTCCACTCAATTATGCCAGATCTACTCTTAAACAGGGACTTTTGCTCCACTGAATGAGCACATCAATCATGAATTAATATCCTGAAAACATTAAAACATGAAATAAGAACACATAATTGAGATCAAGAACAAATATTTATCATGTAATTCAGAAAAATCAAATAATAAGATCCGTCTTATGTTTCATCCTCCCTAGGTATCTAGGGAGTTTAGTTCATACTTGGAAAGGAAAACATCTCAAAAATAGGAAAACAACAAAACATAAAGAAACCCAAAAACTTCTAAAGAAATTGAATGGAGATCTTCAGTCTTAAAGGAAATCCTACTTTTGAGTTGAACCCATCGGCGTTCTTCGAGTAATTTCTGCGTTCTACTCTGCGTGCTCCTTTAGGTCCTCTTCTTGTATGTATTTATAGACTTTAGAATACTCAGAAACCCTAAAAATTGGCTTTTTCCACGTGTTTGGGAAACAGGGAGCGATATCGACACGGGCTGCCACATGGGCATGTGGCCAGCCCGTGTGGTTCACACGGGCATGTGCTCAGCCCGTGTGGGATTGGTTTGGCCGTGTGGATCCTTAAGACATCCCGTTTTGTCCGATTTTGGCCCGTTTTTGCTCATTTTGCTCCCCTGTGCTCACCTAAGTATAAAAACATGAAATTAAAGGATTAGGACATCAAATTCACTAAATTATATAATAAATCATCCAAAAATATACCAAGTATGGAATTAAAACATGTTACATTTATGATTTATCAGATAATAAGTATCTTAAAATCTAATGCATATATAATCAAATGAAGTGCTAGTTCTATATTTATTTGTTTTTCTTCCAAATATTAAATTATATTTTTATAATGTAATAATATTATTTTAAATTTTTTATATTTTAATAAAATTAATATACATATAATAAAATTATAATCTAAAATATATTACTTAATTAAAGGTGTTAGTTGGATATTTAATTGTTTTTTTTTCCTCGAATATTAAATTATTGTTTCTACTACCGAAGAAGACAACAGAAGTAATAAATAGCATCGCCCAGAAAAAAACTAATAAATAACAAAGAATCAGTGATATCACCAACTTTTATGATTTTGTCGGTACTGACTTGAGATTCCTTTTGAAGTTTTCTATTTCCCTTTTTTTTTTTAAGTGACTGTTTATTTAAAAGTTATTATAGAATTAGTTTTTTTTAAACATATCAAAACGTTTTATTAAATATTTTAAAATATTAGTACTAACGTATCATTTATATTATTTATTAAATATTTAATTGAGTTATGTTATAACTTACCATTAGATATTAATTAAATTGAAAAAATTATTAATTTAACTTTACTTTAAAATGTAACTAATTTTTTAAGGAATAAAGGTTAATTAATGTGGGGTAAACTTCATCAATTATCCTTGAATTTTGATTAATATTACATTTTGATCACTTAAATTTTAAAAGTCATGTAATTATCATTAATGTTAACGAATTGTTACATTTTAATCACTCATCTATTAGCTTTCATTAAGAGGATAATGTGATATATTAATTTAAAAGATTAATAATAAATTTAGTCATTAAATTATAATTAAAATATCCTTTTTCTTAATAATAATTCTAAAAGTTTTAATAAATATTAAAAATAAATGAATAAAATCTAAGAAAAATTGTTTTTTAGAAAAAAAAGCATACTTATAACTCAATTAAACAAGATTAAAACACAATTATTTTTAGAAAATGAAGAACAATGTTCATAAAAATGGATATAAAATCCTTCTACAGACAAAGTAACGATATGAATAAAACCTGACAAAAAAAAGAAAAGAAAAAAAGAGAGAGTTTGAATTGGAAGTACACAAACAAATTAAAACCAAAAAGCCAGAAGAGAATGTGTCTGCAACGATGAGATAGTGAAAGCAAGCAAAGAGTGAGGCACAAAAATAATATATTTGTAAATCATGAATTTAAATCCAGCTAATTTGAAACGAAAAAAATTCCAACTTCAAAAATTTTAAAATTAATAAAATTCAAAAGCTTTATATGTATAATTCTGGATAATTTTTAAATTTCAGTAATGAATCAAACTAGACTTATGTTCAATTAGTAAACCCTAGTGAACAGTTGCCCAAAAAAGGAAAATTTTTAAAAACAGAAGTACAATCAATAAATAAAATTAATATTAATATTAGACAGCAAAATTCGAAAATATTTGATCTTTTTACCACTAATTGTGTTTTAAAAAATTCAGTGTTTTTAATATTGTTTAGTTGAATTGCAAATATGCGTTTGTATTTTCTAATAAAAGTTTATTTTAAAAAAAATTAAAATTTTATTTATTTTTAATTTTTTTAATTTTTTTAGAATTATTATTAAAAAAATTTAAAAATATGAAATTGATATTTTAGTTATAGTTTATGGGTTAAATTTGTTATTAACATTTTAAATTAACATGTTACATTATACTTTAATATTATTATTAAGTTAACGAATGAGCGACTAAAATGTAACAAATCGATAACATTAGTAACAATTACATCACTTTTGAAAGTTAGGTAATCGAAACATAGTCTTAATCAAAGTTTAGAGACAATTTTTGTAGTTTACCCTTAATATTATTATAAGAGATATTTTGCCTTTTCATATTTTATGTAATCTTCAAATAAAACAATGGAAAATTATTATTTGGGAGTGACCAATAAATTCATATAGAAATCTCTTGTCACTCTATTGTTAATAATCTCTTGTCACTCTATTGTTAATCATTTGTTGAAATAATTTTATAAATTTATTTTTGTGAAAAAAAATAAAATAAAATAAAAAATAAAGAACACAAAATTTTACGTGGAAACCCTTTCGGGAAAAAACCACGGGCAGAGGAGAAGAAAATTCACTATGTCGAAAATTTGAATCAATACAAAAGGAATAGACTATGTCTATTTATAGGCTTGTAAAGTCATATTCTAGTAGGATTGAAACACCTTATCCTAGTAAATATAAAATAGATGGAGTTTAATAAGGTTTAAAAAACCTTATTCTAAAATAAAATAAAAGAAGTCTAGTTCTATATGGATTTTACTTTTATTTTATTTTCCATCGTATTTTATTTAAATAAGAATTAGGGTCACTTAATTCAACAATCTCCACCTTGACACAAATTCTCAATGAACAAGTTCTTAATCGCGAACAAGTTCTCCACCTCTTCCATAAAACCCCTTAAGGGTTTAACTTCAACAATGAACACCAACCAAGTCTAAGCAATGCTCAAACTTGGTTATAGGAAGTGACTTGGTCATCATATCTGCAGGATTTTCATGAGTACTAATTTTGCTCACAACAATATCACCACGAGCAATAATATCACGAACAAAATGATACCTAACATCAATGTGTTTTGTTCTCTCATGAAACATTTGATCTTTTGTAAGAAAGATGGCACTGATCATCACAAAATATTGTGCTTGATTTGAAGGTCTTCATTTAGTTCACTAAAGAGTCCTTCAACCAAATAGCTTCTTTACAAGCCTCGAATCGCCATGTACTCGGCTTGATGGTAGACAAAGCGATCGTAGTTTGCAAAGTGGCTTTCCAACTTATTGCACAACCTCCGATTGTAAAGACGTAACTGTGAGAGATCTTCTTCTATCAAGGTCTCCAAAGAAAATCAGCATCAACATACCCAATAACTCCATCTTCGATTCTTCCAAATCGTAAGCAAACATCGATAGTACCTCGTAAGTATCTTAAAATCCACCAATCGCTTTCCGTTGTTCTTTCACCGGATTCGCCATATATCACGCTAATCGCATCGATCGCATATGATAAATCTGGGCGTGAACAAACCATAACATACATGAGAGATCCCACTCGCACTAGAGTATGGAACATGTGACATGTACTCAATCTCATCATCCGATTGTGGAGACAAAGCCGATGAAAGTCTAAAATGGTTTGCTAAAGGAGAGTACTAACAGCTTAGCACTCCGCATATTGAACTGCAAAGAAGTTTCTCAATGTACCCTTCCGACTTAGGTACAATTTACTTGTTTTTCTATCTCTAAGAATCTCCATACCAAGTATCTTCTTTGTTTGGTCCCAAATCTTTCATCTCAAATTCTTCACTTAGTTGGGCTTTGACCTTTCTTATCTCTCCTTTGTCTTTTCTTTGCTATCAACATGTCATCAACGTAAAGAAGTAGATACACAAAAAACCATCATTGTTTTTCTTAAAGTAAACACAATCATCAAAACTACTTCTTTTGAAATCGTGAGAAGTCATAAAGGAATCAAACCTCTTGTACCACTACCTTGGTGATTGTTTCAAATCGTAAAGGGACTTTTTCAAAGAAACAAACAAATCCTCTTTTTCTCAAATCAGTAAAACCCTCTGGTTGTTGCATGTAAATATCTTCCTCAAGTTCTCCATGCAAAAATGCGCTTTTACATCTAATCGCTCAAGCTCTAAATCATGCATGGCCATAATACCAAGCAAAGCTCGAATCGAACTATGCTTCACAACTGGGGAGAACACATCATGTGAAGTCCACTCTTGGAACTTGATCAGTAACCCTTTGCAACAAGCCTTGCTTTATATTTAGGTTCTTCAACTCCTGAGTCCCTTCTTTCTTTTTAAACACCCATTTACAACGAATGTGTCTTCTTACCTTTAGGAAGTTTCACAAGATCCCATGTTTTGTTTTTGTGGAGTGATTCCATCTCCTCTTGCATAGCAAACATCCATTTTTCTCGAGTCTTCACATTTAATCGCCTCGAGAATAATTTGATGGCTCTTGATTCGCATCTATATCTTCACCACATTTAAAGCATAAGCAACTAGATCAACCTCAAAGATACTTCTTTGGAGGTTTAATTTCTCTTTTAGTTCTGTTTTTGACGATAGAGTATTGAGGCGAAAGAAGTAACTCTATTCTCAATTTTTGTACCGACTTGAGGAGTCGACTCAGTATTAATCGATGCTCCACCGCTTTTGATTTTCTTTATTGGAACAGTCTTTAAGAGATAAGTTAGGAAGCATAGCGGTTTCATCAAAAACAACATCTCTGCTAATCACAACTTTCCTATTTTCAGACACCATAACTTATACCCTTTTACACCAGACTTTATAACCAAGAAAAACACATTTAATGGATCTCGGTTCCAATTTTCCATTATTAACATGAGCATACGCAGACACCCAAAGATCTTTAAATCGTAATAATTAGCGGGATTACGGACCATACCTCTTGTGGAGTCTTTTTCTCAATGGCAACGGATGGAGATCGGTTGATCAAAAAACATGCGATGAGGTCGTCGCCGCTAAAACGACTTCGGTAAGTTGGCATTTGACAACATACATCGAACCTTCTCCATGATCGCTTACTTCATTCGCTCGCAACGCCGCTTTGCTTTGTGGAGTATGACGAATCGTCAAGTGTCTCACGATCCCTTCCGACTTGCACAATATATTAAACTCATCGAATGTAACTCTAAGCCATTATCTCGTGCGGAGGTATTTTATCTGCTTTCCGTCTGCTTTTTCAATCATAATTTTCCAAGACTTAAATGCGGAAAACACATCGCTTTACTCGCTTCGGAAGAACGCCCAAACTTTTCGGAAAAATCATCAATAAAGGTTAGCATATAATTAGCTCCACCTCTCGAAGGCACTCTGGATGGTCCCCACGGATCGAATGAATATACTCCAACGTTTCCTTCGTGTTATGGATTCCTCTAGTGAATCGAACTCTCTTTTGCTTCCCAAAAACACAGTGCTCACGTAAATTCGGTTTGCAAATTCCTTGCCCATCAAGAAGTCCTCTTTTGCTCAATTCTACCATGCCATTCTCACTCATATGCCTAGGCGCATATGCCCGCGCATATGCCAAAGTTTAGTAATATCATCATCCGACAAGGAAGAGGAAGCGGCAATTGCATCACGATGAATGATAGAACCACAAAAAAACATATAACTTGGCGCTTTTTCTTTGCCCTTTCATCACAACAAGGGACCCTTTGAAATCTTTAAAACCCCACTTTCAAATTGTGTATCCATGCCCTTTTGAATCAAGAGTACTCAACGAAATTAAATTTCTTTTCAATTCGGAACATACCGTGCGTCACTAAGTGTTACGACAACTCCATCAAACATCTTAACTTTAATTGTTCCAACACTGCGATCTTACACGAAGCATTATTTCCCATCAAAACAACACCTTCGGATAATCGTTTCGTAAGTTGTAAACCAATCCCGATTGGGACTCATATGGAAGGTGCAACTGAATCAAGTATCCACTCCTCACTTACTTTAGAATCATTGTGAGCGACTAGAAGTTCACCATCATTTGTAGTCTTCTACAACATCGACTTCACGAAAATTTTCTGGTTGTTTTCCTTTGATTCGCACCTCCCTTTTAATCTTATTTTGTAGCTTATAGCACTCAGTTTAATGTGCCCTTTCTTCTTACGAAGTTACAAGTTTTACCTCTATTTGAAGACTTGATCTACCCTTAGATTTACCACGATGATTTCTTTCTGTGTCCTACCACGATCATCATCGATATTCGATCTTGTCTCCCACGAACAATGAGACCCTCTCCCCGAGAGTCGAGTTTAACCACAAGATGTTTCATCTTATCATACGAGGTTAAAGAATCATAAACCTCATCAACTGTGAGAGACTCATGGCTATATAAAATCGTGTCTCTAAAGGTTGAATAAGACTTTGAGGCAACGAACAAAGTAGAATCAACCCTAGATCTTCCTTATCATCACTCAACCTCCATGGCCTCCAAGTTTGAGAGAATTTCTTTAAACAACATTGTTAAGTGTTAGGTGTCTGAGACGCACCTTCCTCCAAACGATGAGCATAAAGACGCCGCTTCATATGCAACTTGCTTGTTAGAGTTTTCGACATACATATTTGTTCTAGCCTCTTCCATAATGCAATGCGATCTTCTCTTTCATCACATCCTGCAAAATTTCATTGGACAAATGCGGATGCAATTGTGTTAATGCCTTTCGATCCTTACGCTTCTTCTCTTCATCCGTTAATGTCGAAGGCATCTTATCTATCCCTAGTAGGGCATCCTCCGATCCATCTGCAGCAAGAACCGCTTGCATCTTAATCGCCACAACGCAAATCTGTGTTGCGATCCAACAACGAATTTCATATTTCAAAGACGCCATTACCGTGATCGAGATGAACAACCCTAAGCTCTGATACCAATTGTGAAAAAAATAAAATAAAATAAAAATAAAGAACACAAAATTTTACGTGGAAACCCTTTCGGAAAAAACCACGGGAGGAGAAGAAAAATTCACTATGTCGAAAATTTGAATCAATACAAAAGGAATAGACTATGTCTATTTATAGGCTTGTAAAGTCATATTCTAGTAGGATTGAAACACCTTATCCTAGTAAATATAAAATAGATGGAGTTTAATAAGGTTTAAAAAACCTTATTCTAAAATAAAATAAAAGAAGTCTAGTTCTATATGGATTTTACTTTTATTTTATTTTCCATCGTATTTTATTTAAATAAGAATTAGGGTCACTTAATTCTAACAATTTTTAATATAAAATATTTTTATTCACCCATATCATGGATGTGATAAAAATCTTGTTTCTATTATTGAAAAAATCTCTCACGGTATCACAAATAAAGAATCACATAAAATTTGGGTAAAATTATCATAAAAACTCTTGTAGTATGATTCAGATTGCATTTTGCCCCCTTTATTAAAAAAATGGTTAAATTAGTCATTATATGTTAGATCAAAGAATAAATTGGTCCTCCTATTAAAAAAATTATCTATTTCTACTGTTAAAAATTGGTTTTTGTATGTTAGCATGATATACATGTGGCATGCTATGTGTCACTATCTGGTTATTTTGTCAGGCACATCAATTTTTAACAGAATGACTAATTTGCTCTTTGATCTAATGTACATGGACTAATTTTTTTAGTAAAGGGGACAAAATGCAATATGACTCCTAGTGCAAGAGCTTCTATGGTACTTTTACCATAAAAATTAAGGATAATGGCATCATTGGCCCCTTTAAATTGGGGTTTGTTCTATGTGGCCCCTAAACTTTCAAAATGTCCAATTAAGTCCCAATACTTTATTTTTATTTACTAAAGTGGTCCCTGACACCAACATGTTAACTTTTTTGTTGGCATGGCAATTTGACCAATTGGGTAAAGACACATGTCTCTTTGTTGACTACTAACTTGGTTGACTAAGGGCTTATGAGCAAATTGTCCATTTTATTAATTTCTTTTTCCAAAATTAATTTTTTTTAAAAACATAAACTTTATTTTCATTTTTGATGGTACCTTCTTCAGTTTATTCAATCTTCATTCATTGCAAAATATGTTGGTGGGTCTTTGAATCAATGTTTTACTTTAGGTGTATACTAAATGTTTAGAAGAAATCTTTTAGGTTTGGTTTTCTTTCCTCAAAATAATTTTTTGGGTATTAGATTTTTGCTTTGAAGTTTCTTTCATAATAAAATATTTGAAGCGTTTTTAGAGAGAAAATTAAAAGAAATGGATGATAAGGGAAGAGGGCAAACTTTGAGGAACAAAGATAGTGAATGGAATTTATATAGGGTAGCTTTAAAAATAATTCTTTTTTTTTTTGAAAAAAAAAAAAATAGCTTTGTTGATGTCTTGGGAAGGGACAATACTTACCAAATACTTTGAGTTGGGTTACATGAAATGGACACCTTCAATTTCTTCACTCTTCAGTTGTAGGTTGGGATAAATCTAGAAAAGTTCATGGACTCATCACTTAAACTCAGTATGTGAGGATTAGGTTTTCACTCAATATGGTTTCTGTAACACCCCTAACCCATATCCGTCGCCGGAATAGGGTTACGAAGCATTATCAGATAATACACATCATTCATATAGATTTATGCAATCATAATAAAAAAATCCATTCATCTCAATCACACTGTCTCTTATAGTCCTACGAGACCTTGAAACATGCTTAGAAGTGGTTCGGGACTAAACCGATAACATTTGCAAATTTTGGGAAACTTAGAAAATTTTCTTACATTCAAGGGTCACACGCCCGTGTGCCTCACACGGTCACTAGACACGCTCGTGTCACAAACCGTGTGAAAACAGGGCATACATACTGACTTGCACCACACGGCCGAAGACATGCCCGTGTGCCAGGCCGTGTGAAGTCTAAGGGGGGTTACTGACTTGGCCACACGCCTGTGTGTCTAACCCGTGTACCACACACGGCAAGTAGACACGCCCGTGTGTCTAGGCCGTGTTAAAACTGTAGGGTATACTGACTTAAATTCGAAGGGCTACCCAAGGGGACACACGGCCGTGTAACATGACCATGTGTCGAACACGGCTGAGACACACACCCGTGTCTCTACCTGTGTGGACAAAAATAGGCTATTTGCAAAGCCAATTTGCCACCCTTTTCTCATGCACACCTAGCAACCAAAATGGTACCATTTCATGACATTTATAGGTAGCTAAAACATGCAAATTCATATACATAACATGCCATCTAACCACAACCATTTCAATTAATTCAAAAACATACCGAATCAATATGCCACAATCATCAATCTCACATAACTACTAAATGCATTTATTCATCAAATTATCATCTATATCATAACACAAATTGTACCATATCATCATCTCAAAATCAAACCACAATATGCCAATCTCCCAAGCATTAGTACATTAACTAATAACTAACCAAATGAACAATAATTTAGCTATATTAACAACTATGGCAAACATACCAAAATAAACCAACATATAAAACAATATATACATCACATATATCACTTATCAAATACAATTCAAGCCAACTTAAATGGCCAAACATACCAACATTTACAAGCCAAATCTCATGGCTAATATCATAACTCAAACCATACCAAGATCACACTAGCCTATACATGCCATATACCCTATATACAAAGCTCCCAAAAGTATCAACGAGATGATCGATAGTGTGATGACGTTTCCCGATGATCCCCGAGTCCAATCTAGCTTCGATAATTTATAAACAAGGAAAGAACACACAAAATAAGCTTTAAAAGCTTAGTAAGCCATACACAAATAAATCATCTCATAAATTTATATCATTTCCATCAATTAAGCAAGATACGAATAAGCACATCTAAATACACATTCAAGATCACAAACCTTTCTCATTGTACACATATTCAATATCATAATTAAATTCATCAAATACTTCCCTTTTCAATACTCGTATGAATCTCGTACGTACCTGAGTCACTTAACTCATTCACACTTTCTTTCTCGACTTGAATTTGCCCGTTGAACCATTCGGAATCGATAAGGATACTCAGAAATCACATAAGCTCGTACAATGTCCTAGATATGGTCTTACATGTTATCACATATCGATGCCATTGTCCCAGACAGGGTCTTACACAAAATTGATTAACGATACCAATGTCCCAGACATGGTCTTACACGTAATCACATCTCGGTAACCTAATGTCATGACATTCGTATCCTATACTATTCTTAAGGTTCGTACGATATCGTAACTCTGTCGATTCTTTCTCGTAAGTACTCGTTCAACATTCATAGAAATTCAATGATAATTAAACATGTATAATTCAATTTAAATATGTTTATTTTCATATGAACTTACCTCGGTCGTAGAAACAACGAAATTAGCCGATTAATTGAGTACTTTGCTCTTACCTCGATCTAAGTCTGATTTCCTCTTCTCTTGATCTCTATAATATCAAATTCAACTTTTTTATACAACCACACATTCAATTTAATCCAAAAAACCTATTTGGGCATTTTTACACTTTAGCCCCTAAAGTTCCGCATTTATTCAATTTAGTCCTCTATACACAAAAACACAATTTGCACAATTTCTTTCTAATTTCATGCTAGTCGAATCTTCCTAGTGCACATATCAACCCATATTTATCATTAATTCACACATTTAACCACACATTTTCACATTTTCACAAATAAATCCCTATTTGACATTTTTGTCAAAAGTCACTTAACAAAACTTGATAATCTATCAGCAACTATCCATTTTCCATCATCAACCATCACAAAGATCATAGATTCAACAATGGAACTTCACAAAATCATCAACGAATTCAAAAATTAAAGCACGGGATAGTTAGAACACGAAGCAACAATTACAAAAACATAGAAATCATCAAAAAAAGAGTCAACTTCATACCTTAATCAAGCAATGTAAGTGCCGAAAATTCAAGCCCTAAATATTCTTCTTCTTCTTTGATATTTCGGTTGTGAAATAATAAAGATGACAATTATTATTAATTTTGCTTTGTTTTATTATACATAATTCATAATTTACTTAATTAACCTTAGCTTATAAACATTTAAAAGATCAAATATAAGGCCAATTATGTCCATCTCCACTATGAATGGAATAATTACATCATAAGGACCTTTGGTTTAATAAACCACAGCAAACAGACACTCTTAACTTATAACATGCTATTTTTGCATTTTACGCGATTTAGTCCTTTCGTCAAATTAAGCACTGAAACACTAAAATTATTTCACGAAATTTTCACACATACAAATTCACATGCTATAAACATAAAAAATAATATTAAAATAATTTTACGACCTCAGATTTATAGTTTTGAAACCACTATTCTGATTTGGCTAAAATCGGGCTGTTACAGTTTCTTTTCAAATCTGGGAAAGTCCATTGATGCTTGGCTAGTTGCAGTAGTTGTCTGAAGAAGTGGAAGACCAACTGTGAGAAGGTGGATGGAAAGATGAAGCTAGCTTCAACATGGTGGCGCGTCATTTGTAGCGAAAAGGAGTTGGAAATTTGAATGGGGGAAGAAAGTGGCGATGCTCGATGTTTTCCTTTTTTCATAGATTCAAATAAAAATTACTTTTATCTATTTTTAATACTTTTAACCTTTAAAAAATAAAGAAAGAAAAAAGGATTAATTTTGAAGTATAGGCTTAGATTATGTTAGGACTATAATAGAATGTGGTGAAAAGTGTTGGATTTCATGGTAATGTTATATGATAATATGAAATGGTATGCAAATGATTTGAATATGAAATGATTTTGTTATGTAATAACTTAATTATAATTGTTCATCTTATCTTCAAAGCATGATAGCATCACTGAGTCAAATTGCTCAACTTACAATTTTGTTTATTTCCATGCACAAGTAACATTAGATCTTGAAGACTCCAGAAGTACGACAACATCTAGGATTCATTTATCAGCTTAGTAAAGCTTGTATAGCTTTTGATATATTTTATAGCAAGTTGGACATACCTAGTGTCATAGCTTAGTTTTTTAACTTATTTTGATGTTTTGGTATGTATCATGTTAAAGACATAATTTGAATATAATCATACATGTATGGTGGTATGTATCATTTAGTCATATTTATGCCATGTTTAAGGTATGACTTGCATGTCAAGTAAGTTGTTTTGATCTATAGAATTGGTAATGAAGTAAACATGTTTGTGATCTTGTGTTTAAAGGTTTTTAAATATGCTTGAAATTGTGTTTAAAACTTGTTCAGATGATTTGGTAACGTTTTGGACTAAACTAGGTAAGTTTTGTGGTCATTTTCGGGTCTTGACAAACTTCTATTGATACAAGTGGTTAGAAACCGAAATGACTACAAAATCATCAATTTTCAACTCAACCATCAAAATTACATCCTAACAAGTCTAAAATGCAATTAGCTACAAATTAAAACCTTAAACTACATGCAAAAACACTTAGATTCAATGTTTAATTATTTAAATATTTACAAATTTTGGTTAATTTGCCATAGGCGGTGAGTTAAAAATTCAACTTTGGGCGGTTAGTTACACCACCAAAATGATGTTTCATCAGTGCCCTTGACATTTAAACACGTCTCTTGTTCAGCACGCAACCAAGGCCTCTCAAGAACCGCAACGTTTTTCTTATCCTCGTTCGCTTCATGATTCTCTTGTGTGGCACACAGATACTTGAAAAATTACACCATTCCTTGAAAGTTGGAAACCTATTAGCATGATAAGTTCTTGTCTCAATCACTTGGCACTTATACTCTTATGATGTCAACACCTTCTTAGACTTAGATTCGAGCTTGACACATTTGAAAACTTTTGTTTCTCCCTCGATGTCCATAGTCAATTCACCCCGTCCTACGTTTATGGTAGCTTTAGATGTGGCCAAGAAAGGTCTCACTAAGAGTATAAGAATTTCAAGATCTTCCTTAAAGTCAAGCATGATAAATTCAATGGAAAAATAAATTATCTAACCCTTACTAACACATCTTCAAGGACTCTCTTGGGATGTACCAAAGATCAGTCAGCTAATTGAAAAGTGACTTCCGTTTACTTAAGCTCTCCCAAACCTAACCTCCTATAAATTGATAATTAGATGTGGTTAACTTGGCACCTAGATCACATAGGGCCTTCCTAAAACTCACTCCACCTAATTCAATGGGAATGGTAAAGCTACCAAGATCTTTTAGTCTAGGAGTAAATCTTTTAGACACAATCGCGTTACATTTCTTATTAAGTGCAATTTTCTCTCCTATCCCTTTTTTCCTCCTTCGAGACATGACATCCTTAAGGAATTTGGCATATTTGGGCATTTTCTCAATAAGTTCTAACAATGGGATGTTCACATTTAAGGCTTTAAACATTTTGAGGAAGTCTCCAAACTCCACCTTATCCCGCTTCTTTTTCTCTACTAAATAACTCAGAAAGGGTATGGGTTTTGGGCTTGGTGGTGGTGGTGGAATGATTCTATCCTCAGGTTCAACGTGTGTAGGTTTACTCTCAGGTACTTTCTTCTCTACTACCCCATCTCTAACACTAGGAGTGTGGGTACTCTCGTCTTTCGCACTCACTTCTTTCTCCCTACAATTTGGTCAGATAGGTTCCTTAACCATAGCTCCTAATCTAAGGGCAATCGCCTTGGCATGATCCTTTCCTTCTCTCTTTAGATTAGGTTCGGTATTACTGGGTATGCTAGAGGCTAAATTGTTTTGAAACAATTTCAAAACTTGGTCTAATTGACCACAAATTTGGTGCACATCGGCTTGCACTACATGTAAACCTTCCTTTACTTTTCTCACCCCAATCGAAAATTGAGGATCACTACTATATGCTAGTTTTCTCTCTTGATTTAGGGGTGCCCTAAAAGGTGACGAAGATTGATATGGTGCATTCAATTTTAGAGGAATAAGGTTTTGGTTCCCTTGATTTGAAGGTCCCGCTTGATTCCCTCCTCATCTAAGGTTAGGATGATCTCACCATCTCGTGTTATAGGTGTTGGAGTAAGGATTATATCTTCTATTCCCTACATAATTAACCTCCATATGGTTGCCCTCATCATCATGTCCTACATTAAAATAGGTTAGGTTAGGCTGGTTTTGGACTTGCGCCTTGGTTGTATTCATCTCCAATTAATTTAATCTTTTGAGGACTTGTTGATACTTGTTCTTGCTACCAACAGCGTTCATAGTCAATTGTTTGGCTCGCTATGTGAGCCACTCAGCCAACCACATGTAAGAGTTTATCACCATGTCCTCGATAAGTTGACAGGCCTCAGCGTAGGTCTTTGACATGAATGCTCTCGCGGATGCTCCATCAAGACTAAAGCATAAATTTCCATCAAGCCCATTGTAGAAGACTTGAAGTTACAATCAATCTTGTAAAACATGGTATGGACACTTGCGCAACATCAACTTAAAGCGCTCCCATGCCTTATATAATGACTCTCCTTCCAATTGCTAAAAATTCGTAATATCCATATGAAGTTTCATAGTCTTGTACGAGGGAAAATGCTTTGCCAAAAATTTATTCGCTAGCTCGTCCCAAGTGTTGATGGAATCCACCGGCTACGAATCTAACCACATAAAAGCATTGCCAGTAAGATAGAAAGGGAAAAACCGAATATAAATAACATCATCGGATACCCCATTATATTTGAAAATATCACAAATGGTTAAAACTGCTTAAGATTTTGATTTGGATCCTTATTCATTGACCCTCAAATTTGAAGGTTTGATAGTATCATTTGGATCATGGCCGGTTTGATTTCAAAGTGGTTAGCATCAATTGCCGAGCGATTAATCTTACCTTGAACAACATCTAAATTGGACATCGTGTAGTTATGCAAAGTTTGTTTCTCCATGGGTATGTGTGGTGGTTGTCGAATTTCTCATTGCGGATGTTCGGTAAGCTACTCTCTTAGTAGAGGTGGTGTGTCTCTAGGATGTTGCGCCCTCATTCCAGATCCAACTCAAATGGTAAGAGAGTGAAGAAAATTAATTAAAAATTGCAATAAAATAAAAACTAACAGAAAATAAGGTTGTATCTATAAATCTTATTTTGGCTACTTATCTCTACCTAAAAGTGTACACTAAAAATTACTCAATTTTATACCATCTTCCCCGAAAATGGTGCCAAAGACTTGACCAACTGCACTCTAAAACAACAAATTTATGTAACAATTTTGAAAGTCAGGTTTTACTACAAGCATATAGTGTCAGTTGTAATATTTAAAGTTTCGATGGAACACGAAGTGTTTTAAGAGGTCAAACCCAAAGGAAGTGGCGATTAAGCAATAGATAGCATACACAATAGAGTTTAAGCGGCTACTAATACGATTTTATAATACAGTAATTCATAACAAGATAAGTTTGATTTATCTTCTGATCTCAATTTCACCGACTCAATAGCTAGCATATCTTCGAACAAGGGTTATAAATCGCGTAAATTACCAAGTGGCTCTATTTTATCTTTTGATCTCAATTTCATTGACTTAGAAGAATTAGGTCAATTTTATCTTCCAATCTCATCGGTTAATCCGGAACTAATGAACAGGCACACAACAAGATTATCTTCCGGTCTCACTTTATCTTGATATTCCCTTAGGGGTGTCACTACCTAAATTATAACACTCCTAACCCGTATACGTCGCCAGAATAGGGTTACGGGAATGCTACAACAAGTTAACAGAAATAAATAGGTAAAATCATGATCATTACAATATAAATTTTCAAATACCATAAAGTAATTTAATTACAATATTAACTTACATTTACAAGGCTTAAATCGAGCTTTAGGGACTAAATAATTAATCTTAAAACCCTTAGGGACTAATTTGAAACAAATCAAGAAATTTTAAGAAAATATGAAAATTTTCAAAAATAGGGGACACACGGCCGTATGGAACGCCCCAGACCATGTGACTATCGAAGTTGGGACACATGGCCGTGTCCCAGCCCCGTGCCTTAAATCGTGTAACTCACTAACTTAGCTTACAGGGCCGTGTCGTAGGCCGTGTGTCAAGCCGTGTAACTCTCTGACTTGATACACACGGCCATGTCGTAGACCGTGTATGGCTATGTGGCAGCCCGTGTCCCAGGGTGTGTGCACCTAAATGAACCTTAAACATCAAGTTACCATTTCAAGATTTTGTGGACACTAAGCAATCCATTTACCAACCATTAGACCTATTCAAAATGCCATTAAACATGCTCAAATCATGCTAATTCAACCATTTTAATTGCCTAACCAATGTACCCTCAATGGTACCACAAGTATACACACTTATACAACAATATAAATCATCAACCAAAAACATACCAATTCACACCACTTAAACTTCTAACCAATATGCCTATCATAAGCACCTCAATTCACAACAATTCAATATAACCTATTAGTCATACATATGCTAAAAGTTCGTACCCAAGACATCTTCCATCATTCATAACTCATAATAAGATATCAACTAAACATTTACCAAATGAGCATCAAAATCATTGTAATGATGCTTATGTTTTCAACTTGCATTTAGGCACACTTTGTATATTTACATACCAAAACAAAAGTAATGACATAACAAGCCTACTACATGTCATATAATCCAAAATAAACGTTCAAAAACTATCAAAATCGGATGGATAATGTGACTTGAGTGCTGATCCGATCGTCTAACCTTCAAAAGTATCTACAAGAAATAGAAATTAACACAAGTAAGCTTATTGAAGCTTAGTAAGTTCGACGGACAGAAACAATAAATGTTACCAAAATAAATATAACAATCAAATAAAAAATGATTCAAAAACACATGTTTCCTGTCATCCACAATTGCAAACCGATGAATAGCATATTTCAATTCAAAGCTTAAATAATAATCTCCAGGTAAACATACATATCCACAACAGAGTTAATTGAAGATGTCAAGTACATGTCATGCCATTCAAAGTCATTAACAAGTTATAATATAATAATTTACGACCTGATGAATGACTTACAGAAACGAGTACACAAGTAGTCCAACCGAAACATGCCAAACACTCATGAGAGCTAATCCAATTGATAACACGCTAAACGCTCATAAGAGCTAATCCAATCGATAACAAGCCTCGGCACTAAGTGCCTAGCCCATAGGCTATATATCTGCCCCCATAACATGTCAGAACAGGATAGTATAACATAAGGGTTCGAAAAAAATGATGAACCCAAGTATACTCAAGAAAAATATATAAAGTACCACATCAATCTCCATTCTAATCCCCACATACCACGCCGTCATTCAGTTGTACTCTATCTTGCGTTCATCCAACCCAAGTATCGAAATTCGATAACATTTTCTCAAACAACTTAACATCATTAATAGAAAAAATTAATATCCACTATTTCATATCATATCATCATACAATTCAGATACATATTAAATTACAAACCGAACGAACTTACATGACTGATTTGCAGTAACGGTCCAGAATAGCTCAATCAATAATTAACATTATGCCAATTCATTAATTTCATTTTCGATCACACACATCAATATAATTCAAACATTATACAATTACGGCATATAATATATTTAAAAATGTTCTAAATTTAAACCGTACAAACTTACTAGACTAAATTATAGCAACGACAAAGTATAAGGGCTATTTGGTAATTTTCTCCTTTCTTCGATTTTCCACTCGCTCTTGATCTAAAATAATAATTCCATTTAATTCAATAAGTCTAATAGAAAAATTAATTCATTTTATGCAATTAAGTCCTTTTGACTTTTTTTACAAAATTACCCCCAACATTTTACTTTTATACAATTTAGTCTCTAAGCCCAAAACATGCAATTTAACCATTTTTATTTAAAACCCACCGTGACCGTTTATTCAAAGGTCTCCATATAGCCCCTGTTTGCAAATATTACACACCAAGTACAAGTAATTTTACCACTTTAACAATTTAGTCCTTAAACATTAAAATCGTCAAAAACTACTTTACAAAATAGTCCTAACTAACAACAAAACTCAATAGTCTTTCATAAAACTTCATGAATAACTCAAACTCATCAATGACATAATCCAAAACATTTGATAGTTTTACAAATTAGTCCTTGGGTTAGTTAGATTAAGCTAATACAAGCTCAAAACATAAAAATTACTAAAAACGGATGAGGTTTACTTACCTATTTGGCAAACCCTAGTTTACTGAAGCTTTCACCCCTTCAAAAAGGGCTATTCGGTTTTTTTTTTTATGAAGAAACAAGAAGAAAATGTTTCTTTTTAACTTTTGAATTGAAAATTCTTAGCTTATCTACAAAATTACCATGATGTCATTTGATTTTATTTAAAAATTCATGTAATTAATCACATAAATCATCCACTATAGCCATTAATGGTTTAATTACCATTCTAGTCCTTTAATTTCCTTTTTTAACTAATAAAACCATCTTTTTCAACCTTTACTTTTTAGTCCTTTTTAATTAATTAGGATCTAAATGTAATTTACCACAATCTAGATAATTCCACGTCGTTCCTATTATTAGGCCATTTAAGGAAGGTCCAACTACACAATTGGTCCTTCAATTATATTAAATTCTAATTAAATAACTTAATTACAATTTAACCTTAAACTAATTAGGACTTAATGAATAAATATCCCAAAGGTTAGTGGAATGATTTTCATCCACCACTACTTGGACTTTTGGCAATTGTATAATTGCCAAATTAATCCCTTTGCTATTTTAAAATCTACAATGGGTAACTTTTACCTCTTTTACAAATTAATCATTTTACCTTAATTTAACAATAAATCATCAAAATTACCCGACTAAACTTCAATTCACATATAATACTACTCTGCAAATATTTAATAAAAATATTTACGGCTTTAATTTACGGAAACGAGGTCCTAATACTTTGTTTTTAATAAGCACTTGACTTTTAAATGAAACCACTTATACTAACTTTTAATTCAATTAGTTAAATTCATCAAATCAAAATTCAATATAAAAATTATTATTAACTCATATAATTTAAATACTAATTAAATAAACTTACTTGTTGGATTTGCGGTCCCGAAACCACTGTTTCTGACACCACTGAAAAATGAGTTGTTACATAAATTCTTAGTTCTATTCGATTTAGTCCAATTTATTATGATTTAGGCCTTTGTCCAAAAGTTTTAGTTTACCCAAATCTCCTTCAAGGTTTAGCTACTCATGCTCAAAGTGAAGAAAATAAACATGAAAATGTAAAACAAGGCAACCATGAAAGTAAAGCTTAAGAAAAATGTAAAAATTGAGATTTTTATGCAAGAAAAATTAAATAGAATGAAACCAAAAGCATTTAACAGGAAAATTTAAAGCAAGAAGCATAAAAGGAACAAGCTATAATATATTAAAAGTAAAATAAACTAAAATACATTAAACCAAAGCATAAAAGGTCTTGAAAATAAGGTACAGGGACTAGAAATGCAAATAAACCTTAGCTACAGTAATAACCAACTTAACTAACACTAAGAATAACAAGAGCAAGAAGTAAATGCAGAAAAATAAACTCTAATCTAAGGTAGAAAAAAAATAAAAACTCTAGAAAAGTGCAAAGAAAAACTAAAGAAAACCTAGAGAAAACTAAACCTAAAACTAAGCTAATGTGTGTCTCTTTCCTACTCAACAATTTTTGGCTATTTTGAAGTGTATTCTGATGACTTTTTGTTGCCAAAAATGCCCCTACATGAGCCTTTTGTGATTGGTGGACTGGATAGATAAAGACTACTCTTTTTTTCCAAGCTTGTCTCTATAACGAAGGTGATATCGCGATACCCAGAAGAGGATATTACGATATCTCAGGCAATGTTAAGCATTGGGGTCTTCCTTGGAAGGTGGATATCGTGATACCTATAGAGGATATCGTGATACCACTGAAGCTAGTATTCACTCTCCTATACTGTTAGAGGTATTACGATTCTAAGGTGTGGATATCGGGATACTCTTTGCCTTGGTACCATTCTCGTTTGTTTTCAACCTCCAATATGTCCCTACATCACTCAAACACACGTTAGGCCTCTCAATAGGCCAATTTGGGTCACAAAATAGACAAAAAAGAGACATTTTCACTTACGAAAAACTACACTAAAGACGCTATTTTATTCGATAAAAAACTCTTTAAGTGCATCAGAAAAGCCTAATTTACCACATCAATTTGTGGCAGATCAAAACATTTCTCATGTTCTCTCCTTCTTTCGTTATTTTAGGACAATCTTCTAAATAGAGATGAAATCTCGATACGGAAGGTTGATTTCCCTTCTTCGAATCTATCATTGCATAACGCTCCAATATCTTGTCTATGATGAAGCTTGAGACAGTGCTATCACTTTGTTCTTTTGATCTCTTAGGATTTGAATACCTAGAACAAAATTAGCTTCTCCAAAGTTTTTCATGCTAAACTATTATTGGGTTAACCATAGTTTAACCGATGACAATGTCCCTACATCATTTCCAATTTGTAGAATGTCATCGACATATAGAACGAGAAAGACCACATTTCCATCCCTTAAACATTTGTAAACACAAGCTTCATCTACGTTTTGTACAAATCCAAAATTCTTGATCACTAAGAAATTTGTAAATTTTATGCTCGCTTCCTTTAGCTATATATTTGGCAGGTTGCATTATGTAGATGCTCTCTTTAAGATAGTCATTCAAAATTTTTGTCTTAACATCCATTTGTCAAACCTTATAATCTAGAGCTGTTGCAATTGATAGTAATATGTAGATTGACTTGAACATGGCAACCGAAGATAAGGTTTCTTTGTAACTGATACCTTCTTTTTAAGTATAGCCTTTTGCTACAAGTCAGGCCTTATAAGTTTCCATTTTTCCATCCACATTTCTTTTCCTCTTGTAGAGTCACTTACACCCTTTGAGTTTTATCCCTTCCAGTAAGTCTACAATGTAACATCCCTAACCCGATTCTGTAGCCAAATTAGAGTTATAGAGTATTACTGTACAAAATAGAACATTCCATGTCAAAACAGAAAAAAGTTATACAAATTAAATATTATCATTAACTAAATATATTTTAAAAAATATATAGCAAAAGTACTTTTACGACCCTTAAATCGAGCTTACGTGGCAAAAAAATAGTTTAGGATCAATTTGGGATCAATTTGAAACAAAGCAATAATTTTTAGAAAAACTTGAAAATTATGGAAACAATGGTCACACAACCGTGTGTCTAGGCTATGTCACATAGCCTAGACCATGTGGACATTCGAAGTCAGGACACACGGTTATGTTTCAGCTTGTGTGTCCGTTTGAGTGAATAGTCGAAATAAGGCCACATGGCTGTGTCACAGGTCATGTTCCAAGCCATGTGTATATTTGAATTATAGACACACGACCATGTCACAGACTGTGTGCCAACCTGTGTGTGCATTCGATGTTCAGTCACACGGTCGAGTCGCAGGCCGTGTGCTAGACCATGTTACATATTGACTTGAGACACATGGCCATGTCGCAAGTCGTGTCTTTGACCGTATAGATCTTACACTTAAAACAATATATGACACATGGCCGTGTGTGGCACACAGTCGTGTGTAGCATAGATAGCCTCTAAAATAAGCCATTTTGAAGCCAATTTTTTATGTACCAAGTCATACCTTAACCATATGTTTATAAGGTTTCAAAACACATTCAAATACACAAAAAGCATCCCAAAACAAACAACCTATGTGCCTAACCAATGTGTCCTCATTGACACCTCAATTCACTAAACAAATTCATCCACAAAACTTTCACAACAATTTGCATTTAAGCTTATCAATTCTCACAAAAGTATACATACCATCATTATCAATTCAATTTAACCATTCACAACCAACAAACCATTTCTCAACTACTTTCTAGAATTTATACCAAGTAGCCAAACCATGGTTATAAGCACACTTCTTACTAAAGCCAAAACATATTCACATGTACAAAATTTTATCCAAAAGCAACATCACCCAAATTTAACAAGCTACATAGGTAACAAGTGATTAACATAACTACAATTCACTATTACATGCCATATAACCTAAAATGAACATTCAAAAATGACCAAAAGTTTTCCTGGATAGTGTGATTCTTTGAGCCGATCCGACCACCCGATCCTTCAAAAATGTTTCTACAATGACTAAAAAAAATATAACACAAGTAAGCCTATTTAAGCTTAGTAAGTTCAAAGGTTAAAAAAACACCAAACTTACCGAATTAACATATCTATTACAGAATACAAATAATAAGTCAAAATCCTATGAATCACAATCAAATTACAGGTGAGCTTTATGTTTAACTTCAATTGATACAATCCAATCAAGTACATTATACCATTGAAAACATGTCCAATGAACATTATCATAGATTCGGATATACGGTTAACTATCCAAAACACACTAAATCGCTCAAATGAGCTAACCATTCGGTAAAACACCTAGGCACCAAGTGCCAAGCCTGTAGGCTAACATCCCTCTGAAACACACCTCGGCACTAAGTGCCATGCTTGAAGGCCTCATCCGCCCTGGAACACTCTTGAATCACTATAATATAACATGATAGTTCGTAACAAATATTGAACTTTGGAATATTCAATAAAAAAAAAACTAAATCAGAACCATCATCTCCACACAAATTAAATCTCAAAAAGCGCGCGATATAACCTATTGGCATGCCAATATCCTATCCTACGTTCACCGGCTCAATTATTTATCGAATAATAACGCTTAATATAACTATTTTTTCAAATCAATTCATTTAAACACAATTCACCATTTTCAAGGCATTTAACAATGTCAATTCAAAAATAATAAAATATCTAAATTATACAAAAATTTAACCATACAAACTTACCAAGGTTAAATTACAGAAACTACAAAAGTTCAGGGACTAATCAACAACCTTTCCTTTTCCACGATTATTAAATTGCTCTTGATCTATAATATAATTTATTTCAAATATTAGCTTCAATTTCAAATTCTATTCAATTTCATACATATAATTCCTTAATTACAATTTTACACATTTGCCCAAAAGTTTTACATTTTTCTCAATTTGATCCCTAATACCAAATCAAGTTTATTTCACAAATAAAAACTTAAAATCCTTATGTCGAGTCTTTAATTATAAATTAACAGCCCTTAATTTTTAAAACTTACCAATAATACACTTCAAAACTTACCATATTTCTACTTAAGTCTTTAAACTTAAATATAAACAAAAATGGCTTCACAATCTAGTTCAAACCCACTATCAAGCTTCCAAATAATCTATTTACAATTCAAGAGCTTCAAGATCATTAATGATAAAAATTTTAAACTATCACAAATCCACAAAATAGTCCTTATACTAAATGGAGATCTTGACAATAATTATAAAGACGATCAAATTCATGAAAAAATAGTTCAAAATAACTAACATGCAATAGGAAATAGTGACCGAATCTCCCAGCTCTCAACAATGATTTTGGTTTTGAAAAATGGAGAAAGGGGAAGAAGACTAATTTCTTTTCTCTTTTGTTTTTACTATTATTAATATTAAACTAATATTATTTTATGTTATAACATTTAATAACAATATCATGGCCGACCACTCACTTAAAAAGTGGTTTAACTGCTAAATTAAACCTTCCTATTTCACTATAGTACACTATTAACTCCAAATCACTAATAATAAATAACTTTTATACTTTTTACAATTTAATCCTTTTTCTTTAATTAACTAACCAACCGATAAAATTTCTTAACCAAAATTTAATATAACATTAATGACTTTGTAAATATTAAATAATTAATATTTACGGACTAACATGTCAAAATTATGGTTCCAAAACCACTATTTTTGACACCATTAAAAATCGGGCTATTACATACAAGTTATTAAGTTGGAATACGTGGAGTCCATCTTAGCTTTCATAGCTCTTTCCTATAGCTTGGAATCAGCATTCTGTATTGCTTCATCATATGTGAGTTAGTCATCATATTCTTTTTCGGCATACTTAGTGTTAAAAACAATTCCACCAGATTGGAAGAACTCCGGCCTATAAGAGACCCTTCTACTGCAATAAAGCTCCATTTGTTGTTGATCGTTTGCAATTCTACTATTAGGTGTATATTTCCCAAAAGCTCCTCGAGTACCTCTTTACTCTAAGGTTTGAAGTCATTCTTTAACTTTCTTGAAGGAAAGTAGCATGGCTTGACATTATAATAGTTTACTCTTTCAGGTTATAAAACAAACCACCCTTTGTTCCCTTTGGATATCCTACAAACAAGCTCAATTCTGTCAGTGAGTCTAACTTTCTCACATCTTTGTCCTATGCATAGGTCGGGCATACTGCAATTTGTATGGAGTTTTCAATGTGTCCTTAGTTGGCACATTCAAAATGTAACAAGATTTTGTATTGTATAACCCTAAAAGAGATTGTCAACTTTGAATAAACTAACATCGAATGTACCATCTCTAACAATGGTCGATTCATTCTCTCTACCACACCATTCTATTATGGTGTGCCCAATGTAGTTAATTGGGATAGAATCTTATTTTCTATGAGGTACCCTAAGAACTCATCAGATAAATATTCCCCACCTCGATTAGACTGAAGTGCCTTTATGGGTAAATCTAGTTGTTTCTCCACTTCTACACAAAACTCTTTGAATTTATCAAAAGTTTTACACTTGCGGTACATCAGGTATACATACCCATATTTGGAATAGTCATCAATAAAGGTTACATAATACTTGTAACCACCTCTTGTACTAATGCTTATGGGGCCACATGTTGGATATGGTACCCTTAGTGTAGTATTTTCATCTAAGTACACTTGTAATTTTTTCAAACAGATTGGTTAATAAAATTATTCATGAATTACATTAACACTTTGTATATTTTCCTCACATGGTTTTTGCACACAAAGCAAAATGGACACAAATGTTACTCATTGGTTGTCTAATGTTTAACTAATACTAAGTGGTATTATGTTGTCAGATCATAGTACAAACGACAACTTGTATTAGTAGATGAGCCTAAATATGTTCTTCGTCTAATCGAAAATGAGAAAACTGATTGAAAGACTAACATGTCGTCTATCAAGTCCAATTGGGGAGATGCCTTGTCTTGGGCATCAGAGCTAATTACTAGCAAAGGGTAGAGACATAGATGTGACTGATTATACTGACAGTACACCGAACAAGACCCAAGTATAATAGATCATGAATATGTTTATGTATTTATTCATTTGTGACGTTCATAGTGTGGCATACCTAAATCATGAGTGGATGGTGGACTATGTATGCGTGACTCGTACACTTTAATGTAAGTAAAAGCCTAAGTTCAAATAGATACGGAGCTGAAAGCTGGTACGTTGGGTGTACGACTCCTTTAGTATGTAGTTTCATTCACAATAGTGGAATTCATAGCCCAAAACATGGGTAAATGATATCCTCACATTGGCATTACATGGTTGATGAAAAGTAAATGTGGCCACGGGTCATCTGTCTTTGTGATGGATGACTTGATCACCATTTGATAGTGATTGACTTTTTATGAAGGAAGATGTAATGGTTACTATGAGATAAAATAGGATCACATTGGGAGAATGAATATTATCCCAAAGAGATCAAGGATATCCTATGAGGGTAACATACTTATGACAAAGTCATTGAACGAGCACTGAGTAGTTGCTTTTATAATGATATGTCATTGGGTAGAGCTCAGTCACAATACTGTACTAGATTGATTTAGTGACTAAATGAGTTTAAAATTAATAGGTGAAAAGTCAAAAATTAATTATAAATCATTTGAGCCTCAACTTCTTATGTCCAATCGACTCGTCCGCTAAGTCGTTGAAACTAGAAATGAATTGTGTGTTTGAATAAAAATGAATAAAATAAATAGAAAAAGAGAGATGGGAAAATTCAGGAATGATTATGATTTTCTCCAAAATGGAGAAAACTAATCATTTGGAAATGAATGTGTCACACCTCAAAATGGGGTTTAAAAGTTTCAAGGGTAAAATGAGGATTTTAGCTTTAGCGAGCTTGGGAATTTCGTTAGGATGGTATTTAGAAATGTTTTTGTTTATGGCATTTTGAAAATTAAATCAATTTTTGAAAATGATGTCCAAAAGGTTTTCAACTTTAAAATAAGGATTTTTTTGAAATGGAGGTTAAAACTAGGAGTACTAAAAGGGCAAATAGCCCAAAACTTTAAAATCAACCTATTTCTTTCCCCCACCTATAATAAACTCACGATAACTATTTTTCCCTCATCCTTTTGTGTCACCCCTTGATTTTTAAGCATTAATCTTTCAATTTTATTTCCAAATTTCATCCTTTTGATTTCTTTCATTCTCATAACATTAAATGATCGTGATTTTCCGTGATAAGTTTTATAAATTTATAATTAATCGTTCTTGAAAGTAACTATTATCACGATGTAGGCAAGTGTACCTATCGAGCAGTAGTATAACTTTAGCAAGACAGGATTATCGAACCCAAAGGAACCAAAAGTACTAGTAATGACTGTCTTTTCATTATCTAGCGTAAGAATAATGAGGTTTGTTATAATTAACTAATTACTAAACTAAGAGATCACAGAAAATAGAATTGGGAAATTACTTTTGGAAAAACGATTGGTTTAAGACAATACCTAAGGAAAAATCCACCTAGACTTTCTTGTTATTTTGGCTCTGAATCGGATGATTTATTCATTTAACTTGTTCCGTAGAAATCCCTAAGTTATGTTATTATCCCTATTCAAGACTAATAATGTCTAACCCTAGATTGGATAATTGAAATTTCTTTCTAATTAACACACTAGGGTTGCATTAACTCGATCTATGGATCTCCTTATTAGGTTTTACCCTAGTCTGGCAAAATCTTGTTACCCTATCTCTAGGCGCGCTATCAACTCCGCTTAATTATGACAAAGCCACTCTTAGCCAGGGACTATTCATCCTCCAACTAAGAGCATTAACTTGAATCGATATCCTGAAATACCAAAACAAGAATTAAAAACACATAATTAAGAACAAGTCAAATATTTATCATACAATTCACAAAATATTAACAAGATTCGTCTTAGGTTCCATCCCCCTTAGGTATTTAGGGGATTTAGTTCATAAATAAATAGGAAAACATCTCAGAAGAATAAAGAATACAAAATATAAAGAAAACCCAAAACTCTTGAAGGGAAATTGAGGAGAAATCTTCAGTCTTGATGATGAATCCGGCTTCTGAGATGGATCAATCGGCTTTCTTGGAGTAATTCCTTGCTCCCTATTCTTTGCCTCCTCTTTTGTCCTCTTCTAGGGTGTTTTTATAGGCTTTAGAATGCCTAAAAGCCCTTAAACTTACCCTTTTCCGAATAGAACTTAACTAGGGCTTGGCAGGGACACGCCCGTGTGACATGCCCGTGTACAATTACTTCAAGCTGTGGTCGAGGCTGAGAGATCAACATGCCCGTGCTGAGGTTGTTTTAGGCCGTGGTCGAGCTTGTTAGAATGGCACGGGTGTTTGTTTTGCCCGTGTGAGGAAGTCCAGGCCGTGTTGTTTTCCCACGTCAGCCCATTTTCTCCGTTTTGGCCCGTTTCTTGTTCTTTTCGCTCTCCTATGCTCACCTAAGTATAAAACATGAAATTAAAGGATTAGGAGCACCAAATTCACCAAATCTAAGGAGAATTCATTCATAAATGTGTTAAGCATGGGATAAAAATATGTATAAATTACGGTTTATCATTAAACCTTCATAGAATTCCAAGAAAAAAAATAAAAAAAACCATAGGTTTCTCCATCGTTTAGCTTTCGTGTTTTTTATCAAACACTCAATTATTTTGTCAACTAAGGTAACGATTCAATCCTTAATTAGTTTTAAATGTTATCTGGTCTTTTAAACTGAATTTTTAGTCATTAAATTGCATGTTTTGAATAAAAGCCAAAAATTGGGTTGTTAATGGTGGATTTTGGGATTTTGGGTAAAAAAAGTGGTTTCAAAGTGTATTTCAATTAGTTTTGATGAGATTAGAAGGTTTCTAAACTTACTTTGAAGTTTTGTTAAATATTTCTTGGGTTTTAATCAATTTTTGTAGAAATTGTCATAAGCATGTCAAAAATTTCGATACCGTGAATTGAGTAGTTTTCATAGTTTAAAGGTTGAGAATTAGTTGTAGGTGAATAAATAGAAAAATAAAAGTGGTTTTAGGCAAAATGATTGAGTATAGATCGAGATATTTAGATATCAAGTTTATTATGTCGAATGTTTCGATTACTTGAGAAATTAGCTTAGGTTTATGTTTTTGTTTTCTTAAGCTGAATCTTTAGCTAATTTTTGAATTTTTTGTTGTGTGATTTGTTGTGTTAAAGCTTTGGATTCATTAAGACCATCTACGAGTTAAGGAAATGCTAGTTTGGGCTTTCGGTATTTTGATGAAAGCGTATTTGGTGAGTGTTGAGAATAGTTTCTTGTAGACACAATTCAATGTGTTAATTGGGAATTCAGAAGTGGCCTAGACTCCTACTTTAAATTTTGAGTGTAAGCTTTCTCATATTCATGAATTTATATGTGAAAATGTATTGTGAATTTGTGGATTATAATGTGACATTATGATATGTCTAATAAGCTTATGATGGATATTGTGAAAGAGTTAATTGTAGGCATGATATATACGCCATATGACAGCGAATATGTTGTGTTTATAATGTGATGATGTAGAGATAAAGTGCAGTGAGTGGTAAGTAAATGTGTGTGTTAATAACGAATATTTTGGCTTTGTGAACCTTGAGACTATTGGATATAATTGGCATGCAATAGAATTATGAGTACTCACATATATGTGTTATATGATTTCGACATTGAAACCCCGAGACATGTTGGAGAGATAAGGGAATATGAGCTAAGCTCTATTCAATGAGACATGTTTGGTGTGATGGAGAGTGTTAGCTATATATGCTTCACTTTTTGGAATATGTTAGACTTTATGAGTCTTTTGGTGTGTTGAAGATACATGTATCTAATGAGTGGTGATAGAGCCCACTTTTACGTTTCATAGCTCAAGTGTCAAATTATATATAAATATGTATATGGGATTGTGATATATGCTTAAATGTTATGTGATTATATGTGTAATGTGATATTTGCTTCAAAGTGAATGTGGTTACCATGTAAATGAACTAGTAAATAATGCACGAGTGAAGTATAACATGACACTAGAGTTGGAACTGTTGAGGTTGTGATATATGGTTGCTTCGTTAATACTTGATGAATTGTTTGCATGGTAGTTGTTTTAGGCATTCACTGAGCTTGTTAATCTTACCTACTCCTTTTAATCCATTACAAATTAGTAGCATTTTAGCGTGAGCGATGTGGTTCCAAGGGGTGATCCAAGCAAGTCTATTACGTTAATTTGTAGGTGTTTATTATCCATTTATGATTTGGGAAATAAAGGCAATGTGGTAGAACTATATCATAAATGCTGCCATGACGTTTTGGTTATTTTGATAACTTATTAATTCTTAGGATTTATGAATATTGTTCTTTTTATATCACTTTGTTACTCGAACATGTTTTCGATGATTGAACTATTATTGTAGTCCTGATGTTTATTTGATGAAGTATTAGTCACATGTTGAATGGTTTATGATTGGGATGAATTATTAGCCTTATTATGTTGTAATTTTGGTGTCTGGAGTAGAGGTATCGATATTCAGGTTTTAAAAATGATATCTCTGTGATATTTCATTGTGTAGGAAGTCAATATTGTAATTTGGTATCGATACCTTATCACGAGTATCGATGCTTGGGGTAAAATAATTGATACTTTAATAAATGTATTGGTATTTTCTGGGATTTGATTTTTAGACGAGAAACAGAATGCTATTTTGGTACCGATTTTCCAATTAGTATTTATACCTTTTAAAGGAAATATCGATACTTTTGTTTCAGCATTGATACCTACGTAGTTAGTTTCAAAATTTTGCTAAATGAACCCTATGCATGTTTAATTATTTTTGAAAGACTATTTGATGTATATTTAGTATGTACTAAGGATGATTAGAGTAAGTTTGACTTATAGCTCGTGTGTATGTTAAAATGGAAGATGTTTCTGTAGGAATGAGCTCATTCGTACCGTGTGTGATGTGAGACAATGGTGTGGCATCTAATATTTGGGCTTAGCAACTGGGTCAGGTATAGGGTGTTACAGAATGTAGGTTTCCAAAAATAGAAATGGAAATGAAAATGAAAATAGAAACTTGCAATACTATAAAGAATTACTTAAAAAAATTATAGAAGAATGAGTTTATGTTTTTTTTTTTTACTATTTAGAAGCCCGAAAATGAAAATAAATCATTCAGTAATGGTGAACATGTTGAGTTGAGACATATTGAATGATTTTTTTCGAAATTTTACCATGGATAAAATCGTTAAAATTTTACCGAGGGTAAAATTTTCATAATTTTACTGGGTTAAAATTAGAGTGAGAAAATTATTTAATATGTAGATATTACAGTTTATTTTAGGAAATAGAAAAATTGAATCGGGTTGTATCATATTACAGTGTACTGGTCAAAAAGGCCCAGAAAGTATTCATAATTGGACTCGATGTAAGAGAGGCCTAAAAACCCCTCGTGGACATTAAGTGGGAGGCAACCCTAGTACGAATATTAGGTCAAATCATCCACCCTAGTCCTAGTCTAAGTAGGATGTTGTTTTTCTACCTTCTCTTCCTATAAATAGATGGTACTGGTAGATTTATTTACACAACCTTGAGAGATTATTATTCTGTCAAAAAATAAAGAGAATTTATTCTCAACTGTTACATATATATTTTCCAGAATAATAATTCTACTGGTTTCTATTAAGAAGAGAGATCTTTTGTTTTCATCCTAAAGGGAGAGAAAACTTTTTCTAGTTAAGTGTTCCAATTCAATCGGTTTGAGCCCACACTCGAAGCAGTTCGTGGTATAAGAATAGCAGAGAAGATCGTTCGTTGAAAGGAAAAAAAATCAAGCATCTGCTTATCCAAAAACATAGGTACAAATTCAGTTAAGGTTTATTGCTATAAATATCACCAACCGGGTTGGTTTTCAAAATTTTAACTTTCCACTGTATAAGAAAACCTTTTTCAAATTGGGTTTTTTCAGCACCATATATTGCAATGTGCACAAGTTTTAGGGGGTTTTTCGGTCCTCATTCCTTTTGCATTAAAAGATCGCTTTGTCATCTGACCTTCCAAGCAAGATTCACATTATGGAAGATCAACTTCTTTAAGTGAACTTAAAATGTCGTCGTTCACAAGTCTAATGATTCTTTCTCGGTTAATATGACCAAGTCTCAAATGCCAAAGTTACGCCCCATTAGAGTGAGATGTTTTAAGTCTTTTATTTCATATTTCAGTCTTAAGTAGTGTGTACATCTTTGGTTTGATAAAATAAAGATTATTTGACATCAATCCGTTATAGATAAGATTGTGATTTCTAAATATTACAATTTCATTATTAAAAGTCATAGTCAAGTTGTCTTTATATAAACATGCAACAGAAATTAAGTTTCTTTTGAAACTTGGTACATAGAAAACATCTTTTAAAATAATCTTCCTAAAATTATCAAAATAAAAACGTACATATCCCACTATTTCTGCTACCACACTTGTCTCGTTCTTGGTCCGCAACGATAAGCTCTTATCTCTAAGATCTTTTGTCTCCTTGAACCCTTGTAGAGAAACACAAACATGATTAATGCTCCCGAATCAATGACCCAGTGGCCTACTGAGTCTTCCACTAAACGAGCTTTTATTATGAAGAGTTTCATACATTTACCTTTGGTAGCTAGGTACTATTTCCAATCTTTACAGTTTGCCTTGAAGTGCCTTTTCTTACTACAGAAGAATCATTTAGACTTAGATAAGTCTTTGGGCTTTTTGATTCTATTCCTTTCCACTTATGGTGGCTTAGAGACTTTAGCCTTACCTTTCTTAGCATGCTTTCCCTTCTCTTTGAGGAATAAGAGAGAGCTATATTCGCTTCTGCTCTTCGGACTAACTAATCGTCGTTCAACATTAACTCATAAGATTGTAACTCTTTTATAAGTTGTGTAAGCGTCTAGTTTTTGTTGCCAAGGTTATATGCGGCCCAAAAACTAGTAAAATCCTTTAACAATTTTTTGAACACCATATCAATTTGAGTGTTCTGGTCCAAATTTGCCTCATTGTTCGCAGCCTCAACAAAATAGACCATAAGAGTGATCATATGGTTTTTGATCGAAGTGTTGAGCTTTTGCTGGGCATTCATCAAGCTAGTTATGATAGACTATCAAGCCAAGGTAGCTTGGCCTCTAAACATGTCTTTTGGCTTATCTAGAATCGCTTTAGTGGTCTTACAGTTCTTTAATTGCTTATACAAAGTACTGGTTATGCTTGCCAGCATACAACAACGAGCTATCTCATCAGACTCTTCCCAGTGTTTTCTAGCCTCAACTTAAGTGGTCGAAGGGCACCTAGTATCAAGAACTATTTTAAGTTTCTCATAGCTTAGGATAATTTTTAGGTTCCTTTTTCATTCCTTATAGTTGTTTCCATTCAGTTTGTTTTTAGTGAGTATGTTTAATAAGGGAGTTGGTGTAATTTTCGAACTGAAAATAAAACATTCATATATTAATATCTTTGTATTAAGCAAATGTTTGTAAATGTTTGTAAATGTTTTGCAACATTACGATATGCATTATGATAATGCATATGTCTTACATTAAACCTTGAAAATATTTGTAGGTTGTTGCAACGTTAATTCCTACTCCCATTAAATCAAGCAACCTTGTTATCAACTAGTAAGAATATTGATTACCATCCAATTAGTACATTAACCTAATTCCTTAGGCATTCATACATACTAATAATCGTGTAACATTTTACCATAATTCTAACTTAGGCATAGCTCCCTGAGGAGTTACTTAACTAGATGATCTTGAGTGTATAAACATTAACTCAACACCTAACGCATCATGAAACACAAATGACTCATCTTGGGACAATCTGACCAAGTAGCATGCTGTGACTAGTTGTCCTTTTTTAAGACAAAATTTCATATTGTATTGCATGATAAGACCTACCATAGGGGTCGGTCCAACTATCATATGATCATAAGAAAATTTTACTTACTTTTAAGAGGTCTCCTCTATGAAATCCACATGAAAACATCCACCTTAAGGCAGGTCCATTTCATGTCATCACAAGAGACCATTGATGAAGGCTGTAGGGCTTCTTTTGGGACCTTCTCCATTTAATATTTTAAAAACATACAGGGTTTTTAATTTTTGTTTTCAATCATGTATGATCAATATATGCATGACAAGTACAGGTGACATTCTTTCCTAAACTATATGACATGCTTATCTCATGTGTGCATGACATGCTTTGACAATTTTATAATATTCATATTCAATTATTCACAATAGTCAATCAAACAATTCTGATTCTCCATAGTTTTTCCTTTAAGGGAAAAATCAAAGAAGCGAATGTGAATTGTGCACCAAGTTTGCTCCTAGGAAAGGGATGTGGGTCGTATTTAACCACTTAAAAACCAAACCTTTCTTTACGAGACTCAATCCTAGACATGCACCTTCTTATTACCACACTTCTCATAATAATCGAATAACCTAAAGAAGTGAATGGAATAATACAACACATGTTATTTTCCCATTACCACACTTCTTATCTTTAATATATCAACAGTGGATCATCTTATACATATATATCATAATTATATCATAAATAATTATTAAATAGATATATAAAGAGATGAGTAATAAAATAAAATTGTCAGACAAGGTTTCCATGGTTCTATTTCTAGAAAATAAATGAAAAACCAAAAAATTATATAGTTTTTTGCCACAAGGCATTCCTTATGTCTTCAACCGTCATCGCTCAATCTTCTCCTCGTCATGGACTCCTTTTTGGAAAAATTATATTTATATCCTATATGCGTTTCCAACTTACAATAATTCTAAAAATAAAAATAATCCTACGTGGAGATGATAGTCCACAGTCTTTTTCCTAATAACCACAACTTTGGCAAAAAATAATAATTATAAAACAAATATATATAATATTGCATTCATTCACAAACATTCCCCTAAACATGCGAATAATTATAAGAATGCCACATCTAATCAAATATTAATCAAACAAGATGAAGAGAGAGATTCGGTCTCGGTTTACACCATAAACATAGCACAACCTAGCACTCTGATACCAATTGTTAGAAAAAAATCTGATTTGAAAATGGAACTGACCCGGTTTATGATATTTATAGCAATAAGCTTATACCGAAATCGTACTTGTGTTTTTGGATAAACGGATCCTTGATGTTTTCTAGATTTCAAACAAATGATCTTCTTCGCTATTCTCGTACCACAAAATACTTCGAGTATGGATTCGAACCAATTGAATCGAAACACAGAACTAGAAAAATTTATCTTCTTTTGGGATGAAAACAAAAATTATCTCCTCTATAGAAAGCGATAGAATAGTTATTTTGGAAAAAATATATTTAATAGTTGAGAATTAATTCTCTCCCTTTTTTGGTAGAATAACAATCTCTCAAAAATTGTGTAAATAGCTCTACTGGTGCCATCTATTTATACGAGGAGAAAGTAAAACCCTTGTTGAGTTGTAATGGTTTATTTCAAATACAAAAACGACTTCCTACTTAGAGTAAGAGAAGGGTGGATATACACCCTAGTATTCCTACTAGGGTTGCCACCCCTTTTAAGTTACATGAGGAGTTTTGGGTCTCTCTCACATCGAGTCCAATTATGAGTACTTTCTGGGTCTTTTTGAATTTGTACTCTATAATGTGACCCAACCTGATTTAATTTTTCTATTTCTCAAAATAAAATTTAATATTTATATACAAAACAATTTCTCATCCCTATTTTATCCCTAACAAAATTTTGACAATTTTGTCCCTGGTAAAATTTCGAGAAAATATGTTCAATATTCCACGACTCAACATGTTCATTATGACCAAATGGTTAATTTTCATTTTCGGGCTTCAAAACAGTCCAAAAACATAAACTCATTCTTTCGATCATTTTTTAAGTAATTTATATAGGATTACAAATTTTCATTTTTATTTCCATTTCCATTTCTATTTTTGAAAAACTATACTAATTTTCAAATGATTCCATTTCTCCATTTCGGAGAAAACCATAATCATTCCTGAATGTTTCCCATTTCTCGTTTTCTATTCATCGTATTCATTTGTATTCAAAACACGTAATTCATTTTTGGTTTCAACGTGCTAGCGAAGGGACCGATTGGACTTATGTAGTTGATGCTTAAATGATTTATAATTTAGTTTCAGCTTTTCATCTATTAATTATAAACTTATTTAGTCACAAAGTTATTCCACTACAGTATCATGATTGAGCTCTACCCAATGACATACCATTACAAAAGTAACTACTCAGTACTCATCCAATGACCTTGTCATAAGTATGTAGGATATCATTGATCTCTTTGGGCTAATATCCATTCTCCCACTATGATCTTATTTTATCTCATGTAACCATTACATCTTCATAAAATGTCAATCACTATCAAATAGTGACCAAGTCATCCATTACAAAGATGGATGACTCATGGCCACGTTTACTTTTCATCAACCATGTAATGTCAATGAGAGGATATTATTTCCCATGTTTTTGGCTATGAATACCGCTGTTGTGAAGGACGCTACATACTACAAAAGTTGTACACCCAACGCACCAACTTTCGGTTCATTATCCATTTGAACTCAGGCTTTTACTTATAACAAAGTGTACGAGTCACGCCTACATAGCCCACCATCCACTCAAGATTTAGGTATGCCACACTATGAATGCCACAAGTGAATAAATCCATAAATGGATTTCAAATCTATTCTGCTTGGGTCTTGTCTTATGCACAGTTAGTATAGTCACTCACATCTATGTATCTATCTTCTAGGAGTCATCCCTCCGATGCCCAAGACTAAACATATTGGAATTGACAGACGACATATTAGCCTTTCAATCATTTTGCTCATTTTTTATTAGACTAAGGACATGTTTAGGTTTATTTACTAACACAAGTTGTCTTTCTGTACTACGATCTGACCATGTAATACCGCTTAATATTAGTTAATCATTTAGACAAACAATAAGCAATATTTGCTTCTATTTTGCTTTGCGTGCAAAAACCATGTGAGGACAATTATGCAAAGTATATTAATGTAATCAATAAATTTGTTTTATTAACTAATCTATTTAAAAAATATATGTGTATATTGATGAAAATACTACACTTAAGGCATTAGATCCAACAGAAACTACCCTTAGAAAACAAATAGAAGGTTGCATGCACAAGGATAACATTCAATAACATTCCAACCTTATCTATGATACTAACGAAACTCATCGAAACAAAAATTTGAAACACAAAACACCTGTTCTCCATTCCACCCAAGTCAACATGCTTCATCAAAGTTTAAGTTAAATGGAAGATGATATAAATTGAATAGCAAAGCCAACTAGTTTGATACCTAACTTTAATTGAATCCCCCCTAAAATCAAAATAGTTGTAGATGTTTTTAATGAAGCGCCTTAGTTACCCATGACACTACAACTTCATATTCTAGACACCAAATTCGAATGTATTTTGGAATTTGGTTGACTAACTTCTCAAATGCCCAAAATTACCTAGTCTGTTCCTATAGATTAACTCCAAAAAATCTAAGAAAGGTTACAAATAGATTCATAATCAGGATTTATATATAGTAGAAATAATTCACTATATTTAGCTTATGTACTATCAAAATAACTCTATTTTATGAATATTGCTTTCTTAGTGTGTGTGCATATATATACCAAATTAATTTAAAAATAATAATCTTCGGATAACTTATTTCACAAAAAATGAATTTTGAAGAATAATTTTTGTTTCAATGATTTAAGATCAGGTAGATGAATCCCACCTTAAGGTAAATCAAAATAGAATCCCTACATATAATTTTTGTTTGGATGATTTAGTGTAACACCCCATACCCGACCCGGTCGTCGGGTCTGAGCTATAGGATGCCACATTTGTTATTGGAGCAACTACGATAATTTATACACAAATTAGATCTTTATACATTTAGATATGAGTATTACATGTGTTTAATGTGACATATATTCATTTATGGGTCATATATGAGTTTATGAAAGCTCAATATTATTCCGGGTAAAAAAAGGACTAAACTGTAAAGTTTGCAAAACATCTCAAATGGGTGTCGCGACTTCCATGGCTTGGTGTCACAGCCTTGAAGACAGTGAGCAAGTTTCCCAACTTGAGGACCAAATTGTAAAATTTTCAAAATATTACAGAGTCAACGTCGCGACATCAAACAAAGGATGTCGAAACAAAGAGGATAGACGATGTGACATCCAAGGAGTGGAGTCCCGACATCATCGACAATGAACTACATTTTCATTTTCATACATTTCCAAACTTACATATGACAACAATGGTTGGCCTTAAATTCCTAATTGACCAGTCAACATATATAAAACATGCTTAATATGCAATTTCCAAACCATAAAATCCATTTTCATGCATAACCATTAAAAATTTTATTCATTCACTACATCATACTCAAAATTGACCATTTTCAACTTGAAACTAGATAATCTTAGGTACATGACAGTTGAAAAAATGAAAAGAGTTATACAAACTTAATTGAGTTGAAAGTTGTGATCTGGATGTTGACTTCACCTCTTGGGGCTTTGGGAATTACCTAAACCTGTGTAAGGGATAAACAAACCATACATTAAGCGATAAAATTTAATGATACTTTCATGGTTCAAGATAATGTAACATATACATTAGGAGCATGTCACAATAAAAATACACTCAATATCTAACCAATTCATGTTCTATAATGCCAATCAATCCATTATCGTATACAAACATGAGCATACTTATAACAATGACAAACCAATCCATTTAACATTGCATCATATTTTAATTCAATTCACTAACTAAGCTCCTATCATTAAGTCATTTAGCATTCATTATAAATCATAAATTCAATATCTATACATATATGCCATTGACATTAAGCCATCCAAATCCCATGATTAATCTATATCATTTACCTTTTAACTTACCATTAAAATCATTTTTTAGAGTTTATTGACTCATTCACATTCGTTTCGGTCCCTAAGGCTCATTTTCAATTGATTTGCATAATAGGGTACATGCATTCTCTATCTTAATTCACATATATACATAATGGATTCCATAGCATTATATGATCACATTTCGGTATCATTTATCAAGTTTGCAATTTATAACCCTTAATTAACCTAACTTAGACTCGAATAGATATATGGATCATCCAACCAACACACCAAATTAGCATTGAAGTGCATCATCGGATAAACTGAAGTAGGGAAAACTGACACAGATAGTGCATACTGGCACACGAAGTGCATCCTAGGGCACAAAGTGCATTCTAACACACGAAGTGCATCCTATCACACAAAATGCGTCCCAACACACGAAGTTGGTGTATAAGCGTATAAAATCGTACACAATCCAATCTTATGGCATGCCAACTATATCTGACACAGATCCGAACAACTAATAGGGTACTAATGTTCCATTCTCATTATATCATCTGATTCATTTATTATATCACATTCAATTTCATAATCTCAATTCTATTTATCATCAATATACATGTATTTACATCATATAACATATTTCCATTCATTTTTCTATGTCACATATCATATTTTAACTAATTCTTGTGATTTTATATTCTATTCAATTCAATCCAATTCTCGACATTCAATATCATTCAATACGAATCAATTCATACGAAAATATAAGATTATCTCAATAGTTGATCATGCAATCAACATGTATATGTATATATATGTAATGATCTCGAATCATAAAAGTAAAACCGAGATCTGGCGTCACCTATCAACAACTCTCACTTTTCATTTCCCTTTCGACAGCTCAGTGTCAACGTTAGCTACGTACGATAACACAACAAAATAATTATAATGGCCTAAATTCAAGGTTATCGGAATAGTGGTTTCGTAACCACAAATCCAATTTAAAGAGAAATTTATTTTAATATTTTTGCATGAATATTGATATGATAGGAAAATCGTATTAAAATATCGATAGAAAAATTTTACCGATTTAGTGGTTACTTAGAAAAAGAAATTATTAAAGAAATTGGGTAAAAACAAGGCATCGAGACCTCGATCTCATAAAACTGAGTCGAAAATATTTTTATAAATATTTATGAAATGTTAGTAATGTGGTATTAAAATTTCGTTAGGAAATTTTAATGTTTGGGTAGTCAATTAAATGAAAGGACTAAATTGGAAAAGGTGTAAAAGTGACTGGGATGATTACATAGCTTAAGCGTCTAATGAGAAAGGATTTAAAAGGCAAATAGACCCAAAATTTATTTGGGCTGGACAGCAAGGGCATGAAATCAGCAAGAAAATGGATGATTTAAGGGCAAAATTGGAATATTGCATAATAACTAAATAAAATTAGGACTAATATGGAAATATCTAGATCTCTTGTGATTTCTTTTCATTTTCATCAACTAAAACGCCATAAGAAGGGGTTCTTTAAGCTGGTATTTCATAATTTTTGCACCAAATCCAGAAAATTCAAATACGAAGCTAGATCGAGGAAAGGAAAAAGTTCGGGATTAGTAGATTTTTGTATATGAACAAGTATCGAGGTAAGTTTGTGTAACTTGAATTATATTCTTAAATGTTTGAAATGTATGTTTTTTATATGAAAATGATTTGAATGTTCATTGTATAAAATGATGAAACATTGATATATTTGATAAAAAGGGGAAGAAATCCTAGTTGAATGAAAGGAAAATTCGATGAATCTTTGAAAAGGAATTGACGATAAAAAGGGTCTAGCCCGGACGGGTGATCCTATCTTGATATGGTCCTCCCGAAGAATACGTGTAAAATGGATTTAGCCCAGAAGGGTAATCTGAATTAGGGTCTAAATTTAGCCTAGACTGGTAATTCAGAACCAAGCTCATTAGAGTAATTGTCGTTGCAGGGGATTTAGCCTGAACTGGTAATCTCGCTATAAGGATGAGGTTCGCGGGAGTGTACTCTCTGAAATGGAAATGTGCGCACATGAATATGAATTGTCGGACCTAGAATTGTACACTAAAAGTGTACCTCTAAAAATCCATCGAAATTCTGAGAAATTCAATGGGATAAATATGGGATTTAATAAGAACAATCATTAATCTTTGTATTAAACTCATATGATGTTATTTGATTAATGTTTTGGTTGAGTTTGTGTGTGATAGGTAAATGGTAAATTGAATGGATGAATGGATATTTATTGTATTGTATTGAAAATATTAGGTAAGTATAATTCTTGTTACATGGGCTTACTAAGCACAACGTGCTTACCCTATTTCATTTTTTCCTATTTTGTAGTACTAAGAGCTCGAAGGTCAGATTGGGTCGGAGACACATCACACTATCAACCTCAACATTTTTGTATATCAAGAAACTTTATTTTGGAAATCAATGGCATGTCTAAGTTAATAAAGTAAATGTTAATGTGAAATGAATGTAAAGTTAGCCATGGGTATGGCTAACAAATCCTGGTTTTGGTATGTGATGAGGTCATGTTATGGATATGCATGAATCTATCTTGAAAATATGTTGAATTGGATTGGTCTCGGTTTAAAATTGCAGGGAAGGTTAGATATCTATAAAATGGTTATATTAAGTTCATAAAAAAAATTAGGGTTTTGCAAAAAATTCCTTATGGTTTCGATTTAATTCTGATTTGGTCCCGATATATATTTTGGACTTCGGAGGCCCATCTAATGGACGTCATAATATATTTTGGTAAATGAATAGTATTTAACTCATAATAACTGAAAAATTAATTCGGTAAACTCCGGTAATGCCTCGTACCCTATTCTTGCGACAAATATGGGTAGGGGCGTTACATTTGTTGGTATCAGAGCCACGATTTAGCCAGTTCTTGGGCTGACGTAGCAAATACAGGATTAGCTATACATGCCATTTAAATTATTATTGATAATGTGATATCTCCTGACCATTTAAATGTGTTTTTTTTATACTAAATGCCTGCCGATCGAGCTCCATCCGAGGAAGCTGGGTGTCATGCTCTAGCCCCAGAAAGGGAACAAAGAGAAGTTGAAGCTACTAGTAGTAGAAGGTCCGAGACAGGGGACCAAAGTGAAGAGTCTAAAATGGCTTTCTTTCAAATGATGAATGAATGGTTTAACCAATATGTGAGAACTAACCCTGTAATGCAGCAAGCTCAAGCTCCCCCTTCTCCTCCTCCACCAGTTCTCGAGATTCCACAGGGTACAGGTACCGAATCTATCAGAAAAGGAAAAGCTTCGGTTGATAAAATCAAAAAATATGGGGCAGAAGAATTCAGAGCTGCAGTTGATGATGATTCCGAACGGGCTGAGTTTTGGTTAGAAAATACTACTCGGGTTTTGGAGGAATTATCATGCACACCAGAAGAACGTCTGAAATGTGCCGTCTCACTGCTAAAAGACACAACTTATCATTGGTGGAACACTAAAGCTTTGGTAGTTTTGAAAGAATAGATTACCTAGGAGTTCTTTCAGAACAAATTTAAAAAGAAATATATCAACCAGAGGTTTCTTGATCAGAAAAGAATTTTTTGAGCTGAAACAGGGCAATAGATCGGTGTCTGAGTATGAAAGAGAATTTGTTCGATTGAGTAAATATGCTCAGGAATGGGTAAAATCAGAAGCCAAAATGTGCAAGCGGTTTGAAGAGAGACTGAATGAAGATATCAAGTTACTAATTGGAATACTTGAAATCCGAGAGTTTGCTACACTGGCTGAGCGAGCTTATAAAGCAGAGGAATTGAGAAAAGAGAAGAAACAAGCTAAAAGAGAAGCTCGAGTTTTTAGCAAAAGACCGATGGGAAAATTTCAGTCGTCTTCTGTTACAAAGAAATTAAAGAAGTACTCTGATCGATCTACTTCTATGACGGGCTATTTTGGAAAGGAACGGGGCTTCCAACTGTAATAGTTCGGTTTAAACCCTAGTCAGAATAGTGGTTTTGGGACCATATATTCGAGTCATAAAAATATTTAAATATTATTTTCTGTGCTTATGATGTGTGAATTAGCATGTGTGAAAGTTTCATCCGATAATTCGATCGTTTGTGTGCTTAATTTCATAAAAGTACCTAATCTCGTAAAAGGTAAAAGTTTCTTGCTATTTTTTAAAGTGCCACATTGACATGGCTTTTTAAGTATGAAGTCCTTATGATGCAATTTGACCAATGAATTTATGAATGGACATATTTGGTCATGAGTTAGTGGATTTTAAATGAAAATAAAAAGGTTACTTAAGTAATTTGTTAAATTAGTGTTATATAATTAAACAAAAATGAATTTTGCTTCATTTTACTCATCTTTGCCGAAAAACACCAAAGAAAAGAAAAAAAAAAGAGTTTTAGGGTTCAACTACTTATTTTTAGATTTTTGGTGAATTTGAGTAAAATGGGCTAAATTGTGAAATTTGTAATTTGAGGGACTAAAATGTGAAATAAATGAAATGTGTGTACTTGTATGAGTACTAGGAGAATTCGACTAAGCTTGTGTAAAAACAAATTATGTGTACTTTGTGAATTTGTGAATTAGGGACTAAAGTGTCAAAATGTGAAAATGTAAGGGCTAGATTGTAAAATGCCCTAAATGAATGTTTATGGATTGATTTGAATTATTTGGTGAATAAAACGGAGTAAGTTCCTTGGCTTGGACAGGGCACTTAGTCCATGTCGCTATTCCTGGATCCCGGGGGGAATATGTTCGATGGAATAATTTCTTAGATGTATTACCGCATCCCCAAGGGTTAGGCCCATTTTTTTCAGGTCAGTGGAATCTTTATGCTCAAAACCCCGATTAATTTTGAATACATATAGATTAAGAAAAGAGGAATTCGGATTTAGACCGAAGGAAGTCGAAGGTTATAGAGTAGACAATCCGAGTTGACAATTCTGAGTACGAGGTAAGTTCGTACGTAAAACATGATGTTACAAGTATATATTGATGCTTTGATTATACATATATTGTATATATATTTGATTATGGTTGAATACGATGATAAATCAACTGTATTTAGCATTAAGTGTGCGATTCAAAATAGCTTCGGCTGTATGAGGCTCTAAGTGTGGGATACCAAAATAGCTTTGGTTAATTGAGATGACACTAAGTGTGTGGAATTGTTTTAGCTTCAGCTAATATTTAAGGCACTAAGTGTGCGGATGTTTAAAGCATGAATAATCTTTAGAAAATCTTAAAATATCCGAACGAGAGGTAAGAATGAAAATGAATAAATACGGGAAGGTTCATGTATGTACAATACCTATGTTGTAGATGATATTATGTATATGAAGTTTATTGAATTGGTATGAATCTATCATAAAATTGATAGATGAATTGATAACTAATAAATACTTACATATTGATGTTTTATATTTTATAATCTGTTGATGATATTGGGTACGAGCTTACTAAGCTTATGAAAGCTTACTTTGTGTGTGTTTGCATTATTTTATAGATATCGAAGCTACTGTGAGCTCGAGGATCATCGAGAACTGTCATCACACTATCGAAACTCATTTTGGTACCTTTTAAAATGTATATAGTAAAGTATGGCATGTATAGGCTAGAAGTACTTTGGTTAAGTTTTGTAATGTATATATTATGCCATGTGATATGGCTAGTTTATGTTTGAACTTATGGTTGGAATTGTTACATGGTATGTTTTGAATGACCAAATGAAATGGTCAATGTTGATGAATTTTGGTAAGTTTTGAGCATGAGATTGAATGATGTATTGAATCATATGTTTTGGTATGATTTTAGTTTAGGTTTTGGTATGATTTGGTTGATGAATTAAGAACAAGTCAAATATTTATCATACGATTCAGAAAATAATAACAAGATTCGTCTTAGGTTTCATCCCCCTCAGGTATTTAGGGGTTTTAGTTCATAACTAAATAGGAAAACATCTTAGAATAATACAGAATACAAAACATAAAGAAAATCCAAAACTCCTGAAGGGAAATTGAGGAGAGATCTTCAGTCTTGATGATGAATCCGGCTTCTGAGATGGATCGATCGGCTTCCTGGGAGTAATTCCTTACTCCCCACTCTCTGTCCCCCTTTTAGTCTTCCTCTAGGGTGCTTAAATAGGCTTTAGAATGCCTAAAAGCCCTCAAACTTGCCCTTTTTCGAATGAAACTTAGCTAGGGTTCGGCAGGGACACGCCCGTGTGACATGCCCCTGTGCGATTACTTCAGGCCGTGGTCGAGCCTGTTAGATTGGCATGGGCGTGTGTTTTGCCAGTGTGAGGAAGTTTAGGCTGTCTTGTTTTCCCCTGTCGACCCATTTTCTACGTTTTTGGCCCGTTTCTCGTTATTTTCGCTCTCCTATGCTCACCTAAGTATAAAACATGAAATTAAAGGATTAGGAGCATCAAATTCACCAAATCTAAGGAGAAACCATTCATAAATGTGTTAAGCGAGGGATAAAAATATGTATAAATTACGGTTTATCAAATAACCCCACACTTAAGTGTTTGCTTGTCCTCAAGCAAAATGATCTATTCATAATTAAGAATTTATTTTTCTCAACTTATAATTCCTATCAATAATATCTCAAACTAACTCATAAGTAATCATACATTGAGAATTTAGCTACAAGAACATGAAAGCTTCAAACATTACAAGTTGAGTATTTAATCATGAAAAACTTAGGCATCTCCCCTCATCTAAGCAGTTACCATCGATTCGAAATCTCACAAAGTTTAACATCCTCACTAAAGATTCACTCAAATCACTCGAAGTGTTTAAGGACAATGAAATCAGCACTCATCAGTCAATATGAAAAGTTATTACCATAGGCTTGCATGAAAATCAAATCTCCACGACTATAAATTGAGATGATACATCAATCAAAAGGTCTTTAGAGGGTTGTAACAAGGCTTGGTTAGGGGGTGTGGTCACAAGCTGAAAGAAAAGGTTAGAATCGTGATTGAGTTGAAAAATTACTTAACTAGAAAAAAAATTAATCATCACTTGCGTACAACAGAGCTTCTTCTTAAAGAATTTAAACACTTGAGCTTAAAGATAGAAGACTTCTACTACTAATATGTATAATAATATTTTTTTAAGAACAAGTCAAATACCATAAACTAACTATTAAGAACAAGACATAGCTAAGCAATTTATTCAAATCAAATATCGACAAAAATAGGGATCAAATTAATTTAAGGGATTTCAACAATAATGGGTTAAGGGTTAATATTAAGGGTAATACAATGAATGGCTTGTTAAGCTCAAAGGGGTTTACTAAGGGTTAATCGTAGAGGTAGGCTTTTCATGGCATGAGTGGGTTAATCCTAAGTGCCTCCATCATTTTGACATATCAAATCAGATAGTGTGGTCTTGACATGCATAATCAAGTAAGTTCTAGAATAACAATTCGATATTGACACACTCAAAGCAATAATAAAAGTGAGCATGAAAGAAATAATAGATGCTCTTAAAGGCTCAATAATCTCACAAAAATTATGGTTTTTTGATGTTTAAACTTGTGGAATTCAATTCAAGATAATACCTAAACTTGGGGAAACAACCTAAAATTTTAAATTCTTAAAAATCAACTTATCATGCTTAATTTTCTAATGTCTTAAAGTTTAAATAATCAATGCATGAATACCTATGTTTTAATTCAAGATATATCAATAAAAATCATAAATCAATCAAAATTCATCCTAAGCATGATACGGGAGATTTATAAGAGAACAAGACAACATTCAGGGATTTTTCTGATAATGAAATAAGTACCCCCCACACTTAAGATGTACATTGCCCTCAATGTACAAAGATAGATATATAGAAAAATATAAAATCATAAGATAGGGAGAGAATTGAAACTTCCTGAGTTGTAAATGAATGAACTCCCTAGTTTAGAGTTATGTAAGGTGGAGGAGGATACTCCGGTGGTGGTAGAGGTTGGGTTCTACAAATGCTGCACCAAAAGAATATTATATCTTGTGATTGAGCAGGACATGGCAGTCATGGAGAACCTTTTCCAATGGAGTTTGAAGTTCCTAAGTGATTGTGAGCTTTGGAGCTCTTTATAACTGTGAGGAAATCAGAAACTTTTTAGGGAATATTAGGAAGAATAATTACTCATAAAGAAATAGCCAAGATTAAAAATAATTAATAAAACCTAAATATAAGATAGTAACAAAAGGGAAATAATATTTAAATGTAAAAGACTTAAAATAAAAATAAAAATAAAAATAAAAATAAAAATAAAGATAAAGATAAAGATAAAATTAAATTAAACATCATCATCACCGGATGGTTCGCGAGGTGGTGGTGGCAATGAGATGTGGAACTGCTGACAGATCTGCTGGAGAGTAGCATCAATGTTATCAAATCGTTGAAAACACTGCTACTTGAATCAGTTGAGGCGCTCAGATATGTCAGCATATGAAGCCGCCGCATGAACTGGACGATGGGAGTGTGGTGGCTGGGATGGTGGGTCCTCGTGCTATGGAGGGACATCATCAGTAATGTCCTCTAGAGCCTCCTCCTCGGTAGATTGGGCAAGACGATACTGAGGAAGGTAGGTTCTTCGGCGTCTTTCGATCATCCTCATGCTAAGCATGCTCGAGATGCCTTATGGAGACATTTGGCCAATGAGGGTCAGGGATGATTCTTGTGCCGCGGTGTCGAGGAGTCTGAAGTGTTGCGCCAGTCAAGTCACGTAGGGGCCAATGAGGATGACTCCCTTCCGATGTCGCTCCGTCTGGTGGCGAATGGCAAGGGTGATAAAGTAGGCAAGGTCGAAGACGTACTTGTTTGACATACACCATAAGTAGTAGACGTCGTGGGTAGTGACGACGCCAGTGCTCTTTCTCCGCCCTGTCAAAGTGTGAGATAAAATAGAATGTAGATACCTTAAGGACGGAGGAGAGATGATGCCTTGGTGCGACTAGGGTCGTAGCTGGCCAAACGTGGGACGAGCGCATCCCAGCAACGTGAAGGAGAATGATGGATATGGCGGTTGAAAGCATGTAAGTCACTCTCCTCTCTAAACTCCTCCGTATATAAGCCCAATGCAGTGCTGAATTCTGAGACGCTTAGTTGGCAGACTAATCCGCCTAGGCAAAACTGGACCGTGTCAGGATCATCGTAGTTCGTCATTACTGTTTGAAGATGGAACGTTAAGCATAGTTCCATCATGAGCTCTAGGTATGTCGGCTCGATGATTCCAAATAAAAGCTCCCAAGGATCGGTGGTTAGGAGGGCCCGAATCACATCAGCCAACTGAACTTATTCTACCGCAGCCCAGTCGATGCAGCGGCCTGCAGTTAAAGGTCGAGCCTGGAGTATTTGGAAGAGTTCTTCTTGGGGCCTAATGGCGAACTGTAGGAAAGGGTGACGAATTTTTGCGGTAGGGCCCGAGGAAGATGACGCTCCCTTCCTTTTCTTTGAGGCGGGGACGACGACTTTCTTTCCTCGTGAAGACGACATGGTGAACCTGCAATTGGAACCATTAATTCGTCTTGATGAGTGGACAAGGTAAAATGCAACTAAATTCAAAGAGGAAAAGCCATAAATATGTTCAGCCACAACTATTAAATTTAACTAAAACAATAAGTTTAATAGCATACTTTTGTGGCATTAGCATGGTGGTATGGGTAAAAATGGCAAAAAATGAGATGCAACATATTATATAGATGAAAAAAAAATGTCAACACAAAAGGCATGAGTATTTCAACTATCCTAACTATGAATATTCACTTCTAACTAATCAAATGGAGTAGAGAAATCATGCAATGAGTAAGAATTTTGAACATGAAAAAGATTATAACTTGTTCTATAAATGAAATTTGAGTGATGGAAAGATGAAAATAACATGAAAAATATAGATTACTATGATAAATAGCATTATAAATGAGTGAAATAAAAGAGAAAGGAGTAAACAAACGCTAGAAAGGGAAGAATGAACGTCAACAAATGGTGTTGGAGGCGGCGCACGGGCGTGGCAAGGGGGCCGTGTGGGATTCCAGCGGCTAGGGTTAGGGTTTTTGAGTGAAGAAGACAATGAATTGTGCAGAGTATTTATAGATTTTGGGACACATGGCTAGGGGACACGCTCGTGTGCCCCAATTTCAGCCCGTGTGTTTCGCGTTTTTCACAATTTCGTCACGCCTGACATTCGCCCGACGCCCGTGTGCCTTGGGCGTGTTGGTGCACACGGCCGTGTCGTACAACCGTGTCTAGCTTCGTTCGCTTCTCCCACGCCCGTGTATGTATGCACACGCCCGTACTAGTTTCTCAGTTTCAACCATGGTCCTAGGGCACGGGCGTGCCGCACGCCTGTGTTGTTTTGGCAGGTTCGCCTACGGCCAGGTCGCACAGCCGTGGCGATTTTTTGTAGCCCGTGTGTTAAGGAAATCTTTGCCCTATTTCCACACGGTCCTAAGCATGCCCGTGTGGGTGTGGTAAACCTGTATTCAAGAGATCTGTTAGTAAGCTAGGTGTTAAACACTAAAATTTTAATAAAAAATTAATACAGTTAATGCTGGGTTGCCTCCCGAGAAGCGCTTATTTATAGTCTAAGCTTGACTTACCTCTCCATCGAATGGTCATGGTGGTTCGAGGAGTTTATACTCCTCATTCTTGCTATCAATCTCATCAAAATAAGGTTTTAAACTGATGTTGTTTACCTTAAAAGCGTCGAACTTGGGATGACTTGCCTCGACTGTACCGAATGGGAAAATACTAACTACCGTAAGAGGGATTTCTTCATTCGGTTTTGCAGTGACAATGTGAGGATCTGCGACATCTAGTAAGACTTTATCTCCAACCTTAAGTTGATTTGGAGAGGCATCGAGCTCGTTCTGGTGTAGTATTGGTTTATCGTGTGTTCTCGATTTACGTGTTTGCCATTCATCTAGCTCCTCTATTTGCAGCCTTCATTTTTCATGAGTAGGTCCTATATTGTTGCTGGAACATGGTTCGTGTACTTCCTTCAGACCCATTTCCTGCAAAGTAAGTTGCATCATATTGTCAGTTTTAGTAGAATGGTTTATACAATCACCTTTAATTTTCGATGTGTTGCCAGAATTGCGAGCTTGAAGGATGATTGTTTCGTCTCCCACACGAAGTGTGAGTTCACCTGTGCCAACATCAATAATCATTTTAGCAGTTGCTAAAAAGGGCCTCCCTAAAATTAAAGGGGTGTTGCTATCCTCATCTATGTCTAGAACAACAAAGTCAATGGGAAATATAAATTTATCGATTTTAACTAGCACATCTTCAATAATAACCCTAGGAAATCTTATAGTTTTATCTGCTAATTGAATACTCATCCTAGTCTGTTTGGGTTTTCCAAGACCTAGTTGTTTAAACATTTTATAAGGCATGACGTTAATACTAGCCCCTAAATCAGCTAATGCATTATTAACATCTAAACTACCAATTAAGCAAGGAATTGTAAAACTCCCTGGATCTTTTAATTTGTTGGGTAGCTTATTCTGTAGAATAGCTGAGCAAACTGAATTTAGTTTCACATGCGACGCTTCATCCAATTTCAGCTTATTTGCTAAAAATTCCTTTAAAAATTTCATTGCGTTCGGCATCTACGATAGAGCTTCAATAAATGGTAAGTTAATATGTAATTTTTTCAAAAGTTTAAGGAATTTACCAAATTGTTCATCTGAGAGGTCTTTCCTTGTCGCGTTGGGGTATGGCATACGAGGTTTATATTCAACACTCACCATTTTGTTTTTATTATGACTTACCTCACATTTACCTTTGCTCACCATAGTTTCTTACCTCGGTTCTGGCTCAGGCTCAACGAATCATTCTTTATCTTGAACATTAATTGCGTTCAGCTGTTCCCTTGGGTTAGGTTTAGTATTACTTGGCAAGCTACCTTGTGGTCGTTTGGAGATTAGTTTGGACAGCTAGCCTATCTGAGTCTCGAGCCCTTGGATTAATGCTTGTTGATTTTTAAGTGTTGTCTCGGTATTCTGAAAATGTGTTTCTGAGACCGAGATGAATTTGGATAGCATCTCCTCAAGGTTCAGTTTCTTTTCCTATTGATAAGGTGGCTGTTGAAAACCCGGAGGATTTTGTGGCCTTTGATTCCCCTGACCACCCCAAGAGAAATTTGGGTGGTTCCTCCAACCTGCATTATAAGTATTACTGTATGGGTTATTTTGAGATCTAAAGTTATTGTTACCCATATAGTTGACTTGTTCCTCTTCGGTTGTAGGATTGAACGGTTGATATTCTGTATGTACACCTCCTCCACTTGAATCACACCTCATCACTGGATGTACCTGTGTAGAACCAAGTAAACCATCAATCTTTTTATTTAAAAGTTTTACCTGATTTGACAGCATAGTAACCGAATCGACGTTATAAACGCCTGCTGTTTTAGTTGGCTTAGTCTTCATGACTTGCCACTGATAGTTGATGGTTCCACCAACGGCTGCGTCAATCATCTGTCTTGTTGAGGGATTCACACCATTGTAGAACGTTTGAACTTGCAGCCATAGAGGTAACCCATGGTGAGGGCACCTTCGCAGTAAGTCCTTGTATCTCTCCCATGCATCGTAAAGAGTCTCTAAATCCATCTGCACAAAAGAAGAGATATCATTACGTAACTTAACCGTTTTAGCAGACGGAAAATACTTTAATAAAAAATTTTCGGTCATTTGTTCCCAAGTAGTGATGGACCCTCGTGGTAACGAATTCAGCCACTGTTTAGCTTTGTTCCTCAGTGAAAAAGAATAGCATCATCAGAAATGCCATTAATTTTAAAAGTGTCGCAAAACTCTAGAAAATTTGCCAAGTAAGTGTTGGGATTCTCACCCTGCAAACCATCAAACTGAACAAATTGCTGTATCATTTGAATCATGTTAGGTTTTAGTTCAAAATTATTTGCAGCAATAGCAGGCCTAACTATACTTGACTCAGTTCCTGTTAAATTAGGTTTAGCATAATCATACATAGTACGAGAGCAGGATTCTGATTTGCTAATTTAGCGGGTATCGCAGGAGGTAGCTGATTTTCCTGATTTTCAGCCATCTCCTCGGTTGTAATTGAGATATCGTCTTTTTTGTTCTTCTTCTATGTATCTTAGGCTTCGCCTTATTTCTCCTTGATTTCTACGAGCTGTGCGATCGATCTCTTCGTCAAAAAGTAGTGGTTTCGATGGGTTTCTTCTAGTCATAAACTAAAAGACCTGCTAGAAGAATGAAAAAGCAAATTAGTAAAACAAAAAATAAAATTAATTTTGCAAGAAAAATAAATGGCTAAAGTAATAAAAATTGAGTGTTCCTAATATTTTAGTCCCCGGCAACGGCGCCAAAAACTTGATCGTGATTTTCCGTGATAAGTTTTATAAATTTATAATTAATCATTCTTGAAACTAACTATTATCACGATGTAGGCAAGTGTACCTATAGAATAGTAGTATAGCTTTAGCAAGACCGGATTGTCGAACCCAAAGGACTAAAAGTACTAGTAATGACCGTCTTTTTATTATCTAGCCTAAGAATAAAGGGGTTTGTTTTAACTAACTAATTAACTAAACTAAGAAGTTGCAGAAAATAGAATTGGGGAATTACTTTTGGAAAACGATTGATTTAGGACAATACCTAAGGAAAAATTCACCTAGACTTTACTTGTTATTTTGGCTCCGAACCGCACAATTTATTCATTTAACTTGTTCCCTAGAAATCCCTAAGTTATGTTATTATCCCTATTCAATACTAATAATGTCTAATCCCTAGGTTGAATAATTGTGACTTTTCTCTAATTAACATCCTAGGGTTGCATTAACTCGATCTATGGATCCCCTTATTAGGTTTCACCCTAATCTGGCAAAATCTTGTCACCCTATCTCTAGGCGTGCAATCAACTCCTCTTAATTATGACAAAGTCACTCTTAGCCAGGGACTATTCATCCTCCAACTAAGAGTATTAACTTGAATCGATATCCTGAAATACCAAAACAAGAATTAAGGACACATAATTAAGAACAAGTCAAATATTTATCATACGATTCAGAAAATAATAACAAGATTTGTCTTAGGTTTCATCCCCCTTAGGTATTTAGGGGTTTTAGTTCATAACTAAATAGGAAAACATTTTAGAATAATAAAGAATACAAAACATAAAGAAAACCCAAAACTCCTGAAGGGAAATTTAGGAGAGATCTTCAGTCTTGATGATGTATTCGGCTTCTGAGATGGATCAATCAGCTTCCTGGGAGTAATTCCTTACTCTCCACTCTCCGTCCCCCTTTTAGTCTTCCTCTAGGGTGTTTAAATAGGCTTTAGAATGCCTAAAAGCCCTCAAACTTGCCCTTTTTCGAATGGAACTTAGCTAGGGTTCGGCAGGGACACGCCCGTGTGCGATTACTTTAGGCCGTTGTCGAGCCTGTTAGATTGGCACGGGCGTGTGTTCTGCCCATGTGAGGAAGTTCGGGTCGTGTTATTTTCCCCTGTCAGTCCATTTTCTCTGTTTTTGACCCGTTTATCGTTCTTTTCACTCTCTTATGCTTACCTAAGTATAAAACACGAAATTAAAGGATTAGGAACATCAAATTCACCAAATCTAAGGAAAAATCATTCATAAACGTGTTAAGCGAGGGATAAAAATATGTATAAACTACGGTTTATCAGTACATGGCCTATTCACACGGGCGTGTGACCTGTACCTCTTTGAAAATGTTTAAGTTTTAGAAAAATTTTGTATGAGTTTGGTTTAGTCTCGACCCCTTTTTTAATTCATGTTTAAGGTCTCGATGACCTATATAATGGACTCTATATTGATATTTGATCTCTAATGCTTTGATGTTTATGAAATAAATGTTAAATATTCTGATTTGTTCGATAATGCATTTAACCCTTGTCCAACGACGGACACGAGTTAGGGGTGTTACATTTTATTGGTATTAGAGCTATGGTTTAGTCAGTTCTGGGACTACCATAGCATAAGTGGGTCTAACTGTACATGCCATATTTATGAATTGTGATAGTGTGATGAATCCTGACATTAAAAATGTGCTTTTATATAGCAAATGGATCCCGAATGAGCCGTAGCAGACAATGTCAAAAGTAATGCGCCTGCTCCCGTGTAAGGGAAGGCGCCATCCGATTCTAGACCGGCTACGAGTAGCCGTGATGGTGAGGCTAGACAAGACTTCTATCAGATGATGAACGATTGGTTTAGTCAATATATTAGAACCAATCCGGCTGTTCAATAACCTCCACCACCAATTAATCTTTCACAAGCTCTTACTATGCCATCAGTGAATCCGATTCAGTTAAGTAGGCCATCAGTCGATAAGATTAGAAAATATAGGGCTGAAGAGTTTCGAGCTATAACGAACGATGATGCTGAAAGATTCGAGTTCTGGTTAGAGAACACAATACAAGTATTTGATGAATTATCATTGAATCCCGAGGAATGCATAAAATGTGTCGTTTCACTTCTGAGAGATACGGCGTATCACTGGTGGAAGACTTTAATATCCGTGGTTCTGAGTGAACGAGTCACTTGGGATATCTTCCAAGCAGAATTCTGAAAGAAATATATCAGTCAGAGATTTATTGACCAAAAACGTAAAGAGTTTCTCGAGCTTAAACATGGCCATATGTCTGTCACAAAATACGAGCAGGAATTTGTGAGATTGAGTCAGTATGCTCGTGAATGTGTATCTACTAAGGCAATAATGTGCAAAAGATTCGAGGATGGCTTGAACGAAGATATCCATTTGCTAGTCGGGATTTTAGAGATCAAAGAATTCGTTGTACTTGTTGAACAAGCATGTAAAGCCAAAGATTTCGGGAAAGAGAAAAGAAAAGCTGATTCAGAGGCTAGAGATTCGAGAAAGAGATTGATGAATAAATCTTATCATTCATCGTTAAAGAAATCTAGAAATGTTAATGATCAATCAGCAGCTTCAACAGGATATCAAAATAGAGATCGTGGAAAGCAATATACCAATCCTAAAGCTCAAACTACTTCAGTATCGAGCATTGGAAATGCAAAGAATGAAAAGCCTAAGTGTAATCAATGTGGAAGACGTCATTTTTGAGAATATTGGGGAAAAAGTAATAACCAAGCTTGTTACAGTTGTGGTTCACGAAATCACTTTATAAAAGATTGTCCAGATTTAGTTGAAAAAGATAAAGTTCAAAATCTGAGGCCAAGTGGCAACGCTTTTCATGGTAGACCTCCCAGAAATACGGAAAATGTAAGCAGTAGTCAGAGAGGAACAAAAGATACAACTGTTAGATTCAAGGCTCGTGTACCTACCAGAGCTTATGTTATCCGAGCTCTTGAGTAAGCTTCATCGCCAGATGTGATTATGGGTACATTTACTCTTCATGCTACTTCTGTGATTGCTTTGATAGATCTTTGATCAACCCATTCATATATATGCATGAACTTAGTGAACCGTAAGACTTTACCTGTAGAGTTTACTAAATTCGTAATTAGAGTTTTGAACCCCCTAGGCAGATGTGTTTTGGTTGATAAAGTTTGCAAGAATTGTCTGTTAATGTTTCAAGACATTTGTTTTTCGGCTAATCTGATACTGTTACCTTTTGATGAGTTTGATATAATTCTGGGTATGGATTGGTTAACTTTGCATGATGCTGTTGTGAACTACAAACGGAAAACTATTGATTTGAAATGCAAGAATGATGAAATAGTTAGAATTGAATCGAGTGATTTGAATGGATTGCCTACTGTGATATCTTCAATGAAAGCTTTGAGTATTGTGAGAAAGGATTGTGAAGCCTATTTTTCTTATGTAATCTATTCGAGAGCGTTAGAAAAGAAAGTTGAATCCGTGCCTATTGTCTATAAGTTCTCTGATGTGTTTCCTGAGGAACTTTCAGGATTACCCCCGATCCAAGAAGTTAAAATTGGTATTGAATTGGTGCCTAGTACTACTCTGATCTCGATAGCTCCGTACAGAATGGCTTTGACTGAATTAGCAGAATTAAAGTCTTAGTTGCAAGAATTGACCGATAGAGGGTTTGCTACACCGAGTTTCTCACCTTGGGGTGCTCCGGTTCTATTTGTGAAAAAAAAGATAGTACGATGAGAATGTGTATCGATTATCATCAGTTGAACAAGGTGACTATCAAGAATAAGTATCCTCTCCCCCGAATTGATGATTTGTTTGATCAGTTGAAATGAGCTGCTGTGTTTTCGAAAATAGATTTGAGATCAGGTTATTATCAGTTACGAGTGAAGTTCTCAGACATTCTAAAAACTACTTTCCAAATAAGGTACGACCACTATGAATTCTTAGTTATACCTTTTGGATTGACTAATGCACCTACTATCTTTATGGATTTGGTGAGTAGAATTTTCAGGCCGTATTAAAATTAAATTTTTGTCGTATTCAAGATTTCAGCTATTTTGGAGTGGAAGCCTCCAAGGAATGTCTCTGAAGTCCGTAGTTTTCTAGGACTTGTTGGTTATTATAGACGATTCATACAAGTCTTTTCGATGATTGCGACTCCATTAACAAAGCTGCTTCAGAAAGATGTTAAATTTGAATGGTCTAAAAAGTGTAAGAAAAATTTTGATCAGTTGAAAACTTTGTTGACTGAAACTTCGGTATTAGTGCAACTTGAATCGGGTAAAGAATTTGTGATTTACAGTGATGCTTCATTGATCGGACTGGGCTGTGTTTTGATGCAAGAAGGCAAAGTCATTGCTTATGCTTCAAGATAGTTGAAGCCGCATAAAAGGAATTATCCGATGCATGACCTTGAGTTAGCTGCGATTGTGTTTGCTTTGAAAATCTGGCGTCACTATCTGTTTGGTGAGAAATGTCACGTATATTCTGATCATAAGAGTTTGAAATATCTGATGACTCAGAAAGATTTAAATTTGCAACAGAGAAGATGGCTTGAATTGCTAAAAGACTATGAACTTGTGATAGATTATCATCCGAGTAAGGCAAATGTTGTTGCTTATGCTTTAAGTCAGAAATCATTATTTGCTCTGCGCGCGATGAATACTCATTTGGTTTTGCCCAATGATGGTTCAGTTTTAGCTGAACTGAAAGGAAGACCTTTGTTATCGAAGCTCAGAATATTGATAATGAGATTTTAGCTAAACAAGCTTAGTGTGATGTAGAGTTTGATTTAGAATTCAGAGTTGATAAAGATGATTTTCTGAGATTTCAAGATAGAATTTGTGTCCCAAGAAATCCATAGTTAATTCAAATGATTTTGAGTGAAGCTCACAATAGTCAGTTATCTTTGCATCCGGGTAGTACGAGAATGTATAATGATCTGAAACAGGATTACTGATGGTTTGGAATGAAGAGAGATATCTCTGACTTTGTTTCTAAATGTTTGATCTATTAGCAAGTTATAGCTAAACATCAAGTGCCACCTGGTTTGCTACAACCGATTATGGTTCTGGAATAGAAATGGGATCGAGTGACAATGAACTTTGTTTCGGGTTTGCCTCTGACTCTGAGAAAAAAATGCTATCTGGGTTACAATTGATTGTTTGACGAAATCTGCTCATTTTATTCCGATTCGATCTGATTACTCACTTGATAAATTAGTTGAGTTATACATCTCTGATATTGTGAGATTGCACGGTGTGCCATTATCTATTGCATCAAACAGAGATCCAAGATTCACATCACAATTGTGGAAGAAATTGCAAGATACTCTGGGTACTAAATTACACTTCAGTACTGCTTTTCACTCGCAAACAGACGATCAATCCAAGCAGATTATTCAGATACTCGAGGATATGTTGAGATGTTGCATTCTTGAGTTTGAAGGTACGTGGGAACAATATTTGCCTTTGATTGAGTTTGCTTATAATAACAGTTTTCAATCAAGCATTAAAATGGCATCGTATAAAGCTTTATATGGTCGCAAATGCCATACACCTTTGTATTGGACTAAGCTCAGCGAAAATAAGATTCACGGAATTGATTTGAGAAAAGAAACCGAGCAAAAAGTGAAAGTGATCCGAGATTGTTTGAAAATAGCTTTCGATCATCAGAAATCATATGCAGGTTTGAAAAGAAAAGATATTGAGTTTGAGATTGGCGACAAAGTGTTTTTGAAAGTATCTCCGTGGAAGAAAGTGCAACAGTTTGGTAGAAAAGGCAAATTGAGTCTGAGGTTCATCAGGCCGTATGAGATTATCAAGCGTATTGGGCCGGTAACATATAGATTGTTGTTACCACCAAAATTAGAGAAGATTAATAATGTATTTCACGTATCGATGCTTCGACGAGGTTAAAGAACTGCGAAATAAGAAAATTCCTTTAGTAAAAGTGATGTGGCATCGACATGGTATTGAAGAGGCCGCGTGGGAGCCTGAAAATGCTATGAGACAACAATATCCGAATTTGTTCAACGGTAAGATTTTCGGGGACGAAAATCCCTAAGGGGGAAAGAATTATAACAGTTTGATTTAGACCATAGTCAGAATAGTGGTTTCGAGACCACATATCTGAGTCATAAAAATATTTAAATATTATTTTCCATGCTTATGATGTGTGAATTATCATGTGTGAAAGTTTCGTTTGAAAATTCGATCGTTTATGTGCTTAATTTAATAAAAAGACCAAATCGCGTAAAAGGTAAAAGTTGCTTGCTATTTGTTAAAGTGCCGAATTGACATGGCTTTTTAAGTATGAAGTCCTTATGATGCAATTTGACCATTGAATTTATGAATGGACATATTTGGTCAGGAGTTAGTGGATTTTAAATGAAAATAAAAAGGTTACTTAAGTAATTTGTTAAATTAATGTTAGATAATTAAACAAAATATGAATTTTGCTTCATTTTACTCATCTTTGCCGAAAAACACCAAAGAAAAGAAAAAGAAAAAGAGTTTTAGGGTTCAGCTACTTATTTTGGTGATTGAGGTATGTGTTTTGATCAGTTTTCAATAATTTCTACGTTTTTGTGATCGTTGCTTCGTATACTATCAAGCCCATGTCTCAATTTCTGATTTTGATGGTGATTTTAAAATGTTCCATTGATGAAACTATGAGTTTTGTGAGGTTAGTTGTTGATAAAGGGAAGATATGTTTTGGGTTAACATGTTTTGTCTTTGGATTTTTGATGAATTTGAGTAAAATGGGCTAAATTGTAAAATTTGTAATTTGAGGGACTAAAATATGAAATAAATAAAATGTGTGTACTTGTATGAGTACTAAGGGAATTCAGCTAAGCTTGTGTAAAAGTAAATTATGTGTATTTTGTGAATTTGTAAATTAGGGACTAAAGTGTCAAAATGTGAAAATATAAGGGCTAGATTGTAAAATGCCCTAAATGAATGTTTATGGATTGATTTGAATTATTTGGTGAATAAAATGGTTAATTTTGAATACATATAGATCAAGAAAAGAGGAATTCAGATTTAGACCGAGGGAAGTTGAAGGTTATAAAGTAGACAATCCGAGTTGATAATTCCGAGTACGAGGTAAGTTTGTACGTAAAACATGATGTTACAAGTATATTTTGATGCTTTGATTATACATATATTGTATATATATTTGATTATGGTTGAATACAATGATAAATCAACTGTATTTAGCACTAAGTGCGCGATTCAAAATAACTTCGGCTGTATGAGGCACTAAGTGTGGGATACCAAAATAGCTTCAGTTAATTGAGATGACACTAAGTGTGCAGATGTTTAAAGCATGAATAATCTTCAGAAAATATTAAAATATCCGAACGAGGGGTAAGAATGAAAATGAATAAATATGGGAAGGTTCAGGTATGTATAATACCTATGTGGTAGATGATATTATGTATATGAAGTTCATTGAATTGGTATGAATCTATGAATTGTGTTGGCATAAAATTGATAGATGAATTGATAACTAATAAATACTTACGTATTGATGTTTTATATTTTATAGTCTGTTGATGATATTGGGTACGAGCTTACTAAGCTTATAAAAGCTTACTTTGTGTGTGTTTGGATTGTTTTATAGATATCGAAGGTACTGTGAGCTCAGGATCGTCGAGAACCATCATCACACTATTGAAACTCATTTTGGTACCTTTTGAAAATATATATGGTAAAGTATGGCATGTATAGGCTAGAAGTACTTTGGTGAAGTTTTGTAATGCATATATTATGCCATGTGATATGGCTAGTTTATGTTTGAACTTATGGTTGGAATTTTTACATGGTATGTTTTGAATGACCAAATGAAATGGTCAATGTTGATGAATTTTGGTAAGTTTTGAGCATGAGATTGAATGATGTAATGAATCATATGTTTTGGTATGATTTTAGTTTAGGTTTTGGAATGATTTGGTTGATGAATTGAGGTTGGATTTTATTGATATTGTAAAGGCATGAATAATGTATGTTTTGGTGTAGAGGTTGGCTGAAATTGGTAGACAAATATGCTTGGTTTGGTGCTTGTAGGTTTGACCCAGTTGGGGTGGCAAGTTGGCAATTCAAATGGCTTATTTTTGTCCATACGGACAGAGACATGGGCGTGTGACTCAGCCGTGTGCAACACACGGCTATGTTGCACGGCCGTGTGTCCCCTGAGGTACCCTACAATTGTAAGTTAGGCTCGTGGCTAGCCGTGTGGCCCAAGTCAAACTCGACCATGGCCAAGGCACATGGGCATGTCTTGTGGCCGTGTGAGCAAGTCAGAATGTATGCCCTATTTTGACACAGCCTAGACACACAGGTTTGTCTAATGCCGTGTGAGGCACACAACCTGTTCACACGAGCGTGTGACCTGTACCTCTTTGAAAATGTTTAAGTTTTGGAAAAATTTTGTATGAGTTCGTTTAGTCCCGACCCCTTTTTAATGCATGTTTAAGGTCTCAATGACCTATATAAGGGACTCTATATTGATGTTTGATATCTGATGCTTTGATGTTTATGAAATAAATGTTAAATATTTTGATTTGTCCAGTAATGCCTTTAACCGTAGGAGGGGTTAGGGATGTTAACCAGCGCACTAACCCGAGATCTCCCATTCCGTCTGTGACTAGTATGGGTAGTGTCGGCAGTCCTAAGTTGAGATGCCAGTACTGTAATAAAGCTTATTTTGGAGAGTGTCGGCTGAAAAGTGGGGCTTGTTACCGATGCAGTTCATTTGATCATTTCCTCAGAGATTATCCAAAAAGGGGTGAAAAAGAAGCTAAACAGACATCGAAGTCGAGTAATCTAGTTTTGAGGGGTACACCACCTCGACCATCCATTAATGTCAGTGGTAGTCGAAGAGCTACGAAAGATACTGCAGACAGGCCTGAGGCATGTGCACCTGCTAGGACATTGCCATTCGTGCCAGAAAAGATGCCTCAGCACCCGATGTTATTTCTGGTACATTTTCTTTACTTGACACTGATATTACTGCATTAATTGGTCTCAATTCTACACATTCATATATATGTATAAAGCTTGCATATGTTAAAAATTTATTTATTGAACCTATTGAATTTGTGGTTAAAGTCTCGAACCCCCTGGGCCAATCTGTTTTGGTGGATAAAATTTGTAAAAATTGTCCACTGATGGTAAGAGGTTATTGTTTACTGGCTGATTTGATGTTACTGCCATTTGATGAATTTGACGTGATATTGGGCATGGATTGGCTAACCCAGCATGATGCAGTAGTAAATTGTAGACAGAAATATATTGTGCTAAAATGTCAGAATGGTGAGTTGCTCTGGGTTAAATCTAATCAGACAGAGGGGTTACCTGATGTGATTTCAGTGATGGCAGCACAGAGGTATGTCAAAAAAGAGTATGATGCTTACTTGGCTTAAGTACTCAACACCAAGGTATCTGAGTTAAAGATACAAGCAGTGCCAGTGGTATGTGAATTTTTCGATGTGTTTCTAGAGGAATTACCAGGTTGCACCAGAAAGAGAAGTGGAATTTTCTATAGATTTGATTCCGGGAACTACTCTGATTTCCATAGCTCCGTACTAGATGGCTCATATTGAATTAAAGGAGTTAAAGACACAGTTACAGGAACTTGTTGATAAGGGTTTTGTTCGACCGAGTCATTCACCTTGGGGTGCTCCGGTTTTGTTTGTGAAAAAGAAATATGGGTCTTTGAGACTGTGTATCGACTACCTGCAGCTTAATAAAGTAACCATAAAGAATAAGTACTCGTTACCCTGGATTGATGATTTATTTGATCAGCTGAAAGGTGCTATAGTGTTTTCAAAGATTGATCTTCGATCGAGTTATTATAAGCTACGGGTAAAGGAGTCAGATGTGCCAAAGACAGCCTTCAGAACCAGGTACGGGCATTATGAGTTTCTAGTTATGCCTTTTGGGCTAACTAATGCACCTGCAATATTCATGGTTTTGATGAACCGAATATTCAAACCGTACTTAGACAAATTTGTGGTAGTATTCATTGATGATATTCTGGTTTATTCTCGAGATGAAAAAAAACATGTAGAACATTTGAGAATTGTGTTGCAAATTTTGTGAGAGAAGCAGCTATATGCTAAATTCAGTAAATGTGAATTTTGGCTTTGAGAAGTGGGCTTTCTCGGACATATTGTATCTGCCGAAGGCATCAGGGTAGATCCGAGTAAAATCTCAGCTATTGTCAATTGGAATCCACCGAAGAATGTATTTGAAGTTAGAAGTTTCTTGGGTTTAGCTAGTTATTATCGTAGATTTGTACAAGGATTCTCTATGATAACTTCTCCGATAACTCGATTATTACAGAAAGATGTAAAGTTCGAGTGGACTGATGAATGTCAGCAGAGTTTTGACCGATGGAAAGATCTACTAACGAAAGCACCTGTACTAGTGTAGCCTGAACCGGGTAAGGAATTTGTTACTTACAGTGATGCCTCATTAAATGGTTTAGGTTGTGTCTTGATGCAAGAAGGTAAAGTAATAGCCTATACTTCAAGACAACTTAAACCACATGAAAGAAATTATTCAGTACATGATCTTGAATTAGCTGCTAGTGTATTTGCACTGAAGATATGGCGACATTTCTTGTACGGTGAGAAATGCCATATTTATACTTATCATAAAAGCCTGAAATATTTGATGACGTTGAAAGATTTAAATTTAAGACAGTACAGGTTGCTATAAAGGACTATGATTTGATTATTGATTACCATCCGGGTAAGGCTAATATTGTAGCTAATGCTTTGAGCCGGAAATCTTTATTTGCTTTGCGAGCTATGAATAGCTGGTTATCATTGTCTGATGATAGTTCAATTATAACTGAATTAGAAACTAGACCAGGGTTTCTACAGCAGATCTGCGAGGCTCAAAAAAATGATGAAATGTTACAGGCTAAACAGGTACAATGTGAGTCAGATACTAATTCTGAATTTCAGATTGGGATTTGTGGTTACGAAACCACTATTTCGATAACCTTGAATTTAGGCCATTACAACTCTCTCCCCTTGAAGGATTTTCGTCCTAAAAAATTTTACCAGTAAAGAGGTTCAGGTAATATTTCCTCATGGTCTCCTCCAGTTCCCATGTCACTTCCTCAATCCCGTACTTTTGCCATAATACTTTCACCAAATTTATCTTTTTATTTCTGAGCTTCTTTGTCTCCCGTGCCAAAATCTTAACTAGTTCTTCACTGTAACTCATATCCGGCTAAATCTCCACTTCTATCAGAGAAATAACGTGTGAAGGATTCGATCGATACCGTCTTAGCATAGAGACACAAAAAACATTATGGATTCTATCAAGTTCCGGTGGTAATGCCAATTGATAAGCGACCGGTCCAATTCTTTCTATGATTTCATATTGCCCGATATCTTGGACTCAATTTACACTTTTGACCGAACCGGAGAACTTTCTTCCAAGGAGAGACTTTTAGGAATACCTTGTCACCAAATTGAAATTCAATCTCTTTTCGTTTAAGATCAGTATATGATTTTTGACAATCGGAAGTTGCTTTTAGACTATCCCAAATAACATTTACTTTTTCTTCTATTTCTCGAATCAAATCAACCCTATGTGTCTTCTTTTCACTAAACTCTTTCCAATATAACGGTGTTCTACATTTTATACCATATAAAGCTTTATACAAAACCATTTTAAGACTAGACTGATAACTGTTATTGTAAGCAAATTCAATCAAAGGTAGATACCTCTCCAATTACCTTTAAACTCTAGTATACAACATCAGAGCATATCTTCCAATACCTGAATTACACGCTCAGATTGGCCATCTGTTTGAGGATGAAATACAGTGTTGAAATACAACTAAGTACCCAGGGCTTCTTGCAATTTGTCCCAGAAACAAGACATAAATCGAGGATCTCTATCTGATATAATGGAGACAGACACTCCATGTAGCCTGACAATCTCAGATATGTACAGTTCAGCCAGCTTATCTAAAGAATAATCCATTGCAAATTCTGCGAGAGAAACAACTATATGCTAAATTCAGTAAATGTAAATTTTGGCTTCAAGAAGCGGGTTTTCTCAGACATATTGTATCCGCCGAAGGCATCAGGGTAGATCCGAGTAAAATTTCAACTATTGTCAATTGGAATCCACTGAAGAATATATTCGAAGTTAGAAGTTTCTTGGGTTAGCTAGCTATTATCGTAGATTTGTACAAGGGTTCTCCATGATAGCTTCTCTAATGACTCGATTATTATAGAAAGATGTAAAATTCGAGTGGACTGATGAATGTCAGCAGAGTTTTGACTTATTGAAAGATCTACTAATGAAAACACCTGTATTAGTGCAGCCTGAACCGAGTAAGGAATTTGTTATTTATAGTGATGCCTCATTAAATGGTTTAGGTTGTGTCTTGATGCAAGAAGGTAAAGTAATAGCCTATGCTTCAAGACAACTTAAACCACATGAAAGAAATTATCCAATACATGATCTTGAATTAGCTGCTATTATATTTGCACTGAAGATATGATGGCATTACTTGTACGGTGAGAAATATCATATTTATACTGATCATAAAAGCTTGAAATCTTTGATGACAGGCTGGTGGCTTGAACTGATAAAGGACTATGATTTGATTATTGATTACCATCCGGGTAAGGCTAATGTTGTAGCTGATGCTTTGAGCCAAAAATCTTTATTTTCTTTACAAGCTATGAATACCCAGTTATCATTGTCTGATGATGGTTCAGTTATAGCTGAATTGGAAACTAGACCAGTGTTTCTACAACAGATCTGTGAGGCTCAGAAAAATGATAAAAAGTTACAAGCTAAACGGGCACAATGTGAGTCAGGTACTGATTCTAAATTTCAGGTTGGGATTGATGGTTGTTTGTTATTAAGAGGTAGGGTATGTGTACCTTAGAATTCAGAGCTCATATAGAAGATTCTACACTAGGCTCATAGTGATACTATGTCTGTACACCCTGGGAGTAATAAAATGTATAATGATCTGAAAAAGATGTACTGGTGGCCAGGTATGAAATGTGATATCTTTGAGTTTGTATCAATGTGTTTGGTGTGTCAGCAGGTTAAAGCTGAACATCAGGTACCTTCGGGGTTACTTCAGCCAATCACTATACCAGAATGGAAATGGGAAAGAATCACTATGGATTCTATATCGGGGTTACCTTTGTCTCCAAGGAAGAAAGATACCATTTGGGTGATTGTTGGCCAATTGACAAAGGTAGCACATTTTATTCCGGTACGTATAGATTATTCTTTAGATAAACTAGCTGAATTGTACATATCTGAGATTGTCAGGCTATATGGAGTGCCTGTCTCCATTATATCAGATAAAAATCCCCGATTTAAGTCTCATTTCTAGGACAAATTGCAAGAAGCCCTGGGTACTCATGTGACAGCCCTAATTTGACCCTAGTCAGAAAGTGGTTTCGGGACCACAAAATCGAGTCATAAAAATAATTAACCGTCATATTCTATGTTTATTTTATGTGAATATGAATGTGTGAAAGTTTCATGCGTTAATTTTGTCATTTGTATGTGAAATTTTGATAAGGGGACTTATGTGAGACATTTGTGAAATAGGATAGGTAATTATAAAGTGATCTATTAATGCATGTATTCAAAGAAGTGGACTTGCATGTCAAAATACCCATTTTTGGGATAGTGGCCGGCCATGAGATTGTTTTAATTATAATATGCATTTTTATTTAACATTTTATAATACAAATGAATTAAAATAATAATAAGGAGAAATGAAATACTAGTTAGTGGGAGGAGAAACCAAAGTTGGTTCATCCTTGTCCTCTATTGCCGTAGCTTGAAGTGAGGGAGAATAAATTTCTTGTTGATTTTTTTTGGTTTAGATTATGGTTAGAAAGAGGTATGTATTGTATAATTCCTGAAAATTTATGCATATTGGAGATGATTAGTTCAAATTTTACTTATCCCATAGATTAAACTTAGGTTTTTGAGTTTGGGAATTCGGCTAATATGCTTGAAACTCATAGTAGATGTTTTTTTTATGTGACTTTGAGATGGTTGGTTATATATTGGCTTGCTAGCTTTGTAAGTTGAAGGACATTGGTTAATTTATTCATGTGGATATTCGGCCTTGTGAATATTTTGGAATAAATTCAATTATGTGCATATGTGATTAGTGAATAATCGGTCTTTTATCTAGTATATGCACATGAATAATTGAAAACATGATTTGATTTGTGTTGCAACAAATAGAATGAGTTGATTGTCTTCTTAAAATAAGATAAGTGTGTGACTTGGAACTTATTTAAAACTATGTGTAATAGCCAAACATGTAGTGGTTTAATGTTTTGAACAAGTGCCATTTAGGTGTTTTAAATTATCTAAATTAGATGTTTAATTATTCAAGGGTTCGGCATTGTGTATTTTGTTAAGAGTTTGATTGAAAATCATAAGATTTTGATGACTTGTGTTTAATGGCATTCGGCCAAAGTCTATAGGTGTTTGCTAATTCGGTTTAAGTACATAGGTGCTAAATACTTTGTATTTGAAATTTTTAGGTATAAGTAGAAATAAATTAAGATGATATTGGATAAATTCTTAGCTTGGTTGTGTTAAGTATTCTGCAATATCTATAGTAATGAATATGAGAGTATATATATATGTACTTATATGAATGTTAATGCCTTAAGTATACACCTTGTGTCATTGGGACATTCGAGTATAAATATGTATTAAAGCTATATGTATAGTTGTTTAATGTGACTTACCAAATACACAAATTTGAAAACGAAATGGTGATAGACGTAAGTGGGCAATTGATTCAAGTGAATTGGTTTTAGAATGTATATGAATGCCGTATGACTATGTTTGATTGGAAAGTAAATTTGTTTGATTTAGCTCAAGAGCTTAGAGGATCAAAGTTGGATAGGGGAAAGGAAAAAGTGATCGAATAGCCATTGAAATCGTTCGATAACATCCGAGGTAAGTCTTTGAGTAATGGAACTTAGTTTATGATTTGATTAAATCATGATATATAAGCATAACAAATAAACAGTGATATAATGATTCTACTTGAATTATGTAGCGAGATAATTAGTTTGTACTTATGACTGGTAGCCGAATGTGTATAGAGATCATGTTATATAGTAAATCAAAATCATGCTCTTTGTATGTGGCTATTGAGCCGAAAGTGGAATGGTTGATAAGTGTCTTGTGCTTGAATTCTAGTAATGAAAATGAAATACTGATGTGTTATGATATAATGATATATGTGCATGATAATTCGGGATTATAACTGGACTAAGGTCCGAAGGCATTCGTGCTAGTTGCTATAACCGGACTAAGGTCCGAAGGCATTCGTGCTAGTTGCTACATCCGGGCCAAGTCCCGAAGGCATTCGTGCTAGTTGCTATATCCAAGCTAAGACTCGAAGGCATTCCTGCTAGTTGCTATATCCGGGCTAAGTCCCGAAGGCATTCGTGCTAGTTGCTATATCCAGGCTAAGTCCTGAAGGCATTCGTGCTAGTTGCTATATCCAGGCTAAGACCCGAAGGCATTCGTGCTAGTTGCTAAATCCGGGCTAAGTCCCGAAGGCATTTGGGTTTGGAAATGAGCAATCTTGCTGTAATAATTCCAATTAATGCGCTCATAAATCTAAAACGATAAGGTATGTTTCGTATATGCATTGGAAAAGTTGATTCGTTTTAAATTGTATTCGTTCAATTGAATAGTGAGCTTCCGGCCTTTAGTTAGGTTTGATTCTGAGTGTATGAATATATTGATTGAAGCGTGAAGTAAGTATGATTATGGGAATATGCGTATATGCAATTAATTATTTAGTCTTATGAATGTTATGCTTTAGTTGTAAATGATTTCATTACTTAAAACTTACTAAGCATCAAAATGCTTATTCTGTTTGCTTTAATTCTCTGTTTTATAGATTTGTTCGTCAGCTATCGGATTCGGGAGTGTCAAAGTCGAAGTCATCCACACTATCTAAGCCTTTTGGTACACTTTTAGTTGAAATTTTGATAATGGCATGTATAGGATTGACTTTGGATGTTAATTTAGTATCTTTTGGTGATATATATATGTATAGCCATGCGAAAATGGCTTGTTAAGTTACCATATGTGTTTCTCATAAGTAATGTGTATGTGTGGATGATAATCGATAAATACTTGAAATGTTTTAATGTGAATGAAACTTAGAAATGAATTAATGTACTTATTAGATTGTGATGACTCCTTTGTACTTAGTATAAACGAATTTTGCTTTCTTAAATATGCCCTCGGAAATTACCTGAATATGATTGAATGAGATTAGTATTTGTTTGGTAATATTCCTTACCCCTCCGGCGACGGATACGGGCTAGGGGTGTTACATTTTATTGGTATCAGAGCTACGGTTTAGTCGATACTAGGACTACCGTAATACGAATGGGTCTAGCTATACATGCCATTATGTTTTTATTTGATAGTGTGGTGATTTCTGACAGTTAAAAATGAGTTTATGTATAGTAATGGATCCCGATCCCAATCGAGCGATAGCTGATGATGTTGAGAGTGTAGCGCCTGCTCCCGCGCAAGGGACAGCACCAATGAACTCTCAACCTATGGCTAGTAATCAGAACGATGAAGCTAGATAGGCTTTTTATAGCGTAATGAATGATTGGTTCAATCAGTATATTCGAACCAATGCGGCTGCTCCACTACCCCCACTTCAGACTAATACACCCCCTGCACCTGCGATACCTCCGGTGATTGATCAGATGAGGTTAAATAAGCCCCCGGTAGACAGAATTTGAAAACACGGGGCTACTGAATTTAAAGCTACAGACAGTGATGATGCTGAGCAAGCTGAATTTTGGTTGGACAACACTATACGGGTATTTGATGAACTATCTTGCACACCCGATGACTGTTTGAAGTGTGCTATATCTTTGCTACGTAATTTTGCCTATTATTGGTGGAATACGTTGGTTTCTGTTGTGCCCAGAGAGCGAGTGACATGGGAATTCTTCCAGATCGAGTTTCGAAAAAAATATATCAGTCAAAGGTTCATCGATCAGAAACGAAAGGAATTTCTGGAGCTTAAGCAGGGTTCTATGTCAGTTACTGACTATGAACGGAAGTTTGTCAGACATAATAGATATGCTCGAGAATGTGTATTGTCTGAGGCTATTATGTGTAAACGTTTTGAGGATGGGCTGAATGAAGATATAAAAATGTTTGTTGGCATTCTTGAAATACGAGAGTTCGTAGTACTTGTTCAGCGAGCTTGTAAAGCCGAAGAACTTAGAAAAGAGAAAAGAAAAGTTGATGTAAGAGCTGGAGAATTTCGTAAAAGATCTTCAGAAAAGTCTTTTCAGCAATCATCAAAGAAATTTCGAGATGATTCGGGCCGAGTAAAGAGCACTTCGGGTTTTTCCAGACGAGTCCGTGATCGACCCTCAGTGAGTACGCAAGCCACTTCAGTTGCTAGTGTTGGAAACGATCGTCGGGACAGAATAGAGTGCAAGTATTGTGGCAAGTGGCATTCGGGGAGTTGTAGATTTCATGATCCCTCCTGTTATAAATGCGGGTCAGCCGACCACTTTATCAAAGATTGCCCGAGATTATCTGAACAAAATGTGAACCAGAGTGAGAAACCGAATAATACTACAACAAGAGGTAGACCCCCTAGAAATCCGGGGAACGCTAGTGGCGATCAGAGAGGGTCTAAAGACGCTACCACCAGATCCGAGGCTCGTGCTCCTGCCAGAGCTTATGCTATACGTGCACGTGAGGATGTTTCTTCGCCTGACGTTATTACTGGTACTTTCACTCTTCTTGATACTAATGTGATTGCTTTGATTGACCCTGATTCTACTCATTCTTATATATGTGAGACTTTAGCATCCAGTAAGACTTTACCTGTTGAGTCTACTGAGTTCGTTATTCGAGTATCGAATCCTTTGGGTCGTTATGTACTTGTTGATAAGATGTGTAAGAAATGTCCCCTAGTAGTCCGAAATTACTGCTTTCCGGCTGATTTGATGCTTTTACCGTTTGATGAATTTGATGTTATCCTCGGTATGGATTGGTTGACCGTACATGATGCAATTGTGAATTGCAAAAGAAAGACCATTGATTTGAGATGTGCAAATGATGAGATAATACGAGTTGAGTCTACTGGCTTGAATGGATTACCCACAGTTATATCCCCGATATTGGCTCAAAAATATTTAAGAAAGGGATATGAAGCATACCTTGCGTACGTACGTAATGGCAAAGAGTTAGAAAAGAAGCTTGAATCTGTGCCAGTGGTTTGTGAATACCCGGATGTTTTTCCCGAAGAATTACCGAGGTTACCACCTGTTTGAGAGGTAGAGTTTGGCATCGAACTTACACCTGGGACTACACCGATTTCGATAGCTCCGTATCGTATGGCACCAATCGAATTAAAGTAATTGAAAGCTCAGTTGCAAGAGTTGACGGATACAGGTTTCGCTAGACCAAGTTTCTCACCTTGGGGTGCACCAGTATTGTTTGTGAAAAAGAAGGATGGAACCATGAGATTGTGCATAGACTATCGTCAGTTGAATAAGGTGACGATAAAGAATAAATATCCGTTACCGCGTATTGATGATTTGTTTGATCACCAAGGAGCTTGATGTTTTCAAAGATGGATTTGAGATCGGGTTATTATCAATTGCGAGTTCGAGACTCTGATATACCTAAAATTGCTTTTAGAACAAGATATGGTCACTACGAGTTCTTAGTGATGCCGTTTGGGCTTACTAATGCCCCCGCAGTATTTATGGACTTGATGAATCGAGTCTTTAGACAGTGTTTGGATCAGTTTGTAGTTGTATTTATTGACGACATTTTGGTCTATTCGAGAGATGAAACCGAACATGCTGAGCACCTGAGATTAGTGTTGCAGATTTTACGGGATAAGCAGTTATATGCTAAGTTCAGTAAATGTGATTTTTGGTTGAGAGAAGTTAGCTTTTTGGGTCATGTGGTATCCGCATCGGATATTCGAGTTGATCCGAACAAAATTTCGGCCATACTTGATTGGAAGCCTCCAAGAAATATTACTGAGGTACGGAGCTTTTTGGGAGTAGCCGGTTACTACAGACGATTTGTAAAGGGTTTCTCGATGATAGCCACACCAATGACGAGACTACTTCAGAAAGATGCTAGGTTTGATTGGTCAGAAAAATGTCAGAAAAGTTTCGATCAATTGAAAACTTATTTAACCGAAGCTCCAGTGCTAGTGTAGCCCGAATCTGATAAAGAGTTTGTCATTTACAGTGATGCATCCTTGCTTGGTCTAGGTTGTGTGTTGATGCAAGAAGGTCGAGTGGTAGCTTATGCATCAAGACAGTTGAAGCCGCATGAGAAAAACTATCCGACCCATGATCTCGAATTAGCTGCAATTGTTTTCGCTTTGAAAATATGGCGACCCTACTTGTTTGGAGAGAGGTGTCATGTATATTCGGATCATAAAAGCCTCAAATATTTGATGACTCAAAGAGAATTAAATTTGTGGCAAAGACGTTGGCTCGAGTTGTTGAAAGATTATGAGCTTGTCATCGACTATCACCCGGGAAAGGCTAACGTAGTTGCCGATGCTTTAAGTCGCAAATCACTGTTTGCTTTACGAGCAATGAATGTACACCTGTCCGTTTTATCCGATAGTGTGTTAGTAGCAGAATTAAAGGCCAAACCATTGTGGATTCATCAAATTTGTGAAGCTCAAAAAGTCGATGATGAATTGGTTGCTAAACGAGCTGAATGTGTCTCGAATATGGAATCAGAGTTTCAAATTGATGACGACGACTGTTTGAGGTTCAGAAGTCGATTGTGTGTTCCAAGAAATTTAGAACTTATTTCGATGATTTTGGATGAAGCTCATAGCAGTCGAATGTCAATTCACCCGGGGAGTACGAAAATGTACAACGACCTGAGACGTCAGTTTTGGGGGCATGGTATGAAATGAGACATTTCTGATTTTGTTTCGAAGTGTTTAGTATGTCAACAAGTGAAAGCGGAACACCAAGTGCCTTCGGGATTACTTCAGCCGATCATGATACCTGAATGGAAATTGGATCGAATTACGATGGATTTTGTATCTGGATTGCCATTGTCATTAAGCAAGAAAGATGCGATCTGGGTTGTTGTTGATAGACTAACAAAGTCGGCACATTTTATTCCTGTACGTGCAGATTATTCCCTTGACAAGCTAGCTGAAATGTATGTATATCAGATTGTAAGGTTACATGGAGTACCCATTTCTATTGTGTCAGATAGAGATCCGAGATTCACATCGCGATTTTGGAAGAAATTGCAAGAAGCTTTGGGTACCAAGTTACACTTTAGCACCGCTTTTCATCCCCAGACTGATGGTCAATCCGAACGGATAATTCAGATACTCGAGGATATGTTGAGGTGTTGCATCCTTGAGTTTAGTGGTTCGTGGGAACGGTATTTACCTTTGATTGAATTTGCTTACAATAATAGTTTTCAATCGAGCATTAAGATGGCACCTTATGAGGCTTTGTACGGTCGTAAATGCCGTACACCGTTGTTTTGGACCGAGCTCAGTGAAAGTATAATCTTCGGGGTTGATTTGATTAAAGATGCTGAGAAGAAAGTAAAAGTAATCCATGATAGTCTGAAAGTAGCTTCAGATCGTCAGAAGTCGTATGCGGATATGAAACGAAAGGATATTGAATACCAGGTCGGGGACAAAGTGTTTCTTAAAGTTTCACCTTGGAAAAAGGTGCTCAAATTTGGCCGTAAGGGCAAATTGAGTCCGAGGTTTATCAGGCCATATGAAATATCCGAACGAGTTGGGCCGGTTGCATATAGATTGATTTTACCCCTTGAACTAGAAAAGATCCACAACGTTTTCCATGTTTCGATGCTTCGACGTTATAGATCTGATCCATCGCATGTAATTAGCCCATCGGAGGTTGAGATTCAATCTGATCTAAGCTATGAAGAAGAACCGGTTCGTATTTTCGCTCGTGAAGTTAAAGGGCTACGAAATAAGAAAATTTCATTAGTAAAGGTACTGTGGCTTAAGCATGGGGTTGAAGAAGCTACTTGGGAACTTGAAGACTCTATGAAAGATCGATATCCTAACTTATTCACTGGTAAGATTTTCGAGGACGAAAATTTTTACGGGGGGAGAGTTGTGACAGCCCTAATTTGACCCTAGTCGAAAAGTGGTTTCGGGACCACAAAACCGAGTCATAAAAATAATTAACCGTCATATTCTATGTTTATTTTATGTGAATATGAATGTGTGAAAGTTTCATGCGTTAATTTTGTCATTTGTATGTGAAATTTTGATAAGGGGACTTATGTGAGACATTTGTGAAATAGGATAGGTAATTATAAAGTGATCTATTAATGCATCTATTCAAAGAAGTGGACTTGCATGTCAAAATACCCATTTTTGGGATAGTGGCCGGCCATGAGATTGTTTTAATTATAATATGCATTTTTATTTAACATTTTATAATACAAATGAATTAAAATAATAATAAGGAGAAATGAAATACTAGTTAGTGGGAGGAGAAACCAAAGTTGGTTCATCCTTGTCCTCCATTGCCGTAGCTTGAAGTGAGGGAGAATAAATTTCTTGTTGATTTTTTTGGTTTAGATTATGGTTAGAAAGAGGTATGTATTGTATAATTCTTGAAAATTTATGCATATTGGAGATGATTAGTTCAAATTTTACTTATCCCATAGATTAAACTTAGGTTTTTGAGTTTGGGAATTCGGCTAATATGCTTGAAACTCATAGTAGATGTTTTTTTTTATGTGACTTTGAGATGGTTGGTTATATATTGGCTTGTTAGCTTTGTAAGTTGAAGGACATTGGTTAATTTGTTCATGTGGATATTCGGCCTTGTGAATATTTTGGAATAAATTCAATTATGTGCATATGTGATTAGTGAATAATCAATCCTTTATCTAGTATATGTACATGAAAAATTGAAAACATGATTTGATTTGTGTTGCAACAAATAGAATGAGTTGGTTGTCTTCTTAAAATAAGATAAGTGTGTGACTTGGAACTTATTTAAAACTATGTGTAATAAATAGAACATGTAGTGGTTTAATGTTTTGAACAAGTCTTTGTTTAGGTGTTTTAAATTATCTAAATTAGATGTTTAATTATTCAAGGGTTCGGCATTGTGTATTTTGTTAAGAGTTTGATTGGAAATCATAAGATTTTGATGACTTGTGTTTAATGGCATTCGGTCAAAGTCTATAGGTGTTTGCTAATCCGGTTTAAGTGCATAGGTGCTAAATACTTTGTATTTGAAATTTTTAGGTATAAGTAGAAATAAATTAAGATGATATTGGATAAATTCTTAGCTTGGTTGTGTTAAGTATTCGGCAATATCTATAGTAATGAATATGAGAGTATATATATATATATACTTATATGAATGTTAATGCCTTATGTATACACCTTGTGTCATTGGGACATTCGAGTATAAATATGTATTAAAGCTATATGTATAATTGTTTAATGTAACTTACCAAATACACAAATTTGAAAACGAAATGGTGATAGACGTAAGTAGGCAATTGATTCAAGTGAATTGGTTTTAAAATGTATATGAATGCCGTATGACTATGTTTGATTGGAAAGTAAATTTGTTTGATTTAGCTCAAGAGCTTAGAGGATCAAAGTTGGATAGGGGAAAGGAAAAAGTGATCGAATAGCCGTTGAAATCGTTCGACAACATCCGAGGTAAGTCTTTGAGTAATGGAACTTAGTTTATGATTTGATTAAATCATGATATATAAGCATAACAAATAAACGGTGATATAATGATTCTACTTGAATTATGTAGCGAGATAATTAGTTTGTACTTATGACTGGTAGCCGAATGTGTATAGAGATCATGTTATATAGTAAATCGAAATCGTGCTCTTTGTATGTGGTTATTGAGCCGAAAGTGGAATGGTTGATAAGTGTCTTGTGCTTGAATTCTAGTAATGAAAATGAAATACTGATGTGTTATGATATAATGATATATGTGCATGATAATCGGGATTATAACCGGACTAAGGTCTGAAGGCATTCATGCTAGTTGCTATAACCGGACTAAGGTCCGAAGGGATTTGTGCTAGTTGCTATATCCGGGCCAAGTCTCGAAGGCATTCGTGCTAGTTGCTATATCCAAGCTAAGACCCGAAGGCATTCGTGCTAGTTGCTATATCCGGGCTAAGTCCCGAAGGCATTCGTGCTAGTTGCTATATCCAGGCTAAGTCCCGAAGGCATTCGTGCTAGTTGCTATATCCAGGCTAAGACCCGAAGGCATTCGTGCTAGTTGCTAAATCCGGGCTAAGACCCGAAGGCATTTGGGTTTGGAAATGAGCAATCTTGCTGTAATAATTCCAATTAATGCGCTCATAAATCCAAAACGATAAGGTATGTTTCGTATATGCATTGGAAAAGTTGATTCGTTTTAAATTGTATTCGTTCAATTGAATAGTGAGCTTCCGGCCTTTAGTTAGGTTTGATTCTGAGTGTATGAATATATTGATTGAAGCGTGAAGTAAGTATGATTATGGGAATATGCGTATATGCAATTAATTATTTAGTCTTATGAATGTTATGCTTTAGTTGTAAATGATTTCATTACTTAAAACTTACTAAGCATCAAAATGCTTATTCTGTTTGCTTTAATTCTCTGTTTTATAGATTTGTTCGTCAGCTATCGGACTCGGGAGTGTCAAAGTCGAAGTCGTCCATACTATCTAAGCCTTTTGGTACACTTTTAGTTGAAATTTTGATAATGGCATGTATAGGATTGACTTTGGATGTTAATTTAGTATCTTTTGGTGATGTATATATGTATAGCCATGCGAAAATGGCTTGTTAAGTTACCATATGTGTTTCTCATAAGTAATGTGTATGTGTGGATGATAATCGATAAATACTTGAAATGTTTTAATGTGAATGAAACTTAGAAATGAATTAATGTACTTAATAGATTGTGATGACTCCTTTGTACTTAGTATAAACGAATTTTGCTTTCTTAAATATGCCCTCGGAAATTACCTGAATATGATTGAATGAGATTAGTGTTTGTTTGGTAATATTCCTTACCCCTCCGGCGACGGATACGGGCTAGGGGTGTTACAACTCAGTTGTATTTCAGCACTGCATTTCATCCCCAAACAGATGGCTAATTTGAGCGTGTAATTCAGGTATTGGAACATATGCTCTGATGTTGTATATTAGAGTTTAAAGGTAATTGGGAGAGGTATCTACCTTTGATTGAATTTTCTTACAATAACAGTTATCAGTCTAGTATTAAAATGGTTCCGTATGAAGCTTTGTATGGTAGAAAATGTAGAACACTGTTATATTGGATGGAGCTCAGTGAAAAGAAGATACATGGGGTTGATTTGATTCGGGAAACAGAAGAAAAAGTAAAGGTTATTCGGGATAGTTTAAAAGCAGCTTCCGATCATCAAAAATCATATGCTGATCTTAAACAAAAAGAGATTGAATTTCAGGTTGGTGACAAGGTATTCCTGAAAGTGTCTCCTTGGAAGAAAGTTCTCCTGTTCGGTCGAAAGGGTAAATTGAGTCCAAGACTTATTGGGCCATATGAAATCATAGAAAGAATTGGACTGGGCGCTTATCGATTGGCATTACCACCGGAACTTGATAGACTCCATAATGTTTTTCATGTGTCTATGCTACGACAATATCGATCGAATCCTTCACATGTTATTTCTCCAACAGAAGTGGAGATTCAGCCGGATATGAGTTATGGTGAAGATCCAGTTAAGATTTTGGCACGGAAGACAAAGGGTCTCAAAAATAAAAAGATAAATTTGGTGAAAGTATTATGGCAAAAGTACGGGATTGAGGAAGCGACACGGGAACCGGAGGAGACAATGTGTAAATATTATCCGAACCTCTTTATTGGTAAGATTTTTGAGGACGAAAATCCTTAAAAGGGGAGAGTTGTAATGGCCTAAATTCAAGGTTACCGGAACAGTGGTTTCGTAACCACAAATCTGATTTAAAGAGAAATTTATTTTAATATTTTTGCATGAATATTGATATGATAGGAAAATCGTATGAAATATCGATAGAAAAATTTTAACGATTTAGTGGTTAGTTAGAAAAAGAAATTATTGAAGAAATTGGGTAAAAACAAGGTATCGAGACCTCGATCTCGTAAAACTGAGTCAGAAATATTTTTATAAATATTTATGAAATGTTAGTAATGTGGTATTAAAATTTCGTTAGGAAATTTTAATGTTTGGGTAGTCAATTAAATAAAAAGGACTAAATTGGAAAAGGTGTAAAAGTGGCTGGGATGATTAAATAGCTTAAGGGTCTAATCAGAAAGTATTTAAAAGGCAATTAGACCCAAAATTTATTTGGTTTGGACGGCAAGGGCATGAAATCAGCAAGAAAATGGAAGATTTAAGGGCAAAATTGAAATATTGCATAATTAACTAAATAAAATTAGGACTAATATGGAAACATCTAGATTTCTTGTGATTTCTCTTCATTCTCATCAGCCAAAACGCCATAGGAGGGGTTCTTTAAGCTGGTATTTCATAATTTTTGCACCAAATCCAGAAAATTCAAATACAAAGCTAGATCGAGGAAAGGAAAAAGTTCGAGATTAGTAGATTTTTGTATACGAACAAGTATCGAGGTAAGTTCGTGTAACTTGAATTATATTCTTAAATGCTTGAAATGTATGTTTTTGATGTGAAAATGATTTGAATGTTCGTTGTATGAAAATTGATGAAACATTGATATATTTGATAAAAAAGGGGAAAAAATCCCAGTTGAATGAAAGGAAAATTCGATGGATCTCTGAAAATGAATTGATGGTAAAAAGGATCTCTCCCGAAGAATATGTGTAAAATAGATTTAGCCCGGACGGGTAATTCGAGTTAGGGTCTGAATTTAGCCTAGACTGGTAATTCAGATCCAAGCTCATTAGAGTAATTGTCGTTGCAGGGGATTTAGCCTGGACGAGTAATCCCGACAATACTCTATGAGTTTATATTATAGGGGATTTAGCCTGGATTGATAATCCTGTTGTAAGGATAAGGTTCGCGGGAGTGTGCTCTCTGAAATGGAAATGTGCACACATGAATATGAATTGACGGACTCAAAATTGTACACTAAAAGTGTACCTCTAAATATCCATCAAAATTCCGAGAAATTCAATAGGATAAATATGGGAAATAATAAGGGTAATAGAAAACATGGAATTGATAAGCTCATCAATCATTAATCTTTGTATTGAACTCATATGATGCTATTTGATTAATGTTTTGGTTGAGTTTGTGTGTGATAGGGGAATGGTAAATTAAATAGATGAATGAATATTTATTGTATTGTATTGAAAATATTAGGCAAGTATAATTCTTGTTACACGGGCTTACTAAGCACAACGTGCTTACCATATTTCTTTTTTCCCTGTTTTGTAGTACTAAGAGCTCGGAGGTCGGATTGGGTCAGAGACACATCACACTATCAACCTCAACATTTTGGTATATCAAGAAACTTTATTTTGGAAATCAATGGCATGTATGAGTTAATAAAGCAAATGCTAATGTGAAATGAATGTAAAGTTAGCCATTGGTATGGCTAACAAATCTTGGTTTTGGAATGTGATGAGGTTATCTTATGGATATGCATGAATCTATCTTGAAAATATGTTGAATTGGATTGGTCTCGGTTTAAAATTCCAGGGAAGGTTAGATATCTATAAAGGGGTTATATTGAGTTCATAAAAAAATTTAGGGTTTTGCAAAAAATTCCCTATAATTTTGATTTAATTTCGGTTTGGTCCCGATGTATATTTCGGGCTTCGCAGGCCCATCTAAGGGGCATCATAACATATTTCGGTAAATGAATAGTATTTAACTCGTAATAACTGAAAAATTAATTTGGTAAACTCAGGTAATGCGTCGTACCCTATTCCGGCGACGAATACGGGTAGGGGGTGTTACAATAATCAATATCAATTTCCATCAATTTACATTCAAACATAAAGTTAAGTATATTTTACGATTTATTTAATTTAATCCCTAAACCCAAAACAAGCATAACTTTTGATATAAAACTTCATATTAAAATTAGATTTTACATTTACCTATTAGGGACCCTATACATTCTATCCCTAGCATAATTTCATAACATATTTTCATTTTATTTAATTTGGTCCATAATGTAACATCCCGATTTCGGGATTAGTAGGAACAGTGGTCTCAGGACCACAAATTCGGAGTCGAATAAATTAGTTTATTATTATTATGATGTGATAGCATCATTTTGTGAGTGCATGACAAGTTTGGTGGATTAATTTTAGCGTTGGTGAGCTTAATTTCGAAAAAAGGACTAAATCGCATTAAGGGCAAAAGTTTTGATTTACTAGCCAAAGGTGTTAAATTGCTAGAGGACCATAATTGGGGTGTTTACAGTGAAAATAGGTCTTTAAAAGAAGCTTGGCTGGCCATAGGGATAAGATTTGACCAAGTTTTTAATGTTAGGTAATGTTTTGGTGACTTTTTGACTAAAAATAAAAATAAAATAAAGAGAAAAGATATCATCTTTTTCCCATATTCTTCTCCACAGAAAAAGCTAGCAAAATAAGGGTTTTGAAGCTAGAAAATTTTAGCCACTTAATCTCTCTACAAATCAAGGAAATCGAGATTCGGGCTTAAAACGAGAGAATACGAGGTTATAGACTAAAATGGTAAAATTATCGTTTTCGTATTCGAGGTAAGTTCGTGTGATTATAATAATGCAATGTCAAACTTGAATCTTTATGTTTTGATATTACATGAATTGTAAGTACATATGTAATTAATATGACATTGTACCATACTTTTAATGCCTTAATATTATGTGAAATTTAAATGCTTTATGGCTACCATGTGTTATGTGCCTTGATGTTTCATGTAATATATGCTATTTGCTACCGTGAAAGCATGAATGATATTTTAGATGTTGTGTAACGACATTATGAACAAGTGCGACGACCATGTGTTAAGCAAGAAAACCCATTGAACCTTAGGAATAGATTAGGATACGAGTGACATGTCGCTAGAGACTATGTGATCTAAGCTCATGAGTTGGTCTGAGTTCATGATATATGTACACATGTTATGGCGTTCCGGGTGCTGGTCTCGTATGATTTATGAGGGCGGGGTAATCTATTATGTGTTGTGGATACCTGACAGCTGTTATGGACAGACTCGTGAGTAGCTCAAAAGCGAGCAACATGTGTTACGTGTTATGAGGTAGCATTGGCTACATATGTCGGCGCTATTGAGTTGGTTCTAGCTGCGTATATGGCACTTATGTGCAAGCTTTCCAATGTATCCAACAGTATTCCAAGTGTTCAACGGGTAGTTTAAGGAATGATTTGATGATGATCCCATTGAGGCATGTCAATGGTGAGAATAGATAAAAGTTATGCTACGAAGTGGAACGGATATGTATGCAAAACTCATGAGATATGATTCGGGTTATAATGCATCTTTGAAACGAAGTAAATAAGTAAGTCATGTTTATGAGAATGATTTAGTGATGACCTTGTAACTATGGGTCCATGCTTATGTTGTATGAATATGTATTTATACCATGATGGTTGAAATGATTGGTGAAGGTGTGATGAGCTTAGTCATCATTATTTTTGTATTAAAACTGTTTTGGACAGCAGCAGTAATAAAATTTTAAAAATACACCAAAAATAGGAGAAAGTGAATTTGAGGCTGAATAAAATTTAGAATTAAAGCTTATTGAGTCTAGTTTCTTATGAAGGAAACAGCGTAAGTAAAAGAATTTCATATTATGAGATATTTAAATTGTTCGAGACAGAGTCAGAATGAATTTTGAAATCCCCTGTTCTGATTTTAGAAAATCATTGAAAATTATAAAAAAACATTTATGGGTTAAAATTTATATGCTTAGAATTTTTAATGAGTCAACTTTCAATAGAAATAGAAGAAAATTTTATTTGAGTCCCGTATTATGAGATAATTAATTTTTAGTGAAGAGGGGTCGGAACTGTCAGACATCAAAAAAGGGGTAACTTTAAAGAATAAACTGTACTTATTGACTAAACCAAAAATTTTGAAAATTTTATGGTAAGAACATATGTGAGTCTAGTTTTAAGAAAAATTAGCGGATATAAATTTGGAGTTCTGTAACTCCAGATATAAATAATTTAGTGATTGTGACTCGAGAAAATAGCTTTATTGGACTTTGAATAAATAGAAAGAATTTGAAAATAGCATATTAATATATTGCTTATTATTTTTCATGCGAGCTTACTAAGCGTAAAGCTTACTCCTTCTTTTCCATTTCCTTAGTGTTCTCAGGTCGGCTAAGGGTTGGATCGTCAGAGGCAGCATCACACTATCAAACCATCGCCTTTGGAATATGAATATATGTTATGCGTGTTCAAGTGAGTGGCATGTATAGGGGCTAGGATTTTATGATATGTGCTAATATGATTAGCCAAATTTATTGGCCCTTATTGAATTATTTGTATTTGGCCTTGAGATGTGGCTTATATTAGTTATTGGCTTGTAAGCCTAAGCATGTGTATGCATGGTTAAATGCTTCATGGGATGTGATCATGTTGTTGATGTGGATGAATTACAAAGATGTCTTAGATGCTTAATCTTGTTAAAGCATAGTGTTGAGTTGCGTGAGTGGTTATAAAGTTGTCTTGATCATGTCTTATTTGTGTTTGATTAGGTGCTCTAATGTGTCATGTTAATGGCCAATGAAAGTAAGCATGTGTGTATGAAATTGAGGGTGACCAATGGCTTGGAAAATAACCTCAAAATTGTTCGCACGAGTAGACACACGGGCATGTGCCTAGACCATGTGTGACACACAGTCTGCCCAAATGGGTATGTGGTCCACCCGTGTGTCCCCTGCACATAGAATTTTCAAGTCAGAATGCGTGGTAGTAAACACACGGGTAGAGACACGGCCATGTGTTTCAGCCGTGTGGTGGACACGGCCTAGCACATGGGCGTGTGCCTGGGTCGTGTGGCATTTTGGGTATGCTGACGTCAAAAATAGAATACCCAAGTTTTTGCACACGGGCTAAGACACGGGCGTGTCGAGGCCATGTGAAGGACAGGGGCCATAGACACGGGTGTGTGTCTGGCCATGTGAAAACCCCTGTAGGTTCGAATTAGAAATTAATTCCACACGAGTGTAGGACACAGGCGTGTCCTTATGTGCTTAGGTCGTGTGAGACACATGGGCCAACAGCACGGCCATGTCGAGATGGTCACACGGGCGTATGCCTTGTTTCTATGACAAATTTTCCAAAGTTGGTTTAAGGACTCGGGTCGGTCCTGGATAGTTTCTAATAGTCGATTTGGGGCTTGTAGGCCCACGATAAGAAGTTTAATGTAGAAATTGAAAAAGTTTTAATTTGGGCCGAGTCTTGGAGATTCGAAAATGTTCGTAAGCATGAGTTCAAGTTAGGTAACGCTTCATATTCCGTCCCGATGTAGGGTATGGGTGTTGGGTGTTACATTTAGTGGTGTCAGAGCTATGGTTTAGTCGGTTCTCGGACTAACCTAGCACATGTAAGAGTCTAGCTATAAATGCCACAGATTTGTGATAATGTGATGTCTCCCAGCGTGAATGAGAATGATCTTGTGTGGACAAGGTACTCTCCAACCGAGCTACACTGACCATGTTAAATGTGATGCCAATGTATCCAGGTAAAGTACAATTATGATGAGCCTAAACTCAAAAAGGTATGAAAAAAAAAGAAGAAAAATTCATGTGGCGATGAGTATCCATGCTTGTTTAATGTTCATATGAATGAAATGACACGTATATAATGAAGCGCGAAATGAAAGTTTTGATTGTGATATACTTATCCATGCTTGTTCAGCCCTCATATGATGTTATGTGCACAACTTGTTTGATTGACTGAATGAGATAAGTAATGTTATTCAGAATCCATAGAATGCATGCTTAAGTGCACTGTTTAAATAAGATAATTTGAAAATTCATGTCATACAAATATGAATAATAGTTTACTTGAAGTGAATGATATACATGTGAAAATGTTACCATAATGATGGAATAGTGTTATATGTATATGTGTATGAGAGACGAGTCAGGGATCTTACGACCCCCACCCCCTTACCAGAGTGGTGTTTATAAAGGATTTCATGAGATTTGTGCTGAAATAAGCTCACGAGTATAGGACCAAAAGAGTTCAGCGGTAGAATGGTTATAAGTATCATTAGAGATTGAGAATGAGTTGATAAGTACAGACAGAGCTAGAAAGATATCGGATGGACCGAAAGATTGTTTGATTTTCGTAATATTACAGTTAGTAAAATGATTAATTTTGGTAAAACGATTTATCCTGGTATGACGTCGAGAAATGTATTAATCAAGATTCCCTCATGAGCTGATCTCCTTTAGTGAAAGAATGATATGGAGATTTTTGATGCAGAAAATAGTTAAATGAATAATGTTTGAAAAAGTGAGATGTTCGGGTATGGCAATTTCAGTGAGCAGATGATGGCTATCTCTTTTAAGGCACTCTATGAGTCCATTTATTTCTGGAAATTGTTGCAGTGGTTGTATATTCCTTGATGAATTTCTGCAATATAGAAATGTTCCCTGATCTAAATGATAGACAAAGGCATTGTCAATCTAATTGCTACATAACCTACATGATTCTATTTCTTTCTGGTATTCTGTTACCTTTTGTCTGTTGGGAAATTGATGAAAAAGTGTGTATGATGCTACGATTCGGTTTCTTCTAATGGTTGCCTTGTCAGGTATGTATATGGAAAGGTATATTATTCTTGTTGCATCTATCCGTGGTAGTCCGAATGACGTTTTCTTCTAGATTTCCCTTCTCTGAGGGACCATTGAAGTCTTTCATATTTTCTTATGAACTTTGTTATCGGTCTTTCGATATGGTATCGTGAATTGGATTTTCTTGTCTTAAATTTCTATATGTTGGATTTCTATATTCTGGATTTCTCTGTTATGGGTTTCTTTATCTTGAATTATTTGTCATTTTTATCTCGTAACTTGTCGAGCATGGCTTATATCTAAAATATGATCTTCAGTTTGTGATATATATATCAAGCATGACTGTGTTTCTAATTGGATTATGGTAATATGGTAATCTTGATAATTGGGTTTCTCAAATTTCGTGTAAGGATTTAGCATTGGCAAAGGCTTAGGTGATAAAATTTTCGTCTTGTGAAAGTTAATAGCTTAATGCATGATTAGCAAAGTTTAGACAGATGAGAACACTGTTAACCAAAGCCCTTAAACTAATTTAGTATGCATTGGACACAGACTTCTTGATTTTCAGTGACAGTTATTGTATGACCTTTGAGAAGAGCAAAATACAGTGACAAACACTTGGGTAGAAAATCCAGAACTTGTACAAAGATTTCACAAGAAAACTCACAGGAGTAGTATATTAGCGATCGAGTTCAGAACTCAACATCGTTGATCCTTGTGTATGAATACTTGAAATGTTGGAAAGTTTAAGGATGTATTTCAAGTGTCATCAGAATTATTTTCGTCCACGTTGGCAATAAACTGGAAATGAGAAAAACTTAATATGGATTTCATGTCTGGATTATTCCTGTCTCTGAAAGAGAAAAATGTTGTGTGGCTTATTGTTAAATGTCTGATGAGATATGTAAATCATGCTAGTATGTATTAAATTTTCACTCATTAGGTTCGAGGAATTTCGTGCCTTTATGATTGTTGGATATTTCAAAATTTTTGTCTCCATTAATCGAATTGAGGATCCGGGTTCTTTATCATGATTTCTTGGGAAAACTAGAGGAGACTTTAAAATGAAAGGTAACTGAGGGTTGAATTGGCAAATAATCGGACTGTGTAAAATTATAGAAGAGTATAAGGCCGAGATGAACTGGCTAGTTTCACTGTTCGAATTCGAAAAGATTCAAGTATGTGTGTATATGTGGCATGATGGCATAAATGGGACCTTTGTGTATATAAACTCTCAAGTAAAGATTGAAATTAAGCCGATGTACGGTATAGTAATGAACCGCTTATGATACTGATATGGGAAGGTAAAGAGATAAGTATTAAAGACATAGTCGATCAAAAGTTCATTTATTAATGATCATGGCAAAAAAAGTTTTATGTGAATACCAAAACCACTTTTCTGGTAAGATTTTTGGGGACGAAAATCCCTAAATGGGGGAGAAATGTAACATCTTGATTTAGAGCCTAGTCAGAACAGTGGTCTCGGGACCACAAATCCAGAGTCGAATAAATTATTTTATTATTATTTTGATGTGATAGCATGATTTTGTGAGTGCATGACAAGTTTGGTGGATTAATTTTAGCGTTGGTAAGCTTAATTTCGAAAAAAAGGACTAAATCGCATAAAGGGCAAAGGTTTTGTTTTACTAGCCAAAGGTGTTAAATTGCTAGAGAACCATAATTGGGGTGTTTAAAGTGCAAATAGGCCCTTAAAAGAAGCTTGGCCGACCATAGGGACAAGATTTGACCAAGTTTTCAATGTTAGGTAATGTTTTGGTGACTTTTTGACTAAAAATAGAAATAAAATAAAGAGAAAATATATCATGTTTTTCTCATCATCTTCTCCACCAAATAAGCTAGCAAAATAAGGGTTTTGAAGCTAGAAAATTTTAGCCACTTAATCTCTTTACAAATCAAGGAAATCGAGATTCGGGCTTAAAACGGGAGAATACGATGTTATGGACTAAAATGGTAAAATTGTCGTTTTTGTATTCGAGGTAAGTTCGTGTGATTATAATAATGCAATGTCAAACTTGAATCTTTATGTTTTGATATTACATGAATTGTAAGTACATATATAATTAATGTGACATTGTATCATACTTTTAATGCCTTGATATTATGTGAAATTTAAATGCTTTATGGCTACCATGTATTATGTGCCTTAATGTTTCATGTAATATATGTTGTTTGCTACCATGAAAGCATGAATGATATTTTGGATGTTGTGTAATGACATTATGAGCAAGTGCGACGACCATGTGTTAAGCAAGAAAACCCGTTGAACCTTAGGAATAGATTAGGATACGAGTGACATGTCGCTAGAGACTATGTAATCTGAGCTCATGAGTTGGTTTGAGTTCATGATATATATACACATGTTATAGCGTTTCGGGTGCTGGTCTTGTATGATTTACGAGGACGGGGTAATCTAGCATGTGTTACGGATACCTGACGGCTGTTATGGACAGACCTGTGAGTAGCTCGAAAGTGAGCAACATGTGTTACGTGTTATGAGGTAGCATTGGCTACATATGTTGCGCGCTATTGAGTTAGTTCTAGCCGCGTATATGGCACTTATGTGCAAGTTTTCTGATGTATCCAATAGTACTCCAAGTGTTCAACTGGTAGTTTAAGGAATGATTTGATGATGATCCCATTGAGGTATGTCAATGGTGAGAATAGATAAAAGTTATGCTACGAAATAGAACGGGTATGTACGCAAAACTCATGAGATATGATTCGGGTTATGATGCATCTTTGTAATGAAGTAAATAAGTAAGTCATGTTTATGAGAATGATTTGGTAATGACCTTGTAATTATGGGTCCATGCTTATGTTGTATAAATATGTATTTATACCATGATGGTTGAAATGATTGGTGAAGGTGTGATGAGCTTAGTCATCATTATTTTTGTACTAAAACTGTTTTGGACAGCAGTAGTAGTCCAACTTTAAAAATACACCAAAAATAGTAAAAAGTGAATTTGAGGCTGAATAAAATGTGGAATTGAAGCTTATTGAGTCTAGTTTCTTATGAAGGAAACGGCGTAAGTAAAAGAATTTCATATTATGAGATATTTAAATTGTTGTGAGAGAAAGTCAGAATGAATTTTGAAATCCCCTATTCTGATTTGAGAAAATCATTGAAAATTATACAAAAATAGTTATGGATTAAAATTTATATGGTTAGAATTCTTAATGAGTCTACTTTCAATAGAAATAGACGGGAGCATTATCCGAGTCCCGTATTATGATATAATTAATTTTTAGTGAAGAGGAGTCGGAACTGATACCACTAAATGTAACACCCCACACCCGTACCCTACGTCTGGACGGAATATGAAGCGTTACCTAACTTTAACTCATGCTTACGAACATTCTTGAGTCTTCAAGACTCAGCCCAAATTAAAACTTTTTCAATTTCTACATTAAACTTCTTATCGTGGGCCTACAAGCCCCTAATTAACCATTAGAAACTATCTGGGACCGACCCGAGTCCTTAAACCAACTTTGGAAAATTCGCCATAGAAACAGGGCACACGCCCATGTCACCATCTCGACATGGCCGTGCTGTTGGCCCATGTGTCTCACATGGCCTAAGCATATAGGGACACGCCCGTGTCCTACACCCGTATGGAATTAATTTCTAATTCGAACCTACAGGGGTTTTCACACTGCCAGACTCACACCCGTGTCCATGGCCCATGTCCCTCATACGGCCTCGACACGCCCGTGTGCAAAAACCTAGGTATTCTGTTTCTGACGTCAGCATACCTAAAATGTCACACGACTGGGGCACACGCCTGTGTGCTAGGCTGTATCCACCACACGGTTGAGACACATGGTCGTGTCTCTGCCCGTATGCTTACTACCATGCATTCTGACTTGAAAATTCTACGTGCAGGGGACACACAGCCGGACTACACGCCCATGTGAGCAGACCGTGTGTCACCTAAATGTAACAACCCACACCCGTACCTTACGTCGGGACGAAATATGAAGCGTTACCTAACTTGAACTCATGCTTACGAACATTTTCGAGTCTCCAAGACTAGGCCCAAATTAAAACTTTTTCAATTTCTATATTAAACTTCTTATCGTGGGCCTACAAGCCCCAAATTGACCATTAGAAACTATCCGGGACTGACCGGAGTCCTTAAACCAACTTTGGAAAATTTGCCATAGAAACAGGGCATACGCCTGTGTCACCATCTCCACATGGCCGTGCTGTTGGCCCGTGTGTCCCACACGGCCTGAGCACATAGGGACATGCCCGTGTCCCACACCCGTGTGGAATTAATTTCTAATTCGAACCTACAGGGGTTTTAACAAGGCCAGACAACACCCGTGTCTATGGCCCGTGTCCCTCACATGGCCTCGACATGCCCGTGTCTTAGCCCGTGTGCAAAAACCTGGGTATTCTGTTTTTGACGTCAGCATACCCAAAATGTCACACGGCCGAGGCACATGCCTGTGTGCTAGGCTGTGTCCACCACACGGCTGAGACACATGGCCGTGTCTCTGCCTGTGTGTTTACTACCATGCATTCTGACTTGAAAATTCTACGTGCAGGGACACATGGTCGGACCACATGCCCATGTGGGCAGACCGTGTGTCACACACGGTCTAGACACACACTTGTGTGTCTACCCGTGCGAACAATTTTGAGGCTATTTTCCAAGCCATTGGTCACCCTCAATTTCATACACACATGCTTACTTTCATTGGCCATTAACATGGCACATTAGAGCACCTAATCAAACACAAATAAGACATGATCAAGGTAACTTCATAACCACTCATGCAACTCAACATTATGCTTTAACAAGATTAAGCATCTAAGACATCTTTATAATTCATCCACATCAACAACATGATCACATCCCATGAAACAGTTAACCATGCTTAGGCTTACAAGCCAATAACCAATATAAGCCACATCTCATGGCCAAATACAAATAATTCAATAAGGGCCAATACATTTGGCTAATCATATTAACACATATCATAAAATCCTAGCCCCTATACATGCCACTCACTTGAACACGCATAAAATATATTCATATTCCAAAGGCGATGGTTTGATAGTGTGATGCTGCCTCCGACGATCTCTAACCCCGAGCCAACCTAAGAACACTAAGGAAATGGAAAGGAGGGAGCAAGCCTTACACTTAATAAGCTAGCATGAAAAATAATAAGCAATATATTAATATGCTATTTTCAAATTCTTTCTATTTATTCAAAGTCCAATCAAGCTATTTTCTCAAGTCATAGTCACTAAATTATTTATATCTAGAGTTACGGAGCTCCAAATTTATATCCGCTAATTTTCCCTGAAACTAGACTCACATATCTTCTTACCATAAAATTTTCAGAATTTTTAGTCTAGTCAATAAGTACAGTTTATTCTTTAAAGTTACCCATTTTTTGATGTTTGACACTTAATGTAACAAAGCTACCAATCAAGCTTATTAAGCTTTACAATTTAGTTATTTTCATAATCTAAGCTTAATTTCTATAAATTTCAAGCCTAATTCTTCAATTTCTCAATAATGGTAACTTATCAAATTTCACCAATTTAACAAATTGATACATGGGCTAACTAAATTAAGCTCCAATGATTCAATTTTCATAAAAATAAAAAAATGGCTAGGGACTTGAAATTGTTAGCCGAATATCAAAATAGGTTTGAAACTTTCTTCTTTTTCTTGGCTATGATGGACGGTCATGAAATGAAGAAGATGATGACTTTCTCCACTAAGGTTTAACTTATATACTAGGTTTTGTTGTAATTAAACTTAATTAGTTAAATTAATCATGTTTAACTAACACTAATCATGCTTTAATTAAACTAAAGACATCCACCATCATCGTTCACTAACATCCATTTTAAATTGGTTTATTAACCATCCCTTGGATAATTTTTATATAAGTCCTCAAGCTTTTTTCAAATTAAAACTTTTCAGCGATTTAACTTTTACAATTTAGTCATTGAGCCTTCATTAACCACATTTTAGGCTAAATTACTTAATTAAATTTTAATATATCCATATACCAACTCCGCCAATATCTCTATTTAATATTTATGGACTTGATTTATGGAAATGAGGTTCCAAAATCGTAATTTTTGGCTCCACTAAAAACTAGATTGTTACATTTGGGATTAACTCTTATATCCTTATTGTCACAACCAATCCCATAACATTCTCAAAACATCATATACAAGTTTATACTTTGAAAATACAAAATTTCCAATCATATCATTACATGATATAACATCCCAACATATTGATATTAATGCCCCATTTTCTATTATGAAAATAGTAAAAGGTCTAGCTAAATCTAATGACAATTGCCTTAAAGACTAACGACATTTTTCTAAATTCTAAACTCGAAAGGTTTTGCATAATTTTTAGCATACATATGCAACCATTTAAAAGAATGATTAAAAACAATCAATAAACAACTATCATCACACACTAAACAAATATTAAGACAATTTCCTAAACTAACCACTTAAGCATGTATCCATTTAAGAAAATAAAGTTATGGAGGGGATAATTACCTAGATGAAGAAGATATTACAGCTAACTCCTTGTCCCTTGTCCAATAGGATTATTTGTTTGCTGTTGCTGAATCTAGAGAATACTAGTTGCAAATTGCAGTGTTGATTGGTAAGGCTAGTTTTTAGCAATTTCTAGATTTGATGTGCCTTGACCAACTCTAGAAATCATGATTTATAATTGTTATTCCTTGCTCCCATTAGTGACTTAAACAGTCAAAAAACAAAAGTCAACCACAAACATGTAGTTCTTTAAAAAAAAGAGAGGATATTCTAGCTACCAAAAAAGCCATTCAAAAATACCAAAATACTTAGCTCATCAAGCTAAAACAAGTATCAACTAACAGATTTTCACTCTTAAACACGAAATCTCACAAAGAATAGAACTTGATATACTGCGAATAAAAAGGCCATATTAAAAAACACAAAAAATAGTAAGGAACAAAAGCCACCTAACATCGTCATTCATCCAATTGATAAACCAAAAACACAAAGACAAAACATTTATTTATATGCACAAATTTTCCTTCTCTTGGAAGTCTTAAAAAAAAAAACTTCCCTAAAAATTAAGAAAGAACCCTTGAGTTAGAATTATGAATAATTTGCTTAGGCTGAGTTTCATCAAAGATCAATAAATTAGCAGATTAAAAGGTTGAGCTCGATGGAGTTTTGTGCTTGACCTGAGCCTGGTCAAATTTGACTCAGGTAGCTAGATTTCATTTCTTTTCAACCTACACAAATCTACATGAGAGATGTCGGAGGCATAAAAAAATTTCGAAATTTTAGAAAAATTGTACTTATTTGGGAGCTAATTTGAAGTGAATAGGAGATGAGGTTTAGTAAGGGGAGAGTTCCCTTCTGTCGGTAAAGTTTTCTAATGAAAGGAATGAGGAAAGCTGTATTTTGATTAACTTACAACTGGGTATTCTTGGTTTTAACTATTTTGTTTATTTTTTAGTAGTTGAGATTTTTTGTAACACTCCTTACCCGAGATTGTTGCCAAAATCGAGCACGAGGCATTACTAAACTTAATCTATCACTTAAATAATTTTAAGATCTTTATTTAAACTTTTGAATATCTTTGTTATTCTCTGCGTTGTAGTAGCTTAAAAATTCATATCTTGAGTTTCAAACTCAAAATTTAGATCTGTAAATTTTTCCTGAAACTAGACTCATATATCTATCCACTAATTTTTTTCTAGAATTTTTGATTTAGCCAATTAGTACAGTTTATTAGTTAAAGTTACCCCTGTTTCAGAATTTGACTGCACTAACCTCTACTTACTACGAACCACTTTTCTCCCTATACAAAATTAATATAACTATACCGTTTGTTTCTATTAAAACTAGATTCAATAAGGATTATAACCATATAAATTACACCACCTAATTACTTTTTACAATTTATGGTGAATTTCAAAGTTGAAACAGGGGATCTAGAAATTTCTCCGACCTGTTTCACTAAAACTTAGATATCTCATAAAATATAATTTCTTTACTGTTTTTCTTATTCCATAAGAAAATAGACATAATAGGATTTAATTTCATATATTATTCATCTTAAAAATATGTTTATACAATTTTTAGTGATTTTTCAAAGTCACATCATTTCTCATTGTTTGAATCTGTTTTTAGGTTACTTTCACATTTTCATAACTTTCATGTGATAATCACCATTCAATCATACATATTAATAAACATGCATATCATCGGCTATTTTTATTAGCTAATCTCTAGCAAGTATTTATACATCGTTCATTGTTCATATTATACTAAAAGTAACTAAGTTTCTATACATGCCATACACAAAACAAAACGCCTAATTATACCGAGTTATTTCTTTGATAGTGTGATCGGCCTCCGACGTTTCCTTCGATCCCCGAGTAGCTAGATAAGTACTATAAGAAGAAGAAAATAAAGAGATTAAGCACTAGGCTTAGTAAGCTTACAAGTAATTAAATCACAACATTCAACATAATGGATAATTATGCATAATATCATCTAACATCATAAATTTCTTTACTTCTCAATTTCTATCTTCTTCTTTATTTCCTTACCTTCTTTCTTATCCGACCTTTTCTTTTCATAAATATAATCTACTTTTCCTTTGCTGTTAATTCATTGTAATCTAACTCGTATCCTGACCCGTTTGAACCACTCGGAATACTAAGGATATTAGGGTCGTTCGCTCTATCAATATCTCACCAATGCCATGTCTTCGACATGGACTTACATGAATTATTCCTGTCTCCAATGCCATATATATAATATGGGCTTACATGGCTCATTCCTATCTCCAAAGCCATATATCTGATATGGACTTACATGGCTCATTTCTATCCTCTGTCTGTCTCACAACCCCAATATCCTAACATTCCTAAGGTTCAAACGGGGCTTCCTAATACTTTTTCTCTCACACTTCGCCTTTAATTCGACTTTAAATATTCTCATAAAATAAGTATATAAATGCTGAAATTGACAATAATAATGTAAAATAAAAGAATATTGCATTTATTTACTGTAAACTTACCTCGATACAAAATGTGACTAAACTTTACAATTTAGTCCTTTACTTTTTCTTTTCCCCGATCTACTCCCGAATTTCGCTCTTCTTGATCTATAATAGAAAATTTAACTTATTTAATATCAAAATTTATCAAAACAGTCCTTTACTCAAACTTTGCAGAAATTACATTTTTGCCCCTAAACTTTTGCATATTTACACTTTTGCCCCAAAGCTCATAAATTAAACTTCAGCCTATTTTCTTATGTTTTATGACATGCTGGTTATTTTTCCCTTCTATGGCAGCATCAAATTCATACTCTAACATGCACTTATGACTATTAGGTATTTTTACCGATTAAGTCCTTTTACTCGTTTTTGCTTAAAACCGAGTAGTACAAGTTATCTAACATAATTTAAGACCTCATATTCTATCATAAAACATCAAAATAAACACTTTTCACCTATGGGTATTTTTCCAAATATGAACTCTAACTTAAATTATTGCTAGCATAAGCTTTATCGAGCTACCGGGACTCCGAAAACGTAAAGAACATTAAAAACGGGGCTTGAAATCACTTACTATGGAGCTTGAAAGCTTGAAACAAACCCTAGCTATGGAGAACCCTTGAATTTTCGTCCTAATGAAGAAGATGGACAAAATTGGCTTTTAATTTTGTTTTTAATTCATTTTAATAACTAAATGACCAAAATGCCCTTACTACTAAACTTTCCAAAAATTCCTTCCATGTCCTAATTTTGTCCATGAACTTAAAATTGGTCAAATTGCTATTTAAGACCTCCTAATTAATATTTCAATTCAATTTCATACTAAAAACTTCTAGAATGCAAATTTTGCAACTTATTCGATTTAGTCCCTACTTTCAATTTAAACACTTTAGGCATAGAATTTCATCACGAAATTTTCACACAATCATGCAATTATATCATGAACCTCAAAATAATAATAAAATAAAATTTTCTACCTCGGATTTGTGGTTTCGCAACCACTATTCCGTTTAGGCCCTATTTCGGGATGTTACATTTTTGGGTCCTATATCTAATGAAAAACAATAACCCAAATGTTTTGTGAGCATTCTTTTACAATTTTCTTAGCTTTAGTTAGAATTTTTGATGAAAATAATTTTCAATGGAAATTTTCTTTGGTTAAAATATGCTATAAGTTCTGTACTCTTCCAAATTTGAAATTTAGTAACTATGCTTTTATTTTTAGGAATATAGTCTCATTACTTTTTAGATTTCAAATTTTAAATTCAATTGTTAATATTATTATTATTATTATTATTATTTGTTAAATTGATTGGTGTGACATTTTGAAATAAAAAAATTTCACTTGGTAATAATATAGCTAAAAAAATAATAGTGTAATGATCCTGAATTTAACAAAATAATTTTAACAATGTTAACAATTAGATTTAAATTTTAGAATCTGAAAACTAGAGCAACTAAATTCCTAAAAATTTTAAGGACTAAATTCTAAATTTACAGAATACAGGGACTTATGATAGATTTTAACCATTTTCTTTTAACCCTTTATTCTCATTGGGTCGGAAAAACCTCGTGATTCAAAATTTGACCCGATTGAGACCGGGTCTGGGCTTAACGGAGGATTTGGAGGCGAGGAAAAGTAAAATCCACATTTGTGTGCGGGAGATCTCTCACTCCCCATCTACCTCTATATATGGCAAAAATAATCAAAAGAATAAAATAAATAAAAAATAAATGATCTGAAAATTCGCATTCCACGGAAACACAATTCTCCGTATTCTAGATTCGCTTCAGTTCCTCAAATTGTTGTGTGGAGAATAAGCTTCGTGAATCAGGTAAAGATGATGGTCGAGGATCTGGGCGTGGAAGCCAAGGAAGCGGCGGTTCGTGAGGTGGCGAAGATACTTCCTCTTCCTGAGCTTTTACAATCCATTTCTACCATCAAAGCTGATTATATTACCCGTCAACAGGTAACGCACTCTCTCTTTTTCTTTTAATCTTTTCACAATTGAGGCTTTCAATTGCGTTGAAATTAAATTGGGCCAACTTCTTTTTTCCCCTCTCTTAATTGTCAGGCAAATGACGCACAACTTAGTACAATGGTTGCAGAGCAGGTATCTAACTTAACGATTTTAATCTTCGTTTTACTGATCACAGGTTTCGTTTGGTTATTATTGCTTTAGCTACTTGATTTCGATTTTTTTTTAATTGATAAAAAATGAGCAAAGAACTAGCTATAGATTTTGAATATTATTTGCAAGCAAAAAGCAAGTAGCAAAAGCAAAACCAAAGATTACTTAATTACATATATCGAGCTAAGGAAGCTCCTATTATTATTTTTAATGGTTTTTGCATGGAAAAATATTACCCACTGCAGGTTGAGCAGGCCCAAGCGGGACTCGAATCGCTTAACTCATCTCAGAAAACAATAAGCCAGCTGCGTGAAAACTTTATATCTATTGAAAAGTATTTTCGATACCATTACATTGTTAGATGCTATCAATTTTTATTCTCTTGATTTTTCTTGAAAATTTTCAAATATATGGATTACCTTGTTTATCAGGTTATGTCAAGAGTGCCAAAACTTAATTGAAAATCATGATCAGATAAAGCTTCTTAGCAATGTCAGGAACAACTTAAATACAACGCTCAAGGTGAGCTTTCAGTATCTTATAATTTGAAAACCATGATCAGAGGTGTTTCTCACTTTCTGTTGATCAGATTAAACAATCATGAAGAGAAACAAATCATAATTAGTTGATTACTCTTTGAGTACACACATGTGGAAGGGCATACATCCTTTTTTGTAGCATGCCTAAAATTTTTTGTTTACCATTTATGGGTTGCAGCCTTTTTAATTGTTGCTCCCAACTAGAATGCCTTTCAAGCCTTGGACTAACTCTTGGAAAGACTGATGGTAATGTTATTGGAAAAAAGAAGTTTGTTAGTTATTTATAAGTTTTATTGTCAAGTTTTATGTGGAAACTTACTTTTGTCTAGTGTAAAGCTGTTGTTATGTGGCTTTAGTGCTTTTCAATGTATTAAATTTTCTTATGTTGTAGCATTGTTTTTGATATATTGATTTATTGTAGGATGTTGAGGGTATGATGTCCATTTCAGTTGAAGCTTCTGAGGCTCGAGATTCTTTGAGTGATGATAAAGAACTTGTCAACACTTATGAGGTATAATTTTTTTCTAAATAATCACAGCAAGTTGGGGGCTGAATGAGTTTTAATGTTTGAGAAATTGTGTATTGATGCTTTATTTCTCTTTTCATCCCTTATTTCTCAGAGGTTAACTGCACTTGATGGGAAGCGGCGATTTGCTTTAGCAGCTGTGGCATCTCATAAAGAAGAGGTTGGCAGGTTAAGGTGTGCATCTCCTTCAATTTTGTCATGTAAAATATATGATAATTATAGCAATGCCAACATGATTACTGGAAAATTGATGTGGAAATATTTGTCTATGTATTAGACATTAATTTCTTTCTATTGTATGCCTTATCTTTTTAGATGGTTGTTGTTAGTTTGACAAATTTGTAAAATATGTCAAGAAAGAATAATATCTCTGCAATCATTGACAAAGTGATATATGCTTGACTGGGGTCAATTCTCAGGTTTTGAAAAATTAATATGTGGAATAGTGTAACCCCCCCCCCCCCTTTTTTATATTAAAGACTGAAATTAAACAATAACTTGAATGGAGGATATCAAATAAGTAAAACTAGGAAAATTACCCGGCATTGCTTGGGATCCCATTTTTTATTTTAAAAGAAAACAAATTGTTTGATATGTATAGTTTGTTGAACAATGAGTATTCCATATTCATGTTGGAAAATATAAAAATGCATTATTTATAACATTTTAGGACTTTTTTTTCTAAAATAAATATCTTTAACTATTCAATTTAATTTACTAAGAATCTGTAAATTGATTATTTTGGGATTTTTTTTTTCTGAATATGGCTAGATTAGGGTATCTAATTAAACTTTAAAATGTGATACACATTCAAATATAATTGCTCTATACAAAAGTACATCATGCATTTTAATGTATTAATACAAAGATTAATATATTTTATCTTTATAAAAATATTTACTTTGTATGTAAACAGATCTATTACTTTTTGCTTTTATAATGAAAGGAAAATGAAAAAGGGTAAGAGGAAAACCATCTCTGACTTGTAAAAATTCATGGATTATTATAGCAAAGACATGAGATTGCATCTTAATATAGGAGCTTTTCTTTTTTTTGAAGTAATAAGATAACTTACCTTCTTTTCTGGATTTAAAGTTTTTGAAATTAATGTAGAAGTTCTTTTTGATAACAAAACATATAAAATTATAGTGTTTACATAATGAGAGTTTGTAATGACGAGATGCGAATTATGATGACTGAATTTTTTCTGCCTACACCACTGTCTGAAGTGGCAATTGCAATGTTTCACAAGCCAGCCCGGATATTTGGTGGTATGCATTGGAAACGGTTCCATTTCCTTTTGATTTTAGCCAATTCAAACATATGTTTCTTAGGTTCACCTGTACAAGAGGCTGTTCAACTCAGATTTGCTCTTAATGGGCTTAAATCGTGTGACTTGATCCTGCTTGATGCAAGAATGGACTTAAAACAATGTAATATAGGAAATCTCATATGATGATGGTAGTCATAGATTATAAAAAATGTTTGTAGCTTTGGTCTCACGTTTGTCATATTTCTTTTGCTTCATTCCATGGTATAAGATTTTTTGACTTATTTTTATTGGAATCTTAACATTGGTTGTGTCCAGAGAATATTTTGAAGATGTTGATCGAACCTGGGAAACATTTGAGAAAACATTATGGGGTCATATTTCCAATTTCTACAAACTCTCAAAAGAAAGGTATGCACACAGGAATTTGAGGATCTTTGAAACTGGTTTGTTTGAATATTGTGCCTAAATCATAATATGTTTTTGCCATCACACTTCACTAAGATCCCCCTAACAAGGGGTTCCTGTCTACTGCAATCTATGTGCACTATTATCAAAGCATTTTTAAATTTCTTGAAATTACCAATTTTATGATTCTTGTCAGTAACTTAAGCACACACTTTCATGGCAGTAATATTTTTCTCTTTTTATTTCGGTGTTCAGTATATTTACAACAATATTCATTCTAATGACTACTTTAAGGTAGTTTACCTTAACTTTTTAACGGAATTTTAGCAATGATCTATGGATGAATATGCTTGAAAAGTAGGGGTGATATGGTTCGGTTCAGGTTGGTTTTGGAATAAAAATTGTGATTACCCTATAGTATTCTGTTTTTTAATAAACCAAACCAAATATCAAGGTAATCGAATTGAATTGAATTCCAACAGTTTGGATAAGTTCAGTTCATCGTTTTTTAAGAAGTTTAAAAAACAAATTCTATGTACTTTTTTAAATTTATTTTCACTAATTTTTATATAAAATATTTATTTTTATATTATAAAATTATAAACAATAAAAACTAATTATAAATTAAGTAAATAAAAAAATCGATTTGATACGGATAATAGAAGTTTTTTTATCTAGTGAACTGAAAACTGAACCGCATAGATTTAAGTGCTAACCAAACTGAAAGCGAACCAAACACTATGATTCAAATCAATTTTTAATTTTCTTGGTTTTTTTGCTCAGCCCTATTGGAAAGATGAGTAATTTTTTGCTTTAGGGATGATAAATTTTCAATTGAGAATTTTTTATCCATAGGAAGAAAGAACTAAGTTGAGAACTCTAGCTATAAAGCTTGTCGTTGTGAAATCGAGGGAGAGAGAAAAAGGAAGAAAGAAGACAGCCTTGCTGTCACTGCTTTGGCTGTAATCAGCTTTGAAAAAGAAGAAAAGAAGAGAGTAGAGAGAAAAGGGTTTTCTGAAATAATTTCTTGTGTATATACATTATGCTACATAACATATTTATACTAGTACCTAGATATACAATGAAGGAAAGGTATCTAAACTAATGCTAATTAACCCCTAGAATTATGCACAATAAATCTAAAGGTACTAATATTATCATAACATCAATCAACACGGTCATAAAGATCTCCCCTCTCTTTTGCATTTTTTCTATTGTTGCACGCCTTTTCAACCTACATCTCCTTTTCTAATAAATATGCATGTAACATATCTTCTTTCTAGTTTGAGCATTTTTCTAAATTTTCTAAATCCGTAGATTTTTTTTCTAAGTGTTTCACCAAACTATAAAAAACCCCCTTATTTGAGTATTAGATTTGATTGAAAAGCTTTGAGCATTAAATTTGATCATGAAACTTGATTGTTAGTTTGTGCCTTTTAAGCATTCAATCCAAAACCAGTTTCTAAAGAGACCTAAATTTAAGGGCCTTGTGAACCCAAACTAAATCCTTGCGGCATAACACCTTTAATGACTTCCATTTCATCTTTAGGCTTGGTTTTTCAATTGAAACAAATTGGTCTACACAAGAACAACACATATGGGCTTAACATAATAACTAAATATGGGATATTATAGAATGTTAAGCAAAGAACTCAAAATCAACTAATAGATGATTGAGAGGCCTCACTTGAGTTTGACATAAAAAAAGATCTCAATTTAGCTAATAACACTTGTTGGTACCTTTTCATTGGGACATGATAGTTAGAGATGCTAATTTTGGTTTCGAGTATTAGCCGTTGAATAAATCTTTTGTGAGATGTTCCATTGAATGGGAACAAGAAAGAATATTCAATTCCCACTCTCGTCACGCCTAAATAATTACAATTTGTCTAGGAATGAATCTTTCTAGGAGGGTATTCCAATCAATGCATGATTTAGGGATACCAACAAATCCAATCTAAGCCAAGATCTCTAATGCAGACAATTGCATAGCATCACCTCTTCCAACAGGATAGTTGCCCATGGTGGAATCATGTTGTAATTGAAAATTGGTAAGTTGTACAAACATTGGATCCTTTAGAGCTTAATCAGACTCTCGAAATAACCTCTTAAATATGAGTTTGCAATGTAATATCTCCCATTTACTTTGATCCTTAGTTGCCTTGATTTTTGCCAGTAGTTTGCCAATATCCTTATTATCATCTAACTCTATGTTTACATATGGACGCTGAGGAAAATAATCATGCAAGATAGATACTATGTTTACATATGGATCCCAAATCATTAGCAAAAGGTCCTCATTCATATGTTTCTCATGAATTTCATCCACTAGCAATTGATTTTCTCTAGAAGTCACTAGAACTCGATTTTCAACAACTTTCAAAATGTCTACTTTCATGTTGATTGTGGGTAGTTTTCTTCGAAAGATTCTTTACATCATTATTAGTTTTTGTGCTTTTTCTTGAGTTCAATTTTTATTTTTTCTCTTGGTAAATTTCGTTTCGATTGTAGAAACTAAATCAATTTCTTTGTACTCCAAAACCATTCACTGAAGTTGTGCCCCTTAGGATATCCAAAAAATTTTCGACTCACCTCCAATCCTCCCTTTCTTTCCAGGATGTGGCTATCATTCTATAAACAATGAAAGACTTCTTCAAATGGATGCACATCACTCATTATAAATAGGATCCAATAGATCATAGTCTTGCTCTTCCACATGCATCTAGATAAGAAAATTAGCAACTTCAACATTAATTACTCTTCCATTTAATTCAATGGCATGCACCATTTGATCCTCCAATCCACCTTGTACCGTAAGGTTTGTGGGTCTAGTATCATGAAAGGGGTTTTCTTCCTTACTAAAATCAAATTCATCAACAAGATTACCTTATGGCATGTCAAACTAGTTGTGGGAACCTTCTAGAATCTCCATATGGGTTCCCACTTGTTCTTATTGCAATCAAGTAAAAATTGCACATGACAATTCTTCAATCGCACATTGCATCACAATTAATTTTGTTTCTTGATCCCAATTTCCTTATCCTCAATCTCTACCACTTTTGACCATGGTTTAAAAGCGAACCTAATTTAAACCCTAGGATCTAATTAGGCTTTAATACCAAAATTGATGTGGTTTCAAGGAAAACTACAGTAAATCAATAGAATAATTGTTGAACAAATGAGTAAGAAAGGTGGAACTCTAGAAAACATAGGGTCATAAAACCTCTAGTTTCTCTTTATTATTTCAAAGAAAAAAAAATGAGAATGTTAATGTTGTGCCTGTAAATATTTTGCAGCTAATTTATAATAAGCTTTCTTGCAGATAAAGTTCTAATCCTAACCCTAGATTTAAACTGATAATTAATAATTCCTGTCATCTAACCATATGTCTTATAAAAAATAAAATAAAATAAAGTTCCTGCTTCAGTGATGGGGAAATGGTGTTGAAAATTTTATATTCAGTTTGAAAGAAGGGACTTCTACTCTCTAAAAGCTTCCTGGCTTAATTAAGTCTCTAGCTGGTGAAAGGTGTCTTGTAAATGATGCCCCTTGATTTAAGATCAAGCTTTTGGTCCAGAAAAGCAACCTCATGAATTTCCAAAATTGCAACTGTCCATTATTTATCATTATTTTTTGCATTTACTGCTCCTTCTTACATTGCACTTATAAGCTGTTAGAAATATTGGTAAAGTCAATATTGATAAATCCTTAGAAATATTGGTAAATCGTCAGATATTTTGGTAAAAGCTTTTTCTAAGCTTTTTTAGTGAAGCTTATGGTAGAAGTGCTGGCATGACTTGGGATGGAGTTTCTTGACCTACATCACAGAATATTGGAAAGGAGCAAATAATGGATTTCTTTACTTGTTTTTTCATGCATCTGATTTTATCACAATGTTTTTCCACTGGGAATCAAAGCATTTATTCCTCTGCCTGGATTGATTGCTTTGTAATAATTATCCCCTGTGCTATTTTTTCCTAGAGTTGCTTTTACAATTGTTAGCATATTCAACCTTAAATAGGTTAACAATTTGTTTTATTTTTTTATTCTCACTTTTACAACCTTTACCTATTTTGCAGTCCACAAACCCTGGTTCGTGCTTTGAGGTATGCTGTTCATAAGCTTTTAAAATCATTTCTATTTTGCTGCCATGTATTTTCAAGGTCCTAGGATAAGTTTGAAAATTTAAGCATTTTTTATATTGAGGTATATAGGTTTCTGCTTGTACTTTTTCTTTGTAATGCCTGGTAATGATACTTGGTTTTTTGTGGTTGGGTTGGTATGATAAAGAGTAGTTGTATTTAACTTTTTGACCTCTTCTCTCTAATAAGTTTCTTGGACTTCCCTGCTAGAGTTGTCGAAATGCAAGAAATTCTTGATCAACAACTTGCTGAGGAGGCAGCTGAGGCTGAGGGTGATGAAGCAATGGCAGCTATTGCAAACCCTCGAAGAGCTGGCAAGTATGTATCTGGTGTGATTGTTTACTGCCACATATTTTATTTGCAAACTATTGTTAATGCTTTTGAATGATCAATTAATAATTATATGTTAAAGTTATCCTTTATGACAATGTAGAAAATCTACCAAGTCTTCAGCTTCTTCTAAAAATTTAGCACAGCAAAAGTTGAAGGTTCAGGGGAAAGGCTACAAGGATAAATGCTATGAGCAAATGAGGAAGACAGTTGAAGAGCGGTTCAACCACCTTTTGACAGAGGTACTTTTCGTAATAATCAACTTAGTACATGAGAATGGTATATTGAATCCTTCTTAACCTTTCATATGATTCTAATGGTATTTTTTACCCCAGCTTGTCTACGAGGACCTAAAAGCAGCTCTGGAGGAAGTTAAAACGGTATGCTCAACTGATCACTATATTGGTTTCTAACTTTGTGTCTGATTCTTACTCAAGGGACTTCAAAATGGCCCACATATGGTAATTTAGTACATTGGTTGCTGTTCTGCATAGAAATTATTTAAACACTTCAACTTAGTGATAAAAACTAAAACATTGTTAGAAAAATAAACCTAGAAGAAGCTTAATAAAGGTTTTACATGGAATTCACAATCATGCTTCAATTTAGCTGAAAGATAATTGATAGCAGCATGATTTGCAAAGTTCTGACACACAGCAAAGTTTTATATTACCCAGCCCTAGTCCACAATATAATACATAAATTACTTAATGTAAATCATTCCATCTAATGGGAAAGATTAGAGATGATATAATGATTTGAGTAGTTGCAACAAGGAATTTTTACTTCCTTTAGAAAAATCAAATCATACTAAGCCTATGATATATGGGGTTTCTACAATTGTCGGCTTATCATATTTTTGTTAAGAAACTTGCATGTTTATTTTTCTTTTTTAAAATTAGATTCTAGGTTTAGATAGTATAATTGCAATTTTGGCTAAACTGCCATTTGGGGACTTTAAAAACACATTTATCTAAGTCATCTTTCTATGCCTGTCATTTAGGTTATAAGTCTAGAGGTTTCTTGTTCTGGGTTAATATGGTATTAATATCTTGATGAGCATATAGCAAATATTCTTTGTGAAACGCTCATGACACTTCATCTCTTGCTGCACTTTCAACATTGACTTCTGTAGCCTATCATGATAGTTATTCATTTCATACCCTCTACACATGCATACATACATACACGTGTGTGTATATCATGGGAGCTCAAGTTTGATTGCTAATAGTTTTTGCTTGTAGCATTTTTTAGTTTTCTTTTTTTTTTAGTTCTGATCTTTTCTTTAGAGAAAATTGCTTTTGTATTTGATACGTGTGATTTTTTTTTTTTTGATAATTAGCTTGGAGAAGAGCTTGGAGATATTTATGATTACGTAGCTCCGTGTTTTCCTCCAAGGTTTGTCTTGCTACAGACCTGCTTCTTTTTCTGAGTTCATTTGGTTTGATGTCGAGCAATTAGACTATGTATCCCCCTCATTCTAGATTCCATGTTTACATTTCTGATGAAATTTTTTCTTTGATATCCATTTTGCAATTGCATTATGCTCTTGATGGAACAATTTGGTCTTTTGCCTTGAGTTTGCTTTATTGTCAACCCATTATCTTCATATGTAAATATGACCTGCTTTGTATGTTTGAAAACTTGACCCTTTGACTGAGGTCTGGTAAATTCGCAGTTGTTTTTGGATGGAGCATATGGGATTGTCTAAGTTCTAATCCTCAATAATTGATTAGTGACCCAGAAAACTTTAGTTCAAGCAAATGTACAATGGAGGGTTGAAGCTTTGTCCTCCTAGGCCTGGTTATTCTATTATAAGTTCTGGTTTCATTATTGTTTGTTTCCTTTAACAAGTTGGCAACTCAGGGACAAGAGAATAGGGAAACTGGGTGAAATTCTCAATATAACCACAGTGTAGACAAATAGTTTTGATCGTATAACTGCCTATTATACAAATTATTTCAATGAAACTTTTATAATTTTCAAAGAAGCATACTAAACAGATTAGCTTTTACATATGAATAGCTTGTAAATTGTAGTAATTGAGTGGATTTACCATTAAAGTGACAGCTAGAATAAATTGAACATGGTGTAAGCATCAGTGGGTTTGACCACCAGAGATATATGAACTAGGTATAAGCATGTTGAAGTTCGGTGTTAAACATTCTATTTGCTGATTTTTGGAACTTGATATTGACCATGGTATTTGTTCCATCTTCTTGTTCTCTATTTTAGCTAATGGGATTCTTGCTGCTTGCATAAATTGTTATTTGCTATTTCTGAATTAGAGTTGATGTTGAGTCAGTTTTAAAATTACACTATTTGATCTGCACTAACTCCTAGGTGATAAAGGAAGTTGAAATTTAAGCTTATGCTTTGTGCCTCTATGCACTTATTCTGTGGTGGTTATATAGACTTCTGGTTGAAATCATTTGAAGAGCTAATTATCAAAGATGCAGAAGTGCATTTTGATGTACGTGTACGTATTTCTATCAGTAAGATTGTGAGTCCTCATGCATGTTTATCTTGTATTACTTAATATTAATATGTCCATGCATGCAGGTGTATTTGAATTATGCCAAGCTTTCTAGTCAAATGCAGTACCTCAAAGTCCTAGTTCCATTTGCTATGTTACCACTAGTAAATTTTTACCACTAGGGACTTCTTATAAATGCTACTGTGGCTTTTGACTAATTTACATTCCTTTTCTGCTTCACTTTTCTAGCTGAGAAAACTTGTGCTTTACTGTTGGGTTTTTACACACTCATGTTATTATTACTATTAGTTCCTATTATTATCAATCACAATCTGGTCATGCAAGCTTAAGTCAGGGGTGCGAAAGGGGGGTAGGCCCTGACCCCCCAAAAAATGGAAAAATATCATTCTAGTCCTTTTTACATTTCTAAAATTATAAGTTATTTTAATGGTAAAATTATACTTTGGCCCCCTCAAGATGATAAAATTTTAGTTCAATCCCTTTAAAATTTCTAAAATAATAAGCATATACAATGATAAAATTGTAATTTGACCCTTTTAAAATTTTATAATTTAACTCCACCCCTTCTCCCCAAAAACAAAAATTCTGGCTTCATCGCTAGCTTAAGTTGTCTTCTTGTTCTAAGGATTGTGTAGGCACGCTAATTCAATTCAAATAAATTATCTGCTGAAATTAGATTGAATATGAGATAAATATATTTAATTATTTTGATTTATAGTTGAAGTATGCTTTTTTATTCTCAATGGGATAGCTCTCTCCCATCTTTGTATTACCAACAGCCAATGGCATAATTCCAGCTGTTTTAAAATGTTGTCCACAGAGTTTGTTCATGCTGCTGCTATAGTTTTTGATAAATTGTGGCTGTATGTGACCTGATTTTGGTGTGTGGGATTAATATGGCAGTGTGCTTTGCACTTGGAAATCTTCTATGAATTGTTCTATGTCTGATGCTATCTTCCTTTCTGGCAGATATGAAATATTCCAGCTCATGGTAAATCTATATACAGAGAGATTTATTCAAATGCTTAGATTGCTTAGTGACAGAGCCAATGAACTGACAAACATTGAGATATTAAAGGTACTCTCCAGAATCTTCCATGGTTTTCAAATATGACACCCAAATTACTTTGCATTTTTGCAACTTTGCTCATTGAGGATCTTGACCTCTGCAGTATGCACATTATCATCAGTTTATAATTGCTGACGATTCTAACCCTGTATTTGGTGGAATGAATATCCATAATAAACAACTGACTCTGAAAGCGTGTACAGCTTGACATTTAAGTGTCTCTCCTATGAGAAGAATTAGCTACTGGGCTAAGTTTTGCGAAAGCGAATATTTTTTACGACAAGTATCTCCTGATTTATCCGTCACTGTAGTTGACCATAAGACAGAAAACTAACATCAGAGCAACATGGAAAGAAGCATATCTTCAAGTATTGTATTTCATAATAGAGATGAATTAACTTTGACCTAAGAAGTCAGCTAATCACTTTCATTTTGATGTCTTCGAGTTTCATTTATTTTTTAACATTTTAATTTAATTTTCTTACAGCACAACCTTTTCCTTAACTTTGTATCAGTGTCGTATTTCTATCTTGTTTTAACTCATGTAACTTTAGTAGTTTATGGGTATTAATGCTTGCATGTAGGTAACTGGGTGGGTAGTTGAATACCAAGAAAGTTTAATCGGGCTTGGTGTTGATGAGACTCTTGCTCAAGTGTGTTCTGAGAGTGGTGCCATGGATCCTCTCATGAATTCATATGTCGAGAGAATGCGAGCCACAACAAGGGTAACAATATACAACCCTATTAATCTTGGTTACTGTATGGGAAATTTATAGTGTAGCTTAGATCTTTTCTATTTATCATTTCGTTATTCTTTTTCTAGAAATGGTATTTAAACATCTTGGAGGCTGACAAGGTCCAACCACCAAAGAAGACGGAAGAGGGAAAGCTATATACTCCTGCTGCAGTTGATTTATTCAGGATACTTGGGGAGCAAGTACAAATTGTTAGGGATAATAGCACTGATGCCATGCTTTACAGGATTGCTTTGGCAATAATTCAGGCAAGTTAGTGGCATCTGACAAAGATACTATGCTTCTTGACTTGGGGGATTCTGTTGGAATTGCTGGGGATATAACAAAATGTTTTGGAACATTTGTCAGAGTTAGTTTCTAATATAATATTATATAATCAACATTGTTGTGTTTTTTTTTTCCTTTTCATGGCTGTATTTCTATGCTAGTACAGCTTGGACTTTCCTTCAATGTTTTTAAAATGTCTCTAATCTTAATTGTAAAGGAGTGCCCAAATTTATTCTCCCGTCAACCTCTTCCTCAGGTACTGAGTTTAGATGGGAGCATATTACACTTTTCCCAGTTTCCAGCTTTTACAAGGTTTACTTGAGAGAATTGACTTTGATTGAGCTTATTTTCTTTTGATGTTCTCATCACTCAATCAATCTTCACCATTGTTTTTCCTTGCCACATTTTATAGGTTTTCAAATATACCTACGAGGTCTTATTCTTTTATTGAATTGGACATGTATTATATGATTCTTTTTCAGGTAATGATTGATTTTCAAGCGGCTGAAAAGCAGAGACTTGAAGAACCTGCTTCAGATATTGGTCTGGAACCTCTATGTGCAATGGTTTGTAGATATTCTGGGGGCTTAGTTTGTCTCTATTTCTCATTTTTCTCTGGATAATTAAGTTTGTGGCCATGTCATTTTGGTCTTACTGTTTGCTGAACTTATTTACCCTTGGGGTTGTATTCCACTATACCCTTCCCAGATTAACAACAATTTGCGCTGCTATGACCTTGCACTGGAGTTAAGTAACAGCATCATAGAGGCTCTTCCACAAAACTATGCTGACCAGGTTTTGTTTTCTTTCTTGCTATTATTTTGACAGCAATTGCAAATGATGGGATAGAGTTAGTCAAATTTTCTCAATTTGCACTAACCGTTGCTTTAGAAAGTTCCTTGTACATATATTATCTACATTAAATATTTCAATTTCCATGATTGTGTTGTGCTCATGTTCTTCTATTGTCTTGTTCTCTTGAAAGAAGTTTGTGCTCATGTTTAGCCTTCTTTCCATTGTCCGAAATTCTATATCCTTGCCTATTTCATGTGTAGACACACGAGTGGACATGATCTATAAAAATGTTACTATCCTTCATTGTGCTGTTTTGAAATCCAATATCCTAGCCTTCTGTGCAGGTAAATTTTGAAGACACGTGCAAAGGTTTCTTGGAGGTTGTGAAGGTATGCTCAAAATTGTACCATTTTATCCCTTCGCTACCCTTTTGTCATTCCCTTCTTTTGGATTTAAGGTGAAATTTAGTTTTGATTTGTTTGAACTTGCTGAGGTATTTTGGGCTTGATCCTGTTTTGTACTTATTATTTATTCCGTAAAGTTCGAAAATTGCCTTTATATTACAACTAATTTCCTGGAACATATAATTGCTAAAGTTTTTTTAATAATGTTCGTCTTGTTGGTCACTGTAAGCTCTTTGCTTGTTGATTCGTTTGTTCCATGTGTCTGTTCTAGAGAGCTGAGTCAAAATCAGTTGGGACACATACGGACTGATAATGGTTTGTGTCTTTGGTTGAACATTTCCTGTTTTATTTATTTATTTTGATTTGGGGTATGGGGGATTTTAATCTTGTAACTAGAATTGTCTGAGGGCTGGGGCTGCTCGCCGGCTAGGTAGGCCTAGCCCCTGCTTGGAGAAGATACATTTAAGTTCTGTTCGGTCTGAATTACTATTTATTAATTAAAAAAACATTTTTTATTTAAGTTCAATTCTAAAAATACGTAAATATTGATATTTTTAATATTTTTAACTTTTAATATTCAATGAATAGTAAATTCGGACTTTTGGGTTACCTGCGCCAGAAATGGGCCTGAGCAAAGAAAATAAGAGATTCTGGCTGCGGCTTGGTCCAGCCCATGGACAGGTCAACAAATAGCTAATCCAGGATGGAATTTCCTTAATTCAAATCATTTTTCCCTTGTTGATTGCATCCAGGCTGAATATTTTCTGTATATTACATACTGTATAATCTCAAATGGCTTTAGTGTAATAGTAGTTCTACTATCCCAAAAGAATGAAAATACAGTTTCTGCATTGTTAATAGGAAGCAGTACGCCAAACTGTTAATGTAATCTTTGAGGATCCTGGAGTGCAGGAGTTGCTTGTAAAACTTTATCATACAGGTACAGTAATATTTTATTCTTGTAATTCACTTTTTCTTCTCTGGATCTTACATGTCAAATACAATGTTGAAACTTTACGCTCTTAAATGGTTCAAATATCTGCTATTGCTTCACTTGCTTGGTGCAATTTAAGAATGAATAATCATGCTTCTACAAATCTGCACACTAGAGGAACAGTTGCTATTTTTTTTTTGTTATGTTAACTAGGCTAGGTTGAGTGTCAGATATATAACTTCTAAATTATGCAAGTTTTTTCTTACATTTGGACCATTGGGCCTCCATGCCCATATCTTTCAAATATGTATCACATAAGAGTAATTGAAGGGGAATGAAGAGTTAAAAGTATACTTTTAGTCCTCTCCCTGGAATATGTTATTACCATATGCATGATTCTAATATTTGGTTCTTTGACATTTTTATCTTGCAATTTCTGACATAATATATATAGCATTTTCAGTCTCCCCTTTTACACAAACATGTTTTTATTTTTTTCTTTTTGGCCAACCATGGTCTTGTATTGGAATTTGCCCCTAAATTGGATGATATTCTTCCTATTTCAAAATCTGAAGTGTTAGTACGAGCCAATTGGAGAAATATTTTGTAAGAATTTAAACCTGAAGTTTGTAGCAAGTTTCCTTTGGTTGCATTGTTGATCAATAACCACTCCCACAATACTTAATGTGGCACTTTGATTTCATTTTTTTTTTTTTTTTTTTAATTTCCATGCTTTAGGATATTGTCTTCTACCAGTCCTGCATGGATAGTATCTTCCATATAAACTTTCTGTGATTCTTATGAATTGAGGATAATCTATCTTATGTGGTGCCATCCAATCCATTTTGCATCTGATTTGGACAATTCTAGGTCTATTACATGAAGAACGGACTTGATCAATTTATGTGGAAAGTGGACTTGTATTTTCTTAAATTGGATTGACCTCTATTTGCTAATAACTTGTACTATTACATAAAGCTGACAGTTTAGGTGGTTTCTCATGCAATTTGTTCTCTTCTCTTCTGTTTCCTCATTCTTTGAGAAGTCTTTGGTACTGTTAGGTTATATTGTTTGTAAACCATCTAATCTAGACACCAAACATGAGAGTCTAGGTTGTACACTCTCTTACAATGTAGTATGCACAGATTATGCCCCCAAAAAGGTTTCATTCAAATCTTATAGAATTTCAATTTTGAACTGAACTTTTTTGGAATGCATGCCAAGAGGCATATGATATTATGGTCTGTTTAGATACCTGAATTTGGAGGGTTGTAAAATTGGATTTGGTCTTAAAATTAAATTCATTTTAGAGGATGTTTTGGAAAGTTGGATTTATGTCTGAGTCAAATTCACTTGGAGCTTAAGAGGTCCAAATCTAAGATTTGAAATTATCTTTTGAGCTATGTATTTGCCACATCTATCCAAGCAAAAATTTCTTCCTTCTCAAATATAGGATTTGTTAAGATTCTGAATGCTAGATCCTAGATTCTTCCAGCCAATACTTTCAAGTCCATGAATTTTAAACAAAAAGATTTATGATTTTCTTAAAAAAATTTAAAACAATAATCTATATCCCAATTTATCCTTAACAAAACCGTGTTGCACCGGTTTCCTAACATTTAAGGGGATTTATTTTCAGTTTTACATGTGACATTCAGGTTGTTGAAAGAGAATCTTTATGTTGGTAAAAATAGAAGCTTATTCATGCAATAACCTTCTTTTTTTCAATGTACTGGGTTGAGCACCTATTTGAGTGAGGAGGAGGGAAAGAGAAGCTGTGTTCAGACTGCTTATTTTTTGTTCCAAACATACTGGGGAAAGAAAGTTTCATAATCAAAGCATTGATTTGGGTCTTTAAACTTGTGGTTTTTCAGAGTGGTGTGAAGGGCAGGTTACCGAGTACCTCGTTGCAACATTTGGTGATTATTTTACAGATGTTAAGATGTAAGTTATCTTTACCTAATCTTGGGTATCAGCAACATTTTAATTCTTTCCTTCATAAGCCACACAAGCAATAAATGTTCCATATTGGATCTGTAAAGGACATGCATCTTGAAATTTAATCCTCCAATTTTCTTTTATCATCTAGCGCTTCATATTCAGCAGTAGGTGCTGAAGATTCAATATGTAATAGCCTCCATGATTTTTTAATTTTACTGTGTATTGTTTTACTGATTTAATGCTTTGCTACTAAGGTATATTGAAGAGCGATCTTTCAGAAGATTTGTTGAAGCATGCTTAGAGGAAACAGCAATTGTCTATGTTGATCATCTTTTAACACAGGTTTGATTATTATATTTTATTTGAATATAAGGAAACATATCTGTGTTGTTTTCACTTTCTAGTGGTTAAATGCATGCTTTTATCCTTTGTAACATCTATTCCTTCTCATCATGACCATAGAAAAACTACATCAAGGAGGAAACTATTGAACGGATGAGACTAGATGAGGAGGTTCTTATGGATTTCTTCAGGGAGTATATTAGTGTCTCAGTAAGTGATGCTTCTTAATTCAGGCATTCCCTCAAAGCAATCAACCTATATAACGTCTTCAGTTCTTCTACATTCCTTCTACCTTTTGGGTCAGTTATTGGATAAATTTCTATGAAATGGTTTCTGCTAGGTCTTTCTTCATCCTGCTTTTCTCGCTTACTGCAGAAAGTTGAAAGCAGAGTCCGGATATTGAGTGATCTAAGAGACCTTGCTTCAGCTGAGAGTCTTGACACATTCACACTAATTTATTCAAATATTCTTGAGCATCAACCTGACTGCCCGGTAAACATTAAGTATTCAATAAGATGCTTGCTATTCTAGTATTTGTCCTAAAAGGTTGTATTCATGTTGCATTTCTAAGTAAAAACCTCAAAATTTTGTAATTTCAGCCTGATGTTGTTGAGAAGCTTGTTTCACTGCGGGAAGGCATCCCACGCAAAGATGCAAAGGAGGTAATTGTCACCCTTTAATCTGGTTTATCTATTTGTTTAGATTAATATATTGCAATTACATGAAGTTGCATAAAAATAAAATTGCCTTGTTTGATCTATTAAAGACTAACTCAAGTTAAAAAGAAGCATCGACTGCTGGTCTTGTCTAGTAACGTCTTATTCTTCTGCAAATGCTATTTACTTGAATATCCTTGCTAGTAAATTTGTAAGAAATAGTAAGGCTTTGGAATGATTGGTGAAAATGTGGATGGGTAACAACAGGTGGTGCAAGAATGCAAAGAAATCTACGAGAACTCACTTGTTGGTGGGAAGCCTCCAAGGACAGGATTTGTGTTTCCAAGGGTCAAATGTTTGACGGCAACTAAAGGTTATATTTGGCGTAAACTCACTTAAACATTTCCACTTTCCCTCCTTTTTAGATTAGGGGTTCCTTGCCGCCTTTTCTAATTTCTTGCTTCTTGTTTATGCATATTCTATGCTGCTATTATTTGTAGTAATAAATTTGCTTTTTTTTTTTTTTTGTTAGTCAACGGGGATGAAAAATCTCATTATTTTGTTATGTAATTTTTGGTGTTTCCCCAAGTTAAAACTGTCACAAAGCTATGTATTTATTATTATTGTTATTATTATTTTCGAGCTGTGGTTTGTCCAGGAAATTCATCAACACTGACTGTTACATAATGCGATAAAAAATTGTCAAAAAGAAACGAATAAATATAATGCAAGAAAGAGAATATTAAGTGAGTATGATCTTTTTCCTTTGTTTTGGTGCTTAGGCTAAAATATTAAATGAGTCTGGATTATTTCACTTTTTAAATATTTTTTATTTTATTTAAATAAATATTTACCTTTTAATTAGTACCTAATTAATACAAGTAAAAATGTTTATTAGGTCTTTATCAATTGTCAATGAAGTTTTCTTAATAATGTTTTTGGGTTAAAGAATCTCATTATATGAATCCTCCAATAAAGAGTAGAAATGATTGTATTTTTATTGTTTCAGCCTCCTTCCTTGCGTAGAAGAGGTTGAAATCTTATAAAATATTTTCTCAGAAATTTGAAATCAATTAACGATAATAATAATTTAAGCTAATTAAATGAAATTACGGATTCTTCAGTGCAGTCATTAAATGATAGGTTCATTCGTCGTCAGCTAAAGTGGTATTTATTGGCAGCAAAATAGACCCAACATGGCGAATGATATGAAAAATAAGATTATTCATATATAGTATTCAAAGTTTACCTTGATTTGATATCACTCTTGCGGCCTGCATCGAAATAGTGCTTTACCCCTAGATATCCAGTCAACTATTGCGCCTTAACGTATTTCGGGGAGAACCAGTTAGCTTTGGGTTCAAGTGGCATTTCACCCCTAACCACAACTCATCTACTGATTCTTCAACATCAGTCGGTTCAGACCTCCACTTAGTTTCCATCCAAGCTTCATCCCTGGTCATAGATAGATCACCCAGGTTCAGGTCCATAAGCAATGACAATTGCCCTATGAAGACTCGCTTTCGCTACGGCTCTGGTGGGTTCCCTTAACCAAGTCACTGCCTATGAGTGGTCGGCTCATTCTTCAATAATAAAATATGATACTAATAACTAACTTAAATTTAATATGAATATACAAATATACGAAAGTGCATTATCGGGCCCATTGATATTGGCAAGCCTGCTTCATTATAGCACATATAACCAAGAAAGGGTTAATCGAACAGTCAAGGTCGCCACACTTTAGTTGTTAGAAAGAGTGAGCAAAATTCGATTCGATTTAAAAAAATTAAAAAAATTTGAATTTCGGATTATTCGAATCGAGTTAATTAAGCTAACTCGAATTTTTTAAAAATTTTTAAATTCAAGATAATTTGAATAAATCGAATATTAAGTTATATTATATTATTATTTTAAATTTTAAATTTGCATTATTATTTAGTCTAATTATTTTACATTCCCAAAATCAAAATCCTATTCTTATTCCTATTCCAAAATCCCTAAAATCTAAATCCCTAAAACTTAAATCAAACCCCCCAAATTAAAATCTCTAAAATCTAAATCAAACTCTCCAATGTTCTTCAGTTCTTCATCAGTTCACCAGGCTTTCTGAGGTTAAGCAAATCCCTCACCTGTCTTCAGTCTATGGTCTCCCATCCCCCCCTGTCGAATTTGGTGGTGGAAATTGCTGCTGATATGAGCCTTGAGGTTATAATTGTTGTTGTTGCTGCTACTGCTGCTGCATAAACTGCAAACAGGAAAGAAGATTTTAGATAGTTTAGTTTCCATTTTAAAGGAGGGATATGAGAGAGAAAAAAAGAAAAAGAAAAAGCAAAAGCAAAATTTAACTTGAAAACTATCTTCGACGTTAGAGTTTCGAGGTCCGCCATTTTTCTTTTGCAATTTTTATTTCAATGATGCTACATTGTCACGTGCTCATTTACACTATTGACATGTTGCTTTGTTTCTTTATGTTTCAAGAATAATATGGTGAGTTTTGGAAGTCAAAGCATATGGTTTTGGTGGTTCCTAGGGATTTAAATAGTGGTCCGATACCGCTATAGCGGTCGCTATATAGCAATAGTAGTGTTGTCCGAAAGCGCTACTGCCGAAACCTCTATTATGTTTTACAATAAGTTGTACGAATTTTAAAAAAAAATTCACGATCGCGATACTCGCAATGATCGCAATATCATCCGTTATGTCCGCAACCGCGATAAACGCAACGCGACTGAAAATGTGACCGCGACCGCAATTTAAATCCCTGGTGGTTCCGATCTTTATGGTTGTAAATACTTAGGTGGTTCTGATTATTTAGGTTGTAACGAAACCAAGACTTCGTTAAATAGGCAGATATGGGGTGTTGCAGGGATATCTGCTTCAAAAATAAACAAGTTTATTTTCTTAATTGTCATCTCTGTTTTTTTTCTTGTCTACTACTTTTTTATTTTCTTTCTTGTGTTGTTGTTTCTTTGCTGTTAGTGTTTTTTGATTCTCAAGTAAAACTCAACCCGAGATCAACACGCATCAAGGTATCAGAGTTGACGGTCTACAATTTCTGGCAACGATGTTTGTACTTGGCTTCAAAAGGATGTGGGTGGTCTGCAGTAGGCGGTGGCAAAGCTGTGGGAGGACGTTTCACAGTGGAGTGCAAAATTGAATGACGGGTTGAAGGAATTAATGATAGAGTTCAAAGGGGAACTTAAGCTGGAGTTGTGGGACTTGAAAGATAGGTTACGGGGGGAGATCAAGTCTGAAATGTAGAGTTTGTTGGAATTGTATTTGGGTCGACCATTCGCTTTCGTTGTTGGTGGATAGTTATCTGTTCCCTGCTGGATAGTCGAGTGATAAAGGGAAGGGGATTTTAGGCGTGCTATCAACCGGGTTCTCACCTAGGGAACCGTCTTTTAATTCGCCTTCAAAGGATACTCCTTCCTTTTTGCCCAATGTTGATGTTAATTTGAGGTCTCATGTCAATGAACATTTCCCTAAGTCATACAAGTTGGGATGTCGACGTTTTGACGGGTCTAATTTTAAGGGTTGGTGGGCTAAACTCGAACAATATTTAGAGGCTGAGGGGATCCCTTCTAATGCTAGGGTCCGAATGGTAATGTTACACTTGGAGAGCAAGGCTCTCGACTGGCACCATTTTTATACACAGAGGCAAGGAGGCTTCCACATGTTGGTTTGGAAGACATATGCCCAGAGCCTGTGAAAGCGCTTTGCATCGAGTTATTTTCAAGACCCCATGTCCGACTTGGTGTCATTGAAGCAACATGGGTCGGTGGACCAATATCATGAAACTTTTGTTAGCTTGTTGAATCAATTGCAGCTACCTAAACCATATGCCTTGAGCATATTTACCAACAACTTGAAAACTAAAATTGGGCAATACCTATAGTTGTTTAAGCTGAAAACTTTGGTTAAAGGATTTCAAGTAGCACACCAAGTGGAGGGTATATTACAAAAATCTCCTAGGAGGTTGTTCTAGACAGGGGTTCCTATAACTTCAAATCCTCGACTTGTACAACTGTCGTTTCTCAGACTTTAAAGCCATAAACTACCTTTATGGGGAACTCATAGTAGTAGTAACTCTACTGGCCCGAGTGCAAATCATAAATCAGTCACGACAATAGGTTCATCCAGGAAGTTTAAAAGAACATTAACAGTCACAGAGATTGATGATAGGAGGACGAAGGGACTGTGCTTTTGGTGTGGTTCCAAATATAGTGTGGGCCATAAACGTGTTAGGTCTTAGCTATATTAGTTTCTATTGGAATCAAAATCGGATAGGGAAGGGAAGGAGTCCCACGAGGATTTAAATCAATCGGAGGGTTCTCCAACCGAAACGATGGTCCAAGATCATATACTTTCACTCTATGCTATCCAATGGTCCCAAGGTAACCATACGATGAAGGTGGCAGAATATGTGGGAACTGGTCATGTATTATTTTGGTTGACTCAGGAAGTACACACAATTTCATAAGTGCAAGGTTGGTGAGATAGCTTGCCATATCCTTCAGTAAAGAATGTAAATTGAAGGTCATAGTGGCTAATAGGGGTAATGTGTTCACCCAAAGGTTGTGCTGGGAAGTGCATTGGGAGGCCCAAAGGCTGAGTTTCTCAAGAAATTTTGCTCTACCAGTTAAGGGGTGTAATATGGTTTTGGGAGTGCAGTGGCTCCTATCCTTGGGAAGCATTACTTAGGACTTCAAGGCTTTGACCGTGCAGTTTAACTATAAAGGGAACATATGCTTGTTACGGGGCATTCAGTTGGAGTTTATACAAGTCTTGTGTGATCATGAGGTTGCTAGAAGTTTTTCCATCATGGGAATCCTTGGGGCCCCTATACTCTCTAGGTGGCTACTGCTGATCATGCATCACTACAATTGTCACCTAAACCAATCTCTAAGGATTTGCTTAATCTCTTAGAGGCATTTTATGAGGTGTTTCAAACACCAACTGGGTTACCCCCATCACGCTTACAAGACCGTCGCATTCCACTCAAGGATGAATTGGTGTTAGTCAAGATGAAACCTTATCGCTACTCGACCATTTAGAAGAACGAGATGGAACGATTGGTACATGAGATGCTACACAATGGAATTATCAGAGACAATAACAGTGCGTTTACTTCTCCAATTGTAATGGTAAAAATAAAGGATAGAAGTTGGCATCTATGTGTGAATTATCGGTAGTTAAATCAACTAACTATCAGAGACAACTTCTCGATTTCAGTAATAGAAGAGCTGTTAGACAAGCTTGGTCAGGTAATATTTTTCTTTAAACTTGACCTTCGGTCAAGTTATTATCAAATCCACATGCATGAAGGGGACATACACAAGACAACTTACCGATTCCATTAATAGAAGAACTATTAGACAAGCTTGGTTAGGCAATGTTTTTCTCTAAACTTGACCTTCGATCAGGTTATCATGAAATCTGTATGCATGAAGGAGACATCCACAAGACAATTTTCCTGAAACAGGAATGCAATTATGAGTTTTTAGTGATGTCTTGTGGACTTACTAATGCTCCATCCAACTTCTAGACTCTAATGAATTCAATCTTTAAGCCCTTGTTGAGGAAATCAATACTCATCTTCTTCGATGACATATTGATATATTCTAGCTCATGGTTTGAGCATTTTCTACAGGTATAAAGGGTGTTGAACTTGTGATCCCACCAATTGTTTTCCAAGAAAGATAAGTGTCTGTTTGGGGCAACCAACATCGGGTACCTAGGCTATGTTATCTCTTCTGGCACCATGGCCATGGATAAATCAAAGGTCGATAACATGTTAAATTGGCCTAAACCACGGTCAGTCAAGGAGCTTAGATCATTTTTGGAATTATCGGGGTACTATAGGCGGTTCATAAAAGGGTATGGTACCATTGCTAAACCACATACCAAACTTTTGAATAAGAATGAATGGACATTGACATTGTCAGTCAGTGAAACTTTCCAAGCATTAAAAGTGGCCACAGTTCAACCCCTGTTCTTGTGCTACCCGATTATAACAAGGAATTTTGTGTTGACATAGACGCCAATGACATTGGAGTCGGGGCCATCCTCTATCAATAGGGTCATCCAATGGTGTTTTTTAGCAAGACCTTAGGGTTGAGATATTAGGCATTGTCTATTTACAAGAAAGAGATGCTAAAAATATTATTAACTGTTAAGAAATGACATTAGTATTTGGTAGGTCGACATTTCAAGATTCAAACTGACCATTAGAGCCTCTGATTCCTTTTTGACCAGCAGGCTATCACGCCCTTCTAACAAAGATGGGTCGCCAAAATGCTAGGATATAAATTTGATATTGTGTACAAGAAAGGGAGTAAGAATATGATGTCGATGCTCTTTCTCGGCAACCCGATTATTCCCCGGAGCAGCTTTTCCCAATAGTGGGAAGTTCTATTATTTCGAAGTTGTGGCCTCGTGTGCAGTAGCTATGGAAACACGACCCAAAGCTAAGTAAGTTGTGTGTCGAATTACAATAGAATTCCAACTCACATCCAAAAAATTGGTGGGATGGTACATGTCTTAGGAGAAAAGGGAAGTTCGTAGTGGGATCCTGTAACACCCTTCACCCGTATCCGACTCTGGGACAGGGTTCGAGGCGTTACCAGACTTAAACATTCACAAACATATAAAATCGGGTCACCAAGTTCTGCCCAAAATTTAAAACTTACAAACCACAATGAATAAAGACCACATCTCATGGCCATATACAAAAGCTCAATGTAGGCCAATACGTAAACCAAATCATAATAATAATACATGTCATGAAACAAACTTGCTATACATGCCACTCACATGAAAATATTTAACATATACTAGCCAATACTCCAAGGATAATGGCTTGATAGTGTGATGTCAGCTCCGACGATCTCCAACCCCGAGCTGACTCGACAAACTAAAAAAAAATGGAAAGAAGGAAGTAAGCTTTACGCTTAGTAAGCAAGTATATAAATAATGAATAAAGAATTTAGTATGATTACATAATAACTCAAGTGTATCTACGTTTAATTTTACTATTTACTCCACTTTGGTCAAGCTGTCACTCCTGCGTCATGTTCACTAAATAAATCATAAATCGAGTTACGAAACTCGAAATCCAATTCCATAAATTTTCCTTGAAACTATACTCATGTATCTATTCACTAATTTATTTCTAGAATTTTTCGTCAAGCCAAGTAGTACAGTTTATTAGTTAAAGTTTCCCCTATTACACAGCTCGACTGATCTGACCTCTGTTCACTACGAATTGAATTTCTCCCAGTACACAATTCAAATGACCATGAAACCTGTTTCATTTAAAACTAGACTAAATAAGGAATTTATGCATATAAACTATATTTCTTAATTTGTTTTGTACAATTTTTAATGATTTTTCAAAGTTGGAACAGGGGATCACATAGTCATTCTGAGCAAGTCACACACAATTATAAATATCTCAAAATATAGAATTCCTTTACTTGCTCCGTTTCTTTTATATGAAAATAGACTCATTAATCTTTAATTTCACATCTCATTCAGCCTCTAATTAAATTATTACTATTTTTGGTGATTTTTCAAAATCACGTCACTGCTACTGTCCCACAACAGTTTTAGTGCTAATTCACTCTTTCACACTTTCTTTGTATTAACCTCATTTTAACTTATATATATATATATATATATATATATATATATATATATATATCACAAATCATTTTCACCACATTTCATACATCACAAGTATAGGTCCATAATTACAATGTCACCATAAAGCCATCCCGTTGAACAATTCGGATCAATTCCCGATACTTGATGGTTTCAGAACACAGCTCCACCATCATATTTCATATAATTCGGCTCTCTTGTACACATGGTGAACACTTAGTACCACCCATGTGACCTAGCCAATTTATTACGTAGCTCTCTTGTCCACATGGTGTCCTACACTTGGAATCACACATGCGACCTAGCTACATTTATTTCTCCCAGAGCTCTCTTGTCTACATGGGATACTTCCCGTATCACACATGTGACCTAGCTACATTTATCTCTCTCCGTAGCTCTCTTGTCTCATGGGATACTTCCCGTATCACACATGTGACCTAGCTACTACATAGTATCGTGTAGCTTTCTTGTACACATGATGTGCACTCGGCATCATACATGTGACCTAGCTACACTCCATCTATATTATTCAATTCTTCCGAATGTTCAACCGGATTTCTCTCTCTATTACTTATTTCCATTCTTCCAATAATCAATTTATGCTTCAAAATCGGCTAAAATATATATAATAGGCTGAAATATAAAAATGTAAATGAAGTTAATGTATTATTTACATACAAACTTACCTCGGTGCAAAATATGGAAATTTTGCAATTTAATCCAAAACATTTTCCTTCCCCGCTCGAGATAGATTCCACGCCTTTCTTGATCTATAATATCACATTTAGCCTAATAATTAATCACACTATTCATATGGGTCTAAAAATCATATTTTTACAAATTTGCATTTTGACCCCTAAACTTTTACATATTTGCACTTTTTCCCCAAGGCTCGGAAATTTAATTTCAGCCCTTATTCTTATGTTTAATGACATGCTGATCATTTTTCTCTTCTATGGAAACATCAAATTCTCACTCTAACACATAGTTATGAGCAATAGATATTTTTACCGATTATGCCGTTTTACTCCTTTTTACGAAAAATCACTTAGCAAAAGTTGTTTAACACAATCTCAAACTTCATATTCTACCATAAAACATCAAAATTCATGCATATCATTCATGGGTAAATTTTTAAACATAAACCCTAACTCGAAAAATGGTAGAAATAGGTAAACCGAGCTACGAGGATTTCAAAAATGTAAAGAACATTAAAAACGGGGCTTGAATGCACTTACTATTGAGCTTAGAAGTTGAAGAAACCCTAGCTACGGTAGCAAGTAAAATTCGGCAGCAACATGAAGAAGATGAATGGATTTTTGCTTGATTTTTCCCATTTTATTTCATTTAATATCCAAATGACCAAAATGCCCTTACTTACTAAACTTTCAAAAATTCCATCCATGTCCAATTTTTGTCCATAACTTAGAAATTGGTCAAATTGCTATTTAAGACCTCCTAATTAATATTTTAAAGCAATTTCATACTAGAAACTTCTAGAATGCATGTTTTGCAACTTATTCAATTTAGTCCCTAACTTCAAATTAAGCACTTTATGCATAGAATTTCTTCACGAAATTTTCACACAATCATGCAATCATATCATAGACCTCAAAATAATCATAAAATAATTATTTCTATCTCGAATTTGTGGTCCCGACATCACTATTCCGACTAGGCCCAAAATCGTGGTGTTACAACTCTTCCCCTTTAGGGATTTTCGTCCCCGAAAATCTTACCAAAAAGTGGTCTTCACTTAGATTCCTCAATCTCATACTCAATAATAAAGTACCTTCACTCAGTGCAAAGGCCTCCAATACATCTCTTTAATTTCTCATTTCCATCCTAATATCAATTTTGGCAAAGATAATTTTGGTAGATTCTGATGCTCGGCTTTAACCCCATTATCAATTTAGATTCTCTATGGCATCGAATGCTCTATACTATCACATTACCTTATTATCTTGAAACACATCACAATTCATACAACAGTACATTACTAAAAAAATCAGAAGTCTTTACTCAATACGAGACTAGTCCAAATTCGGACATTCCAGCTTAACAATATTCTCATCTGTTCAAACTTTACCAACATGTAATAAACTTTTCAGCTTTCACGAAACGAAAACCTCATCATTCGTAGTGGTTTTTACTCATATAAATTTATTTATTTATTTATTTATTATTATTATTATTATTATTATTATTATTATTATTATTTTAAGAGATATACACTTCTCGTTCAGCATATTTGCCTTTTATCGCATCTGAAAATGAAATTCTATTATCGGACTTGAGAAAATAATCCTCGACATGATTGTCACATGAAATATTTCAAATAAATAATCCACACTTGATTGAACACTCGAGTCGATCTTAATCACCGATGAATGACATTTCCAAGAATCTTTTACTATTCATTCATTACGCTAACTAAAACCATCTCAATTTCATTAGTTCAAGTAACCAAAATATCTCAATTGAAGTCATTAATTATAATTGACTTATTTGAGAGAAGTAATCCACCATATCGATTGAGACTCGCGCTTTTATCACTTATGTCTTTCTTCGTTGTCAAATCCTTACACGGAAATTTAAAAAAATCCTAATGCCAAAATTTGTCCAAATAGTAATTGTCACATTCGGATATTACAGATTTCAAATATTATTTCCCACAACTAGTTCTGCCATCACAAATTTCATATTAGACCTTTCACTAAAGAAGACCAGTTCTGAATAAATTTTGATTTACACTTTTCTCGACCTTGTACCTGAGTAATTCGATTTACCAAAGTAAATTTCTTCTCTAACTCGAAATAGTGTATAATTTCAATAATCTTTATGGCAACCTAATACTTTTCTAGCTCTGTCTTTACTTATCAATTCATTCTTAATCTCTAATTATACTTATAATTATTCTATCACTGAACTCTCTTTGAATTTTCAATCGGGAACTTATTCAGTATGTATCTCATGAAATTCAATCATAAGCACCACTTCAATAAGAGGGAGGGGTTATAAGGCCTCTGACTCGTCTTTCTTATACATACACATATAATACAACTTTCATCATCATAGCAACATCGTCAAAATCATGTCATTCATTCAGGTAATGCATCATTCATATTGGTTTACACCAAATTTTCCAGTTATCCTCTTTAGACAAGTATACTTATACATGCATTCTATGTTTTCTGGATAGCTTTACTTACCCATTCATTTACTCAAACAAATCATACTCGTGACATCGTATAAGGGCCAAACAAACATAGTTATTTGCATCACAGTCACAACTTTCATTTCGTACATCATTATATACATATCCTTACAATCATATAATTCAGTCCAAACAATTTAACATAGATAAGTTCATTTCATTATAATCCTTTATCTCATAAAAAAAATATCATTGACATTCATCAACATTCAACGTCCAACCAGGACAATGACATTTTTATTCGTATTAAAATATTATAAACCTTTATTCATACCTTTCTGAATCTAAACTTATTATAATCGTAATTTACTCAATTACCTTTGCATCACGTTAAACATGGTCGGTACAGCTCGGTTGGAGAGTACCTCTGTCTAAACAAGACGGTTCTCATACGCGTCGGAAGACATCACACTATCACAGATCCGTGGCATATATAGCTAGACTTTTTTTTTCACATGCTAGGTTAGTCTGAGAACCGACTAAACTATAGCTCTGATACCACTAAATGTAACACCCTTCACCCGTATCCGACTCTGGGATAGGGTTCGAGGCGTTACCAGACTTAAACATTCACAAACATATAAAATCGGGTCACCAACTTCTGCCCAAAATTTAAAACTTACAAACCACAATGAATAAAGACCACATCTCATGGCCATATACAAAAGCTCAATGTAGGCCAATACGTAAACCAAATCATAATAATAATACATGTCATGAAACAAACTTGCTATACATGCAACTCACATGAAAATATTTAACATATACTAGCCAATACTCCAAGGATAATGGCTTGATAGTGTGATGCTGCCTCCGACGATCTCCAACCCCTGAGCTGACCTAACAAACTAAAAAAAAAATGGAAAGAAGGAAGTAAGCTTTACGCTTAGTAAGCAAGTATATAAATAATTAATAAAGAATTTAGTATGATTACATAATAACTCAAGTGTATCTACGTTTAATTTCACTATTTACTCCACTTTGGTCAAGCTGTCTCTCCTGCGTCATGTTCACTAAATAAATCATAACTCGAGTTAAGAAACTCAAAATCCAATTCCATAAATTTTCCTTGAAACTAAACTCATGTATCTATTCACTAATTTATTTCTAGAATTTTTGGTCAAGCCAAGTAGTACAGTTTATTAGTTAAAGTTTCCCCTATTACACAGCTTGACTGATCTGACCTCTGTTCACTACGAATTGAATTTCTCCCAGTACACAATTCAAATGACCATGAAACCTGTTTCATTTAAAACTAGACTAAATAAGGAATTTATGCATATAAACTATATTTCTTAATTTGTTTTGTACAATTTTTAATTATTTTTCAAAGTTGGAACAGGGGATCAAATAGTCATTCTGAGCAAGTCACACACAATTATAAATATCTCAAAATATAGAATTCCTTTACTTGCTCCGTTTCTTTTATATGAAAATAGGCTCATTAAGCTTTAATTTCATATCTCATTCAGCCTCTAATTAAATTATTACTATTTTTGGTGATTTTTCAAAATCACGTCACTGCTACTGTCCCACAACAGTTTTAGTGCTAATTCACTCTTTCACACTTTCTTTGTATTAACCTCATTTTAACTTATATATATATATATATATATATATATATATATATATATCACAAATCATTTTCACCACATTTCATACATCACAAGTATAGGTCCTTAATTACAATGTCACCATAAAGCCATCCCGTTGAACAATTCAGATCAATTCCCGATACTTGATGGTTTCAAAGACACACTCCACCATCATATTTCATATAATTCGGCTCTCTTGTACACATGGTGAACACTTAGTACCACCCATGTGACCTAGCCAATTTATTACGTAGCTCTCTTGTCCACATGGTGTCCTACACTTGGAATCACACATGCGACCTAGCTACATTTATCTCTCCCGTAGCTCTCTTGTCTACATGGGATACTTCCCGTATCACACATGTGACCTAGCTACATTTATCTCTCTCCCGTAGCTCTCTTGTCTACATGGGATACTTCCCGTATCACACATATGACCTAGCTACTACATAGTATCGTGTAGCTTTCTTGTACACATGATGTGCACTCGGCATCATACATGTGACCTAGCTACACTCCATCTATATTATTCAATTCTTCCGAATGTTCAACCGGGATTTCTCTCTCTATTACTTATTTCCATTCTTCCAATAATCAATTTATGCTTCAAAATTGGCTAAAATATATATAATAGGCTGAAATATAAAAATATAAATGAAGTTAATGTATTATTTACATACAAACTTACCTCGGTGCAAAATATGGAAATTTTGCAATTTAATCCAAAACATTTTCCTTCCCTCGTTCGAGATCGATTCCACGCCTTTCTTGATCTATAATATCACATTTAGCCTAATAATTAATCACACTATTTATATGGGTCTAAAAATCATATTTTTACAACTTTGCATTTTGACCCCTAAACTTTTACATATTTGCACTTTTGCCCCAAGGCTCGGAAATTTAATTTCAGCCCTTATTCTTATGTTTAATGACATTCTGATCATTTTTATCTTCTATGGAAACATCAAATTCTCACTCTAACACATAGTTATGAGCAATAGATATTTTTACCAATTATGCCGCTTTTACCTGCTTTTTACTTAAAAATCACTTAGTAAAAGTTGTTTAACACAATCTCAAACTTCAAATTCTACCATAAAACATCAAAATTCATGCATATCATTCATGGGTAAATTTTTAAACATAAACCCTAACTCAAATAATGGTAGAAATAGGTAAACCGAAAGCACGAGGATTTCAAAATGTAAAGAACATTAAAAACGGGGCTTGAATGCACTTACTATTGAGCTTAGAAGTTGAAGAAACCCTAGCTATGGTAGCAAGTAAAATTCGGCAGCAACATGAAGAAGATGAATGGATTTTTGCTTGATTTTTCCCATTTTATTTCATTTGATATCCAAATGACCAAAATGCCCTTACTTACTAAACTTTCAAAAATTCCATCCATGTCCAATTTTTGTCCATAACTTAGAAATTGGTCAAATTTCTATTTAAGACCTCCTAATTAATATTTTAAAGCAATTTCATACTAGAAACTTCTAGAATGCAAGTTTTGTAACTTATTCAATTTAGTCCCTAACTTCGAATTAAGCACTTTATGCATAGAATTTCTTCACGAAATTTTCACACAATCATGCAATCATATCATAGACCTCAAAATAATCATAAAATAATTATTTCTATCTCAAATTTGTGGTCCCGACATCACTATTCCGACTAGGCCCAAAATCAGGGTGTTACAGATCCGATCTGGAAAGACAAAAGGAGCTTTTTAACATTTTCCATAATAGTACCATAGGGGGCCACTCGGGCACTACGGCCACACGTCATTGAATGACAGGTTGGGTCTATTGGAAAAGGATGTCGAAAGACATGAAAAGATGGGTGAGGGAATGTGATGTTTTCCAAAGGAATAAATATGATTCATCGACTTCACCGGGACTCTTGTAGTTATTTCCGGTACCTACTAGAGCACGGGTAGATATAAGCATGGATTTTATAGATAGGCTATCGATTTCAAAGGGAAGGATACCATATGGGTTGTTGTAGTCCGTTTGACAAAATATGGCTACTTCATAGCTTTGACCTATCTTTACTCAACTTTAATAGTAGCTTAGGTTTATTTAGATAATATTTTCAAACTTCATGGCTTACTTGACACCATTGTTTCCAACAGAGACAAGGTATTTGTCAGTTTTTTTTAGTAGGAGCTTTTCACGAAACTTTGGACAAAAATTTACCATTTTATTTCTTACCACCCCCAAATTGATGGACAAATGGAAGCCTTATACAAGTACCTCCAAAATTACTTGCGATGCATGACGGAGGAATGACCAAAAGAATGGAGCTACTGGTTTTAACAGCCCATTTTTAGGGTTAATTAGAACAGTGGTTTTGGGACCACAATCCAAAGTAAAAATATCTATTTTATTATTTTAATAATCCTTACAGCGTGATAGAATGATAGTATAAAAATTTCGTTAAGAAATTTTACAGTTTAAATGCTTAATTTGATAAAAGGACTTAATCGCGTAAAATGCAAAAGTTGCATACTATTTGTTTAAAGTGCTTAATAGCTATGAAGCATTAAAGTAAGGGTCCTTGCATGTAATTATACCAATGTTTTAGTAAGTGGACAATTATGGACTTTAAATGGATGATATTCATGGTTTTTACTTAAGGTTAAATTAGTAATTTTTGTTATAATATAGTAAAATAATAGCACAATGCATAAGGTTATCATCTTTTTAGTTTCTTCCACCGAATGAAGAAAGAAAATAAAGCCATGGATAAGCTTTAAGGTTCAGCCACCTATTGTCCAAGCATGTAAGTCCATTTTTGCTTAGTTTTTAATAATTTCTACGTTTTTGAGATCGTTACAGCTTAATCTAGCTAGCCCGTATCTCTGATTTCAAAACTGTTAAAGTATTTGAATGTTGCCATTGTTGAATGCTTGAGTGTTTAAATGTTTTATGATAGATTCTTAAAGTTTGAAGCTAGATTAACAAGTTTTATAAAGTGATTTTTGACAAAAATGTCAATTACGGATTTAATAGAGAAATTTATAAAATCCATGGGTAAATGTGTAAATTAATGAGAAAAATGGGCTGATATGAATATAAGGAAAATTAGGTTAGCATGGGCTGGTATTGAGTTGTATGAATTTGTATTTTTATGCGATTTGGACTAAATTGTAAAAATGTATCACATTAGAGGCAAAAGCATAATTTTGCCAAAATATGTATATAATGTCAAGTTGAATAGAAAGGAAATTTAATATGTTGAATTTGATATTATATATAGATTAAGATAAGCAATTACCGAAACTAGATCTGGGAAAACGAAAAGTGGACGAATAGCCGATAGTTTTATTTGAGCGACACAAGGTAAGTTTGTATAACTAGAATCGAACTATTAATACTTGTAATTGTTTAAAATGAATGTATATAAGTTGAATGAATAACCCAATTGAAATTTGAATTACTGATTATATGATTAAATTACTATTTATATGAATGAAAGTGAAATGCTACAATTGTTATTTATGTTGCATAGATTCGGTATGATAATATGCATTAGGTATGCAAATTGAGTATTTAAATGTATGTACTTAATTGAATCAAATATATATATGATTTGAGAAATTGAATTATTGATCATTGAATGCTTAAATGATAAAGTTGAATAATAATCGAGCCCCGTTCGAACCGTAGGAATTTGTTAGATACGAGTGACATGTCACTAGGGTTACCGATTTGGTCGAGCTCCTGCATTTGTTGTGGACTCACCACAGCTCGTATGAGCTTACCGATATATCAGCTCGTGAGAGCCTACTGTTATCAGCTCATTAGAGCTTACCGTTTCAGCTCGTATGAGCTTCTTCGCTTAGCTAAATCGAGTTTATCGTTTCACTCAATAGAGCCTCATCGCTTATCACTCGGGAGGAGCTTACCGATCATGTCTCAAAAGAGCGGAAAGGATAATGAATTAACGGATTACCGATAAATACACTTAGTGTGTATCACCCGAGTATCTATCCATATTCTACGTAGTTCAACAGGCATAATTACTATTACTGATCATATGAATAAGATATGTGTTTATATGGATGAATTATTGTTGATACGGATGAATTACTGTTATTATTGATGAAATACTGTTTATACGGATAAACTATTGGTTATATGAATGAATTACAGTTTATACGAATAGAAATAAATTGCCATAATGTTATGTGAATTACATGGTATTGATGATTTTATACGCTTATGCATTTGGCAAATTTGGTTGGATTGTATTGAAATGGTAATATAGGTTATAATGACGTACGAACAAATGTTATATATGTGAATCGTGATATAGGTGGTTTAACCACATATATGCCCATTAGTGTGCAAGATACAAAATATTCGATATTATTTCTATGGTTCAACGGAAAAGATAACTGTACGAAAATTGAAATGATGATATGAATCAGTTCAGGTATACGTGACACACTTAACAAGTAAGTGATATTTAATAACTTCATATGATATGTAATTGAAAACTGATGAATACATACATGAATTACCAGGTGTTTATTGTATTACGTGTTGGTTTTGATGGAGCTGATTTGTATGTCCTCATGTTTCTCTAATTCTGAATTAATTGTTAAATTGTATATAGTACATACTAGTCATAGAGTTTACTAAGCTTATTAGCTTACTCTGTTTATTTTCTATATTTTACAGTGATTTGAAAGCTCGTTCGGGTTGGAAGTCATCGAAGATTTCATCACACTATCTAGGAGTTGATTTGGTATTATTGAACTCTTTGAAATTGGTAATATGGCATGTATAGGCTAGTTGATGATATGAGATATATGAGTTATTTTAGTTATTGGAGCTTACATGTTATTGAAGCTTACATGCATTGATGTGTTTAAGCCATGTGATTTGGCTTAATTTGTCTAAATATTGGTTATGTATGTGTACTAAATATGGTATGTTTTGGCAAGGTAATGATGGAATGAAACTATACGAGTGAAGTCTTGATATGTAGTTGTTAAATGAATGGATTATGAATGATGTTAAATAGGTATTTGGGTATGTAATTGTTAGATTTTGATATGGAAAATAATGTGTATTGAAATGGTTATTTTGGCTAGTTATTGAGTTGTAAAAATGTGGTCATTTATGCTTGTGTTTATAGGGTGGTAAAATGGCTTTACAAATAGCCTATTTTTGTCCAGACGGGCAGGGACACGGGTGTGTGTCTCAACCGTGTGTGACACACGATCATATTGTATGGCAGTGTGTCCCCTGGTGTTAAAATGAAAGCGAATTCAGAATGCTCCACATGGCTCCACACACGGGTGTGTGACCGGCAATATGGTACAAGTCAGTATACCCTACAGTTTTGGCACGGCCTGATACACGGGCGTGTGTAGCTATTTCGAAGGGCACACGGGCTAGATACACGAGCGTGTGCTTGGCCATGTGACCCAAGTCAGTATCCTTTCTAGTTTTCACACGGCCTGGCACACGGGTGTGTCCTTGGCCGTGTGACACAAGTCAGTATGTATGCCCTGTTTTCACATAGTCTAAGACACGGGCGTGTCTACTAGCCGCGTGAGGCACACCGCCTGTTCACACTGGCGTGTGATACTTGAAATGTTAAAATTTTTCTAAGTTTTCAAAAGTTTAATATGTTACAGATTTAGTCCTGAATGCATGATTTAAGCTTTGTATGTTCGATTTAAGTATATATTGAATGTAAATGAATGATATTGTCTGAAATAAGATGATATTGGATAAATGATTGTTCTGAATGTAGTTACAAGTCCGGTAATTCCCCTTAACCTATTCCAGCGACGGTTATGGGTTAGGAGTGTTACATGGTTACCACTAGCTGAATGGTGGTATAATACCACTTTCTATTCTACTATCAAGAAGACACCTTATAAAGCTTTAAATGGACAGGCATCTCCACAACATCTGTCTTATTTAGCCGAATCATCGAGTGTAGCCTTTATAGACCGAAGCCTCTAATAGCAAGCGGTTGTAAGAAGATGCTGCAGTTCCACCTCAAAGGTACGCATGAGAGAATAAAATACTTTGTAGATACGAAAAAGAGCAATTGATATTTTCAGGTGGGAGACTGGGTCTATCTGAAACTCCAACCTTATCAAAAACAAACCATCTAGAGGGCCCTCAACCAGAAGTTAGCTCCTCGATATTTTGGGTCGTTTAAGGTGGAAGCCAAAATAGGGGAAATAGCTTACCGCTTCCAACTATCCTCGGACTCAAGGGTGCATTCGACCTTTCATGTATCATAGCTTAAGCGTCATATTGGCCAGCAACTAGTGCATCCTGTACTACCGGCAATGGACTTGGATGGGACCTTTCTGAAAGAACTAGTTCAGATTATAGACATAAGAATGGTAAAGAGGGGAAACCAAGCAACGATCAAGGTTTTGATTGAATGGACAAATGCATTTCCAGAAAATGCTACTTGGGAGAATTTGGCTAACCTGGGGCATCGTTTTCTAACCTTCGATCCTTGAGGTCAAGGATCATGTCTGCAAGTGGAGTAGTTGTCACGTGCTCATTTACACTATTGATATGTTATTTCTATATGTTTTAGAATAATAAAGTGAGTTTTGGAAGTCAAAGCATATGGTTTTGGTGGCTCTGATCTTACTGGATGTAAATGCTTAGGTAGTTCCAATTCTTTGAATTGTAACGGCACCAAGACTCCGTAAAATAGGCAGAGATAGGGTGTTGGTGGGACATCTACTTGAAAAATAAACAATTGCCTCTTTCTTAATTGTCATATTTGTTTACTCTCTTGTATACTTCTTTGTTGCTTCTTTTTTCTGTTCTTTCTTATGTTGTTGTCTCTCTACTATTAGTGTGCTGTAATTATCAAGCAAAACTTAACCCGAGCTCAACACGTAACATACATGCTCTTTCTTTTTTTTTTGGATTTATACAAGTTTTTACGTGCATGGGCTTTCAAATGTATAGGCTTTCAAACATAGAATCAAAACAATGAAAAAGAAAAAAACTTTAAATAGGAGTAACTTCTTTGTTGTTTTTTTCCTTGGTGATTTTGATTTTTTTCCCTATGTAGAAGTGGGGTTTTTCCCTTCTTGTTTTATAGTAGAAATGGAAATATTTCACTTTTCTCTAGTTGAATCTTGAATTTCAACTTCTTTTATATAAAAAAAAATGAGTAAAATTACTGTGTTTTGTAGTTTGCATTTTTCTGATTTTTTTGGTAGTATTCTTGATTCATTCAAAAATTCATTTTCTTTTACAAGTTATTGGTTTTTTTTCACTTAATTCAGCCTGCCACAAACCATTCATATGAATGGTTGTCATATGTATTGTTTTATAAGTTTTCTCTGAACTATGTCAATATAAGTAGATCAGATGGTTTTTATATTAGCTTTATTTTGGATGGTTTTGCTATATTCTATGATGTTATTAGTTGTAAATTACAAATCACATGTATCCCATTATTTTTGGTAATTGATTCTCTTTACGATATAACTTCACTATCTAAGCAAGGATACCTTACTTGTAAAATTTCGAATGTTAATTTTTTTTTTACTTGTAGATAAGTGATCCAATGTTAAATTTATAGTGTAATTTATTTTAAATTTAACTCAAATAAATATATTTGATTCGATTCTAATTTCATCTCACTCGACTCGATTCGAAAAAAATTTCAAATCAAGTTAGGATGATAAAATAAGGTTTGATTAGACTGAAAACTCAACCCTACTTAAAGTTTCCAAAACCAAATGATGCATCCTTTTGAGAAATATGATAATGTATAGCAATTAGATCCAATCACTTTCATCCTGTTAAGAAATATGATAATTTATAGTTGTTAGATCCAAGCACTTGCCCAATTTTTACTAGGCATACACCAAGGACTTATAAAAAACCACCGTGGATAACTCTGCACACGTACACTTTTTGCTCTAGTCAAAATTGAAGGGTAATCCCAAGTCCAAACTCCAATGTTTAATTTGTAACACTTCGAAAATTTTAATATGATACGTGGCATAATTTTAGGTGTAAAAATCAAGAAACTTATGAAAAAATGTATGAAATAACTTGGATGAAAAAAATTATGGAAGAAATTTGATATTGAGCATGGAGATATGTGAGAAGAATTGTAAAAGTGAAAATTGAAAAAAAAACTAAATTGTAAATTTTGAGGAGTATGAGGACTTATGTGCAAATAATCTAAAAATGAAGAATAAGAATTTTTATGGATCACTTGACGTATAATGGATTAGAATGAGACGTGGTGAGATGGAAATTACTTTTGGGACTAAATTGAAAAAATTCAAATAGTACAAAGAATAAGTTGTAATTTTCCTATTTTCTTCGAAAAAAGGTAAAATTGTAATTCTCATAGCTCAAGGACTTATATCGAGAGTTAGATAAGAAGTAACAACTTAGATTGGCATAAGTATTGAGTTTTGAGAAAAAATCGTGAAGTTGGAAAAAAGGGCAAAATGAAAATTTTACCATCAGGGAGGGTATTTGTAACACTCCAAACCTGACCTAGACGTTATGACCAAATTTTGAGTAAATACATCAACTTGTTTAAAAAGTTTTGTTTTAATCAAACTCAGAGTGCGTTTCGAAAGCGTAAAATTTGGCAAATCTTTTTTAGCTTTAAGGCAAACATACGTTAAAACTATTTGTTTATTTTTAGAAAAACGTATAATAGGTTACTTAATTTTGCAGTGAAATTTTTTTTAGAGTTTTAATTTTGAAAACCGAATTTTAAATTGTTGACCCGTGTGGTTCTGCAGTTTCATGTTAAAATACTAAAAAACAAACAAACAAAACAAAAAAAAATGATTCTAAACAAATTTACAATCCAAAATAATTAAAAACGTAAAGTATCTTATTTTATTAATCAAGAAACAATCTGAGCTATGACATGCCATCCGTTCCTAAACTCACAGTTTACATGAAAAGTCAGAGATAAAACAAAGGGATGAGCTATAAAACGCAGTGTATAACTAAAGCTCAAACTGAGATCACACACAATACAATATACAAATCAGAGAATCACAGAAAATTTCATAACAAACAATTAAATAGAACTAAGAATGCATGATTATACAATGTCGCATTTTTCAAAAAATCATAATGCAGATTTTTCAAAAAACTTCCTATCCAATTCTGCTACACACCAAAATAGAGTTCCCTAAAACTCATCCAACCAAATCATATCAATAGAATAGTTGTGGTCAATGCCACCAGAGATTGCATTTAAAACTTCCAAATCGGGTATATATGGTCAAACCACTATATTGCAACCCAACTACCAGATTAAACATATTTGGTCGAACCACCATAATTGCAGACAAGCTGCCTGACAGAAATGTGGATAAATCACTAGATAATGCAAATCATAAAACTGCTAGAATCCCCTCCTTTACATATTATCCCAAACCCCATGCAATGTGACATGACATGCATGTACTGAATCAGAATGAAAAACATATAAAACATGAAGTCGTACAATATCAAATATCAGAAGGCATGGCATTCCATGCTTTAGTAGAATAGACGTATCACAAATACAACATAAACAAATAAAATTTTCCATAACGTCACATGCATGGTCATATAGCAGATTTAGAAATACAAATTAACATAATCACACATCATACACACATATACAAACATAACATACTATCAGAACAATCATTATCAGATCATGAAAATATTTTTGCATACCCTAAACACATCATATATAGAAGCATATTAACGGATACCTTGTTTCCAAGCCTTATTTAAATAGTATGGACCTTACAGAAAATCTAATTACGAGTCAAAAATCAAACGACCTTAAGTGACAATTTTTAGAAAATAGGCCCACACGGTTGAATTGGCCTAGCCCGTGTCATCTACATGGGCTAACACATGACCTAACACATGCCCGTATGGCCCACATAGTCTGGCACACGGCCATAAGGCATCAACAGTGAGTTTTTAGCTTTCTGTCGAACACTATTTTTACGAGTTAGAGTCACACGCTTGTTCATTTTTCGATGCCGACACAACAATATCAATTTCAGAACCTAAAAATGAAATTCAGAACAAGCCAAATTAGCAATGATCCCAAGGCCAAACTAATTATTCAATCCTTAACCACAAGCAAATTAGCCAAAACATACCAAAATAGTTCCTTACCCTTGACAGAAATCAATGACAACCTTATTTGCCAGAGGGGTATTATGCGTTACCTGATTTGCACCTAACAAAATCACAAATTAGGCAAATTGAAAACCGCTAACCATCAATCAGATAATCCTCCCACTCTTGCAAGAACAAGCAAAACAAAACCGCATCATAAAAGGAGGAACACCCATAACTTACCCAAAGAAGAACAACCATTTGGCAGAACAAAATGATGAAAACCGAGAAAGAAAAGAAAATAATAAAATAGAAGGAGAAACGAAAATGGCATGATCAAAAGGCTAATTATGAGTATTTAAAAAAAATCATAAAGAAGAAAACATTAGGAACATAAAAAAAGCCCAATGAAAAAGAGATAAGCCAGTAGCAAAATGCACAAAATTGAAAAATGAGAGAGTGAATGAAGGAATGGGACGTGAGTTGGGGAAATTTTTTTAGGATAATTTTTTTATATTTTTAAATAAAAATATCTAATAAATCCTACCCAAACAGATCAGTTAACGACTTATCAGATATCCTAGAATTTGAATTTGACCCAACTACTAATCACATGGGCAGCACAGTAAGAGGGAAATAAAAATTTTTCCGTACGCACGCGCAAAGATTCAAATACAATACCAAAGGTTAAGCTAAAACCTTACCACTGAACCAAAAGACTCATTTTATTATCTGTTGCGTGAAAATATTACTTAATCCAGAAGGTTCAAGATGGGAATTAGACAAAAATTTAACAAAATTCAAGGGGAAAAGATTTAAACCGAGAACCTCTCACACTTTTCTCACAACACTTATCCATTAAACCAGATGAAACTAGTTAATAGAATTTCCACAACTTTAATTCAAAAATAGACGTAACCACTCTTAGTTTCACTAACCCAATTTCTACTAACCTGATTTTTGGGGTGTGACAACTCTCCCCCCTTAAAAGAATTTTGCCCTTGAAATTCCCACTATCAAACCAATCACTTAACCACAAAATCTTAAATTCCTCAATCCAAATTGACCAACATGCTACCGCTACACAACTCTGATTCTAATGCAATCCAAACAATATTTCTAATGAACTACCCACTCACCAACTCGGGTTGCCTCCATAAACTTTTTACTGAAATATCACTAACAATCCTATACCTCCAGACTTTCCAAAACATCATTTACCATAAACATGCAGGTATAACTTATTCTTATCAATGCATAGTACAATTGAAATGAATCGCAGAAGTACCTGGATTGCTGCCAGATGCGTTTCGATCCTCTCAACGCCTAGTTGCATAACCCAATCTCTAATTTTGTTTTTGAGTCGAAACTTGTATCCGACCTAGAGAATGTCGCGAACAATCCCTAACATGATGCTCAATGGATCCATATCTAAAATATGCTCCTATTTTCCTCCAACATTCACCCAGATGGCTCCTATCATAGTAAGTACAAATCAGAACCTGATCCACATTCACAATTGCCTCACCTGGTTAAGGCCTGTCTATTCTGGCTTGTTTCCTTGGTCGTTAATTCAAGTCAACAAGACCAGGATTCCTTTTATTTCACAGATTATTCTTTTCTTTAATCTCACCCTCTGAGCGTTTACTCTATTTCGCTAACTTGGCTTGATACGTATGAGGTCGCTCAATTACAAATTCTTGACCCACAGATCTAAATTGGGTCCTATTGACCCTCTGTAAATCTCTAAAAACATCTTGGGGCACAACAGTGTCCCAAGCTTCATGATTACCGCCCTTAGATTTAGACATCTTATCAGGCTCGCAAATTTCTAGATTGGGCTTACTGTCCCAAGAAGAGGACTGAGTCACTCGGCTATGTCCACCACACCCTCGCACATCGTGACCACGAATACTCATTATACTAATGTATAGTTTTAGAAATTTTATGAATTAGTTTAGGTTTAGTAAAAGTCCTAAGTCTAGAGTTTTTGTAACACCTCTCACCCGTATTCGATGCTGGCATAGGGTTACGGAGCATTACCAGACTTATACCACATTTTAAACATACATTAAATCAAATAATATACATTCCATTTACAACCAAACATTTTGTCCCTAATACAAGCTTATGAGGCTCGAAACATGCATTGGGGGTGGTTCGAGACTAAACCGATAACTTTGGAAACTTTTAGAACACTAAAGAAAATTTCTCAAAAATAGGGGACACACGCTCGTTTGTCCCGGCCGTGTGTCTCACATGGCCAACAGACACACCCATGTCATAGGCCGTGTGGACATTCGAAATGGGAGCACATGGCCGTGTCTTAGCCCGTGTCCAACCTCGTGTAACTCTCTGACTTAATCACATGGCCAACACACATGCCCGTGTGCCCTAAAAATAGCCATACACACCCGTGTTTCAGGCCGTGTGTTTGGCCGTGCCAAACCTGTAGGGTATACTGACTTATGCCACACGGCCAGGTCACACGCTTGTGTGTGAGGCTGTGTTGAGCATACTAACTTAATTTTAATTTCAATACCAAGGGACACACTGCCGTATACATGATCGGGTATCACACACGGCTGAGACACACACCCGTGTATGGACAAAAATAGGCTATTTACCAAGCTATATTGCCACTTTATCTTATGCACACCTACATCAACCCAATTAGTACCAAAACATAGCATATAATACGCATTCAATCAACCTTTCTTAATCATATTTCATACCATTTCCTACACCAACCAATACAAAACATATCAATTCCAAAATGTACCATCCAATTCATACAAAACTTCACTTATACCATTCAACTAGGTAAACATTTTTAAACATGCATCATTATGCTCAATTTCACAAGCATATATCTTCTCTATTTTCTATCATTAGACAACCACAACATCTACTATCAATAAGCACCAATAAACCAACCTCAGATTTATAACATAAGCCATATACATACATTTATATACATAACTAAATCAACCAAAGTAAGCCAAATCATATGGCTATATACACAAACCACAACATAAGCATTTACAAGCCAACTTAAATGGCACAACACATTACAAAATATACCAAAATGACCAAAGTCCCTATACATGCCATATGACCAAAACACAACTTCAAAAGTAACAAATTGATAGTTGGATAGTGTAATGAAGTCTCCAACGATCCCTGGATCTGAGCTAGCTTTGAAGTCACTATAAAACATAGAAAAATAAACCAAGTAAGCTTTATAACTTAGTAAGTTCGTATGAAATAAACTCAATCTTAACATGAATATACAAATCATCAATTTAAACATATCAACATGTAATTCATTTATTTAACAAACCTTTCACATTTTCAATTACAATCTTATATATGAACTTCACGACTTCTTCGATTTAAGCTTATAAGGTTCATGTACATACCTGTACCATCTCGTATCAATCTCATAGACAATCACATCTTTCATTTCCCTATTGAACCATTCGAAATACTATCAGATACATGGGAAACTTGCACCCAAAGTGCCAAGTATATAACCGAAAATATCTCAATCTCATATCACATATACTACTCACACTAGAGCTATCAACGGGCCTATTCACACAAGATGTGGGTCAAGATGTAGCTACACGGTACTGCTCACAGAAGCTGTCAAGTAACCGCAACACATGTCTGTATACTCAGCCACCGCTAGGACGTATAGGACCAGCACTGTAACATCCTGAATTAGGGTCTAGTCAAAATAGTAGTTTCAAGATCACAAATCTGAAGTAGAAATAATTATTCTATGATTATTATGAGGTCTACGATATGATTTCATGCTTGTGTAAAAATTTCATGAAGAAATTTTATTGATAAAGAGTCTAATTTGACATTTAGGACTAAATTGAAAAAGTTTCAAAATGTGAGTTCTAGAAGATTTAGGCATGAAATTGCCATGGATTATGAATTAGAGGTCCATAAAAAGTAATTTACCCAAATTCTATTTTTATGGACAAAAATGGGCATGAATAGGAAAAATTTGAAAGAATTAAGGGCATTTTTGTCATTCAGTTAATAAAAGAATAAAAAGGAAAAATAAGTCAAAATTGTGTCCATATTCCTCCCTCATTGTCAAAAATTCTAAGGAGCCATAACTAGGGTTGCTCGATCGTAAGTACTCCATAGCCCCGTTTTTAATGTTCATTATGTTTTTGAGATCCTTAAAGCATGATCTAGCTATTTCTACCATTATTTTGAGTTAGGGTTCATGTTCAAAAACTTATCTATGTGTGACATGCATGTATTTTGATGTTTAATGTAGGAATATGAAAGTTTGATGTGCGATAAACATCTTTTTCTAAGTAATTTTGTATGAAAACACCTAAAAGGACATTTCTATAAAAGTTGTAAAAATGAGTAGTAAAAATATGATTTGAAGGATAGTGTGGGTTGTTATGAGCATGTGTTAGGGTCGGCTAGGCTTGGGTAACAAAGAAAATAGATCCATTTCATTTTACAAGCTTAGGGACTAATTTATAAATATGTGAAAGTTTAGGGGAAAAATTATACTTTTACCAAAGTATAGTTTTTGGATTGATTTGAATAATGTGATGATTAAATGAGTTGAATTTGCTCTTATAGATCAAGGAAAATAGAGTCCGAACCTAAACCGAAGAAAGAATAAGGTTGTGGACTAAATCGAATAATTAGCCATATTTTGCTACCGAGGTAAGTTCATGTGTAAATAATGTAATTTTGAATCATGTTTTAATTCTTTATTAATGTATGAGTTTCTATGTTTAACTGTTATGATGAGTGTATGAACGACATCATGGTTTATGAGAATGACATTGTGAATGAGTTCAACGAACATGTGACATCGAGAAAATCCCATTTGAACCTTAGGAATAATTTAGGATACAATATGACATGTCACTAGGAACTATGTGAATCCGAGTGCTAGTCATGTATGTCCTACTGGTAGCTGGGTAGCTAGGCATGTGCTGCGTGTACCTATCAGCTTGTGTGAGTAGCCCGTGTAGTTACGTCCTGATTGTCAGCTTGTGTGAGCAGGCCCGTGATTAGCTCAAGATCGAGCAATGTGTGATATGTTATTTGAGGTAGCATTGGCTATGTATGTGGCACTTATGTGCAAACTTTCCGTGTATCCGATAGTATTCCAAGTGTTCAATGGGTAAATCCATGAGATATGCAACAAGTCAATGATGAGACAATATGAGAATGTGTTACGAGTTGATACATGTATGTATGAAAAACTCATATGAATGAGCTCAGTATGTGATGAACATTTAGTAAGATTGAGAATGAGTAAGTTATACTTATGTAACTATGATGACATATATGTAAATTATGTTATGTTAATTGTATAATATTCATGCTTATGTTGCTATTTATTTGCGTGTAAACTTACTAAGCTTTATGCTTACTCCCATTTCTTTTCCGTTTTCTTATAGTATCTCCAAGCTAGCTCAGGGATTGAAGGACATCAGAGCTCGATTTACACTATCAAACTAATCTTTTGGTTATAGTGAATTTAAGTATTTTGAGTATGGCATGTATAGGGACTTGCCTTTTTGGTATATGCCATATTGGTTAGTCAAATTTGTTGGCTTATGATGATATTTGACTCATTTTTTATAAGGCCATGAGATGTGGCTCATATTGATTATTGGGTTGTAAACCTATTCATATATGCATGCATGTGCCTATGCAATTACGACGTGGTTGGTTGTTATGTGTATGTGATGAGATGTGTTGTGGCTATGGATGTTTGATGATGGAATTGTGAGTGAATGTCATGATGACAACTAAGACATGAGTATGTTAAATGGAAGTAACCTACAACTCTTAGTGCATGTAAAATTTATAAATTTGGCTTGAAAAAGTATGAAGTAATGATGTAGAAAGTAATGCGACGGCTCCCGCTCAAGGGGCAACGCCAGTTAAGAGTAGACCCGTGACTGTGAGTCAGGGAGAACTAGAAGAGGCTAGGGAAGCCTTCCTCCATATGATCAATGCCTAGTATACAGAGTTCATTTGAACAAACTCAAATGCTCAACCCTCTCCAGCCTCACCTATTCCTCAACCTATCCCCGTAGCACCCTAAGGTATGGACTTCGTGAGACTGAATAGACCTCTGTTGATAAGATTCAAAAATAAGGAGTCGAAGAGTTCCGAGCTAGTATAGATAATGACCCTAAAATGGCAAAGTTCTGGCTCGAGAATACCATTAGGGTATTTGATGAGTTATCATGTACACCGGAAGAATGCTTGAAGTGTGTTGTGTCCCACCTAAGAGACTCGGTTTATCAGTGGTGGAACATCCTTGTGTCGGTGGTACCAAGGGAGAGAATTAGTTCAGAATTTTTCCAAGAAGAATTTCGTAAAAATTACATTAGCCAGAGGTTTATTGATCAGAAAAGAAAGGAATTCCTCGAGTTAAAATAGGGCCGAATGATAATAACAAAATACGAGCGTAAGTTTGTGAGACTGAGCAAATACGCTCGAGAATGTGTTTCGACTGAAGCCATCATGTGTAGAAGATTTGAAGATGGGTTAAATGAGGATATCCTATTGTTGGTGGGTGTCCTTGAACTGAAAGAATTTGTTGTGCTCATAGAGAGAGCTTATAAGGCCGAGGAATTGGCTAAAGAGAAAAGGAAAGCTGAGTTAGAGTCTTGAGATTTAAGGAAGAGACATATGGGTAAGTCATTTCAGTCTTCATCTAAGAAACTGAGAGAGTTTAATACTCGATCAAGTGCTTCAGTTGGGTATTCAAACAGAAACCATGGGAAATAGTATTCAGGTCATAAGGCTTAGACTACTTCGATAGCGAGTATGGGTAATGCTCGACCTAATAGATTCAAGTGTCAACATTGTGGCAGACGTCACCTCGGGGAGTGCTGGATAAATAACCAGGCATGTTTCAAGTGCAGATCACATGATCATTTTATCAAGGATTGTCCTGAGATGGTTGAGAAAGAGAAATTCCAGAGTGCGAGATCTGGTAATATAGCTTCTAGAGGGAGGCCATAGAAAAATTTGGGAAATAGAGCGAGTAGTAAGAGTGTACCCAGTGATCCAGCTGGGAGGCCCGAAGGTAGAGCACCTACGAGGACTTTTGCCATTCGCGCTCGCGTAGAGGCTTCATCTCCTGATGTGATTACGGGTACTTTTTCTCTCTATGATACTTCTGTTGTTGCTTTCAATGATCCGGGATCTACCCATTCATATATTTGTGTGAAATTAGTGTCTAGCATGAATATGCCTGTTGAGTCTACAGAATTTGTGATAAAAGTGTCAAACCCTGTAACAGCCCATTTTTAGGTCAAATCAGAATGGTAGTTTTGAGACCACAGATTTGATGTCAAAATATTTATTTTATTATTTTAATAAGGTCTACAATATGATAGATTAATTATGTGAAAGTTTCGTAAAGAAATTTTACCGTTTAAATGCTTAATTCGGTAAAAAGGACTAAATCGTGTAACGCTAAAAGTTGAGTTCTATTGTTTAAATGTATTAAATAGCTATGGTTTATTAATATAGGAGTCCTTACTATATAAATAGCCCATTTAGAATGTAAGTGCACATTTATGGACATTGTTTTAATGATGTTTAAATTATATTAACAAGGTTATATTGGTAATTTAGTTAATTAAGTTATTAATAATAAAACAAAAACTTAATTTGGTGTCATCTTCTTCTTTCAATCGATTGTAAAAGAGAAAATAGGGTTTGGGAGAGCTTGAAAACATTCGGCCATTGCAGGATCAAATTGTAAGTCTATTTTGACTCGGTTTTTAATGATTTCTACGTTTTTAATCTTGTTGCAACTTAATCTAGCTAGCCCATACCTTCGTTTTTGAAACTTTTATAGATTTTGTGAATACTTGAGTATTTTGAAGTTTCTTGTTCGATTATTGATGGTTGTTAATAGTTATACAAGTTTTATAAAGTGGTTTTTGACAAAAATGAGAATTAGGGATTAAATTGTGAAAGATAGAAATGTTGTGGTTGAAAATATGAATAAAATAAAAATATGGGCTGCTATGAGATTATATGAAATTCGGCTATACATGGGTTAAGGGTAAATTGAATAAATTTGCCATTTTGTGTAATAAGGACTAAATAATTAAAAGTCTACGGGTAAATTTGTATTTTAGCCAAAATGAATATTTTAGACTAAATTGTATTGAATGAAAGTTTGAATGAGTTAATTTGATATCATATAGATCAAGATAGGCAAATACTGAAATTAGATTAGGGGAAACGAAACGTAGACGAGTAGACAACGGTTATATGAGCAAATACGAGGTAAGTTCGTAGAATTAGAATTGAATTTTTCTATACTTGTGATTATTGAAAAGAATGTGTATAATTGAGATATTTGAAGTATAAATGTCTTATTGCTATATTGTATGTGTTACTGAGCCCCATTTGAACTATTTGAATTCATTGGATACGAGTGACATGTTACTGGAATTACCATAATGGTCGAGCTCCTGCATTTGTTGCAGACTGACCATAGCTCGTATGAGCTTACTGTTTCAGCTCATTGGAGCTTGCTGATTCAGCTCGAAAGAGCTTACTGTTCAGCTTAATAGAGCTTATTGTTTTCAGCTCAATAGAGCCTACTGTTTATCAGCTCAGTAAGAGCTTACAGACCATGACTCGAAAGAGCATGTATGATGATGAATTGACGGATTACTAACATTGTTCACTTGATTATCCTTTGAAGTTTTAATAGGTTCAACGGGCCTAAATAATTTTATACGGACAAATTACAGATTATAAATGTTACTCAAGTTATATATACGATGTATGAGTTTGGAAAGATATGAAGTATTATTTTAGTAGATGGTTATGTATTAGTTAAATGACTAACATGTGATGACTATGTGTGATTAGGTGATGGTTAAATTGAATTGTTGACATTTTATTATTGCTTTGATTATATTTAAGTGGTAAGTTTAATTCTGAATTATAAGGGCTTACTAAGGTATAAGCTTACTCTATTTCATTTTCTATGTCTTATAGGGTTCGTTAGATCGCTCGTTTCGGACAAGTTAGAGTTGCACGTCACACTATCCAATTTCTGATTGGTATTTTGAACTTATGAACTTATGTAAATATGGCATGTATAGACTAGTTTGATAGTGATAGTTATGTTTGGTATTATAGTTTGAGAATGAATTTGTATATAAGTTAAGCCATGCGATTTGACTTATTTTGGTATCATATTTGGTTTGCATATATGTGCTTAACAATGGTATGTTTTGGTATGGAAATATTTGAATGAAATTATGCAAAAGAAGTCTTGATAAATAGATGTTAGGTGAATGAGTTGTACATGTGGTAATATAGGTATTTGGATATGTAAATGGTAAGTTTGGATATAGCTTATAATGTGTATTGAATTGGTTATTTTGGTTGCCCATTTAAGTTGCATAAATATGGTTAAATATGAATGTAAATGCTTATGTTTTAGGGTGTCAAATTTGGCTTTTCAAATGGCCTATTTTTGTCCACATGGTAAGAGGCACGAGCATGTGTCTCAACCGTGTGCGACACACGGTCATGTTACACGGCCGTGTGTCCCCTGAGGTATCCTACGAATTAAAGTCAGTATAACCTACAGTTTTGACATGGCCTAGACACACGGGCGTGTCTATTGGTCGTGTGTGGCACAAGGGCTGTCACACGGGCATGTGGTTGGCCGTGTGACCCATGCCAGTAGCCTCCCTAATTTTCTCATGGCCTGGCACATGGACATGTCTTGTGGTTGTGTGGACAAGTCAGTATGTATGCCCTCTTTTGCCACAGCTTAGACACACGGGCGTGTCTAATGCCGTGTGAGGCACACGGCCTATTCACACGGGCGTGTGACACTTGAAAAGTTGAAAATTTTCTAAGTTTCTAAAATTTTTATATGTTATCAATTTAGTCCCAAATGCTTGATTAAGACTTTGTATGATTGATTTAAGTAGATTTTGAATGTGAATGAATGATGGTTACTACAATGAGATGTAATTTGTTAAATGATTGTTTTGAATTGAGTTATAGGTCTGGTAATGCCTCTTAACCTATTCCGGCGACTGTTACAGGTTAGGGGTGTTACAAACCCTCTAGGCAAGAATGTGTAAGTTGACAAAGTATGTAGGAATTGCCCTTTATTGATTAAAGGTCATTGTTTTTCGGCTAATCTTATGCTTTTTCCATTTGATGAATTTGATATAATACTTGGTATGGATTGGTTGACCATGCATGATGTAGTAGTAAACTGTGGAAGGAAAATCATTGAATGAAAATGTGAAAGTGGTGATATTCTTCTGGTTGAATCAGATGAATTAGATAGCTTGCATGTAGTGATTTCTTCTATGACTACTCAGAAATGTATAAGAAAGGGTTGTGAAGCTTATCTTGCTTTTGTACTAAATACAAAAGAGTCTGAGTTGAAAATTGAGTCAGTGCTGGTAGTATGTGAGTATCCAGATGTGTTTCAGGAAGAGTTGCCCGGATTGCCTCCTATTAGGGAAGTTGAGTTTGGTATTGAGTTAATTCCTGGTACTGCACCTATGTCGATTGCTCCGTGTAGGATGGCTCCGACGGAATTAAAGGAGTTGAAAGTTCAGTTACAAGAGTTAACGGATAAAGGTTGCGAGACCTAGTTATTCTCTGTGGGGCGCACCAGTGCTATTTGTGAAGAAGAAGGATGGTTCAATGAGACTGTGTATAGACTACCGACAGCTCAATAAGGTAACCATAAAGAACAAGTATCCCTTGCCAGGAATCGATGACTTGTTTGACCAATTGTAGGGAGCCACATCATTTTCCATGATTGACTTGAGGTACGGTTACTACCAGTTAAGAGTTAAAGACTCGGATGTGCCAAAAACTACTTTTCAGACGAGGTATGGTCATTTTGAAATTTTGGTTATGCCATTTGGTTTAACGAATGCTCCCACTGTATTTATGGATTTAATGAATCGAATTTTCAGATTGTACTTGGATAAATTTTTTGTTGTTTTTATTGATGATATACTAATTTATTCTCGTGATGAGGCCGAGCATGCCAACCGCTTGGGAACGGTTTTGCAAACTTTGAAAGACAAATAGTTGTATGCTAAGTTTAGTAAAAGTGAATTTTGGCTTTGAGAAGTCAGATTTTTGGGGCACATTGTTTCAAGTGATGGTATTAGAGTTGACCCCGAGTAAGATTTCTGCTATTGTTGAATGGAAACCGCCGAGGAATGTGTCAGAGGTTAGAAGCTTTCTAGGCTTAGCTGGTTATTACAAACAGTTTGTTAAAGGATTTTCCATGATTGCTACTCCGGTGACAAGGTTGTTATAGAAAGATGTCAAGTTCGAATGGACAGAAAAGTGCCAACAGAGTTTTAAGAAACTAAAGGCATTGTTGACTGAGGCGCTAGTTTTAGTACAACCTGAACCGGGAAAAGAATTTGTGGTTTATAGTGATGCATCCTTGAATGGATTGGGTTGTGTACTTATGCAAGAATGCAAGGAAATAGCTTATGCCTCGAGGCAGTTGAAACCGCATGAGAAAAATTATCCGACGCATGATTTGGAGTTAGTTGCCATTGTGTTTGCATTAAAAATTTGGAGACACCATTTTTATGGCTAGAAATGTTGAGTATTCACTGATCATAAAAATCTAAATTACTTAATGAATCAAAATGATTTGAACCTACGACAACATAGATGGTTGGAGTTGTTAAAAGATTACAAGTTAGTGATTGAGTACCACTCGGGAAGGGGGAATGTGGTCGCTGATGCTTTGAGTAAGAAGTCATTATTTGCTTTGAGGGCTATCAGATGATGGTTCTATTCTAGCTGAGCTGAGAGCTAAACGATGTTTCTCCAAGAATTTGCGAAGCTCAGAAAGGTGACAGTGATTTGCAAGGCGAAAGAGTCTGATGTGAATCGGGTATGGAATCAGATTTTCGAATCAGTTCGGATGGGTGCTTGATGTTCTGAGATAGGATCTGTATTTCTAAAGATACTGAATTGATTCAAAATGTTTTGTGTGAGGCACATAGTAGTAGTTTATCTGTCTATCCAGGTAGTACGAAGATGTATAATGACTTGAAGGAAATGTATTGGTGGTCAGGAGTGAAAAGAGACTTTTCAAAGTTTGTTTCTAAATGTTTGATTTGTCAGCAAGTGAAAGACGAACACCAAGTACCTTCAGGTTTACTTCAGCCTGTAATGGTTTGTAACACCCCTCACCCGTATCGGACGCCGGGACAGGGTGCGAGGCATTACTGGACTTAAACATAAATAAACATACAAAATCGAGCCATAAAATTTCATCGAAATTAAAAACATTCAAACATCCCTTATACAGGCCCACGAGGCCTAAAACATACATTAGGGCTGAGTCGGGACTAAACCAAGAAATTCCAAAACTCTTGTAACACTTAGAAGATTTTTCATGATTTGGAGAGCCATACGCCCATGTGGCTTGGGACATGCCCATGTCCCTTGCCCATGGAGCTCTCTTTTTATGACGTCATCCCTAAATTAGGGACACACAACCAAGGCACATGCCAGTGTCCTTAGCCCGTCTGGCAAATTAAATTTTAAAATTTAAGTGTAAACTTCACACGGCCTGAGCACACGCCCATATCCTATGACCGTGTCCTCCACATGGCTGAGACACACGGCCGTGTCTCTGCCTGTGTGTTTACTACTGGGCATTCTGTTTTACCTAATTAGGGTGTAGGGGACACATGGCAGGATTACACGCCCGTAAGGTAGACTGTGTGTCACACACGGCCTAGACACATGCCCATGTGTCTAACCGTGTGCACAAATTCTATGCTATTTTCCAATCCATTTGTCATCCTTAAACACTCGTATACTTAAACCCCATCATGATATGCAACATACCACATATTCAAACCAACATACTTTCATATGGCATTCCACACCAATTTCATATTCAATCAATATTATTAACCTGCTTTCAAATTATTCATTAATACTATGGATACGTTCACCCTATTGGTCTTTAAATAGAAATTTGACCAAGTTATAGAAATCTAGACAAAAAAATGGGTTTGCATGGATGAATTTTAAAGAAAGGGTCTAAGGGCATTTTGGTCATTTACCAATTTAATGAATTAAAAAGGGGAAAAAGAAGCAAAAATCAGCCATCTTCTTCCCCATAGCTGCCAAATTTTGAGCTCTCCATAGTTAGGGTTTCTTCAATTTCCAAGCTTAATAGTAAGTGCTCTCAAGCCCCGTTTTTAATGTTCTTTGTATTTTTGAGATCCCGGTAACTTGTTCTTTCCATTTCTACCCATATTTCATGCTAGGGTTTATGTTTAAAAATTTACCCATGCATGACATGCTTGTATTTTGAGGGTTTATGGAGGAATATGAAAGGATGTTGTATGTTAAACATCTTTTTCTAGGTGATTTTCATGAAAAACCCTTATAGGGACTATTTTGTGAAAGTTATAAAATGTGTGGTAGAAATGTGAAAATAATGGAAAATGAGAGTTATCATAGGAGAGAAAAATGTTTGACTAGGCTTGGGTAAGGTAGAAATTGCATGAGTTTCATTATACGAGCCTAGGGACTAAATCGTAAAAATGTGAAAGGTTAGGGGCAAAATGGTCATTTTGATCGGGGGTGGAATTTAGACTTGAAATGGATTGAATGAATAGTTAATAATCTGTTCTTATAGTTATAGACCTCGAGGAACAAATTTCGGAGTCAATCGAGGGAAACGAAAGGTTTCGGAGTGACCGAAACATTAAACAAACGAATTCCAGGTAAGTTCGGTTAACCCTAAGTAATATATTATGCTAAATTGTATACGTTAATAAATGTATGATGATGAATTGCATTTATTCAAAATATGTAATTTTATAAAATAAAATTGTATAATGAAATGATGAAAAACGTCTTGGTTGAGGTTGAATGGGGAATCCGATGGAGGAGCCCTAGAGATCCTGAATGTGTTGCAGTAAGGATTTAGCCCGGACGAGTAATCTGTTGATCTCATTTATGAAAAGGATCTAGCCTGGATGGGGTGTTCCTTCTGAATGATTAAGCCTCCCGAAGAATAAATGTGCATTGTGGATTTAGCCCAGACGGGTAATCCAAATAGGGTCTAAATTTAGCCTAGACTGGTAATTCAGATCCTAGCTCATTAAGGATGTTTGCCATGAATGGGATTTAGCCTGGACTGGTAATCCCGGCATCACCTTATGAGTTTTCTGAATGGAGGATTTAGCCTGGACTGGTAATTCCACCATAAGAATGTGAGGTTCACGAGATTGCATATCTGATATGATCATTCACACGAATTGATGGATAATGGGTATTTTCATCGAGATTGACTATAAACTCAACGAGATTAATATGATACACCTGTATAAGATGAATTGTAAAGTGATGAACTCATCTAAGTTAAATTCCATGGTGTTATTGATATATATATATGTATCTAACACATTGATTGAGTGCATGATTAGGAAAAGCATTTCATGCTAATTGAGTTTACTAATCAAATATGGTTGAATGCTAAATTATCTGGCAAGTTTACTTTCTGGTTAATTGAGCTTACTAAGCATGTAAATGCTTACTCATCTCTTTTCTCCTACTTTTCAGAGCTTGTGGACTCATAAGGCTTGGAAGACGGTTGGAGATTTCAACACACTATCAAGTAGGCCCGCTTTGGTATATGAATACTTTTATTTTGTTAATTTGGCATGTATAGGTGCTTTTGAGTTATTTTGTTAAAAGCTATTTGGCTAACTAATGTAAAGGCTTGGATACCTTGTTTATACATTTTGTAATGGCTTTGATATATGGTCTTTTGTGGTATGTTATCCCACCATCATGCTAAATGAATTGTTAAATGTTTATGTATATGTCATAATATAGACATATTTGTGTAATGTGACCAATTCATCAGAATTGGGAGGATCATAATTGGAAATGAGTAAATAACGAGCCAAAATCCAATGTTGAGGCAAATATTGCTATTATCCCTCAGACTACTAAGGAACATTATGGCATACGTAAACCAATGATATGAGGTTTCCATGCAATAAGGTTTTATGGAAACCATTCATAAGTATTAAGTGAATATTGTTTTTTAATTGACATCCTATAAGTATAAGTGTGATAAAGGGGTGACCTAGGGCTTGAAAAATAGCCTAATATGGTCCACATGGTGAGACACACGGTCTTGTGTAACACACGGGCCACTTACATGGGCGTGTGGTATGGCCGTGTGTCCCCTGCACCAAAAATTTTAAGTTAGCATCAAGCACGGGCTAGAGACACGAGCGTGTGTCTTGGTTGTGTTAATTTAACAGGATGCTCAAGTTATGGACACGGGGTGAACCCATGGGCGTGTGCCATGGCTGTGTCCATAAGTCAGTATAGCCCCACGGCTTGGGGCATGGGCTTGTTCCCCTACCCACGGGCGTGTGTAAACCCTTACACGGGCATGTAGGATATTGTTCAAGGAATTCATGCCGAAGATTCGATTTTGTTCCGATTTATTCTTGGTATTAAATAAAGGCCTCGTAGGCCCACGCAAATAAATCGACTTAAGGTTGAAAAGAAATTTTATGACCCGTATTTTCTGGTTCCGCCTGTATGTCTGTCTGGTAACGCCTCGTACTTGTCCCTGGGCATGGGTACGGGTAAGGGGTGTTACAGTAACTACACGGGCTGCTCACACGAGCTGTCAGGTATCCGCAACACATGCCGGACTACCTAGCCACCGGTAGGACGTACAAGACCAGCACCCGGAACCATATAAACTTATATCACATATCTCATGAGCTCAAATGTTACTATTCCTAGTGACATGTCACTTGTATCCTAAACTATTCTTAAGGTTCAAACAAGATTTCTTGATTATCGCATTGTTGTCGAACTTGCTCGTAGTATCGTTTACTATGTCCGTAATACCAATCATATACTCATGGAATATTCAGGCATATAATTCATGATAGCAATTAAAGCATTTAAATTCATATAACATTAAAGTATTAAAATGTGTTACAACATCACATTATTTGTATATGAACTTACCTCGATACAAAAATGATGAAAACGAGTCTATTCTTCGTAAACCTTGTTTTTCCCCCGATCAAGACCCGAATCACGTTTTTCTTGATTTTTGAGCTTGGGAAGTGAAGAAACCCTAGCTATGGTCTCCTTTGGAATTTCGGCACATACATGAAGAAGATGAGCAAATTTTGCTTCATTTTTCCCTTTTTATTCTTTTATTAACTAAATAACAAAAAGGCCCTCAACGCCTTTCTTTCAAATTTTTACTATTCATGTCCATTTTTGTCCAAAATTTTACAATTTGTTCAAATTTATATTTAAGACTGATCGTGATTATTCGTGATAAGTTTTATAAATTTATAATTAATCGTTCTTGAAACTAACTATTGTCACGACGTAGGCAAGTGTACCTATCGATCAGTAGTATAGCTTTAGCAAGACCGGATTGTCAAACTCAAAGGAACCAAAAGTACTAGTATTAACTATCTTTTTATTATCTAGCCTAAAAATAAAAGGGTTTGTTTGTCTAAACTAATTAACTAAACTAAGAAATCACAGAAAATAGGTTGGGGAAAATACTTTTGGAAGAATGATTGATCTAAGATAATACCCAAGGAAAAATCCACCTAGATTTCACTTGTTATTTGACTCCGAATCGGATGATTTATTCATTTAACTTATTCCATAGAAATCCCTGAGTTATGTTATTATCCCTATTCAAGACTAATAACGTCTAACCCTAGGTTGAATAATTGAAATCTCTTTATAATTAACACCCTAAGGTTACATTAACTCGATCTAAGGATCCCCTTATTAGGTTTCACCCTAATCCGGCAAAATCTTGTCACCCTATCTCTAGGCGCACAATAAATTTGCTTAATTATGACAAAGTTACTCTTAGATAGGGACTATTCATCCTCCAAATAAGAGCATTAACTGGAATTAATATCCTGAAATACCGAAAAAAGAATTAAGAACACATAATTAAGAACAAGTTAAATATTTATCATACAATTCAGATAATAATAACAAGATTCGTCTTAGGTTTCATTCCTTTAGGTATTTAGGGGGTTTAGTTCATAACTAAATAGGAAAACATCTCAGAAGAGTAATGAATACATAACATAAAGAAAAACCAAAACTCGTGAAGAGAAATTGAGGAGAGATCTTTAGTCTTGATGATGAATCCGACTTCTGAGATAGATCAATCGGCTTTCTTGGTGTAATTCCTTATTCCCTACTCTGTGTGTCCTCTTTAGTCCTCCTCTCGGGTGTTTAAATAGGCTTTAGAATGCCTAAAAACCCTTAAACGAGCCCTTTTCCAAATAGAACTAAACTTGGGCTCGACAGGGACATGCCCGTGTGCCACGCCCGTGCGTGATAACTTCAAGCCGTGGTCAAGGCTGAGAGATGAACACGCCCATGTCGAGTTTCATTTTAGGCCGTGTTCAAGGCTGTTAGAATGGCACGGGCGTGTGTGCTACCCGTGTGATGAAGTCCAGGCCATGTTGTTTTCCCACGTCGGCCTATTTTCTCCGTTTTTGGCTTATTTCTTGTTCTTTTTGCTCTCCTATGCTCACCTAAGTGTAAAACATGAAATTAAAGGATTAGGAGCATCAAATTCACCAAATATAAGGAGAAATAATTCATAAATGTGTTAAGCATGGGATAAAAATATGTATAAATTGTGGTTTATCAAATACCCCCACACTTAAGCGTTTGCTTGTCCTCAAGCAAAATCCTCAATTCACAGTTAGGAATTTTTTTCCTCAACTTATAATTCCTATCAATAATATCCCAAGCTAATCCATAAGTAATCATACATTGAGAATTCAACTAGAAGAACATTAAAGTTTCAAACATTCCAAGTTGAGCATTTAATCATGAAAAATATAGGCATCTCCCCTTATTTAAGTAATCACCTTTGATTCAAAATCTCACAGAGTTTAACATCCTTACTAAAGATTCACTGAAATCACTCAAAATGTTTAAGGATAATGAATGTAGCACTCAACAGTCAATATGAAAAGTTATTACCATAGGCTTGCATGAAAATCAAATCTCCACCACTATAAATTGAGATGATACATCAATCAAAAGGTTTTTAGAGGGTTGTAACGAGGCTTGGTTAGAGGGTGTGGTCACAAGCTGAAAGAGAAGGTTAGAATCGAGATTGAATTGAAAAATTACTTAACTAGAAAAATATTTAATCACCACTTGCGTACAACAGAGCTTCTTTTCAGAGTATGGAATTTAAATATTTAAGCTCAAAAATGAAAGATCACTACTAATATGTACATATGTATGTGTTTTTTTTTAAGAACAAGCTATATACCATAGACTAACTATTAAGAACAAGACATAGCTAAGCAATTTATTCAAATCAAATCTCCACAAAAATAGGGATCAAATTAATTGAGGGGATTTCAACAATAATGAGTTAAGGGTTAATATTGGGGATAAATCAAGGAGTGGCTTGTTAGGCTCAAAGGAGTTTACTAAGGTTTAGTTGTGAAGGTAGGCTTTTCATGGCATGAGTGGGTTAAACCTAAGTGCCTCTATCATCTTGACATATCAAATCAAATGGTGTGGTCTTGACATGTATAATCAAGCAAGTTCTAGCATAAAAATTCGATATTGACGCACTCAAGCAATAATAAAAGTGGGCATGAAAGAAATAATAGATGCTCTTAAAGGCTCAAAATCTCACAAAAATTATGGCTTTTTGATGTTTAAACCTGTGGATTTCAATTAAAGATAATACCTAAACTTGGGAAAACAACCTAAATTTTTAAATTCTCAAAAATCAACTTATCATGCTTAATTCTCTAATGTCTTAAAGTTTAAATAATCAATGCATGAATGCCTATGTTTTAATCTAAGATATATCAATAAAAATCATAAATTAGATCAAAATTCATCCTAAAAATGATATGAGAGATTTACAAGAGAACAAGACAGAATTCAGGGATTTTTTTTTATAGTGATATAATTTACCCCCCACACTTAAGATGTACATTGCCCTCAATGTACAAAGAGAAAGTTAGTGGCAATTATATATATAAGATCATAAGATAGGGAGAGAAGTGAAACTTCTTGACTGTTAAGTGAATGAACTCCCTAGTTTGGAGTTATGTAGAGTGGAGGAGGATACTCCGGTGGTGTTAGAGGTTGGGCTCCACAAGTGCTGCGCCAAAAGAATATTATATCTCGTGGTCGAGTAAGGCATGGCAGTCTTAGAGAATCTTTTCCAGTGGAGTTTGAAGTTCCTAAGTAATTGTGAGCTGTGTAGCTCTTTAAAATTGTGATAAAATCAAGAACTTTTTTTTAAGGAGTATCGAGGAATAGGATTACTCATGAAGAAATACTTGCAAATATAGAGTACTTAATAATTATAAAAATCCTAAAAAAATGAAATGAAATAGTTTTAAAGAAAAATAAAATTAGAAAAATAGGTATTTGGGGCACACGGTCGTGGGGCACACCCGTGTGCCTTTTATTAGCCTGTGTTCTTCGTAGGTTTCAAATTTTTGGGGTATTGGTGCACACGGCCGTGTCTGGCTTCGTTCGCTTCTCCCACTCTTGTTTATGTAGGCCCACGCCCGTGTTAGTTTGACAGTGTCGACCACAGGTGCTAGGCACTTGCGTGTCGCATGCCCGTGTTACTTTGGCAGGATCGCCCACGGCCATGTCGCACGACCATGGTAATTTATCGCATCCCGTGTTTTGGGGAAAAATTTTGCTCTGTTTTCACATGGCCGTATTGCATGGCCATGTCTCTTCTCGCGTTATGGACACGGCCTAAGGCATGCCCGTGTACCTGGCGGTGTGGATTTTGTGGACTTGTGTTCAAGGACTCAGTTAGTGATCTAGATATTAAAACTTGAAATTTAAATAAAATTTAAATAAATAAAAATCGTTAGTACTCGGGTTGCCTCCCGAGAAGCACTTGTTTGTAGTCTAAGCTTGACTTTACCTTGTTGGTGTATTTAGGGAGGTTCGTTGAGTCGTAGCTCCTCTCCATCGTCTTTAAAATTCTCATTGTTATAAAGTTTAAGACGATGTCTATTTACCTTGAAAGTTCCTTGTGATGGGTGACTTACCTCTATTGTGCCATATGGAAAAACAGATTGAACTACGAAAGGTCCTGACCATTGTGATTTAAGTTTCCCAGGAAATAATTTGAGTCTCGAATTATATAGCAGGACAAGATCTTTGACTTCAAATTGTTTTTGTTGCTTTAAACGAGTGTTATGGCGCCACTTTGTTGCTTCATTGTATAGGCGTGAGTTTTCGTATGCATTGGCTCGCCACTCATCTAGCTCGTTTAATTGCATCAACTTGTTTCACATTCAAGTTTGGGATCAAGTTTTAGAAATTTAATAGCCCAAAAGGCTTTACGCTCTAGTTCGAATGGTAGATGACAACTTTTTCCATAAACAAGTCTGTAAGGTGATGTTCCTATGGGAGTCTTAAAAGCAGTTCTATAAGCCCATAAAGCATCATCTACTTTCATCGCCCAATCTTTCCTATTTGATTCTACTGTCTTTTCAAGAATCTGTTTGATCTCTCGGTTTGCCACTTCAACTTGTCCACTAGTTTGAGGATGGTATGAGGTGGCTGTTCTATGATGAACTTCGTATTTCTTAAGGGTTTTCTCAAATTGGGTGTTACAGAAATCAGTACCCCTATCACTGATAATTGCTCTAGGTGTTCCAAATCTAGAGAAGAGTTTCTTAAGGAATCGTACTACCATTCTAGCATCATTAGTAGGTAAAGCTTGGGCTTCCACCCATTTGGACATATAATCAACTGCTACTAAGATGCATTTATTTTCAAATGAACTAGGGAATGGACCTATGAAGTCGATACCCCAAACGTCAAATATTTCACATGAGAGCATATAGTTTTGAGGCACTTCATCATGTTTGGAGATGTTACTTGTCCGTTGGCATTTGTCACAAGAAGTAATGTACCTGTTAGCGTCTTTGAATAACGAGGGCCAATAAAAACCTGATTCAAGTATTTTATGTGCGATCTTAGTTCCACTGTAGTGTCCTCCAGTCGGTCCTAAGTGGAAATGTTCCAAGATCCTTGATGTTTCTGACCTTGTAATGCATCTTCTAATAACTTGATCTGCACATATGCGAAAAAGAAAAGGGTCGTCCCAAAAGTAGTTTTTCACTTCATTAAAGAATCACTTCTTTTGCTGGTGTGTCAACCCTTTTGGGATAATGTTAGCGGCTAAAAAATTTGCAATGTCTGCAAACCAAGGTACCTCATAATCAGATATAGTAAAGAATTGTTCTTCAGGGAACGAATCATTTATTTCAACTTCATCTAGTTCTTTGATATTTGAGTTCTCAAGCCTGGAAAGATGATCAGCCGCGAGATTTTTAGCTCTTTTCTTATCTTGAATCTCCAAGTCAAATTCCTTCAATAGCAGAATCCATCGAATGAGTCGAGGTTTTACATCAATTTTAGTTAAAAGGTAGCGAAGGGCAGAATGGTCAGTGTAAACGAAAACTTTAGATAATATGAGATATGATCAAAATTTATCAAATGCAAAAACCACATCTAGTAATTCCTTTTCCGTAGTGGTATAGTTTTCTTTTGCAGCTGTCAAAGTCTTGCTAGCATAATAGATAGGCTGAAAATGCTTGTCTCTTTGCTGTCCCAAAACCGCACCTATTGCAAAATCACTTGCATCATACATTAATTCAAAAGGTAAATTCTAGTTAGGTGCAATTATAATTGAAGCATTAATTAATTTATCTTTTAAGGTATTAAATTCTTCTAAACATTCCTGATCGAAATTAAAAGGTACATCTTTTTCTAGTAATTTAGTCAAAGGCTTAGCTATTTTAGAAAAATCCTTGATAAATCTTCTATAAAAACCAGCATGTCCTAAAAAGCTTCTAATACCCTTGACTGTACTAGGAGGGCGTAATTTTTCGAATGTTTTAATTTTAGATTTGTTAACTTTAATCCCTTTACTAGAAATTTTATGGCCTAATACAATACCTTCTTGAACCATGAAGTGACATTTCTCCCAGTTAAGCACAAGGTTCGTTTCCTCACATCTTATTAAAACTCGTTTTAAATTTTTAAGGCAAAGATGGAAAGAGTTACTGAATACCGAGAAGTCATCCATAAATACCTCCATGATGTCTTCTACGAGTTCGTCAAAGATGGCCATCATACAGGGCTGAAAAATGGCAGGAGCATTACATAATCCAAAAGGCATTCTACGATAAGCAAACGTACCATATAGGCATGTAAATATCATCTTTTCTTGATCTTCAATAGCTATTGGGATTTGGAAATAGCCAGAGAGTACGTCTAAAAAATAGTAGTACATGTGCCCGGATAATTTTTCCAACATTTTGTCAATGAATGGCAAGGGAAAGTGATCTTTTCTTGTGGCATCATTCAGCTTCCTGTAGTCAATACAAACCCTCCAACCTGTGACTGTTCTTGTCAGGATGAATTCATTCTTCTAGTTGGTCACAACCATCATGCCTCCTTTCTTAGGAACAACCTTCACTAGACTTACCCAAGAACTGTCAGAAATAGGATAAATAATTCCAACATCTAGAAGTTTAATTACCTCAGATTTAACAACTTCTTTCATGTTAGGGTTCAGTCCTCTTTGAGCTTGCAGGCATGGCTTATATTCATCTTCCATTAAAATTTTGTGGGTGCAAAAAGAGGGGCTGATCCGTTTGATGTCAGAAATTTTCCAAGCTATGGCTCTTTTATGTTCTCTTAATACTTGGAGTAATTCTTGTTTTTCCTTGGGTTGCAAGTTAGAAGCAATAATCACTGGTAAGGTAGAATTATTTCTAAGGTATGCATATTCCAGGTGATTTGGCAATTGTTTAAGTTCCAGTTTGGGAGGTTTTTCAATAAAGGGTTTTTGCTTAAGTTTATCGTTTGTTTTGATACCCTTATATTCTACTTTTCTTGAGACTAGGTTATTGGAGTTCAGTTTAGTTTTTACCTTACTTATCTTAGAATCATCATTATCTACCTTTTCGCTTTGGGCAAGACACAGTTCCAACATGTCTTCATGTATGATTTCCTGAAAAGAATCTTGAGTGGCATAATCAATGGAGTCAATAAAATAACATGACTCATCTTGCTCCCTAGAAAATCTCATGGCATCATAGATCTTAAAAATAATCTCTTCGTTACCTACTCTAAGTACAAGTTTGTCATCTCCCACATCAATAACAGCCCTAGTAGTAGCTAAAAATGGACGACCCAAAACTAAAGGCACTTCAACATCCTCATCCATGTCAAGCACAACAAAATCAACAAGGAATATAAATTTATCTACTTTTATAAGTACATCCTTTATGATACCCCTAGGATATTTAACAGATCTATCAGCTAATTGAATACTCATCCTAGTGGGTTTAGGTTCCCCAAGACCAAGTTGTTTAAACATCTTATATGGCATCAAATTAATGCTAGTGCCTAAATCAGCTAGTGCTTTCTCAACATTTAGATTACCAATTAAGCAAGGGATAGTGAAACTTCCAGGGTCTTTTAGTTTGGTTGGCAGTTTATTTTGGAGTATGACCAAACACTCCTCGTTGAGTTCCACTGTAGATAAGTCCTCAAACTTCCTTTTATTTATTAGAAGCTCCTTCAAAAATTTTGCATATATAGGCATCTGCGAGATGGCTTCAACAAAAGGTAAGTTGATATGTAATTGCTTAAAAAGTTCAAGAAACTTACTGAATTGTGCATCCATGCGGTCTTTTTTCAACTTTTCTGGGTATGGGACTGGTGGTTTATATTCCTTTGGCACTGGTTTGTCATTATTTTCGGGTTTTTCCTCCTCTTCCTCGCTCATTATGGCTTCTTGTGGTAGCTTCTTCTCAGATTTGGCTAACACTTTCCCACTCCTTAGTGTAACTGCCTTCACATGCTCTTTTGAACTGGGGTTGGTGTTACTAAGTAAGTTTCCTGGTGGTCGTTCGGAAATTAGTTTGAACAGCTGGCCTATTTGAGTTTCGATCCCTTGAATTGATGCTTGTTGATTCTTAAGTGCTGTCTCGGTATTCTAAAAATGATTTTCTGACACCGCGATGAATTTGGATAGCATCTCCTCAAAGTTTGGTTTCTTTTCTTGTTGATAAGGTGGTTGTTGAAAATCCGAAGGATTTTGTGGCCTTTGATTCCCGTGACCACCCAATGAAAAATTTGGATGGTTCCACCAACCTGCATTGTAAGTATTACTGTATGGGTTATTTTGAGGTCTAGAGTTATTGTTACCCATATAGTAGACTTATTCCTCTTCGGTTGTAGGATTGAAGGGTTGATACTCGGTATGTATGCCTCCTCCACTTGAATCACACCTCATCACTGGATGTACCTGCGTAGAACCAAGTAAACCATCAATCTTTTTATTTAGAAGTTCCACCTGATTTGATAATATAGTAACCGAGTCGACGTTACAAACGCCTGCTATTTTGGTTGGCTTAGTCCTCATGACTTGCCACTGATAGTTATTCAGTGACATCTCTTCAATAAATTCATAAGCTACTTCAGGTGTTTTATTGTTGATGGTTCCACCAGCTGCTGCATCAGTTATCTGTCTTGTTGAGGGGTTCACACCATTGTAAAATGTTCGAACTTGCAGCCATAGAGGTAACCCATGGTGAGGGCACCTTCGCAGTAGGTCCTTATATCTCTCCCATGCATCGTAGAGTGTTTCTAAATCCATTTGCACAAAGGAAGAAATATCATTACGTAATTTAGCTGTTTTAGCTGGCGAAAAATACTTTATTAAAATTTTTTCGATCATTTGTTCCCAAGTAGTGATTGATCCTCATGGTAACGAGTTCAACCACTGTTTAGCTTTATTCCTTAACAAAAAAGGGAATAACCGAAGGCGAATGGCATCATCAAAAATGCCGTAAATTTTAAATGTGTCGCAAAATTCCAAAAAAAGTGCCAAGTGAGTGTTGGGATCCTCATCTTGCAAATCATCAAACTGAACAAATTACTGTATCATTTGAATCGTGTTAGGTTTCAGTTCAAAATTATTTGCAGCAATAGCAGGCCTAACTATACTTGACTCAGTTCCTGTTAATGTAGGTTTAGTACAATCATACATAGTGCGTGGAGCTTGATTCTGATTTACTTGATCGGCGACAATCGCAGGAGGTAGCAGATTTTCTTAATTTTTAGTCATCTCCTCAGTTATAGTTGAGATATCATCCTCTTGCTCTTCTTCTGTGTATCTTAGGCTTCGCCTTATTTCTTTTCAGTTTCCGCGAGCTGTACAATTGATTTCTTCGTCAAAAAGTAATGGTCCTGACGGGTTTCCTCTAGTCATAAACTATAAGAACATGTCAAAAGAGAGAAAAAGAAAATTTAGTAACAAAAACTAAACAAAAATTTAAATTGTAGGAAAAGTAAATGGCTAAAGTAATAAAAATCCCGTGTTCCTAATATTTTAGTTCCCCGGCAATGGCGCCAAAAACTTGATCGTGATTATTCGTGATAAGTTTTATAAATTTATAATCAATCGTTCTTGAAACTAACTATTGTCACGACGTAGGCAAGTGTACCTATCGAACAGTAGTATAGCTTTAGCAAGACCGAATTGTCGAACCCAAAGGAACCAAAAGTACTAGTATTGACTGTCTTTTTATTATCTAGCCTAAAAATAAAAGGGTTTGTTTTTCTAAACTAATTAACTAAACTAAGAAATCACAGAAAATAGGTTAGGGAAAATACTTTTGAAAAAACGATTGACCTAAGACAATACCCAAGGAAAAATCCACCTAGACTTCACTTGTTATTTGACTCTGAATCAGATGATTTTTTCATTTAACTTGTTCCGTAGAAATCCATGAGTTATGTTATTCTCCCTATTCAAGACTAATAATGTCTAATCCTAGGTTGAATAATTGAAATCTCTTTCAAATTAACACCCTAAGATTGCATTAACTCGATCTATGGATCCCTTTATTAGGTTTCACCCTAATCCGACAAAATCTTGTCACCCTATCTCTTAGCGCGCAATCAACTCCGCTTAATTATGACAAAGTTACTCTTAGATAGGGACTATTCATCCTTCAAATAAGAGCATTAACTTGAATCAATATCCTGAAATACCGAAACAAGAATTAAGAACACATAATTAAGAATAAGTTAAATATTTATCATACAATTTAGATAATAATAACAAGATTCGTCTTAGGTTTCATTCCCCTTAGGTATTTAGGGGGTTTAGTTCATAACTGAATAGGAAAACATCTCAGAAGAGCAATGAATACAAAATATAAAGAAAACCCAAAACTCTTGAAGAGAAATTGAGAAGAGATCTTCAGTCTTGATGATGAATCCGGCTTCTGGGATGGATCAATTGGCTTTCTTGGAGTAATTCCTTAGTCCTTGCTCTGTGTGTCCTCTTTAGTCCTCCTCTCGGGTGTTTAAATAGGCTTTAAAATGCCTAAAAACCCTCAAACGAGCCCTTTTCCAAATAGAACTAAACTTGGGCTCGACAAGGACACGCCCGTGTGCGATAACTTCAGGCCGTGGTCAAGGCTGAGAAATGAAGACACCCGTGTTGAGTTTCGTTTTAGGCCGTGTTCGAGGCTATTAGAATGGCACGGGCGTGTGTGCTACCCGTCTGATGAAGTCCAGGCCATGTTGTTTTCCCATGTCGGCCCATTTTCTCCGTTTTTAGCCCGTTTCTTGTTCTTTTTGCTCTCCTATGCTCATCTAAGTATAAAACATGAAATTAAAGGATTAGGAGCATCAAATTCACCAAATCTAAGGAGAAATCATTCATAAATGTGTTAAGCATGGGATAAAAATATGTATAAATTACAGTTTATCAAAAACCCTCTAATTAAAAATCCATGGCAATTTTATGCTCAAAGCGTCTAGAACATGTATTTTGCAACTTATTCAATTTAGTCCCTAACTTCAAATTGGGCACTTTAGGCATAAAATTTCTTGATGAAAATTTCACACAAGCATGCAATCATATCATGGACTATCAAATACATGGACCACCAAATAATCATAAAATAATTATTTCTTTTTCGAATTTGTGGTCACAAAACCACTGTTTTAACTAGACCCTAAATTGAGATGTTACAACTCTCTCCTTTAGGGATTTTCGTCCCCAAAAATTTACCGGTAAAAAGGTTTGGGTATTGTTTCCTCATGGGCTCCTCAGGCTCCCATGTAGCCTCCTCGACCCCATGTCTTTGCCATAACATTTTCACAAGGGCAATACTTTTATTCCTCAATTGTTTGACTTCCCGAGCCAAAATCTTAACCGATACTTCACCATAAGTCATATCCGGTCGAATTTCAACTTTTTTCGATGAAATCACATGTGAAGGATCTGATCTATATTGGCGCAACATAGACACATGAAACACATCATGAACCTTTTCCAACTCTGATGGCAAAGCCAACCGATAGGCAACCGGCCCTATTTTCTCAGTGATCTCATACGGCCCTATAAAACGAGGACTCAACTTTCCTTTTCTACCAAATCTCAAAACTTTTTTCCATGGAGACACTTTCAAAAATACCTTATCACCGACATGAACTCAATCTCTTTCCATTTCAAATCCGTATAGGACTTCTGTCTAGTCGAAGCAGCTTTCAAACAATCACGAATTATCTTCACTTTCTCTTCGGTCTCTTTGACTAAGTTAACCCCGTGAATCTGATTCTCTTTGAGCTCAGTCTAATACAAAGGCGTTCGACATTTACGCCCATATAACACCTCATAAGGTGCCATTTTCAAACTCGTCTGATAACTGTTGTTGTAGGCAAACTCTACCAACAGTAAATACTTTTCCCAACTACCTTGGAATTCCAATACACAACATCGGAGTATGTCTTCAAGTATTTGAATTGCTCTCTCTGACTAACCGTCAATTTGTGGATGGAAAGCAGTACTAAAGCTTAAATTCGTACCCAACGCTTCTTGTAACTTTTTCCAAAATCGCGAAGTTAACCTCAGATCTCTATCTGAAATAATTGACAAAGGTACTTCGTGCAATCTTACAATTTCAGAAATATACAACTCGGCTAACTTATCAAGTGAATAATCGGTACGTACCAGGATAAAGTGAGCCGATATAGTCAATCTATTAACTACAACCCAAATAAAATCTTTCTTTCTCAGAGTCAGTGGCAACCCTGTCAATAAATCCATAGTAATATGATCCTATTTCCACTCGGGAACCATGATAGGCTAAAGCAAACCCGAAGGTACTTGGTGTTCAGCCTTTACCTACTGACAAATTAGACATTTCGATACAAACTCTGAGATATCTCTCTTCATAACATTCCAACAATACATTTTCTTCAAGTCATTATACATTTTTGTCCTGCCCAGGTGAACTGTCAAACAACCGTTGTGTGCCTCATTTAAAATATTATGAATCAACTCAGTGTCCTTTGGAACACAAATCTTACCACGGAACTGTAGCCAACCATCGGTCACTCTGAAAATCCGATTCACTACTGGATTCATACTGAACTCTCTTGGCTTGCAACTCTTTATCAACTTTCTGAGCTTCACAAATCTATTGAAGAAAAGTTAGTCTAGCTCTCAACTTAGCTAAAATCAAACCATCATCAGACAAAGTCAGTCGTGTATTCATAGCCCTCAAGGCAAATAACCACTTCTTACTTAAAGCGTCAGCAACCACATTCGCCTTACCCAGATGGTAATCAATCACAAGCTCATAATCCTTTAATAGTTCTAACCATCTCTGTTGTCATAGGTTCAAGTCCTTTTGGGTCATTAAGTACTTAAGACTTTTGTGATCGGTATAAACATGGCATTTTTCACCAAATAAATAATGTCGCCAAATCTTCAAAGCGAACACTATGGCAGCCAACTCTAAGTCATGTGTCGGATAGTTCTTCTCGTGAGGTTTCAACTGTCTCGAAGCGTAAGCTACGACTTTATCCTCTTGCATAAGTGCATATCCCAAACTATTGAAGGAACCATCACTACAAATCACAAATTCTTTATACTTGGGTTGTACTAAAACCGGTGCTTCAGTCAATAACATCTTCAATTTCTCAAAGCTTTGCTAACACTTTTATGACCACTCAAACTTAACATCCTTTTGAAGCAATCTTGTCATGGGAATGACAATCATAGAAAAGCCTTTCACAAATCATCGGTAGTAACTGGCTAAGCCCAAAAAGCTTCTAACCTCAGATACATTCCTTGGCAGTTTCCATTTGACGATAGCAGAAATCTTGCTAGGATCAACTAGATACTATCACCTGAAACAATATGGCCCAAAAATCCAACTTCTCAAAGCCAAAACTCACTTTTTCTAAACTTAGCATACAACTGATTGTCTCTTAAAGTCTGCAAAATAGTTCTCAAGTGCTCGGCATGCTTTGTCTCATCAATCAAATAAATCAAAATATCATCAATAAACACAACAACAAACTTGTCCAAATATGGCCAAAATATTTGGTTCATTAAATCCATAAACACAGTAGGAGCATTTGTTAGCCTAAATGGCATAACAAGAAATTCATAGTGACCATACCTTATCCGAAAAGTAATTTTCGGCACATCCGAATCTTTAACTTGCAACTGATAGTAGCCAGGCCTCAAGTCTATCTTAGAAAACACTGTGGCTCCCTTTAATTGATCAAACAAGTCGTCGATCCTTAGCAAAGGATACTTGTTCTTGATGGTTACCTTATTGAGTTGTTAGTAATCAATGCATAATCTCATTGAACCATCTTTCTTTTTTACAAATAGTACCGGAGCACCCCACGGTGAAAATCTCAGTTTCACAAAATCCTTGTTAGTTAATTCTTGCAACTGTGACTTCAATTCTTTCAATTCGGTCAGGGCCATCCTATATGGAGCAATTGAAATAGGTGTTGTTCCTAGCATTACATCAATACCAAACTCCACTTCTCTAATTGGAGATAAACCCAAAAATTGTTCTGGAAATACATCCAAATATTCACATCCAACAGACACTAATTAAATTCTCAATTCAATCTCTTTCGTATTCAATACATAAGCCAAGTAAGCCTCACACCCTTTTCTCATACATTTTTGAGCAGACATAGAAGAAATCACGATTGGCAACCTATTTGACTCATCTGATTCAACCCAGAGAATTTCACCATTTTCACATTTCAATTCAATAACTTTTTGTCTACAATTAACTACAGCATCATGGAATGTCAACCAATCCATACCCAAAATAACATCAAATTCATCAAACGGCAAAAACATCAAGTCAGCCGGAAAACAATGACCTCGAATCATCAAAGGACATTTCTTGCATACCTTATCAACTAAAACATGCTTGCCTAATGGGTTTGACACTTTAATCATAAATTTCGTAGACTCAACAGGCATATTCATGCCAGATACCAATTTCATGCATACATATGAATGAGTAGAACCAGGGTCAATCAAGGCAATAACAGTAGTATCATAAAGAGAAAAAGTACCAGTGACCACATCGGGAGAAAATGCATTCTCATGTGCACGTATGGCATAGGCCCTAGCTGAAGTTTTAGCTTCGGATCTCATCGTTGTATCCCTCGTTACATTTTTACTACTAGCTCCATTACCGGCATTTCTCGAGGGTCTCCCTTTTGTAGCTGTACTACTCGGCTTTGTACCCTAAAATTTGTTTTTCTCGATCATCTCGGGGCAGTCTTTGATATAGTGGTCTTGAGAACTACACTTGAAATAAGATCCGTCGTTCATCCTACACACACGAAAATGATGTCTACCGCAATGTTGACACTTAGGTTTAAAAGGTCTAGCATTACCCACACTAGCCACAGATGTGGCCTGAGATTTAAAACCTGAATTCTGCTTCTTACGATTTCCGTATGAATGCCCCGATGAAACATGAGAACGAGAATGCATCTCTTATTTTCTTAGACTGAGATGGGAATGACTTGCTCATCAGTCTCTTTCTTGTATCTATAGCCTCAGCCTCGGTTTTTCTCTTTTCCTTAGTCAGCTCCTCAACTTTACAAGCCCGATTAATGAGCACAACAAATTCCTTCAGCTCAAGAATACCCACTAACACTCTAATATCCTCATTAAGTCTGTCTTAAAACCTTCTACACATTTTAGCCTCGGAGGATACACACTCCCGAGCATACTTGCTAAGCCGGAGAAACTCTCTTTCGTACTCAATAACTGACATGTGGCCTTGTTTCAGTTCCAGAAATTCCTTATGCTTTTGATCGATGAATCGCTCACTGATGTATTTCTTTCGCAACTCCTCTTGAAAGAATTCTCATATGACCTTTTCTTTCGGCACCACAGAAACTAGTGCCTTCCACCAATGATATGCCACGTCTCTTAACAAGGAAATGGCACACTTCAAACATTCTTCAGGTGTATAAAATAGCTTATCGAATACCCGAATAGAATTCTCAAGCCAAAATTCCGCTTTCTCGGGGTCATCATCGGCATTGGCCCTAAATTCCTCAGCTCCTTGTTTTCAAATTTTATCAACTGGGGTTTGATCGTCGATTTTTCGTGTGATAAGTTTTATAAATTTGTAATGACTCGTTCTTGAAACTAACTATGACCACGACGTAGGCAAGTGTACCTATCGAACAGTAGTATAGCTTTAGCAAGACCGGATTGTTGCATCCAAAAGACTATGAGTACTAGTAATGACTGTCTTTTTATTATCCAGACAAATGAAAAAGGATTAGTTTGACTAACTAATTAAACTAAGAGCTTGTAGAAAATATAAATTTAGAAATTACTGTTGTGGAAAACGATTGATTGAGACGATACCTAAGGAAAAATCCACCTAGACTCTTACTTGCTATTCTGGCTCCGGACCGAACAATTTATTCACTTAACTTGTTCCGTAGAAATCCCTAATGTATATTATTATCCCTTTTGAGACTAACAACGTCTAATCCCTAGGTTGAATAACCGAGAGTTATCTCTAAATAACATCCTAAGGTTGTATTAACTTTATCTATGGATTCCCTTATTAGGTTTCACCCTAATCCGGCAAAATCTTGTCGCCCTATCTTTAGGCGTGCAATCAACTCCACTTAATTAAGACAAAGTTATTCTTAGTCAGGGTCTATTCCTCCTCCAACTAAGAGTAGCAACTTAAAGTGATATCCTGAAATACCAAAGCAAGAATTAAGAACACGTAATTAATAACAAGTTAAATATTTATCATATGATTCAGAAATAATAACAAGGTTTAGTCATAGGTTTCATCCCCCTTAGGTATTTAGGGGTGTAGTTCATAACTAAACAAGAACACATCTCAGAATAATAAAAATTAAAAAACATAAAGAAAACCCAAAACTCCTGAAGGGGAGGTTGAGGAGAGATCTTCAGTCTTGATGGTGGCTTCGGCTTCTAAGATGGATCAATCGGCTTCCTCAGAGTAATTCCTTACTTCTTATTCTCCGTCTCCCTTTTCTTCCTCCTTTAGGGTGTATTTATAGGCTTTGGAATGCCTAAGAAGCCCTAAAATTTGGCCTTTTCCGAATTGAACTTAGCTAGGGTTCGGCAGGGACACGCCCGTGTGGCACGGCCATGTGTTATTACTTCAGGCCGTGTTCGAGCCTGTTAAATTGGCACGAGCGTTGATCTGCCCGTGTGAATCATGCTTCAATTCTACCAGATTGACACGGCCGTGTGAACTGCCCGTGTGAGGAGGTCTAGGCCGTGTTGATTTCATTCATTGGCCCATTTTCTCCGTTTTTGGTCTGTTTCTCATTCCTTTCATTCTCCTATGCTTACCTAAGGATAAAATATGAAATTAAGGCATTATGAGCATCGAATTCACCAAATCTAAGGAGAAACCATTCATAAAATGCGTTAAGCATGGGTTATAAATATGTATAAATTACGGTTTATCAAATACCCCCACACTTAAGCATTTGCTTGTCCTTAAGCAAAATCCTTAGATCACAGTTAAAATTTCCTTTTTCTCAACTTATAATTTCGATCAATATTATCTCAAATCATCTCATAAGTAATCATACATCGAGAACTCAACTATAAGAACATTAAAGCCTCAAGCATTCCAAGTTGAATATTTAATCCTGAAAAACTTAGGTATCTCCCTTCATCTAAGTAGTTATCATTGATTCGGAACCTCACAGAGTTTAACATCCTCACTAAAGATTCACTCAAATCACTCGAAGTGTTTAAGGACAATGAAATTAGCACTTATTGGTCAACATGAAAAGTTATTACCATAGGCTTGCATGAAAATTAGATCTCCACCACTATAATTTGAGATGATACATCAATCAAAAGGTCTTTGAAGGGTTGTAACGAGGCTTAGTTAGGGGGTGTGGTCACAAGCTAAAAGAAAAGGTTAGAATCGAGATTGACTTGAAAAATTACTTAACTAGAAAAATATTTAATCATCACTTACATACAACATAGCTCCTTTTCTGACTATGGAATTTGAATAAAGAAAACTATTGATATGTATACACACATTTTTATTTTTTAAGAACAAGTTAAATAATCATAACTAATTATTAAGAACAAGTCATAGCTAAGCAATTTATCCAACTCAATTCTTGACAAAAAATAGGGATCGAGTTAATTTAGGGGATTTTAACAATAATGGGTTAAGGGTTAATATTGAGGGTAATACAAGGAATGGTTTGTTAGGCTCAATGGGGTTTACTAAGGGTTAATTGTGGAGGTAGGCTTTTCATGGCATGAGTGGGTTAATCCTAAGCGCCTTTATCATCTTGACATATCAAATCAAATCGTGTGGTCTCGACATGTATAATCAGGCAAGTTCTGGAATAAAAATTCAATATTGACACACCCAAAGCAATAATAAAAGTGAGCATGAAAGAATTAATAGATGCTCAAAAGGCTTAAAAATCTCACAAAAATTATGGCTTTTTGATGTTTAAATATATGGGATTCAATTCAAGATAATACCTAAATTTGGGGAAACAACCTAAAATTTTAAATTCTTAAACATCAACTTATCATGCTTGATTTTCTAGTGTCTTAAGATTTAACACTTAATGCATGAATGCCTATGTTTTAATTCAAGATATATCAATCAAAATTATAAGTCAATCAAAATTCATCTTAAACATGATATGAGAGATTCACAAGAGAACAAAGCAATAATCAGGGATTTTTCAGATAATGAAATAAATACCCCCCACACTTAAGATGTACATTGCCCTCAATGTACAAGGTTAGATATATAAGAAAAATATAAGATCATAAGATAGGGAGAGAGTTGAAACTTCCTGAGTTTTGAATGAATGAATTCTCTAGTTTGGCAAAATAGAGGTGGATGAGGATACTCCGGTGGTGGTAGAGGTTGGGTACCACAGGTGCTGTGCCAAAAGAATATTATATCTCCTTATTGAGTAGGGCATGGTAACCGTGGTGACCCTTTTCCATCAGAGTTGGAAGTTCCTAAATGATTGCGAGCTTTGGAGCTCTGTGATAACTGTGATAAAAGTAGGAATTGTTTAGGGAATATTAGGAAGAATGATTTACTCGTAAATGATTACCCGAGAGTAAAAATTGTTAGATAAATATTATAAGTCCTAATAAAAATAAAAGGAAAGAAAAATGAAAAGATGTCTTACATGAAAATAAAAATAAAAACATAAAATAATAAATAAAAACATAAAATAAAATAAAAAAATTTCTAAACATCTTCATTGCTAGATTGTTCGCGAGGTGGGGCTGGCGATGAGATGTGGAAGTGTTGAGAAATTTGCTGTAGAGTAGCATCAATGTTATCAAATTGTTGAAAACATTACTGCTCGAATCGGTTGAGGCGCTCAGAGATGTCAGCATATGAAGCCGCCGCATGAACTAGACGAGAGGTGGTGGTGGCTGGGCTGGTGGGTCCTCAAACTGGGTAGGGACATCATCAGTAATGTCCTCAGAAACCTCCTCCTCGGTAGATAGAGCGAGACGGTATTGGGGAGGGTAGGTTCTTCGGCGCCTCTCAATCATCCTCATACTAAGCATGCTCGAGATGCCTTGTGGAGACATCTGGCCGATGAGGGTCAGATGATTCTTGGGCTGCAGCGTCGAGGAGTCTGAAGTGTCGCACCAATCGAGTCACGTAGGGGCCAATAGAGATGACCCCCCTCCGATGTTGCTCTGTTTGGTGGCGTATGGCAAGGGCGATAAAGTAGACGAGGTCGATGACGTGCCCGTTGGACATACACCACAAGTAGTAGACGTCGTGAGTAGTGATGACGCCGGTGCTCTCCCTCTGTCCTGTCAAAGTGTGAGATAAAAGAGAATGGAGGTACCTTAGGGATGGAGGGAGAGACAATGCCTTCGTGTGACTAGGGTCGTAGGTAGCCGGTCGTGGGACAAGGGCGTCCCAACACCGTGAGGGAGAACAATGGATGTGACGGTCAAGGGTGTGTAAGTCATTCTCCTCTCTAAACTCCTCGGTATAAAGACCCAAGGCAGTACCGAACTCGGGAATGCTTAGTTGGTGGACTAATCAGCCTAAGCGAAACTGGATTGTGCCGGGATCGTCGTAGTTGGTCATGACGGTTTGGAGATGGAATGTCGAGCATAGTTCCATTGTGATCTCAAGGTACGTCGGCTCGATAATCCCAAAGAATGACTCCCATGGGTAGGTGGTAAGGAGAGCTCGAATTGCGTCAGCCAACTGGACTTGTTCGATGGCAGCCCAGTCAATGCAGCGACCTGCTGCTAAAGGTCGGGCCCTTAGTTTCTAAAAGAGTTCCTCTTGGGGCCCGTTGGAGAATTAGAAGAATGGGTGGCGAACTTCCACGGTAGGACCCGAGGAGGATGACGCTCCCTTCCTTTTCTTTGAGGCGAGGACAGCGGTTTTCTTTCCTCGTGAAGACATTGTACCTATATGAAATGAAGAAAAATGACAATAGGTATATGAACTTCAAAAAACCATAATTTTGAGCAAGCAATTTCAGTCAAAAAGATGAACCAAACAACCAACCCAATTTCTTTTAATTATTTCGTAACATTGATCAATGTGAGGACATGTGGATGAACATATGAATGGCATGTAAAAGAATGAAACTTCCCTAACAACTTTTATAAACATAAAATGCAAGAAAAATTTTAGCCACAATAATTTAGAGTTCATTAATACATTCCTTGAACATTGTGGCATGAAGCAGGGATAACAAAGAATGTACAACAATAAATTAAATAGATGAGAAAATGGCCACACACCAAGAATGCATGAACAATGTCAACTACTTTTATCATGAAATTTTTACATCTAACTAAATGAATGGAGTAAAGAAAGCATGCAATAACTCAAAACAAATGATGGATATTCTAGATTATGATATTTAAATGATGAAAATTTAGAATCAAAGTAAAAAACTTACATCTTATCATGATAAATAGGCTTAAAAATCAATAAGATAGAAAAGGAGGAAGTAAACAAATGCTAGGAGGAGGAGAAAATGCGTCAAAAATGAAGTTGGAGGCGGCGCACAGGCGTGGCGTGGAGGCCGTGTGGAGTTGCAGCGATTAGGGTTAGGGTTTTTGAGTGGGAAAAACAATGACTAGTGTAGGGTATTTATAGAATTTGGGGTACACGGCCAGGGGACACGCCCGTATGTCCCAATTTCAAGCCGTGTGTTTCACGTTTTTCCCTTTTTGGAGCATCTGAAATTTGACACACGTCCGTGTTCCTTGGGCGTGTTGTTTAACACGGCCGTGTTGCACGACCATGTTTTGCCTTGTTCACTTCTCCCACACCCGTGTATGCAATCCCCACGCCCGTGTTAATTTGACAGGTTCACTCATGGTTGTTAGACACGGGCGTGTCGCACGCCTGTGTTAGCTTCTCAGTTTCAACCATGGTCTACAGACACAGTCGTGTCGCACGCCCGTGTTATTTTGGCAGGTTCGCCCACGGCCATGTCGCACGGCCGTGGTGTTTTATCGTCATGCGTGTTTTGGGGAAAACCTTGCCCTGTTTCCACACGATCATACACACGCCCGTGTCCTTGGTCGTGTCCCTGTGGTAAACCTGTTTTCGAGAGTTTTGTTAGTCATGGCAAATGTTAGACACTAAAATTAAAGAAGTTAATGCAATTAGTGCTCGGGTTGCCTCCCGAAAAGTGCTTATTTATAGTCTAAGCTCGAATTACCTCTCTGTTGAATGGTCAAGGTGGTTTAAGGAGTTCGTACTCCTCATTCCCACTATTATTCTTATCAAAATAAAGTTTAAGCTGGGAATTGTTTACCTTAAAAGTGCCAAAGTTGGGATGACTTGCCTCCACTGTACCGAACAGGAAAATACTAAGTACCGTAAGAGGGGTTTCTTCATTCAGATTAGGAGTGACAATGTGAGGGTCTGCGGCATCTAATAATACTTAATCTCCAACCTTAAGTTGATGTGGAGAGGTATCGAGCTTATTTTGGCGTAGTTTCGGTTTATCGGGTGTTCTTGGTTTATGTGCTCGCCATTCGTCTAGCTCCTCTATCTGTAGCCTTCGTTCTTCATGAATGGGTCTTCTAGTGTTGTTGGAACATAGCTCGTGTACTTCTTTCAAGCTCAATCTCTGCAAAGTAGGTTGCGTCATATTGTTAGTTTTAGTAGGATGATGTGGATCATTACCTTCCATATTTGATGTGATGCTAGAATTACGAGCTTGAAGGGTGATCGTCTCGTCTCCTACACGAAGTGTAAGTTCACCTGTGCCAACATCAATAATTGTTTTAGCAGTTGCTAAAAAAGGCCTCCCTAAAATCAAAAGGGTGCTGGTATCCTCCTCTATGTCTAAAACAATGAAATCAACGAAAAATATAAATTTATCCACTTTCACTAGTACATCTTCGATAATACCCCTAGGAAATCTTATGGTTTTATCTGCCAGTTGAATGCTCATCCTAGTTTGTTTGGGTTTCCCAAGACCTAGTTGTTTAAACATTTTGTAAGGCATGACATTGATACTTGCCTCTTAATTAGCTAATGCATTATTCACATCTAAACTACCAATTAAGCAAGGAATCGTAAAACTCCCTGGATCTTTCAATTTATGGGGTAGCTTGTTCTGTAGAATAGTTGAGCAAACTGCGCTTAGCTCTACATGCGACGACTCGTCCAACTTCCACTTGTTTGCTAAAAGCTCTCTTAAAAATTTCATTGCATTTGGCATCTGTGACAGAGCTTCAATAAATGGTAAGTTAATATGTAATTTTTTTAAAAGTTTAAGGAATTTACCGAATTGTTCGTCTGAGCGGTTTCCTTGTTGCTTTAGGGTATGGCTCACGGGATTTGTATTCTACGTTCACCGTTTTATTATGACTTACCTCACCATCACCTTTGCTTTCCATATCTTCTTACCTTGGTTCTGGCTCAGTCTCAATGCATCCTTCTTGAGCATCAATTGCATTGAGCTGTTCCCTTGGGTTTGGTTCAGTATTAGTTGGCAAACTACCTTGTGGTCGTTCGGATATTAACTTGGATAGCTAACCTATCTAGCTCTCGAGCCCTTGAATTGATGCTTGTTAATTTTTGAGTGCTGTCTCGGTATTCTGAAAATGAGTTTCTGACATCGAGATGAATTTGGATAACATCTCCTCAAGGTTTGACTTCTTTTCCTGTTGATAAGGTGGCTGTTGCAAACCCTGAGGATTCTATGGCCTTTAATTTCCTTGACCACCCCAAGAGAAATTTGGGTGGTTCTTCCAACCTGCATTGTAAGTATTACTATATGGGTTATTTTGAGATCTGAAATTGTTGTTACCCATATAGTTGACTTGCTCCTCTTTGGTTGTAGGATTGAATGGTGGGTATTCTGTAGGTACACCTCCTCTTAAATCGCACCTTATCGCTGGATGTACCTGCGTAGAACCAAGTAAACCATCAATTTTTTTATTCAGAAGTTCTACCTGATTTGACAACATGGTGACCGAATTGACGTTATAAACGCCTGCTGTTTTTGTTGGCTTAGTCCTCATGACTTGCCACTGATAGTTATTTAGAGACATCTCTTCAATAAATTCAGAAGCCTCTTTGGGTGTCTTGTTATTGATGGTTCCACCAGCAGCTGTATCAATCATTTGTCTTGTCGAAGGATTCACACCGTTGTAGAACGTTTGAACTTGCAGCCATAGAGGTAACCCATGGTGTGGGCACCTTCGCAAGAGGTCTTTGAATCTCTCCCATGTATCGTAAAGTGTTTCTAAGTCCATCTGCACAAAAGAAGAAATATCATTACGCAACTTGGCTATTTTTGCCGGTGGAAAATATTTTAATAGAAGTTTTTCAATCATTTGCTCCCAAGTGGTAATTGACCCTCGTGGTAGTGAGTTCAACCATTGTTTAGCTTTATTCCTCAGTGAAAAAGGGAATAACCGAAGGCGAATGGCATCTCAGAAATGCCATTAATTTTGAAAGTGTTGCACAGTTCTAGGAAATTTGCCAAGTGCGTGTTGGGGTTCTCATCCTGCAAACCGTCAAACTGAACAAATTGCTGTATCATCTGAATCGTGTTAGGTTTCGATTCAAAATTATTTGCAGCAATAGCAGGCCTAACTATACTTGACTTAGTTCCTGTAAATTTAGGTCTAGCATAATCATACATAGTACGAGGAGCAGGATTCTTATTTGCTAATTCAGCAGGTATGGCTGGAGGTAGTGGATTGTCTTGATTTTCAGCCATCTCCTCGGTTGTAATTGAGATATCATCCTCTTGCTCTTCCTCTGTGTATCTTAAGCTGCGCCTGATTTCTCGTCGGTTTCTACGAGCTGTACGATCAATTTCCTCGTCAAAAAGCAATGGTCCTGACGGGTTTCTTCTAGTCATAAACTACAAGAACCTGCCAGGAGAACAGGAAAGAAAATTAGTAAAATAAAAATTAAAGTTAAATTGCAGGAAAATAAATGGCTAAAGTAATAAAAATTAAGCGTTCCTAATATCTTAGTCCCCGGCAACGGCGCCAAAAACTTGATCGTAGATTTTCCATGTGATAAGTTTTATAAATTTGTAATGACCCGTTCTTGAAACTAACTATGATCACGACGTAGGCAAGTGTACCTATCGAACAGTAGTGTAGCTTTAGCAAGACCGGATTGTCGAACTCAAAGGACTATGAGTACTAGTAATGACTGCCTTTTTATTATCTAGCTGAATGAAAGAGGATTGGTTTGACTAACTAATTAAACTAAGAGCTTGCAGAAAATAGAAATTGGGAAATTATTGTTGTGGAAAATGATTGATTGAGACGATACCTAAGGAAAAATCCACCTAAACTTTTACTTGTTATTCTGGCTCCGAACCGGACGATTTATTCACTTAACTTGTTCCGTAGAAATCCCTAATGTATATTATTATCCCTTTCGAGACTAACAATGTCTAATCCCTAGGTTGAATAACCGAGAGTTATCTCTAATTAACACCCTAAGGTTGTGTTAACTCGATCTATGGATTCCCTTATTAGGTTTCACCCTAATCCAGCAAAATCTTGTCACCCTATCTCTAGGCGCGCAATCAACTCCGCTTAATTACGACAAAGTTACTCTTAGTCAAGGTCTATTCCTCCTCCAACTAAGAGTAGTAACTTGAAGTAATATCCTGAAATACCAAAGCAAGAATTAAGAACACGTAATTAAGAACAAGTTAAATATTTATCATACGATTCGGAAATAATAACAAGGTTTAGTCATAGGTTTCATCTCCCTTGGATATTTAGGGGTTTAGTTCATAACTAAACAAGAACACATCTCAGAATAATAAAAATTACAAAACATAAAGAAAACCCAAAACTCCTGAAGGGGAGGTTGAGGAGAGATCTTCAGTGTTGATGGTGGCTCTGGCTTCTGAGATGGATCAATTGGCTTCCTCAGAGGAATTCCTTACTCCCTATTCTCCGTCTCCCTTTTCTTCCTCCTTTAGGGTGTATTTATAGGCTTTGGAATGCATAAGAAGCCCTAAAATTTGGCCTTTTCTGAATTAAACTTAGCTAGGGTTCGGCAGGGACACGCCCGTGTGGCACGGCCGTGTGAGATTACTTCAGGCCGTGTTTGAGCCTGTTAGATTGGCACGGGCGTGTGATCTGCCCGTGTGAATCGTGCTTCAATTCTGCCAGATTGACACGACCGTGTGATCTGCCTGTGTGAGGAGGTCCAGGCCATGTTGATTTCGTGCTTTGGCCCATTTTCTCTGTTTTTGGTCCGTTTCTCGTTCCTTTCGTTCTCCTATGCTTACCTAAGGATATAACATGAAATTAAGGCATTAGGAGCATCAAATTCACCAAATCTAAGGAGAAATCATTCATAAAATGTGTTAAGCATGGGTTATAAATATGTATAAATTACAGTTTATCAAGGTTCTATGAAATCTCATTAAGTCCATACCTTGAGGCACTAGGCGTACGGCTTGAGGATTTTGAGAGGGTGGAGGGGGTTCAACATTTGGGTTCGTTCGAACAAACTCTATATACCATGCATCCAGCATATAGAGAAAGGCTTCTCTGCCTTTTTCTCCTCGACTAACTGTTGTGGGTCTACTATCAGACGGCGCTACTCCTTCAGTGGGAGCAGGTGCGTTACTTTCAACATCATTCGTCGTAGCTCTATCGGGATCCATTTACTATATGAAAACACATTTTAAAATCATCAGGAGTCGTAACACTATCATAACATTCGTATGACATGTATAGCTAGACTTGCACACATGCTACGTTAGTTCGAGAATCGACTAAATCGTAGCTCTGATACCACTAAATGTAGCACCCCTTACAAATATCCAGCGTCGGGACAGGGTGTGAGGCATTACTAGACTTAAACATAAACAAACATACAAAACTAGACCATAAAATTTTGTCAAAATTAAAACATTCAAACATATGCATAACATCCCTTATATAGGCCCACGAGGCCTAAAACATACATCGGGGATGAGTCGGGACTAAATTGAAAAATTTCGAAACTCTTACAACACTTGGAAGATTTTTCATGATTTGGAGAGCCACATGCCTGTGTGGATAGGCCGTGTGATCTCACATGCCCGTGTGGCTTGGGACATGCCCATGTCCCTTGCCCGTGGGGCTTTCTGTTTATGACGTCATCCCCAAATTAGGGACACACGGCCAAGGCACGCGCCCGTGTCCTTAAGCTGTCTGGAAAATTAAATTTCAAAATTTAAGTGCAAACTTCACATGGCCTGGGCACACGCCCATGTCCTATGACCGTGCCCTCCACATGGCTGAGACACACGGCTGTGTCTCTGCCCGTGTGTTTACTACTTGGCATTCTGCTTTACCTAATTAGGGTGTAGGGGACACACAGTCGGATCACACACCCGTGGGGCAGACCATGTGTCACACACGACCTAGACACATGCCCATGTGTCTAACCGTGTGGACAAATTCTAGGCTATTATCCAAGCCATTTGTCACCCTTAAACACTTGCATACTTAAACGCCCATCATGATATGCAATATACCACATATTCAAACCAACATGCTTTCATATGGTATTCCACACCAATTTCATATTCAATCAATATTATTAACCTACTTTCAAATTATTCATTAATACTATGGATACGTTCACCCTATTGGTCATAAACTATCCATTGAGCACATATACCATTCATCACACTTATCATCCGTAACCACATAAAAGCATAAACACATTTGCATGCATGCATAATTAATTAGGGTTACAACCCAAATAATCAATATGAGCCATCTCTCATGCCCATATACAAAATAGTCATAATACCAATATGAGCCAACACATTTGGCTAATCAATATGACACATAACAAAATAACCAAGTTTCCTATACATGCCATACTCAAAATGTTGAGACTAACTATACCCAAATATCCAATTGATAGTGTGAACGAAAACTCCAACGTCCTTCGATCCCCGAGCTAGCTTTAAATTTTAGTAAGTTCATATAAAATAATATGCAATCTAAACAAGTAATTAACATACATTTAACATAGTGGACATAAGTTTGTATTACATCGAATAGCTTAAACATACTCATCATATAAACAAATTTATCATAGGTTCATCATATATGAAGGCATTACTCATTAGTTAGATATACATACCTGTACCAACTCGTAACACAACTTATACTCATTCTTCTCATTGACTTACCCCTTGGGTCCTTTGTCAAGTTACTCGATAATTTACCCGTTGAACACTCGGAATACTATTGGATACACTGAAAGCTCGCACATAAGTGCCACATACGCAGCTAGAGCCACCTCATAGCGCACAACATATATAAGCTCATTCTCGAGCTACTCACAGGTCTGCTCACACAAGTTATCAGTCAGGACATAACTACATGGGTTGCTCACACGAGCTGTCAGGTATCCGCAACATATGCTGGACTACGTAGCCACTGGTAGGACGTACAAGACTAGCACCCAGAACCATATAAACTTATATCACATATCTTATGAGCTCAAATCATACTATTCCTAGTGACATGTCACTTGTATCTTAAACTATTCCTAAGGTTCAAACAGGATTTCTTGATTATCGCATTGCTGTCAAACTTGCTCGTAATATCGTTTACTAATGTCTGTAATACCAATTATATACTCATGGAATATTCAGGCATATAATTCATGATAGTAATTAAAGCATTTAAATTCACATAACATTAAAGTTTTAAAATGTGTTACAACATTACATTATTTGTATATGAACTTACCTCGGTACAAAAATGATGAAAGCGAGCCTATTCTTCGTAAACCTTATTTTACCCCCGATCAAGACCTGAATCACGTTTTTCTTAATTATTGAGCTTGGAAAGTGAAGAAACCCTAGCTATGTTGTCCCTTGGAATTTCAGCAAATACATGGAGAAGATGAGCAAATTTTGCTTCATTTTTCCCTTTTTATTCTTTTATTAACCAAATGACAAAAATGCCCTTAAGGTCTTTCTTTCAAATTTTTACTATTCATGTCCATTTTTGTCTAAAATTTTCAATTTGGTCAAATTTCTATTTAAGACCTTCTAATTAAAAATCCATGGCAATCTCATGCTCAAAGCTTTTAGAACATGTATTTTAGTCCCTAACTTCAAATTGGACATTTTAGGCATAAAATTTCTTTATGAAAATTTCACCCAAGCATGTAATCATATCATGGACCATCAAATAATCATAAAATAATTATTTCTATTTCGAATTTGTGGTCTTAAAACCACTGTTTTGACTAGACCCTAAATCAGGATGTTATATGGTTCCTGAGTGAAAATGGGACTGTATTACTATGGACTTTGTGACGGGTCTACCTTTGACACCGAGAAAGAAAGATGTTGTATGGGTTGTTGTAGATCGATTGACAAAGTCGGCTCATTTTATACTGGTACATACCGACTATTCATTTAAGTTAGCCAAATTGTATATTTCTAAAATTGTGAGGTTCTACGGAGTGCCTTTATCGATTATATCTGATAGAGACCCAAGGTTTATTTCGCAGTTTTGGAAAAATTTACAAGAAGTGTTGGGTAAAAAATTAAATTTTAGCACTGTTTTTCATCTGTAAACTGACGGTCAATCCGAGAGGGTAATTCAGATTCTTGAATATATGTTACAGTGTTGTGTTATTGAGTTCCAAGGTGGTTGGGAAAAGTATTTATCGTTGGTGGAATTTTCCTACAACAATAGTTTTCAGTCGAGTTTAAAAATGGTGCCTTATGAGGCATTGTATGGGCGTAAGTGCTGAACACCCTTGTATTGGACCGAACTCAGAGAGAATCAGATTCACAGAGTTAACTTAGTCAGAGAAACCGAAGAAAAAGTGAAGGTAATTTGTGATTGTTTGAAAGCTACTTCGGATAGACAAAAAATCTTGGGCAAACTTGAAACGAAAAGAGATTGATTTTGAAGTCAGTGATAAGGTATTCCTGAAAGTATCTTCGTGGAAGAAAGCTTTGAGGTTTGGTTGGAAAGGAAAATTAAGTCCACGCTTTATTGGACCGTATGAGATTATCGAAAGGATAGGGCTGGTAGCTTATCGGTTGGCTTTGCCTTCTGAATTGGAAAGAATTCGTGATGTATTCCATGTGTCTATGTTGTGCTGATACCGATCTGATCCTTCGCATGTGATTTCACTGGAAAAACTTGAGATTCGATCGGATATGACTTATGGCGAAGAGCAAGTTAAGATTTTGGCTCGAGAAGTCAAACAGTTGAGAAACAAAAGTATTGCCCTTATGAAAGTATTATGGCAAAGACATGGGGTTGAAGAGGCTACATGGATGACCGAGGAAATCACAAGAAATCAATACCCAAACCTTTTCACCGGTAAGATTTTCGGGGACGAAAATCCCTAAGAGGGAGAGTTGTAACATCTTGAATTAGGGTCTAGCCATAACAGTGGTTTTGAGACCACAAATCTAAAGTAGAAATAATTATTCTATGATTATTATGAGGTCTATGATATGATTGCATGCTTGTGTGAAAATTTCATGAAGAAATTGTATTAATAAAGAGTTCTATTTGACATTTAGGACTAAATTGCAAAAGTTGCAAAATGTGAGTTCTAGAAGCTTTAAGCATGAAATTTCCATGGATTATTAATTAAAGGTCCTAAATAGAAATTTACCCAAATTCTATTTTTATGGACAAAAATGAGCATGAATAAGAAAAATTTGAAAGAAAGGCCTTAAACGCATTTTTGTCATTTGATTAAGAATAAAAAGGGAAACCAAGTCAAAATTGTGTCCATCTTCCTCCTTCATTTCTAAAAATTCTAAGGAGCCATAACTAGGGTTTTGTTCATCCTTTCAAGCTCGATTGTAAGTACTCCCTAGCCCCTTTTTTAATGTTTTTTATGTTTTTGAGATCCTTGAAGCATGATCTAACTATTTCTTCCATTATTTTGAGCTAGGGTTCATGTTCAAAAACTTACCCATGTGTGACATGCATGTATTATGAAAGTTTGATGTATGATAAACATCTTTTTCTAAGTGATTTTGTATGAAAACACCTAAAAGGACTTTTTGTAAAAGTTGTAAAAATGAGTAGTAAAAATCTAATTTGAAGAAAAGTGTGGGTTGTTATGAGCATGTGTTAGGGTTGACTAGGCTTGGGTAACAAAGAAAGTGGACACATATCATTTTACGAGCCTAGGGACTAATTTGTAAATATGTGAAAGTTTAGGGGCAAAATTATACTTTTGCAAAAGTATAGTTTTTGGAGATTTGAATAATGTGATGATTAAATGAGCTGAATTTGCTACTATAGATCAAGAAAAACAGAGTCCGAACCTACACTGAGGAAAGAACAAGGTTGTGGACTAAATCGAATAATTAGTCATATTTTGGTATCGAGGTAAGTTCATGTGTAAATAATGCAATGTTGAATCATGTTTTAATGCTTTATTAATGTATGAGTTTCTATGTTTAATTGTTATGATGAGTGTATGAACGACATCATGGTTTATGAGAATGACATTGTGAATGAGTTCGACGAATATATGACATTGAGAAAATCCCGTTTAAACCTGAGGGATAACGTAGGATACAATGTGACATGTCACTAGGAACTATGTGTTTATGAGCTCATGAGATTATGTGTATATGTGACTATGTGAATCCGGGTGCTAGTCATGTTCGTCCTATCGGTGGCTGGGTAGCCCAGCATGTGTTGCGGGTACCTGTCAGCTTGTGTGAGTAGCCGGTGTAGTTATGTCCTGACTGTCAGCTTGTGTGAGCAGGCCCATGATTAGCTTGAGAGTGAACAATGTGTGATATGTGATACGAGGTAGCATTGGCCACGTATGTGGCACTTATGTGCAAACTTTCCGTGTATCCGATAGTATTCCAAGTGTTCAATAGGTAAATCCGTGAGATATGCAACAAGTAAGTCAATGATGAGGAAATATGAGAATAGGTTACGAGTTGGTACAAGTATGTACAAAAAACTCATATGAATGAGATCGGTATGTGATGAACGTTTGGTAAGATTGAGAATGAGTAAGTTATACTTATGTAACTATGATGGCATATATGTAAATTATGTTATGTTAATTGTATAATATTCATGCTTATATTGCTATTTATTTGCATGTGAACTTACTAAGCTTTATGCTTACTCCACTCTCTTTTCCATTTTCTTATAGTATCGCCAAGCTAGCTCGAGGATCAAAGGACGTCAGATCTCGATTCACGCTATCAAACTAATCTTTTGGGTATAGTGAATTTAAGTATTTTGAGTATGACATGTATAGGGACTTGGTCTTTTTGTTATATGTTATATTGTTTAGCCAAATGTGTTGGCTTATGATGATATTTGACTCATTTTGTATAAGGCCATGAGATGTGGCTCATATTGATTATTGGGTTGTAAACCTATCCATATATGCATGCATGTGCCTATGCAATTGCGACGTGGTTGGTTGTTGTGTGTATGTGATGAGATGTGTTGTGGCTATGGATGTTTGATGATGGAATTGTGAGTGAATGTCATGATGACAACTAAGACATGAGTATGTTAAATGGAAGTAACCTACAACTCTTAGTGCATGTAAAATTTATAAATTTGGTTTGACAAAGTATGAAGTCTTATGCATATATTAGTAAAGACGAAATGATCATGATCATGTCTTGTTTGTATGTGTTTAAGTGCTCAATTTCACCATGTTAAGTGCCCTTGAAGTCATGTATGTGTTTGTGCAAATAAGGGTGGCAATTGGCTTCGAAAATAACCTCAAAGTTGTCCCTAAGGGTATACACATGGGCATGTGTCTAGGCCGTATGTGACACATGGTCAGCCCCATGGGTGTGTGTTCCGGCCGTGTGTCCCTGCACCCTAATTAGCCTAAACAGAATGCTCAGTAGTAAACACACGGGCAGAGACACGGCCATGTGTCTCGGCCGTATGAGAGACATGGTCTTAGAACATGGGCGTGTGCCCAGGCCGTGTGAAGTCTACACCTTATTTATGAAAATTCATGAAAATTAAATTCGCCACACGGCCTAAGCACACAGGCGTGTGACTTGGCCGTGTGACCCTATTTTGTTAAGGATGTCATAAATAGAGAGTTACACAGGCTAAGGACACGAGCGTGTCCTAAGCCACACGGGCGTGTGTGACCACATGGCCTACCCACAAGGTCGTATAACCCTTCAAAACAAGAAAATTTTCTAAGTGTCGTAAAAGTTCCAGAAGTTCTCGGTTTAGTCCTGAACCACACTCAATATATGTATTGGGCCTCGTGGGCCCTTATTAGGGACAATACACTTGTGTAAGAATGATTTTAACTTGGGCAAAACTTTATGGCCCGGTTTTGCATGAATGTTTATATTTGAGTCCGGTAACACCTCAGACTCTGTCCCAGTGTCGGATATGAGTAAGGGGTGTTACAAGCACCTGGATCACATAATCACAAAAATCCTCTAATGACATGTCACTAGTATCCTAATCTATTCCTAAGGTTCAACCGAGATTTCAAATGCCGAATCATTGTCAAATCATTATCGAACATATCTGTAGTCTCGTAATCACAGTTTATGCAATATCAAAGTATTTAAAATAAATTTATAATGAAATTTATCACATACGAACTTATCTCAGATGCTAAAATTATGAAACGAATCAACTATTACGTAACCTTGTTCTTTCCCCGATCTAAATCCGTATTTTGCCTTTCTTGATCTAGATATAATCAAAATTAACTTATTTAATCATCTCTCTTTCAATTTAGTCCAAAATTCACTTTAAAGCATTTTTACACAATTGCCACTAATGTTTCACATCTTTTACAATTTAGTCCTTAGACTCGTAAAACAAAATTCATTCAATTTCATCACAACCCAAGCCTAGACGAAAATTTATTATGCTCATAGCAGCCCAAAATTTTCATTTATTTCACATTCTAACCACCAAATTTACACATTTCACAATTTAGCCCTTAATTTGCATTTTCATTAAAAATCACTTAACAAAACTTATATAATTCACAAAAAAATTCATAATCTATCATTAAACATCAAAACACATGCTTATTCATCAATGGCAACATTCAAAATCTTTGACAGTTTTGCAAAATAGTCCCTGGGCTAGCTAGACCTAGTTGCAACTATCACAAAAATATAGAAATCAATAAAAACGGGACGAAATACATACCTAATTGCCAAGATTGAAGTTTCCAAATTTCAAAACCTAAAAATGGTTATTTCTTTGTTAAAATCGGTTTGATGAAGAAGATTATGATTATAATGGCTTTTGTTTTATTTATTTTAAGTTTAATTACTAATTTACAAATAAAACCTTAATTATAAAACATAAAAATCACTTAATACTTGTCCATAATTGTCCACTCAAGTTAATAATGCTATAATTACCACTTAAGGACTTCTACATTAATATTCCATAGCTATTAGATACCTTTAGCTAATGGAATTCCACTTTTACACTTTATGCGATTTAGTCCTTTTTATCAAATTGACTAATCAAACTATAAAATTTCTTAATGAAATTTTCACACAAACATATTATCATGCTATAGACATTAAAATAATAATAAAATAATAATTTTAGATTTATACTTGTGGTCCCAAAACCACTGTTCGGATTTGACTAAAAATAGGCTGTTACAATTTTAGCTGAGTTTTTTTTATAGAACTACCACAGTTTTTAGCTAGAGTAGAGTAATCCTAGCACTATAGTTTTGCTAGTTTATCTAGTATAGCTAAAGTAAAGATACTTATAAGATCGGCACCGGAGTCTTAGATTCTCTTTTTATAGACTCAAATATAAAAATAATCAAAATCTAAATACATATTTTTTATAAACCTCAAATATCAAAATTATTCAAAAATTAAATTTATTAAAAACATATTTCATGGAGATTTTTGAACCCAAAAATCATAGCCTGAGTTCTGCAACCTAACTCTGATACCACTAAATGTAATACCCAAACCCAGTCTAGATGTTATGACCAAATTTTGATGAATTATATCAATTTGTTTATTTGGCACATCATACACACATATACAAACATATAAAATTAGAATATACCATCAGAACAATCAATATCAAGTCATGCAAATATATTTTGCAAACCAAAAACACATCATATACAAAAGCAAATTAATAGATTCCTTGTTTCCAAGCCTTATTTAAATAGTATGAACACCACATAATGTCTAATTACAAGTCACAGATCAAATGGCCCTGGGTGACAATTTTTAGAAAATGGGCTCACACACCCCAACTGGCACAGCTCGTGTGGACACACAGCCTAACACATGCCTGTGTGGCCCAAACGCCCAAATAACCTAGCCAGTGTGACCCACACTGCCTGACACGCACCCGTGTGGCCCATACAACCTAGCACCTACTCGTGTGGCTCACATGGCTTGATACACAGCTGCGTGGCATCGATAATGAGTTTTTCAGCTTTCTGTTAAATGTTATTTTTACGAGTCTAAGTCACACACATATTCGTTTTTCAATGCCAACACAAGAATAGCAATTTCAGAACCTAAAAATGACGTTTAGAATGAACTGAATTAGCAACGATACCAAGTCCAAACTAATTATTAAGTCATTAACTGCAAGAAAATTAGCCTAAACATACAAAATAGTTCCTTACCCTTGATAGAAATCAATGACAACCTTATTTTTCGGAGGGGTATTATGCGCTACCTAATTTGCACATAACAAAATCACAAATTAGAAAAATCTAAAACCGTTAACCATCAACCAAATAATCTTCCCACTCTCTCAAGAACAAGCGAAATAAAATCGCATCATAAAAAGAGGAACACCCGTAACTTACTCGAAGAAGAAAAACCGTTTGGCAGAACGTAAAGATGAAAATCGAGAAAGAAAAGAACATAAGAAAATAGAAGGAGAAACGAAAATGGCATGATCAAAAGGCTAATTATGAGTATTAAAAAACAATCACAAAGAAGAAAACTTTAGGAACAGAAAAAAACCTGATGAAAAAGAGATATTCCAATCGCATAATGCACAAAACTAAAAAATGGGAGAGCAGAGGAAGGAGTGGGATGTGAGCTGGGGAAAATTTTTAGGGATAATTATTTTATATTTTTAAATAAAAATATCTAATAGAATCCTACCTAAACAGATTTGTTGACAACTTATCAAATATCCCAAAATTTGAATTTGGCCCAACTACTAACCACTTGGGCGATAGAGTAAGAGGGAAATAAGTTTTTTTTATACGCACACGTAGGGATTCAAACACAAGACCAAAAAGTAAGCTCAAACCTTACTACTAAACCAGTAGGCTCATTCTATTATTAGTTGCGTGAAAATATTACTTAAGCTAAAAGGTCCAAGATGGGAATTAGACAAAAATTTAACAAAATTTAAGGGGAAAAGATTCGAACCCAAAACCTCTCACGCTCTTCTTAAAACACTTATTCACTAAGACAAATCAAACTGCTTGACAAAATTTCCACAACTTTAATTCCAAAATAGGACATGACCACTCTTAGTTTCACTAACCCAATATCTACTAACCTAATTTTTGGGGTGTGATAGTATTTTTGGCACTTAGAATCTATATGACATCAAATATTAGTTTAAATATGGAATTGTGGTGATGAGATAATCATAAGGCTTTCGAAATTGATTTTTTATTTATTAATAAACAACTTTTTGAGTTAAAATTATTTTGACTTGTTGATCCATGTGATATTATTCTATAACATCAAAATAATTAAAATGATGAGAAAAATCTTCTCATATTTTTCATATTTTTCTTGGGTTTTCCATCATTTTTACTCATTCCCTCCCTATTTTTCTTTTTTTTTTTGTAAAATCTCATCACCAAAATCTTGATTTAGCTATACTCCTTATCATCTCTATCACTCAAGAAGTTAGTGTTTAAGCCTCAATGTAAGAAAATGTAGTAGGAGGGAGAAAGAAGATTATCAATGTATGGGTTTTGTAGTTCTTACCTCACTCATGCACGAAATCATGTTTATTATTAGTTTTGAGTGTTGTTAAGCTATATTAATGACTATTTAATATTTTGATATTTACTAGATTTTTTGGTTAGATCATGAAAAAATCAAAGAAGGGTGAAGAAATACGGGCAAAGAGAAGGGGAAAATAGTGGACTAAGCTAGAAAGGGAGATTCTCCACCATTTTTACAGTTTTGTATGGTAAGATATTATGTATACCTTTAAAATTACTTATCTTATGCTTTAAAATTTGATTTATTAATTTTTATGAGCATATTACTATATATTGATAGGTAAATGTTTCTAAAATATGGTTTTGGACTTGTTTATAAAAAATCAATCTATGTCAAATAATGTAAAATATGGTTAATGACATGAAAAATAGGATATAGTGATTCCCGATTGAAGTCTCATCTCCCTATGGAGATGTAAATGAAAGTTTTGATTTGTAATACAATGATTTACTATTATGAATCGAACGACTAATTTTCTATTTTAGTGGCTAAAGCATGACTATTATTCTTAAACTATATCTAATTTGATATGGAAGTTACTAATACTCTAAAAGTAATGAAACATAACCCTAATAGCTTAGTTAAATAGTTAGGATATGATTGGCATACCAATATGGGATTCTCCTGTTCCTGGCACTATAGTGTGATCCTGATCTGGTCTTTGGACACCCGTGCTTCAGCGTTTTTGTTATTATAGTTTCCACATAATTTTGACTATGAGAATTAAATTGATTTCAACATGATTCAAGTGAATACTTAAACAGTTCCATGCAAATATTCATATGCATTCTTTATGGTACTAAACTACTCACTGTTCTCTGAATAGTGATGTATTTGAAATTTACATTACTTCTAAATGATTGTCTAAACGTCAATTTTAAATGTAATTATATAAGGTATTTCCATATTATCTTACTAAGCTTTATGCTTAATGCGCAACTGTCTTTGCGCGTAGGTTTTTAGATTTGAAGCTTGGAACAAATTGAGATCACAAGCATGTACCATTACCATTTTCAAAGGGTATAAACCAATTATATTTGTATAACCATTCTTAGTGGCATGTACTAGAAAGGTCTTTCAAGAATACATACATATTTGTTTCACACTACCATAATTTGTAATGGTTGTGTTAATGATTTTCACTTTTGAACATGATTTGGATGACTTTGAGACAATTTGTTATGGTTTTGAAATGGTGGCATGCATGATCTTGTTTGAATTTAACTGAAGCTTAGTTTTGAAGAGTTTATATACATTTTACAATGTTTTCAAGAATTATGCATATTTGACAAGTTTTCATTCCTATTGTCTATGTTTTATGCTAAGTTTTAATTGGAAATTTGTTAATCTCAAAGTGTGTTTTATAAACAACTCATTTGAAGGTGTTTTGATGTCCATTATCAGTTAATAACATGTGATTTTTAAGATCCCAGATTTTGGTTTTAGTGATGGTGAAGTTTGGGGATGAAAAATGGGTGTTTCAAGGCAATTTTTGGCTTTAGGGGTTGAAGTATCGATAGAATGGCTTAGAAGTATCAACATAAGCGTGTTAGAATGGCTCAGTGTGTTATCTGGATTACTTGTATGAGTACATCTAGGCACTTCTATAGCAACAAGTGCCCTAGACTTAAGAAACTACATTATTTTGAGTTGTTTTGACTTTTCGGGATCTGTTTTAATTCCTGAGCAACTCCGACCACCCCAAGCATCTTTAAAATGGTTTTAAATTGTCTCTAAAGTATTTTAATTGGTCAAAAATTGGATCAATGATTTTATGAAATTTTTTTTTATATTTTCAAGTTTGGTAAAACTCTTATTTCCCTCAGCTCAAATAACTCCTTTTTAAGCCAATAAGCCTCAAACATTTGGTTCATGAACTAAATGGGTGTTAACATGTTTTCAATGACCCAAAATGATTTTGAAAATTGTATATTACTCTTTCTTGAACATTGAGAATTGTTTAAAATAAATTCTATAAGGTTACCAAATGGTGTTTTATCAATGAAATTTTTTTACTATGGTTTAGAAAGTGCTCCGATAGCATATCCTATTCATATCGAACATCAGGATAAATGAGGGGTGTTACATAACTTCCTCTTGTTTTGCAACTCAGCGAGTAACCCAATCTCATTTCTCAATTTATCATAAACTTGGCATCAACAAAGTTATATATGAATTATTAATATATTAAAATTATAAAAAAACCTGACCCTCTGAATCCCAGATAATTACCCTTGAGCAAGATCTGTTTTCATGTTTTTAAAAGCTGCATTGAAATTTATCTTCACACTTGGGCTCTCCGGTGATTGCCACTTCTCAACCCCTATCCTTTTTGCAGGTAAAATGTTTCACAAGCCATCCAGTTCTCAAATATAGCTTTTTATGAACTCTACTATAACTAACCTTGTTTTCCTTTTTCTTTCATGTACCCATTTGTTCCTTTCTATCCAAATTGCCCATAAAGCACAAGCAAAGGTCTGACATTGATTGATAGAGTTATGCTTGAAAAACCAAGTAACCCATTCTATATATTCGAGATCTGATACCGAATGTGGCCATACAGAATTCGATTGTTGCCATATCTCCCTTGTCACAAGTCAATCACACAATGCATGCTCCCTGGTTTCCATCTCTCCTTCATATCTAGGGCATATTGTTGTTGCTACTAGTCTTTTATGTTATAGATTACATTGGATAGGAAGGAAATTAATGGAAAAACGCCATATTGTAATCTTCAATTTTGAGGACAAGTTTAGTCCCCATAATATCTTGCAGAAATCCATATGTGCAGTTTGGTTGTATAGATGATTAGGGTCGGGCTTACTAAGCTTAGAAGCTTACTCTGTTTCTATTTCTATGTCTTATAGAGGTTCGTTAGCTCGCTCATACCGGACAAGTCAAAGTTGCACGTCATACTATCCAAATTCCCGTTTGGTATTATGAACTTATGAACTTATGTAAATATAGCATGTATAGGCTAGATAGATAATAAAGTTATGTTTTGAGTATGAATTTGTACGTAAGTTAAGCCATGTGGTTTGGCTTATTTGGTATCATATTTTGGTTATATATGTATATGTTTGAGTATGGCATGTTTTGGTATGAAAATTTTGAATGAAATTATGCAAAGGTAGTATTGATTTATGGATGTTAAATGGATGAATGGTATATGTTGTTATATATGTGTATGGACATGTAAATGGTAAGCTTGGATATGGCTTATAATGTGTATTGAATTGGTGAAGTTGGCTGCAAATTGAGTAGTTTAAATGTAGTCAAAATTGAATGTATATGCTTATGTTTTAGGGTGGCAAATTTGGCTATTCAAATGGCCAATTTTTGTCCACACGGGCGTGTGTCTCAGTCGTGCGTGAGACACAATCACATTACACGGTGTGTCCCCTGGGGTACCCTACGAATTAAAGTCAGTATACCCTCTAGTTTTGACACGGCCTAGACACAAGGGCGTGTCTATTGGTCATATGTGGCACATGGGCTGGCACACAGGCGTGTGGTCCGCTGTGTGGCCAAGTCAGTAGCCTCCTTAATTTTCACACGGCTTGGCACACAGGCGTGTTTTGTGGCCGTGTGGATAAGTCAGTCTGTATGCCCTGTTTTGCCACGGTTTAAACACACGGGCGTGTCTAAAGCTGTGTGAGGCACACAGCCTATTCACACGAGCGTGTGACCTTTGAAAAGTCAAAATTTTTTATAAGTTCTAAAAATTTTATATGTTACTGATTTGATCCCTAATGCATGTTTTAAGTATTGTATGCTCGATTTTAAGTTCTTATTGAATGTATATGACTGATATTTATTGTAAAGAGATGATTATTTGATAAATGTTGGTTTTGAACATTATTACAAGTTCGATAATGGCTCTTAACCTATTCCGGCGATGGTTATGGGTTAGGGGTGTTACAGGGTAAATCATTCGTTCATCATTTGAAAAAAGGCTTGCTTTGCCTCCTCACTTCGGCCCTCAAACACAGGCCTTTCACAACCAGACGCAGACGCAACTCTTTGAACCGAAGCTGAAGCATTGCTCTCAACTTTCTCAGATTCAGCTCTAGCTCGGTTGGATGATATTACTATATGAAAAACACATTTAAAATGATCAGGAGTCATCACACTATCATAATTTATATAATGGCATGTATAGATAAACTCATGTTCCCTATGTCAAATTTGAGAATCGGTTAAACCGTAGCTCTGATATCACTAAATGTAACACCCCTAACCTGTACCTTTCGTCAAAATAGGGTTTCAGAGCATTACTAGAACATTCAGAACATTCAGAACATTTTTCTATTAAACCATATAAATTACTATTCATTTACCGAGATCATTCATAACGTCCCTTGATTGGGCCCTCGAGGCCCAATACAAGCATTAGAATTGAGTCGGGACTAAATTAAAACCTTTAAGAATTTTTCATAACTTTTCAAAATTTTTCCAAGGTGCAGGGCTCACACGCCCATGAGGTCCAAGGGACACGCCCGTGTAACCCTGGGACACGCCCGTGTTGGAGGCCTTGTTTGACCCTGTGTAACTCTCTGACTTGGACACACGGTCATGCCACATGCCCATGTGTTAGGCATTGTGATTAATTAATTCAATTTGAAATTAGGTGCAAGTTTCACACGGCCAAGACACACGCCCGTGTTCTAGGCCGTGTGGCACACACGGTTGAGACACACGCCCGTGTCTCTACCCGTGTGCCCAATTCTGAGCATTTTGTTTCTCAAAATTAAGGTACAGGGGACACACGACCTAACCACATGCCCATGTTACCAGGCCGTGTGTCACACATGGTCTAGACACACGCTCATGTGTCTGCCCGTGTAGTCAAAATGAAGCCATTTCTAGCTTAATTTCTTACCCAAAATTTCACCCAAGACCTGCACTTGAAACACACAACCAATACCAACCATTCCATGCATTCAAAATAGGCAATTTCATCATTTAACATGACATATCATTGCAAGCACAAGTGTTTAGAAACTTACCTTGATTTAACTTAGGCAATAACAACATTTGATCCAATGTACTCAACTTAACACATGTGTATATATATAATAATAGCCTACTTAGAAATATGAAAATGAAAATGAACCATTACTAGCCATTCCAATGGCTAAGTTACAAAATAACATTTCAAGCCTCTATTGGCCAAGTTTTCCTATACATGCCATTATACCAAAATGATTTTACTAAGTATACCCAAAATTCTAGTTGATAGTGTGACGATGCTCCAGTGATCCCCAATCCTCATGAGCTTTCGAACACTATAAAACAGGGGAAAATAAAACAGAGTAAGCATTACATGCTTAGTAAGTTTGTATAACGGAAACTAAACTTACCAATCTTGTTTATTAAAATCTAGGCATCCAACGTTATGTTTCCATCCATTTGGCTAAATTGTCTAATCACACACATTCAATCAAACATGTTAGTCACCAAAATATTCATATCAACCAAGTAACATAGATGAGATCATCAAGCAATATTCTTTCAAGTCATTATCATATCATATCAAGATTTTCATGACATGTCAAGAGTTTTATGTCCGTTGAATCATTGAAATTTCGATAAAGGCTCAAATAGTACACTCAAGGTGTATGATTCAGTAATCCGTCAATTCTTATCGAGGTTACCCTTAGGGTACTTAACCAAGGAACACACTCTCGAGCCACATGTCATATAACAGGATTACTAGTCTAGGCTAAATCCTTTATATAGCGTATGCTCAAAGTGTCCAATTAGGGTTACTAGTCTAGGCTAAACCCTAATCATAACATATGCTCGAGAGATATTTTATTGGGATTACCCATCCGGGCTAAATACTTTCTATAACATGGTCAATGGGATTACTCGTCTGAGCTAAATCCCGTCCGCAACAAATGCAGGACTTTATTAGTTTCTGGAATATAGCCATGCGAAAATGGCTTGTTAAGTTATTGTATGTATTCCATATAACTAATGTGTATGTGTGGTCGATATTCGATTAATGCTTTAAATGTTTTGATGTGAATTGAACTTAAGAATTAGTGGAATATTGTTAAATGAAATTTTGTGCTTGTTTTGTAATACTCCTTAATCCCTCCGATGACGGGTGCGGGTTAGAGGTGTTACATTTTATTGGTATCAGAGCTACGGTTTAGTCAATTCTAGGACTACCGTAATAATTATGGGTCTAGCTATACATGCCATTATGTGTTAATATGATAATGTGGTGATTTCTGACAGATAAAAATGTGTTTTCGTATAGTAATGGATCCCGATCCCAATCGAGCGGTAGCTGATGATGTTAAGAGTGTAGCCCCTGCTCCCACGCATGGGATAGCGCCGGTGGACTCTCAACCTATCGCTAGTAATCAGAACGACGAGGCTAGATAGGCTTTCTATAGTGTATTGAATGATTGGTTCAACCAATATATTCGAACCAATACGGCTATTCCACAACCCCCACTTCAGAATAATACATCCCTTGCACCTATGATACCTCCTGTAACTGATCAGACGAGGTTAAATAAGCCCCCGATTGACAGGATTTGAAAGCACGGGGCTACTAAATTTAAGGCTACCGATAATGATGATGCTGAGCAAGCTGAATTTTGGTTGGACAATACTATCCGAGTGTTCGATGAATTGTCTTGCACACCAGATGAATGCTTAAAATGTGCTATATCTTTGCTACGTGATTCTGCCTATTATTGGTGGAATACGTTGATTTCTGTTGTGCCCAGAGAGCGGGTGACTTGGGAGTTCTTCCAAACTAAGTTTCGAAAAAAGTATATCAGCCAAAGATTCATTGATCAGAAATGGAAAGAATTTCTTAAACTTAAACAGGGTTCCATGTCAGTTACTGATTATGAACAAAAATTTGTGAGGCTTAGCCGGTATGCCCGAGAATATGCTTCTTCAGAAGCTATAATGTGTAAACATTTCGAAGATGGATTGAACGAAGATATAAAATTGTACGTTGGCATTCTCGAAATCAGAGAATTTGTAATACTTGTAAAGCGAGCTTGCAAGGCTGAAGAGCTTAGTAGGGAAAAAAGAAAAGCTGAGGTGGGAGCAAGAGAGTTACAGAAGAGATCTTCTGGAAAGCCCTTTCAAAGAATCACCAAGAAATTTAGAGAGGATTCAGGTCGATCTAAAGACACTTCGAGCTTTTCCAGACAAGACCATAATCGACCCCCAGTAAGTACGTGAGCCACTTCGGTTGCCAGTGTTGGAAACGATCGTCGGGACAGAATAGAATGCAAGTATTGTGGTAAATGGCATTCGGGGAGTTGTAGATTTCATGACCGCTCTTGTTATAAATGCGGGTCAGCCGATCATTTTATCAAAGATTGCCCGAGGTTATCCGAGCAAAATATGAATTAGAGTGGGAAACCGAGTAATACTGCAGCACGAGGTAAACCACCTAGGAATACGGGGAATGCTAGCGACGGTCATAGAGGGTCTAAAGATGCTACCACCAGATCCGAGGCTCATGCTCCTGCTAGAGCTTATGCTATACGTGCACGCGAGGATGCTTCTTCGCCTGATGTTATTACCGGTACTTTCACTCTCTTTGATACTGATGTGATTGCTTTGATTGACCCTGGTTCTACTCATTCTTATGTATGTGAGACTTTAGCATCCTGTAAGACTTTACCTGTTGAGTCTACTGAGTTCGTTATTAGAGTGTCGAATCCCTTGGGTCGAAATGTGCTTGTCGATAAAGTGTGTAAGAAATGCCCCTTAGTAGTCCGAGATTACTGCTTTTCGGCCGATTTGATGCTTTTACCATTTGATGAATTTGATGTTATCCTCGGTATGGATTGGTTGACCATACATGATGCAGTTGTGAATTGCAAAAGTAAGACCATTGATTTGAGATGTGCAAATAATGAGATAATCCGAGTTGAGTCTACTGATTTGAAAGGATTGCCAGCAATAATAATATCCTCGATGTTGGTTCAAAAATATGTGAGAAAGGGGCGTAAAGCGTATCTTGCATACGTACTTGATAGTAAAGAATCAGGAAGGAAGCTTGAATCAGTGCCAGTGGTTTGTGAATATCCGGATGTTTTTCCCGAAGAATTACTGGGGTTGCCACCTGTTCGGGAGGTAGAGTTTGGCATTGAACTTGTACCTGGGACTACACCAATTTCGATAGCTCCGTATCGTGTGGCACCAACCGAATTAAAGGAATTGAAAGCTCAGTTATAAGAGTTGACGGATAGAGGTTTCGCTCGATTAAGTTTCTCACCTTGGGGTGCACCAGTGTTGTTTGTGAAAAAGAAGGACGGAACCATAAGGTTGTGCATTGACTATCGTCAGTTGAATAAAGTGACAATAAATAATAAATATCCATTACCGCGTATTGATGATTTGTTTGATCAATTGAAGGGAGCCTCAGTGTTTTCAAAAGTAGATTTGAGATCGGGTTATTATCAGTTGCGAGTTCGAGACTCAGATATACCTAAAACTACTTTCAGAACGAGATACGGTCACTACAAGTTCTTAGTGATGCCGTTTGGGCTCACTAATGCCCCTGCAATATTTATGGATTTGATAAACCGAATTTTTAGACAGTATTTGGATCGGTTTGTAGTTGTGTTTATAGATGACATCTTGATTTATTCACGTGATGAAACTGAACACGCCGAGCACCTGAGATTAGTGTTGCAGATTTTACGGGATAAGCAGTTATATGCTAAATTCAGTAAATGTGAGTTCTGGTTGAGAGAAGTTAGCTTTTTGGGTCATGTGGTATCCGCATCGGGTATTCGAGTTGATCCGAGTAAAATTTCGGCCGTACTTAACTGGAAGCCTCCAAGAAATGTTACTGAAGTTCGGAGCTTTTGGGGACTTGCCGGTTATTACAGACGATTTGTAAAGGGTTTCTCGATGATAGCCACACCAATGATAAGTTTGAATGGTTAGAGAAATGTCAAAAAAGTTTCGATCAATTGAAAACTTATTTGACTGAAGCTCCAGTATTAGTGCAGCCTGAATCCGGTAAAGAATTTGTCATTTACAGTGATGCATCCTTACTTGGGCTAGGTTGTGTGTTGATGCAAGAAGGTCGAGTTGTAGCTTACGCGTCGAGGCAATTGAAGCCGCATGAGAAAAACTATCCGACCCATGATCTCGAATTAGCTGCCATCGTATTTGCTTTGAAAATATGGCGACACTACTTGTTTGGAGAGAGGTGTCATGTATATTCGGATCACAAAAGTCTCAAATATTTGATGACTCAAAGAGATTTGAATCTGCGACAAAGGCATTGGCTTGAGTTGTTGAAAGATTATGAGCTTGTCATTGACTATCACCCGGGAAAGGCTAATGTGGTTGCAGATACTTTAAGTCGTAAATCACTGTTTACTTTGCAAGCGATGAATGTATACCTGTTCGTTTCATCCGATAATGTTTTAGTAGCAGAATTAAAGGCCAAACCATTAATGATTCATCAAATACGTGAGTTCCAGAAAGTCGACGATGAATTGGTTGCTAAACGAGCTGAATGTGTTTCGAATATGGAATCAGAGTTTCAAATTGATGACGACGATTGTTTGAGGTTCAGAAGTCGATTGTGTGTTCTAAGAAATTCTGAACTTATTTCGAAGATTTTAATAGAGGCTCATAGTAGTCGAATGTCGATCCACCCGGGTAGTACAAAAATGTATAACGACCTGAAACGTCAGTTTTGGTGGCATGGTATGAAACGAGACATTTCTGACTTTGTTTCAAAGTGTTTAATATGCCAACAAGTGAAAGCAGAACATCAAGTGCCTTCAGGGTTACTTCAGTCGATCATGATACCCGAATGGAAGTGGGATCGAGTCACGATGGATTTTGTATCTGGGTTGCCACTATCGTCAAGCAAGAAAGATGCGATTTGGGTTGTTATTGACAGACTGACAAAGTCGGCTCATTTTATTCCTGTACGTACGGATTATTCTCTTGACAAGCTAGCTCAATTGTATGTTTCTCAGATTGTAAGGTTGCACGGAGTACCTAATTCTATCGTGTCGGATAGAGATCCGAGCTTCACATTACGATTTTGGAAGAAATTGCAAGAAGCATTAGGTACCAAGTTGCATTTTAGCACCGCTTTTCATCCCCAGACTAATGGTCAATCCGAGTGGATAATTCAGATACTCGAGGATATGTTGAGATGTTGCATCCTTGAGTTTAATGGTTCATGGGAACGGTATTTACCTTTGGTTGAATTCGCTTAAAACAATAGTTTTCAATCAAGCATTAAGATGGCACCTTACGAGGCTTTGTATGGTCGTAAATGCCGTACACCGTTGTTTTGGACCGAGCTTAGTGAAAATAAAATCTACGGGGTTGATTTGATTAAAGATGCAGAACAGAAAGTAAAAGTGATCCGTGAAAGTCTGAAAGCAGCTTCAGATCGTTAGAAATCGTATGTGGATTTAAAACGAAAAGACATTGAATATCAAGTTGGAGACAAAGTGTTTCTTAAAGTTTCACCTTGGAAAAAGGTGCTCAGATTTGGCCGTAAGGGAAAATTGAGTCTGAAGTTCATCGGGCCGTATGAAATATCTGAACGAGTCGGGCCGGTCGCTTATAGATTGATTTTACCCCCTGAGCTTGAAAAGATTCACAACGTTTTTCATTTTTGAATGCTTCGACGCTATAGATCCGATCCATTGCATAAAATTAATCCATCTGAAGTTAAAATTCAATCTAATCTGAGCTACGAAGAAGAACCGGTTCGTATTTTGGCTCGTGAAGTAAAAGAGCTACGAAATAAGAAAATCTCATTAGTGAAGGTACTGTGGCTTAAGCATGGGGTTGAAGAAGCTACTTGGGAACTTGAAGACTCTATGAAAGATCGATATCCTAACTTATTCACTGGTAAGATTTTCGGGGACGAAAATTCCTTATGAGGGGGAGAGTTGTGACAGCCCTATTTTGACCCTAGTCGGAAAGTGGTTTCGAGACCACAAAACCTAGTCATAAAAATAATTAACCATTATAATCTATGCTTACTGTATGTGTACATGCATGTGTGAAAGTTTCATGTTTTAATTTGGTCAATTGTATGTGAAATTATTAAACAGGACTTATGTGAGAAAATTCTGAAATGTGATAGGTTAATCTTAAGTGGCCTATTAATGCATGTAACAAAGAGGATGGACTTGCATGTCAAATATTCATTTTATTTAGGTAGTGGCCGGCCATGATGATATGTTATATAGAATTTATATATTATTTAATTATAATGGCTTTATAATTTTAATTTAGTAATAAATTAATAAAGAGAAAATGGGTGATGAAAACAAAGCTTCACCTTGGTTCTTCTTGGCCGAAATGTAAGAGAGGAAAGGGAAGAAAACGTCATTCGGTTACCATAGGCTTAAATCAAGGTAAGAATTTTTATTAGTTCTTAAAATTTTAGTTGTTTTTAAGTTAGTTATTAAGTTCTTATTTCAACCCATGTTAAAATTTTGAGTTTTGGGAAGAATTTGAGCTTTCGGTCATGGTGGAAATAAAATAAAATACATGGTTGTCTTCTAGTTAAGGTACTTGTAAGTAGTTTGGATGAATGAAGAATAATAATTTAACCATTTTGTGTACTAGTGTAATTACCGAATTTGAGTTAAGAATATCCTTGAGTGATGTTATATTTAAATGTCAAATGGGAAGCAAATGCTGTTTGGATGATTGAATAAATAAATAGAGAATTAAGTAATAAAAGGTTCGGCATTGTATATGAATTAAGGGTATAATTTTGAATAAAATGAGTATATGTGTTAATTACCTTGTATTTGAAGTTTTGAAGAATAGGTAGTGATTAATTAAAATGATGAAGGTTAAATCTTTAAATTTAGTTGAATTTGAGCATTCGGCATTACCTATGATATTAGATATGAGTGTATGAAAGGTTGATTTTGAGTAGTTATGTGTGCTAAAATAGTTGATGATTGGGTGATTCTTATGGTTGTTTCGATTATGGTCTTGGCATGAGTAAAAATTTACATATGGAAATAATTGTTATATTTTACGAAAGTGTTAATACATGCATTTATGCTAAGGAATATTCAATTATGATACAATATATATGAGATGTTTATAATGGAATATATGTCAGAGTAATTTCGGTTTGTTAAGTATGCAGTACGTGTATGGCAAATTGTATATATAGAATGCATTGAAGTTACCCTATATGATCGAATAAGTGATTAGAATATTGGTGATATATATGTATTTCTATTCATGGTTAATTGGTATGTGAAATAGGTGTATGTTAGTTAAAAATATATATATATATATACTTAAAGTGATGTGTTAAAATAATTAGTTATATAATTGGGTTTCAATATTAAGTATAAGGGATAAAAGCTTTAAATTACCTTTGATGTTCGAAATGATTAAACAAATTTATTTGTTTAAATTAAGCTCAAGAGCAAAAAGGAACTAGATCCGATCGGGGAAAGGAGAAAGCAGACGAATAGCCTGTCTACAACTGTTCGAAAAAAAAAATCCAAGGTAAGTCTTTGAGTAATGGAACTTAGCTTATGATTTGATAAAGCAATGATATATATATGAGCATAATGAATAATTTGTGACCTAATGATTCTACTTGAATTACATATTGAAATAAATAAGTGGTGTATTTACTTGTAGCCGAATGGTTATAGAAATCATGTGAGATAGCGAAACGGAATCGTGTTATTTGTATGTGGCTACAGAACCGAAAGTGTAATGATTGATAAGCATGTTGTGCTTGTGTTCGAATAATGTAAATGAAATGTTAATGATTGTGAAGTATATATATATTATGCATGATAATTGAGGAATATATCCGGTTAAGTCCCGGGCATTTCGTCTTTGGTTGTTATATCTGGGTTAAGTCCCGAAGGCATTCGTGCTGGTTGTTATAACCGGGTTAAGTTCCAAAGGCATTCGTGCTGGTTGATATAACCGGGCCAAGTTCCGAAGGAATTTATGTTTGGAATGGTGCGATCCTATTGTAATAATTTCGATTAATGTGCTCACAATCCCTAAGATGATCAGGTATGTATCGTATATACATTGGAAAAATTCGATCCGGTATAAGTTGTGAATATGTGATCGAATAGTGCTCTCCCGACCATTTCTTAGGGTTGTATGAAGTCTATAGAAATTTGATTCAAGTGAAATTTAGTTATGTTTGACTTTGAGCGTGTAACTATATTGATAGAAGTGTGAAGTAAAATGAATATGTATTTTGTGTATATGTATTTATTCAGCCTTATGAATGCTATGTTTTAGTTTCAAATGATTTCCTTACTTATAATCTTACTAAGCATCGAAATGCTTACTTTGTTGCTTTAATTCTTTGTTTTGTAGATTTTGTTCATTAGCTATCGGACTCGGGAGTTTCAAAGTCGGAGTCGTCCACACTATCTAAGCCCTTTTGGTACTCTTGTAATTGAACTTTGATAATGGCATCTATAGGATTGACTTTTGATGGTAATTAAGTAACTTTTTGGTAATGTATATATATATAGCCATGCGAAAATGGCTTGTTAAGTTATTGTATGTATTCCATATAACTAATGTGTATGTGTGGTCAATATTCGATTAATGCTTTAAATGTTTTGATGTGAATTGAACTTAGGAATTAGTGGAATATTGTTAAATGAAATTTCGTGCTTGTTTTGTAATACTCCTTAATCCCTCCAGCGACGGGTATGGGTTAGGGGTGTTACACTACTCATTTGGAATGACGTAAGGACACTGTCATAGTTAAACTGTGGTTAACCCAATAGTTTAGCATGAAGAACTTGAGAGGAGCTAATTTTGTTCTAGGTATTCAAATCCTATAGGATCAAAAGAACAGAGTGATAGAACCGTCTCAGGCTTCATATATAGACAAGGTATTGGAGCGTTATGCAATGACTGATTCAAAGAAGGGAAATCAACCCTCTGTATTAGGATTTCATATACGTTTAGAGGACTGTCCTAAGACAGTGGAAGAAAAAGAGAACATGAGAAAGGTTTCTTATGCCTCGGTAGTTGGAAGTCTCATGTATAATATACTATCCACACGCCCAGATATTAGTTTTGTAGTGGGGTTGTTTAGTTAATATCAAGTGAATCCATGACCAAGGCACTGATAAGCAATTAAGCATATACTCAAGTATTGAAAAATAATGAGGGATTGTATGCTTGTCTATTTTGGATGAGACCTCACTCTTATCAGATATGTTGATTTTGACTTCCAAACGTGTCAAGATTCGAGGAAATCAACATTGAGCTGTGTTTTTATCCTAGACTGTAACAACCCTAACCCGTATCCATCGCTAGAATAAGGTTACAGAACATTATCGAACTTAACAATTAAACAATCATACATTTCTCATACATTTTTCATATCCAAATAAAAATCATTCACATTCAATCATATTGTCGCTAGTACGAGCCCTTGAGGCCCAAATCATGCATTGGAAGTGGTTCCGGAATAAACCGATAACTCAGGAAAATTTTGGAAAACATAGAAAATTTTTCAAAATACAGGGGACACACAACTGTATGGCCCGGTCTTGTGTCTTACACGACCAAACACACACCCGTGTCACAGGCCGTGTGGACATTTGAAATGGGATCACATGGCCGTATCCCAGCCCCTGTCCCAGCTCATGTCGGACCCCGTGTAACTCCTTGACTTAGGTCACAAGGCCAACCACATGCTCGTGTGACTAGCCCGTGTACCCTTCAAAATGGCCTCACATGCCCGTGTGGAGCATTCTGACTTGGTTTCTAATTAGGTACCAGGGGACACACAGTCGTGTCACCTAACCGCTTGTCACACATGGCTAAGACACACGCTCGTATCTCTGCCCGTGTGGATAAAAATAGGCTATTTTCCAAGCCATCTTTCTCACCCAAACTTGCATCCACCTCAACATGTCAAATGGCATATAACATAACATCAATAGGCATTCAAACCAATCTCAACCAAGCCTAATTCATGCCATTTCAATACCAACAACTATATTGCTCATAACATATTTTTTTTTCCAATTCAAAACATACCAATTTCACATCTAAAATCACCTAAATGGTCACTTTCAAACATTCATTATTTGCCTATTACTAACATATTAATTCAATCTCAATTTCAACCATTTTCTACCTTCAATACCAAATCTCAACAAGGCATTCACATATCAATTTTCAACGACATAACAAAAGGCCATTTGCACATATATATACATAACCAAATATACCAAAATAAGCCAATTCACATGGCTATACACATAAACCAAAACATACTTCATTTACAAGCCAAATCAATTGGCTAAATCTATTACCAACATATAGACCATATTAACCACAACACCTATACATGCCATATAACCAATTACACAAGTTCAAAAGTATCAAAATGACAGCTGGATAGTGTGATGAGATCTCTGACAACTCTCAATCCGAGCAAGCTTCGAAATCACTATAAAACACGAAAAAGTAAATAAAGTAAGCTATAAAGATTAGTAAGCTCGTATGGTTAATAAGTAAAACTTACCATTCAACTACAATTCAAGTACTTAAACAACACATAATTCAACTCAATTTAAATCCAAAACCCTAACACATACTTAATCCAAAGGTCAGATATGAATTTCATCAATTTCTTCGATTCAATGATTGTATAGTTCACGTACATACCTTTACTAATTCGTATCAATTTCATAATCTTTCAATTCATTGATATACCCGTTGAACCATTTGGAATAATATCGGATACTCAGGAATCTTACACCCTAAGTGCCAATATCAGGCCGAAGCCATCTCAATCTCATATCTCCTATAATGTTCACTCTCGAGCTATCAACGGGTCTACTCATACAAGCTGACGGTGAAGAAGTAGCTACACGGTGCTGCTCACACAAGTTGACGAGAATCTACAACACATGCTGAAAAACTTAGCCGCCGGTAGAACATACGGACCAAGACCCAAACACAATAACCCCTAACGACATGTCATTTGTATCCTATCTATTCCTAAGGTTCAACCGGGATTTCACATCGCTAAATCTTCGTCGAACATTTCTGTAAGGTTGTATTAACAATTAATTGAGTTAGATTTTGCTACATGGGATGGTTAGTAATTGAGTTAGATGGGGACTCTAAGTTTGAATTGTTCATAAGAATTTGAATTGAATTTGAATTGGAAATTGGAGTGATTTGTGGAGGAAATCAAGGAGAGGATTACGGAAGGATTTTAGGAGAAGAAAGGGGAGTTGGAGAGTGGGTAAGTTTGTGTCATTTTTTCTTGGGGTAAAGCTGATAATTTCGGCTTTGGGGGGGAGAGTGTTCATTTCGGTAATTGAGAACCTTTAGGGGGATCTTTCTGGTTTTATTTTGTTCTCCTTTTCTTTCTGTTTTCTCACCAATTACTCTTCTTTTGTACTGTGCATTTTTGGGTTAAAACTGAGACGACCTTTTGGTAGGTACTTTTCATCTTTCTCTCTTCTTTGTCCCCTCTTCTCTAAATTTGAATACTCCTTTCCCGATTTCATTCTTCCCACTTGATAAGTCGTAATTTATACATATTTTTATCCCATGCTTAGGACATTGTTGGATGAATTAACATTAGATTTATGGAATTTGATGCTCCTAATCCTTTAATTTCATATCTTATATTTAGGTGAGCGTAGGAAAGTAAAAAGAATGGGAAACGGGCCAAAAATGGAGAAAATGGTCCAACATGGGAAATCGACATGGCCTGGACTTCCTTACACGGGTAGAACACATGCCCGTGCCATTCTAGCGGGCTTGAACACGGCTTGAAATGACCTCAACACGGGTGTGTCCTTGTTGAGCCCAAGTTGAGTTCTATTCGGAAAAGGGCAATTTTGAGGGTTGGAAAGCATTCTAAAGCCTATTTAAAAGACCCTAAAGGAGGAGAGAAGGGGGACAGAGAGTAGGAAGTAAGAAATTACTTGAAGAAGCTGATTGATCTATCTCGGAAGCCGAATTCACCTCCAAGACTGAAGATCTCCCTTCAATTTTCTTCAGGGGTTTTGGGGTTTTTTTTATGTTTTGTCATTATTATTCTTCTGAGTTTTTTTTTTATAGTTATGAACTAAATCCCCTAAATACCTAAAGGGGATGAAACCTAAGACAGATCTTGTTAATATTTTCTGAACTATATGATAAATACTTGATTTGTTCTTAATTATGATTTTAACTCTTGTTTGAATATTCCAAGATATTGATTCAAGTATTGATGTGCTTATTCAGAGGATGAATAGTCCCTGTCTAAGAGTAGATCATTCATAATTAAATGGAGTTGCATACAATCCTAGAGATAGGATGACATAAATCTGTCGGATTAGAGTTAAATCTGATAAGGGAATCCATAGATTGAGTTAATGCAACACTAAGGGTTTTAATTAGAAAGAGATTTCAATTAATCAACCTAGGGTTAGAAATTATTAGTCTTGAATAGGGCTAATAATATAAATCAGGGATTTCTACGGATCAAGTCAAGTGAATAAATCATCTGGTTTAGAGTCAACTAACAAGTGAAGTCTAGGTGGATTCTTCCTTGGGTATTGTCTAAATCAATCAGTTTTCCCAAAAGTATTTCCCTAATTTACTTTCTGTGCATTCTTAGTTAGTTAATTAGTTAGATAAAATAACCTTCGTTATTTTTAAGCTAGATAATAAAAAGAAAGTTAATACTAGTACTTTTAGTTCCTTTGGGTTCGACATCCGGTCTTACAAAACTATATTACTATTCGATAGGTACGCTTGCCTTCATCGTGATAATAGTTAGTTCAAGTACAATCAATTATAAATTTTAAAACTTATCGCGAGTGACAATCAAGTTTTTGGCGCCGTTGCCGGGGAACTAAGATATTAGGAACACTCAATTTTTATTACTTTACCCATTATTTTCTTATTTTATTTTATTTTGTTTTATTTTTATTTTTATTTTTACTAAATTTTCATTTATTTTCTTCTAGCAGGTTTTTATAGTTTATGACTAGAAGAAACTCGTCAGGACCATTACTCTTTGATAGTGAGATCGATCGTACAGCTTGCAGAAACTGAAGAGACATAAGGCGAAGCTTAAGATACATAGAGGAAGAGCAAGAGGACGATATTCCAACAACAACTGAGGAGATGGCCGAAAATCAAGAAAATCCGCTACCTCTTGTGATTGCTACTGATCTAGTAAATCAGAATCCTGCTCCTCGTACTATGTATGATTATGCTAAACCTACTTTAACAGGAGCTGAATCGAGTATAGTTAGGCCTGCTATTGCTGCAAATAACTTTGAACTAAAACCTAACACAATTCAAATGATCCAACAGTTTGTTCAGTTTGATGGTTTGCAGGACGAGAACCCAAATACCCATTTGGCCAATTTTTTAGAACTTTGCAACACATTTAAAATCAATGGCATTTCTGACGATGCCATTCACCTTCGACTATTTCCCTTTTCACTAAGGAATAAAGCTAAACACTGGTTGAACTCATTACCACGAGGGTCAATCACTACTTGGGAACAAATGACCGGAAAGTTTTTACTCAAATATTTTCCACCTGCTAAAACAGCTAAACTAAGGGATGATATATCTTCTTTTGTGTAGATGGATTTAGAAACTCTATACGATGCATGGGAGAGATACAAAGGCCTATTGCGAAGGTGCCCTCACCATGGATTACCCCTGTGGCTACAAGTTCAAATGTTTTACAATGGTGTGAACCCCTCGACGAGATAGATAATTGATGCAGCCGCCGGTGGAACCATCAACAACAAAACACCTGAAGAGGCTTACGAATTTATCGAAGAAATGTCACTGAATAACTATCAATGGCAAGTCATGAGGACTAAGCCAACTAAAATAGCAGGCATTTATAAACATTGACTCGGTTAATATGCTAACAAATCGGGTAGAACTTTTGAATAAAAAGATTGACGGTTTGCTTGGTTTTGCACAGGTAAATCCAGTGATGAGTTGTGATTCAAGTGGAGGAGGTGTACACACAGAATATCAATCCTTCAATCGTACAACCAAGGAGGAACAAGTCCACTATATGGGTAATAATAACTCTAGACCTCAAAATAACCCATACAGTAATACGTATAATGCAGGTTGGAGGAACCACCCAAATTTCTCGTGGGGTGGTCAAGGAAATCAAAGGCCTCAAAATCCTCCGGGTTTTCAACAACCACCCTATCAACAGGAAAAGAAGCCGAACCTTGAGGAGATGCTAACAAAATTCATCTTGGCACTAGAAACTCATTTCCAGAATACTGATACATCATTTAAAAATCAACAAGCATCAATCCAAGGGCTCGAAACTCAATTAGGCCAGCTTTCCAAATTAATCTCTGAAAGACCACAAGGTAGCTTGCCAAGTAATACTAAACCTAACCCGAGGGAATAGCTCAATTCGATTAACGTTTAAGGTGAAGAAGGATTAGTTGAGCCTGAACCAGAACTGAGGTAAGGAATTGTGGTAAGTAAAGGTAAGGATAAGGTAGACCACAATGAGCATGTAACGGCCCTAGATTGACCCTAGTCGAGAAGTGGTTTCGGGACCACGAAACTGAGTATTAAGAAATTAAAATTAATTATTTTGGTGTTTACAATGTGAGTAGATGAGTATATGAAAGTTTCATGCATTAATTTGATCATTCCTAAGTGAAATTATAAAGATAGGACTAATATGAGACATTGTAAAAATATGATAGGTTAATCTATAATGGTCTTTTAGTACATGCATGGAAAGGAGGGGTTTTGCATGTCAATTTACCCATATTAAACATAATGGCCGGCCAAGAAATGATGATACCCCACTAATTTTAATTTTAAAATAATTTAATATTACAAATGATTAAATAATGGTAAATAGATGAATTAAAGAAAAGAAAGAAATGGTGTTCATCTTCTTCTCTTTCTTTTCTCAAAACCAAAACAAAGATGAAACTTAAAGGAGATTTTTCTTAGGGCAATTCGGCTTTCTTCCTTAGCTATTAGAAGGTAAGCTTTTAATTTGTTGATTTGGGTTTATGTTATGCTAAGTTAAATTATGAATATACTCTTGGTAATGTCAAAAAAATGGAAGTTTCTTATGATGATTTGGAGCAAATGCCGAATGGTTTAGTGTTAGAATTAGGGGTTATTTGTAAGTTGTATGAAACAATAAGGGAATGCTTAGAATGAAGTAAAAAAATTTTTGAAGAAATAGATTAGAGGCACCTTGTACATTCGGTCAAAAGATTTAAGTTTGTTTAGAATAGGAAATTCTTCATCCATGATTAATTACTTGAATGTTAAATAGTTTTTGATGGGGTCAAATGAATTATGAAAGTATTTATAAAAGTAGGAAGTACAAGGTCCAAATTTCGGTCTTAATATTATGAACCATTCGGTTAAGCTATGGAGAATGGGAGTGTCATTTAGGTTAAGAATCAAAATTATGATCAATAAGTAATAAAGGTTTAAGTAGGTGAAAATTAAGGTAGAAGAATTTATAGGAAATTACATAGTAAATGTTAAATTTTAGGTGGTATATTCGGCCATGTAGACTATATCTTTAATATGTTATATGTAATACCCTATAATCGGCTGAATCAGAGATAATGGATTATAATGTTGACTTGAATTATGAATATCCCTATATATATATATATATATTAGATTTAGTCATAACAAAGACTATGAAAATTTGAATGAATTATTACATTTGGCCTTGAAACATCGGATGAATAATTGTGGAAGTATAGGATGATGAAAACATCATTGAACTATACGTATAATTATTTAGCAAAGTGATTAAACTACCTTATTTGATTATACTAGATCACGAACCCAAAGGAGAGGAGCCGAGCAAAGGCAAAAACAAAGAAATTTAATAGGCGATTGGAAATCATTTCGAACTATTAGGTAAGTCCATAAGTTTTATGAGACTGATTATATATATTCGTATTTACATATATGCGTTTATATTTGTGGTGAGTATGCAAATTGAATTAATTAAAATTGTTGTATTATACCGGAATCGATGCTAGCACTATGTGTGCGAAGTTGAAGGGCACTATGTGTGTCTTTCAATGCTAATTCGTGATTGAGTATTGAGGCAATCGAGTGTGCGATATATCTTGGCACTATGTGTGCGAAAACTCTTTGTGCACTAGGTGTGCGATTGGGATTAATGACCTAAGTAGTATATGGTAGATATGGTGTTTGTACTATTAATTGAGATATCACTTATTGCTTAAACTGAATATGCATGTATGCATAGGAGTTGACATTGTTATATATATATATTGATCGAAGCTTTAAAGTCATTTGGTTGCTTGACGGATGATTGATAGTCATTTTTGACCTGCGGTTAGGTAATAAATTACGTGACTGAAGTATAATCTGGTACGACCGGAAATTGGTGAATCTTGTATATCTTTGCCTTATTTTATTTTCTTGTATCAATGCGATGTTTAAAATTTCTTATGACTTACTGGGTTGAACACTCATTAAATGTTTTTGTGTTTTGTTGCTCTCTATTAGATTTCCCTGACCCATTTTGCGTGTTTGGATCATCGTCAAAGTCATCACGCCCACGCGCAACAATTTGGTATCTTTTCTTATTTGCATAGTTGGACATTACGGCATGTATAGGCTTAAAAATATGTTTTGAAGTGTATGTATTTTTGGTGATGTGTTAGAAGCCATACGAAAATGGCTTGATACATTAAATATATATATATATAAATAGACTCGGTTTTATATATATATAATCAGATGTAATGTTTTCTTTTATGTAAATTTTGTTTAACGAATATGTCTATGGCATAATAATGTAATATCATAGTTTTAGTTTTGGATACATAAGTGAGTAATTAGATATGTGATAAAGAAATCATGGTTCAGCTGTTGCGTATAATTGATGCTAATATATGCGTATATGTGATGTACCACCTTAGTGATTTTAAATGAATTTATATATATATACATAGATCACTTGTGAATAAGGCCCTTATACTTTGGTCAATTCGATAGTCAAGCTTTTGCATGCTACAGGGGTGTTACAGAGCAAAAATCGGCAAGTATAGAATACAAACCTCGTGTGCCATACCCCTATGCGACAAGGAAAGACCGCTCAGATGAACAATTTGGTAAATTCCTTAAACTGCTAAAGAAATTACATATTAACTTACCGTTTATTAAAGCTCTTTCGCAGATACCGAATACAATGAAGTTTTTAAAGGAGCTTTTAACGAATAAGCGAAAGTTGGATGAGGCGTCGCATGTGGAATTGAACGCAATTTGCTCAGCCATTCTACAGAATAAGCTACCCAACAAGTTGAAAGACCCAAAGAGTTTTATGATTCCTTGTTTAATTAGTAGTTTAAACGTTAAAAATGCTTTGGCTGATTTAGGGGCTAGCATTAATGTCATGCCCTATAAAATATTTAAACAACTAGGTCTCGGGAAACCCAAACAAACTAGAATGAGCATTCAATTAGCAGATAAAACCATTAGATTTCCTAGGGGTATCATCCAAGATGTACTAGTAAAAATCGATAAATTTATATTCCCAGTTGATTTTGTTGTTCTAGATATAGAAGAGGATAGTGACGTGCCTTTAATTTTAAGAAGGCCCTTTTTAGTGACTACTAGAACCATTATTGATGTTGGTACATGTGAACTCACACATGTGGGTGATGAAACAATCACTCTTCAAGCTCGTAATTTAAGTAACGAAGGTGGTAGTATAAATCATGTTACTAATACTTATCATGTGGTGCAACCTTCTTCGCAGGAAACACGCTCGAAGAGCGTATATGAGCCATGTTTACGTAACAACAAATGACTTATTTATGAAGAACGAAGGCTACGGATCGAGGAACTAGATGAATGGTGGACACAGAAACCAAAAGAATAAGATAAACCAAAAACACGCCATGACGAGCTCAATTTTTTCCCAAATCAAATTAAGGTTGGAGACAAGGTGCTATTAGAAGCAGCAGACCCTCGTATTACCACTTCTGAACTGAATGAAGAAATTCCTCTTACGGTACTTAACATTTTTCCATACAGTACAGTCGAGGTAACTCATTCCAAATTTGGCACGTTCAAGGTAAATAATACTCGTTTTAAACCTTATGTTGATATAACTGATAACAGAAACGAAAAGTGTAAACTCCTCAAACCACCATGACCATGTGAAATCGAGGTAAGTCGAGCTTAGACTATAAATAAGCACTTCTCAGGAGGTAACCCAAGTACTAACGGTATTAACTTCTTTAAATTTTAGTGCTTAACAACTAACTCACTAACTGAGCTCCTGAATATAGGTTTTCAAAACCCACACGGCTAGGCACATAGGCGTGCTTTAGACCGTGTGAAAATAGGGCAAAATTTTTCCCCAACACGGGATGCGATAAGTTACCACGACCGTGAGACAGGGCCGTGGGCAATCCTACCAAAACAACACGGGCTTGCGACATGCCCGTGTCTTAGAACCATGGTTGAAACTGAGAAAGTAACACGGGCGTGCGACACGCCCGTGCCCAACTCCCGTGGTCAACATTGTCAAACTAACACGGGCGCGGGCCACGGTCGTACGACACGGCCATGTGCACCAACACGCCCAAGGAACACTGGCGTGGACCAAATATTAGACACACCCAAATCTAAAAAATGCGAAACACACGAGCTAAAAAAATAAAGGCACACGGGTGTGCCCCACGGCTGTGTGCCCCAAAATCTATATAAACCCCTTATTATTCATCATCCCCTTCCCCAAAATCCCTAACCCTAGCCGCTGCAACTTCCACACGCCCCCCTGCTATGTCCGTGCGCCGACCTCAACACCATTTTCGATGCCCAAGCTCCTCCCTCTTGCTTTTGTTTACTCTTTTCTCTCTATTTTCTTCAAATATTTTACTTATTTCATGATTCTTTTTTGTTTCAATAGATTATTTTGAGTGAATATTAATAGTAATGATAGTAATACTTATGCTAATATATTATGCTACATTCATCCATTTTTCTTGTTTCTATGGGTTTCATGCTATCAAACTCACATGCATTCATTCTTTAGGTATTCTCGTTAACATTACTCTCATAGTCTTATTCATAATAATAACTTGATATAATTGTTTTGATTATTTTAGTATATTTTTTTTCATATAGTAGGTGAGCCTCATGAAAACATTCTCATTCCACTTTGATTTTTCATTACATGTATACAATGTCAACCTCACGTGGTAAGAAAATAGCTGCCCCTACCTCGAAAAAATGAAAGGGAGCGTCATCTTCATCGGCTCCTACCACAGAGATCAGACACCCGTTCCTTCAGTTTCCCGTAGGACCTGGGAAGAACTCTTTTAGATACTTCAGGCCCAACCCCTTGGTGTGGGCCGCTGCATTGACTGGGCCGCACTTGAACAAGTCCAACTTGCTGACGTAATTCGGGCCCTCCTCACCACCGACCCTTGGGAGCTTTTCTTTGAGATCATCAAGCCGATGTATCTCGAGCTCACGATGGAACTTTACTCAACAATCCATCTTCAGACCGTGATGACTAACTTTGATGATCCTAGAACGGACCAATTTCACCTCGGGGTTTAGTCCGCCAGTTGAGTGTCCTAGAGTTTGGTATCGCACTGGGCCTATACACGAAGGAGTTCATGGAGGAGAACGACCTCAACACCCTAAATCGCCACATCTATTATTCTCCTTCATGGTGTTGGAATGCTTTAGTCCCTGTCTCAGCCACCTATGATCCTAGCCGCTCCAAGGCATCGGCTCTCACCCCATCCTTGAGGTACCTACACGCCATTTTAGCTCACACTTTGAAAGGACAGCGAGAGAGCACCAGCATCGTCAACACTCACGACGCCTACTTTCTATGGTGTATGGCGCATGGACACGTCTTCAACCTCACCTATTTCATTTCCCTCGCCATTCGCAATCAGATGGAGCGGCATAGGAAGGGGGTCATCTCTATTGGCCCCTATGTGACTCGATTGGCTCGGCACTTCGGGCTCCTCAACACAGCGGCACAAGTATCCTCTCTCATTCTTATTGGCCAGATGTCTCCATAAGGCATCTCGAGCATGTTACATATGAGAATGATCGAGAAACGACGTGGAACTTACCCTCCTCAGTACCACCTCACCCAATAAACTGAGGAGGAAGCCCCCAAGGACATTACTGATGATGCCCCTCCACGACATGAGGGCCCACTGTCTCAACCACGACCCATCCATCGTCCAGTTCATGATGCAGCTTCATACTCTGACATCTTTGAGTGCCTTACTCGATTTGAGTAGCAGTGTTTTTAGCGTTTTGATCACATTGATGCTACTCTATATCAGATTTGTCAGCACTTCCATATCTCATCGCCACCACCACCTCGCGAACCATTCGGCGATGATGATGTTTAAAGATTTTTTTTATTTCTTATTTTTTATTATTATTCTCACTTTTATCTTTATTTGTCCTCTAAAAGTACTTTTTATTTTATTTCCTTTTGATACTATTTTATTTTTAGGTTTTATAAACAATTTATAATTTCGGCTATTCCATTACGAGCAATTATTCTTCTTTTTATTTTCTAAAAAGTTCTTGATTTTATCATAGTTATAAAGAGCCCCAAAGCTCACTATAGGAACTTGAAACTCCACTGGAAAAGGTTCTCCACAACTGCCATGCCCTGCTTGACCACGACCATAGCTAACACGAGATATAATATTCTTTTGGCGTAGCACTTGTGGAACCCAACCTCTACTACCACCGGAGTATTCTCCTCCACTCTACATAACTCCAACCCAAGGATTTCATCCATTTAACATTCAGGAAGTTTCAACTCTCTATCTATCTTATGATCTTATGTTTATATTTTCCACTAACTTTATCTTTGTACATTGACGACAATGTACATCTTAAGTGTGGGGAGGTCAATTATATCACTTTCAGACAATTATATCACTATCAGAAAAGTCCTTGAATTTTGTCTTACTCTCTTGTAAATCACTCATATTATTATTAGAATGAATTTTGATTAATTTATGATTTTTATTGATATGTCTTGAATTAAAACATAGGCATTCATGCATTGATTATTTAAACTTTAATATATTAGAGAATCAAGCATGATAAGTTGATTTTTGATAATTTAAAATTTTTAGGTTATTTTCCCCAAGTTTATGTATTATCTTGAATTGAAATCCACAGGTTTAAACATCAAAAAGCCATAATTTTTGTGAGATTTTGAGCCTTTAAAGCATCTATTATTTCTTTCATGCTCACTTTTATTGTTGCTTTGAGTATGTCAATATCGAATCGTTATTCTAGAACTTGCTTGATTATGCATGTCAAGACCACACCATTTGATTTGATATGTCAAGATGATAGAGGCACTTAGGTTTAACCTACTCACTCCATAAAAGCCTACCTTCACAATTAACCCTTAGTGAACCCCTTTGAGCCTAACATCTCATTCATTGATTTACCCTCAATATTAACCCATAACACATTATTGTTGAAATCTCCTCAATTAATTTTATCCCTATTTTTGTCGAGATTTGATTTGAATAAATTGCTTAGCTATGTTTTATCTTTGATTGTTAGTCTATGTTACTTGATTTGTTCTTAAAAAAATGATGATGAAATTATATAATGCTTGTTTTAAAACAATGTTCTCCAAAGGAAAAGCTCAATTATAGGTGATCTAAATTAGGAATGTAATTTTTCAAAGTTTTAGTATTTTTCTAGTTAAGTAATTCTTCAATTCAATCTTGATTCTAACCTTCTCTTTCATCTTGTGACCACACCCCCTAACCAAAGCCTCGTTACAACCTTCTAAAGACTTTTTGATTGATGTATCATCTCAATATATAGTGGTGGAGATTTGATTTTCATGCAAGCCTATGGTAATAACTTTTCATATTGACTGTTGAGTGCTAAATTCATTGTCCTTAAACACCTCGAGTGATTTGAGTGAATCTTTAAGTGAGGATGTTAAACTTTGTGATATTTTGAATAAAAGGTGATTACTTAGATGAGGGGAGATACCTATATTTTTCATGATAAATGCTCAACTTGGAATGTTTGAAACTTTAATGTTCTTCTAGTTGAATTCTCAATGTATGATTGCTTATTGATTATTTTGAGATATTATTGATGGGAATTATAAGTTGAGAAAAATGACTTCTTAATGGTGAATTGAGGATTTTTCTTGAGGATAAGCAAACGCTTAAGTGTGGGGGTATTTGATAAGTCGTAATTTATACATATTTTTATCCCATGCTTAGCCCATTTTGGATGAATTAAAATTAGATATATGGAATTTGATGCTTCTTGTAATGCCCCAATGTTTAGAATTTTCGGGATTTTTGTGATTTTCAGCGAATTTTAGGATTTCTGTGTTCTGATTGCTTGGCGTAGGTCTAATTATGTTAGTGGGCCTCTAGAAGGCCCAAGTTTAAATTAAAATTCGGTAATTTTAACTAATTTTAATTTTACAAGAAAAAGGGGATCTGGCAAGTTGGGCTTTTAAATTTTAATGGGTAAAATATGCCACAAGGAAGCATGTGGCACGGTGGCATGTGACTCTACTTGGGAGCTTTAAAGGTGGCGTGTGGATGAATAAGGGTGTAACACCCCCACACCCGAAACCGTCACCGGAGTCAAGCTTGAGGTATTACTAAACTTATTTTACCTTTTAAACAACTCCAAACCACTAATTTTAATTTTCGGAATAAACTGTTTTTCTGCGTCATGGTTGCTTAAAAATTCATTTCTCGAGTTTCAAAACTCAAAATTAAGATCCATAAATTTTTCCTGAAACTAGACTCATATATCTATCTACTAATTTTTTTTCTAGAATTTTTTACTTAGCCAATTAGTACAGTTTATTAGTTAAAGTTACCCCTATTTCGAATTCATTGAACTCGACTCCTCTACTTACTACTTAACCACTTTTCTCCCTCTAAAAATATACAGTTTGTTTCTATTAAAACTAGATTCAATAAGGATTCTAACCATATAAATTACACCACCTAATTATTTTTGTAAAATTTATGGTGAATTTCTAAAGTTGAAATAGGGGATCTAGAAATCGCTCTGCCCCTATTTCACTAAAACTCGAATATCTTATAAAATACAAAACCTTTACTGTTTTGCTTATTCCATATGAAAATAGACACAATGATTTTAATTTCATATATTATTCACCATCAAACCATGTCTGTATGATTTTTTTAGTGATTTTTCAAAGTCACGTTATTTCGATATACTTGAATCTGTTTTTAAGTTACTTTCACATTTTTCATAGTTTTCATGTGATAGTTACTACTTAATCATACATACTATTAAACATGTATATCATCAGCCATTCTATTAGCTAATCACTAGCAAGTATTTACACATCATTCATTGATCATATCATATCAAAAGAAACCAAGTTCCTATACATGCCATACACAAAACGAAATGTCTAACTATACCAATGTGATTCCTTCGATAGTGTGATCGGGTCTCCGACGTTTCCTTCGATCCCCGAGTGGCTTGATAAAAACTATAAGAAAAAGAAAATAAAGAGAGTAAGCGCTAGGCTTAGTAAGCTTACAAGTAGATAAATTACAACATTCAACATAATGAATAATTATACATAATGTCACCTAGCCTCATAAACTTTCTTTACTTCTCATTTTCTACCTTCTTCTTTACTCACATACCTTCTTTCTTACTTGACCTTTCACTATTCATAAATATAATCTACTTTCCCTTTTGCTAATAATTCACTGTAATTTAACGTATACAATGACCTGTTGAACCACTCGGAATACTAAGGATACTAGGGTCGTTTCCTCGCTCATCAATATCTCGCCAATGCCATGTCTTCGACATGGACTTACATGAATTATTCCTGTCTCCAATGCCATATATATATATATCTAATATGGGCTTACATGGCTCATTCCTGTCTCCAAAGCCATATATCTGATATGGACTTACATGGCTCATTTCTATCCTGTCCTGTCAACCGCAATATCCTAACATTCCTAAGGTTCAAACGGGGCTTCCTAATGCTTTTTCTCTGTCACTTTGCCTTTAATTCGACTTTAAATATTCTCATAAAATAAGTATATAAATGCTGGAAATTGACAATAATAATGTAAAATAAAATAATATTGCATTTATTTCATCAGAAAACTTACCTCGATACAAAATGTGACTAAACTTTACAATTTAGTCCTTTACTTTTTCTTTTCCCCGATCTACTCCCGAATTTCGCTCTTCTTGATCTATAATAGCAAATTTAATTTATTTAATATTCATATTTATCAAAACAGTCCTTTACTCAAACTTTGGAAAAATTACATTTTTGCCCCTAAACTTTTGCATATTTACACTTTTGCCCCAAATCTCGTAAATTAAACTTCAGCCTATTTTCTTATGTTTTATGACATGCTGATCGTTTTTCCCTTCTATAGCAAAATCAAATTCTCACTCTAACATATACTTATGACTATTAGGTATTTTTACTGATTTAAGCCCTTTTACTCGCTTTTTACCTAAAACCGAGTAGCACAAGTTGTCTAACATAATATAAGACCTCATATTCTATCATAAAACATCAAAATAAACACTTTTCACCTATGGGTATTTTTCCAAATATGAACCCTAACTTAAACTATTGCTAGCATAAGCTTTATCGAGCTACCAGGACTCCGAAAACGTAAAGAACATTAAAAACGGGGCTTGGAATCACTTATTATGGAACTTGAAAGCTTGAAACAAACCCTAGCTATGGAGAACCCTTTAAATTTTGTTCTAATGAAGAAGATGATGAATTTTGTATTATTTTTTTCCTTTTTATTTCATTTAATATCCAAATGACCAAAATGCCCTTCCTTATTAAACTTTCAAAAATTCCATCCATGTCCTATTTTGTCCATGAACTTAGAAATTGGTCAAATTGTTATTTAAACCCTCCTAATTAATATTCCAAAGCAATTTCATACTAAAAACTTCTAGAATGCAAGTTTTGCAAATTATTCGATTTAGTCCCTAATCTCAACTTAAGCACTTTATGCACAGAATTTCATCACGAAATTTTCACACAATCATGCAATCATATCATGAACCTCAAAATAGTAATAAAATAAATTTTTCTACCTCAAATTTGTGGTTTCGCAACCACTATTCCGTTTAGGCCCTATTTCGGGATGTTACATTTCTCCCCCCTTTAGGGATTTTCGTCCCCGAAAATCTTACCTGTGAAAAGATTTGGGTACTTTTTTCGCATAGCCTCTTCGGGTTCCCATGTAGCCTCGTCTACCCCATGTCTATTCCATAGTATTTTCACAAGTGCAATACTTTTTTTCCTTAATTGTTTTACCTCTCGAGCTAGAATCTTTCTACTGTTCTTCACCGTAAGTCATGTCCGGTCAATCTCAACCTCTCATCCGAGAATTCACATGTGACGGATCTGAACGATAACGACATAGCATAGACACATGAAATACATTATGAATCTTCTCTAACTCAATCGGCAAAGCTAACCGATATGCTAATGGTCCGACTCTCTCAATCACTTCAAACGGTCCAATAAAACGTGGACTTAGTTTGCCTTTCTTGCCAAATCGAGAACTTTCTTCCACGGGGATACTTTCAAAAAAACTTTGTCACCAACTTGATACTCAATCTCTTTTCTCTTCAAATTTGCATACGACTTTTGTCCATCTCAAGCCGCTTTCAAGCAATCTCTGATGATTTTACTTTCTTCTTCTGTTTCCTTAACTAGATCAACCCCGTAAATCTGATTTTCTTTAAGCTCTGTCCAATACAAAGGTGTGCGACATTTACGTCCATACAAAGCTTCATAAGGTGCCATCTTCAAACTCGAATGATAACTATTATTGTAGGCAAACTCTACTAATGGTAAATATTTTTCCCAACTGCGTTGAAATTCCAAAGACACAAACATCTAAGCATATCTTCAAGTACCTGAATAACTCTCTCTAACTGACCGTCGGTTTGAAGATGGAAAGCTGTACTAAAACTCAACTTTGTGCCCAAAGCCTTCTGTAATTTCTTCCAAAATCGTGAAGCAAATCTTGGATCTCTATCTAAAATGATAGATAATGGTACCCCGTGTAGTCTGACTATCTCTGAAATATACAACTCGGCCAACTTGTCAAGTGAATAATCCATACGAACTGGGATAAAATGAGCCGACTTCGTTAACTTATCAATCACAACCCATATTGCATCTTTCTTTCTCGGTGTAAACGGCAATCCTTTCACAAAATCCATAGTAACTCGATCCCATTTCCACTCAAGGACTAGCACAGGCTGCAATAAACCTGAAGGTACCTGATGTTCGGCCTTTACCTGCTGACAGATCAAGCATCTAGAAACAAACTCTGAAATGTCCCTTTTCATTCCTACCCACCAGTACATTTTCTTCAAATCATTATACATCTTTGTACTACCTGGATGAATAGACAAAAACTACTATGTGCTTCCCCGTAAGATCTTTCGAATAAGCTCATCATTCTTCTGTACACATACCTGTCTCGAACATCAAACAACCGTCAGAACTGATCTAAAAATCTGACTCTATATCCGACTCACACTGATCTCTTTTGGCTAACAACTCACTGTCATTTTTTTGAGCTTCAAAAATTTCTTCAAGAAACATCAGTTTAGCTCTCAACTCAGCTAAGATAAAACCATCATCTGATAAGGCTAGACTAGTGTTCAAAGCTCTTAATGCAAATAAAGATTTCCTACTCAAAGCATCAACAACAATGTTTGCCTTACCTGGGTGATAATCGATCACTAGCTCATAATCTTTAATCAACTCTAACCATCTTCTTTGCTTCAAATTCAAATCTTTTTGAGTCATCAAATATTTCAAACTTTTGTGATCAGTGAATATATGGCACTTCTCACCGTACAAATGATGTCTCCAAATCTTCAACGCAAAAATAATGGCAGCTAGCTCTAAATCATGTGTCGGATAGTTCTTCTCATGTGGCTTTAGCTGTCTAGAGAGAATAAGCAATTACCTTCCCTTCTGCATAAGTACACAACCAAGTCCATTCATGGACGCATCACTCATAAATCACAAACTCCTTACTGGTTACTCGGTTGTACTAAAACAGGAGCTTTAGTCAACAATGTTTTTAACTTGTCAAAACTCTCATGACACTTCTCATCCATTCAAACTTGATATCCTTTTGCAAAGAATCTTGTCACGGGTAGCTATCATGGAAAATCCTCTACAAATCGTCTATAATATCCGGCAAGACCAAGAAAACTTCTAACTTCGATATATATTTCTAGGAGGCTTCCAATCAACAATGGATGAAATCTTGCTCGAATCAACCTTAATACCTTCACCGAGACAATATGTCCAAGAAAACCAACTTCTCGTAACTGAACTCACTTTTCTTTGAACTTGGCATACAACCGATTATCTCTTAGAATCAGTAAAATCGTTTCTCAAAAGCTCTGCATGCTCGGGTCTCATCATGAGAATAAATCAAGATATCATCAATGAACACAACTACAAACTTATCCAAGTACGGTCCGAAAATTCGGTTCATTAAGTCCATGAAAATGGCGGGAGCATTAATCAAGCCAAATGGCATCACAAGGAACTCATAATGACCATACCTAGTCCGGAAGCGCGATCTTGGGACATCGACTCTTTAACTCGCAACTGATAGTATCCGGATCTCAAATCTATCTTGGAGAACACAGTAGCTCCCTTCAATTGATCAAACAGATCATCAATTCTAGGTAATGGATACTTGTTCTTTACTGTTACCTTGTTAAGTTGCCGATAGTCTATGCACAATCTCATCGATCCGTCTTTCTTTTTCACAAATAGTACTGGTGCACCCCATGGTGAACTACTGGGTCTTACAAAGCCTTTATCTGTTAATTCCTGCAACTAAGCTTTCAATTCTTTCAATTCCAATGGAGCCATTCTATAAGGAGCAATAGAAATGGGCGTGGTACACGAATCAACTCAATACCAAACTCAACTTCTCTAACAGGAGGTAAACCTGGTAGTTCTTCCGGAAACACATCGGGAAACTCACATACCACAGGCACTGATTCAATTTTCAATTTTGGATCTTTAGCGTTCAACACAAAAGCAAGATAAGCTTCATACCCTTCTCTCAAACATTTCTGAGCAGACATAATAGAAATTATGGGAAATGAACTATCTCGACTCTTCCGAATTAACCCAAGAATTTCACCATTTTCACACTTCAACTCAATGAATTTCTTTCCACAATTCACTATCACATCATGTATAGTCAACCAATCCATACCAAGAATCACATCAAACTCATCAAATGGCAATAGCATGAGATCGGTGGAAAGCGAAGAGCCTCTAATCATCAAAGGACAATTTCTACATACTTTATCTACTAATACATGCTTGCCTAATGGATTCGATACTTTAATCACAAATTCAGAGATTCTATAGGCATACTTATACTAGGCATTAATTTCTTGCAAACATATGAATGAGTTGAACTCGGATCAATCAAAGCAATGACATTAATATCATGTAGAGAAAATGTACCGTAATCACATCGGGGAAGGATGCCTCTTCAGCGAGCACGGATAGCATAAGTTCTTGCAGGGCTCTAAACATCCGGTCTCACACCCGAATCTCTTGAGGTACCTTCATTTGCTCCTACTCCCGGTTGCCTCGGTGATCGCCTCTGGTAGGAGCATTTCCCGATCTAGCACTCTGTGTTACCTCTCGGTTAGCCACCTCTGGACATTCTCGTACAAAATGATCTGGAGCACCACATTTATAACAAACATTTTCGCCTGCCCGACAAGGACCATAATGAAGTCTACCACACCATGGACACCCTGATCTACCCTGTCCAACATTATCTACACTCGCATCGAGATGGTGCGAGCCTTGGATCCTTAAATCTCGCTCTATTCTAACTAGAATACCCAGCTGAGAAACTAGATCTGGTAGAAAACTCCTTTGGCCTTTTGGATGTAGCCTAGAATGACCTGCTCATCTGTCTCTTCTTTGTATCTTGTGTCTCTGTCTCAACTTTGCCTTTTCTTTTTTAACAGCTCCTCTGCCTTACAGGCTCTCTCAACTAAAATAACGAACTCTTTTATTTCTAGGACACCTACTGATAGTCGGATATTATCATTTAACCCATCCTCAAACCGTTTACACATGATAGCCTTTGTGGACACACATTCTCGAGCATATTTACTAAGCTCCAAAAATTCACGCTCATAATCAGTCCACCATCATATTACCTTGTTTCAATTCCAGAAAATTCCTTTCTCTTACGGTCAATAAACCTCGACTAATATACTTTTTACGAAATTCCTCCCGAAAGAAATCCCAAGTGACCCTCTCCTTTGGTACAATTGATACAAGTGTCTTCCACCGGTGGTAGGTCGAGTCTCTAAGAAGTGATACTACACATTTCATACATTCCTCGGGTGTACAAGATAATCCACAAAGACTCGATAGTATTTTCTAACCAAAATTCTCTCTTCTTCTGCATCATCATCTTTTGTTTGCTCGAAACTCTTCTCGCCTTGTTTCTGATTCTATCAATGGTGGCTTTTCTCTTATCACTGTACTGTGATCTGGGGAGCTTGAGCTACATGGGTAGCCTGAGAATTATGAGGGGGTAGAGGTCTAACTGCCGGATTCGTACGAACGAACTCGGCAAACCAATCATTCAAAGCTTGGAAGAGAGCTTATCGAGTCACTCCTCCCTGATCAACTCTAAATGGCCTATTCTCAAATGGCGCTGCCCCTTCCGCGGGAGCAGGCGCATTACTTTCTACATCATCATCACCAGCTCGCTTGGGATCCATTACTATAAAAAAATATTTAAAAATCGTTAGGAGTCGTCACACTATCAAAATACAGGTATGGCATGTATAGCTAGACTTTTACTCACACTAACTGTTCCGAGAACCGACTAAACCTGCTCTGACACCAATAAATGTAACGCCTCCATGCCCGAAACCATCACCGGAGTCAAGCTTGAGGTGTTACTAAACTTATTTTACCTTTTAAACAACTCTAAACCACTAATTTTAATTTTCGGAATAAACTATTTTTCTGTGTCATGGTTGCTTAAAAATTCATTTCTCGAGTTTCAAAACTCGAAATTAAGATCTGTAAATTTTTCCTGAAACTAGACTCATATATCTATCTACTAATTTTTTTCTAGAATTTTTTACTTATCCAATTAGTATAGTTTATTAGTTAAATTTACCCCTATTTTAGAATTCGACTGCACTAACCTCTACTTACTATGAACCACTTTTCTCCCTCTACAAAATTCATATGACTATACAGTTTATTTATATTAAAACTAAATTCAACAAGGATTCTAACCATATAAGTTACACCACCTAATTATTTTTGTAAAATTTATGATGAATTTCTAAAGTTAAAATAGGGGATCCAGAAATTGCTCTAGTCCTATTTCACTAAAACTCAGATATCTTATAAAATACAAAACCTTTACCTATTTTGCTTATTCCATATGAAAATAGACACAATGAGTTTTAATTTCATATATTATTCCCCATCAAACCATGTCTCTACGATTTTTAGTGATTTTTCAAAGTCACATTATTTCTGATACTTGAATCCGTTTTTAAGTTACTTTCACATTTTTCATAGTTTTCATGTGATAGTTACTACTTAATCATACATACTATTAAACATGTATATCATCAGCCATTCTATTAGCTAATCACTAGAAAGTATTTACACATCATTCATTGATCATATCATATCAAAAGAAACCAAGTTCCTATACATGCCATACACAAAACGAAACGTCTAACTATACCAATGTGATTCCTTCGATAGTGTGATCGGGTCTCCGACGTTTCCTTCGATCCCCGAGTGGCTTGATAAAAACTATAAGAAAAAGAAAATAAAGAGAGTAAGCACTAGGCTTAGTAAGCTTACAAGTAAATAAATTACAACATTCAACATAATGAATAATTATACATAATGTCACCTAGCCTCATAAACTTTCTTTACTTCTCATTTTCTACCTTCTTCTTTACTCACATACCTTCTTTCTTACCTGACCTTTCACTATTCATAAATATAATCTACTTTCTCTTTTGCTGATAATTCACTGTAATTTAAAGTATACAATGACCCGTTGAACCACTCGGAATACTAAGGATACTAGGGTCGTTCCTGTCTATCAATATCCTGCCAATGCCATGTCTTCGACATGGACTTACATGAATTATTTCTGTCTCCTATGCTATATATATATCTAATATGGGCTTCCATGGCTCATTCCTGTCTCCAAAGCCATATATCTGATATGGACTTACATGGCTCATTTCTGTCCTGTCCTGTCCTGTCAACCCCAATATCCTAACATTCCTAAGGTTCAAACGGGGCTTCCTAATGCTTTTTCTCTGTCACTTCACCTTTAATTCGACCTTAAATATTCTCATAAAATAAGTATATAAATGCTGGAAATTGACAATAATAATGTAAAATAAAAGAATATTGCATTTATTTACTGTAAACTTACCTCGATACAAAATGTGACTAAACTTTACAATTTAGTCCTTTACTTTTTCTTTTCCTCTATCTACTCCCGAATTTCGCTCTTCTTGATCTATAATAGCAAATTTAATTTATTTAAAATTCACATTTATCAAAACAGTCCTTTATTCAAACTTTGGAAAAATTACATTTTTGCCCCTAAACTTTTGCATATTTACACTTTTGCCCCAAATCTCGTAAATTAATCTTCAGCCTATTTTATTATGTTTTATGACATGCTGATTTTTTTTCCCTTCTATAGCAAAATCAAATTCTCACTCTAACATATACTTATGACTATTAGGTATTTTTACCGATTAAGCCCTTTTACTCGTTTTTACCTAAAACCGAGTAGCACAAGTTGTCTAACATAATATAAGACCTCATATTCTATCATAAAACATCAAAATAAACACTTTTCACCTATGGGTATTTTTCCAAATATGAACCCTAACTTAAATTATTGCTAGCATAAGCTTTATCGAGCTACCGGGACTCCGAAAACGTAAAGAACATTAAAAACGGGGCTTGGAATCACTTACTATGGAGCTTGAAAGCTTGAAACAAACCCTAGCTATGGAGGACCCTTGAAATTTTGTGCTAATGAAGAAGATGATGAATTTTGTGTTATTTTTTTCCTTTTTATTTCATTTAATATCCAAATGACCAAAATGCCCTTCCTTATTAAACTTTCAAAAATTCCATCCATGTCCTATTTTGTCCATGAACTTAGAAATTAGTCAAATTGTTATTTAAAGCCTCCTAATTAATATTCCAAAGCAATTTCATACTAAAAACTTCTAGAATGCAAGTTTTACAAATTATTCGATTTAGTCCCTAATCTCAACTTAAGCACTTTATGCATAGAATTTCATCACGAATTTTCACACAATCATGCAATCATATCATGAACCTCAAAATAATAATAAAATAAATTTTTCTACCTCAAATTTGTGGTTTCGCAACCACTGTTCCGTTTAGGCCCTATTTCGGGATGTTACAAAGGGGAGCTGAGGTTCAAGTCACAGTGAGAGCATATTAAAGGAATTATTTTTATGGGTAGGAATGGTAAGTGATAGAACTCAAGTGAAAGTCTGTCAAGAGGAGTTTGAGCTACTCAGGAGATTAAGTAAGGAAGGGATAAGGGAGAAGATTTAGGAGCTGATTAGGGAGTGCAGTGTTGGCTGAATGATGGACTCTTGAGGAGCAAGAGTTGGCCGGCCAAGGGTTTCTGAAGAGGGAAAATTCGGCTAGGGCTACTGAGAGTTGTTAATTTCGGCAATTGAAAGTGTTGTGCCGTTTTCTGACCATTCTTCCTCTTCTTCTTTTCTTTTCTTTTCTCTGCATCTACTTTCTCTTCTTCTTTTCCTCCATAGCCAAATCCTTCGACTATTCTACTTATCTCCACTTTCTTATCATTTGTTCCTAAGCCTTATACACAAAAGCTGAAATCCCAAAAGCCTATATCTCTTCTGTATTGATTTCTCCTAGCCAAATCCTTTAATTTTTCTCCATCTTTTGGTCGATTCTTTCTTCTTCTAAACCCTAAAGTTCTACCAACAAAGCCACTACAAAACCCTTATACCTCATCTTTTTCTTTATTGTTTCAAAAAGCTAGAAACCCCATAGTCTTAGGGGCATAGTCGAATCTTTAGACCATTAAAGGCTCGATTTCTACTAACATTTGAGGGGTTACATCTACATCAATATCGAGTAGAAATTAAGTGGAACCGTTGGCTGAAGGGACCAGTGGTAAGTTTTTGAACCTATTCTCTATTTCGGGTTTTGAAAAAGCTGAAATCCCTAAAGGTTTAGGGAGGCTGTCGACTGGGCTCTATGGCTTTAAAGGTTGTGACAACTATTTTATTATGATGATAGTGTGATTCAGAGGCTGCTTATCGGAGGCTTGGACAAGGGGAAACGACTGGATCTAAACCTAGTCGCTAGATTCGGAAAAGGTAGGATCTTTAGTGGCCAAAGTGTTAATGGCCGACTTTTGGGTAAAGAGTTTTCTATACAAGATATTATGGATTCATAGTTGACATATTAGTAACTGAATGTAGGCAACTCGTGTGTGGAACTCGTCAGCATTTCGTCACAAACAGGTGTGTAACTGACACCCTATCATAGACTAGATCGGTAAAAGCCAAAAAGCTGAAATGCCAGAAAATTGGTATTTCGTGAACTTGCGAGTGTGCGAATGCTCGTAAGATAAGTGGATTAACATATTCGGTAATCTAAAGTGATAAGACTGCAGTACGCGTGAATTCATGCATTTCGATATTTTGGGCTTAATGGGCCAAAATCGGGGTGATAGGCCAACGGGCCCAATTTGGTAAGAACACTCGGTAAGTGTTTTTGTTAGTGTATAAATGGTAGAAATATGCATGAAAACCCTAAAATAGTTAAATTAATAGAATACCTCCAAGTATGGAAAATTATCGTTATACCCTAGGTGCAAAATGACCATTATACCCCTAGGGTTAATTTTGACTGAAAAGCATGATGATCTGATTCTGTATGATGTATGCCATGATTGTATATATGTTCCATGGGGACATGGGTTATATTTATGGAGGAAGCGTCCTGGTGGCTATGCCACAAATATCTGAACTGGTGGCTCTGCCATATTTATCTATTCTGGTGGCTCTGCCACGATTATCTATATCTGGTGACTCTGTCACATTATCTGTATTGGAAGCCATGCTGCAAATTCTATGGCGTGTAGCGGTTGGGTGGGTCGAGTAGTCTTTCCACATGGTGTAAGGTTGGACGGGGATGTATATAGTTGGATTTGGGTTGGGTTTCTGCATAAACATGTAATATTTGTTCTGTTCTGTTATGGGCCTGTGGGCCTCATTCTGAAATCTGTACTAGGCTAAGGCCAAATTAATCTGTTTCTGTGGTTTGAGCTGATATAGACTATGGTTGAGTTATTTTACACACTGAGTTTTCCAAACTCACCCCTCATTTTCATCCACGCAGGTAATCCCCAAGGCTTGGAGTTGTGAGGGATTTGGAGTGCCCACACGTTCTACAAATTTCAGTTTTCTTCTGGTGAATTAGACAGATTCTATTTTTCTTAAATGTTTTGGGTTTTAAGTTGTAATAAGACCTCTTTAATTATTTTTATTGTTTTAATAGATTTTGCTAGAATAGATATGTTATTATTTTTAACTGTTGAAATTGAGTAACTTTAGGGCGCGTTTTTAAAAAACAGTAATTGATTTCAAAATATCACGATAACAAAGCTAAACTTTCGCAACGAAAATGTTTTCCAAAATTAATCACTTTACCTAAAATAGACTTAATCGGATTGGTTTTCTAAAAATATACACTAAGTTAAGGTGTTGCAATGGTGGTGTGCATGTCTAGGATTAGATTTGAAGGGAGCTTGGTACTTAAGCAGTCCGATGGACTCACCTTCTCTTTTCCGGTTTCCTACCTAGTGCACAGCTTCTATTCACTTTAACCTATAATGAGATTATACTAAGTAAGTTTTTGTATTCTAGATCAAAAGTGTTTTTAACGCTTCGATGTGGCACGTCAGATTCGGTCATAACATCTAGGTTAGGTTTGGGGTGTTACATTTAGTGGTATCAGAGCCCGGCTGTAATAACTTGATTGTGGAATGGGTTTATAAAAACAAAGATTTTTCAAAAAGAAAATTTCTTCAAATATTGCAAAAACTCTATTTTTTTTATCTGGATCTTTAGAAGGTGGCATTCCGAATCTCTGGTCCAGGCCTGTAAGTATTATTCTGAACTTTTCTGAATATTTTCTTAATTATTTGTCTATACTGAAACTTAACTAGGATACTCTAGTTAGGGTGGTACTAAAAACTGTAGGAAAATTTGATAATAGACTGAGACTGAGACTGTAGCTAGACTGCGATTTTGCGGAAATAAACGTTGAATTGCTGGCTATTCATAAAACATCTAAACAAACACGGTAATATTTAATTGATGCATAAAATTTGTAATCAGATAATAAGATTTGAGTACGAGAGCAGCTCGTGGAAGAGGCCGTGGACGTGGCCGAGGTAGTGCTAGAGTAGGAACTGTGTCTTTTGGGCATATGCCGACGGCGGAGGCACCGGTACCACCGGAAATAGAAGTTGAGTCTCATGATCATGGTACCGGGGATGACGCCCTATCACAGGCAATGCTTCGTACTCTGGAAAGGGTTACCGGGGCAAGTACTGGTAATGGAATTCGAGGATCTATTTCTGAGCGACTCCGGGCTAATGGAGCGGAGATCTTTGGGGGCATATCTGGTGTAGCCTCGAATGTGGCGGAGTATTGGTTGGAGGCCACAGAACGGATTATGGATTACTTGGATTGCTCTGTGGAGCAGAAGCTGAAGGGAGCTGTATCGTTGTTACGAGACGAGGCTTATCAGTGGTGGCTCACTGTGAGAGATGGGACCCCAACTGACAGGATAACTTGGGAGCTATTTAAGACAACTTTCAAGGGAAATATGTTGGGGCGAGTTATGTGGACGCCCGCAGGAAGGAATTCTTGAATTTGGTTCAAGGAGGCAAGACAGTTACGGAATATGAGATTGAGTTTTTTAGGCTGAGCCCGTATGCCGTGGGAATAGTCGCTATGGAGTATGACCATAGTGTGCGGTTCGAGGATGGTCTTAGAGATGACCTTAGGGTGTTGATCGCTCCGCAGAGGGAACGCGACTTTGTGATTTTAGTGGAGAAAGCTAAGGTAGCTGAGGAAGTGAAGCGTGTTGAAAGGTAAAATTGTGAGAAGGATCGGAACCATTTTCGGAAGGATTCAGGACCTTCGAGTGGTGCAAATAGGAATGTCAAGCGAGCAAGAGTGGAGGAGCCAGTTCGGGCAGTTCCGATGAACGTGGTTAGACAACCAATCTGTGGAAAGTATTGTAAGGTACATCTGAGAGAGTGTAGGAAACGTTCTGACGCTTGTTTTCGGTGTGGATATATGGACCATAGAGTCAAAGATTGTGCTCAGAAAACAGATCAGGTTCAAGTTGTTGAACAAAGGGTTGCTCAACTAGTGAGAGGTGGACCGCAACCACCGAGAGGACGTGGACAAAGAAGGGGCGAAAATAGAAATAGTTGAGGTCGAGGGGCACCTGGCAGGGGTGCCAAAAATGCTGAAGCTCGACAGCCAGCATTGGTGTATACAGCTCGTCGTCGAGAGGAGGGCGATGCACCCAATGTCATAACTGGTACATTTTTGGTTTCTAGCACGCCGTATACTGCTTTGGTGGATATTGGATCTATTCATTCCTATGTTGCATGTGCCATATCTGGCTCATTGGATATGCACTCTGAGAATATTGTGAGTGGGGTATCTGTACTAAGTCCTTTGGGTCACTCGGTTAGGGTAGACAAACTATATAGGGATGTGCCCTTAGAAACTCAAGGTAGGGTCTTTCCTGGAGACTTGATAGAGTTACCATTCGGAGAGTTCGACCTCATACTAGGAATGGACTGGCTAGTTAAGCATAGGGCGACTCTAGATTGTGCTGCTAAGCGAATGGTGTTAAGGACCGCGGAGGGTGAGGAGGTTATGGTGATAGGTGAGCGAAGGGATTATCTGTCCACTATGGTGTCGGCATTGAGAGCCGAAAAGTTAATTCGTAAGGGTTGTGAGGCTTCTTTGGCATTTGTAAGCTAGTCGGGAGCTGAGGGACTGATAGTGGATAAGGTTAGGACCGTTAAAGAGTTTCAAGATGTTTTTTCAGAAGAGCTTCTGAGATTGCCTCCAAACTGAGAAGTTGAGTTTGGAATCGACTTGCTGCCTGGAACGGCACCAGTGTCCATCACACCGTATAGGATGGCACCGAAGGAGTTAGTGGAGTTAAAAGCACAAATTCAGGAGTTGTTGGATAGGGGATTTATTAGGCCAAGCATGTCTCCATGGGAAGCACAGGTGCTATTCGTGAAAAAGAAGGATGGGACGATGCGGATGTGTATCAATTATCGGCAGTTGAACAAACTGACGATTAAGAATAAGTACCCACTACCAAGGATTGACGATTTGTTCGACCAACTTAGAGGAGCTTCTGTATTTTCTGAGATCGACCTTCGATCTGGATATCATCAGTTAAGGGTCAAAGAGGCAGATATTCATAAGACGACATTTAGGACTCGGTATGGACATTACGAGTTCTTGGTTATGCCATTTGGACTGACGAACGCTCCTGCAGCTTTTATGGATCTGATGAATCGTGTATTCCAACCATTCTTGGATCGATTCGTAGTCGTCTTTATTGATGATATTCTGATATATTCTGAAACGAAAGTGAAACATGATGAGCATCTCCGCATTGTGCTGTAAGTATTAAGGGAGAAGGAACTCTATATGAAGTTTAGCAAATGTGAATTCTGGTTGAGGGAGGTAACCTTCTTAGGACATGTTGTCTCTGCTGAGGGGATCAAAGTGGATCCTCGAAAGATTGAAGCGATTTTGGAATGGAAGCCACCTAGGTCGGTGTCAGAAATTCAGAGTTTCCTAGGGTTGGCAGGATACTACAGAAGGTTTGTGGAAGGTTTTTCTGTAATGGCAGCACCTTTGACAAAACTCATCAGGAAAGGAGTACCGTTTGTTTGACCGAGAAGCGAGAGAGCTTTTGAGAAGTTGAAGAAAGTTCATTTGAAGCACTGTATTAATTTAGCCGGAGTCTAGGAAGGATTTTACTGTGTATAGTGATGCATCACATGTGGGTTTGGGCTACGTGTTGATGCAAGAGGGTAAGGTGGTTGCTTACGCATCACGACAGCTTAAGCCTCATGAAGTGAACTATCCTACTCACGATTTGGAATTGGCAGCAATAACCTTTGCACTTAAGATTTGGAGACACTACTTGTACGGAGAAAGGTGTGTTTTATACACGGATCACAAGAGTCTCAAGTATTTGCTGACTCAGAGGGAAATGAACCTTAGGTAAAGGAGATGGATAGAGTTACTTAAGGATTATGATTGTTCGATTGAGTACCACCCAGGCAAGGCTAATGTAGTAGCCGATGCTCTAAGTCGTAGAGCTGTATCTGATCTGAGAGCAATGTTTGCTCGTCTAAGTCTGTATGATGATGGGAGGCTGTTGGCTGAGTTGCAAGTAAGGCCAACCTGGGTGGATCAGATTAAGGAAAAGTAGTTGAAGGATGAATATTTGGTTGCTCGTTTTCAGCAAGTCAAGAAATGGGAAACCTCTGAGTTTGGGTTGAATAGTGACGGGGTTCTGTGTTTCCGAGGAAGAATTTGTGTTCCGAAGGACTCTGACTTGAGGCAGACAATATTGAAAGAAGCTCATGGAGGACTTTGTGCTATGCATCCTGGAGGGAATAAATTGTATCACGACTTGCGAGAATTGTGTTGGTGGCTTGGGCTGAAACGAGAAGTAACGGAGTTTGTGGAAAAATGTTTGACATGCCAGCAAGTGAAAGCTGAGCATCAACTACCTTTTGGACTGTTGCAGCCAGTAAAGATACCACTTTGGAAGTGGGAGAGGGTAACTATGGACTTTGTGAGTGGGTTACCCTTGACGCCATCAAAGAAAGACTCAGTTGGGGTGATTGTGGATAGGTTGACCAAATTGGCCCATTTTATACCTATCCGCACTGATTATTCACTTCAAAAGTTAGCCAAGTTGTATGTGGCGGAGATCGTGTGACTTCATGGTGTTCTAGTTTCAATTATTTCTAACCGGGATTCTAGATTTATATCTCAGTTTTGGCAAAAGTTACATGAGGCATTGGGGACGCGATTGAACTTTAGTACGGCTTTCTATCCCCAGACTGATGGTCAGTCGGAAAGGGTTATTCAGATTCTGAAAGACATGTTAAGGGGATGCGTTATTGACTTCCAAGGTAGTTGGGAGGACCACTTGCCGTTGGCAGAGTTTGTGCATAACAACAGTTATCAGGCGAGTATTCGAATGGCACCGTATGAAGTGCTATATGGGTGAAGGTGTCGTACCCCTAGTTGTTGACCGAACTGGGAGAACGACAGGTTCTTGGACTAGATTTGGTAGCTAATACTGAAGATAAGGTCAAAGTAATCAGAGATCGGCTAAAAGAAGCATCTGATAGGCAAAAGTCGTATACGGATTTGAAGCGTAAGGAGAGTGAGTACTCAGTAGGTGATATGGTCTTCTTGAAGGTTTCTCCTTGGAAAAAGTTATTAAGGTTTGGTAAGAAAGGCAAGTTGAGTCCGCGGTTCATTAGGCCTTATCGAGTTTTAAAACGAGTAGGACTAGTGGCATATCAATTGGAATTACCTCCAGAGTTAGACAGGATTCATGATGTTTTTCATGTTTCCATGTCAAGGCATTATCATTCTGACCCTACTCATGTCATGCCGGTTGCAGAGATTGAGGTGCAAACTAATTTGACTTTTGAGGAGGAGCCATTGCAGATATTGGACCGAGAGGTTAAGGTTCTGAGAAGGAAATCTGTTCCATTAGTGAAGGTGCTTTGGCGTAATCATGGCAGAGAGGAAGCTACTTGGGAGCCAGAAGAGGCAATGCGTCAACAATACCCTCATCTGTTCGGATCAGGTAAATTTTGAGGACGAAATTTCTTTAAGGAGGGTAGAGTTGTAATGCCTCAATTTTTGAAATTTTTGGGATTTCTATGATTTTCAGAGAATTTTAGGATTTCTGTGTTTTGAATGCTTGGCGTAGGTCTAATTATGTTAGTGGGCCTCTAGAAGGCCCAAGTTTAAATTAAAATTCGGTAATTTTAACTAATTTTAATTTTACAAGAAAAAGGGGTTTTGGCAAGTTGGGCTTTTAAATTTTAATGGGTAAAATAAGCCACAAGGAAGCATGTGGCAAGGTGGCATGTGACGCCACTTGGGAGCTTTAAAGGTGGCGTGTGGATGACTAAGGGAAACTAAGGTTCAAGTTAGAGTGAGAGCAAATTAAAGGAATTATTTTTATGAGTAGGAATGGTAAGTGATGGAACTCAAGTGAAAGTCTGTCAGGAGGAGTTTGAGCTGCTCAAGAGATTGAGTAAGGAAGGGATAAGGGAGAAGATTTAGGAGCTGATTAGGGAGTATAGTGTTGGCCGAATAGTGGACGCTTGAGGAGCAAGATTTGGCCGGCCAAGGGTTTCTGAAGAGGGAAAATTCAGCTAGGGCTACTAAGAGTAGTTAATTTCGGCATTTGGAAGTGTTGTGCCATTTTTTGACCATTCTTCCTCTTCTTCTTTTCTTTTCTTTTCTCTTCATCTACTTTCTCTTCTTCTTTTCCTCTATAGCCGAATCCTTCTACTATTCTACTCATCTCCACTTTCTTATCATTTGTTCCTAAGCCTTATACACAAAAGCTAAAATCCCAAAAGCCTATATCTCTTTTGTGCCGATTTCTCCCAGCCGAACCCTTTAATTCTTCTCCATCTTTTGGCCGATTCTTTCTTCTTCTAAACCCTAAAGGTCTGTCGACTAAGCCATTACAAAACCCTCATACCTCATCTTTTTCTTCATTGTTTCCAAAGCCGGAAACCCCATAGTCTTAGGGGCATAGCCGAATCTTTAGACCATTAAAGGCTTGATTTTTGCTAACATTTGAGGGGTTAGATCTACATTAGTATTGAGTAGAAATTAAGTGGAACCGTTGGTTGAAGGGATCGGTGGTAAGTTTTTGAGCCTATTCTTTATTTCGGGTTTTGGAAAAGCCAAAATCCCTAAAGGTTTAGGGAGGCTATCGATTGGGCTGTATGGCTTTAAGGGTTGTGAAAACTATTTTATTATGATTATAGTGTGATTTAGAGGATGCTGATCGAAGGCTTAGACAAGGGGAAATGACTGGATCTAAACCTAGTCGCTAGATTCGGAAAAGCTAGGATCTCTAGTGGCCAAAGTGTTAATGGCTGACTTTTGGGTAAGGAGTTTTCTATACAAGCTATTATGGATTCATAGTTGACATATTAGTAACTGAATATAGGCAACTCGTCTGTGGAACTCATCAGCGTTTCGTTACAAACAGGTGTGTAACTGACACCCTCTCATAGACTAGATCGGTAAAAGCCGAAAAGCCGAAATGCCAGAAAATCAATATTTCGTGAACTTGTGAGTGTGCAAATGCTCGTACGATAAGTGGACTAACATATTCGGTAATCTGAAGTGATAAGACTGCAGTACGCGCGAATTCGTGCATTTTGATATTTTAGGCTTAATGGGCCAAAATCGGGGTGATGGGCCAACGGGCCCAATTTGGTAAGAACACTCGGTAAGTGTTTCTTTTAGTGCGTAAATGGTAGAAATATGCGTGAAAACCCTAAAATAGTTAAATTACTAGAATACCCTCAAGTATGGAAAATTACAGTTATACCCTAGGTGCAAAATGACCATTATACCCCTAGGGTTAATTTTGACTGAAAAGCATGATGATTTGATTCTGTATGATGTATGCCATGATTGTATATCTGTTGCATGGGGACATGGGTTATATTTATGGAGGAAACGTCCTAGTGGCTATGCCACAATTATCTGAACTGGTGGCTCTGCCACATTTATCTGTTTTGGTAGCTCTGCCACGATTATCTGTATCTGGTGACTCTGTCACATTATCTGTTCTAGCAGCCATGCTGCAAATTCTGTGGTGTGTAGCGGTTGGGTGGGTCGAGTGGTCTCCCCACATGGTGTAAGGTTGGATGGGAGTGTATATGGTTGGATTTGGGTTGGGTTTCTACATAAACATGTAATATCTGTTCTGTTCTATTATGGGCCTGTGGGCCTCATTCTGAAATCTGTTCTGGGCTAAGGCCAAATTAATCCATTTCATTGGTTTGAGATGATATAGACTATGGTTGGGTTATTTTACACACTGAGTGTTTCAAACTCACCCCTCATTTTCATCCACGCAGGTAATCCCCAACCATAGTGGGCTTGGAGCTGTGAGGGATTTGGAGTGGCCACACGTTCTGAAATTTCTGTTTTCTTCTGGTGAATTAGACAGATTTCCTTTTTCTTAAATGTTTTGGGTTTTAATTTGTAATAATGCCTCTTTAATTATTTTTATGGTTTTGATAGATTTTGCTAGAATAGATATGTTATTATTTTTAACTGTTGAAATTGTGTAACTTTAGGGCGCGTTTTTAAAAAACAGTAATTGATTTCAAAATATCACGATAACAAAGCAAAACTTCCGCAATGAAAATGTTTTCCAAAATTAATCACTTTACCTAAAATGGACTTAATCGAATTGGTTTTCTAAGAATATACACTAAGTTAAGGTGTGGCAATGGTGGTGTGCATGTCTAGGATTGGATCCGAAGGGAGCTTGGTACTTAAGCAGTCCGATGGACTCACCTTCTATTTTCCGGTTTCCTACCTGGTGCACAGCTTCCATTCACTTTAACCTATAATGAGATTATACTAAGTTTTTGTATTCTAGATCAAAAGTGTTTTTAATGCTTCGATGTGGCATGTCGGATTTGGTCATAACATCTAGGCCGGGTTTGGGGTGTTACACTTCTAATCCTTTAATTTCATATCTTATACTTAGGTGAGTGTAGGAAAGTAAAAAGAACGAGAAACGGGCCAAAAATGGAGAAAATTGGCCAACATGGGAAATCAACACGGCCTAAACTTCCTCACAGGGTAGAGCACACGCCCGTGCCATTCTTCCAGGCTTGAACACGGCTTAAAATGACCTCAATATGGACGTGTCTATTTGTCAGCCTTCACCACGGCCTGAAGTAATCGCACACGGGCGTGTCACACAGGCGTGTCCCTATTGAGCCCAAGTTGAGTTCTATTCGGAAAAGGGCAATTTTGAGGGGTGGAAAGCATGGTAAAGCCTATTTAAAAGACCCTAAAGGAGGAGAGAAGGGGGACGGAGAGTAGAAAGCAAGGAATTATTCAAAGAAGTCGATTGATCTATCTCGATAGCCGGATTCAACTCTAAGACTGAAGATCTCTCTTCAATTTCCTTCAACGGTTTTGGGGTTTTCTTTATGTTTTGTCATTATTTTTCTTCTGAGTTTTCTTTTATAGTTATGAACTAAATCCCCTAAATACCTTAGGGGGATGAAACCTAAGACGGATCTTGTTAATATTTTCTGAACTATATGATAAATACTTGATTTATTCTTAATTATAATTTTAACTCTTGTTTGAATATTCCAGGATATTGATTCAAGTATTGATGTGCTTATTCGGAGGATGAATAGTCCCTGTCTAAGAGTAGATCATTCATAATTAAGCAGAGTTGCATGCAATCTTAGAGATAGGACGACATAAATCTGTCAGATTAGAGTCAAATCTAATAAGGGAATCCATAGAATGAGTTAATGCAACACTAAGGGTTTTAATTAGAAAGAGATTTCAATTAATCAACCTAGGGTTAGAAATTATTAGTTTTGAATAGGGATAATAATATAAATCAGGGATTTCTACAGATCAAGTCAAGTGAATAAATCGTCTAGTTTAGAGTCAACTAACAAGTGAAGTCTAGGTGGATTCTTCCTTGGGTATTGTCTAAATCAATCAGTTTTTTCAAAAGTATTTCCCTAATTTACTTTTTGTGCATTATTAGCTAGTTCGTTAGTAAGATAAATCAACCTTCATTATTCGTAGGCTAGATAATAAAAAGAAAGTTAATACTAGTACTTTTAGTTTCTTTGGGTTCGACATCCGGTCTTGCTAAAACTATACTACTATTCGATAGTTACGCTTGCCTTCTTCGTGATAATAGTTAGTTCAAGTACGATCAATTATAAATTTTAAAACTTATCGCGAGTGACAATCACCACTCTTCTGTTCATTGGCAATCACTTCTTCTTCTCTGCTCTCCTCTTCTTCTCACAACCTAGCCAAATACATATTTCTTTACTCATTCTCCATTTCTTTTCGGCTTTTAGTTCTTAATCCTTGTGACTGATTTTTGGATTCTTCTCCCCTCTTTGTTCTATTTACAGTTTGGTGGTGGTTCTTTAACAATTGGTGAGTTACTTGATTATTACTTGTTTCTATTGTTCTTGCAATACGTTTAAGTCTATTCCTTCTTATATTTTTCTGAAGCCGACTGCCCTTTTCTCCTTGTGTTCTCTTATAGCCGAACCTCTCTCTCTATTTGTAACACCCTGAATTTGGGCCTAGAAGTTTTGGGCCTTGAGCATGGGAGCGGTTGAAGGCAGCTTGTAATATTTTGTTGTGCATGTAAATTCCATTAATGAAGGCTTGTTTTAGTGGTTAAGTGTGCTGAAAAGTGTTGGAGAAGTCCTGGGTTCAAACCTGGACTCTAGCAAAAATTTTGGTTTAGGGTGAATCAAACCCTGGGTGTAGTAGGTAGGCCTTAAGAATATTGTTGGAGAAATTGTACCATAAAAAGCCTTGTGGTCTAGTGGCAAAGTAGCACTACATAAGAGGCAGGAAGGTGGCGTCATAGAGTTGGCAAGGAGGTCCAGGGTTCGAAACTCATGGCAATCAAAGAGCATTTATTTTGCTAACAGGGGGCGGCAAGAGTTGGTGTTGAATTTAAACTCTAATGATAGAGGGATCCCACATCGGGAAGCTAACATAAGAGTGGATGCGAAGCTGGCTTTAAATAGAGAGAACCATGAGGAGAGTAAAGGTACCTTTCTTGGCAGATCCCTTTCGCTTTATGGCGTGCTCATTTGGGTTGGGCATCGGCTAAGAGTACTCAGGGCGCAGATTAACTCTAGTCTCCTATCAGGTGTGTATTTCTCACTACTCTGGCCGTAGGATGGCTACTTCGAGCCGCGATGGGCCGAAAGGGGCCATGTGGGCCCAATGGGCCTACGGGCCCAATTGGATAAGTTTTTTGATTGTGTAGTAAATATTGGACTAGGCTAGGTGAATCTCATATCTGTAGCTAAATTTGGGCTAAAAGGGCCATACGAGCGTGTGGGCCTATGTGGGCCGAGAAAGGACTTTAGGCCCATTCGTATTATTATCCCTGTTTAGAATACTTTAGTTTACCAAATTACTGAAATACCCTTGACTTGTAAAATTACCAAAGTACCCCCGATTTATAGAATTACCATTTTGCCCCTAGAGTGTTAAATGACTGTTTTGCCCTTATGGGCAAGTGACTGACTTGGACTGTATGGTTGACAGATTTGATTGTGGATATATGTTGGTGATATGAATAACTTAACTGTGATTGTTTGATTCAAATATGGGCATGATATTCTGATTCTGTATGTTGTATGCCATGACATGTATATATGTTGCATGGGATATAGGTTATATTGATATCTGTATCTGGTGGCTATGCCACAAATATCTGTATATGGTGGCTATGCCATAAATATCTATATCAAGTTACTCTGTCACAATATCTATTCTGGCAGCCATGCTACAAATTCTGTGGTGTGTAGCGGATGGGTGGGTCGAGTTGTCTCCCCACATGGTGTAAAGTTGGTACGGGGGTGTATACGGATGGATATGGGTTGGGTTTATGCATACATGAAATATATGTTCTGTATCTATGGTGGGCCTGTGGGCTTCATTCTGAATTCTGTATAGGGCTAAGGTCCATCTAGTACTGTCTGTTATAATGGGCTAAGCCCCAATTGATACTGAAACTGTAAGTAGGGCTAGGGCCAGACTTTTAATTCTTTTATATGACTGACTGTTCCTTTTTTATAAAGTAGGGGATTACACACTGAGTTTTTGTAAACTCACCCCGTTTATTAACCTTTCAGGTAATTTCCAGCCTTAGACGGATCAGAGCTGCGAGGGGCTCAGAGGGAGCCACACACACTGTTTATGTTATAGTTTTGATTATTGCTTTTAAATTTTTTTATGTAGGTTGTAGTAGAGCCGTTGTAATTTTCTGGATTTCTAATTTGGAATGTTATTTATTGTTCTTATAATTTCTAGTATTAGAACACGGTTTTCCAAAGCAATTACTGTTTTCAAAACATCACGTATCCGCAATTGTTTTTAAATTAAGCCTCCGCAACTGCCAAGATTTTTACAAAGTTGTTAAGAATGTTATTCAGTTGAGGTTTTCTAACAAGGTTTAAAAAGGGTATAAGTTTTTAATTACTAAGAAGGGTTTTTAATGGAAACATGGTTTTCGAAAAACACTTCAATGTGGCACGCCAGATTCGAGCCAAACTTCCAGGCTGAGTTTGGTGTGTTACACCATTTCTATTCTCGATTTGGCAAGTAATCTCTGTTAATCGAACTCGCGATGAGCAAATGGGGTTCTAGCAATAAAGTGATGACAGTGGCGACGATTGGGAGTGGATGCATAGCCTCTGCCCCCAAGTTTAAGCGACGTAGGGCGTCGACGGTTCGGGACTTTCCGCCAGGTTACGGAAGGGTGACTACACCAAAATTTGGAATGAGCAGGCAAATCATAGTTGATCATTCGAGTCAAGGCAAGTGGTAGTCGATCCTTCAGCTAGGGGTTTGGTTAATGTTTTTTTAACTTTGTTGATTAGCGATTAACTGAATGTTATGTTTGAATATAGGTTCTGACTATCGGGAATTCTTAGTACTCTACGTGATCAGGTGTGTAATCGGATGCCTTGTTTGATAATCGACTGAAAAGTAGAAAATATGCGTGATGTTCACTCTGCCATGACTGTAGATCAACAAAATGCCGAAAAGCTGAAAACATGGCGTATGATGCCACATAAGTGTGCGATCACACGTATGGTGAACCGATCCTATAAAATATGGGTGTATAGCGAAAGAGGCCGCCATGAACGAATTCATGGGCTTAGGCCATAATGGGCTGAATAGGCCCAATATGCCCGTGGGCCCGCATGGTAAATTTTGCTGTTAAACAGGAAGTAGATAGACTTGTCATGTCATGCACATGACTCAGGTTGTTTTTGGGCTAAATGGGCCACATGAGCGTGTGGGCCCACTTGGGCCGAGTAATGGGCCTTAGGCCCATTTGCACCGTTATGTTTGTTTAGGTTACTTAAGTCACTCGAGGCGACAGTGGACCTTGTGTTGGGTCATTAAGACCCCGAATTGTAAAATTTCCAAAATACCCTTGTAGTGTAAAATGACCGTAATGCCCCTGTAGGGTAAAATGACCGTAATACCCTTGTATGGTAGAATAACGATTATGCCCTTATGTTCTGTATGACTGATGTGCTTATAATTTACATATATGATTATATTGAGTATGACTTTGCATACACGTAGTGTTTATGACATGACATACTGCATAGGGTTTGGTTATTATTGATGGAGGAAGTGTAAGGCTCATAGCCGTTCTGTACAAGGCTTTCAGCCTTTCTGTGATACTTATGGCTTATAGTCGTTCTGTTATCTGGCATCATTGCTGTAATATTTATGGCCTTTAGTCGTTCTGTCTACGGCGTGGAGCCGTTCTGTTGACTTAGTGTCGCAATCAGTGCTAAGCTTGGTGTGTTGGCTGGGTGGGTCGATTTTATCCCCACACGGTTTTTCGGTTGGTACGGGTGGTGTATTGGTTGGACTGGGGTAGATATCTATCTGCATATCTATATCGGATACTGATTCTGTATTAGGCTTAGGCCCACCTGATTCTATTAATGGGCTAGGCCCAACTGTTACTGATTTTTGAGAATGGGCTAGGCCCAATTGATTCTGATGAGGGCTGAGACCCAAGTGAATTGTACTGGGCTTAGGCCACACATATTGTTCTGTTACTGTAATAGGCTCCGGCCCAGACTGATTCTGAATTCTGTCTATTTACTAACTGTTTTAATTTATGAGAGGATTACACACTGAGTTTTCGTAAACTCGCCCCATTTTTAACTGTCCAGGTAATCCCCGGCCTTAGACGATTTGGAGCCGCGAGGGACTCGGAGGTGGCCACATGATTATTGCTATTTGGAGTTGATTTTAATTATTTCAAAATTTCAGTTTGGGTTTTTAATTTTGTAATAAGGCCTCTCTAAATTTTCTAGCTTTTAATTTGGGACTTATGATCATTATGTTTTATATTTGCTAAGAGGAGAACGCGGTTTTCCAAAACGATAATTGTTTTCAAAACACTAAGTTTTCGCAACACTTATGAAATGCTTCCACTACAAAAAATGTTTTTAAAGGTGATTACAATTTAAAATGAATAACGAAGCCAATGTCCTAGATATGGTCTTACACGTAAATCACAAATCGATGCCAACGTCCCAGACGTGGTCTTACATGATAACACATATCGAAATCCTATGTCATGACATACGTATCCTAACTATTCCTATGGTTCGTACGGGGCTTTTCAGAAGTCGTCACATTATCAGAACTTTCTCAATTTCATATATTCAATCAATCCATTCTCGGAACAGATTCTCCAAAGCTCAACTTAATTCGGTAACACATATATATTTCTTTACAACTCAATTCAGCACATATAATGCACATACACTTCAATTTAACAACATTTATTTACTTATGAACTTACCTCGTACGAACACGAATGGACCGGAACGACTATTCGACAATTTTCGACTTTCCCCGATCCAAATTCAATTTCCTCATTTCTTGATCTAATTCAATACAAATTTGGCTTGTTTAATAACATATTCATTCAATTTCATCCAAAAATACATAATTTGGGCATTTTGCATTTTAGCCCCTAACATTTCACATTTTTGTAATTTAATCCCTAATTCAAAACAATACCAAATATTCAAAATTTCACTATGCCCATGTTAGGCCGAATGCTCCATAAATCCTTAGTAGCCCTTTAATTCAATTTATTTCACATTTAAGCCCCTAAACTTTCAAATTTCACAAATAAATCACTAATTTAGAGTTTTATCAAAAATCACTTAATTAAACATGATAATCAAACATCAAAGATTTATTTTTCATCATCAAACCACAAATTCATCACATTATCAACAATGGCAAATCTCAAATTCTTCATTAAATCTGAAAATTAAGGCATGGGTTTACTAGTATTCGAAGCAACGATCTCAAAAACGTAAAAATTATCAAAAACCGAGTAAAGAACATACCTTAATCAAGAAATTAAAAGGCCGAACCCTAAAACACTAAAATGGCTTCATCTTCTTCACCATTCGGCTGAAACAAATGTCCTTTTATGCTTCCATTATGTTTTCTTTATTTTAATACACTTTATTCACAATTTACAACATTAACCTTTTAATTTAAAACAAATTTCAACAATACCAACTCCCATAAATGTCCACCAACACTTAAATAGTATAATTACCATTCAAGTACTAAAACAATTAAAATCTATAGCCATTTAATGCATTTAACTTATAGAATTCAACTTTTACGCTTTACGCGATTAAATCTTTTTTATAAAATCAAGCACACAAACGATAAAATTTTCACACATATCACACATCATGTTGTAAACACAGAAATATTAAAATAATTTTATGGCATTAGATTTATGGTTCTGAAGCAATTGTTCCAACTAGGGTCTAAACCAGGCTGTTACTTATAGAGCTTCATATGGTGCCATCTTTATACTAGATTGAAAACTATTATTCTATGCAAATTCAACCAACAGTAAATATTTTTCTATAACACCCCTCACCCATATTCAATGCCGGAATAGGGTTACGGAGCATTACCAAACTTATAAAACAATTAAAAATTTATTTCACATACATTTTCAAATTCCAAGTAATCATTATTCAATATCATTCACATTGTCCCTAATATGAGCCTACGAGGCTCGAAACATGCTTAAGGTGTGGTTCGGGACTAAACTGGTAATTCAAGAAATTTTTACAAAACTTAAAAAAATTTTCAAACTACAGGGGACACATGACCATGTGGCTCGGTCGTGTGTCTCACACGACCAAACGCACTCCCGTGTCACAGGCTGTGTGGACATTCAAAAAGGGATCACATGGCTGTGTCCAAGCCCGTGTCTGACCTCGTGTAACTCTCTGACTTGGGTCACACGGCCAACACACACGCCCGTGTGACTAGCCCATGTGCCCTAAGATATGGCCACACATGCCCATGTGCCAGGCCGTGTGCTAGGCTGTGCCAAACTTGTAAGGTATACTGACTTATGCCACACGACCAAGTCACATGCCCGTGTGTTAGGCCGTGTGGAGAATACTGACTTGATTTCTAATTCAACACCAAGGGACACATGGCTATGTAACCTGACCATGTGTCACACACGGTTGAGACACACGCCCGTGTCTCTACCTGTGTGGACAAAAATAGGCTATTTACCAAGCCATCTTGCCACCCAAATTTGTAGAAACCTAAATCAACCCAATTGGCACATAAACATGGCATAATTAGGCATTCGACCAACCTCAATCAAGCATATTTCGTACCATTTCCATTCCAACCAATACAAAACACATCAATACCACAATGTGCCAGTCAATTTCATACCAAAACTCATAATCTCAAATCAACAATATAATCACTTTCAAACATGCATCATTTAGCCTAATCTCACAAACATTCCAAATTCAATTCTCAGCCATTTAGTACCCCTAATTACCAAATACGAACTAACATCACATATCCATCAACAAACTCACAACACAAGCTATATGCACTTATATATGTACACAACCAAGCCAACCAAATTAAGCCAACTCTCATGGCTATAGACAAAACCAAACTCTTAATATTTACAAGCCATTTCAAATGACTAAATTCATTAAGAACACAAATACCAACAAGACCAAAGTCAATATACATGCCATATACTCAAAATACCTAAGTTCAGAAGTACCAAAGTGATAGTTGGATAATATGATGAAGTCTCCAACGATTCCCAAATCTGAGCTAGCTTGATATCACTATAAAACATGGAAAATTAAACAGAGTAAGCTTTAAAGCTTAGTAAGCTTGTATGAATTAATAAGAAAACTCATCAATTATTCACTAATCAAATAATATGAAAAATATATATATTACAAAACCTTTAATCAAAATGTCAACTTGTATTCAATCACATATATAGCCATAAACTTATTGCTTCCATAAATTTGATGCTCATATAGTTCTTGTACATACATGTACTGTTACTTATCTATTTCTCACCATTTCATATCTTCGATATACCCGTTGAACCATTCAGAATACTGTTGGATACTCAGGAATCTTGCACCTTAAGTGCCACATATATAGCCAAAGCTATCTCAATCTTGTATCACAATATAATGCTCACTCTCGAGCTATCAACGGGTCTACTCACATAAGCTGACGATCATGACGAAGCTACACGGTGCTGCTCACACAAGCTGACAAGTATCCGCAACACATGCTGGATAACTCAGCCATCAGTAGGACGTACGGACCATCACCTAAATCACATAACCTGTAACACCCCTAACCTGTATCCGTCCTCAGATTAGGGTTACGAGGCATTACCATAAGACATAACTTAACGCATACATTAGACACTTTTTATGCATTAAAAATTTCTATTATAGTAATCAATAAAACAAACCGAATCAATAGATCATCACTAAACATGAGTCACAAATATTACATATTTAAAACATTAACTAATTCAAACATTGAATCGTTCTAATATACTTTAAACAATGTGGTCATTAATTCCATGATATTCGAACACCTAAAATTTGAGTTATAAATATCTATATTTTTAATCACATATATCATTGCACATAACAAATCAAATAATGCATTTTACATCTATTAGGAACATTAGCATATACGGCCAAAAAGATCAACTTCACAAAAGATTCAAATGTTACTCAATTAACTAAAATTATCTAACAATCACATCATTTACAACTATTACCAATGCACAATATGTATATATATAAAACTAATATTCAAACTTAAAAACAACTCACCCAATTTGCATTAAACCATCATGATACTTTTTAACAATTATTACTATTCATTTGGTCGTTTTCTAAAACTTTAACTGAATATAAACATTTTAATTACATGCTTATTCATTATCCACTACTATTTGTACCACTCAAAACATACCATAAGCACATGTTTACAAGACTTAATTCTCATGTCATATTTTATGTACCCTTTTAAGACATGTTAAGCACATAAAACCATTCAAGTTCTACCTATGCCGCATATTACTATAATGCATAACATACATACAAGATTTTATTTCTATACTTCCTCCATTCGGCTAATAACGTATCCACAAAAAGATTACATAGCTTCACTACTCCAAAATTACCAAAATTTTTCTATTACAAAGTATATGAAATTTAATCTCCATTTATACAGCATTATTACACAACCAAATATGCAACCATTATTTTACCACCTTACTAAACCAAATCCTAGTCAATTCAAATGCAACCCACACTTTTATCAAATACATCACGCCTACATAGCATAATCATAACTTAACTAGTTCAAAACATACTTAAAATACAACTTCTTCCATTATTTACTCATTTATCGAAACACTTAATCATGCACTTATATAATAACTTCAAACATTGACAATTTAAATCAAGCCATTAAATCTTTCTCCAAATGTTTCTCACATATATAACAAGCATTTAATCCAATAAAAATATATATCATGACCAAAATTAACCAAGTTTAAAACATCATTCAATATTAAACATACTAAACCTCCAACATTAGTATACCACATTATCTTCACTTTAACTATATGCAAAACTATCTTACTTTAATACCGGATCATATAGTCATATATAATTAAATCACTTATAACATGTCCATAAATGTCCACTAACATTAATAACGGTCTAATTACCACATAAGAACCTCTAAATTTTAATTTAATAGCCATTTAGTGCCTTTAACTAATAGAACATCACTTTTGCACTTTACGCGGTTTAGTCCTTTTTATCGAATTAAGCATTCAAACAATAAAATTTCTTAACGAAAATTTCACACAAACATATTATCATGCTGTAGAAATTAAATTAATAATAAAATAATTATTCTGACCTCAGATTTGTGGTCTGGAAATCACTGTTTTGATTTGACTAAAAACGGGCTGTTATAACTCTCCCCCCTTAGAAATTTTCGTCCCCGAAAATCTTACCAGAAAAGAGGTTAGGATACTGCTTTCTCATAGCTTCCACGGGTTACGTGGCTTCTTCGACCCCGTGACATTGCCACAATACTTTCACCAAAGCTATACGTTTATTTCTCAGTTCTTTAACCTCTCGAGCTAAAATTCTGATCAGCTCTTTGCTATACATCATACCAGGTTGAATTTCTATCTCAGTCGGAGAAATGATATGAGATGGATCTGATTGATACTGTCATAACATCGACACATGAAATACATTGTGGATCTTTTCTAATTCTGACGGTAACGCTAGCCGATATTCCACTGGCCCTATTTTTTCAACAATCACATACGGCTCGATAAATTGAGGACTCAGTTTGCCTTTAAGACCAGATTGAAGAATTTTCTTCCACGGAGATACTTTCATAGATACTCTGTCACCGATCTGAAATTCAATGTCTTTACATTTCGAATCTGCATATGATTTCTGTCGATCTGAAGCTGCTTTTAAACTGTTGAAAATTACTTTCACTTTCTCTTCAATTTCTTTGATCAAATCAACCCCGTGAATCTTTTTCTCACTAAGCTTGGTCTAGTACAGTGGAGTTCGCATTTGTGACCATACAATGCTTCATACAGTGCCATCTTTATGCTCGATTGAAAACTGTTATTATACGTGAATTCAACCAATGGCAAATATTTCTCCCAATTGTGTTCAAACTCTAAAACATAACAACAAAGCATATACTCTAAAACACAACAACAAAGCATATCTTCGAGAATCTAAATTACTCTCTCAGACTGACTGTTGATTTATGGATAAAATGCGGTACTAAAGTCAACCTCGTACCCATAGCTTATTGTAATTTCTTTCAAAATCGTGACGTAAACCTCAGATCTCTATCCGAAATAATAGAAGCTGGTACTCTGTGCAATCTAACGATCTCTGAACTGTACAACTCAGCCAATTTATCAAGTAAATAGTCTGTACGTACCGAAATGAAATGCGTCGATTTTGTCAGTCGATCAACAATGACCCAAATAGCACCTTTCTTTTTCGGAGACAAGGGCAAACCTGATACGAAATCCATCGTAACTCTATCCCATTTCCACTTAGGTATCATCACTGGTTGTAGCAATCTCGAAGGCACCTTATGTTTAGCTTTAACTTATTGACAAACCAAACATCTCGACACAAAACTCTGAAATGTCTCGTTTCATGCCCAACCACCAATACAACTGTTTCAAATCATTATACATTTTTGTACTTCCCAGATCAACGGATAAACAACCACTGTGTGCTTTGCGAAGAATTTTTTGAATAAGCTCAAAATTCTTTGGTACGAAAATTCTACTTCGGAACATTAAGCAATCATCAGATTCAATCTTATAGTCTGAATCATTATTAGACTCGCATTGCACTCTTTTAGCTTGCAAATCATTGTCACACCTCTGAGCTTCACAAATTTGCTGAAGAAATACCGATTTAGCTTTTAATTCTGCTAGAATCTAACATCACCAGACAAGGTTAACTAAGTGTTCATTGCTCACAAAGCAAATAAAGATTTTATATTCAGAGCATCCGCGACTACATTCGCTTTTTGTAACGTGTAGGTTTGTGCAAGTGTACACAGTCGTTATCAAGTAATAAGTAAATATCGAGTTATCGTCTCCACAGGGATTGTATTTGTGTTAAATCACTTAATTGTAAAATTAGACCAACAACTTGGTAAATAAAAACACAATATGGTTGAGAAGTGGTGATTAAAATTAAATGTATTAAACTAAATGCAATGATCCCTAATGTAAATTACCCTAAGTAAGCAAACTATATGAATGAAATAGATTTTAGCAAAATTAAACACAATTTGCAACAGTTATAACATAAATAAACTAGGACAATTACTTTAATTAAAATTTATTTATTATCAACATGCTTAATAACATTCGAAAAAATATCCGATGGCAACTCGATCTTTCATGAGTTTGGAAACCACATTAGGTCCTTTCAGAATCCTTTACTTAGTAAATAATCATTTTACTGATCCTTATTTCCTAAGGGTTTCTTAGCATTCGTTTATGGTAACAGGGCCATGTTAGGTTTGAAACAGTTTAATCACACAAATCTAAAAACTATGCAGATAACATAGCTTGGTTAGAGTAGTTATGCAACCTGCAATTTAATCGAGTTAGGATCTAAATTGAGCATGCACATTTCAATTATGTGTCCACTAGTAGTCGTCTAGTTAGGATAGCTCAGCTAATTTGGGTGTATTTTAATCATGTATGAACGAAATGCAAACTTTATTTTAATTGAAAACATGATCGATTGAGGCACAAACATTATAAGCATGAATCAAATAAATATTATTTAATCAAAGCAATCATCCTAGCTTAAATAAAATTAAGCTAACATTGTTGTAAACAAGAACAAAGAACACATAGCAAACATTTTTAGATTAAATTAAAGAAAAAAAAAGATTAAACCCAAATCAAAGTGGCTGTCACCCAATACTCTAACCGACGAGGCTCCTTCGCTCCTTCGTTTTTCTCCTTTGTTGATGGCTCTCCAAGGTGGCAAACCAAGGGCTCTTTAAGAGGCTTAATTGCTAATATCTCTATGAAGAGATGATGCTAGGAGTGGGAAATGGAAAATGCTAAAGAGGATTGAGAGAATCGAGAGAATGATGAGGGATGAGGGATGATTTTTTAGGGATCAAATGAGGTTTTATTTATAGGTGAAGAGAGGAGGGTAGTTTGCTAAAAATAGAGAGGTTTAGTCTCTTCAAGATTTTCTGATGAGTGACTGACCATGCTTAGTGAATTTTGAGTTGAATTTTGCTTGATTTTTAAGCAATTTAAATGCCATAACATCTTCGGACTAAGACTCGGTCAAATGTAAATCTTGGGGCAAATCTCTAATATTTTCAACATTGCAAGGACCTTGTGTAATTAAACCAAAAAGTGGTTTATGTGGACAGCCATGTGTAGCCGAATTTGGGTTGACTTGGTCTTCAATTTGGACCCTTTTTTTTTTTGTAATCCAGCAAAGCTATCAGACCTATCCAAAATAAATAGATAAATTAAAGGACCTAAGAACAAAATTTATCCAATTTAAATAATTAATTCAAACCCAAATTATTAATGAAATATTTTAAAATGAATTATTAAATATAACTTTATTATTTAATTTAATCATGCATAGCCCATTTTATGTGTTAAAAATATAATATATTCAAATAAATATAAAATAAGCCATTTTATGCATGAAAACTATATAATAAAGCATAAAATCACATTTTAATAATTTCTAGGTCCTAATTTCATATTTTCACATATTTCATTAATTTAATAAACAATTACTTAGTTTTAACAACAAATATAAGTGAAAAGGTGATAAATTACATAGGAAAAATCCTATACATTTTTTAGTTTACACACCCCCAAACTTAAATTATTGCTCATCCCGAGTAATGTTTATGCACAGCAAAAGGTCTTGCTAAGGCAAAATTGCTAACTGTGTAACCAGTATCAATATTTGTCCCATAATCATGCATTAATAATTTCATATTCATAGATCTTCTTTAATAACAAGTAATTCATATGCAAATATTTTTAAAGTTTTATACTAAGTTTCAAAATATGCCAACATGAATCATAGTTTGTATGTATGTCACAGCCACAGATAACATTCTCCATTCAACATAATTTCTTATCAATCAAGCAAACAATCATAAGGTTATTTATGATCTTCATATGTTGAACTTAGTACTTACTCTCCACTAATGTAGGTGACATAATTATCAAATCAATAGGTCTTTTATATGGTTGTAATGGGGCTCGGTTAAAGGTAAGGATTTTAAGAGATGAGACATTTTGATTTCAAAATCTTAACCTTCAACTGTCTTGGATTTCTCGAAATACAGCCTTTTTCTTTAAGTGAACCTTTAGAACACCCTCAAACTTATTTTGAACTCAAGCTCATACATTTTTCCGTTTTTTTGGAGTTTGAGAAAACTTTTCTTCGCTCTTCCTTTATTTTTATTTTTTTTAGCATGAGCACAGACATCTTTTTGAAAATTTCCTCAAATGTTGATTACCAAGACAACTTTAGTTAAAATGGGTGCACAAAATTAGGATAACTTAAAAAGATGATAATGTGGCTTATAACGTAGATTCATTGCAATAAATAGACTTTTAAGCTTAAAATTACAGTTTCAAAGGTCTAATATCATAGGGTTGGCTTGAAAAGGCTCAAACGATCCAAAGAAATAGTGCCTATATCATTTTAGATTTTTATGTCCCCTAGGATTTCGCCTCAAGAAAGTTACTAAGTCAATTCTAAAGAATAAACCTTCATGCTTGTCTAATCTCAAGAGAAACTAAGTTCTCATGGCAAACATTACTAAGGCTAAGATCATACAAGCATTCCATTCTTCATGATAACATACTTTCACTCAGATAATATCATCATTCATACTTGCATACAAACTATATCATTAACAAAAAATGTTTCTAAACATTCATTTATTAAAATATACTTATGACAGAAATGATTGAAACATACTTGAAAATTTTTAAAAATTTGAGCAATTTATTTGCCTTACCCCCATTTAAAAAGAAGCAATGCCCTCATTGCAAGAACAAAGTAATGAATGAAAACTGAACACCAGGTAGGGTTGAAACAAAAGAGAGGTGAGACATTAAGACTGCTTAAATACCAAGTCTTTCCTAATAACCCAATCCTAGACATGTTCATTCCCATTACCACACTACTTAGTCTTTTTCTTTCTAAAGAAGTGCTAAGTTTATTCATGCTTGTTATGTTTTATTCTGCAGAAATTAAATCCTAATTATGAAAGAAATAAATTCTTAATGACCTAAAAATAATTAAATAAATCAAGACAAGAATCTCCCCTTTTATTTTTCTGACTCATTCCCCTTGTCTTTTTCAGCTCCATCTCCGCTTGCATAGTCAGTACCTTCCATCCATGTCTCAAAGATAACATCTGGGAACTCAGGAACAAAAGTATTAGAGATATTCTTAAAAGTATTTCAAATTGAGTAATCTCTAATTTTTGCATATTTCCTGTAAGTTTGTTGTTGATTGTGAATGAACTTGCACATATCCATCATAATTGACAACTCCGATTTCTTTGGAGCACTTGTAGAAGTCAGCATTGGAGTTGTAGATTCAAGTTCAACACTTAGCTTGACTGCTTCTTTTTCTAGCTCAACCTTTGGTTCAGGGGTTGTAGATCCTTCAATTGGTTTAGGACTGTTCAGTTCCTTGTCAAATTCTTCTTCTTCAGTGTCTGTAACTGAATTAGCTTCAGTTTCAATTTCATTTGTTGACTCCTCAGTATCTGGCTTAGTTGGCTCTTTTTGCTCGTCATGATTAAGCTTATACACCTTCTCTACTAACCTTTCAAGATCATGATTTGTAATGCACCCTTGAACATATTTCCCCTTCAGATTTACTTGTGTTTTAAAATGGGCCCTTAAGCAAAGTGAAGTGATTAATGATGGGAAATAAGCATTTCCTATCTTCTTTTTAGCACAATCATGAATCTCTTTGAGAATAATTTTCCCAAAATTAATGGAATTTTCTGTCAAGATTGCAATAAACAAAAGCATCCGTTCCATCGAGATGGTGGAACTATGTGAGATAGGCATAAAACTGTAGTGAACAAAATAAAACCATACCTTTGCTACTAGTTTTAGGTATTCCCTTCGGCAAGAATGGTTCCCATACTTTCTTATAAACCATTAGGATCCCGGATTTGTCGCAACATCAAGCACTTGTTGCAGAAAATCCCAATTAATATTGTTCATCATAGGGTAGTACTCATCTTCTTCAGCATCAGGTAAGTTAAATAAATCACTGATGGACTTAGAAGTAAGAGGTACCCTTTTCTTTCGAATGATGACCTCAGTAGCATCTTGCATAGTCAAACTAGCATTGAATTCTCGAACTAGTTCATCATTGGGAAGTGAACGAGCATCACAAAATTGTTCCCACTTGAGGGAATTGATTTTCTTTCTAATCGTTATAGGAACAACCATCAAATCATGACTCTTCAAGTTAAAACCCTTTTCTGGTATCATAGGTTGATGCTTGAAGATTGAATCAAATCTCTCTTTCACTTCTTCATCAATCAAAATCAAGTTTTTAGGAGTAGTCTTTGAAGATCTAGTTCTTTTGCGAGACATGGTATCTTTTCTTGAGAATTTGGCAAAGTTTTTGCACAAGGGGGAAAAAAGAAATCAGCAAGGTGGGTAAGGACTTGCTACGATGAAAATCTTGCGACTGGGGTTTTTTTCGGGATTTGGGGCTAGCGGCACAAGAGGGAGATTTAAGGATTTTTAGGGTTAAGCAAATTGCTTTGAGGGATATGAAAAATAGTAGAATGAAGATGAGTTTATATAGGGAAGAATTAGGGCAATAGGTAGCGAAAATTTAGCTACATTAGGGTTACTTGGGCGTCAAGTAATGGGAGTGGCGGCAGAGTATGGATTTTTCCCTCCTTTTTCCTGTCTTGGGCCTCAAACTCAAACTGCATTTACAAACTTACTCAAAAGAAAAACTGATTAGTACTTGGGCCAAATTTGACCCCCTTTATTAACATAAAATTTTAAAATTTAAAGAAAGCAAATGAAACTTAAAAATTTTAAATCTTAATTAGAAAATTTCTTCTTAACTAATTACATTAAATTAATTCCCAGGAAAGGCTGGAGGGGTCACAGCAGTCCCACTTAAATTCCAATCTCCTTAGACAAAATTAATTAAATGTAATAAGTTAAGAAAAAAAGTTCTAATTATTTATTTATTAACGAAACGAGTTCATGAAAAATCAAGGGTTTGTTAATTTGAACGAGGAATCAACACGCTTAACTTCACCATCCCAGTAGTGTTTGAGACGTTCACCATTAACTTTAAACGTACCTTTGTAATTATTGTATAATTCAATATCTCTATAAGGATAAACTCAGTAGATGGTATAGGGTCCTTTCCATCGGGATTTAAGCTTCCCAGGAAATAACTTTAACCTTGAATTAAACAACAAAACCTTCTGACCTTCTTTAAACTCGCGAGGTTGTATATGACTATCATGCCATCTTTTTGATCTTTCTTTACACATTTTGGCATTCTCATAGGAAAACAACCTCAGCTCTTCCAACTCATCAAGTTGTAACATCCTTCTCTCACCGGCTTGCTTAAGATCAAAGTTTAACTACTTCAATGCCTAATGAGCTCTATTCTCCAACTCTAATGGCAAATGAAATACCTTTCCAAAGATTAACCGATAAGGAGTCATTCCTAACTGTGTCTTAAATGTTATTCGATAGGCCATTAATGCATCATCGAGCCTTCGAGATCAATCTTTTCTGATAGGGCGTACTACCCTTTCAAGAATACTTTTGATTTCACGGTTCACTCTTTCAACTTGCCCATTAGACTGGGGGTGATAGGCAGTAGCAATCTTATGCTTCACATCATATTTTTTAAGCAACCACTTAAGCCATTTGTTCAAAAATTGAGAACCTTCATCACTAATAATAGCTCTTGGTGTCCTAAATCGTGTAAACACATGCTTATGTAGGAATCGCATGACTACCTTAGCATCATTTGTAGGGTATGCTTCAGCTTCAACCCACTTGGATACATAGTCCACATCAACTAAGATGTATTTGTTCCCATACGAAGAAGGAAATGGGCCTAAGAAGCCAATGCCCCATACGTCAAATAATTCAATCTTCAAAATGTTTCTCAAGGGCATCTCATTCCTCCTTGATATATTTTCGGTCCTTTGGCATTTATCACAGTTCTTCACATAAGCATAAGCATCCTCAAATAGTGTAGGCCAAAAGAAACCTGCTTGCAAAATCTTTGCTACATTCCATGTACCACCAAAGTGTCCCCCACTTGGAGATGAATGGCAGTGATACATGATCTTAGCAATCGCACTTTTAGCTACACACTTTCAGATTATATTATTTGCACACTGTTTAAACAAAAATGGATCCTCCCAAAAATAATACCGACTATCATGAAGGAATTTTTTCCTTTGTTGGTATGTCATTTCTCGAGGAATTATTCCACATGCAAGATAATGGGTAAAATCAGCAAACCAAGGTGTTTTATGAATTTAGCTTACCTCAAATAAGTGTTCATCTGGGAAATTCTCGTTGATAGGCACACATGATCGAGTTACCTCGTCTTGCTCCAACCTCGACAGATGATCAGCTATTTGATTTTCAACACCTTTTCTGTCTTGGATCTCAAGTTCAAATTCTTGGAGTAAAAGTAACCAATGAATTAGCCTCGATTTCACATATTTCTTCATGAGCAAGTACTTAATGGCCACATGGTCAGTAAATACTGTAACTTTGGTACCTATAAAATATGAGCGGAATTTGTCAAAAGCAAAAACTATAGCAAAGAGTTCCTTTTCAGTTTCTATATAATTGAGTTTGGCTCCCGTCAAAGTTCTACTTGCATAGTAAATAGGGCAAAACACTTTGTTTCTTCTTTGACCCATCACAGCTCCAACGACATAATCATTTGCATAGCACATTAGCTCAAAAGGTAAGCTCCAATCAGCTGTAACGATTATTGGGGCTGAGATTAACCATTTTTTTAGATCTTCAAAAGCTTCCAAAATGCTTTGTTGAAATCAAACACTGTATCTTTCTCTAACAACAAACACAACGATTTAGAAATTTTTGAGAAATCTTTGATAAACCTTCGATAAAAATCAGCATGGCCTATGAAACTTCTGACTCCTTTCACATTAATTGGGGTTGGCAATCTTTCAATTATGTCCACCTTTTCTTTATCAACTTCAGTTCCTCTCTTTGAGATTTTATGCCCTAAGGCAATCCCTTCCTTAACCATAAAATGGCATTTTTCCCAGTTAAGGACAAGATTCGTCTCTTCGCATCTCTTTAGTACCTTAGCTAAATTGCTTAAACAAATATTATAAGGGTTACCAAAAAGAAAAAAAAAACCATCCATGAAAACCTCAACAAAATTTTCAACCATATTAGTGAATACTGCCATCATACATCGTTGAAATGTTGTAGGTGCTTTACAAAAACCAAAAGGCATTCGTCTAAAAGCAAACATACCGTTTGGACAAGTAAAGGTTTTTTTATGTTGGTCCTCTAGAGCTACAACTATTTGGTTATATCCCAAATAACCATATAAAAAATAATAGAATTCATTACCTGCCAGTCGATCTAACATCTGATCCATAAAAGGCAACGAAAAATGGTCCTTCTAAGTGGCTTTATTCAATTTTCTGTAATAAATACAGATTATCCAACCAGTAACGATTCTCATTGGAATCAACTCGTTATGCTCATTTTCAACAATTGTGATTCCACCTTTCTTCGACACACACTACTCCGGACTTACCCACGAACTATCTGAAATAGGATAGATGATTCTTGCATCTAACCATTTGATCACTTTCTTTCTCACAACTTCTTTCATACTAGGATTGAGCCTCCTTTTCCCATCAATTCGAGCTCTTTCACCTTCTTCTAAAATAATTTTATGCATGCAAAAAGAAGGACTTATAACTCGAATATCAGCTATGGTCCAACCAATTGCTTTCTTAAATTTCTTTAGAATAGCAATTAGTTACTCCTCTTGATCTTTTTGTCAGTTCTGCTGAAATAATCACAGGAAAAATAGAACAGTCACCTAAATAAACGTATTTCAAATAGGAAGGAAGTACCTTTAGTCCTAGTTTAGGTTGTTCTTCAATTGACAACTTGGGTTGTACAAATTCTCTGACTTCTAACTCTAATGGTTCAAACCGTGTGATTTGAATAAAATTCCTCGGACTGGCTTCCATCAAAGCCATGTTTTCTTCACCTTCTTCATCTTCCAAAGGGTCAAGATCTAAGGCTTTCTCCAATGGATCTTCTTCAAAATTGCTTTCCATAGAAACCAAGGTTTCTATCTTTTCCATAACTAAACATTCTTCTTTCAGATCGGGAAATTTCATCGCTTTAAGAATGTTAAAGGTTACCTGATTGTCTTGAACCCGCATGGTGGGTTCACCTTTCTGCATATCAATTAACGTTCTTCCCATGGCTAAGAAAGGTCTCCTAAGGATGATCGGCACTTCCTTATCTGCTTCAAAATCTAACACAATGAAATTAGTAGGAAAAATAAATTTATTAACTCTTGCCAAAACATCTTCGATCTTTCCCTTGGGATATGCTAAAGATCAATCCGCTAGCTGAAGCGTCACAACTGTAGGTCTTACTTCACCTATCCCTAGCATCTTGAAAATAGACTTAGGCATCAAGTTGATACTCGCTCCTAAATCACACAAAGCTTTACCACAGTAAGATTTACCAATGTTACAGGGTATAGTAAAGCTTCCTAGGTCTTTCAATTTAGGTGGCAGTTTGTTCTGCAGGAACGTACTGCACTCTTTTGTCAAGGTAAAGTCTTATACTCACTCAGCCGTTTCTTCTTGGATAACATATCATTCATAAACTTCACATAATTTGGAATTTGTTCCAAAGCCTCCACCAACAGAATAGTGATGTCCAACTGCTTCAGAACATCCAAAAACTTCTTGAATTGTACCTCTTGTTTCTGCTTGTGTTACTGCAATCTTTGCGGATATAGAGGTGATAAAACTTTCGATTGAATCGAATAACTCTTCCGAGTAGGTAAATCTACATCCAAAGAAGATGTTAAAGTATCTGAATTCACTAATATAGGATTTACCTTGTCAGTCTTTGCAGATTCTGACTTTTTTAGTGTAGGAATTTTAACAGTTGGTTGATTCTTCTAAAAGGGCTTACCTTCGACATCAATCAATTGAGGTTCTAGAATTTTACCACTTCACAATGCCACTACGTTGATATGTTCTTTACCTAAATTTCTTGGATTTTTAGTATCACTCGATAAGGTTCCTTGCGGTCTATTACGAAGCTCTATAGCTAACTGCCCCACTTCGTTTTCCAAATTTTTCAATATTGCTACTTGGCTTTGGATCAAAGCGTCATTCTTTGCCATGTACGCTTTCAACAAGTTCTCCAAACTATTTAATGCCTCAGCTTGAGGTGGTTTTGGAGCTTGCTGATTAAACCCTTGAGATTGTTTGGGTCTATGCTACAATAAGTTGTTGTTTGTTCTATTTCCTTAGTTGCTCCAAGAAAAGTTAGGATGATTACGCCATGAAAGATTGTAGAAGTTGGACTGGGGTCCTTATCCACTCCTATTTTGATGTTGGTTCCCCACATAGTACACTGACTTGGGATTTGGTGGACAATTCTCAAAATAATGACCTTCCCCATAGTATACACAGGAAACTACTTCAAATGAACTTGGTGGCTGAGTTGCAAAATTAGCACTATTAGTGGTAAACTGTTTTAACATAGAGGAAATAGACGATACTTGAGTTGATAACAAAGTGAGGGCATCAACTTCATGAACTCCGCCACACGTCTTCTTGAAGTTGTTCGATTTTTCGGCCATTGATAGTTATTACTTGCGATCCTCTCGATGATCTTATAAGCCTCACTATAAAACTTAGATAAAATTGCACCATTCGTAGAAGCATCTACCATCAATCTTGTATGTGCATTGAGACCATCATAGAATGTCTCCAACTGGATACAATGACGAATCCCATGATGAGGACACTTACGAACTAAATCCTTGAATCACTCCCAAGCTTCATACAAAGACTCATCATCCAATTGTTGGAAAGTTGTGATCTCGTTCCTCAACTTAGCATTTTTGCTAGGTGGGAAATGCTTAGCCAAAATTCTCTCTGCTAATTCTTGCCATGTAGATATGGAACATGGTGCCAATGAGTTGAGCCATGCTCATGCTTGATCTCCCAACGAGTATGGAAACAACTTCAACCTCAGTGTGTCTTCAGTCACATCGGCTATCTTGAATGAATCACTCACCTCCATAAACAATCAAAGGTGGAGATATGGATCTTCTGTGGGCATACCACTAAATTGTCCCATCGTTTGGAGCATTTGAAACATCACTAGTTTCAATTCAAATTGGGTTGCCTCAATATCTGGCCTTCTAATTCCTGGATTTAACTCACTGAAAAGTGGCACAGCATATTGTCTGATGCATCGATCCCTATCATTGGCAATGAGGATGGGATTTCATACACGATCGCCTTTATTACTTTGGTCTTGATTCTAATTTCCAAGGTCCATCTCGACTTGTCTTTAAGCTATTCATTCACGTCTCCTTTGTCTGAAAGTTCACTCAAATTCAGGGTCTACAAGGAGTAAATCGATAATACGATCTATGCTCATAAACACCTGAAAAGAAAATCACAAAATTAAAAAGAATAAGTTAGAAATGTTAGAAATAAACCAAATTGGAAGTAAATAATTTCACCAAAAAGAAATTTGACTACTGGCAGTAGTTAACAATCCCCGGTAACGGTGCCAAAACCTTATAACGCGTAAGTTTGTGCAAGTGTACATAGTCATTATCAAGTAATAAGTAAGTATCAAGTTATCGTCTCTACAGGGATTGTATTTTTGTTAAATCACTTAATTGTAAAATTAGACTAACAATTTGGTAAATGAAAATACAATATGGTTGAGAAGTGATGATTAAAATTAAATATATTAAACTAAATACAATGATCCCTAATGTAAATTGCCCTAAGTATGCAAAATATATGAATGAAATAGATTTTAGCAAAATTAAACACAATTTGCAACAATTATAGCATAAATAAACTAGGACAATTACTTTAATTAAACTTAATTTATTATCAACATGCTTAATAACATTCGAAAAAATATCCTATGGCAACTCGATCTTTCATTAGTTTGAAACCACATTAGGTCCTTTCGGAATCCTTTACTTAGTAAATACGTATTTTACTGATCCTTATTTACTAAAGGTTTCTTAGCATTCATGTGAGGTAACAGGGATGTGTTAAGTTTGAAATAGTTTAATCACACAACTCTAAAAACTATGCAGATAACAAAGCTTGGTTAGAGTTGTTATACAACTTGCAATTTAATCGGGTTAGGATCTACATTGAGCATGCACATTTCAATTATGTGTCCATTAGCCATCGTCTGGTTAGGATCACTCAACTAATTTAGGTGCATTTCAATCACGTATGAATGAAATACAGACTTTATTTTAATTGAAAACATGATTGATTGAGGCACAAACATTATAAGCATGAATCAAATAAATATTATTTAATCAAAGCAATCATCTTGGGTTAAATAAAATTAATCTAACATTATTGTGAACAAGAACAAAGAACATATAGCAAACATTTTTAGATTAAACTAAAGAAAAGAAAGATTAAACCCTAATCAGAGTGGTTGTTACCTAAGACTCTGACTGACGAGGCTCCTTCACTTTGCTCCTTTGCTGATAGCTCTCCAAGGTGGCCGACCAAGGGCTTTTTAAGAGGCTTAATTGCTAAAATCTCTATGAAGAGATGATGCTAGGCGTGGGAAATGGAAAATGCTAAAGAGGATTGAGAAAATAGAGAGAATGATGATTTTTGAGGGATCAAATGAGGTCTTATTTATAGGTGAAGAGAGGAGGGTAGTTTGCTAAAAATAGAGAGGTTTAGTCTCTTCAAGCTTTTCCAATGAGTGGTCGGCCATGCTTAGTATATTTTGAGTTGAATTTTTGTTGATTTTTAAGCAATTTAAATGCCATAACAACTCCAAACTGAGACTCGATCAAATGTAAATCTTCGGGCAAATCTCTAATTTCTTCAACATTGCAAGGACCTTGTGTAATTAAACCAAAAATTGGTTTATGTGGACAGCCATGTGTAGCCAAATTTGGGTTGACTTGGTCTTCAATTTGGACCCTTTTTTTTGTAATTCAGCAAAGTTATCAGACCTGTCCAAAAGAAATAGATAAATTAAAAGACCAAAGAACAAAATTTATCCAATTTAAATAATTAATTCAAACCCAAATTATTAAAAAAATATTTTAAAATGAACTATTGAATATAATTTTATTATTTAATTTAATCATGCATGGCCCATTTTATGTTTAGAAATATAATATGTTCAAATAAGTATAAAATAAGCCATTTTTATGCATAAAAACTATACAATAAAGCATAAAATCACATTTTAATAATTTCTATGTCCTAATTTCATATTTTCACATATTTCATTAATTTATTAAACAATTACTTAGTTTTAACAATGAATTTAAGTAAAAAGGTAATAAGTTACGTAGGAAAAATCCTATATATTTTTTAGTTTACACTTTTCCCGGATGATAATCAATCACTAACTCATAATCTTTCAGCAACTCTAGCCATATTCGTTGTTGCAAATTCAAATCTTTCTGAGTCATGATATACTTCAAGCTTTTATGCTCAGTAAAGATATGAAACTTTTCACCATATAAATGATGTCGTCAAATTTTCAATGCAAATACAATAGCGGCCAACTCTAAATCGTGCGTTGAATAATTCTTTTCATGTGGTTTCAACTATTTGGATGCATAGGCTATCACTTTACCATCTTGCATTAGTACACATCCCAAACCGTTTAATGACACATCGCTAAAAATCACAAACTCTTTTCCAGACTCAGGATGAACAAAACCGGTGCCTCAGTTAGTAATGTTTTCAACTGATCAACTGTGTTGACATTTTTCGGACCACTCAAATTTCACATCTTTTTGTAACAATCTAGTCATCGGTGTAGCAATCATCGAGAATCCTTTAACAAAATGCTGATAATAACCAACTAACCCCAAAAAGCTTCTGACTTCAGATACATTTCTTGGTGGTTTCCAATCAACAATGGCTGAAATCTTGCTCAGATCAACTCGTATACCTTCCGCCGAAGCAATGTCCCAAAAGTTTGACTTCTCTAAGCTAAAACTCGCATTTGCTAAATTTACCGAATAGTTGCTTATCTATCAGGGTTTGTAGCACAATCCTTAAATGCTTGGCATGCTCACACTCATCTCGTGAATATATCAGAATGTTGTCAACGAATACAACAATAAATCTATCTAAATACGGTCTAAAGATTTGATTCATCAAATCCATAAAAACTGTAGGAGCATTAATTAATCCGAAAGGCATAACAAGAAATTCATAATGCCCGTACCTTGTTCTGAACACAGTTTTTAGCACATCCGAATCTTTCACTCACAATTGGTAATAACTAGACCGCATATCAATCTTCGAAAACACTATTGTTCATTTCAACTAATTGAGCAAATCATCAATTCGTGATAAAGGATACTTGTTATTTATAGTAACCTTGTTGAGCTAACGATAATCAATACAAAGTCTTACTGATCCGTCTTCCTTCTATACGAACAATACCGGTGCACCCCAGGACGAAAAACTAGGTCGTGCAAAACCTCTATCCGTTAACTCGTGCAACTGAGCTTTCAACTCTTTCAATTCTATTAGAGTCATTCTGTATGGAGCTATAGATATCGGTGATGTTCCCGATACTAATTCAATGGAAAACTCAACCTCTCTGATCGGTGACAACCCCGGTAACTCTTCTGGAAACACATTCGGATACTCACAGACTACTGGTACTGATTCAATCTTCTATTCAGACACTTTTGTATCCAGTACATAAGCAAGATAAGCTTCGCAACCTTTTCCTCACATATCTCTGAGCTGACATCGACGAAATCATAATAGGTAATCCATTCGACTCATCAGATTCAATTCGAAGGATTTCACTATTCTGACATTTTAATTCAATAGTCTTTCGTCTACAGTTCACAACAGCATCATGCAGCGTCAACCAATCCATACCCAAAATTACATCGAATTCATCAAACAGTAGTAGCATCAAATTAGCTGGAAAATAATAACCCCGAGTCATTAAAAGATAGTTCTTGCAAACTTTACCAACTAGAACATACTTGCCTAAGGGGTTCCACATTTTAATCACAAATTCAGTAGACTCAATAGGCAAATTCTTACCAGACACTAAATTCATACAAATATAGGAATGAGTCGATCCAAAATCAATCAATGCAATTACATTAGTGTCATAAAGAGAAAATATACTAGTGATAACATTTGTTGATGACTCATTTTCGCAAGCACGAATAGCGTAAGCTCTGGCAGGTGCTCTAGCCTTTGATCTCACAGCTAAATCTTTTGTCACACCTTAACTACTAGTTACATTCCCCGTAATTCTAGGTGGCCTCCATCTTGTAGTTGTGTTGCTCAGTCTTGCATTCTAGAATTTATCTTTCTTGTCTAATTTTGGGCAATCTTGAATGAAATGATCTTGCGAACCACATTTAAAACAACCCATATTATTCATCTAGCACTCACCAAAATGTCGTCTACCACACTGCTGACACTCAGGTTTATTATTTCTTACACTACCAACACTTGATACTGATGTACCTTGAGTTTTAGAGCTTGAGTATTGCTTTCCACGATCTCTGTTTGGATAACCTATTGAAGCATTCGTACGAGTGTATGAATCTCTTGATTTCTTTGATGAAAACTGATATGGTTTATTCATCGATCTTTCTCTCGAATCTCTAGCTTTGAACTCAGTTTTTCTCTTTTCTTTGCCCAAATCTTCGGCTTTGTAAGCTCGATTGACTAATACAACAAATTCTTTCAACTCTAAAATCCCAATTAGCAATATGATGTCTTCGTTCAGTCTGTCTTCGAATCTTTTACACATAATTGCCTCAGTGGAAACACATTCTTAAGCATACTTACTAAGTCTCACAAACTCTCGCTTATATTCAGTTACAAACATACAGCCCTATTTCAGCTCTAAAAACTCTTTGCGTTTTTTATCGATAAACCGTTAACTAATATATTTCTTTTTGAACTCAGCTTGAAAGAATTCCCAGGTAACTCTTTCTCTCGGTACCACAGATACCAAAGTAATCCACCACTAATACGCTGTGTCTCTTAGAAGTGAAACAACACATTTTACACATTTAGCTAGTGTGCATAAAAGCTCATCAAATACCCGAATCGTATTTTCAAGCCAAAACTCAGCTCTCTCAGGATCATCGTCAATAGTAGCTCTCAAGTCTTCGGCCCCGTATTTTTTAATCTTATCAACTGATGACTTATTCAATCTTAAAAGTTCCACACCTTGAGGAGCACGGGAACTAGTTGGGGATTAGGTGGGGGTGGAGGTTGTTGAGTAGCCAGATTTGTTTGAACAAACTCTGTAAACCATTCATTCATCATCTAGAAGAAGGCTTCTTTAGCCTCTCCTCCCTGGCTACCCGTTACGGGTCTCGACTTTGATTGCGTTACTCCATGAATGGAGGCTGGTGCATTACTTGCAACATCATCAGCTACAGCTCGATTGGGATCCATTTACTATATGAAAACACAATTTAAACTGTCAAGATATATCACACTACCACAAGTTATATATGGCATGTATAGCTAGACTCTCACATACGCTATGTTAGTTCGATAATCGACTAAACCGTAGCTCTGGTACCAATAAATGTAACACTCCTCACCCGTATTCAACGCCAGAATAGGGTTACAGAGCATTACCAAACTTATAAAACAATTAAACATTTATTTCATATACATTTTCAAATTCCAAGTAATCATCATTCAATATCATTCACATTGTCCCTAATACGAGCCTACGAGGCCCAAAACATCTTAAGGTGTGGTTCAGGACTAAATCGATAATTCAAGAAATTTTTACGAAACTTAGAAAATTTTTCAAACTACGGAGGACACATGCCCATGTGGCCTGGTCATGTGTCTCAAACAGCTAAAGGCACGCCCATGTCACAGGCCACGTGGACATTCAAAAAGGGATCAGATAGCCGTGTCCCAGCCCATGTCTAACCCCGTGTAACTCTCTGACTTAGGTCACACGGCGAACACACATGCCCATGTGACTAGCCTGTGTGCCCTAAGAAATGGCCACACACGTCTGTGTGCCAAGTCGTGTGCTAGGTCGTGCCAAACCTATAGGGTATACTAACTTATGCCACATGACAAAGTCACATGCCCTTATGCTGGGCCGTGTGGAGCATACTGACCTGATTTCTAATTCAACACAGGGGACATACGGCCGTGTAACCTGACCATGTGTCACACACAGCTGAGATTCACTCTCGTGTCTATACCCATGTGGATAAAAATAGGCTACTTACCAAGCCATCTTGCCACACAAATTTGTACAAACCTAAACCAACCCAATTGGCACATAAACATGGCATAATTAGGCATTCAACTAACCTTAATCAAGCATATTTCATACCATTTCAATACCAACCAATACAAAACACATCAATACCACAATGTGCCATTCAATTTCATACGAAAACTCATAATCTCAAATCAACAATATGATCACTTTCAAACATGCATCATTTAGCCTAATCTCACAAACATTCCAAAGTCAATTCTCAACCATTTAGTACCCCTAATTACCAAATACCAACTAACATTACATATCCATCAACAAACTCACAACACAAGCCATATGCACATATATATATACACAACAAAACCAACCAAATTAAGCCAACTCTCATGGCTATATACAAAACCAAACTCTTAATATTTATAGGCCATTTTAAATGACTAAATTCATTAACAACACAAACACCAACAAGACCAAAGTCCCTATACATGCCATATACTTAAAATACTTAAGTTCAAAAGTACCAAAGTGATAATTGGATAATGTGATGAAGTCTCTGATGATTCCCGAATTTGAGCTAACTTGATATTACTATAAAATATGGAAAATTAAACAAAGTAAAATTTAAAGCTTAGGAAGCCCGAATGAATTAATAAGCAAAATCATCAATTATTCACTAATCAATTAATATGAACAATATATATATTACAAAACCTTTAATCAAAATGTTAACTTGTACTCAATCACATATATAGCCATAAACTTATAGCTTCCATAAATTCAATGCTGATATAGTTTCTGTTCATACTTCTACTGTTACTTATCTATTTCTCACCATTTCATATCTTCGATATACCCGTTGAACCATTCAGAATACTATCGGATACTCGAGAATCTCACACCTTAAGTGCCACAAATATAGCCGAAGCTATCTCAATCTTGTATCAAATATAATGCTCACTCTCGAGCTATCAATGGATCTACTCACACAATCTGACGGTTATGAAAAAGCTACACGGTGTTGCTCACACAAGCTGATGAGGATCCGCAGAACATGCCGGATAACTTAGCCACCGGTAGAACATACGGACCAGCACCCAAATCACATAACCCCTAATGACATGTCATTTGTATCCTAATCTATTCCTAAGGTTCAACTAGGAATTCTCATTTGCTGAATTTCGTAGGATATGCTACAAGGTCGTATTCACAATTTATGCAATATCAAAGCATTTTAAACACAAATATAATAATGCTTATTACATGCAAACTTACCTCGAATGCAAAAATGGCGAAATGAGTCGATTAATCTGAAACCTTGTTCTTTCCCCAATCTAAATCTGTATTTTGCTTTTCTTGATCTAAATGTAATCAAAATTAACTTATCTAATAATCTCTCTATTCAATTTAGTCCAAAATACACATTAACGAAACTTTACATTTTTGCCCATAATATTTCACATTTTTACAATTTAGTCCTTATTTTATAAAAATATAAATTCATGCAATTCAACCTAAACCCATGCTAGCCGAATTTCAAATAGGTCCTTAGTAGCCAACATTTTTCATTTATTTCACAATTTAACCACAAAATTTCAACATTTCTTAATTAAATCCCTAATTTTAAATTTTACCAAAATCCCCTTTTCAAATGTTGTTTATCTAACAATAAGCTTGCATTTTCTATCATAAGACATCAAAATACACCAACATTCATTAATGGAAAAAACCTAAACCTTTAACATTTTTGTAAATTAGTCCCTAGGCTAGCTAGATTAAGATGCAACGATCTTAAAAACATAGAAATCAATAAAAACGGGACAAAAATAGACTTACATGCATAGATAATAGTTGGCCGAACCTTGAAGTTTCTTTAATGGTGTTTCTAAGTCTAATTTTCGGTGGAAAATCTCATGAAGAAGATAATATCTTATTTTATATTATTTTTACTTAAGTTTATTTATTAATTTACTAAACTAACCTTCGCTATTAACATTAAAAATCACTTATAATATGTCCATAAATGTCCACTAACATTAATAATGGTCTAGTTACCACATAAGGGCCTCCACTTTTTAATTTAATAGCCATTTAGTACTTTTAACTATAGAACATCATTTTTGTACTTTATGCGATTTAGTCCTTTTTATCGAATTAAGCATTCAAACAATAAAATTTCTTAATGAAAATTTCACACAAACATACTATCAAGCTGTAGACATTAAAATAATACTAAAATAATTATTCTGACCTTGAATTTGTGATCCTAAAACCACTGTTCTGATTTAACTAAAAATGGGCTGTTACATTTTTCCAGTTGCTTTCAAACTCTAAAAGACAACAACGAAGCATATCTTCAAGAATATGTATAATTCTCTCGGACTGTCCATCAGTTTGGGGATGAAATGCAGTACTAAAATGCAACCGCGTACCCAAAGCATCTTGCTATTTCTTCCAAAATATCGATGAAAACCTCGGATTTCTGTCCAAAATAATAGAAACTGGCACCCTGTGTAATCTAACAATCTCAGAGATGTACAATTCAGCTAATCTTTCAAGTGAAATTTCTATACATACTGGAATAAAATGCACTGATTTCATTAAATGATCAACAACAACCCAGATAGCATCTTTCTTTTTCGGAGATAGGGGTAGCCCCGATACAAAATCCATCGTAACTTTATCCCATTTCCACTTTGGTACCATCACTAGTTGTAGTAGTCCCGAAGGAACTTGATGCTTGGCTTTGACTTATTGGCAAACCAAGCATCTAAACACAAATTCTAAAATGTCTCGTTTCATGCCCGACCACTAGTACAACTGTTTCAAATCATTGTACGTCTTAGTACTCCCCGGATGAACAGATAAACAACCACTGTGTGCTTTCGTGTAGAATTTTCTGAATAAGCTCAGAATTTTTTGGTACACAAATTCTACCTCAGAACATTAAACAATCATTGAATCTGATCTAATATTCTGAATCAGTAGTTGACTCACTTTGTAATCTTTTAGCTTGTAACTCATTATCACATATCTGAGCCTCATGAATTTGCTGAAGAAATACTAGTTTAGCTTTTAACTCAGCTAAAATCAAACCATCACCAAATAAAGTTAATTGTGTGTTCATCGCATACAAAGCAAATAAAGATTTTCTACTCAGAGCATCCGCGACTACATTCGCTTTCCCTAGATTCACTAACTCATAGTCTTTCAACAACTAGATCCATCTTTGTTGTTGCAAATTCAAATCTTTTTGAGACATTAAATACTTCAAGCTCTTGTGATCAGTAAAAATATGGCACTTCTCACCAAATAAATGATGTCGCCAGATTTTTAATACGAAAGCAATAGCAGCCAACTCTAAGTCATGTGTCGGATAATTCTTTTCATGCGATTTTAACTGTTTGGAAGCATAAGCTATCACTTTGCCCTCTTGCATTAAAACACATCCCAAACCGTTCAATGATGCATCACTAAAAATCACAAACTCTTTACCCAACTCAGGTTGAACTAGAACTGGTGTTTCAGTTAATAGTGCTTTCAACTTTTCAAAACTCTGTTGGCATTTCCCGAACCATTCGAACTTCACATCTTTCTGTAACAATTGAGTCATCGGTGTAGCAATCATTGAGAACCCTTTTACAAAATGTCGATGGTAACCAGCTAATCCTAAAAAGCTTCTGACTCCGGGCATGTTTCTTGATGGTTTCTAGTCAACAACTGCTGAAATCTTACTCGGATCAGCTTAGATGCCATCTGCTGAAATAATATATTCTAAAAATCCAACTTCTCGGAGCCAAAACTCGCATTTACTGAATTTAGCAAACAGTTCCTTATTTCTCAATGTTTGTAACACAATCCTCAAATGTTCATCATGCTCAGATTCATCTCAGGAATAGATCAGAATGTCATCAATGAATACAACAGCAAACCTGTCCAAATATGGTCTGAAAATTCTATTCATCAAATCCATAAAAACTGCAGGAGCGTTAGTTAATCTGAATGACATAACAAGAAATTCATAATGCTCGTACCTTATTCTGAATGCAGTTTTCGGTACATTCGAATCTTTAACCCTCAACTGATAATAGCCAGATCGCAAATCAATCTTTGAAAATATTGTTGCTTCTTTCAACTGATCGAACAAATCATTAATTCTCGGCAAAGGATACTTATTCTTAATTGTAACATTGTGAAGCTGACGATAATTGATACACAATCTCATCGATCCATCTTTCTTCTTTACGAACAGAACTGGTGCACCCCAGGGCAAAAAATTAGGTCACGTAAAACCTCTATCTGTTAACTCTTGCAACTGAGCTTTCAACTCTTTCAATTTTGTAGGAGCCATTCTATACTGAGCTATCGATATTGGTGATGTTCCCTGTACTAATTCAATAGTAAACTCAACTTCTCTGATCGGTGGCAACCCAGGTAACTCTTCTAGAAACACATCTGAATATTCAAAAACTACTGACACTGACTTAATCTTCGATTCAGACACTTTTGTATCTAGTACATATGCAAGGTAAGCATCGCAATCTTTCCTCACATATTTCTGAGCTAGCATCGTCGATATCACAACAGACAACCCATTCAAATCATCAAATTCAATTCGAAGAATTTTATTATTTTTACATTTCAACTCAATAGTCTTTCATCTACAATTTACCACAGCATCATGCAGAGTCAACCAATCTATACCCAAAATCACATCGAATTCATCAAATGGTAAAACCATCAAATTTATCGAAAAATAATAACCCCAAGTCATAAAAGGACAATGCTTGAAAACTTTATTAACTAGGACATACATGCTTAAGGGGCTCAATACTTTAATCACAAATTCAGTAGACTCAACAGGTAAATTCTTACTAGACATTAAATTCTTACAAACATATAGAATAAGTCGGTCCAGGATCAATCAAAGCAATTATGTCAGTGTCATAGAGAGAAAATGTACGGCTGATAACATCTGGTGATGATGTATTTTCACGAGCACAAATATTGCAAGCTTTGGCTGGCACTCGAGCCTCAGATCTCACAGTAGAGTCCTTTGTTGCACCTTTGCTACTAGTCACATTTCTCGTATTTCTAGGTGGTCTCCCTCTAGCAACTGTATTGCTCGGTCTTATATTCAAAAAAATTTCTTTCTTGAGTAGCTCAGGACAATTCCGAATAAAGTGATCTTGCGAGCCACATCTAGAACAAGCTTTATTATTCATCTAACAGTCTCCAAAATGTTATCTTCCACACTGTTGACACTCAAATTCTATTTGTTCTAGCACTACCAATGCTTGATACTGAAGTGGCTTGAGCTTTAGGACTTGTGTGTTGTTTCTTACGATCTCTATTAGAATACCCCACAGAAGCATTCGAACGATTATACAAATCCCGTGATTTCTTTGAAGAAGAATGATAGGGTTTACTCATTCGCCTCTTTCTTGAATTTCTAGCCTCAAAATCGACTTTTCTCTTTTCTTTGCCAAGTTCCTCGGCTTTGCAAGCTCTATCAACTAACACAACAAATTCTTTCAATTCAAGAATCTAGACTAGAAGCTTAATGTTTTCGTTCAACCCGTTTTCAAACCGCTTACACATAATTTCTTCAGTTGAAACACATTCTCGAGTGTACTTACTTAGTCTTACAAATTCTCTTTCGTACTCGGTCATAGTCATACGGCCCTATTTCAGTTCCAGAAACTCTTTACGCTTTTGATCGATAAACCATTGACTTATGTATTTCTTTCTAAACTCAGTCTGAAAGAATTCCCACGTGAATCTTTCTCTTGGCACCACAGACATCAAAGTGTTCCACCATTGATACATAGTATCTTTCAAAAGTGATACAGTGCATTTCACACATTCAGCTGGTGTGCAAGACAGTTCATCAAATACTCTAATCGTATTCTCAAGCCAAAACTCGGCTCTCTCAAGATCATCATCAACAGTAGCTCTAAACTCTTCAGCCCTGTACTTTCGAATTTTATCCACAGGTGGCTTACTCAAACGTAAAGGTTCCAAACCTTAAGGTGCTATAGGAACCGATTGGGGAATAGGTGGGGGTAGAGGTTGCTAAATAGCCAAGTTAGTACGGAAAAACTCAGTGAACCATTCATTCATCATTTGGAAGAAGGCTTCCTTGGCCTCTCCTCCCTGACTCCCAGACACAGGTTTCAATTCAGACTGTGCTACTCCGTGAACTGAGGCTGGCACATTACTTTCTACATCATCAACAACTGCTCGATTGGGATCTATTACTATATGAAGACATGATTTAAAACTGTCAAGAGATATCACACAATCACAAGTTATAAATAGCATGTATAGCTAGAATCTCACACACAACGTTAGTCCTAGAATCGACTAAATCGTAGCTTTAATACCAATAAATGTAACACCTCTAACCCGTATCCATCACCAGAATAGGGCTACGGAGTATTACCAGACTTAACAGTTAAACAATCATACATTTCTCATACATTTTTCATATCCAAATAAAAATCATTCACATTCAACCATATTGTCCCTAATACGAGCCCTCGAGGCCCAAATCATGCATTGGAAGTGGTTTGGGACTAAACCGATAACTAAGGAAAGTTTTAGAAAACATAGAAAATTTTTCAAAATACAGAGGACACACACCCGTGTGGCCAGGCCGCATGAGACACATCTGTGTGGACATTCGAAATGGGATCACATGGCCGTGTCCCAGCCCATGTCCGACCCCGTGTATGTAACAACCCGATTTAGACCCTAATCAGAATGGTGGTTTCAGGACCACGAATCTGAGTCAGAAAAATATTTTAAAATTATTTTCTGTGTTTATCATGTGTGAATTAATATTTTTGAAATTTTCGTGATTTAATTTTGTTGTTTGAGTGTTTGATTTAATAAAAGGGCTTAATCACGTAAAATGAAAATTTGATAGTTTAAAGTGTGATGGCCAAATTGAATGTGTCTTTATAATTTGGAGCATTTATGTTCCAATTATGCCATTGAATAAGTGATGGACGGTAGAAACCTTGAATTATAATGGTTTTATATTTTAATATGAATGTTATATATGTAATTTGGTTAATAAATTATATTAATATAAAACATAAAATTAAAAGCCATAGCTTATATTTTTCTTCCATGACCGAATATCAAAATAAGGAAGAAAAGAATAAGGTTTCAAAGGTTCTGCCACCTTCCAAGCTTGATTCAAGGTTCATTTTTACTCGATTTTTGATAATTTTAACGTTTTTGAGATCGTTGCTTCGAGTACTAGTAAACCTATGCTTGAATTTTTTATTTTGGTGAATATTTTGAGTTATGCCATTGTTGAAAGCTTGTGATTTTTGTTATTTGATGATGAAATATGAAAGATATGTTTTGGGTTAACAAATTTTGTATTGGAGTTTTTGATGATTTTGAGTAATTAGGACTAAATTGCAAAAATAATAATTTGAGGGACTAAAATGTGAAATAAATGAAAAATATGGACTTTTATGAACATGGGTAAGTTTCGGCCTAACATGGGTGTGTTGAAATTTTGCATATTTTGTGTTTTGTGCAATAGGGACTAAATTGTAAAAAGTGTAAATGTCAGGTGTAAAATGGTAATTTGTGCATTTATGTGTTTTTGGATTAAATTGAATGGAAATATGTTTGAATGAGTTTAATTTAAATATGTTTAGATAAAGAACCAAAGAAATCAGATTTGGATCGGGAGAAAACTAAAGTCGTCGACTAGTCGTATCGTTCCATTTTTCATCTTTTTAAGCAAATAGACGTTGTTTATTTTTATTATATGCGAGCTATATATATGCTGAAATGGAATAAGTAAATATATATATACATGTTAGCCGAATGTGTACAAGCTTGGCGGCTATGTTTATGAATTAGTTTTGACCGAGTTATGACGTCCGAAAGCCCCGTATGAACCTTAGGAATAGATAGGATACATATGTCATGACATAGGATTCTGATATGTGATGTGCCAGTAAGACCATGGCATCAATATGTGACTCCGATATATGTGTGTGAGTAAGACCCTGTTTGGGACAGTGGCATCGATATGTGATTACATGTAAGACCTGTAGCTAACTGACCCATTTGGTTTTCCAAATTTTTCAATGTTGTTGCTTGGCTTTGGATCAAAGCGTCATTCTTTGCCATGTACGCTTTCAACAAGTTCTCCAAACTGCTTGATGCCTTAGCTTGAGGTGGTTTAGGAGCTTGCTAATTAAACCCTTGAGATTGGTTGGGTCTATGCTACAATAAGTTGTTGTTCGGTTCATTTCCTTGGTTGCTCCAAGAAAAGTTAGGATGATTATGCCATGAAGGATTATAGAAGTTGGACTGGGGTCCTTGTCCACTCCTATTTTGATGTTGGTTCCCCATATAGTACACTGACTTGGGATTTGATGGACAATTCTCAAAAGAATGACCTTCACCAGAGTACACACAAGAAACTACTTCAAACGAACTTAGTGGTTGAGCTTTAAAATTATTAGCACTATTAGCGATAAACTGTTTTAATATAGAGGAAATAGACAATACCTGAGTTGATAACGAAATGAGGGCGTCAACTTCATGAACTCCAGCTACACGATTTCCTGAAGCTGTTCAATTTGTTGGCCATTGATTGTTATTACTCGCGATCCTCTCAATGATCTCATAAGCCTCATTATAAGACTTAGAAAAAATTGCACCATTCGCAGAAGCATCTACTATCAATCTTGTATGTGCATTGAGACCATTATAGAATGTCTCCAACTAGATACAATAAGGAATACCATGATGAGGACACTTACAAAGTAACTCCTTGAATCACTCCCAAGCCTCATACAAAGACTCGCCATCTAATTGTTGGAAAGTTATGATCTTTCGTTATTCAACTTAGCATTTTTGCTAGGTGGGAATACTTAACCAAAAATCTCTCTGCTAATTCTTGCCATGTAGATATGGAACTTGGTCGCAATGAATGGAGCCATGCTCGTGCTCGATCTCACAATGAGTACAGAAACAGCTCCGACCTCAGTGCTTCTTCAGCCACACCGGCTATCTTGAGTGAATCACTCACCTCCATAAACAATCGAAGGTGGAGATATGGATCTTCCGTGTGCATACCACTGAGTTGGCCCACGATTTGGAGCATTTGAAATATCACTGGCACAGCATATTGTCTGATGCATCAATCCCTCATCGATAATAAGAATGGGATTTCGTACATGATCAGCTTCATTACATTGGTCTTGATTCTTATTTCCAAGGTCCATCTCGACTTGTCTTTGAGTTGTTTGTTTACGTCTTCTTTGTCTGAAAGTTCACTCAATTTTAGGGTCTACAGGGAGTAAATCGATAATCTGATCTATGCTCATAAACACCTGAAAAGAAAATCACAAAATTAAAAAGAATAAGTTAGTAATGTTAGAAATAAACCAACTTGGAAGTAAATAATTTCACAAAAAAAAAAAATTACTATGGCAACAATTATCAATCCCTGGCAATGGTGCCAAAAACTTGTAATGCATAGGTTTGTGCAAGTGTACACAGTCGTTATCAAGTAATAAGTAAGTATCAAGTTATCGTCTCTACAGGGATTGTATTTGTGTTAAATCACTTAATTGTAAAATTATACTAACTACTTGGTAAATAAAAGCACAATATGATGATTAAAATTAAATATATTAAACTAAATGCAATGATCACTAATGCAAATTATCCTAAGTATGCAAACTATATGAATGAAATAAATTTTAGCAAAATTAAACACAATTTGCAACAATTATAACATAAAAAAATAGGACAATTACTTTAATTAAACTCAATTTATTATCAACATGCTTAATAACATTCGGAAAAACATTCCATGGAAACTCGATCTTTCATGAGTTTGGAAACCACATTAGGTCCTTTCGGAATCATTTACTTAGAAAATACGCATTTTACTGATCCTTATTTACTAAGGGTTTCTTAGCATTCGTGTGAGGTAATAGGGACGTGTTAGGTTTGAAATAGTTTAATCACAAAAATATAAAAAGTATGCAGATAACAGAGCTTGGTTAGAGTTGTTATGCAACCTGCAATTTAATCGGGTTAGGATCTAAATTGAGCATGCACATTTCAATTATGCGTCCACTAGCTGTCGTCAGGTTAGGATCGCTCAGCTAATTCAAGTACATTTCAATCACGTATGAACGAAATACAAACTTGATTTTAATTGAAAACATGATCGATTGAGGCACAAACATTATAAGCATGAATCAAATAAATATTATTTAATCAAAGTAATCATCCTAGCTTAAATAAAATTAAGCTAACATTGTTGCAAACAAGAACAAAGAACACATAGCAAACATTTTTAGATTAAATTAAAGAAAAGCAAACATTTTTAGATTAAATTAAAGAAAAGAATGATTAAACCCAAATCAAAGTGGCTGTCACCCAAGACTCTGACCGACGAGGCTCCTTCGCTCCTTCACTTTGCTCCTTTGCTGATGGCTCTCTAAAGTGGCCGACCAAGGGCTCTTTAAGAGGCTTAATTGCTAAAATCTCTATGAAGAGATGATGCTAGGCGTGGGGAATGGAAAATACTGAAGAGAATTGAGAGAAAAGAGAGAATGATAAGGGATGAGGGATAATGAATGAGGGAATGAAGGGGTCTTATTTATAGGTGAAGAGAGGTGGGTAGTTTGCTAAAAATAGTTGGGTTTAGTCTCTTCAAACTTCTTCCATGAGTGGCCGACCCCAATTAGTGAGCTAAATTTTTCTTGATTTTAAAGCAATTTAAATGTCATAATAACTCAGGATTTAAACTCGGTCAAATGTAAATCTTCGGGCAAATCTCTAATTTCTTTAACAATGCAAGGACCTTGTGTAATTAAACCAAAAAGTGGTTTAAGTGGACAGCCATATGTAGCCAAATTTGGTTGACTTGGTCTTCAATTTGGACAGTTTTTGTAATCCAACAAAGCTATTAGACCTGTCCAAAATAAATCAATAAGTTAAAGGACCAAAGAATAAAATTTATCCAATTTAAATAATTAATTACAACCCAAATTATTAATGAAATATTTAAAATGATTTATTAAATATAATTTTATATTTTATTATTTATTTTAATCATGCATGACCCATTTTATGTCTTAAAAATATAATATGTTCAAATAAATATAAAATAAGCCATTTTATGTACGAAAACTATATAATAAAGCATAAAATCACATTTTAATAATTTCTATGTCCTAATTTCATATTTTCACATATTTCATTAATTTATTAAACAATTACTTAGTTAAACAACGAATTTAACTAAAAAGGTGACAAATTACATAGGAAAAATCCCATATATTTTTCAGTTTACAATATGCGTTAGAAACAAGTCGGGACTAAATTGGAAACTCAGAGAATTTTTCAGAAAATAGTGAAAATTTTCAATATTGCAGGGATCACACGACCGTGTGACTCACACAACCAAGTGACTCACACAACCAATTGACACACTTGTTACAACTCTTCCCCCTAAAGGGATTTTTGACCTCAAAAATCTTATTAGAAAAGAGATTTGGATATTGCTTTCTCATATTTTCCTCGCGTTCCCAAGTGGCTTCTTCTATTTCGTGTCATTTCCAGAGAACTTTTACTAAAGTTGCGTTCTTGTTTCTCAATTCTTTCACCTCTTGTGCCATAATTCTGATCGGTTCCTCACTGTACGACATATTTGGTTTAATCTCAACATCGGTCAGGGAGATAACATGCGAAGGGTCAGATTGGTACCGTCGTAACATAGACACATGAAAGACATTATGAATCTTTTCTAGTTTTGATGGTAAAACTAATCAATATGCAACAGACTCTATTCTTTCAGTAATCTCATACAACCCAATAAATCGCAGACTTAGCTTTCCTTTGCGGCCGAACTGAAGAACTTTCTTCTAGGGTGATACTTTCAAGAATACTCTGTCATTGACATGAAATTCTATATCTTTACATTGAAGATTTGCATATGATTTCTAACGATTTGAAGCTACTTTTAAACTATCTTAGATCACTTTTACTTTTTCTTCAGTCTCACGATTCAAATCAACCCCGTGTATCTTTTTCTCACTAATCTCAGTCCAGTATAACGGAGTTCGGCATTTATAACCATACAAAGTGTAACACCCCAAACCCGGCTGGACGTTATGGCCGAATCTGGCACATCACATTGAAGTGTTTTAGCGAAAATCGTGTTTTCATTGAAAACCCTTCTTAAAATAAAAGAAACCTTAACTATCCTTAAAAAATCTCCTTTCAATCACTTGTTTAAAATATATGATTTTATGAAAACATGTCATTTTAAAATGTAGTAGCGGAAACGTAGAAAAGTCATACTATAGTTTAAGAAACCATGTTTAACTTTTTATAATTACATCATATAAAAAAATAATAATCCAAATAATAATAAATTTGAAGCCCTATTACAAACTGATTTGAAAAGTACTTAATAACATAGAAACTGATAAGCTTTAAAAAGAAAGAAAGAAAAACAAGTCCAAATTATCTTGCTGGCTGGCCACCCAGAGTCCCTCCAAACATCGAACCTTCTACTGAGCATCACTTGAAAATAAAATAAAGAAGGGGTAAGTTTTTTAAAACTCAGTGTGTACAACCTTCGACGAAAACAATCATTCAAAAGTCATCATACATCAAACATGCAATGCAATGTAGTGCTACCCACCCCAATAATCCAACCGGTACACTTCTGCTCCGTCCCCTTTTTCACAACCTGTGGGGATATAAATATCGACCTACCCAACTGATACACATCAATGGTAGCCCAGTTGCGGAACTAAGTTGCAGCAAGCTGCCAATCACATACTAGGCTTAAAAGCAGTCGGTGGATCCACGGTTGGCAAGCAACCATGTGACCTTCATATACTCTTTTCGTTCCATAATTCCCACCCCATATGCAACCTAAGCAGAACATCATATGTATGCATGTCACATCCATAAAACTTACGTTCAACACCTAGGGGTATTTTGGTTATTTTTGCCCTTAGGGGCATTTCGGTAATTTTCCCTTAATTATGGTTTCCACTTGCCTTGTCCCGTTAACAAGTCCCGCGAGCTAAGATGAATGAATACTATGCACCAAGTAGGATTCCAGAGAAGAGGAGGTGGGTCATTAAGACCGCTTAAGTACCAAGCTCTCCCTAAATCTAATCCTAGACATGCATATACCCGTTGCCACACCTTAACCCTTTGACCTATCCACGGTCACAAAATATTAATTAAGTCTTATGTAGTTATCATATGCTAGGCCCAAAACCCCTTACAAAGCCCAAACAAAGTCACATACCTGCATTTGGCCCATTAAGCCCAATCATATTCATATGGCCCATTAGGCCCAAATCACCTATATATGGCCCATTAGGCCCAGTCACATTCATATCCATGCTTACATACAGATTCTTATCACATAACATCACTATTCAGTGTTTGCCTAGTATGGGCCCAATAGCCCACCGGGCCCATTTAGCCCATTCCAGCCATTATGGCCAAATTACAACCCAAGTCCATAAAATCGCCCGTGGGTCTTAGGCAACCTATCGGTCTCTCCTTTACGAGTGCTCGCGCACTCACAAGACTACCGTAGCCACACTTTTGACTTTTCGACATTTCGACATTTCGATTTTTCGGCATTTCTGCTTTTTCCGATTCGTAGTGTGTGTACAATGTATGTACACTCCTGGTAAGAAAGCGTGATGCAATCTCCTTAGCCCCAAACCTTGCGCGATAAGTGTAACAGCCCCTTCTTAAATCCCTAACCATGATCAACTCCCAGATCTGCACCAATCTTAACTATTAAAACAGAAAAATAGGTGACTCGTATCCAACACAAGTCCTCTTACCTTAACTATGAATAATCGGCCACCTTAGCCAATGGGACAGGAATACTTACCAATATCGCAAACACCTAAAGAGCAGTTTCGGCAGAGAGCTAAGATCCGAGATCTGATACTAATTCCCTACCACAGTCAATTAGAAAGAGTAAGGGATAATATTCGATACTTAGCAAAGAAAATAGATTGGAAGAGTAACACTTACACTAGATTCAGTCAAAGAGTATTCGGCTCTAGAGATCTGAATGACACAATTGCTTATTCAGCACCAAGGGAGAGAGGAAGAAGAATCGGCTAAACCCAAAAGTGAAACAAAGAAATCGACACAAGAAAAATAAAAGGAGAACAAGGGTTTTCAGCTTTTAGAGAAATCGACAGAAAGAAAAGGAAAAAAACAAAAAGGTTTTCGGCTTTTAGGGAAAAGGGTTTCCGGTAACAGGTGAAGGAAATTCGGCACTAGCCTGGAAACCCTGCATTCGGCACTTATTTATAGCCCTTATAGCCAAATTACCTAGCCCTCAGTTCCCCATTTGGCTCCATCACTTCCCCCTTCTCATCTCCTCCTTTTTCTCCCTAATAACCCCTTGATCCTTTCCTCAATTTTCTCTCCTGAACACTCCCCTTAGAGTCCATCTTCACGCCACTTCCAACCTTCTAGAAGGACAAAATTAAACTTCTAAAAACACTAAGCTAGGATTCGAACCTTGGACCTCCTTGCTAGCTATTAACGCCACCTCTCTACACTCTAAGTGGCGTCACTTAGCCATTCCTCCACAAGGCTTTTTGGTGTTATTTTCCCCTATCTTTATTTAAAACCCTAGCTACTTGCCAACCCTGATTCTTTCAATAATTAAACTTTAATTTCTTCTACCCTCTAGATTTGAACTCAAACCTTGACCAAGACCTACCAACGAGTAATTAACACTTAACCGGGATTGCTAAGCACAGAAAGAAAAATTCACGATTTTAGGATTTTTGGGTTTCAAAATTTTTAGGGCGTTACAGAAAGCCTCATACGGTGCCATTTTTATGCTCGACTGAAAACTATTGTTATACGCAAATTCAACCAACTTTAAATATTTCTCCTAGTTCCCTTCAAATTCTAAAACACAGCAATGAAGCGTATCTTCAAGAATTGGAATTACTCACTCAAGCTGACCATCGGTCTGAGGATGAAATGTAGTAACAAAATGTAATTGCGTATTAAGAGCTTCCTGTAGCTTTTTTCCAAACTCGCGATATAAACCATGGATCTCTGTCCGAAATGATAGAAACTGGCACCCCGTGCAATCTGACAATCTCAGAAACATATAACTCAGCTAATCTCCCAAAGGAGTGATCTGTACGTACCATAATAAAATGTGCTGACTTCGTCAACGATCAACAACAACCCAAATGGCATCTTTCTTTCTCAGAGATAAAGGTAAACCCGTTACGAAGTCTATAGTAACTCGACCCATTTTCCACTTCGATAATCATCACTAGCTGTAATAATCCCGGAGGTACCTGATGTTCAGCTTTTACTTGTTGACATACTAAACATCTAGCTACATAATCAAAAATCTTGCATTTCATTCTAAGCCACCAGTACATCTGTTTTAAATCATTGTACATCTTTTTACTTCCCAGATGAACAGATAAGTTGCCACTATGAGCTTCGTGGAAGATTCTCTGAATGAGCTCTAGATTTTTTGGTACACAAATTCTATCTCTTAACAATAAACAGCCATTAGATCCTATCTGAAATTCTAAATCAGAAGTTGACTCACACTGTACTTGTTTAGCTAGCAACTCAACATCACATTTTTGAGCTTTGCAGATATGACATAAAAACATTGGTCCAGCTTTCAACTCAGCTAAGATCGAAACATCATCAGATAATGGCAATCATGTGTTCATCACTCACAGAGCAAATAAATACTTTCTACTCAGAGCGTCAGCAACTAAATTGCTTTTCCCGGATGATAATCACTGATGAACTCATAATATTTTAACAGTTCAAGCCATCTACGCTGTCTCAGATTTAAATCTTTCTGCGACATTAGATACTTCAAACTCTTGTGATCGGTAAAAATATGAAATTTTTCACTGAACAGATGATGTCACCAAATTTTCAACGCAAACACGATAGCTGGCAACTCTAGGTCATGTGTCGGATAATTCTTTTCATGCGGCTTTAACTGGTTGGAAGCATAAGCTATTACTTTACCTTTTTGAATCAAAACACAGCCTAAACTATTTAAAGATTAATCACTGAAAATCAAAAATTCTTTGCCCGATTCAGGCTAAACCAAAACTGGTGCCTCGGTCAATAATGTTTTCAACTGATTGAAACTTTGCTAACACTTCTCAGACCATTCAAATTTCACATCTTTCTGTAATAGTCGTGTCATCAGTGTAGCTATCATCGAGAACCCTTTCACGAATCTTCAGTATAACTAGCTGATCCCAAAAAACTTCTAACTTTAGATACATTTCTCAGTGGTTTCAAGTCAACAACTACTCAAATTTTACTCGGATTAACACTGATGCCTTCAGCCGATACTATGTCCCAAAAAGCTGACTTCTCAGAGCCAAAATTCACATTTCCTAAGTTTAGCAAACAGTTGTTTATTACACAGGGTTTGCAACACAATTCACAAATGTTTAGCATACCCGGACTCGTCTCGTGAATATATCAGAATGTTTTCAATGAAAACTATAACGAATTTGTCTAAAAATGGTCTGAAAATTCTATTCATCAAATCCATAAATACTGCAGGTGCATTAGTTAAACCAAACAACATCACTAGAAATTCATAGGGTCCGTACTTGGTTTTGAATGCAGTTTTCGACATATCCAAATCTTTAACTCGTAGCTGATAATAACCAGAACGAATATCAATCTTCGAGAATACTGTGGCACCTTTCAACAGATAGTTAATTTGAGGCAGTGGATATTTATTCTTGATTGTAACCTTGTTGAGCTGACAATAATCAATACATAATCTCATCGATCCGTCTTTTTTCTTAACAAATAGAACTGGTGCACCCCAAGGTAAAAAATGGGTCTATCGAAACCCCTATCTGTCAATTCTTGCAACTGTGCTATTAACTCTTTTAACTTAGTAAGAGCCATTCTGTAAGGTGCTATCAAGATCGGTGATGCCTCCGGTACTAGTTCAATAGCAAACTCAACCTCTCTAATCAGCAGTAATCCCGGTAACTCCTTTAGAAATACATTAGGAAACTCACAAACCACCAGCACTGACTTAAGCTTCGATTCAGATACTTTAGTGTCTAACACATAAGCAAGGTAAGCATTGCAACCTTTACTCACATATTTTTGTGCTAACATAGCTGAAATAACAATAGGAAACCCATTCAGACTATTTTATTCAATACAAAGCGTCTCACCATTATGAAATTTCAATACAATAAGCTTTCCTCTACAATTTACAATAGCATCTTGTAAAGTTAGCCAATCCATGCCCAAAATCACGTCAAATTCATCAAATGGTAACAACATCAAACCAGCTAGAAAGCTGTAACCTTGAGTCATCAAAGGAGAATTCTTGTAGACTTTGTCAACTAGCACATACCGACCTAAGGGATTCGATACTTTAACCACGAATTTAGTGGACTCAGTAGGTAAATTCTTACTAGATACTAAACTCGTGCATACATAAGAATGAGTTGATCCCAGATCAATCAGAATAATAACATCATTATCAAAAATAGAGAAAGTACCGGTAATAACATCTAGCGAAGAAGCATCCTTTCATGTCACGAACTTAGATTTTTCCCACGCGATCCATGCGGCCTTGGCAATTGCTTCATTCAAAAATGCCTAAGTCAGTCTAACTAGCAACAATTGAGGATTCAACTAAATTCCTCTAAGCACCCATGAAGAACAACGAAAGAAAAAAATAAGAACGAACTCAAAAGATGAACAAAGTACAGAATACTCTCAAAATTCTATTAGTAACTGAATGAATTACAATTAGGGGAAGAGGCCTCTATTTATGGCTAAGCCTCAGTAAATCAACGGTACAGATCAAAGTACAACAATAGATAAGATTAAAAGCTATCTAGATATCAAATCTCTAAGATTACAGAATCGTATCTTCTAAAGACCACATTTAATGTCTAGGATCACATATCTTTGAAGATCACCTTCCATATTTTCCAAGCTTCATAGATGGGCTTTCAATCTCTCCAAGCAATAGACCTCCTTCGAATATGATGAATAGTACAACTTCGTCATGGTTGTGGGCTCCCATGCGCAACCTATGACATTCTCCCTCACTTGATCTAGCAACGCCCTCGTCCTCTGATAAACCATAATTTATACATATTTTTATCCCTCGCTTAACACGTTTATGAATGATTTCTCCTTAAATTTGGTGAATTTGATGCTCCTAATCCTTTAATTTCATGTTTTATACTTAGGTGAGCATAGGAGGATGAAAAGAACGAGAAACGGGCCAAAAATAGAGAAAGCGGGCAGATAGGGGAAAACAGCACGGCCTAGACTTCCTCACACAGGCATCACACACGCCCGTGCCAATCTAACAGGCTCGATCACAGCCTAAATCAACCTCAACACGGGCGTGTTGATATCTCAGCTCGACCACGGCCTGAAGTAACCGCACACGGCCGTGTCACATGGGCATGTCCCTGTTGAGCCCTAGTTAAGTTCTATTCAAAAAAAGGTGATTTTGAGGGTTTGGAGGCCTTCTAAAGCCTATTTAAGCACCTTAGAGGAAGACTAAAAGGGAGACAAAGAATAGGGAGTGAGGAATTACTCCAAAGAAACCGATTGATCCATCTCAGAAGCCGGATTCATCATCAAGACTAAAGATTTCTTCTTAATTTCCCTTTAGGAGTTTTGGGTTTTCTTTATGTTTTGTATTCTTTATTATTCTGAGATATTTTCTTATTTAGTTATGAACTAAAACCCCTAAATACCTAAGAGGGATAAAACCTAAGACGAATCTTGTTATTATTTTCTGAACCGTATGATAAATATTTGACTTGTTCTTACTTATGTGTTCATAATTCTTGCTTTGGTATTTTAGGATATCGATTCAAGTTATCGCTCTTAGTTGGAGGATGAATAGTCCTTGGCTAAGAGTGACTTTGTCATAATTAAGCGGAGTTGATTGCGCGCTTAAAGATAGGATGACAAGATTTTGCCGGATTAGGGTGAAACCTAATAAGGGAATCCATAGATCGAGTTAATGCAACCCTAGGGTGTTAATCAGGGAAAAGTCTAGGTTATTCAACCTAGGGATTAGACGTTATTAGTCTTGAATAGGGATAATAATATAACTTAAGGATTTCTACGGAACAAGTTAAATGAATAAATCGCTCGGTTCGGAGCCAAAATAACAAGTAAAAGTCTAGGTGGATTTTTCCTTAGGTATTGTCCTAAATCAATCGTTTTTCCCAAAAGTAATTTCCCAATTCTATTTTCTGCATCTTCTTAGTTTAATTAATTAGTTAGTTAAAACAAACCCCTTTATTCCTTAGGCTAGATAATAAAAAGACAGTCATTACTAGTACTTTTAGTCCTTTCGGTTTGACAATCCAGTTTTGCTAAAGCTATACTACTATTCGATAGGTACACTTGCCTACGTCATGATAATAGTTAGTTTCAAGAACGATTAATTATAAATTTATAAAACTTATCATGAAAAATCACGATCAAGTTTTTGGCGCCGTTGCCGGGGACTAAAATATTAGGAACACTCAATTTTTATTACTTTAGCCATTTATTTTTGTAATTTAATTTAATTTTTAATTTTATTCTAATTTACTAATTTTCTTTTTCTTTCTTCTGGCAGGTTCTTATAGTTTATGACTAGAAGAAACCCGTCGGGACCACTGCTTTTTGACGAAGAAATTGATCGCACAGCTCGTAGAAATTGATGAGAAATCAGGCGAAGCCTAAGATACACAGAAGAAGAGCAAGAGGACAATATCTCAACTACAACCAAGGAGATGGCTAAAAATCAAGACAATCAACTACCTCCAGCAATACCCGCTGAATTAGCAAATCAGAATCCTGCTCCCTGTACTATGTATGATTATGCTAAACCTAATTTAACAGGAACTGAGTAAAGTATAGTTAGGCCTTCTATTGTTGCAAATAATTTTGAACTGAAACCTGACACGATTCAAATGATACATTAATTTGTTCAGTTTGATGGTTTGCAGGATGAGAATCCCAACACTCACTTGGCAAATTTTCTAGAAATCTGCAATACTTTTAAAATTAATGGCGTCTCTGATAAAGCCATTCATCTTCGGTTATTCCCTTTTTCACTAAGGAACAAGGCTAAACAGTGGTTGAACTCGTTACCACGAGGGTCCATCACTGCTTGGGAACAAATGACCGAAAAGTTTTTATTAAAATATTTTTCGCCGGCTAAAACGACTAAGTTACGTAATGATATCTCTGCTTTTGTTCAGATGGATTTAGAAACACTTTACGATGCATGAAAGAGATACAAGGACCTACTACGAAGGTGCCCTCACCATGGATTACCTCTATGGCTACAAGTTCAAACGTTCTACAATGGTGTGAATCCCTCAACAAGGCAGATGATTGACGCAGCAGCTGGTGGAACTATCAACAACAAAACACCTGAAGAGGCGTACGAATTTATTGAGGATATGTCACTGAATAACTATCAGTGGCAAGTCATGAGGACTAAGCCAACTAAAACAGCAGGCATTTATAACGTCGACTCGGTTACTATACTGTCAAATCAGGTAGAACTTCTAAATTAAAAGATTGATGGTTTACTTGGTTCTATGTAGGTTCACCCAGTAATGCAATGCAAAGCGAGTGGAGGTGGATCGAGTAATCCAGAATATCAACCCTATGGCCACAACATGGAGAACGAGCAATTAAACTATATGGGTAATAATCCTCGATCTCAAAATAATCCTTACAGTAATACCTATAACGCAGGTTGGAGGAATCACCCAAACTTCACATGGGGAGGTCAAGGAAATCAGAGACCACCACCACCCTCAGGCTTTCAACAGTTACCTTATCAACAGGAAAAGAAATCGAACCTTGAGGAGATGCTATCCAAGTTCATCTCGGTGTCAGAAACTCATTTCCAGAATACCGAGACAACACTTAAAAATCAACAAGCATCAATCCAAGGGCTCAAAACTCAGATAGGTCAGCTGTCCAAACTAATCTTCGAACAACCACAAGGTAGCTTGCCAAATAATACTGAACCTAACCCAAGGGAACAGCTCAACGCAATTAATGTTGAAGATGAAGAAGGATTCGTTGAGCTTGAACCAGAACCAAGGCAAGAAACTATGGTGAGCAAAGGTAAAGGTGAGGTAAGTCATAATGAAAACAAAATGGTGAGTGTAGAATATAAACCTCATGTGCCATACCCTAACGCGACAAGGAAAGACCGCTCAGACGAACAATTTGGTAAATTCCTTAAACTTCTAAAAAAATTACACATTAACTTATCGTTTATTGAAGCTCTATCACAGATGTCGAATGTAATGAAATTTTTAAGGGAGCTTTTAGCGAACAAGTGGAAATTGGAGGAAGCGTCACATGTAGAATTAAACGCAGTTTGCTCAGCTATTCTACAGAATAAACTACCCCACAAATTGAAAGATCCAGGGAGTTTTACAGTTCCTTGCTTAATTGGCAATTTAGATGTTAATAATGCATTAGCTGATTTAGGGGCTAGTATCAACGTCATGCCTTACAAAATGTTTAAGCAACTAGGTCTTGGGAAACCTAAACAAACTAGGATGAGCATTCAATTAGCAGATAAATCTATCAGATTTTCTAGGGGTATTATTGAGGATGTGCTAGTTAAAATCGATAAGTTTATATTTCTCGTTGATTTTGTTGTTCTAGACATAGAAGAGGATAACAACACCCCTTTGATTTTAGGGAGGCCCTTTTTAGCAACTGCTAAAACGATTATTGATGTTGGCACAGGTGAGCTTAGACTTCGTGTGGGAGACGAAACGATCACCCTTCAAGCTCGTAATTCTAGCAACACATCAAAAATTGCAGGTAATTGTCCACACTAGTCTACTAAAACTGACAATATAATACAACCTACTTTACAGGAATTGAGTCTGAGAGAAGTACATGAGCCATGTTCAACCAACAATATAGGACCTATTCATGAAGAACGAAGGCTGCAAATAGAGGAGCTAGATGAATGGCGAACACATAAACCGAGAACACACGATAAACCAAAACTACGCTAGAACGAACTCGATACCTCTCCAAATCAACTTAAGGTTAGAGATAAAGTCTTACTAGATGCCGCAAATCCTCATATTGTCACTACCAACCCGAAGGAAGAAACCCCTTTTACGGTACTTAGTATTTTCCCATTCAATACAGTCGAGGTAAGTCATCCCAAGTTCGACACTTTTAAAGTAAACAACACACGTCTAAAACCTTATTTTAATGAGATTGATAGCAGGAATGAGGAGTATGAACTCCTCAACCACTATGACCATTCAACGGAGAGGTAAGTCGAGCTTAGACTATAAATAAGCGCTTCTCGGGAGGCAACTCTAGCACTAACTGTATTAACTTCTTTAAATTTTTAGTGTTTAACACCTAACCTACTAACGGAGCTCTTGAAAATAGGTTCAGCATAGAGACACGGCCAAGCACACGAGCGTGCTTAGGACTGTGTGGAAACAAGGAAAAGATTTCCCCAAAACACTGGCTACGATAAATCGCCACGACCGTGCGACATGGCCGTGGCTGAGTCTGCCAAAATAACACGGGCGTGCGACACGTTCGTGCCCTAAGATCGTGGTTGAAACTGAGAAACTAGCACGGGCGTGTGACACGCCCGTGTCTAGCACCTGTGGTCGAACCTGTCAAATTAACATGAGCTTCAGGGCTTGCATACACGGGTGTGGGAGAAGCGAACGAAGCTGACACAGTCGTGTAGCACGACCGTGTGCACCAACATGCCCGAGGTACACGGGCATGTCTTCGATCTCGCATACTTTGTAGCCCTTGCCATTCGCCACTAGACGAAGCGACACCGGAGGGGGGTCATCTTCATTGGCCCCTACGTGACTCGACTGGCACGACACTTCGGACTCGTCAACACCGCGGCCCAAGAATCATCCCTTACCCTTATTGGCCAGATGTCTCCACAAGGCATCTCGAGCATGCTTAGCATGAGGATCCTGCCCTCCCCAATATCGTCTCACCCAATCTACCGAGGAGAAGGCTCCAAAGGACATTACTGATGATGTCCCTCCCCAACACGAGGACCCACCTTCCCAGCCACCACGCTCCCATCGTCCAGTTCATGTGGCGGCTTCATATGCTGACATATCTGAGCGCCTCAACCGATTCGGGCAGCAGTGTTTTCAAAAATTTGACAACATTGATGCTACTCTCCAGCAGATCTGTCAGCACTTCCACATCTCATCGCCGCCACCACCTCGCGAACCATCCGGCGATGATGATGATGTTTAATTTAATTTTTATCTTTATTTTTATTTTTATTTTTAGTTTTATTTCTATTTCTATTTTTAATTCTTTATTAATTTTACTTTTGACATTTAAATATTATTTTCCTTTTTGATACTATCTTCTATTTAGGTATTATTAATTAATTTTAATCTCGGCTATTTCTTTATGAGTAATTATTCCTCCTAATGTTCCCTAAAAGTTCCTGATTTCCTCATAGTTATAAAGAGCTCCAAAGCTTATAATCACTTTGGAACTTCAAACTCCATTGGAAAAGGTTCCCCACGACTGCCACGCCTTACTTGATAACGAGATGTAATATTCTTTTGGCGCAGCACTTGTGGCACCCAACCTCTACCACCACTGGAGTATTCTCCTCTACTCTACATAACTCCAAACTAAGGAGTTCATTCATTCAACACTCAAGAAGTTTCACTTCTCTCCCTATCTGATGATTTTATATTTTTCTATATATCTATCTTTGTACATTGAGGGCAATGTACATCTTAAGTGTAGGGGGTAATCATTTCATTATCTAAAAAATCCCGTGCCAATCTAACAGGCTCAACCACGGCCCAAATCAACTTTAGCATGGGCGTGTTGATATCTCAACCTCGACCACGGCCTGAAGTAATCCCACATGGCCGTGTCACACGGGCATGTCCCTGCCGAGCCCCAGTTAAGTTCTATTCAGAAAAAGGTGATTTTGAGGGTTTGGAGGCCTTCGAAAGCCTATTTAAGCACCTTAAAGGAAGACTAAAAGGGAGACGGAGAATAGGGAGTGAGGAATTACTCCAAGAAAGTCGATTGATCCATCTCAAAAGCCATATTCATCATCAAGACTGAAGATTTCTCCTTAATTTCCCTTCAGGAGTTTTGGGTTTTCTTTATGTTTGTATTCTTTATTATTTTGAGATGTTTTCTTATTTAGTTATGAACTAAAACCCATAAATACCTAAGGGGGATGAAGCCTAAGACGAATCTTGTTATTATTTTCTGAATCGTATGATAAATATTTGACTTGTTCTTAATTATGTGTTCTTAATTCTTGCTTTGGTATTTTAGGATATCGATTCAAGTTAACGCTCTTAGTTGGAGGATGAATAGTCCTTGGCTAAGAGTGACTTTGCCATAATTAAACGGAGTTGATTGCGCGTCTAGAGATAGGGTGACAAGATTTTTCCAGATTAGGGTGAAACCTAATAAGGGAATCCATAGATCGAGTTAATGCAACCCTAGGGTGTTAATTAGAGAAATGTCTCGGTTATTCAACTTAGGGATTAGACATTATTAGTCTTAAATAGGGATAATAACATAACTTAGGGATTTCTACGGAACAAGTTAAATGAATAAATCATCCATTTCAGAGCCAGAATAACAAGTAAAAGTCTAGGTGGATTTTTCCTTAGGTATTGTCTTAAACTAATCGTTTTTCCCAAAAGTAATTTCCCAATTTTATTTTCTGCAACTTCTTAGTTTAATTAATTAGTTAGTTAAAACAAATCCATTTATTCCTTAGGCTAGATAATAAAAAGACAGTCATTACTAGTACTTTTAGTCCTTTGGGTTTGACAACCCGGTCTTGCTAAAGCTATACTACTGTTCGATAGGTACACTTGCCTACGTCATGATAATAGTTAGTTTCAAGAACGATTAATTATAAATTTATAAAACTTATCACAGAAAATCACGATCATCCTCCTCATGAAACTAGTCTATCTTTCTTGGAACTTCCACAATGCCTCGGCAGGTTCCCAACTTACTTCACTATCGAGAAGTCCCTTCCATTGAATTAAGTATTCATACCGTGGTCGATGGTACTTTCGTTTGATCACAAGATCTGCCTCAATGTTTTCAACTTCACAGTTGTAGGAGACCTTTACCCCCATTGGTGCTCGTTCGAACTTACCTCGATTTGGATCCTCTTAATCCCCATGGAATGGCTTAAGCATGCTTTCATGAAACAATGGGTGGACTTTTAGCTTTGTTGGCAACTCAAGCTTGTAGGCCACCTTGCCTACTCTCTTCACAACTCGAAACGATCCCTCATACCTTCATACAAGCCCCTTGTGCAAACCCGTGTATCGCAAAATCAAGTGTAGTTTGGCAGGGACTAAATCACCCATCTAAAATTGCACATCTCTTCAATTCTGATCGACCCACTTCTTGTTGCGCTTACTTGCCTTGAGTCAACAAGCTCTAGTGATGTGACAACCCAAATCAGGGCCTAATCAGAATAGTGGTTTCGTGACCACAAATTTGAGATAGAAATAATTGTTTTATAATTATTTTATAATTATTTTGAGGTTTATGATATGTTTTCATGATTTCGTGAAAATTTCGTGAAGAAATTCAATGCATAAAGTGCTTAATTTGAAGTTAGGGACTAAATTGAATAAGTTGCAAAACTTGCATTCTAGAAGTTTCTAGTATGAAATTGCTTTAAAATATTAATTAGGAGGTCTTAAATAGCAATTTGACCAATTTTAAGTTCATGGACAAAATTAGGACATGGAAGGAATTTTTGAAAGTTTAGTAGTAAGGGCATTTTGGTCATTTAGGGTAAAATGAATTAAAATACAAAATTAAAAGCCAATTTTGCTCATCTTCTTCATGGAGGCTAAAATTAGCATGGGGAGGCCATGGCTAGGGTTTTCAAGCTTTCCAAGCTCAATAGTAAGTGATTCCAAGCCCCGCTTTTAATGTTCTTTACGTTTTTGGAATCCCTGTAGCTCGATTAAGCTTATTCTAGCAATTATTTAAGCTAGGGTTCATATTTGGAAAAATACCCATAGGTGAAATGTGTTTATTTTGATGTTTTATGGTAGAATATGAAGCTTGAAATTGTGTTAAACAACTTTTGCTAAGTGATTTTTCGTAAAAACAGAGTAAAACAGGCATAATCGATAAAAATATCTATTGTTCATAACTATGTGTTAGAGTGAGAATTTGATGTTGCCATAGAAGGGAAAAATGATCAGTATGTCATAAAACACAAGGAAATAGGATGAAGTTTAATTTTTGAGTCTTGGGGCAAAAGTGCAAATATGCAAAAGTTTAGGGGTCAAAATGGAAATTTGTAAAAATATGATTTTTAGACCCACATGAATAGTGTGATTAATTATTAGGCTAAATGTGATATTATAGATCAAGAAAGGCGTGGAATCGATCTCGAGCGGGAAAGGAAAATGTTTTGGACTAAATTGCAAAATTTCTATATTTTGCACCGAGGTAAGTTTGTATGTAAATAATACATTAACTTCATTTACATTTTTATATTTCAGCCTATTATATATATTTTAGCCGATTTTGAAGCATAAATTGATTATTGGAAGAATGGAAATAAGTAATAGAGAGAGAAATCCAGGTTGAACATTCGGAAGAATTGAATAATATAGATGGAGTGTAGCTAGGTCACATGTATGATGCCGAGTGCACATCATGTGTACAAGAAAGCTACACGATACTATGTAGTAGCTAGGTCACATGTGTGATACGGGAAGTATCCCATGTAGACAAGAGAGCTACGGGAGAGAGATAAATGTAGCTAGGTCACATGTGTGATACGGAAGTATCCCATGTAGACAAGAGAGCTACGGGATATATGTAGCTAGGTCGCATGCGTGGTTCCAGGTGAAGGACACCATGTAGACAAGAGAGCTACGAGATAAATTGGCCAGTCACACATGGGTGGTACTAAGTGTTCACCATGTGTACAAGAGAGCCGAATTATATGAAATATGATGGTGGAGTCACAAGGTGCAAAACCATCAAGTATCGAAATTGATCCGAATTGTTCAACGGGATGGCTTTATGGTGACAATGTAATTATGGACCTATACTTGTAATGTATGAAATGTAGTGAAAATGAATTGTGATATGTATGTTAAAATGAGGTTAATACAAAGAAAGTGTGAAAGAGTGAATTAGCACTAAAACTGTTGTGGGACAGTAGCAGTGACGTGATTTTGAAAACTCACCAAAAATAGTAGGAATTTAACTAGAGGCTGAATGAGATGTGAAATTAAAGCTTGATGAGCCTATTTTCATATAAAAGAAACGGAGCAAGTAAAGGAATTCTATATTTTGAGATATTTATAATTGTGTGTGACTTGCTCAGAATGACTATGTGATCCCCTGTTCCAAATTTGAAAAATCATTAAAAATTGTACAAAACAAATTAAGAAATATAGTTTATATGAATAAATTCATTATTGAGTCTAGTTTTAAATGAAACAGGTTTCATGATTATTTGAATTTTATACTGGGAGAAATTAAATTCGTAGTGAACAGAGGTCAGATCAGTCGAGCTGTGTAACAGGGGAAATTTTAACTAATAAACTGTAATAATTTGCTTGACCAAAAATTCTAGAAAAAAATTATTGAATAGATATATGAGTCTATTTTCGAGTAAAATTTACGGAATTGGATTTCGAGTTTTGTAACTCGAGTTATGATTTATTTAGTGAACATGACGCAGGAGAGACAGCTTGACCAAAGTGGAATAAATAGTGAAATTAAAAGTAGATACACTTGAGTTATTATGTAATCATACTAAATTCTTTATTCATTACTTATGTACTTGCTTACTAAGCGTAAAGCTTACTTCCTTCTTTTCATTTATTTTTAGTTTGTCGTCAGCTCGGGGGTTGGAGATCGTCGGAGGCAAAGATCACACTATCAAGCCATTACCCTTGGAGTATTGGCTAGTATATGTTAAATGTTTTCATGTGAGTGGCATGTATAAGAAGTTTATTTCATGTCATGTATTATTATTATGATTTGGTTTACGTATTGGCCTACATTGAGATTTTGTACATGGCCGTGAGATGTGGTCTTTATTTATTGTGGTTTGCAAGTTTTAATTTTGGGCGTAACTTTGTGACCCGATTTTATATGTTTGTGAATGTTTAAGTCCAGTGAACGCCTCGAACCTTGTTCCGGAGTCGGATACGGGTGAAGGGTGTTACATTTAGTGGTATCAGAGCTATGGTTTAGTCGGTGCTCGGACTAACCTAGCATGTGTAAAAGTCCAGCTATACATGCCACTGATCTGTGATAGTGTGATGTCTCCCGACGCGTATGAACACCGTCTTGTTTAGACAGAGGTACTCTCCAACCGAAATGCACACCGACCATGTTCAATGTGATGCGAAAGTGTTTGAATAAAATTACGATTATGATGAGTCTCGATTTAGAAAGGTATGAATAAAAATTTATGATATATATATAAGTGATAACACGTGAGTTGAAAAGGTCATGTTGTAATAAATATCTATACATGCTTGATGCTCCTATGATGTAGCGTATTTGATTTACTTGATAAGGTGAATGGGATAAATAGAAATTCGTAGAGGTATGAGTAAAAGTTCCTAATATTATGATATGAATAAATATGTCATTGCCTTGATTGAACATTGAATGTTGATGAATGTGAATGATATTTTTTATGAGATAAATGATTACAATGAAATGAATTTATCTATGTTAAATTGTTTGGACTGAATTATGTGATTGTAATGATATGTATATGATGATGCATGAAATGAAAGTTGCCATTGTGATGCAAATACCTATGTTTGTTTAACCCTTATATGATGTCATGAGTATGATTTGCTCGAGTAGATGAATGGATAAGTCAAGCTATTCAAAAAAATAAATAAAATATGATGCATGCATAATTATACTTGACTAAATGAGATAACTGGAAAGTGGGCATTAAACCAATATGAATGTTAGTTACTCAAATGAATGACATGATTGAGATATGATTGCTCTGATGAAAACTGTGTTTCATGTATATGTATATGAGAGTTGAGTCGGAGGCCCTACGACCCCTTCCCCTTATCAAAGTGGTGTTTTATAATGGAATTTCATGAGATTTGTAATTGAATAAGTTTCCGGTTGAGAAACCAAAGAGTTCAATGCTAGAATAATTATAAATATGATTAGAGATTGAAGAATGAGTTGATAAGTAAAGTCAAAGCTAAAAAAAGTATCAGATTGGCATAAGGATTATTGGAGTTATGCACTATTCCAATTAGAGAAGAAAATTATTTTGATAAATTGAATTACTAAGGTACAAGGTCAAGGAAAGTGCAAAACAAAATTTATTCAGAACTAGTCTTCTTTAGTGAAAAATAATATGAAATTTGTGATGATAGAAATAGTTGGGGAAATGATATCCGAGATGTGTAATATCCGAGTGTGACAATTCACTTACCGGACAGATTTTTTTAGCGCTTTCTTCTAAGATGTTTTATGTGTTTATCCGTTCCGAAAATATTTCTAGGGTTGTTGATCTTTTGAATAAATTCTAGTTATATGAGGATGTTTTCTAATCCTGATGTTAGACGAAAGCATTGGTAGCCTGACTGGTTTATAATTTGTATTGCTCTATTCTTTCGGGCATTCTATTATATTCTGCCTGATTTAAAAAAAAAATTAAGAGAATATGTATAATACTATGATTTTGTTTCATCTACTTGATGCTCCATTTGATATTGATATGTATATATAGGAAGATACATTGTTCTTGTTGCATTTAATTCCAGTGAGATTAAATGATGTTTTCTATTGGATTTCTTTTCTTTAAGGAATTATCGGGATTTTCTATATTTTCCTATGAGTTTGGTTTTTGATTTTCCGGCATAGTATCGTATCTTGGGTTTCTTTATTCTGGGTTTCTCTATCTTAGATTTCTTTATTTGGTTTTCTTGTTATCTTTATTCCGTAATTTGTCAATTATGACTCATGCTTGGAGTGCATTCTTCACTCGTGATAATCATGTCAAGTATGACTATACTTCGATTTGATTTGGGTAATATGGTGATTTCATGATTGGGATTTTTCTAATTTTCGTGTAAGGTTTGACAACATGAAAAGCATAAGTGATAAAAGTGCGAGTTTCAATCGGTATGGTGGATTACTTCTCTCAAGTAAGTCAATTATAGTTAATGTCTTCAATTGAGATGTTTTGGTTACTTGAGCTAATGCAATTGAAATAGTTTTGATTAACGTAAGGAATGAATAGTAAAGGATGGCATGATGAAATATTTTGTAACTAGAAGAAAGGATTATTTTCGAGGTTATATCAGAATTATTTCCATAGTGGAAAGAGGAAAATATGATAGTGAGTAGTAAACTAAAAGAGTATAGTGAGGATCGACTTACGATGTTGAATTTCGATTGGATCCGATTCATGATATTATTATTCGAGGCTTATACGAAAAGAATTGTATGAAGCTCACAAAGAAATTTGCCTATTCATTCAGAGAGTAATGACGTGTCTTGTAATTTGATTCGATGTTATTGGATTATGATTTATTGATGATGAAAATCAGTATGATTATTTCGAAGAGTATAGGTCCCTTTGATTGTTGGATTTCATGGAATTCTAGTCTCCATTAACCAAATTGAGATCTGGTTTTATGTCAAGATGACAAGGGAAACGGAGAAGGCTTGAAAATTTAAGAACAATTGAGAGATGAGTCCGTAAGCTTTCATAATATATGAAAAAATTAAAAGGATATATTGGAGGCACCACCTGAGTGAAAGTTCTTCAGCACCGAATCTAAATTTTATGCATCTAAGTGAAGACACTTTTTCCGGTAAGATTTTCGGGGACGAAAATCTCTAAAGGGGGAGAATTGTGACAACTCGAATCGGGGCCTAATCGGAATAGTGGTTTCGTGACCACAAATTCGAGATAGAAATAATTGTTTTATAATTATTTTGAGGTTTATGATATGATTTCATGATTTCGTGAAAATTTCGTGAAGAAATTCAATGCATAAAGTGCTTAATTTGAAGTTAGGGACTAAATTGAATAAGTTGCAAAACTTGCATTCTAGAAGTTTCTAGTATGAAATTGCTTTAAAATATTAATTAGGAGGTCTTAAATAGCAATTTGACCAATTTTAAGTTCATGGACAAAATTAGGACATGGAAGGAATTTTTGAAAGTTTAGTAGTAAGGGCATTTTGGTCATTTAGGGTAAAATGAATTAAAATACAAAATTAAAAGCCAATTTTGCTCATCTTCTTCATGGAGGCTGAAATTAGCATGGGGGAGGCCATGGCTAGGGTTTTCAAGCTTTCCAAGCTCAATAGTAAGTGATTCCAAGCCCCGCTTTTAATGTTCTTTACGTTTTTGGAATCCCAGAGCTCGATTAAGCTTATTCTAGCAATTATTTAAGCTAGGGTTCATATTTGGAAAAATACCCATAGGTGAAATGTGTTTATTTTGATGTTTTATGGTAGAATATGAAGCTTGAAATTGTGTTAAACAACTTTTGCTAAGTGATTTTTCAGAAAAACGAGTAAAACTAATAATCGATAAAAATATCTATTGTTCATAACTATGTGTTAGAGTGAGAATTTGATGTTGCCATAGAAGGGAAAAATGATCAGTATGTCATAAAACACAAGGAAATAGGATGAAGTTTAATTTTCGAGTCTTGGGGCAAAAGTGCAAATATGCAAAAGTTTAGGGGTCAAAATGCAAATTTGTAAACATATGATTTTTAAACCCACATGAATAGTGTTATTAATTATTAGGCTAAATGTGATATTATAGATCAAGAAAGGCGTGGAATCGATCTCGAACGGGGAAAGGAAAATGTTTTGGACTAAATTGCAAAATTTCTATATTTTGCACCGAGGTAAGTTTGTATGTAAATAATACATTAACTTCACTTAAATTTTTATATTTCAGCCTATTATATATATTTTAGCCGATTTTGAAGCATAAATTGATTATTGGAAGAATGGAAATAAGTAATAGAGAGAGAAATCCCGGTTGAACATTCGGAAGAATTGAATAATATAGATGGAGTGCAGCTAGGTCACATGTATGATGCCGAGTGCACATTATGTGTACAAGAAAGCTACACGATACTATGTAGTAGCTAGGTCACATGTGTGATACGGGAAGTATCCCATGTAGACAAGAGAGCTACGGGAGAGAGATAAATGTAGCTAGGTCACATGTGTGATACAGGAAGTATCCCATGTAGACAAGAGAGCTACGGGATATATGTAGCTAGGTCGCATGCGTGGTTCCAGTGAAGGACACCATGTAGACAAGAGAGCTACGAGATAAAATTGGCTAGGTCACATGGGTGGTACTAAGTGTTCACCATGTGTACAAGAGAGCCGAATTATATGAAATATGATGGTGGAGCTGTGTGTCTTTGAAACCATCAAGTATCGAAATTGATCCGAATTGTTCAACGGGATGGCTTTATGGTGACAATGTAATTATGGACCTATACTTGTAATGTATGAAATGTAGTGAAAATGAATTGTGATATGTATGTTAAAATGAGGTTAATACAAAGAAAGTGTGAAAGAGTGAATTAGCACTAAAACTGTTGTGGGACAGTAGCAGTGACGTGATTTTGAAAACTCACCAAAAATAGTAGGGATTTAACTAGAGGCTGAATGAGATGTGAAATTAAAGCTTGATGAGTCTATTTTCATATAAAAGAAACGGAGCAAGTAAAGGAATTCTATATTTTGAGATATTTATAATTGTGTGTGACTTGCTCAGAATGACTATGTGATCCCCTGTTCTAACTTTGAAAAATCATTAAAAATTGTACAAAACAAATTAAGAAATATAGTTTATATGAATAAATTCATTATTGAGTCTAGTTTTAAATGAAACAGGTTTCATGATTATTTGAATTTTATACTGGGAGAAATTAAATTCGTAGTGAACAGAGGTCAGATCAGTCGAGCAGTGTAACAGGGAAAATTTTAACTAATAAACTGTACTAATTGGCTTGACCAAAAATTATAGAAAAAAATTAGTGAATAGATATATGAGCCTATTTTCAAGGAAAATTTACGGAATTGGATTTTGAGTTTCGTAACTCGAGTTATGATTTATTTAGTGAACATGACGCAGGAGAGACAGCTTGACCAAAGTGGAATAAATAGTGAAATTAAAAGTAGATACACTTGAGTTATTATGTAATCATACTAAATTCTTTATTCAATATTTATGTACTTGCTTACTAAGCGTAAAGCTTACTTCCTTCTTTTCATTTATTTTTAGTTTGTCGTCAGCTCGGGGTTGGAGATCGTCGGAGGCAAAGATCACACTATCAAGCCATTACCCTTGGAGTATTGGCTAGTATATGTTAAATGTTTTCATGTGAGTGGCATGTATAAGAAGTTTATTTCATGTCATGTATTATTATTATGATTTGGTTTACGTATTGGCCTACATTGAGCTTTTGTACATGGCCGTGAGATGTGGTCTTTATTTATTGTGGTTTGCAAGTTTTAATTTTGGGCAGAACTTTGTGACCCGATTTTATATGTTTGTGAATGTTTAAGTCCGGTAACGCCTCGAACCTTGTTCAGGAGTCGGATACGGTGAAAGGGTGTTACAAGTGAAGTCATTCTTCTCTTACCAATCCTTCGCAAATCGATAAGCTGTCGAATTTAGTCCTATATAATGGCTCAAAACAGTGTTGGGTTGGAGTGAATGTTGGCCCGTCACTATCTCGAACGGACTTTGATTTTTGGCCCCACTTCACTGCAAGGTATATGAAAATTGGGCCACATCCAACAATATTGGCCACTCCCTTTGTGTGGCACTCACATAGTGCTGAAGATATGTCTCCAACAATGCATTCACTCATTCGGTTTGCCCATCGGTTTGTGGATGCATGCTCGTGGAAGAGTTCGAGTCCAAGCCTATTGACTTGAAAAACTTTGTCCAGAATCGGCCTATGAATCACCCATCTCGATCACTGATAATGACAGTGGCACTCTCCAATATTTCACCATGTGTCTAATGAATAAACAAGCTTCCTCCTCAGTAGGGAACTCCATAGTAGCTAGAATAAATGTCGCATACTTTGAAAACCTGTCCACTACAACAAGAATACTTGTAAACCCATCAAACTTAGGCAAACCAACAATAAAATCCATGGATACACTCTCCTATGGCTTTTTCAAAATGGGTAAGGGTTGTAGCAAACCGACCGAAGTCTTTAACTCAACATTGTCTTGTTGGCATACTAGACAAGTTTTCACATAGGTGTCCACATCATCACCCATGTGAGGCCAATAGTAACGATCCTCTAAAAGGGCCAAGGTACGATGCATCTCTGGATGGCCCATCCATCTCAAGTCATGACACTCTTTCATGACTTCCTTGCGCAATTTCTCATAATGGGGCACAAAGAGACGATGTCTATGAGTATATAGTAGCTCTCCATCAAGCCAAAATCTCCTCGTTTTCCCTTCCTTGGCAAGCTCAATCAAACTTTTGGTTGTGGGATCATGGGACAATCCCTCTCGAATGTGCTCCAATAAGTAACCATCAGGCTGGCTGATTGCTGTAAACTCCATCGTTCGGCTGAGCGCATCAGCCACAATGTTGGCACTCCCCAGCTTGTACTCCATTATGAAATCAAACTCAACTAGGAAAACCTGCCAACGAGCCTGTTTGGGAGACAACTTTTTCTGGGTTATAAAATAACTGTTGGCAACATTATCGGTAAAGACCACGAACCTAGAACTTAGTAAATAATGTCTCCATGTGCATAAGCAATCCACCATAACGGTCATCTCATTTTCTTAGACTGTGTACCTCCGTTCTGTTTCATTAAGCTTTTGACTCTTGAAAGTAATTGGATGCCCATCTTACATCAGTACTCCCCCAATGGCATAATCTGATGTATTCGTGCATACCTCATAAGGCTTTGAATAATCCGACAAAGCAAGTACGGGCTCCTTCGTCATCACTTACTTCAATTGATTAAAGGCCCTCTCACATTGCGGATTCCAATCCCATACCTTCCTCTTTTTCAACATGTTCGTCAAGGGTGTGGTAATTCTAGAGTAGCCTTCAATGAAGCTTTGATAGTAATTTACCCAACCCAAGGAAAGATCTCAACTCCATCACCTTGGTTGGAGGCTCCCACTCAACAATGGCTTGAATCTTTCTCTCATCCATTTGGATCTTGCCACCTCCTACAATGTGGCCTAGAAATGGTACTTTTCGTTGGGAAAATGAGAAGTTCTCCTCTTTGATGAACAACTCATTTTCCCTCAAAGTTTGGGGCACTTCTCTCAAGTGTCCCACATGCTCCTCGAGAGACTTACTATCCACGACAATATCATCAAGGTAAACAACCACCAATCAATCAAGGAAAGGTTGATGTACCTTGTTCATTAGGGTGCAGAACGTACCTAGGGCATCCGTGAGTCCGAAGGGCATAACAAGGAACTCATATGAACCATACCGCGTTACATAAGCTGTCTTTGGCTCATCCCCCTCGGCTATCCAAACTTGATGGTACCTTGATCTCAAATCCAACTTGGTAAACCATCTCGCACTACCAAGCTGATCAAACAAATCTACAATAAGAGGAATAGGGTACCTGTTCTTCACAGTAATCTTGTTAGAGCCCGATACTCTATGCACATTCTCAATGACCCATCATGTTTCTTTTGAAACAACACTGGCGCACCATATGGAGATTTAGATGGCGTAATGAATCTCGCATCCAAAAGCTCTTTCAATTATTTTCGCAAATTTTCTAATTCCAGTGGAGACATACGATATGGGGCCCTTGCTGGCGACACCATGTTGGACACTAACTCGATCTTGTGGTCTACCTCCCTCTTGGGTGGCAAACTTTTGGGCAACTAGGCGGGCATCACATCCTGAAAAGACTGCAACAATTGCCCTTCTTTTTTGGGGATCTAACCCATAAACTTAACGGTTTCTTCGATTCTCAAGGTGGCTAAATAGAAGACTTCATCTCTACGTACTTCTTTAGAAAATTGAATTGCTGATAGTGTTTTTCCCTCTAAGCTTTTTTCCTTATCATTCTCACCATGCATTGATGGTTCGAATTTGAAATCACTATGTAATTACCCAAAGGAACAACAAATGCATTAACTCGGTCAAGGAAACTTAATCCAACCACAAAATCATAGTCATCAAATGGTATTACCTTAATGGATGCCTTATCGATCCAATTGCCAAGTTGGAGATCCACTCCCTTTGCAACCCCCTTAATTGGAATACTTTTTGAGTTCATCGTTTTGATCTGACCTGACACATTCTTGATCTTGAGGCCAAGTTTATGAGTAGCATCTTCAGAGACATGAACAAATCAGACGCACCTGTGTCGACAAGCGCATTCAATTTTATTCTGGCAAGATTGTTATCCTCAACACCTAACTCCACTTTTGCTTCCATAGTAGAGAGTGCGACCTTCTTTGGAAAATCTTTGATCATATGTGAGCCATCACAATTGAAGCAACTTATAGGCCCACTCTTCCTTTTGTCCTCAAGCTTCCTACCGTTGTTGTTCCTATTGGACCTTTTTTTCTCCCCTATTATTGCCTTTTGTGTAACATCCCAAAAATAAGGGGTTAGTAGAATCGAATTTGTAAATCGAGAGAGAATGATCATGCCTTAATTTTTTAAAATTATCTATGCATTTTTAGGAAATAAATGAGGTATTGGTTTGTTGGTTAGGTGTTAGCGAAACATTTCTTGAAACCCAAGTTCAAATCCCTTCTCTCGCATCATTTTTATTATTTTACAAATTTTGCCTTAAACCCTAGTATGTGACATGCCTTATTTTTAAAATAAATATTTCAAATTATATCAAGAATGAGTTATTGGTTTGATGGTTAAACATTAGTGAATTTATCCTTGAGGTCCTAACTTCAATTCCCTTCCCATGCAAATAATTTAATTTTTGACAAAAACCCCTTGTTTTAATGTGTGGGCCATCCAAGCCTAGTTAACCTAGGTATAAATATTAATTTTTCACTAATAATCATCCTTTAATCCTTTTCCTCATTGCCCTAGCAGTTCCTCTCCTCCTCTCATTCTCTTTGATTTTATTTCTTTTCCTTTCCTCCATTATTGTCGTCGCCTACACCTAGTTTTACCACCTCTTTCTTTTCTTTTTCTTTTTTTTTTTGCCTCAAGATTTGTTAACATATTCTCCACCATATTTCTTTAATTTTTCCTCATTAAAATCAGCCCCGAATCTGAAATCTTGAACTCCAAGATCAATCCCGAATTGCCAAGAAAGTGTCATTGCTGTTTCTCTCGACTAGCTTGGGTAAGGTCTCTTTTCTCTTCAATTTCTTAATTAATATTGTCCACTAAAAATAAAAATTTCTAGATCTAGAATTTGGGGGGGATTTTAAAGCCATTCGAATCCCACAAATCGTGAAGCGTAAGTACAATTAAGGGTAACTAGTTTGTTATTTTGACATAGTTGTTGGGTAAAGGTTATGAATTGATTAAATTAAGGAATTTAATCATTAATTATATACTTATTTTCCAGTATATTATTTAATTAGGTGCTGACCCAAATGACCCAAATGCCCCAAATCATCCGTAAAGGCGAAGAACGATTGTACATATAGTTTGCATCGATACAGTGTAAGGAATCTAACTAGTTTGGATTCATAAAATAGTTACAATTTCAATGATTTGTTTGAAATCATAAGTGGGTGTTTGGGGGATGGTTTAATGGTAAATTGATTGAATTTATACTAAGTTTTGGTTTAGGTTCGTTTAAGGAATTATTAAGGAAAATTGGAAGATTCGCTAGTATGCTGCGAGGAAGCGAAAAATAGGGTGTGGGTCCTAAACTCATAAAATTGTTTGAAAATGTTAAAATCATGTTATATTTGATAAATTAGCTTGCTGATTGGATTGGCATAATAGCCAAATTATTGATTTTGTGAGTGGCTGAGCTAGGTATGTTTCGAGCATTAAAAGATTGACATGTTGGCAAAATTGCTAGTTTGATAGTATGAATGTTTGATTGTGTTTGTAATTGCATATTTGAGTTATGAGATATGAGAATGTTTGACTGAATGATATAATGCATTGAGATATTAATCTTATGTATGATTTAAATGCATGAGATATTTATTATATTGTGTACTGAAAAGGGTGTTATTTATGCACAATAAAAATCGGTTAAGTATGTGAAATTGAATGATATTGATTGATACCAACACAATGGTAATTTGAAAGATTGGAACACTGTTTCCATTTACTGAAAGTATGTGATTATTGCGGACATGTTGAGCATGTCAAATGAATGTGAAAAGTATTGAGATATGATTATGTATGAGATTGTGTGACATATTGCATATGTGTTGGGTTGGGATTTTGTGGTTGACAGACGAGTTCCGTGGAGTACCGGTGGCGTATTAAGTCCACATTATTCGTAGTCAGTGCACTGCACCTAGAGTACTGAAGGGATTGGCGATTTTATCGCATATTATATGTTATTGGCGATTTTATCGCACTATTTGATATCCAACATATTTTCTGCATTATTGATTATTCGGTGGTTTTACTGTATCGAGCTATGCTAATAATGTTTTGGAGTTTGGCAAACAGGTTTTGAAGAACTCGTGGTTTGTAGTGGATGGTATGGGTAGGAACGTTTTTAAATTGCATCATATGCACGACATATTTGAATGTTATTGATTTATGCTACGCATTGTATTTTGTTGTATTAAATAGTATCGAAATTAATGATTGTTACTCGAAAGAATGATGACCTATGCTCATTGGAACGGTGGAAATGTGCAAGTGTACACAATCGTAACAAGTAATAGAGTGACAAGTAAATGTTGAGTTATCGTACCCACAGGGACTATAAAAAGCAATATTTATGAAATTAATTAAAACACTTTGGTGAGGTAAAAATAATTTTGGTTTGAAAAGAGTGATTTATAAACTAAGATTTTAAAACTAAGCAAACAATTTAAAAAAAAATAAAAGAGTTCTAGTGCACGATTTCAATTAAGATTTAATCAAGATGATATAATTGTGTTGGATTAATTATACCTTTTTAACTTAGAAATATTAAATCGTGATTATGTTGTTATGAATGAATTCACGGCAACCCAGTAATTTGCTAACTTATGAACATATTTACTAATTAAAAAATTCCATTTATCTCTTGGACATATCCCTATGCCAATTCAACCGACTAAACAGATTTAATAAAGTAAACATGCTATCGCACATACATACTTATTGACTTAAATTATCTCTCACATATTCCTATGTCAATTCAACCGATTAATTCAACTTAATAAACATGTAAAAGATTATGTGAAGTAATAAAGTAGTCATACCTTGAAACAATTTAATCACAACAATCTTATCTAAACAATTATAATGCCAGATAACCTAAGCATGATTTTACTTAATCAAGCATTTCACTAAGGCCTATAACAGCATAAACACTATTTTAACAATTCAAGTAGGCAAAATATAATCAACCCAACATGAATTAAATTCAAGCTAAATTGATTAAAATAACCATTTCAGCAACAATATTATTCATAGATATGTTCATCATAAAAACAACAGAAATTAAAAAGAAAGGGAACAGAAAGCAAATCTAGTGTTTCTCTGCGGCTTGACTGTTGCTCCGTTCTTTTGTCTTCGTTGTCTTCGCCGAGCAAGGCTTTTATGAATCCTTGATTGCTTCCCAAGATGGCTGAAGAACACCTCTTTCTCAAGAGAGGAAATCGGCACAAGAGGAAGGGAAAATGGGATGGAAAAATGGAGAGGAAACTTTAAGAGAAGTGAAGAGAGGATGAGAGAATGTTGTGGAATGAGGGATGTTGAGAGATGCTTTGAAATGGGCAGCATAGGGTGGATTTTATAGCTAAAGAGGGCTGCTAAAAATAGCAAATTCAGCAGCCAAGAGAGCCCTCCCATGGTCGGCCACACACATGGCAAGGTTGAAGCTTCCAACCTTGCTAAAAATAGGCTGGGGCAAATCTACAAAGCCTAAAATAAAGGTGGGGTTTGAATGTAATTTGGAGGTTTTTCAAGGACCTTTTTGAAAGCATATTTATAAGCTAATTTTCTTATTTGGGTCAACCAATGAACGGTTCTGGTCAGCCCAATTAGTGGCTGGTCCGGCTCACTTCATTCGGTTCAACCAGTGCGGTTCACTAGGCCCTTTCTTCATAATTAATTAAAATTAATTCATCTAACCTAAATTAAATAGGAAATAAATTAAAATTAATTTAATTATGAATTATTACACATTTCTGGACCGTCTTGTGCTGGAGTTTAATTGGCCTCGATACTTCAAATTACTCTCAGTTTTGTTCTTCTCGCAGTGTTCACCGGGCCCTTTTTCTCCAATTGTGTAATTCTGCCAAAAATAACCAAAATTAATCAAAATTAATTATAAAATTAATTAAAATTCATAATTTTCATATTTTTAACATAATTTAATTATTTTATAATATTTAATTATTTGTCGACAAGAATTTAACCGGAATAGCCTGGTTTTAAGTTAAAAGGGGTATGAAAAAGTATATAAATTTTTGTGTTTCCGCACCCCCTAACTTAATTCATTGCTCGTCCCAAGTAATGTACAGATTTTGAAAAGAATTTCTCAGAAACACTTTGAAAACCTTCTTCAGAACAACAGTTTTCTCGAAATTATGAATTTGATATACTTATGCTCAAAGAATAAGAAATTTGATCCTTCTACTACTCAAGTGTTCATATTATTCAAATTAATCTCAACAATTATTACAATAGCAAAATTAGACTAAATGTTTCCTAATAAAGATATGCTGGTTCCTACCAATTCAATTTTTTAATCCATTATTTAAGATCAAGTCGCAATCATTAAGCTTAACCTATGTCTTCATATGTTGAACAAAGCAATTTCTCTCTACTAATGTAGGTAACTTTGGAACTTTAAATCAATAGGTCTTTAACAAGGTTGTAACGTGGCTGGGCTTAGGGGTAGGTAAAAAGATAGATAAATTTTGGCTAAAAACCCTAAACTCAGTGTAAATCAAACCGAAAAAAAAACTTTACCTTCAATCACCACTTTCACATGCTTTTTTCTTTCAGCAACATTGATATTTCTTTTCAACTCCCCCAAACTTATTTTTAAACGATATTCTTGAATAGTACTGAGTCTAGTGTTTGGGGCAATTTAAAGATAATTAAGAAAAACGTGATGGGCTAAATTTGTATAGGTTCCAAAAATTAGGCCATATATTCTCAAAGTTGGGTTTCAAAGGATAAAATTTACCATGGTAGGCTTGAAAGGCTCAAACGGTCCAAACAATAGTTGCCTAAATCATTTCCAATCTTCCAAGCTTCCTAGGATTTCGCCTCAAGAAACTACTAAGTCAATTCTAAAGACTTAAACTTTCATGCATACCTAACTTTCCTAAAGAGACAAAAATTTTATGGTATGAGGTTGCATGCTTTATTAAAACTTCATTCATGTCATCATTAAACTACATAATAATTTATTATTGCAAAAAATAGAACTTTATTCATACTCAAGTTTAGCATACTTAACAAAATTCAAATTTATTGAACAGAAATATACCCTAATCATAATTAAAAGAAAATTTTTATTCTGGATAAAAATAATTTCAAACTTCAGTCCCCCCAACTTAAAATGAATAATGTCCTCATTGTTTAAAGTGAATAGATACTATACGCCAGGTAGGAATTTAGAAAAGAGGAGTTGAGTCAATGTGACTACTTAAGTACCAAGCTCTTTCGAAATCCAATCCTAGACATGTATATATCTATTGCCACTCTTTATACTTTATGACTTGTCCATGTTTATTCAGGATTTCCTTCTCTTGTTTTATTATGCAGAAATAAAAGTTCCTAATTTAAACTTGATCCTAAAATAACCTAAAAATAAATAAATAAAATAGAGTCAAGATCCCTTCCTTTTATTTATTTGCAGATCCTTCCAACTTGGACTCATCTTTTGCTCCATCATTATTGCCTTTGCATGAATCGCTTCGCTCCTTTTACGAAAGTGGAATCCATGGCTCGAATATGAAATCTGGAAATTCACGCACAAAAATAAATGGGTCATTGTATATTCTCTAGAAAGCACTTTGAATCGAGTCATCCCTTATTTTTGAGTATCTCCAGGATGCTTGTTGTTGCCATTGCATGTGTTGCATTAAGTCCATGAAATTTAACAACTCATCTCGAAAGTCTGGGCTAGGCGGCTGAGCTCTAAACATTGGAGTTCTAGCATCCGATTCATCTTTTGGCTCTATTGGGTCCACCTTATCAGGGACTTCAAATGATTTCATCGTGGGATCTTCTTCTTCATCAGGTTCCTCAGGCTCTTCACTTTCTTCAACTCGTTGTTGTAGAACTGAGTCTCCGGCTACTCGGTAGAGGTCCCAATCTGTAATTGTGCCTTGGGTGTACCCTGTCTTCTTGACATTAGCAAGAATTTCTGCTTTCAAGCACAGAATAGTTATTGTAAAGGGAAGTGCGCGGGCGTAACGTCTAGCGGCACAGTTTCGAATTTCTTTTAGGATGATCTTTCCCACATCAATGGTCTTACCCGTTAAGATCGAGTATAGTAAGACCATTCACTCCAATGAAATTGTAGTCCTATGTGAGCTAGGCAGAAGGCTGAAACGGATGAAATAAAACCATACCTTTGCAATAGGTGTTAAGTATTCTCTTCGACTTGTGTGAGTTCCTTGTTTCGACACAGTCCAACTAGAACCTTCAACTGTAAGCTCCTCGAGAATTTCTTGCAGAAGTTCCGGCTTGATATTACTCATCAAAGATGAATACTCGTCGTTCTCAAAATCAGGCAATTCAAAGAACTCATTAATAGCATTCAAATTTATATGTACCTTGATTCCGCAAATAGGGACTTCTGTCATCTCGCTTGAAGTTAAGTTCACGTAAAACTCACGAACTAGCTCCTCATCCACACTAGGTCTCTTTTCACAAAATATTTCCCAATTGAGAGCTTTAGCAATTTGACGAATATGTGCCATAAAGTCTCTGTAGTTGCTCTCCTTCAGTGTGAAGCCTTTCTCAGGATGCATCTGTTGATTTTTGTAGGTACTTTTGTATCTCACTTTAGCTTCAACACAATGGAACTTGCTTTGTGTTTCGTCGATTTGAGCAGAGGCTCGAGTTCTCTTGCGAGGCATAATTGACCTTTTTGCAAAAATATAAGAACTCAAAGAAAATTAATGCAAGAAAAAGATGGCAAATTAAAAGGAGAAGGATTGAAGAATTTTGGCTTAAGGCTTGGTGTGCAAAGAGGGTGCCACACAAGGCTAGAGAACAAGCAGCAGCACGCAAGGGTGTACAACAAGAAGCACGCGGTACTTCGTCAAGCAAGCCTAGAGCTTGTGCGGAAGCTGGGACGTGCGTGCGGGACGTGGCTCGGGCAGCAGGTGAAGAAGTGCGCAGTGGGGCGGCGCAGCGCAGAATGCGACCAGGCAAATTCTGGACTAAAATAGCAGGCGCACGAGTGGGAGCTGGGTGTTGATCGGGTCACGCAGCGTGATGTTGCTGGGTGTTTGCTGACTAGGTTGCTGGAGCTAGGGCTGTTGCAGCACAAGGTGTTTTGGCTTTTGGTTGATGCATAGATGGGAGGTATAAGGTGGTATTTATAGCATAAGTAATAGGACTTAAAATAGAACTCTTAGTCTAATTTAACAATTAAAGATAAGAGTTTAATTCTAATCCTACTCAAATTTAACAGCAATTAGTAATTACATATAAGCATATAGAATTATCAATTGCTATTAATTATTAAGATAAACATAAAATAAAAATTGAAATTACATTAATCCTAATTCTAATCTAAGTTGATAAAAATTAATATATAAATTATAATGACTATAATTATATATTAAAGTTTATCAAATTATTAATAATATGAAAAAAAATATTTCTTCTAGATGCCTTAAAAAAATATTTACAAAGAAAGACACCAAATTTAATTATTTACAAAAAGAGTAATCAAATTTTAAAAATAATTCAATTTAAGTCCCTAGACTCAATGAAAATTAAAAATTGAGTTGCAAATTAAAAATTGGATCAAATTGACCCTTTTATTTGAAAAACAATAATTTATTTTGTTGATTAGGGAAAAATTTCTTGGAAAATTATGTTAAAATAAATTCCCAAGAAAGATTGCAGGGGTCACAAATAGTCCCGCTTAAGTTCCAACCTCCTAGACAGAATTTATTTAAACATACTAAACCCGAAAAATAGACCCTAAATTATTTATTAAACAAAACACGAAAATTATTAAATATCTGATAAAATGAATGAGACTTTATCCCGTTCGGTTTTATTCCCCCAATAGTGTTTCAAACGCTGAGCATTAACTTGAAAATTACCTCTCTTACCTTGGAGTTCAACAACTCCGTATGGATAGACTCTGTGAATTGTAAATGGACTGGACCAATGTGGTTTTAGCTTACCTGGAAAGAACTTCAAGATCGAGTTGAACAACAATACTTGTTGACCTGCTTCAAATTCTTGAACCCGGATATGTTTGTCATGCCATTTCTTGAGTCTCTCTTTGAGTAATTTGGCATTTTCATATGAGAACATTCGGAATTCTTCTAACTCGTTGAGTTGGAACATCCATCTTTCTTTTGCGAGCTAAAGATCTAAGTTGAGTCATCGAAGAGCCCAGTAAGCTTTGTGCTCTAACTCCAAAGGTAGATGACATGCTTTACTGAAAACTAGCCTATAGGGTGACATCCCTAAAGGTATCTTGTATGCTGTCCTATAGGCCCATAAAGCATCATCTAGTCTTTTGGACCAGTCTCGTCGGTTCGGGCAACCTACCTTTTCCAATATACCCTTGATTTCTTTATTTGCCAGTTCAGCTTGTCCATTCGTTTGCAGATGGTAAGCCGTTGCAGCCTTGTGTTTCACCCCGTGCTTGTCTAGTAACCATTTTAACCACTTGTTCGCAAACTGGGACCCTTCATCACTAATGATGGCCCTCGGGGTTCTAAACCTCGTGAGCACGTGTTTCTGTAAAAACTTTATGACAACCCTAGCATCGTTTGTCGGATATGCCCCTACCTCGACCCACTTGGACACATAATCTACTGCTACCAATATATACTTGTGACCAAAAGACGAAGGGAAGGGCCCAAGAAAATCAATACCCCAAACATCGAATAATTTGACCTCAATCATGTTTGTTCGAGGCATCTCATTTCTGTTGGTGACATTTCCAACTCTTTGACATCGGTCACAACTCTTTACGTATGCATATGCATCCTTGAATAGTGTTGGCCAAAAGAATCTGGCTTACAATACTTTGGCTGCAGTATGAGCTCCTCTGAAATGACCCCCACTTGGGGGGCAGAGTGACATGGTATATAGAATCACGTGTTTTTCTTCTTCGCCACGCATCTCCTAATCATCTGATCTGCACACTTTTTAAACAGATATGGTTCCTCTCAGAAATAGTACTTCACATCGTGAAGAAACTTTCTCCTTTGTTGATATGTCTTATCATACGGCATTAAACCACAAGCTAAAAAGTTAGCAATATCAGCAAACCAAGGCGTATTATGGACATGACTTACCTTCAATATATGTTCATCTGGAAATGTTTCTTGATTCGGTACAAGTGGAGAATTCCCTTCTTGCGGCTCCAATCTGGACAAGTGATTTGATACTTGGTTTTCTACTCCCTTTCGATCTTGAATTTTCAAATCGAACGCTTGAAGTAGAAGTACCCATCGGATCAACCTCGGCTTAGCATCTTTCTTGGCAAGTAAATATTTAATTGCCGAGTGGTCTATATAGACAGTTACCTTGGTACCTACAAGATAAGATCGAAACTTGTCAAAAGAAAATACGATAGCAAGTAACTTTTTTTCTGTTACCGTATGGTTTAACTGAGCTACTATCAGAGTTCAGCTTGCATAGTAGATAGGATGAAAAACTTTGTTCCTTCGCTGGCCCATGACAGCTCCTATTGCGAAGTCACTTGCGTCACACATGAATTCAAATGGCAAGTCCCAGTCTGGTGTGACAATTATGGGTGCTGTGACTAATCGATTCTTCAATTCATTGAAAGCTTTTAAGCATTCCTCATTAAATTTGAATATCGTGTCCTTCTCCAATAATTTGCATAAAGGTTTAGCAACTTTGGCGAAGTCCCTGATAAATCTTTGATGGAATCCGACGTGGCTCAAAAAGCGCCTAACACCCTTTACAGATGTTGGAGGTGGGAGTTTCTCAATACATCTACTTTTTCTCTGTCAACGTTGATCCCATGTCTTGTTATCCGATGCCCCAGAACGATACCTTCTCGTACCATAAAATGGCACTTTTCCCAGTTAAGGACTAGGTTTGTCTCTTCGCATCGCTTTAGTACCTTAGCTAGATTGACTAGGCAGTCATCGTATGTATCTCCAAACACTGAAAAGTCATCCATGAAAACTTCCAAAAATTCCTCAACCATGTCAGTAAAAATAGACATCATACATCTTTGAAATGTAGCAGGTGCATTACATAAACCAAATGGCATGCGTCTAAATGCAAATGTACCGTACGGGCAGGTGAATGTGGTCTTGTGTTGATCTTCCGGTGCTACCATAATCTAGTTGTACTCCGAGTATCCATTGAGAAAACAGTAGTAATCTCGCCCCGCAAGTCTATCCAGCATCTGGTCTAAGAATTACAAAGGGAAGTGATCCTTCCTAGTTGCCTGGTTCAGCTTCCGGTAGTCGATGCAGATTCCCCATCCCGTAACTGTTCTAGTTGGTATCAACTCATTATTCTCGTTCTCTATGATCGTGATACCTCCTTTCTTTGGTACGCATTGGACCGGACTTACCCATGAACTGTCTGAAATGGGGTAAATGATACCCGCATCTAACCACTTGATAATCTCTTTTTTCACTATGTCCTTCATGATGGGGTTCAGCCTTCGTTGTCCATCGATCATCCCTTTTTCACCATCTTCTAGGATGATCTTGTGCATGCATACAGATGGACTAATACCAAGAATATTGGCTATGGTCCATCCAATAGCCTTCTTAAATTATTTCAGAACTAAGGTAAGTTTTTCTTCTTGCTCAGTAGTTAACTCTGCTGAAACAATCACAGGCAGAGTAGAAGCGTCACCTAAAAAAACATATTTTAAATGAGAAGCTAATACCTTAAGTTCTAGTTTAGGTGGCTCCTCGATTGACACTTTTGGCTGTGTGCAATCTCTCTCTTCTAAATCCAAAGATTCAAAACGGGATTGTGGATTAAATCCGCTTTTGATTAGCTTCTAGCAAAGCTAAGTTTTCATCCTCCTCCTCATCACTTGGAGGATCTGATGTCAAAATTCTTTCCAGAGGATCCTCAACAGAGTTGAGTTCCTTCTCCACTATTAAATCCTCTAATTCGGATACTGTAGAACAATCATCTATTGCATCAGGAAATCGCATTGACTTGAAAACGTTAAATGTTACCTGATCGTCCTGAACGCGCATAGTAAGTTCGCCCTTCTGCACATCAATAGGTGTCCTTCCTGTTGCTAAGAACGGTCTCTCCAGGATAATTGGTACTTCTTTGTCTGCTTCGAAATCTAAAATTACAAAATCAGCAGGAAATATAAACTCATCTACACGTACCAATACATCCTCGATTTTTCCTTCTGGATGTGCTAAGGATCGATCTGCTAGCTGAAGTGTAACTGTAGTAGGTCTAACTTCATCTATCCCAAACTTCTTAAATATCATCATAGGCATCAAGTTGATACTTGTGCCCAAGTCACGTAGTGCATTACCACAACAAGCTGCTCCAATGTTGCATGGTATGGTAAAACACCTAGGATCCTTCAACTTAGGGGGTAATTTGTCTTGAAGATATGCACTGCATTCCTTCGTCAAAGCTACCGTCTCAAATTCTCCAAGTCTTCACTTCTTGGATAGGATATCTTTTATGAATTTTATGTAATTTGGCATTTGTTCAAGTGCTTCAACAAACGGGATGTTGATATGAAGTTACTTGAGAACTTCTTAAATTGAAGCTCCTATTTTTGCTTCTGGAGTCTTTGAGGGTAAGGTGGTGGAGGTTTATATACTGAAGTTGGTACTGGTTGATTTGTCTTTGGCGGCAATTCTGCTGCTAACAGAGTGGTTGGTGATCAGAATTGGCTGGTTCTGACGTTACCTTTTCAGGTCTTATAGGTTCTGGTTCAAATGGAACTGGAACTTCAACACTCGGTTGAACTTCTTCCGAATCTTGAGCTTCAACATGCTCCTTTTCAGATTCAATGACGTTGGGCTCTACCGTTTTTTCACTCCTCAATGTTAGTGCTTTACAATGCTCCTTCCTTGGATTTCTCGAATTTGTTGTATCACTAGGTAGAACACCTTGTGGACGGTTCCTAAGTTCAGTAGCAAGCTGTCCCACTTGATTCTCCAAATTCCTTAGAGTGGCGTCATTCTTCGCCATGTATGCCTTCAATAAATTCTCTAAGCTACTGGACGATTTAGCCTGAACTGGTTTCTGAACTTGCTGCGAAAAACTAGGCGGTTGGGTTAGTCTAGGTTGCGCGTAGTTGTTATTGTCTCCAGCCCCTTGGTTACTCCAAGAAAGATTGGGGTGATTTCGCCACGATGGGCTGTAAAAGTTGGATTCCAACCCTTGCCTTCCTCGGTTCTGATTACCTATGTAGTACATGGATTCTGGGTTTGATGGACATTCTTCAAACACATGTCCTTCCCCACAATAGACATAGGCTATACTCTCATATTGGTAAGGTGGTTGAGCTGCAAAACTGTTAGACCCATTAGTGGTAAGATTCTTTAACATTGAAGATATCGAAGATACCTGGGATGTAAGTGAAGTGAGAGCATCCACTTCATGGATTCCAGCAACTCGTCTTCCTGACGTTGCTCCATTGGTTGGCCACTGATAATTGTTACTGGCAATCCTCTCGATGATTTCATAAGCCTCATTGTAAGACTTAGATAAGATAGCACCGTTGGCGGAAGCATCTACTACCATCCTTGTGTGAGCGTTGAGACCATTGTAAAATGTCTCAAGTTGGATGCAATGTGGAATTTCCTAATAAGGACATTTTCGTAATAACTCTTTGAATCTTTCCCATGCCTCATACAAGGACTCATCATCCATTTGTTGGAAAGCAGTAATCTCATTTCTCAGCTTAGCAATCTTGCTAGGCGGGAAATACTTCACAAGAAATCTCTCTGCTAACTCTTACCATGTAGAAATCGAGTTCGGTGGCAGTGAGTTTAACCAGGCTCGAGCTCTGTCCCTCAGTGAGTACGAGAATAGTTTTAATCGTAATGCATCTTCGGGTACTCCGGCTAGCTTGAAAGAGTCGCTCACCTCCATAAATGTCTTAAATGAAGATGAGGATCTTGGTGAGGCATTCCATCGAATCGCCCACCGTCTCAAGCATCCGGAACATGATCGGCTTCACTCAATTGTTGTGCCTCGATCTCGTGTCTTCTAATACCTAGATTAAGGTCATTAAAAATTGGCAAGGCATATTGTCGTAAAGCTCTATCCCTATCATCAGCAATAAGGATAGGATTTTGAGCAAGGTTTGCTCCATTTCCTTGATTGATATTCTCGAAATTCATCTCTTTGGTCCTTCTCTAGTTCACTTGTCTTCTTCGTTGGTGAAAGGTTCAATCTATTTCAGGGTCCACTGGGAGTAAGTCGATAATTCGGTCAATACTCATAAACACCTGAAAAAATCAGAGGAGAATTAATTAAGTACAATTGAACAGGAAAAATAAAAGAACCAAAATGTAAAATAAATTCACAAATAATGTTTTTTTAAACAAAAACAAACAAACAATCCCCGGCAACGGCGCCAAAAACCTGGGACGGTGGAAATGTGCAAGTGTACACAATCGTAACAAGTAATAAAGTGACAAGTAAATGTCTAGTTATCGTACCCATAGGGATTGTAAAAAGCAATATTTATGAAATTAATTAAAACACTTTGGTGAGGTAAAAATAATTTTGGTTTGAAAAGAGTGATTTATAAACTAAGATTTTAAAACTAAGCAAACAATTTAAAAAAAATATAAGAGTTCGAGTGCATGATTTTAATTAAGATGATATAATTGTGTTGGATTAATTATACCTTTTTAACTTAGAAATATTAAATTCGTGCTTATGCTGTTATGAATAAATTCACGGCAACCCAGTAATTTGCTAACTTATGAACATATTTACTAATTAAAATTTTCCATTTATCTCTTGGACATATCCCAATGCTAATTCAACTGACTAAACAGATTTAATAAAGTAAACATGCTATCGCACATACATACTTATTGAATTAAATTATCTCTCGCATATTCCTATGTCGATTCAACCGATTAATTCAACTTAATAAACATGTAAAAGATTATGTGAAGTAACAAAGTAGCCATACCTTGAAACAATTTAATCACAACAATCTTGCAAGTTATGCAAGGCATATGTATCGCCAAATACAATGCTAATTTAATTTTTAGCTACCTTAGAAGAATTAAACATGCACTGATTAAGTACTGAGTCCATTAATTGCAATTTCAATCCATTTAAACAATTAATTCTTTAATTATCTAAACAATTATAATGTCAGATAACCTAAGCATGATTTTACTTAATCAAGTATTTCACTGAGGCCTATAACAGCATAAACACTATTTTAACAATTCAAGTAGGCAAAATATAATCAACCCAAAACAAATTAAATTCAAGCTAAATTGATTAAAATAACCATTTCAGAAACAATATTATTTATAGATATGTTCATCATAAAAACAACAGAAATTAAAAAGAAAGGGAATAGAAAGCAAATCCAGCATTTCTCTGCGGCTTGACTATTGCTCCATTGTTTTGTCTCTGTTGTCTTTTCCGAGCAAGGCTTCTATGGATCCTTGATTGCTGCCAAAGATGGCCAAAGAACACCTCTTTCTCAAGAGAGGAAATCGGCACAAGAGGAAGGGAAAATGGGATGGAAAAATGGAGAGGAAACTTTAAAAGAAGTGAAGAGAGGATGAGAGAATCTTGTGGAATGAGGGATGTTGAGGGATGCTTTGAAATGGGCAGCATAGGGTGCCTTTTATAGCTGAAGAGGGCTGCTAAAAATATAAAATTCAGCAGCCAAGAGAGCCCTCCCATGGCCAGCCACACACATGGCAAGGTTGAAGCTTTCAACCTTGCTAAAAATAGGCTGGGGCAAATCCACAAAGCCTAAAATAAAGGTGGGGTTTGAATGTAATTTGGAGGTTTTTCAAGGGCCTTTTTAGAAGCATATTTTATCAGCTAATTTTCTGATTTGGGTCAGCCAATGGACGGTTCTGGTCAGCCCAATTAGTGGCTGGTTCGGCTCACTTTATTCGGTTCAACTAGTGCGGTTCACTAGGCCCTTTCTTCCTAATTAATTAAAATTAATTCATTTAACCTAAATTAAAAAGGAAATAAATTAAAATTAATTTAATTATGAATTAATACACATTTATGGACCGTTTTAGGCTGGAAATTAAAGTGTCTCGATACTTCAAATTTGCTTCTCGATTTTGTGCTTTCAACAGTGTCAGCCAAGCCAATTTTTGCCTTTTACGCGAATCTGTCAAAAATAGTTAAAATTAATCAAAATTAAGTATAAAATTAAATAAATTCACCATGTTTATATTTTTAACATCATTTGATTATTTTATAATATTTAATTAATTTTTAACAAGAATTTAATCGGATTTGCATGAATTTAAGTAAAATTGGGTATGAAAAAGTATATAAATTTTTGTGTTTCCACACCCCCCAAACTTAATTCATTGCTCATCCCGAGTAATGCGCAAATTTTGAAAAGAATCTCTCGGAAACACCTTTGAAAAATTCCTTCAGAACAACATTTTTCCAAAAATTATGAACTTAAAATACTTATGCTCAAAGACAAGAAATTTGTTAGTTATGCTACTTAAGTGTTCATATTGTTCAAATTAAATTCAACAACTTATTATAATAGCAAAATTTAGGCTAAATGCTTTTGTGATAAAGACATGTTAACCCTTACCAATTTGATTTTTATTCCTTTATTCAAGACTAAGCTGCAATCATTAAACTTAACTTATGTCTTCATATGTTGATCGTAGCAATTTCTCTCCACTAATGTAGGTAGCATGAGGACTTTGAATCAATAGGTCTTTATCAAGGTTGTAACGTGGCTAGGCTAGGGGTAAGTGAAAGATGGATAAATTTTGGTTTAAGAAACCCTAGACTCAGCGTCGATTGAACCTTCGGAGTTTTTACCTATGATACACCAACTTGACTTTCATATGCTCTTTTGGACATCTTTCAAATACATGTGCTCTTTTTTTATTTTTAAATTAACACGAGCACTTACTTTGTGTACTGCAATTCTCGAGCAATTGACACTTCTTTTCAACTCCCCCAAACTTATTTTCGAATAACATCTGAAATATTACTGAGTCTAGTGTTTGGGACAATTTTAAGATTATTAAGCAAAAAGTAATGGCTAATTATTGTAAGTGTCGAAATAAAACCAGGCCATATAGTCTCAAAGTTGGGTTTCAATGGATAAAATATACCATGGTGGGCTTGAAAGGCTCAAACGGTCCAAACAATAGTTGCCAAAATCATTTCCAACATTCCATGCTCCCTAGGATTTCGCCTCAAGAAACTTTCCTAAACCCTAAACCCTAAAACCTTAAACCTTAAACCCTAACTTTCCTAAAGAACTAAAAATTTTATTACGAATTTGTATGCTTTATTAAAAACACATTCATGTCATTATTAAGCCTACATAATAATTTATTGAAATAATAGAACTTTATTCATACTCAAGTTTAGCGTACCTAACAAAATTCAAATTTATTGAACAGAAATATTCTCTAATCATAATTCAAAGAAAATTTTTATTCTGGATGAAAATAATTTCAAATTTCGGTCCCCCCAACTTAAAATGAAAAATGTCCTCATTGTTTAAAGTGAATAGAAACTATACACCAAGTAGGAATTCAGAAAAGAGGAGGTGAGTCAATGTGACTGCTTAAGTACCAAGCTCTTTCAAAATCCAATCCTAGACTTGTATATATCTATTACCACACTTTATACTTTATAACTTGTCCATGTTTATTTAGGATTTCCTTCTCTTGTTTTATTATGCAGAAATAAAAGTTCCTAATTTAAACTTGATCCTAAAATAACCTAAAAAAAAAACATAAATAAAATAAAGTCAAAATCCCTCCCTTTTATTTATTTGCAGATCCTTCCAACTTGGACTCATCTTTTGCTCCATCATTATTTCCTTTGAATGAATCGCTTCGCTCCTTTTTCGAGAGTGGAGTCTATGACTCGAATATGAAATCTGGAAATTCAGGTACAAAAATAAATGGGCCATTGTATATTCTCTGGAAAGCACTTCGAATCGAGTCATCCTTTATTTTTGAGTATCTCTAGTATGCTTGTTGTTGCCATTGCATGTGTTGCATTAAGTCTATCAAATTTGACAACTCATCTCGAAAGTCTAGGCTAGGCAATTGAGCTCCAAACATTGGAGTTCCAGTATCCGATTCATCTTTTGGCTATACCGAGTCCACCTTACCAGGGACTTCAAATGATTGCATCGTGGGCTCTTCTTCTTCATCAGGTTCCTCAGGCTCTTCACTTTCTTCAACTCGTTGTTGTAGAACTGACTCTCCGGCTACTCGGTAGATGTCCCAATCTGTAATTGTGCCTTGGGTGTACCCTGTCTTCTTGACATTAGCAATAATTTCTGCTTTCAAGCACAGAATAGTTATTGTAAAGGGGAAGTCAGCAGCGCCAGAACGTCCAGTGGCACAGTTTCAAATTTCTTTCAAGATGATCTTTCCCACGTCAATGGTCTTACCCGTTAAGATCAAGTATAGTAAGACCATTCGCTCCAATGAAATTGTAGTCCCATGTGAGCTAGGCAGAAGGCGGAAATGGATGAAATAAAACCATACCTTTGTAATAGGTGTTAAGTATTCTCTTTGACACATGTGGGTTCCTTGTTTCGACATAGTCCAACTGGAACCTTCAACTGAAGCTCCTCTAGAATTTCTTGCAGAAGTTCCGGCTTGATATTGCTCATCAAAGACGAATACTCGTCGTTCTTGAAATCAGGCAATTCAAAGAACCCATTAGTAGCATTCGAATTTATAGGTACCTTGATTCCGTGAATAGGGACTTTTATCATCTCGCTTGAAGTTAAATTCACGTAAAACTCATGAACTAGCTCCTCATCCACACTAGGTCTCTTTTCACAAAACAGTTCCCAATTAAGAGCTTCAAAAATTTGACAAATATGTGCCATGAAGTCTTTGTAATTGCTCTCCTTCAGTGTGAAGCCTTTCTCAGGATGCATCTGTTGATTTTTGTAGGTACTTTCGTATCTCACTTTAGCTTCAACACAATGGAACTTGCTTTGTGTTTCGTCGATTTGAGCAGAGGCGCGAGTTCTCTTGCGAGGCATAATTGACCTTTTTGCAAAAATATCAGAACTCAAAGAAAATTAATGCGAGAAAAAAATGGCAAATTTAAAGGAGGAGGGTTGAAGAATTTTGGCTTAAGGCTTGGTGTGCAAAGAGGGAACCGCACAAGGCTAGAGAACAAGCAGCAGCACGCAAGGGTGTGCAACTAGAAGTGCACTGCGCATCGTCGAGCAGGCGTAGAGCTTGTGCGGGAGCTTGGACGTGCGTGCGGGACATGGCCTGGGAAACAGTGAAGGTGCACACGTGGGGCGCTGAAGCAGCAGAATGCGACTTGGGTAGCTGCTGGACTGAAGCAGCAGGCACACAAGTGGGAGCTGGGTGTTGATCGGGTCACGCAGCGTGATGCTGCTGGGTGTTTGCCGACTAGGCTGCTGGAGCTAGGGGTGTTGCGGCACAAGGTGTTTTGGTTTTTGGTTGATTCATGGATGAGAGGTATAAGGTGGTATTTATAGCATAAGTAATAGGACTTAAAATAGAACTCTTAGTCTAATTTAATAATTAAAGATCAGAGTTTAATTCTAATCCTACTTAAATTTAACAGCTATTAATAATTAAATATAAGCATATAGAATTATCAATTTCTATTTATTATTAAGATAAACGTAAAATAAAAATTGAAATTAAATTAATCCTAAATCTAATCTAAGTTGATAAAAATTAATATATAAATTATAATGAATATAATTATATATTAAAGTTTATCAAATTATTAATAATATGAAAAAAATATTTCTTCTAGATGCCTTAAAAAAATATTTACAAAGAATGGCACCTAATTTTCATTATTTACAAAAAGAGTAATCAAATTTTAAAAATAATTCAATTTAAGTCCCTAGACTCAATGAAAATTAAAAATTGAGTTGCAAATTAAAAATTGGATCAAATTGACCCTTTTATTTGAAAAACAATAATTTATTTTGTTGATTAGGGAAAAATTTTCTTGGAAAATTATGTTAAAATAAATTCCCAGGAAAGATTGGAGGGGTCACAAATGGTCCCGCTGAAGTTTCAACCTCCTAGACAGAATTTATTTAAACATACTAAACCCGATAAATAGACCCTAAATTATTTATTAAATAAAACACAAAAATTATTAAATATCTGATAAAATGAATAAGACGTTATCCCGTTTGGTTTTATTCCCCCAATAGTGTTTCAAACGCTGAGCATTAACTTGAAAATTACCTCTCTTACCTTGGAGTTCAACAACTCCGTATGGACAGACTCTGTGAATTGTAAATGGACCGTACCAACGTGATTTTAGCTTACCTGGAAAGAACTTCAATCTCGAGTTGAACAACAATACTTGTTGACCTGCTTCAAATTCTCGAACCCGGATGTGTTTGCCATGCCATTTCTTGAGTCTCTCTTTGAGTAATTTGGCATTTTCATATGAGAACATTCAGAGTTCTTCTAAATCATTGAGTTGGAACACCCGTCTTTCTTTTGCGAGCTTAGGATCTAAGTTGAGTCGTCGAAGGACCCAGTAAGCTTTGCGCTCTAACTCCAAAGGTAGATGACATGCTTTACCGGAAACCAGCCTATAGGGAGACATCCCTAAAGGTGTCTTGTACGCTGTCCTGTAGGCCCATAAAGCGTCATCTAGTCTTTTGGACTAGTCTCGTCAGTTCAGGCAAACTACCTTTTCCAATATACCCTTAATTTCTTTATTTACCAGTTCAGCTTGTCAATTAGTCTACGAATGGTAAGCCGTTGCAACCTTGTATTTCACCCTGTGCTTGTCTAGTAACCATTTTAACCATTTGTTCACAAAGTGGGACCCTTCATCACTAATGATAGCCCTCGGGGTTCCAAACCTTGTGAACACGTGTTTCTGTAAAAATTTCATCACAACCCTAGCATTGTTTGTCGGATATGCCTCTGCCTCGACCCACTTGGACACATAATCTACTGCTACCAGTATATATTTGTGACCAAAAGACGAAAGGAAGGGCCCAAGAAAATCAATACCCCAAACATCGAATAATTCGACCTCAATGATGTTTGTTCGAGGCATCTCATTTCTGTTGGTGACATTTCCAACTCTTTGACATCAGTCACAACTCTTTACGTATGCATATGCATCCCTGAATAGTGTTGGCCAAAAGAACCTGGCTTGTAATACATTGGCTGCAGTACGAGTTCCTCCGAAATGACCCCCACTTGGGGCTAAGAAACAGTGGTATAGAATCTACGGTATTTCTTCTTCTGCCACACATCTCCTAATCATCTGATCTGCACACTTTTTAAACAGATATGGTTTCTCCTAGAAATAGTACTTCACATCGTGAAGAAACTTTCTCCTTTGTTGATATGTCTTATCATACGGCATTAAACCACAAGCTAAAAAGTTAGCAATATCAGCAAACCAATGCGTATTATGGACATAACTTACCTTCAGTATATGTTCATCTGGAAATGTTTCTTGAATCGGTACAAGTGGAGAATTCCCTTCTTGCGGCTCCAATATGGACAAGTGATCTGCTACTTGGTTTCCTACTCCCTTTCGATCTTGAATTTCCAAATCGAACTCTTGAACTAGAAGTACCCATCGGTTCAACCTCGGCTTAACGTCTTTCTTGGCAAGTAAATATTTATTTGCTGAGTGGTCTGTATAAACAGTTACCTTGGTACCTACAAGATAAGATCAAAACTTTTCAAAACCAAATACGATAGCAAGTAACTCTTTTTCTCATTATCAGATAGTTTAACCGAGCTCCCACGAGTTCGGCTTGCATAGTAGATGGGATGAAAAACTTTGTTCATTCGCTGGCCCATGACAGCTCCTATTGCGAAGTCACTTGCGTCATACATGAATTCAAATGGCAAGTCCCAGTCTGCTGTGACAATTATGGGTGCTGTGACTAATCGATTCTTCAAGTCATTAAAAGCTTTTAAGCATTCCTCATTAAATTTGAATATCGTGTCCTTCTCCAATAATTTGCATAAAAATTTAACAACTTTGGAGAAGTCCTTGATAAATCTTTAATAGAATCCGGCATAGCCTAGAAAGCTCCTAACACCCTTTACAGATGTTGAAGGTGGGAGTTTCTCAATAACATCTACTTTTGCTCTGTCTACCTCGATCCCATGTCTTGTTATCCGATGCCCCAGAACGATACCTTCTCATACCATAAAATGGCACTTTTCCCAGTTAAGGACTAGGTTTGTCTCTTCGCATCGCTTTAGTACCTTATCTAGATTGACTAGGCAGTTATCGTACGTATCTCCAAACACTGAAAAACCGTCCATGAAAACTTCCAAAAATTTCTCAACCATGTCAGTGAAAATAGACATTATATATCTTTGAAATGTAGCAGGTGCATTACATAAACCAAATGGCATGCATCTAAATGCAAATGTATCGTACGGGCAGGTGAATGTGGTCTTGTGTTGATCTTCCGGTGCTACCATAACCTAGTTGTACCCCGAGTATCCATCGAGAAAATAGTAGTAATCTCGCCCCGCGAGTCTATCCAGCGTCTAGTCTAAGAACGACAAAGGGAAGTGATCCTTCCTAGTTGCCTTGTTCACCTTGCAGTAATCGATGCAGATTCTTCATCCTGTAACTATTCTGGTCGGTATCAACTCATTATTCTCGCTCTCTATGACCGTGATACCTCTTTTCTTTGGTACGCAATGGACAGGACTTACCCATAAACTGTCTGAAATGGGGTAAATGATACCCGCATCTAACCACTTGATAATCTCTTTTTTCACTACGTCCTTCATGATGGGGTTCAGCCTTCGTTGTCCATCGATCATCCCTTTTTCATCATCTTCCAGGATGATCTTGTGCATGCATACAGATGGACTAATACCGTGAATATTGGCTATGGTCCATCCGATAGCCTTCTTAAATTATTTCAGAACTAAGATAAGTTTTTCTTCTTGCTCAGTAGTTAACTCTGCTGAAACAATCAGAGGCAGAGTAGAAGTGTCACCTAAAAAAACATATTTTAAATGAGAAGGTAATACCTTGAGTTCTAGTTTAGGTGGCTCCTCGATTGACGCTTTTGGTTGTGTGTAATCTCTCTCCTCTAAATCCAAAGATTCAAACAGGATTGTGGATTAAATCCCTTTTGATTAGCTTCTAGTAAGGCTAAGTTTTCATCCTCCTCTTCATCACTTGGAGGATCTGATGTCAAAATTCTTTCTAGAGGATCCTCAACAGAGTTGAGTTCCTTCTCCATTATTAAATCCTTTAAGTCGGATACTACAGAACAATCATCTATTGCGTTAGGAAATCGCATTGACTTGAAAACGTTAAATGTTACCTGGTCGTCCTGAACGTGCATAGTAAGTTTGCCCTTCTGCACATCAATAAGTGTCCTTCCGGTTGTTAAGAACGGTCTCCCCATGATAATTGGTACTTCTTTGTCTGCTTCAAAATCTAAAATTACAAAATCAGCAGGGAATATAAACTTATCTACACGTACCAATACATCCTCGACTTTTCCTTCTAGATGTGCTAAGGATCAATCTGCTAGCTGAAGTGTAACCGTAGTAGGTCTAACTTCACCTATCCCCAACTTCTTGAATATCGACATAGGCATCAACTTGGTACTTGCGTCCAAGTCACATAATGCCTTACCACAATAAGTTGCTCCAATGTTGCATGGTATGGTAAAACACCCAGGATCCTTCAACTTAGGGGGTAATTTGTCTTGAAGATATGCACTGCATTGCTTCGTCAAAGCTACCGTCTCAAATTCTCCAAGTCTTCCCTTCTTGGACAGGATATCTTTCATAAATTTTACATAATTTGGCATTTGTTCAAGTGCTTCAACCAACGGGATGTTGATATGAAGTTGCTTGAGAACTTCTTGAATTGAAGCTCCTATTTTTGCTTCTGGAGTCTTTGAGGATAAGGTGGTGGAGGTTTTTATACTGAAGTTTGTACTGGTTGATTTGTCTTTGGCGACAATTCTGCTGCTAACGAATTGGTTGGATGATCAGAATTGGCTGGTTCTGAGGTTACCTTTTCAGGTTTTGCAGATTCTGGTTCTAGTGGAACTGGAACTTAAACACTCGGTTGAACTTCTTCCAAATCTTGAGCTTCAACATGCTCTTTTTCAGCTTCATTGATGTTGGGCTCTACCGTTTTTTCGCTCCTCAATGTTACTGCTTTACAATGCTTCTTCCCTGGATTTCTCAGATTTTCCGTATCACTAGGTAGAGCACCTTGTGGATGGTTCCTAAGTTCAGTAGCAAGCTGCCCCACTTGATTCTCCAAATTCCTTAGAGTGGCGTCATTCTTTGCCATGTATGCCTTCAATAAATTCTCTAAGCTCTTTGGACGATTCACTGAAATCGGTTTCTCGAACTGTTGTGAAAAACTAGGCGGCTGGGTTGGTCTAGGTTGGGCGTAGTTGTTACTGCCTCCAGCCCCTTGGTTACTCCAGGAAAGATTGGGGTGATTTCGCCACGATGGGTTGTAAAAGTTGGATTGCAGCCCTTTCCTTCCTCGATCCTGGTTTTGATTACCTATGTAGTACATGGATTCTGGGTTTGACGGGCATTCTTCAAACACATGTCCTTCCCCACAATAGACACAAGCTATATTCTCATATTGTTGAGCTGCAAAACTGTTAGACCCATTAGTGGTAAGATTCTTTAACATTGAAGATATTGAAGATACCTGGGATGCAAGTGAAGTGAGAGCATCCACTTCATGGATTCCAGCAACTCGTCTTCCTGACGTTACTTGATTGGTTGGCCACTGATAATTGTTACTGGCAATCCTCTCGATGATTTCATAAGCCTTATTATAAGACTTAGATAAGATAGCACCGTTAGCAGAAGCATCTACTACCATCCTTGTGTGAGCGTTGAGACCATTGTAAAATGTCTCAAGTTGGATGCAATGTGGAATTCCGTGATGAGGACATTTTTGTAATAACTCTTTGAATCTTTCCCATGCCTTATACAAGGACTCATCATCCATTTGTTGGGAAGAATTAATCTCATTTCTTAGCTTAGCAATCTTGCTAGGCGGGAAATACTTCACAAGAAATCTCTCTGCTAACTCTTGCCATGTAGAAATCGAGTTCGGTGGCAGTGAGTTTAACCAGGCTCAAGCTCTGTCCCTCAACGAGTATGGGAATAGTTTTAATTGTAATGCATCTTCGGGTACTCCGGCTAGATTGAAAGAGTCGCTCACTTCCATAAACAATCTTAAATGAAGATGAGGATCTTGATGAGGCATTCCACCGAATCGCCCATCGTGCAAGCATCCGAAACATGACCGGCTTCACCGGGTTGTTGTGCCTCGATCTCAGGTCTTCTAATACCTGGTTTAAGGTCATTAAAACTGGCACGGCATATTGGGATAAAGCTCTATCCCTATCATCAGCAATAAGGATAGGATTTTGAGCAAGGTTTGCTCCGTTTCCTTAATTGATATTCTCGAAATTCATCTCTTTGGTCTTTCTCTGGTTCGCTTGTCTTCTTCGTTGGCGAAAGGTTCGTTCTATTTTAGGGTCCACTGGGAGTAAGTTGATAATTCGGTCAATACTCATAAACACCTAAAATAATCAGAGGAGAATTAATTAAGTAAGTAAAATTGAACAGGAAAAATAAAAGAACCAAAATGTAAAAATAAATTCATAAATAATGTTTTTTTAAATAAAAACAAACAAACAGTCCTCGGCAACGGCGCCAAAAACCTAGGACGGTGGAAATGTGCAAGTGTACACAATCGTAACAAGTAATAAAGTGACAAGTAAATGTCGAGTTATCGTACCCACAGGGACCGTAAAAAGCAATATTTATGAACTTAATTAAAACACTTTGGTGAGGTAAAAATAATTTTGGTTTGAAAAGAGTGATTTATAAACTAAGATTTTAAAACTAACCAAACAATTTAAAAAAAATAAAAGAGTTCTAGTGCATGATTTTAATTAAGATTTAATCAAGATGATATAATTGTGTTGGATTAATTATACCTTTTTAACTTAAAAATATTAAATTCGTGCTTACGCTGTTATGAATAAATTCACGGCAACCCAGTAATTTGCTAACTTATGAACATATTTACTAATTAGAAATTTCCATTTATCTCTTGGACATATCCCTATGCCAATTCAACCGACTAAACAGATTTAATAAAGTAAACATGCTATCGCACATACATACTTATTGAATTAAATTATCTCTCGCATATTCCTATGTCGATTCAACCGATTAATTCAACTTAATAAACATGTAAAAGATTATGTGAAGTAACAAAGTAGCCATACCTTGAAACAATTTAATCAAAACAATCTTGCAAGTTATGCAAGGCATATGTATCGCCAAATACAATGCTAATTTAATTTTCAGTTACCTTAGAAGAATTAAACATGCACTGATTAAGTACTGAGTCCATTAATTGCAATTTCAATCCATTTAAACAATTAATTCTTTAATTATCGAAACAATTATAATGCCAGATAACCTAAGCATGATTTTACTTAATTAAGCATTTCAGTGAGGCCTATAACAGCATAAACACTATTTTAACAATTCAAGTAGGCAAAATATAATCAACCCAACACAAATTAAATTCAAGCTAAATTGATTAAAATAACCATTTCAGCAACAATATTATTTATAGATATGTTTATCATAAAAACAACAGAAATTAAGAAGAAAGGGAACAGAAAGCAAATCCAGCGTTTCTCTGCGGCTTGACTATTGCTCCGTTGTTTTATCTCCATTGTCTTTGCCGAGCGAGGCTTCTATGGATCCTTGATTGCTGCCCAAGATGTCTGAAGAACACCTCTTTCTCAAGAGAGGAAATTGGCACAAGAGGAAGGGAAAATGGGATGGAAAAATGGAGAGGAAACTTTAAGAGAAGTGAAGAGAGGATGAGAGAAACTTGTGGAATGAGGGATGTTGAGGGATGCTTTGAAATGGGCAGCATAGGGTGGCTTTTATAGCTGAAGAGGGCTGCTAAAAATAGCAAATTCAGCAGCCAAGAGAGCCCTCCGATGGCCAGCCACACACATGGCAAGGTTGAAGCTTTCAACCTTGCTAAAAATAGGCTGAGGCAAATCCACAAAGCCTAAAATAAAGGTGGGGTTTGAATGTAATTTGGAGGTTTTTCAAGGGCCTTTTTAGAAGCATATTTTATCAGCTAATTTGCTGATTTGGGTCAGCCAATGGACGGTTCTGGTCAGCCCAATTAGTGGCTGGTTTGGCTCACTTCATTCGGTTCAACCAGTGCGGTTCACTAGGCCCTTTCTTCATAATTAATTAAAATTAATTCATTTAACCTAAATTAAATAGGAAATAAATTAAAATTAATTTAATTATGAATTAATACACATTTCTGGACCGTTTTAGGCTCGAAATTAAAGTGCCTCAATACTTCACGATTTTGTCCTTTCAACAGTGTCAACCGAGCCAATTTTCGCCTTTTGCGCGAATCTGTCAAAAATAATTAAAATTAATCAAAATTAAGTATAAAATTAAATAAATTCACCATGTTTATATTTTTAACATGATTTAATTATTTTATAATATTTAACTAATTTTTGACAAGAATTTAACCGGATTTGCATGAATTTAAGTAAAATTGGGTATGAAAAAGTATATAAATTTTTGTGTTTCCAATATGCTAAGAGAATTAGTAATTATATGTATTTATGATATGCAAATGTTGTATTTAGGTAAACAAATGCTATAATGGAATATATCATTTTTATAAGATGGAATGATGTATGTTTGCTTACTAATTAGTATGTGTATAAAATTAGTAAGATAATAAGATATTTTATATTTAGATTATTTGAGTGCCATAATTGTTATAGTGTACATATATGATTGGTATGTGGAATGACATATTCTTGGTTACAAATTTAACATTCGATTTTCATGATTCTTTGTTGTATTGATTAAATATAGTCTTGGAAATTTTATGAATCATGTTAGTTGCTTTGTAAAAAATATATATATATTACTAGAGGATTAGCTTTGAAATGAAAGTCTGTTCTGAATTGTTTTATTATCGGTAAAGTTTCGTAACCCTATTCCGGCGACGGGTACGGGTTAGGGGTGTTACAGTGTAACTCCCTGACTTGGATCACACGGCCAACCACACGCCCGTGTGACTAGAACGTGTACCCCTCGAAATGGCCTCACACGCCTGTGTCCAGGTTGTGCTAAGCCGTGCTAAAACCGTAGGCTACAGTAACTTATGCCACATGGCCAAGTCACTCACCTGTGTGCTGGGCCGTGTGGAGCATACTAACTTGGTTTCTAATTAGGTACCAGGGGACACACTGTCGTGTCACCTAACCATGTGTCACACACAGTTGAAACACACGCCCGTGTCTCTACCCATGTGGACAAAAATAGGCTATTTTCCAAGCCATCTTTCTCACCCAAACTTGCATCCATTTAAACATGTCAAATGGCATATAACATAACATTAATAGGCATTCAAACCAATCTCAACCAAGCCTAATTCATATCATTTCAATACCAAAAACTATATTGCTCATAACTTTTTTTTTTTTGCCAATCCAAAACATACCAATTTCACATCTAAAATCACCTAAATGGTTACTTTCAAACTTGCATTATTTGTCGATTACTATCATATTAATTCAATCTCAATTTCAACCATTTTCTACCTTCAATACCAGTTCTCAACAAGGCATTCACATATCAATTTTCAACCACAAAACAAAAGGCCATTTGCACATATATATACATAACCAAATATACCGAAATAAGCCAATTCACATGGCTGCACACATAACCAAAACATACTTCATTTACAAGCCAAATCAATTGGCTAAATCCATTACCAACATATAGACCATATTAACCACAACACCTATACATACCATATAACCAATTACACAAGTTCAAAAGTACCAAAATGATAGCTGGATAGTGTGATGAGATCTCCGACAACTCTCAATTCGAGCAAGCTTCGAAATCACTCTAAAACACTGAAAATTTAACAAAGTAAGCCATAAAGCTTAGTAACCTCGTATGCTTCACAAGTAAAACTTACCATTCAACTACAATTCAAGTACATAAACAACACATAATTCAACTCAATTTAAATCCAAAAGCCTAAAACATACCCAATCCAAAGATTAGACATGAATTTCATCAATTTCTTCGATTCAATGATTGTATAGTTCACATACATACCTATACTAATTCGTATCAATTTCATACTCTTCCAATTCATAGATGTACCGTTGAACCATTTGGAATAATATCGGATACTCGAGAATCTCACACCCTAAGTGCCAATACCAGGCCAAAGCCATCTCCATCACAATCTCATATCTCATATAATGCTCACTCTCGAGCTATCAACGGGTCTTCTCACACAAGCTGACGGTCAAGACGTAGCTTGTAACACCCCTAACCGTATCCATCACCGAAATAGGGTTACAAGGCATTATTGGATAACACACCTCATTCATATACATTTATATATTCATATTCAAAATCCATTCAAAACATTCACAATGTCCCTTGTAAGGCTCTACAAGACCTTAAAACATGCTTAAAAGTGGTTCGAGACTAAACTGATAACATTTACAAACTTTGGCCATAGGAAGCATGCCCATTTACCAACCCGTGTGCCACACACGGCCAGTAGACACACTTGTGTGTCTAGGCCGTGCCAAACCTATAGGGTATACTGACTTTAATTCGAAGGGTTACCCCAGGGGACACACGGTCGTGTAGCATGACCGTGTGTTGCACACAGCTGAGACACACGTCCGTGTCTCTGCCCATGTGGACAAAAATAGGCCATTTGTAAAGCCAATTTTCCACCCTTTTCTCATGAACACAAAATAACCAAATTGGAACCATTTCAACACATATATAGGCAACCAAAACATGCCAATTCATACACATGTCATGCCATCTATCTCCAACCATTTCAACTAATCAATTCTATAATCAAAAACATACCAAATCAGTATAGCAAAATCATCAAAACTTACATAACTTATAATATCATTTATTCATCAACTAATCCTCTAATTAAAGTCACATAACACACCATATCATCGTCTCCAATCAAACCACAATATGCCAACTTCCAAGCATTAGTACATCAATTAATAACTAATCAAAAGAGTAACCATTTAGCTATATCAACAACTATGGAAACCATACCTAAACACAAGGTAACTTACAATTCACATATATCACTTAACAAGCACATAATTCAAGCCAACTTAAATGGCCATACACACCAACATTTACAAGCCAAATCTCATGGCTATAATCATAACTCAAAACATACCAAAAATGACACTAGCATATATATGCCATATACCATATATACAAAGCTCCCAAAAGTACCAATGAGATGATCGATAGTGTGATGATGTTTACCAACGATCCCCGAGTCTGAGCTACCTTTGATAATCTATAAAATAAGGAAAGAACACACAAAGTAAGCTTTAAAAGCTTAATAAGCCATATACAAATAAAGTCAACATATGAACATTTGCATATTAATTCATATATGCTAGACATAGGTAATCACATTCAAATTTACAGACCTTTCTCATTGAACATATATTCAATGTCTTAATCAAGTTCATCAAATACTTTCCCTTTTCAATACTTGTATGAATTTCATACATACCTGAGTAACTTAGCTCATTCACATATTCTTACTCGACTTGACTTTTCTCGTTGAACCGTTCAGAATCGTTAAGGATACTCGAAAATCACATAAGCTCGTACAATGCCATATCCCAGATATGGTCTTACATGTTATTATATATCAATGCCACTGTCTCGGCAGGATCTTACACAAAATCGATTAACGATGCCAATGTCCCAGACATGGTCTTACACGTAATCACAATACAATGTCAATGCCCCAGACATGGGCTTACATGTAATCACATCTCGGTAACCTAATGTAATGACAATTGTATCCTATACTGTTCCTAAGGTTTGTACGGGACTTTCGGATGTCGTAACTCTGTTGATTCTTGCTCGTAATTGCTCATTCAACATTCATAACATTTCAAAGAAAAATAAACATATATAATTCAATTTAAAGACATTTAAACAGAATGAATTGATAATTCGTCAACTTTTGATTTCCCCCGATCTAAATCTGATTTCTTTCGTTCTTGATCAAATTGGATTTACAAGTGCCTAAAACATGAAAATGGCTTCTTCTTTCTTCTATTTTCGGTTCAAAAAGATGAGAATATAAGCTTTAATTTGTTTTTATTTTTTTTATTCTAACTTAAGACATATTTTACTATTTTACCCTTGATTAATAAACCATTTAATCATCAAATATATGCCCATTTATGTCTATTCCCACTAACAATGGTCTATTATCAACATAAGGACCTTTCATTTAATAAACCATAGCAAATAGGCACTTCTAACTTATATCATGCTACTTTTGCATTTTACGTGATTTAGTCCTTTTCTCAATTTAAACACTCAAACATTAAAATTAGCTCACGAAATTTTTACACATATATATTCACATGCTATAAACACCAAAAATAATATTAAAAATAATTTTTCGACCTCAAATTTGTAGTTCCAAAACCACTGTTTCGATTTAGCTAAAATCGGGTTGTTACAACTCTCCCCCTTAGGGATTTTCATCCCCGAAAATCTTACTAGAGAATAGGTTTGGGTATTGCTTTCTCATAGCATCCTCGGCTTCCCATGTAGCTTCTTCAACCCCGTGTATGCCACAATACTTTCACTAATGAAATTTTCTTATTTCTTAACTCTTTGATCTCACGAGTCAAAATTCGAATCGGTTCTTCAGCATATGACATATCTGGCCAAATTTCAACCTTGGTCGGGGAAATGACATGTGAAGGGTCGAATCGGTATCGTTGAAGCATCGATACATGAAATACATTATGGATCTTTTCTAACTCAGATGGCAATGCTAGTCGATAAGCAACTGGTCTGACTCGTTCAATAATTTCATACAGCCCGATGAATCTTGGACTCAATTTGCCTTTATGACCGAATCGAAGTATTTTCTTCTACTGAGATACTTTCAAAAACACTATCCCCGATCTGAAACTCAATATCCTTCCGTTTCAAATCTGCGTATGATTTCTGTCTATCTGACGATGCTTTCAGACTATCACGAATTACTTTTACTTTTTCTTTTGTTTTTCTAATCAGATCAACCCCGTGAATCTTATTTTTGCTAAGTTCAGTCCAGTACAACGGTATTCGACACTTCCAATCGTATAAAGCTTCCTATGGTGCCATTTTAATACTAGATTGAAAACTATTGTTATACGCAAATTCAATCAACGATAAATACCTTTCCCACGTATCTTTGAACTCAAGAATCCAACATCTCAACATATACTCGAGTATCTGAATAACTCGCTCAGATTGACCATCCGTCTGCGGGTGAAATGCGGTACTAAAATGTAGTTTTGTACCCAGTGCATCTTGAAGTTTCTTCCAAAACCTCAATGTGAACCTCAAATTTCTATCCGAAACAATAGAAACAGGTACTCGTGTAATCTCACGACCTTGGATATGTACAACTCAGCTAACTTTTCAAGCGAATAGTCTGTTCGTACCGTAATGAAATGAGCTGATTTTGTCAATCTATCGACAACAACCCAAATTGCATCTTTCTTACTCAAAGATAAAGGCAAACCCGAAACAAAATCTATAGTCACTCTATCCCATTTCCATTCCAGAATCATGATAGGTTGTAAGAACCTGAAACTTTTTCTTCTATTTCTCTAATCAAATCAACCCCGTGAATCTTATTCTCACTAAGCTTTGTCTTTTACAACGATGGTCTACATTTTCGACCGTATAAAGCCTCGTAAGAAGCCATTTTGATACTCGATTGAAAGCTGTTATTATATGCAAATTAATCAATGGTAAGTATCATTCCTATGTACCTTCAAAATCAAGAATACAACATCTCAACATATCTTCGAGTATCTAAATAATCCGCTTAGATTGGCCATTCATCTGTGGGTGAAAAGCTGTACTAAAGTGTAATTTCGTACCTAATGCATGATCATCAATTTTTCGTGTGATAAGTTTTATAAATTTGTAATGACTTATTCTTGAACTAACTACGATCACGACGTAGGCAGGTGTACCTATCAAATAGTAGTATAGCTTTAGCAAGATCAGATTGTCGAACCCAAAGGTCTATGAGTACTAGTAATGATTGTCTTTTTATTATCTAGCCAAATGAAGGAGGATTGGTTTGACTAACTAATTAAACTAAGAGCTTGCAGAAAATAGAAATTGGGAAATTACTATTGTGGAAAATGATTGATTGAGATGATACCTAAGGAAAAATCCACCTAGACTCTTACTTGTTATTATGGCTCCAAACCGGACGATTTATTCATTTAACTTGTTTCGTAAAAATCCCTAATGTATATTATTATCCCTTTTGAGACTAACAACGTCTAATCCCTAGATTGAATAACTGAGAGTTATCTCTAATTAACACCCTAAGGTTGCATTAACTCGATCTATGGATTTCCTTATTAGGTTTCACCCTAATCCGGCAAAATCTTGTCACCTAATCTCTAGGCACGCAATCAACTCCGCTTAATTACGAAAAGTTACTCTTAGTGAGGGTCTATTTCTCCTCCAACTAAGAGTAGTAACTTGAAGTGATATCCTGAAATACCAAAGCAAGAATTAAGAATACGTAATTAAGAACAAGTTAAATATTTATCATACGATTCAGAAATAATAACAAGGTTTAGTCATAGGTTTCACCCCCTTAGTATTTAGGGGTTTAGTTCATAACTAAACAAGAACACATCTCAGAATAATAAAAATTACAAAACATAAAGAAAACCCAAAACTCCTAAAGGGGAGGTTGAGGAGAGATCTTCAGTCTTGATGGTGGCTCCGGCTTTTGAGATGGATCAATCGGCTTTCTCGGAGCAATTCCTTACTCCCTATTCTCTGTCTCCCTTTTCTTCCTCCTTTAGGGTGTATTTATAGGCTTTGGAATGCCTAAAAGCCCTAAAATTTGGCCTTTTCCGAATTGAACTTAGCTAGGGTTCGGGAGGGACATGCCCGTATGGCACGACCGTGTGCGATTACTTCAGGCCGTGTTCGAGCCTGTTAGATTGGCACGGGTGTGTGATCTGCTTGTACGAATCGTGCTTCAATTCTGCCAGATTGACACGGCCATGTGATCTACCCGTGTGAGGAGGTCCAGGCCGTGTTGATTTCGTGCTTTGGCCCATTTTCTCCGTTTTTGGTCTGTTTCTCGTTCTTTTCGTTTTCCTATGTTTACCTAAGGATAAAACATGAAATTAAGGAATTAGGAGCATCAAATTCACCAAATCTAAGGAGAAATCATTCATAAAATGCGTTAAGCATGGGTTATAAATATGTATAAATTACGGTTTATCAAATACCCCCACACTTGAGCGTTTGCTTGTCCTCAAGCAAAATCCTCGGATCACAGTTAAAATTTCCTTTTTCTCAACTTATAATTTCGATCAATATTATCTCAAATCATCTTATAAGTAATTATACATCGAGAACTCAACTATAAGAACATTAAAGCCTCAAACATTCCAAGTTGAATATTTAATCCTGAAAAACTTAGGTACCTCCCTTTATCTAAGTAGTTATTATTGATTCGGAACCTCACAGAGTTTAACATCCTCACTAAGGATTCACTCAAATCATCGAAGTGTTTAAGGACAATGAAATTAGCACTCATTGGTCAACATGAAAAGTTATTACCATAGGCTTGCATGAAAATCAGATCTCCACCACTATAATTCGAGATGGTACATCAATCAAAAGGTCTTTGAAGGGTTGTAACGAGGCTTAGTTAGTGGGTGTGATCACAAGCTGAAAGAAAAGGTTAGAATTGAGATTGACTTGAAAAATTACTTAACTAGAAAAATATTTAATCATCACTTACATACAACATAGCTCCTTTTCTGACTATGGAATTTGAATAAAGAAAACTACTGATATGTATACATACATTTTTTTTAATTAAGAACAAGTTAAATAATCATAACAAATTATTAAGAACAAGACATAGCTAAGCAATTTATCCAACTCAATTCTCGACAAAAAATGGGGATCGAGTTAATTTAGGGGATTTTAACAATAATGGGTTAAGGGTTAATATTAAGGGTAATACAGGGAATGGTTTGTTAGGCTCAATAGGGTTTACTAAGGGTTAATTGTGGAGGTAGGCTTTTCATGGCATGAGTGGGTTAATCCTAAGTGTAACACCCCTCGCCCGCATCTGACGCAAGGACGGGGTTCGAGGCGCTACCTGACTTTTACTAACACTTCTATACTAAACAGGGCCATAAAATCTCAAATAATTAAAAACTTTTCTTTTCACATGCAATATGTCCCTTATGCGGGCTTATGAGGCCCAAAACATACATTCGGGGTGGTACGGAACCCAACCGAGAACGCATGAAAAACTTAGAAAATCTCTTGCATCAAAGCTCCACACGCCCGTGTGGGTACAGAGCACACGCCCGTGTGCTAGGGACACGCCCGTGTCCTCAAACCGTGTCCAAAAACCTAGACATTCACACGGCTGAGACACATGGTCGTGTCTCTTGCCCGTGTACCACTACTATGCATACTGACTTGAAAAACACTTAGGTGTAGGGGACACACGGCTGGACAACACGCCCATGGGGGCGGATCATGTGTCACACACGACCTAGACACACGCCCGTGTGTCTACCCATATGGACAAATACAAGGCTACTTTCCAAGCCATTTTGTCACCCTCACAACATATGCACGCACAACATGGCAAAATTAGGCACTTAAACATCCATAAACATGTCATGATCATGACTATTTCTCATGCAATAGATATCATAATTCATACATACCAAATCATTAGCAACTCATCATACAAGACCTTCGCACTTGCATGCAATAATCACATAATCATGCACAAATTACTACCTCAATACAACCTCTAGGTATACATGCTATAAGCCACCTCACAAGAGATAGTATCATACATATATATGAATAATCATATAGGCCCATAACGTCATTAACCGACATAGGCCAATTTACATGGCTACAACACTTTATCAATACAAGCTGACACCTTTAGCTAAATCATAATATCACATACTCAACATTAAAACCCTATACATGCCATAGACTCAAATCACTTGGATTTACTTACGCCGATAGCGTTAACTCGATAGTGTGATAATATCTCTGACGGCCCCTAACCCGAGCTAACCTGGAAACCCTAGTAAACATGGGAAAGAAAAGGGAGGTAAGCTTTACGCTTAGTAAGTTCATATGAAAACAATAAGCAACTCATTAACATGTTTTATCAATGTTTAGAACATATTCTCAAGTTCATGACAAGTTGTCTTCCTGAGCAATAGTCACTAAATTATTTATATCTGGAGCTACAAAACTCTGAATTAAGTTCCATTAATTTTCCCTGAAACTAGACTCATTTATATTTCTACAGAATTTTTGGCTTAGCAAATTAGTACAGTTTATTCCTCAAAGTTACTCCTGATTCACTGTTTGATAGTTTCAACCCTTCTACACTAAAGTTAAATTATCTCATAGCACAAGACTCGAATAATGTTATCGTCTATTTCTCTTGAAACTAGACTCATTGAGGATTCTAAGAATATAAATTATAACTCGTAACCATTTTTATACAATTTATAATGATTTTCTCAAATCAGAATAGGGGATCTCGAAGTCATTCTGACTCTCTCCCACGCAACTTCAAATATCTCATTATAGGGAATTCTTTTGCTTACATAGTTTCTTTTATAAGAAACTAGACTCATTAAGTTTTAATTCTATATTTTATTCAGCCTCTAACTTATTTTCCACTATTTTTAGTGTATTTTCAAAGTTACACTAATGCAGTAACTCAAATCTGTCAAGGCTAAGTTACTCATAAGCTTAGTCTACATACTTGTACAACTTGTAACATAACTCAAGTACATACCTGTACCAACTCGTATTAAAGTATATAATCATACCTTCTTTAACATGCCCTCCCTAAGGCTTTCATCACATCATCCATTTCATTACCTGTTGAATACTCAGGATGCTAGAGGATGTTCAGAATTATCATATGCCGAACAAAATGCCCAAGGCCATGTCCCTCACATGGTCTTACATGGATCCACATATCATTGCCATATCCCGGATATGGTCTTATACGAGGTTTCATGTTAGTACCGATGCCATGTCCTGGACAAGGTCTTATACTAGCACACATATCATCTCATTTTCATTGAATCCTCACAAGTCAATTCCAATAGAGGCATACATCCACATTTTGTACAATATCAAGTATTAAGCACATCATAATGAAATTGAGCATTACTCTCATACAAACTTCTAATATTTTAGGCCATACACTTAATTCCATAAAAATAAAGAATTTTAATTCAAGCATGATATTGCATTATTGTTACCATGCGAACTTACGTCGATACCACAAAGGTAAAAAAGACATAATCATCCATAAATCAATTTTCCCTGTTCTAGGCCCAAATTGCATTTTTCAACATCTAAAACATCACATTTAGCTAATTAAAACAATGTACTAATCAAATTAGTCCATTGGCACACTTGGGCAATTTTACAATTTTGCCCCTATATCTTACCAAAATTACCAAATTACCCCTAGGCTCGTAAAATGATTTTTACCACATTTCTTTACTCCTTAAGCCTAGATGAACCATTTTCATAGCTATAGCAACTCATAATTCTTACTATTTCACACATTTACAACTTGTTTTACAACTTAGCAAAATACCTCATTTAAGGTGTTTTCATGCAAACTTCTTTCATAAAAGTTGTTTATAACACTACCAAGACTCATAATCTTCCATAAAAACACAGCAAACAACACATTTACTCTCATGGCAAAACCCTAGACTTTTCATCATGTTGTAAAATAATCCCCTCTTTTGAAAGCTCATGCTTTAGGTGTTCCAAAAATATAAAAACCATCAAGAAAAACATTAAAATTCACTTACTAGCAAGGGATGTAAGTGGCTGATATTTCAAAGCTTCAAAACCACTTTCTTTTTTTGGAAAAACCGGTCAAGAAGAAGATGAAAAGGGATGATATCATCCTATCTTTATTTTATTACTCATTGGTCAAATAAGTCACCTAAGAGCCATAAATTTTGGCTTTTTGACCAATTGGTCTCCCCTTGGCCGGCCACCTCAATAAAAAGGGTTCAATTGCCCTTTAAAGACCTCCAATTTTAGTTCTCTAGTCTATTAACACCCTTAGGCACTAAAATACAACTTTTACCTTTTACGCAATTTAGTCCTTTTTCGAAATTGGACTAGAAATCGCTAAAATTAACTTACCAAAATTTACAAGCACTTATAAAATTATATTATAAAACATAAAACAACACTAAAATAATTTTCTCTGGCCTTGGAATAGTGGTCTCGAAACCATTATTCTGACTAGGCCCAAAATCGGGCTGTTACATTTCTTCCCCCTTTTAGAGATTTTCGTCCCCGAAAATCTAACCAGAAGAAGTTGCTCTCAACTTTCACGAGTCACTTATATATTTTTCTCACAACTTACAGATCAACTCAGTCTCATACTCAAGTTTTCCTGTACCTTTTCCATAGTTACCAATAAAAGTCTTGGCTCAATTCAAAATACTGAAAACTGGCATTCTAAGAACTATAAGCTTAGAAGCACAACTTGTCCAAATTAGTCTAACAATACCTCTGTATATACCAAAATAGTCATGTGGACTACTATCATCAATCTATCACAATTCAACTTGCAGCCCTCCTTTTTCTAGGGGATGGGAGATATCCCGATACGAAATTTCATAACAATACTCTCTCATTTTCCTTTCAATATCATCACCGACAATAATAGTCTCAGGTGCATCTAATATTCGGGTTTACTCTGTAGACAATTCAACATCCTTTAGAAGAATGGAAAAAAGACTGTTGTAAGCTCTGTACTCAATTCTCTGTATAACGCGAAGTTTCCTAGTACTCAAATCTTACTCTGAAATAATAGTAACAGAAACTAGAAATCAAATCCTCCTTGCAATTCCAAATTAAAAGTTGAATTATGCTGTACTAGTTTAATTTATCACTTATAGCCACATTTCTATACTCTGGTCATCAACTGTTTAGAAACTTTACTAACATGAATCAAATGATTCCAACTTCATAGATGTGATCTCTTTATTGATCAGGACAACTTTACTTATACAACATCTCTTGAATGAGAGAAATCCACTAATTATGGTTCCCGTATCATACTTAAAAGAATAAAACCTCGTCATTTTTGACTGCATGACTACTTACCAAAGAACACATAATGGTATTCTCGAACCAAAGAATAAACTTAAATGCACATAACTCAGATTTACCTTTGCCGAATATCCATTCTTTACCCCAAGATTTTTAAAGAAATCTTGACACTGAAATCCTCGCACTTCTATAGTTGAGCCAGAAGCATAACCATAACAGATTCTAATATTGCAAGTCAAAGATTACTCGTAAAGATAAGCCAAGCTCGATAATTCTCGAAACAAGAACGAGAGAAAAACCAATATAAGAAATTCCAAGATATAAGACTATACCAGAAATCCGAGAATATAATCTAGAAGAAAATAAAAAAGATGATCCAGAAAATCCCTCAGAGAAAACCAGAAGGAAACTACTGCCTGTACGCTCTAAAATTCCTCGTAACAGAGATAATATAATTCCCGCATATATAAAAACCATAATCAATAGAACATCAGAATAATCTCACATAGATTTTTACTATCGACTTCATTCCAATATATCAGAATAGAAATCTGAAGAGATGGAGAAATGTCGATCATAACTAACTGAACCAATAGAGCTCTTCATCTAATATCACAGTCACCAGCATCCTCATACGATATAATTTCCACTCGAAAGGGATTACCATACATATTCCCCAGAATAGAGGAAAACATAGAATACTTAGAAGAGAAAGATAGCCATAACTTTCATTTAATTGAATCCGTCATACTCAGACATCTGTGCAAGTCCAACGTTATTCCTCTAACTAATTTTGTCTTCACTAATCCCATACTATTCCATTATTGTTCTCTTTAGTTTCACTTTTGCAAGCTTATGCAAACATATCTCTCGAGAATCTCATCGTATAACTCTATTCTGGTAAAGGGCGAAGACTGTAAAGCCTCTAAACTTTTGACTCTCAAGCAAATACATAGTCAACAACAACATAGCATTATGCACATTGATTCGAACATTTCAAATTTTCAACTTGTTATGAACACATCTTCACATATCTCAGTAATACATGCAACTTTATTTCATGTGAATATTAGCTAAACATAAGTGAATTTTTCACAACTCAAACTTTTATTTCTTTTACTCAAATTACCCTTAATGTCTTATCAAGTTCCCACATTGAGTCTTAATCACTTGCCAATATTTATCAAATTGGAGAACGTCTTACGGTTTTGAGTACATCGCTTACTTGATGCCATAGTCCAACTATGGTCTTGTACTAGCTCTCGTCCATCTGTGTCGATGCCGTGTCCCAGACAAGTCTTACACTAACACATGTAACCATGCTGATGCATGTCCCAGACATGTCTTACACTAGCACATCTCGTAGTCGACGCATGTCCCAGACATGTCTGACATTGGCTAACATCTCGAGGCCGATGCATGCCCAGACATGTCTTACTCTAGCAAAACTCTTAGCCGATGCGTGTCCCAGACACGTCTTACACTGGCTATCTCTGTCGAGGCTGATGCATGTCCCAGACATGTCTTACACTAGCCCTCGTCTGGATGCCGATGCCATGTCCCAGACATGGTCTTACACTGGCACACAAATCTCATGTATTGCCATGGTCTTTTTCGTCAATTCATTAGTGAATGATCGTACTCATTCCCTACGTTCCACCCAATTTGATCTTTCATTACAACTTTCATGCTATTGTGGCATTTATAATTCTGTAACTAAGATTATAAAGCATAACATTGCGGTATCTTGACTTTATTAATCTAGACATAAACGTCTATAAAGCATAACATTGCGGTATCTTGACTTCATTAATCTAGACATAAACGTCAACCTCATGTATATACTGATTACTAATCATGCAATAAAAGCATTCATACATACACTCTGTCATTTCAAGCAAATTTCTTTCTTTTCATAAACACTTGGCCAATCAAGTTGGACATTTAACATCGTATGAATACCAACATGCATAAAAGAGCTTTTCACAACTTAACTTCGTTTTACTCCACTGTTTCATATTCTTTAACTCAAGAGTATCACATAATGAATATTAATTCATGTAAAAATCATGAATTTCTTTTCATACCTTTCCCATTTTTAGCATATCACAAGCATGATTCAATAATCTCAACTTTACTCTCGTCTCTATCAAGATTTGCTCAGTTGGAACTCATTCTTGTCTTAGTCAACAGTTTTGTTAGGGCCGGGAGATATCACACTATCACGAGTAATACTATGGCATGTATAGCTAGACTCTCTTACGCCCCTAAGTGTAACACCCCTCACCCGCATTTGACACCAGGACAGGGTTTAAGGTGCTACCTGACTTTTACTAACACTTCTATACTAAACAGGGCCATGAAATCTCAAACAATTAAAAACTTTTCTTTTCACATGCAATATGTCCCTTATGCGGGCTTACGAGACCCAAAACATACATTCGGGGTGGTTCGGGACCCAACCGAGAACTCATGAAAAACTTAGAAAATCTCTTGCATCAAATCTCCAAACGCCCGTGTGGGTATAGAGCATACGCCCGTGTGCTAGGGACACGCCTGTGTCCTGAAACTATGTCCAAAAACCTGGACATTCTGTCAAAACCACACGGCCAAGGCACACGCCCATGCCCTATGACTGTGTCCTTCACACGGCTGAGACACATGGCCGTGTCTCTTGCCCGTGTACCCCTACTATGCATACTGACTTGAAAAAAACTTAGGTGCAGGGGACACACCGCTGGACAACACGCCCATGGGGGCGGACCGTGTGTCACACATGACCTAGACACACGCCCGTGTGTCTACCCATGTGAACAAATACATGGCTACTTTCCAAGCCATTTTGTCACCCTCACAACACATGCACGCGCACTTATACAATAGCACACAACATGCCAAAATTAGGCACTTAAACATCCATAAACATGTCATGATTGTAACACCCTGAATTTGGGCCTAGAAGTTTTGGGCCTTAAGCATGAGAACGGTTGAAGGTAGCTTATAATATTTTGTTGTGCATGTAAATTTCATTAATGAAGGCTTGCTTTAGTGGTTAAGTGTGCTGAGAAGTGTTGGAGAAGTCTTGGGTTCAAACCTGGACTCTAGCAAAAATTTTGGTTTAAGGTGAATCAAACCCTAGGTGTAGTAGGTAGGCCTTAAGAATATTGTTGGAGAAATTGTGGCACAAAAAGCCTTGTGGTCTAGTGGCAAAGTAGCGCCACATAAGAGGCAGGAACATGGCATCATAGAGTTGGCAAGGAGGTCCAGGGTTCGAAACTCATGGCAAACAAAGAGCATTTATTTTGCTAACAGGGGGCGGCAAGAGTTGGTGTTGAATTTAAACCCTGATGATGGAGGGATCCCACATCGGGAAGCTAGCATAGGAGTGGATGCGAAGCTGGCTTTAAATAGAAAGAACCATGAGGAGAGTAAAGGTACCTTTCTTGGCTGATCCCTTTCGCTTTATGGCGTCCTCGTTTGGGTTGGGCGTCGGCTAAGAGTGCTCAGAGCGCGGATTAACTCTAGTCCCCTATCAGGTGTGTATTTCTCACTACTCTGGCTGTAGGATGGCTACTTTGGGCCGCGATGGGCCGAAAGGGGCCATGTGGGCCCAATGGGCCTACGGGCCCAATTGGATAAGTTGTTTGATTATGTAGTAAATATTGGACTAGGTTAGGTGAATCTCATATCTATGGCCAGATTTGGGCTAAAAGGGCCACACGAGCGTGTGGGCCTATTTGGGCCGAGAATGGGCTTTAGGCCCATTCGTATTGCTATCCCTGTTTAGAATACTTTGGTTCACCAAATTATTGAAATACCCTCGACTTGTAAAATTACCAAAGTACCCTTGATTTGTAGAATTACCGTTTTACCCTCGATTCGCAAAGTTACCAAAATACCCCTAGTTTGCAAAATTACCAAAATACCCCTAGTTTGCAAAATTACCAAAATACCCCTGGTTTGTAAAATTACTAAAATACCCCTGTAGGGTAAAATTACCGACATACCCCTGTAGGGTAGAATTATCGAGATACCCTTATGGGGTAAAATTACCATTTTGCCCCTAAGGTGTTAAATGACTGTTTTGCCCTTGTGGGCAAGTGACTGACTTAGACCGTGTGGTTGATGGATTTGATTGTGAGTATATGGATGACTTAATTGTGATTGTTTGATTCAAATATGGACATGGTATTCTGATTCTGTATGTTGTATGCCATGACATGTATATCTGTTGCATGAGATATTGATATGCATGATATGACATGATATGCACATAATATGTTATGAGATGCACATAATATGCTATAATATACTCATTATATGCATGGGTTGGGTTTTATATAGATGGAGGAAGTGCGAAAAGGGCTTTGCCCCAATTTACCAAAAAGGGCTTTGCCCCAGTTATTAAAAGAGGCTAGGCCTCCAGTTATATGATAATTCAGCTATGCTGCCAGTGGAGAGTTTGGTTGGGTGGGTTGAGTTATTCCCCACATGGAAAGCTTGGCTAGTACGGGTGGAGAGTAGCAGATGGTAGGTTGAGTACTCTCCCCAAATGGGCTTGCATACATTCATTGATATTACATGTGAAACTGAAATGGGCCTATGGGCCATACCATTTTCAGTAAAGGCTTCGGCCCAGTGATATGATTTATGAAAAGGCTTCAGCCCAGTATATGTCGAGACTGAATTAGGGCTTAGGCCCAGTATGCTGATATTAGTTGGGCTCTGAAAAGGGCTCGTTGCACACTGAGTTTTCGTAAACTCACCCCGTTTATTAACCTTTCCGGTAATTTCCAGCCTTAGACGGATCGGAACTGCGAGGGGCTCGGAGGAAGCCACACACACTGTTTATGTTACAGTTTTGATTATTACTTTTAAATGTTTTTATGTAGGTTGTAGTAAAGCTGTTGTAATTTTCTGGATTTCTAATTTGGAATTTTATTAAATGTTCTTGTAATTGCTAGTATTAGAACACGGTTTTCCAAAGCAACTACTATTTTCAAAACATCACGTATCCTCAATTGTTTTAAATCAAGCTTCCGCAACTGCCAAGATTTTTACAAAGTTGTTAAGAATGTTATTCAGCTGAGGTTTTCTAACAAGGTTTAAAAAGGGTATAATTTTTTTTAATGGAAACATGGTTTCGAAAAACACTTTAATGTGACACGCCAGATTCGAGCCAAACTTTCAGGCTGGGTTTAGGGTGTTACATTTAGTGGTATCAGAGCCTGGGTTACAACAACTCGGTTGTGGATTGGGTTTTCAAAGGTTGAATTTTAGAAAATTATTTTCAACCACGTGGTCTGTTTGAAGTATTTCTCTTAAAAAGTGTGGCACACCGAGTCTCCGGCGCCGAATCTGTAAGTCTTCTGAATACTTTTGTCTATTTAGAAATTGAAATACTGTAGATTCCTTAGATATTGGTCTGAATTTAAATTTGGTATTTATTTTATGTGGATGTGATGTTTGGATATAAAAAATTGTATATATGTGTGACAAATATGTATCTGCTTCAGTGAATAAGTGTTGTATGTATGAGATGTTTCAAGTTCTAGTTGAAGTGTGATTGTGATAGTAGGATCAGAGTGCGCAGCGGTAGCGTCGTGGGGTAGATGTTCCACGATTACCCTGTTAGATGGAAATTTCGGGGATGAAATTTTTTTAATGGAGGTAGAGTTGTAACACCCTGAATTTGGGCCTAGAAGTTTTGGGCCTTAAGCATGGGAGCGGTTGAAGGTAGCTTATAATATTTTGTTGTGCATGTAAATTTCGTTAATGAAGACTTGTTTTAGTGGTTAAGTGTGCTGAGAAGTGTTGGAGAAGTCTTGGGTTCAAACCTGGACTCTAGCAAAAATTTTGGTTTAAGGTGAATCAAACCCTAGGTGTAGTAGGTAGGCCTTCAGAATATTGTTGGAGAAATTGTGCCATAAAAAGCCTTGTGGTCTAGTGGCAAAGTAGCACCACATAAGAGGCAGGAACGTGGCATCATAGAGTTGGCAAGGAGGTCCAGGGTTTGAAACTCATGGCAAACAAAGAGCATTTATTTTGCTAACAGGGAGCGGCAAGAGTTGGTGTTGAATTTAAACCCTAATGATGGAGGGATCCCACATCGAGAAGCTAGCATAGGAGTGGATGCGAAGCTGGCTTTAAATAGAGAGAACCATGAGGAGAGTAAAGGTACCTTTCTTGGCTGATCCCTTTCGTTTTATGGCGTGCTCGTTTGGGTTGGGCGTCGGCTAAGAGTGCTCGGAGCGCGGATTAACTCTAGTCTCCTATCTGGTGTGTATTTCTCACTACTTTGGCTGTAGGATGGCTACTTCGGGCCGCGATGGGCCAAAAGGGGCCATGTGGGCCTAATGGGCCTACGGGCCCAATTGGATAAGTTGTTTGATTGTGTAGTAAATATTGGACTAGGTTAGGTGAATCTCATATCTGTGGCCAGATTTGGGCTAAAAGGGCCACACGAGCGTGTGGGCCCATTTGGACCGAGAATAAGCTTTAGGCCCATTCGTATTGCTATCCCTGTTTAGAATACTTTAGTTCACCAAATTACTGAAATACCCTCGACTTGTAAAATTACCAAAGTACCCCCGATTTATAGAATTATCGTTTTACCCTCGATTTACAAAATTATCAAAATACCCCTGGTTTACAAAATTACCAAAATACCCCTAGTTTGCAAAATTACCAAAATACCCCTGGTTTGTAAAATTACTAAAATACCCCTGTAGGGTAGAATTACTGAAATACCCCTGTAGGGTAAAATTATCGAAATACCCCTGTAAGGTAGAATTACCGAGATACCCTTGTGGGGTAAAATTACCATTTTGCCCCTAGGGTGTTAAATGACTGTTTTGCCCTTGTGGGCAAGTGACTGACTTGGACCGTGTGGTTGATGGATTTGATTGTGAGTATATGGATGACTTGACTATGATTGTTTGATTCAAATATGGGCATGGTATTCTGATTCTGTATGTTTTATGCCATGACATGTATATCTGTTGCATGAGATATTGATATGCATGATATGACATGATATGCACATGATATGTTATAAGATGCACATGATATGCTATAATATACTCATTATATGCATGGGTTGGGTTTTATATAGATGGAGGAAGTGCGAAAAGGGCTTTGCCCCAGTTTACCAAAAAGGGCTTTGCCCCAGTTATTAAAAGAGGTTAGGCCTCCAATTATATGATAATGCAGCTATGCTGCCAGTGGAGAGTTTGGTTGGGTGGGTTGAGTTATTCCCCACATGGTGAGCTTGGCTGGTATGGGTGGAGAGTAGCGGATGGTGGGTTGAGTAATCTCCCCAAATGGGCTTGCATACATTTATTGATATTACATGTGAAATTGAAATGGGCCTATGGGCCATACTGTTTTCAGTAAAGGCTTCGGCCCAGTGATATGATTTATGAAAAGCCTTCAGCCCAGTGATATGATTTATGAAAAGGCTTCGGCCCAATGATATGATTAATAAAAAGGCTTCGGCCCAGTAACCGATAAACGAAAGGCTTCGGCCCAGTATATGTTGAGACTGAATTAGTGCTTAGGCCTAGTATGCTGATATTAGTTGGGCTCTGAAAGGGGCTCGTTACATACTGAGTTTTTGTAAACTCACCCCGTTTATTAACCTTTCAGGTAATTTCTAGCCTTAGACGGATCGAAACTGCGAGGGGCTCTGAGGAAGCCGCACACACTGTTTATGTTACAGTTTTGATTATTACTTTTAAATGTCTTTATGTGGGTTGGAGTAAAGCTGTTGTAATTTTCTGGATTTCTAATTTGGAATTTCATTAATTGTTCTTATAATTGCTAGTATTAGAACATGGTTTTCCAAAGCAAATACTATTTTCAAAACATCACGTATCCGCAATTTTTTTAAATCAAGCTTTCGCAACTGCCAAGATTTTTACAAAGTTGTTAAGAATGTTATTCAACTGAGGTTGTCTAACAAGGTTTAAAAAGGGTATAAGTTTTTTTTAATGGAAACATGGTTTCGAAAAACACTTTAATGTGACACGCCAGATTTGAGCCAAACTTCCAGGCTGGGTTTGGGGTGTTACAATGATCATGACTATTTCCCATGCAATAGATATCATAATTCATACATACCAAATCATTATCAACTCATCATACAAGACCTTGGCACTTGCATGCAATAATCACATAATCATGCACAAATTACTACCTCAATACAACCTCTAGGTATACATGCTATAAGCCACCTCACAAGAGATAGTATCATACATATATATGAATAATCATATAGGCCTATAACGTCATTAACTGACATAGGCCAATTTAAATGGCTACAACACTTTATCAATACAAGTCGACACCTTTAGCTAAATCATAATATCACATACTCAACATTAAAACCCTATACATGCCATAGACTCAAATCACTTGGATTTACTTACGCTGATAGCACTAACTCGACAGTGTGATAATATCTCTGACAGCCTCCAACCCGAGCTAACCTGGCAACCCTAGAAAACATGGGAAAGAAAGGTGTTTTACCAAATTAGTCCATTGACACACTTGGGCAATTTTTGTAATTTTGCCCCTATATCTTGCCAAAATTACCAAATTACTCCTAGGCTCGTAAAATGATTTTTATCACATTTATTTACTCCTTAAGCCTAGATGAACCATTTTCATAACTATAGCAACTCATAATTCTTGCTATTTCACACATTTACAACTTGTTTTACAACTTAGCAAAATACCTCATTTAAGGTGTTTTCATGCAAACTTCTTTCATAAAAGTTGTTTATAAAACTACCAAGACTCATAATCTTCCATAGAAACACAGAAAACAACACATTTACTCTCATGGAAAAACCCTAGGCTCTTCATCATTTTGTAAAATAATCCCCTCTTTTGAAAGCTCATGCTTTAGGGGTTCCAAAAATATAAAAATCATCAAGAAAAACATTAAAATTCACTTACTAGCAAGGGATGTAGGTGGCTGATATTTCAAAGCTTCAAAACCCCTATTTCAAAGCTTCAAAACCCCTTTTTTTTCCTGTAAAAATCGATCAAGAAGAAGATTAAAAGGGATGATATCATCCTATCTTTATTTTATTACTAATTGGTCAAATAAGTCACCTAAAAGCCATAAATTTTGGCTTTTTGACCAATTGGTCTCCCCTTGGCCGGCCACCTCAATAAAAAGGGTCCAATTGCCCTTTAAAGGCCTCCAATTTTAGTCCTCTAGTCTATTAACACCCGTAGGCACTAAAATACAACTTTTACCTTTTACGCGATTTAGTCTTTTTTCGAAATTGGACTAGAAATCGCTAAAATTAACTTACCAAATTTTACAAGCACTTATAAAATTATATTATAACACATAAGATAACACTAAAATAATTTTCTCTGGCCTCAAAATAGTGGTCCCAAAACCACTGTTCTGACTAGGCCCAAAATCGGGCTGTTACACTAAGTGCCTCTATCATCTTGACATATCAAATCAAATAGTGTGGTCTCAACATGCATAATCAGGCGAGTTCTGGAATAAAAATTAAACATTGACATACTCAAAGAAATAATAGAGGTGAGCATGAAAGAATTAATAGATGCTTAAAAGGCTCAAAAATCTCACAAAAATTATGGCTTTTTGATGTTTAAATCTGTGGGATTCAATTTAAGATAATACCTAAATTTAGGGAAACAACCTAAAATTTTAAATTCTTAAACATCAACTATCATGCTTGATTTTCTAGTGTCTTAAGGTTTAACACTCAATGCATGAATGCCTATGTTTTAATTCAAGATATATCAATCAAAATTCATCTTAAACATGATATGAGAGATTCACAAGAAAACAAAGTAATAATCAGGGATTTTTTAGATAATGAAATAAATACCCCCTACACTTAAGATGTACATTGCCCTCAATGTACGAGGTTAGATATATTAGAAAAATATAAGATCATAAGATAGGGAGAGAGTTGAAAATTCCTGAGTGTTGAGTGAATGACTTCCCTAGTTTGGCAAAAACGATGATTGATAATAGAGTAGGGCATGATGTTAAGGAAGAAATAAGCTGATAGTAATCTTAAAAAGCCGTGTTTAGAGAAGATATGAATTATTTTAAAATAATTAAAAATAAAGGTGAAAATAAAAGAAAAAAATCTAATTCTATAAGTGGCACGGCCATCGCACACGCATGTGTGGGTCGTGAATTGAAAGTTCGTCACACGGCCTTTAGACACGCCCGTGTGTCCTGGCCGTGTGACTGCATGATCGTAATGCATGCCCGTGTGCGATGTGGTTCATTTCTCCTACGCCATGTTCCTATGCACACGCCCGTATTATTTTGGCAGTGTTGACCGCGGTCGCTAGGAACGAGCGTGTCACCTGCCCGTGTTGTTATCCTCCTCTATGTCTAAAACAACAAAATCAACGAGAAATATAAATTTATCCACTTTCACTAGTACATCTTCGATAATACCCTTAGAAAATCTTATGGTTTTATCTGCCAGTTGAATGCTCGTCCTAGTTTGTTTGGGTTTCCCAAGACCTAGTTGTTTAAACATTTTGTAAGGCATGACATTGATACTTGCCCCTAAATTAGCTAATGCATTATTCACATCTAAACTACCAATTAAGCAAGGAATTGTAAAACTCACTGGATCTTTCAATTTATGGGGTAGCTTATTCTGTAGAATAGCTGAGCAAACTGCGTTTAGCTCCACATGCGATGAGTCGTCCAACTTCCGCTTGTTTGCTAAAAGCTCTCTTAAAAATTTCATTACATTTGGCATCTATGACAGAGCTTCAATAAATGGTAAGTTAATATGTATTTTTTAAAAAAGTTTAAGGAATTTACCGAATTGTTCGTCTGAGTGGTCTTTCCTTATTGCTTTAGGGTATGGCTCATGAGGCTTGTATTCTACGTTCACCGTTTTATTATGACTTACCTCACCATTACCTTTGCTTTCCACATCTTCTTGCCTTGGTTCTGGCTCAGTCTCAACGCATCCTTCTTGAGCATCAAATGTATTGAGCTATTCCCTTGGGTTTGGTTCAATATTACTTGGCAAACTACCTTGTGGTCGTTCGGATATTAACTTGGATAGCTAACCTATTTGGGTCTCGAGCCCTTGAATTGATGCTTGTTGATTTTTGAGTGCTGTCTCGGTATTCTAGAAACAAGTTTCTAACACTGAGATGAATTTGGATAGCATCTCCTCAAGGTTCAGCTTCTTTTCTTATGATAAGGTGACTGTTGGAAACCCTAAGGATTCTGTGGCCTTTGATTTCCTTGACCACCCCAAGAGAAATTGGGTGGTTCTTCCAACCTGCATTGTAAGTATTACTATATGGGTTATTTTGAGATATGAAATTGTTGTTACCCATATAGTTGACTTGTTCCTCTTCAGCTGTAGGATTGAATGGTGGGTATTCTGTAGGTACACCTCATCCATTTGAATCGCACCTCGTCGCTGGATGTACCTGCGTAGAACCAAGTAAACCATCAATTTTTTTATTTAGAAGTTCTACCTGATTTGATAACATGGTGACCGAATCGACATTATAAACGCCTGTTGTTTTCGTTGGCTTAGTTCTCATGACTTTCCACTGATAGTTTTTCAGTGACATCTCTTTAATAAATTCAAAAGCCTCTTCGGGTGTCTTATTATTGATGGTTCCACCGGCAGCTACATCAATCATTTGTCTTGTCAAAGGATTCACACTGTTGTAAAACGTTTGAACTTGCAGCCATAGAGGTAACCCATGGTGTGGGCACCTTCGCAAGAGGTCGTTGAATCTCTCCCATGCATCGTAGAGTGTTTTTAAGTCCATCTGCACAAAAGAAGAAATATTATTACGCAACTTGGCTATTTTTACCGGTGGAAAATATTTTAATAGAAATTTTTCGGTCATTTGCTCCCAAGTGGTAATGGACCCTCATGGTAGTGAGTTCAACCATTGTTTAGCTTTATTCCTCAGTGAAAAAGGGAATAACCAAAGATGAATGGCATCATCAGAAATGCCATTAATTTTGAAAGTGTCACACAGTCCTAGGAAATTTGCCAAGTGCGTGTTGGGGTTCTCATCCTACAAACCGTCAAACTGAATGAATTGCTATATCATCTGAATCGTGTTAGGTTTCAGTTCAAAATTATTTGCAGCAATAGCAGGCCTAACTATACTTGACTCAGTTCCTGTAAAATTAGGATTAGAATAATCATACATAGTACGAGGAGCAGGATTCTGATTTGCTAATTCAGCAGGTATGGATGGAGCTAGCGGATTGTCTTGATTTTCAGTCATCTCCTCAGTTGTAATTAAGATATGTCCTCTTGCTCTTCCTCTGTGTATCTTAAGTTGCGCCTGATTTCTCGTCAGTTTTTACGACCTGTACGATCAATTTCCTTGTCAAAAAGCAATGGTCCTGCTGGGTTTCTTCTAGTCATAAACTACAAGAACCTGCCAGGAGAACAAGAAAGAAAATTAGTAAAATAAAAATTAAATTTAAATTGTAAGAAAATAAATGGCTAAAGTAATAAAAATTTAGCGTTCCTAATATCTCAGTCTCCGGCAACGGTGCCAAAAACTTGATCGTCGATTTTTCGTGTGATAAATTTTATAAATTTGTAATGACTCGTTCTTGAAACTAACTATGATCACAACGTAGGCAAGTGTACCTATCGAACAGTAGTATAGCTTTAGCAAGACCGGATTGTCGAACCCAAAGGACTATGAGTACTAGTAATAATTGTCTTTTTATTATCTAGCCGAATGAAAGAGGATTGGTTTGACTAACTAATTAAACTAAGAGATTGTAGAAAATAGAAATTGGGAAATTACTGTTGTGGAAAATGATTGATTGAGATTTTACCTAAGAAAAAATCTACCTAGACTCTTACTTGTTATTCTGGCTCCGAACCGGACGATTTATTCATTTAACTTGTTCCGTAGAAATCCCTAATGTATATTATTATCCCTTTTGAGACTAACAATGTCTAATCCCTAGGTTGAATAATCGAGAGTTATCTCTAATTAACACCCTAAGGTTGCATTAACTCGATCTATGGATTTCCTTATTAGGTTTCACCCTAATCCGGCAAAATCTTGTCACCCTATCTCTAGGCGCGCAATCAACTCCGCTTAATTACGACAAAGTTACTCTTAGTTAGGGTCTATTCCTCCTCCAACTAAGAGTAGTAACTTGAAATGATATCCTGAAATACCAAAGCAAGAATTAAGAATACGTAATTAAGAACAAGTTAAATATTTATCATACGATTCAGAAATAATAACAAGGTTTAGTCATAGGTTTCACCTCCCTTAGGTATTTAGGGGTTTAGTTCATAACTAAACAAGAACACATCTCAGAATAATAAAAATTACAAAACATAAAGAAAAACTCAAAACTCCTAAAGGGGAGGTTGAGGAGAGATCTTCAGTCTTGATAGTGGCTCCGACTTCTGAGATGGATCAATCGGCTTCCTCGGAGTAATTCCTTACTCCCTATTCTCTGTCTCCCTTTTCTTCCTCCTTTAGGGTGTATTTATAGGCTTTGGAATGCCTAAGAAGCCCTAAAATTTGGCCTTTTCCGAATTGAACTTAGCTAGGGTTGGGCAGGGACACGCCCGTGTGGCATGGCTGTGTGCGATTACTTCAGGCCGTGTTTGAGCCTGTTAGATTGGCACAGGGGTGTGATCTGCCCGTGTGAATCGTGCTTCAATTCTGCCAGATTGACATGGCCTTGTGATCTGCCCGTGTGATGAGGTCCAAGCCATGTTGATTTCTTGCTTTGGCCCATTTTATCCGTTTTTGGTCTGTTTCTCATTCCTTTCGTTCTTCTATGCTTACCTAAGGATAAAACATGAAATTAAGGCATTAGGAGCATCAATTTCACCAAATCTAAGGAGAAATCATTCATAAAATGCGTTAAGCATAGGTTATAAATATGTATAAATTACGGTTTATCAATGCATCTTGTAGTTTCTTCCAAAATCGTGATGTGAACGTCAGATCCCTATCTGAAATAATAGAAATAGGTACTCCATGCAATCTCACAATCTAAGAAATGTACAACTCAGCAAGCTTATCAAGTGAATAATCTGTACGAACCAGAATGAAATGAGCTGATTTAATCAATCTATCAACAACAACCCATATTGTATCTTTTTTACTCGGTGACAGAGGTAAACCCGATACAAAATTCATCGTAATTTTATCCCATTTCCACTCTGGAATCATAATTGGTTGTAACAAACCGGATGGCACCTGGTGTTTATTGCTGACAGATCAAACATTTTGCAACAAAATCAGAGATGTCACGCTTCATACCAGGCCACTAATAAAGCTGTTTCAGATTGTTATACATTTTCGTACTACCCGGATGCACAGATAAATAACTGTTGTAAGCTTCATTCAAAATCATTTGGATCAATTCTGGATTTCTGAATCAAAATCAAAATCACACTAAGCTCGTTTTGCTATTATCTCATTATCAACCTTCTGAGCTTCGCAAATCTGTTGCAAAAACAACTGTCTTGCTTTTAATTTGGCTAAAATCAAACCATCATCAGACATACACAACTGAGCATTTATAGCACGCAATGCAAACAATGACTTCTAACTTAAAGCATCAGCAACAACATTCGCTTTTCCTAGATGATAATCAATAATAAGTTCGTAGTCTCTTGGCAATTCTAACCATCTTCTCTATCGCAAGTTCAAATCTTTCTGAGTCATCAGATATTTCAAACTCTTATGATCTGAATAGACATGACATTTCTCACCAAATAGATAGTGGCGCCAAATCTTCAACGCGAACACAATAGTTGCCAATTCTAGATCATGTGCCGGATAGTTCTTTTCATGCGGCTTTAACTATCTCGAGGCATAAGCTATGACTTTTCCTTCCTGCATCAAAACACATCCCAAACTGTTCGAAGATGCATCACTATAGATCACAAATTTTTTACCCGATTTTGGTTGCACTAACACTGGAGCTTCTATCAATAAAGCTTTCAACTGATCAAAGATTTTCTGACACTTTTCAGACCACTCAAATTTCACATCTTTCTAAAATAGTTTCATCAACAGAGTTGCAATCATAGAAAAGCCTTTTACGAATCTTCAGTAATAACCAGAAAGTCCAAGAAAACTGCGAACTTCAGAAACATTTCTCGGAGGCTTCCAATCCAGAATAGCTGAAATCTTACTCGAATCAACTCGGATACATTATGCTAACACAACATGTCCCAGAAAACTGACTTCTCATAACCAGAATTCACATTTGCTAAACTTCACATACAATTGTTTATCTCGCAAAGTCTATAACACTATTCTCAAATGCTCGGCATGTTCAGTTTCATCACACGAATAAATCAAAATGTCATCAATGAATACGACAATGAATTGATCTAAATACGGTCTGAAAATTCTGTTCATCAAATTCATAAACACAGCGGTGCATTTGTTAATCCAAAAGGCATAACTAAAAACTCATAATGCTCGTACCTCGTTCGGAAAGTAGTTTTCAGAATGTCTGAATCTTTTGCTCGCAACTGATAATAACCTGATCTCAAATCTATTTTTGCAAATACAGTAGCTCCTTTCAACTGATCAAAAAAATCATCAATTTGGGGCAGAGGATATTTGTTCTTGATAGTCACTTTGTTCAACTGACGATAATCAATGCACATTCTCATCGTGTCGTCTTTCTTTTTCAGAAATAGAACAGGTGCACCCCAAGGTGAAAAACTCCGTCTTCCAAATCCCCTATCTATCAACTCTTGCAATTAAGACTTTAATTTTTTTAACTTAGTTGAAGCCATTCTATACTTAGTTTCTTTTGAGATTAGACATGCATGAAGGTTTATATCTTTAGAATTGACTTAGTAACTTTCTTGAGGCAAAATCCTAGGAGACATAAAAATCTAAGATGATATAGGCACCATTTTCTTTGGATCGTTTGAGCCTTTTCAAGCCCATCTTATGGTATTAGACCCTTGAAACTATAATTTTGAGCTTAAAGGCATGTTTATTGCAATGAACCTATATTACAAGCCACATTACCATCTTTGTAAGTTATCCTAATTCTGTGCACCTATCTTAACTTAAGTTGTCTTGGCAATCAACATTTGAGGAAATTTTCATAAAGATATATGTGCTCATGCTTAAAAAAAAAGAGCGAAGAAAAGTTTGCTCGGTCTCTAAAAAGTAAAAAAATGTTTGAGCTTGAGTTAAAAATAACTTTGGGGGTACTCCAAAGGTTCACGTAAAGAAAAAGGTTGTATTACAAGGAAACCGAGACAAAGTTAAAGGTTAATATTTTTAAACTGAAATATCTCATCTCTTCAAATCCCTACCTTTGACCGAACCCCATTACAACCTTATAAAAGACCTATTGATTTGATGATTACGTCACCTACATTAGTGGAGAGGAAGCCCTAAGTTCAACATATGAAGATTTTAAATAAGCCTTATGATTTTTTTCACTTGATTGATGAGAAATTATGTTAAATGAAAGAATATTATCTATGGCTGTGACGTATATACATACTATGATTCGTGTTGACATATCTTGAAACTTAGTAGAAAATTTTCAAAATGTTTGCGTATGATTTACTTGTTAATAAAGAAGATCTATGAGCATGAATTTATTAATACCTGATTATGGGGAAATGATTGATGCTGCTTACACTTTTAGCAATTTTGCTTTAGCGATAACTCGTATTGTACATGAACATTACTCGGGATGAGCAATGATTTAAGTTTGGGGGTGTGTAAACTGAAAAAATATATAAGATTTTTCCTATATAATTCATCTACTTAAATTTGTTGTTAAAACCAAGTAATTGTTTAATAAATTAATGAAATATATGAAAATATGAAATTGGGACATAGAAATTATTAAAATGTGATTTTATGCTTTATTATATAGTTTTCATGCAAAAAATGGCTTCTTTTATATTAATTTGAGCATATTATATTTTCAAGCTATAAAGTGGACCATGCATGATTAAATTAAATAATAAAATATAAAGTTATATTTAATAATTTATTTTAATATATTTCATTAATAAATTGGGTTTTAATTAATTAAGTAAATTGACTCATTAAAGTGGTTAAATTATTTTCTGTGGTCCTCCAAATTATCTACTATTTTTGGACAGGTCTGAGAGCTTTATTTTGATTACAAAACCATCCAAATGGAGGACCAAGTCAACCCAAAATTTGGCTGCATGAGGATGTCCATAAATCAAATTTTGGTTTAATTGCACAAAGCCCTTGAAGAGTTGAAAAAATTAGAGATTTACCCAGAGATTTGCAATTGACTGAGTTCTCATCCTGATGATGTGTGGCATTTAAATCAAGCAAAAATCAGCCACATTTCCACAAATCATGGCCGGCCACCCTTGGAGGAATTCTCAAAAGATGGACACTCCTATTTTTAGCAAACTAGCTCCCTTTCCTCACCTATAAATAAGACCCCATTTCTCACTTTTCTAATTATCCCTCACTCATTCATCATTCTCTCCTCTCTCAAGTATCTTAGCTTTCTTTCCCCTTACGCCTATCATCATCTTTGCATAAAGATTTTGAGCAAATTAGCCTCTTAAAGAACCCTTGGTCGGCCATCTCGGAGAGCCATCAGCAAAGGAGAAAAGAGAAGGAACGAAGGAGCCCTCATTAATCAGAGTCTTGGGTGACAGCCACTCTGAATTAGGTTTAATCTTTCTTATTTTAATTTAATTCAAGAATGTTTGTAACACCTCAAAAATCTCAAACTTTCTTTCTTTTTTGGTTTTAATAAAAGGTGTACTTAATAATCCTAGTCGAGTGTTATTTATGTGATAATAGGTCTGGTTAAGTTTTAAGTTCAAACTTTGGGGTGAAGGAAATTATAGTTTAATAATTAAAAGAAACATGATGGCAAGTAGTTTTGTTTTTAAATAAATGAATGAGGAATTGGACACAAGGAGCCTTGTGTTAGAGTGGCAAGTAGCGTCACATGTGGGGCCTAGAGGTGGCGTCACATGCATGGCAAGGAGGTTTGGGGTTCAAATCCCTCCTTGCTCAGAAGAAGGATTTATTTTTTGCTCAATAAATGGCCAGTAGTGGCATTGGATGTAAACTCTGAAGGGAGTGATCAGAGGAGAAATTTAAGGAAGGGATTAAGGAGTTATTAGGGAGAAAAGTTAGGAGATAATGGGTGTAGAGAAGTGGAGCTGAATAGGGAATTTAGGGATAGGTAAATTCAACTATAGTGTATATAGGTGTCAATTTTGGGGATTCTAGGTAATGCCGAAATTGCTTCTCTTCCTTTAGCCAAATTTTTTATTTATTTTTTTGTGTTGCCGAAACACTTTTCTCTCTGAGTGCTCAGAAGTTGAATTCCTTGTTCCTTGCTTTCTGATTTTTCATTCTTTCTCTTCTCAAATTCTCTTTTGATTCACCTTTGGTTTTAGCCGATTCCTTCTTCTTTTATTCTTATTTGTGCCGAACAACCCTTTCACCATACAAATCTCCAAAGTCGAATACCTCTTTGGCTGAAGACTCTTTGTGCCACTGCTACTCCCTCTACTTCGGCCGATTCTTGTGGGATTAGTATCGAATCTCGGATTCCAGATCTCTGTCGAATTGCTCCTAGGCGTTTTGAGGTTTTGGGTAAGTATTCCTCTTTTTATTGGTTAAGGTTGGCCGAATGGCCATGGAGGATTTGAGAGTGACTTAAGATGACTGTGAGTCACTTGTTTTTTAGTTTTAATGATTAAGATTGATGTAGATTTAAGAAATACTTGTGATTAGTGATCAAGGAAGGGTTGCTAAGGCTTGTCGTTCAAGGTAAGGCAAAGGTGAGATTTTTGGCTTTTGGTGATCGTATTTGATAAGTGTGTGATTAATCATTGAGTGACATCGTTTGTAGGTTTGTGGCTAAGGAGATCGTAGCATGTTTTATTACCAGGTGTGCACATATACTGCACACACACAGTAGATCGATAAATCCTGAAATGCCGAAAAGCCAGAAGTTTGGCTACAATAGACTTGCTAGTGCGCAAACACTCGTAAGGGGAAACCGATAGGTTATCAGAGGCTCCATGTGCGATTCTGTGGACTTGGGCCGTGTATTGGCCAACTGGGCCAGAATGGGCTAAATGGGCCTGATAGGCTGTAGGGCCCATAATAGGCAAAATTGGCAATTTGTTACTAAGTGATGAAAAATCATATGATTGCATGAATATGAATGTGATTGGGCCTGACGGGCCATAAGAATGTGATTTGGGCCTAATGGGCTATACGAATGTGATTTGGGCCTAATGGGCCATATGAATGAGATTGGGCCTAGTGGGTCATATGCATGTATGTAGACTCGTTTGGGCTTTGTAAGGGGTTTTGGGCCTAGTATCTGATAACTCCTTAAACAGACATAAAACTTAAATAATTAATTAATTGTGACCGTGGACAAGCCATAAGGTTAAGGTGTGGCAATGGGTATATATAAGTCTAGGATTGGATCTAGGAAGAGCTTGGTACTTAAGCGGTCTCATTGACCCACCTCCTCTTCTCTGGATTCCTAACTGGTGCATAGCATCTATTCGCTTTAGCCAACGAGCACTTGTTAATGGGCCAAGGTAAGTAATAACCCATAATAAAGAGAAATTGCCGAAAAGCCCCTAAGGGCAAAAATGACTAAAATACCCTTATGTGTTGAATGTAAGGTTTATGGATGTTACATGTATACATGCTGCATTAATATGATATTCGGTTTAGGTTGCATATGGGCTGGGAATTATGGAACGGAGGAAGTATATGAGGATGGCATGGTTGCTTGACGACTGTGGATCCACCGATGGCTTTTTAAGCCCAATATATGATTAGCAGCTTTGTTGCAACGTTAGGTAGCATCGTAATTGGGCTACCATTGGAGTGTATCAGATGGGTGGGTCGATATTTATATCCCCACATGGTGTGTAGCGGTTGGATGGTTGGGATCCGTGCATATTTGATTGCCTTACATCTGTTTTGATATTAAATTGGGCTCAGGCCCGAAAAGACTTGCTATTGCATGCTTTTCTATTTGTCGAGGGTTGTACACACTGAGTTTTCAAAAACACACCCCCTCTTTTATTTTTCTCAGGTGATCCTCAGTAGGTGGTTCGACGGTTGGAGGGACTTCGAGGTGGCCAGCTAGCAAGACGGCCTGGACTGGTTTTCTTAAGCCTATAATTTCTAGTATTTTAAGTTATTTCAGTCCGGATTGTAATAAGGCCTTTCCTCTGGCTATTATTTCAAATTAGGATTGTTATTATTTTCATGCTTTATATTTATTAGAAGTAGAACATGGTTTTCCTAATCCATAACTGTTCTTAAATACTACGTTTCTGCAACTCAATTTTTAAATGACAAGTTTTCATATATTATCTGTTTTAAATAAAGTTTCCGCAATTGAAAAGATATTTTACAAAGTAATTATTATCATACAAGAAGGAATAGTTTTTTTTTTAAAAATGCACCTTACTTTGAAAGCAACAAATACAAGCTGGGATTTTACTCAAGGTTTATATTTTAAAGAAGGCTTTTCAATGAAATCAAGGTTTTCAAAAAACACTACAATGTGACACGCCAGATTCAGCCATAACATCTGGGTCGGGTTTGGGTGTTACATTTAGTGGTATAAGAGCCAAGTTACGAAACTCAGGCTGTGAAGTGGGCCTTATTATATCACAATGTTTTGGAAAAAAAATCTTACTGTGCGATACACCGAGTCTCCAACGTCGAACCAAGTAAGTTCTTTTATTATTAAGCTTGTTTAATTTGATATACTGTAGATAGTTAGTGGGCTACTTTAGATGATTATACTGAGGCTTTTAGTTGGAGTGAAACTGAAGCCCGTAGAACCTTGAAACTATAGAGGATTCACGAAAACAACTTTCTTTTTCATACTTTCATAAAACATCGACTTAATTATTGAAACTAAAACTTCATAAAATTTCTAGTCCAGATAATACGTGAATCAACGATGAGTGCTAGAAGAGGTGCAAGAGGCCGTGGCTGAGGCCGCGAAAGTATTAGGGCTGGATTGTCGGCATCGGGCCATATGCCCAATGTTGGAGTAGAAGAGGCTTCGGCCTCAGCCGTGGCTGAGACTAGACCGTATGATCGAGCCACGGGGGATGATGCATTGTCGCAGGCAATGCTGAAGGTTTTGGAAAGGGTCGTAGGGCCCAATAATGGCTCGGGAAATCGGGGGTCAATTCCAGAGTGACTTTGATCAAATCGGGTGGAGATCTTTAAAGGCGTGGTTGGTGTGGCTCCTAACGTGGCTGAATACTGGTTGGAGGCCACTAAAAGAATAATGGAGGACTTTGACTATTCACCTGAACAAAAGTTGAAAGGGGCAGTGTCACTGTTTAGGGAAGAAGCTTACCAGTTGTGGCTGACGGTGAAAGAGGGCACCCAACCTGAGTAGGTCACTTGGGAGTCTTTCAAAACTGCGCTTCAAGGGAAGTATGTCGGTGCGAGTTATGTGGATGCTAGAAGGAAGGAGCTCCTGAACTTGACCCAAGGAAACAAATCTGTGGCGAATTATGAGGCAGAATTCCTACGCCTTAGTAGGTATGCAAGAGTAATGGTGGCAACAGATTATGAACATTGTGTTCGGTTTAAACATGGCCTTAGAGACAGTCTTCGAGTATTGATTGCTCCTAAGAGGGAGCAGGATTTTGCAGCACTGGTGGAGAAAGCAAAAATCGCTGAAAAGGCAAAGCGCTCTGAACGCCTAAATCAGGAAAGAGAAAGGGACAGAAATAAAAGGGATTCTGAGCCCTCCAATTGCGATTAGAGGGCTAAGAGAGGGGCCAGAGGGGATGGGCCAGTCAGAATAGGGCCTCCTGTTGCTACCACTAGTACACCACCTTGTGCTACTTGTGGAAAAGGTCATGCGAGAGAGTGCTGGAAGAGAACAAGAGCTTGTCTAGCTTGTGGATCTATGGAGCATAGGATCAAGAGTTTCCCTAGAATGTCAAGTCAAATGCCAGTCGCAGACCGAGGTGGTGTACAGCCACCGAGGGGTGGTCAACAACTGCCGAGAGGCCGTGATCAGGCCAAGGGTGGAAACGGTATGGGTCGTAGAGCACCGGGCAAAGGTGCTGGTCATGCTGAGGCGAGGCAGCCAACTTTGGTCTATACAGCACGTCGTCAAGAGGATGGAGACGCTCCAGAGGCGAATATTGGTACGTACTTACCCATAGTGTGCTATTTACCTAAGTTGGAATTAGAGTGCGCAGCGGGAGTGTGGTGTGCGTTATTAGTTGCAAATTTCATGGACGAAATTAGTTTAAGGGGGTAGAGTTGTAACGCCCCAAAAATCCCAAACTTTTTTTCTTTTTCGGTTTTGATAAAAGTTGTGCTTAGTATTCCTAGTCGAGTGTTATTTATGTGATAATAGGCCTGGTTAAGTTTTGAGTTCAAACTTTGGAGTGGAGGAAATTATAGTTTAATAATTAAAAGCACCTTGATGGCAAGCAGTTTGGTTTTTAAATAAATGAAGGAGGAATTAGACACAAAGAGCCTTGTGTTAGAGTGGCAAGTAGCGTCACATGTGGGGCTTAGAGGTGGCGTCACATGCATGGCAAGGAGGTTTGGGGTTCGAATCCCTCCTTGCTCAAAAGAAGGATTTATTTTTTGCTCAATAAATGGCCAGTAGTGGCATTGGATGTGAACTCTGAAAGGAGTGATCAGAGGAGAAATTTAAGGAAAGGATTAAGGAGTTATCAGAGAGAAAAGCTAGGAATGAGGGGTGTAGTGAGGTGGAGTCGAATAGGGAATTTGGGGATAGGTAAATTCGGCTATAGTATATATAGGTGTCGATTTTGGGGATTCTAGGTAATGCCAAAATTGCTTCTCTTCCTTTAGCCGAATTATTATGTACTTTTTTGTGTAGCCGAAACACTTTTCTCTCTAAGTGCTCAGAAGTCAAATTCCTTGTTCCTTGCTTTTCGATTTTCCATTCTTTCACTTCTCAAATTCCCTTTTGATTCACCTTTGGTTTTAGCCGATTCCTTCTTCTCTGCTTTTTATTTGTGTGGAATAACCCTTTCACCATACAAATCTCAAAAGTCGAATACCTCTTTGGCTGAAGACCCTCTGTACTGCCGCTAATCCCTCTACTTTGGACGATTCTTGTGGGATTAGTATCGAATCTCGAATTCCAGATCTATGCCGAATTACTCCTAGGCGTTTTGAGGTTTTGGGCAAGTATTCCTCTTTTATTTGTTAAGGTCGGCCGAATGGCCATGGAGGATTTGAGAGTGACTTAAGATGATTGTGAGTCACTTGTTGTTTAGTTTTAATGATTATGATTGATGCTGATTTAAGAAATACTCGTGATTAGTGATCAGGGAAGGGCTGTTAAGGCTTGTCGTTTCCGGTAAGGCAAAGGTGAGATTTTTGGCTTTTGGTGATCGTATTTGATAAGTGTGTGATTAATCATTGAGTGACATCATTTGTAGGTTCGTGGTTAAGGAGATTGCAGCACGTTTTAGTACCAGGTATGTACATACACTACACACACACAGTAGATCGGCAAATCCTGAAATGCTAAAAAGCCAAAATGCCCAAAAGCCAGAAGTTTGGCTATAATAGACTTGCAAGTGCGCGAACACTCATAAGGGTAAACCGATAGGTTATCCGAGGCCCCAAGTACGATTCCATGGACTTGGGCCGTGTATTGGCCAATCGAGCCAAAATAAGCTAAATGGGCCCGATGGGCTGTAGGGCCCATAATAGGCAAAATTGGCAATTTGTTACTAAGTGATGAAAAATCATATGATTGCATGACTATGAATGTGATTGGGCCTGACGGGCCATATGAATGTGATTTTGGCCTGATGGGCCATACGAATGTGATTTGGGCCTAATGGGCCATATGAATGAGATTGGGCCTAGTGGGCCATATGCATGTATGTAGACTCGTTTGAGCTTTGTAAGGGGTTTTGGGCCTAGTATCTTGTAACTCCTTAAACAGACATAAAATTTAAATAATTAATTAATTGTGACCGTGGACAAGCCATAAGGTTAAGGTGTGGTAATGGGTATATGCATGTCTAAGATTGGATTTAGGGAGAGCTTGGTACTTAACCGATCTTATTGACCCACCTCCTCTTCTCTGGATTCCTACCTGGTGCATAATATCTGTTCGCTTTAGCCAACGAGGACTTGTTAATGGGCCAAGGTAAGTAATAACCCATAATAACAAGAAATTACCGAAAAGCCCCTAAGGGCGAAAATGACTAAAATACCCCTATGTGTTGAATGTAAGGTTTATGGATGTTACATGTATACCTGCTGCAATCATATGATATTTTTTTAGGTTGCATATGGGTTGGGAATTATGGAACGGAGGAAGTATATGAGGATCGCATGGTTGCTTGCCGACCGTGGATCCAACGATGGCTTTTTAAGCCCAATATATGATTAGCAGCTTTGCTGCAACATTAGGTAGTACCGCAACCGGGCTACCATTGGAGTGTATCAGATGGGTGGGTCGATATTTATAGCCCCACATAGTGTGTATCGGGGGATGGAGATTATGTGTAGCGGTTGGATGGGTGGGATCCATGCATATTTGATTGCCTTACATCTGTTCTGATATTGAATTGGGCTCAAGCCCGAAAAGACTTGCTATTACAAGCTTTTCTATTTGCCGAGGGTTGTACACACTGAGTTTTCAAAAACGCACCCGCTCTTTTATTTTTCTCAGGTGATCCTCAGTAGGTGGTTCGACGGTTGGAGGGATTCCGAGGTGGCCAGCTAGCAAGACGGCTTGGATTGGTTTTCTTAAGCCTATAATTTCTATTATTTTAAGTTATTTCAGCCCGGATTGTAATAAGGCCTTTCCTCTGGTTATTATTTCAAATTAGGATTGTTATTATTTTCATGCTTTATATTTATTAGAAGTAGAACATGGTTTTCCTAATCCATAACTGTTTTTAAAAACTACGTTTCGCAACTTAATTTTTAAATGACAAGTTCTCATATATTATCTGTTTTAAATAAAGCTTCCGTGACTGAAAAAAGATTTTACAAAGTAATTATTATCATACAAGATGGAATAGTTTTTTTTTTAAATACACCTTGCTTTGAAAGCAACAAATACAAGCTAGGATTTTAATCAAGGTTTATATTTTAAAGAAGGCTTTTCAATTAAAACAAGGTTTTCGAAAAACACTTCAATGTGACACGCCAGATTCGGCCATAACATCTGGGTCAGGTTTAGGTGTTACGTTTAATGGTATCAGAGCCAAGTTGTAAAACTCGGGCTGTGAAGTGGGCCTTATTATATCACAATGTTTTGGAAAAAAAATCTTGATGTGCGGCACAACGAGTCTCTAACGTCGAACCAAGTAAGTTCTTTTATTATTAAGATTGTTTAATTTGATATACTGTAGATAGTTAGTGGGCTACTTTAGATGATTATACTGAGGCTTTTAGTTAGAGTGAAACTAAAGCCCGTAGGACCTTAAAACTGTAGAGGATTTACGAAAAGAACTTTCTTTTTCATACTTTCATAAAACATCGGCTTAATTATTGAAACTAAAACATCATAAAATTTCTAATCCAGATAATACGTGAATCAACGATTAGTGCTAGAAGAGGTGCAAGAGGCTATGGCCGCGGCCGCAGAAGTGTTAGGGCTGGATCGTCGGCACTGGGCCATATGCCCAATGTTGGAGTAGAAGGTGTACTTAATATTCCTAGTCGAGTGTTATTTATGTGATAATAGGCCTGGTTAAGTTTTGAGTTCGAACTTTGGGGTGGAGGAAATTATAGTTTAATAATTAAAAGAACATTGACGGCAAGTAGTTTGGTTTTTAAATAAATGAAGGAGGAATTGGACACAACGAGCCTTGTGTTGGAGTGGCAAGTAGCGTCACTTGTGGGGCTTAGAGGTGGCGTCACATGCATGGCAAGAAGGTTTGGGGTTCGAATCCCTCCTTGCTCAAAAGAAGGATTTATTTTTTACTCAATAAATGGCCAGTAGTGGCGTTGGATGTGAACTCTGAAGGGAGTGATCAGAGGAGAAATTTAAGGAAGGGATTAAGGAGTTATCAGGGAGATAAGTTAGGAGATGAGGGGTGTTGAGAAGTGGAGCCGAACAGGGAATTTGGGGATAGGTAAATTCGACTATAGCATATATAGGTGCCGATTTTGGGGATTCTAGGTAATGCCGAAATTGCTTCTCTTTCTTTAGACGAATTTCTTATTTATTTTTCTGTTGTCGAAACACTTTTCTCTCTAACTGCTCAGAATTCAAATTCCTTGTTCCTTGCTTGCCGATTTTTCATTCTTTCTCTTCTGAAATTCTCTTTTGATTCACCTTTGGTTTTAGCCGATTCCTTCTTCTCTGCTTCTAATTTGTGTCGAATAACCCTTTCACCATACAAATCTCAAAAGTCGAATACCTCTTTGGCTGAAGACCCTCTGTACCGCCGCTACTCCCTCTACTTTGGCCGGTTCTTGTGGGATTAGTATCGAATCTTGAATTCTAGATCTGTGCCGAATTGCTCCTAGGCGTTTTGAGGTTTTGGGTAAGTGTTCCTCTTTTATTTATTAAGGTTGGCTGAATGGCCATGGAGGATTTGAGAGTGACTTGAGATGATTGTGAGTAACTTGTTGTTTAGTTTTAATGATTAAGATTGATGCAGATTTAAGAAATACTCGTGATTAGTGATCAAGGAAGGGCTGTTAAGGCTTGTCGTTTCAGGTAAGGCAAAGGTGAGATTTTTGGCTTTTGGTGATCGTATTTGATAAGTGTGTGATTAATCATTGAGTGACATCATTTGTAGGTTTGTGGCTAAGGAGATTGCAGCACATTTTAGTACCAGGTATGTACATACACTGCACACACACAGTAGATGGGCAAATCCTGAAATGCCAAAAATCCAAAATGCCCAAAAGCCAGAAGTTTGGCTATAATAGACTTGCAAGTGCGCGAACACTCGTAAGGGGAAACTGATAGGTTATCCGAGGCCCCATGTACGATTTCATGGACTTGGGCCGTGTACTGGCCAATCGGGCCAGAATAGGCTAAATGGGCCTGATGGGCTGTAGGGCCCATAATAGGCAAAATTGGCAATTTGTTACGAAGTGATGAAAAATCATATGATTGGATGACTATGAATGTGATTGGGCCTGACGGGCCATATGAATGTGATTTTGGCCTAATGGGCCATACGAATGTGATTTGGGCCTAATGGGCCATATGAATGAGATTGGGCCTAGTGGGCCATATGCATGTATGTAGACTCATTTGAGCTTTGTAAGGGGTTTTGGGCCTAGTAGCTGGTAACTCCTTAAACAGACATAAAATTTAAATAATTAATTAATTGTGACCGTGGACAAGCCATAAGGTTAAGGTGTGGTAATGGGTATATGCATGTCTAGGATTAGATCTAGGGAGAGCTTGGTACTTAACCGGTCTTATTGACCCACCTCCTCTTCTCTGGATTCCTACCTGGTGCATAGCATCTATTCGCTTTAGCCAACGAAGACTTGTTAATGGTCCAAGGTAAGTAATAACCCATAATAAAGAGAAATTATCGAAAAGCCCTAAGGGCAAAAATGACTAAAATACCCCTATGTGTTGAATGTAAGGTTTATGGATGTTACATGTATACCTGCTGCATTCATATGATATTCTGTTTCGGCTGCATATAGGTTGGGAATTATAGAATGGAGGAATTATATGTGGATCGCATGGTTACTTGACGATTGTGGACCCACCGATGGCTTTTTAAGCCCAATATATGAATAGCAGCTTTGCTGCAACGTTTGGTAGTACCGTAACCGGGCTGCCATTGGAGTGTATCAGATGGGTGGGTCGATAGTTATATCCCCATATGGTGTGTATCGGGGGATGGAGATGGTGTGTAGCGGTTGGATGGGTGGGATCCGTGCATATTTGATTGCCTTACATCTGTTCTGATATTGAATTAGGCTCAGGCCTGAAAAGACTTGCTATTGCATGCTTTTCTATTTGTCGAGGTTGTACATACTGAGTTTTCAAAAACTCACCCCCTCTTTAGTTTTCTCAGGTGATCCTTAGTAGGTGGTTCGACGGTTGGAGGGACTCCGAGGTGGCCAGCTAGCAAGACAGCTTGGACTGGTTTTTTAAGCCTAAAATTTCTAGTATTTTATGTTATTTCAGTCTGGATTGTAATAAGGCCTTTCCTCTGGTTATTATTTCAAATTAGGATTATTATTATTCTCATGCTTTATATTTATTAGAAGTAGAACACGGTTTTCCTAATCCATAACTGTTTTTAAATACTACGTTTCCGCTACTCAATTTTTAAATGACAAGTTTTCATATATCATTTGTTTTAAATAAAGCTTCTGCAACTAAAAAGAGATTTTACAAAGTAATTATTATCATACAAGAAGGAATAGTTTTTTTTTAAAATACATGTCGCTTTGAAAGCAACAAATACAAGCTGGGATTTTACTCAAGATTTATATTTTAAAAAAGGCTTTTCAATGAAAACAAGGTTTTCGAAAAATACTTCAATGTGACACGCCAGATTCGGCCATAACATCTGGGCCGGGTTTGGGGTGTTACAATGTTTGCTATGTGTTCTTTATTGTTATTTACAACAATGATAGCTTAATTTTATTTAAGATAGGATAATTGCTTTGATTTAATAATAATTATTTGATTCATGCTTATAATGTTTGTGCCTCAATCAATCATGTTTTCAATTAAAATCAAGTTTGTATTTCGTTCATACGTGATTGAAATGCACCTGAATTAGCTGAGCGATCCTAACCAGACGAAGGCTAATGGATGCATAATTGAATTGTGCATGCTCAATTTAGATCCTAAGCCGAATAAATTGTTGGATGCATAACAATCCTAACCATGCTCTGTTATCTGCATAGTTTTTAGATTTGTGTGATTAAACTGTTTCAAACCTAACTCATCCCTGTTACCTCACACGAATACTAAGAATCCCTTAGTAAATAAGGATCATTATAATGCGTATTTGCTAAGTAAAGGATTCCGAAAGGACCTAACGTGGTTTCCAAACTCATGAAAGATCAAGTTGCCATGGAATGTTTTTCCGAATATTTATAAGCATGTTGATAATAATTTGAGTTTAATTAAAGTAATTGTCCTAGCTTATTTATGTTATAATTGTTGCTTATTGTGTTAATTTTGCTAAAATTTATCTCATTCACATAGTTTGCATACTTAGGATAAATTGCATTAGGGATCATTGCATTTAGTTTCATATACTTAACTTTTAATCACTTCACAATTATATTGTTTTTATTTATCGACTTGTTAATATACTGTTACAAATTAAGTGACTTAGCACAAATACAATCCCTGTGGAGATGATAACTCGATACTTACTTATTACTTGATAATGACTGTGTACACTTGCACAAACCCGAGCGTTAGAAGTTTTTGGTACCGTTGCCAGGGATTGTCAACTATTGCCATAGTCATTTTTTGTGAAATTATTTATTTTCAATTTGGTTATTTCTAATAGTACTCACTTATTCTTTTTAATTTTGTAATTTTCTTTTCAAGTGTTTATGAGCATAGATCGGATTATTAATTTACTCCCAGTAGACCCTGAAATTGAGTGAACTTTTAGACAAAGAAGACGTGAACGAATAGCTCAGAGACAAAATGAGATGGACCTTGGAAATCAAAATCAAGACCAAGTTAATGAAGCCGAACATGTACGAAATCCTATCCTCATTGCTGATGATAGGGATCGATGCATCAGACAATATGCTGTGCCACTTTTCAATGAGCTAAATCCAGGAATTAGAACGCCAGATACTGAGGCAACCCAATTCAGATTGAAACTAGTAATGTTTCAAATGCTACAAACGGTGGGCCATTTAGTGATATGCCCACAAAAGATCCACATCTCCACCTTCGATTGTTTATGGAGGTGAGTGATTTATTCAAGATAGCCGGTGTGACTGAAGAAATACTAAGGTTGAAGTTTTTTTTGTACTCGTTGCGAGATCGAGCACGAGCATGGCTCAATTCATTGCCACCAAGTTCTACATCTACATAGCAAGAGTTAGCAGAGATATTTTTGGTTAAGTATTTCCCACCTAGCAAAAACGCTAAGTTGAGGAACGAGATCACAATTTTCCAACAATTGGATGACGAGTCTTTGTATGAGGCTTGGGAGCGATTCAAGGAGTTACTTCGTAAGTGTCCACATTATGGGATTCCTCATTGTATCCAGTTGGTGACATTCTATAATGGTCTTAATGCACATACAAGATTGATGGTAGATGTTTCTACGAATGGTTTAATTTTGTCTAAGTCTTATAATGAGGCTTATGAGATCATCAAGAGGATCGCGAGCAACAGCTATCAATGGCTAACAGATCGAATAGCTTCAAGAAGACGTGTAGTCAGAGTTCATGAAGTTGATGCTCTCACTTCATTATCAGCTCAGGTATCATCTATTTCCTCTATGTTAAAGCAGTTTACCACTAATGGTGCTAAAACTTTTGTAGCTTAGCCACCAAGTTCGTTTGAAGTAGTTTCTTGTGTGTACTGTGGGAAAGCTCATTCTTTCAAAAATTGCCCATTGAATCTCAAGTCAGTGTACTATGTGGGGAACCAACATCAAAATAGGAGTGGACAAAGACCTCAGTCCAACTTCTATAATCCTCTATGGTGTAATCACCCCAACTTTTCTTGGAGTAACCAAGGAAATGGACTAAATAACAACTTTATGCAGCATAAACCCAACCAATCTCCAGGGTTTAATCAGCAAGCTCCAAAACCACCTCAGGCTGAATCATCAAACAATTTGGAGAACTTGTTGAAAGCCTACATGGCAAAGAATGACGCTTTGATCCATAGTCAAGCAACAACACTGAAAAATTTGGAAAACCAAATGGGTCAATTAGCTATAGAGCTTTGTAATAGACCACAAGGAACCCTGCCAAGTGATACTGAGAATCCAGGAAATTTGGGTAAAGAACACATCAACGCAGCGGCATTGTGAAGTGGAAAAATTCTAGAACCCCGATTGATTGATGTCGAAGATGAGCCTGTTGAAAAGAGGAAAAGTCAACCAGCTGTTGAAGTTCCTACACCAAAAGAGTCAGAATCTGCAAAGAATGATGAGGTAAATCCTAAGTGAATTCAGATACTTTAACATCTTCTTTGGATGCAGATTTACCTACTCAGAAAAGTTATCCAGTTCAACCAAAAGTTCCATCACCTCCATATCCACAAAGATTGCAGCAACACAAACAGAAACTGAAGGTGTAATTCAACAAGTTTTTGGATGTTCTGAAGCAATTACACATCAATATTCCATTGGTGGAGGCTTTAGAACAAATTTCAAATTATGTGAAGTTTATAAAGGATGTACTATCGAAGAAGAAACGACTGAGTTAGTATGAGACTATCGCTCTAACAAAGGAGTGCAGTGCGTTCTTGTAGAACAAGCTGCCACTGAAATTGAAGGATCTAGGAAGCTTTACGATACCTTATAACATTGGCAGATCTTACTGTGGTAAAGCTTTGTGTGATTTAGGAGCAAGTATCAACTTAATTCCTGAGTCCATTTTCAAGATGCTAAGGATAGGAGAAGTACAACCTACAACTGTGACGCTTCAACTAGGGGATCGATCTTTAGCATACCCCGAAGGAAAGATCGAGGATGTTTTGGTAAGAGTCGATAAATTTATTTTTCCTACTAATTTTATTATTTTAGATTTTGAAGCAGATAAGGAAGTGCCAATTATCCTTGGGAGACCTTTCCTAGCCACGGGAAGAAGGCTAATTGATGTGCAGAAAGGCGAACTCACCATGCGAGTTCGAGACGATTAGGTAAATTTTAACATTCTTAAAGCGATGAAATTTCCTAATCCAACAGAAGAGTGCTCAGTTATGGAAGAAATAGAAACCTTGGTTTCTATGGAAACCCATCTTGAAGAAGATCCATTGGAGAAAGCCTTAGGATTTGACCCTTTGGAGGATGAAGAAGGTGAAGAAAACATGGCTGTGATGGAAGCCAATCCGAGAAATTTTATTCAATCCACACGGTTTGAACCGTTGGAGTTGGAAGTCAGAGAATTGGTGTAATCCAAATTGTCAATCGAAGAACCACCTACACTCGAACTAAAGGCACTTCCTTCCTATTTGAAATATGTTTATTTAGGTAACAATTCTACATTGCCTGTGATCATTTCAGCAGAACTGACAAACGATCAAGAGGAGCAACTAATTTCTATTCTAAAGAAATTTAAGAAAGCAATTGGTTGGACCATAGCTGATATTTAAGGTATAAGCCCTTCATTGTGCATGCAAGAAATTATTCTAGAGGAAGGTGAAAAAGCTCGAATTGATGGGCAAAGGAGGCTTAATCCTATTATGAAGGAATTTGTGAGAAAGGAAGTGATCAAATGGCTAGATGCAGGAATCATCTATCCTATTTTAGATAGTTTGTGGGTAAGTCCGGTACAGTGTGTGCCGAAGAAAGGTGGAATTACGATTGTTGAGAATGAGCATAGCGAATTGATCCCAACAAGGACTGTTACTGGTCGGAGAATTTGTGTTGACTATAGAAAGCTGAATAAAGCCACTTGGAAGGACCATTTTCCGTTTCCTTTTATGGATCAAATGTTAGATCGACTGACAGGTAATGAATTCTATTATTTTTTAGATAGCTATTCGGGATATAACCAAATAGTTGTAGCCCCGGAAGACTAACATAAAACATCTTTTTCTTATCCGTACGGTACATTTGCTTTTAGGTGAATGCCTTTTGGTTTATGCAATAAACCTGTAACATTCCAACGATGCATGATGGCAATATTCACTAATATGGTTGAAAATTTTGTTGAGGTTTTCATGGATGATTTTTCTATTTTTTGTAACACTTATGATATTTGTTTGAGTAATTTAGCTAAGGTACTAAAGAGATGTGACGAGATGAATCTGGTCCTTAACTGGGAGAAATGTCATTTTATGGTTAAGGAAGGGATTGTCTTAGAGCATAGAATTTCAAAGAAAGTAATTGAAGTCGACAAAGTAAAGGTGGACATAATTGAAAGATTACCAGCCCCAATGAATGTGAAAGGAGTTAGAATTTTCTTAGGTCATGCTGGTTTTTACCAAAGGTTTATCAAGGATTTTTTGAAAATTTCCAAACCGTTGTGCTTGTTGTTAGAGAAAGATGCAATGTTTGATTTCAACAAAGCATGGTTAGAAGCTTTTGAAGAGCTGAAAAAATGGTTAATCTCAGCCCCAATAATCATTACACCCGATTGGAGCACACCTTTTGAGTTGATGTGCGATGCAAGTGATTATGTTGTGGGAGCTGTGATGGGTCAAAGAAAAAATAAAGTGTTCCACCCCATTTACTATGCAAGTAGAACCTTAACCGGAGCCCAACTCAATTATACGATAACTGAAAAGAAACTATTTGCTATAGTTTTTTCTTTTGACAAATTCCGTTCATATCTTATAGGTACCAAAGTTACAGTATTTACTGACCATACGACCATTAAATACTTGCTCACGAAGAAGGATGCGAAACCGGGGCTAATTCGTTGGATACTTTTACTCCAGGAATTTGACCTTGAGATCCAAGACAGAAAAGGTGTTGAAAATTAAGTAGCTGATCATCTATCGAGGTTGGAGCAAGATGAGGTAACTCGATCACATCTGCCTATCAATGAGAATTTCCTATATGAGCACTTATTTGAGGTGAGTCAAATTCATGAAACACCATGGTTTGTTGATTTTGCCAATTATCTTGCATGTGGAATAATTCCTCGAGAATTGACATACCAACAAAGGAAGAAATTCCTTCATGATAGTCAGTATTATTTCTGGGAGGACCCATTTTTGTTTAAATAGTGTGCAGATAATATAATCCGAAAGTGTATAGCTGAAAGAGAGATTACTGAGATCTTACATCATTTCCATTCATCTCCAAGTGGGGGACACTTTGGTGGTGCACGTACCGTAGCAAAGATTTTACAAGCAGGTTTCATTTGGCCTACACTATTTAAAGATGCTTATGCTTATGTGAAGAACTGTGATAAATGCAAAAGGACTGAAAATATATCACGGAGGAATGAGATGCCCTTAACAAACATTTTAGAGATTGAATTATTCGACGTATGGGGCATTGACTTCTTAGGACCGTTTCCTTTTTCATATGGGAACAAATACATCTTAGTTGCTGTCGATTATGTGTCCAAGTGGGTTAAAGCTAAAGCATACCCTACAAATGATGCTAAAGTAGTCATGTGATTCCTACATGAGCATGTGTTTGCACGATTTGGGACACCAAGAGCTATTATTAGTGATAAAGGTTCTCACTTTGTGAACAAATGGCTTAAGTGGTTGCTTGAAAAATATGATGTGAAACACAAGATTGCTACTGCTTATCACCCTCAGTCTAATGGGCAAGTTGAAAGAGTGAACTGTAAAATCAAAGGTATCCTTGAAAAGGTAGTACGCCCTAGCAGAAAAGATTGGTCTCGAAGGCTCGATGATGCATTATGGGCCTATCGAATAGCATTTAAGACACCGTTAGGAATGACTCCTTATCGGTTAGTTTTTGGAAAGGCATGTCATTTGCCATTGGATTGGAGAATAGAGCTCACTGGGCTTTGAAGAAGTTGAATTTTGACCTTAAGCAAGCCGATGAGAGAAGGTTGTTACAACTGGATGAGTTGGAAGAGTTGAGGTTGTTTTCCTATTAGAATGCCAAAATGTGTAAAGAAAGATCAAAAAGATGGCATGATAGTCATATATGACCTCGTGAGCTTAAAGAAGGTCAGAAGGTTTTATTGTTCAATTCAAGGCTGAAGTTATTTCCTGGGAAGCTGAAATCCTGACGGAAAGGACCTTATACCATCTATCAAGTGTATCCTTATGGAGCTGTTGAATTATACGACAATCACGGAGGTACATTTAAAGTTAATGGTCAACGTCTCAAACATTATTGGGATGGTAAAGTTGAGCGAGTTGAATCCTCGTTCAAATTAACAGACCCTTGATTTTTCACAAACTTGTTTTGTAAATAAATAAATAATTAGGATTTATTTTCTTAATTTAGTACATTTAATTAATTCTATCTAAGGAGAGTGGAACTTAAGCGGGATCGCTGTGACCCCTCCAACCTTTCCTAGGAATTAATTTAATGTAATTTATTGAGAAGAAATTTTCTAATTAAGATTTAAAATTTCTTTTAGTTTCATTTGTTTTAATTTTAAATTTTTATGTTAATAAAGGGGGTCAAATTTGGCACAAGTACTAATCAGTTTTTTTTTACTAAGATACAGTCTGAATTTGAGGCCCAAGACAGCAAAACAAGGGAAAACTCCACACCTATTTCCGCCACTTCCATTGCTTGCCGCCCAAGAAACCATAATGTAGCAAGTTTTTACTACATGTTTCCCTAATTTTTTCCCATATAAACCCTTCTTCATTCTACTATTTTTCATATCACTCAAAGCAATTCGCTTCAACCCCAAAAATCCCTAAACTTTTTCTCTTGTGCCGTCAACCTCAAATCCCAAAAGAAGCCCTAGTTCTTTTCCACTTTGCCGAAATCTCCTATTGTCGCCGCAAAGAAATCGTCGAGGCATCAACGTCGCTATCGCACATAGCCGTTGTCACCGCCGCACACCACTATTTCTGTCATACGTTGCCTTCGCCACCGTAACCTCTTTGCCGTTGCAAGGTTCATCGAAGCAACTCCTACCCACTTGTCGTTTTCTCTTCTTCCCCTATAAGCAAAATTTTACTGAATTTGCAGGAAAATACCATGTCTCACAAAAGAACTAGATTGTCAAAAAGTACTCCTAAAAACCCAATTGTGATCGATGAAGAAGTGAAAAAGAGATTTGATTCAATTTTCAAGCATCAACCTATGCTGCCGGAAAAAGGTTTTAACTTGAAGAGTATTGATTTTATGGTTGTCCCTGTACCAATTAGAAATACAATCAATGCTCTCAAGTGGGAACGATTTTGTGATGCTCGTTCTCTTCCCAATGATGAACTAGTTCAAGAGTTCTATGCAAGTTTGACCACAAAAGATGCCACTAAGGTCATCGTTCGAAAGAAAAAGGTACCTCTTACCTCTAAGTCCATCAATGATTTGTTTAACTTACCTGATGTTAAAGAAAATGAGTACTATCCTATGATGAACAACATCAATTGGGATTTTCTTCAACAAGTGCTTGATGTTGTAACAAATCCGGGATCCCAATGGATTATAAGAAAGTATGGGAGCTATTCTTGCCGAAGGGAATACCTAAAACCAATAGCAAAGGTATGGTTTTATTTTGTTCGCTATAGTTTTATGCCTATCTCACACAGTTCCACCATCTCGATGGAACGAATGCTCTTGTTATATGCAATCTTGACAGAAAAGTCTACTAATGTTGGGAACATTATTCTCAAGGAGATTTAAGACTATGCTAAAAAGAAGACAGGAAGTGCTTATTTCCCATCATTAATCACTTCACTTTGCTTAAAGGCCCATGTTAAAACACAAGTGAATTTGAAGAGGCAGTACGTCCAAGGGTGCATTACAAGTCATGATCTAGAAAGGTTAGTAGAGAAGGTGCATGAGCTAAATCAAGGTGAGCAAGAAAAACCAACTGAGCCAGGTATTGAGGAGTCAACAAACGAAACTAAAACTAAATCAATTTCAAACACTGAAGAAGAAGAATCTAATAAGGAACCAAATAGTCCTAAACCAGTTGAAGAATTTGAAAACCCAGAACCAAGGGTTGAGCCAGAAGAAGAACCAGTCAAGCTAAGTGTTGAACCTGAATATACAACTCCCTTGCTGACTTCTACAAGTACTTCAAGGAAATCAGAGTTGTCAATGCTGATGGATATGTGCAAGTTCATGCACAATCAACAGCAAACTTACTAGAAATATGTAAAAATTAGAGATGATTCGATTTGAAATACTTTTAAGAATATCTCTAACACTTTTGTTCCTAAGTTCCCAGATGTTATCTTTGAGACATAGATGGAAGATACTAATTATACAAGTGGGGAAGGAGCTAAAGAAGACAAGGGGAATGAGTTAGAAGAATAAAATGGGGGATTCTTGTCTTTTTATTTATTTATTTTAGGTCTTTAAGAATTTATTTCTTTAGTAACTAGGATTTAATTTGTCCAAAATAAAACATAGCAAGCATGAATAAATGCTTCCTTTAGAAAGAAAAAGACTAAGTGATGTGGTAATGGGAATGAACATGTCTAGGATTGGATTATGAGGAAAGACTTGGTATTTAAGCGGTCTTAATGACTCACCTCTCATTTTTTTAACCCTACCTGTGTTCAGTTTTCATTCATTACTTTGTTCTTGCAATGAGGACATTGCTTCTTTTTAAAGGAGGGTAAGGCAAATAATTGCTCAAATCTTTAAAATTTTCAAGTATGTTTCAATTATTTCCTTCATGAGTATGTTTTAATAAATGAATCTTTAGAGAATTTCTTTGTGAATAAGATAACTTGTATGCAAGCATGAATAATGATTTTATCTAAGTGATTGTATGTTATCATGAAGAACAGAATGATTGTATGACCTTAGTCTTCGGTAATGTTTGCCATGAAAACTTAGTTTCTTTTGAGATTAGACATGCATGAAGGTTTATATCTTTAGAATTGACTTAGTTACTTTCTTGAGGCGAAATCCTAGGAGACATAAAAATCTAAGATGATATAGGCAACATTTTTTTTTTGGATCGTTTGAGCCTTTTCAAGCCCACCTTACGATATTAGACCCTTGAAACTATAATTTTGAGCTTAAAGGCATGTTTATTACAATGAACCTACATTAGAAGCCACATTACCATCTTTGTAAGTTATCCTAATTTTGTGCACCTATTTTAACTTAAGTTGTCTTGGCCATCAACATTTGAGGAAATTTTCATAAAGATGTATGTGCTCATGCTTAAAAAAAAAAGAGCGAAGAAAAGTTTGCTCGATCTCTAAAAAGAAAAAAATGTTTGAGCTTGAGTTAAAAATAAGTTTGGGGGTGTTCCAAAGGTTCACGTAAAGAAAAAGGTTGTATTACAAGGAAACCGAGACAAAGTTAAAGGTGAATATTTTGAAACCGAAATATCCCATCTCTTAAAATCCCTACCTTTGACCGAACCCATTACAACCTTATAAAAGACCTATTGATTTGATGATTATGTCACTACATTAGTGGAGAGGAAGTCCTACGTTCAACATATGAAGATTTTAAATAAGCCATATGATTGTTTTGCTTGATTGATGAAAAATTATGTTGAATGAAAGAATATTATCTATGGCTGTGACGTATATACATACTATGATTCGTGTTGACATATCTTGAAACTTAGTAGAAAATTTTCAAAATGTTTGCGTATGATTTACTTATTAATAAAGATAATCAATGAGCATGAATTTATTAATACATGATTATGGGGCAATGATTGATGCTGCTTACACTTTTAGCAATTTTGCTTTAGCGAGGCCTTGTGATGTGCATGAACATTACTCAAGATGAGCAATGATTTAAGTTTAGGGGTATGCAAATTGAAAAATATATAGGATTTTTCCTATACAATTCGTCACCTTTTTACTTAAATTTTTTGTTAAAACCAAGTAATTGTTTAATAAATTAATGAAATATATGAAAATATGAAATTGGGACATAGAAATTATTAAAATGTGATTTTATGTTTTTTTTTTTTTTTGAAAAAGTGATTTTATGTTTCATTATATAGTTTTCATGCAAAAAATGGCTTCTTTTATATTATTTGAGCATATTATATTTTCAAGCTATAAAGTGAGCCATGCATGATTAAATTAAATAATAAAATATAAAGTTATATTTAATAATTTATTTTAATATATTTCATTAATAAATTGGGTTTTAATTAATTAAGTAAATTGATTAATTAAAGTGGTTAAATTATTTTCTGTGGTCCTCTAAATTATCTATTATTTTTGGACAAGTCTGAGAGCTTTATTTTGATTACAAAATCGTCCAAATGGAGGACCAAGTCAACCCAAAATTCGGCTGCATGAGGATGTCCATAAATCAAATTTTGGTTTAATTTCACAAAGCCCTTAAAGAGTTGAAGAAATCAGAGATTTACCTGAAGATTTGCAATTGACCGAGTCCTGATCCTGATGATGTGCGGCACTCAAATCAAGCAAAAATTAGCCACATTTCCACAAAGCATGGCCGGCCACCCTTGGAGGAATTCTCAAAATTGGACACTCATATTTTTAGTAAACTAGCTCCCTTGCCTCACCTATAAATAAGACCCCATTTCTCACTTTTCTAATCGTCCCTCACTCATTCATCATTCTCTCCTCTCTCAATTATCTTATCTTTCTTTCCCCTCACGCCTGTCATTATCTTTGCATAAAGATTTTGAGCAAATTAGCCTCTTAAAGAACCCTTGGTCGGCCATCTCAAAGAGCCATCAGCAAAGGAGCAAAGCGAAGGAACGAAGGAGCCCTCATCAGTCAAAGTCTTGGGTGATAGCCACTCTGAATTGGGTTTAATCTTTCTTACTTTAATTTAATTCAAGAATGTTTGCTATGTGTTCTTTGTTCTTGTTTACAAAAATGGTAGCTTAATTTTATTTAAGCTAGGATGATTGCTTTGATTTAATAATAATTATTTGATTCATGATTATAATGTTTGTGCCTTAATCAATCATGTTTTCAATTAAAATCAGGTCTGTATTTCGTTCATACGTGATTAAAATGCACCTGAATTAGTTGAGTGATCCTAACCAGACGATAGCTAATGGACACATAATTGAAATGTGCATGCTCAATTTAGATCCCAACCCGATTAAATTGTAGGTTGCATAACAACCCTAACCAGGCTCTGTTATCTGCATAGTTTTTAAACTTGTGTGATTAAACTGTTTCAAACATAGCACGTCCCTGTTACCTCACATGAATACTAAGAAACCCTTAATAAATAAGGATCAGTAAAATGCGTATTTACTAAGTAAAGGATTCCGAAAGGACCTAACGTGGTTTCCAAACTCATGAAAGATCGAGTTGCCATGGAATGTTTTTCCAAATATTGATAAGCATGTTGATAATAATTTGAGTTTAATTAAAGTAATTGTCCTAGCTTATTTATGTTATAATTGTTGCTTATTGTGTTAATTTTGCTAAAATTTATCTCATTCGTATAGTTTGCATACTTAGGATAAATTGCATTATGGATCATTGCATTTAGTTTCATATACTTAACTTTTCATCACTTCACAATTATATTGTTTTTATTTATCGAATTGTTAATATACTGTTACAAATTGAGTGACTTAGCACAAATACAATCCCTATGGAGATGATAACTCGATACTTACTTATTACTTGATAACGACTGTGTACACTTGCACAAACCCAAGCATTACAGTAACTCATCAGGAAACACATCTCGATATTCACAAACAACTGGCATTGATTCAATCTTCTTTTCAGTTATTTTCGTTTGAAGCACATAAGATAAATAAGCTTCGCAACCCTTTTTCACATATTTCTGAGCTAACATCGTTGAAATCGTTGCTGGAAATCCATTCAAATCATCTGATTCAATACGGATAATTTCATTATTCTGACGTCTCAAATCAATCATCTTTCGTTTGCAATTTCCAATAGCATCATGCAACGTTAACCAGTCCATACCCATGATTATATCAAACTCGTCAAATAGTAACAACATCAAATCAGCCAAAAAGCAATTACCCCGAATCATCAATGGACAATTCTTGCACACTTTATCAACCAAAACACACTTGCCTAAGGGTTTCGATACTCTAATTACAAATTCAGTAGACTCTATAGGCAAAGTCTTACAGGATACTAAATTCACACATATATACGACTGAGTAGACCCTGGATCTATCAATGCAATAACTTTAGTATCATAGAGATTAAAAGTACCAGTAATAAAATCTGGACATGACGCTTCTTCGCGAGCACAAATAGCGTAGGCTCATGTAGGTGCTCTAGCATCAGATCTTACTGTAGTGTCTAGCGTCACACCTCTACCGCCACTCACATTTCCCCTGTTTCTCGGTGGTCTACCTCTAGCTGCAGTGTTACTCGGTCTCGTATTCTGAGCATTATTTTTTTCAGCTAACTCTGGGCAATCTTTTATGAAATGATCTCGTGAACCACAACTGTAACAAGCATTGTTATTACTTTTTCCCCAGCAATCTCTAAAATGTCATCTTCCACATTGTTTACACTCAGACTTTTCATCCTTTGCATTACCAACACTTGATACTGAGGTAGTTTGAGCTTTAGGGTTGGTATATTGCTTTCCACGATCTCTATTCTAATATTCGCCTAAAGCTATCGATCGATCATTAAAATGTGTAGATTTCTTTAATGAGGAACGATAAGATATATTCATCGACCGCTTCCTCGAATCTCTAGCCTCTGAATCAGCTTTTCTTTTTTCTTTACTGAGATCTTCGACTTTACAGGCCCTCTCAACCAGCACTACAAATTCTTTCAATTCAAGTATCCCAACTAACAGTTTTATGTCTTCGTTCAATCTATCAACAAATCTTTTACACATGATCTCTTTAGTAGGCACATATTCCCGGGCATATTTGCTCAAACGTACAAATTCTCTTTCATACTCAGTAACGGTCATCCGACCTTGTTTCAACTCCAAAAACTCTTTATTTTTCTTATCGAGGAACTTCCGGAACTCGGTTTGAAAAAATTCCCAGGTAACTCGTTCCTTAGGAACCACCGATATTAATGTTTTCCACCAGTGATATGCGTTATCTCTAAGCAAAGATACTATGCATTTAATACATTCATCTGGAGTACAGGACAACTTATCGAATACTTGGATAGTATTCTCTAGCCAGAACTCAGCCCTCTCAGCATCATCATCAACCGTAGCCCGAAACTCTTCAGTCCCATGTTTACGAATCTTATCAACAGGTGGCTTACTCAATCGAATCAGATCTATTACTTGAGGCACAACCGGGACTTGTTAAGGAACAGGTGGGGGTGGAGGTTGTTGAGCAGCCGGATTCGTTTGTACAAATTTCGTGAACCACTCAGTCATCATTTGGAAGAAGGCTTGCTTAGCCTCTCCTCCCTAACTACTAGATATCAGCCTAGATTTGGCCGGCGCTATCCCTTGAGTGGGTGCAGGCGCATTGCTCTCAACATCATCAGCTATTGCTCATTCGGGATCCATTCACTATATGAAAAACACACTTTAACTGTCAGGAATCATCACACTATCAAAATTTATATAGATGACATGTATAGCTAGTCTCACATACATTATGGTAGTCCTAAAACCGACTAAAGCATAGCTCTGATACCAATAAAATGTAATATCTCTAACCCGTATCCGTCACTGAACTAGGGTTAAAGGCATTACCTTACAAATCTAAACATTTTGCATTCATTTCTCAATTATCATGGCATCATTGTCACACATCATTACAAAGTCCCTTACATAGGTCAACGAGACTTTAAACATGTATTAGAAAGCGGTCGGTACTAAACTGAGCACATACAATTTTTTCTCAAAAACTTAATAAAATTTTCAAAGTTCCACAGGTCACACACCCGTGTGAACAGGTCGTGTGCCTCACACGGTTTTAGACATGCCCGTGTATCTAAACCGTGGCAAAATAGGGCATACATACTGACTTAACCACACGGCCACAAGACACACCCGTATGCCTTGGCCGTGGTCGAAACTGACTTGTGTCACTTGGCCGACCACACGCCCGTGTGTCTAGCCCGAGTACCCTTCGAAATAGCCACACATGCCCATGTACCAAGGTTGTGTGCCTTACATTGCCACTAGACACGCCTGTGTGTCTAGACCGTGCTTGAGTTTAACTTGAATAGCTAAATTACAACAGACACACGGTCGAGACACACGCCCATGTGATCAACCGTGCGGGGTGAAATTAGGCTTGGTATAAGCCACATTTCCCACCTATCTCAAACACACCAAAACCACAACACTTTTGCATCATTTGCATACATTTAAAGGCAACCAAAACATGATAATTCAATCACATATCAAATTATATAACTTTAACCAATTCAATATACCAACATCATCACAATTTACCAAAGTTCCAAATGCATAAACTCATTACTTCAATATCCCATAATAAATCATCACATAAACATTATAAACATCACATATCTTACTTATCAACCACATCATTTAGGCCAACAAAAGAGGCCATACACACCTATATGTACAAACCAAGCCTCATGGTTAATCATAACACAAAACATACCAAATGACACTAGCCTATACATACCATATACAATATATACAACTCTCAAAATGGTACCAAAATGGTTGCCCGATAGTATGAATGAGTCACTGACGATCCCTGGATCCGAGCTAGCTTTATAACAATATAAAATAGATAACATTTCACACAGTAAGCTTTTAAAGCTTAGTAAGTTCATATTAATATAATCAACAATTTATATAATACAAAACATCATCTAATAAACACTTAGTAGTCCTCAAATCATCCATCACTTCTATTTTATCAAAATCAATATGTTCATATGAATTCATCAAGCTTTGTACACATAGCATCATCTACCACATAGGTTTCGTACATACCTGAATTTTTTTCGTATTTATTTATTTTCATTCTCACCTCCTGTTCAAATACATTAATTCTTTTCGAAGTCTATCCATACTTTAAGAACTCGCACACTTAGTGCTTTAATGATTAGCCGAAGCCAGAACAATCCTGCACACTTAGTGCCATCTCAAATAACCGAAGCTCTCTCGGTATCGCACACTTAGTGTTATTTATAACTGGAACTATTTCAAATCATACACTTAGTGCCGAACATAGTCGGTTTATCATCTTACTCAAACCATAGTCAAATATATATACAATTTATGCATTATCAAAGCATTAAAACATACTTGTAACATCATTTATCACGTACGAACTTACCTCGTACTCGAATTGTTGACTCGGATTATCTACTCTATAACTTTCGACTTCCCTCGGTCTAAGTCTGAATTCCTCTTTTCTTGATCTATATGTATTCAAAATTAACCATTTTATTCACCAAATTATTCAAATCAATTCACAATTATACATTTAGGACATTTTACAATTTATCCCTCACATTTTCACATTTTGACACTTTAGTCCCTATTTCACAAAAACACAAAATACACATAATTTCAATAAACCCATGCATAGCCGAATATCATAGGAACCTCGAGGAACCCAAAAATTTCATTTATTTCACAATTCAACCCTTCAATTTACATTTTTCTCAATTTCATCCCTAATATGCATTTTTACTCAGAATCACTTTACAACACATGTATATCAAGCACTAAGCTTTCATAATTCATTATTAAACATCATAAAACACATGAATTCAATAATGGCATCTTTCAAAATCACCAACCAATTCAAAAATTAGGGCATGGGCTTGATAGATTACTAAGCAACGATCTCAAAAACGTAAAAATCATCAAAAATTGAGCTCAAAACATACCTTAATCACCAAATCTCCTAGCCGAACCCTAAACTTGAGTTTGCTTCTTTTTCTTTTGATAATTTCGGCAATAGCATGAACAAAAATGGCTAATTTCTTGCTTTGTTTTTTATTTAATTATCATAATATACTAAATACCAATTTTTCCCTTTTATTAAACCATTTAATAAACCATTATATTAAGGCCATAATTTTCCACTCATGCTCTCAATAGTCTAATTGCATCATAAGGACCTCTCCTTTAATAAGACGCAGACAACTTTTACATTTTAAGTGATTAGATCCTTTTATCAAATTAAGCACACAAACGATTAAATTTTCATACGAAACTTTCACACATGTAAATTCACATATTATAAATACTAGAAATAATATTAAAATAATTTTCTGACCTCAGATTTGTGGTCCCAAAACCACTATTTCGACTAGGGTCTAAACCGGGCTATTACAACACATGAACATTTGCATATTAATTTATATATGCTAAACATAGCTAATCACATTCAAATTTACAAACCTTTCTCATTGAACATATATTCAATGTCTTAATCAAGTTCATCAAATACTTTCCCTTTTCAATACTCGTATGAATTTCGTACATACTTGAGTCACTTAGCTCATTCACGTATTCTTTCTCGACTTGACTTTTCCCGTTGAACTGTTCAAAATCGTTAAGGATACTCGGAAATCATATAAGCTCGTACAATGCCATATCCCAAATATGGTCTTACATGCTATTATATATCGATGCCACTGTCTCGAACAGGGTCTTACACGAAATCGATTAACGATGTCAATGTCCCAGACATGGTCTTACATATAATCACATCTCGGTAACCTAATGTCATGACAATTGTATCCTATACTATTCCTAAGGTCCGTATCTGTTGATTCTTGCTCGTAATGGCTCATTCAACATTTGTAACATTTCAATGACAAATAAACATATAAAATTCAATTTAAAGACATTTATTTGCATATGAACTTACCTTATATTCGGGATAAACAGACTGAATCGACTATTCGTTAACTTTTGATTTCCCCCGATCTAAATCTGATTTCTTTCGTTCTTGATTAAATTGGATTTACAAGTATCGAACCCTAAAACATGAAAATGGCTTCTTCTTTCTTCTATTTTCGGTTCAAAAAGATGAGAATATAAGCTTTAATTTGTTTTTTTATTTATTCTGTCTTAATAAATATTTTACTATTTTACCCTTAATTAATAAACCATTTAATCATCAAATATATGCCCATTTATGTCCATTCCCACTAACAATGGTCTATTATCAACATAAGGACCTTTCATTTAATAAACCATAGCAAATAGGCACTTTTAACTTATAGCATGCTACTTTTGCATTTTACACGATTTAGTCATTTTCTCAATTTAAGCACTCAAACGTTAAAATTAGCTCACGAAATTTTCACACGTATATATTCACATGTTATAAACACAAGAAATAATATCAAAAATAATTTTTTGACCTCATATTTGTGGTTCCAAAACCATTGTTCTGATTTAGCTAAAATCGGGTCGTTACATAGCTACATAGTGCTGCTCACACAAGCTGACGAGAATCCGCAACACATGTCAGAAAACTCAGCGACCGATAGAACGTACGGACTAGCACCCAAACATAATAACCCCTAATGACATGTCATTTGTATCCTATCTATTCCTAAGGTTCAACCGGGATTTCACATTGCCAAATCTTCGTCGAACATTTTTGTAAGGTTGTATTCACAATTAATTCAATAATAAAGCATTTAAAACACAATTAAATTAATGCTTATTAACATACGAACTTACCTCGAATTTATACAGAGAGAATCGAGCTATTAATCAACTATCTTGTTTTTCCTCCAATCTAATTCCAAACTTCGCTTTTCTTGATCTATATATAATCAAATTTAACTTAGTTAATTATCACTCTATTCAATTTAACCCAAAAATCTTATTATGGAAAAATTACACTTTTACCCCTAATATTTTAATTTCTTTACGTTTAGTCCCTAGCTCATAAAAATACAAATTCATGCAATTAAGTCCATACTCATGCTAGCTGAATTTTACCTATTCTCATAGTAGCCCATATTTTTCATTATTTCACACATTTACCACACAATTTATCACATTTCTCAATTTAATCCCTAATTGACAATTTTATCAAAAATCACTTAACAAATGTTATTTATCTAACAATAACCATTCATTTTCTATCATCAAACATCAAGATACACGCATATTCATCAATGGTAAAACCCTAAACCTTTAACTATTTTGTAAATTAGTCCTTGGGCTAACTAGATTAAGCTACAGTGACTCCGAAAACATAAAAATCATTAAAAACGGGATGAAAAATAATACCATGCACACAAAACACCAAGGTCGAACCTAGAAAGCTTCCATGGCTTCCTTTTTGTTTGTAAATTCGGTTGAAGAAAGAATAGAAAGATGATAACTTTGTTTTACTTATTTTAATTATCATTATTTACCAAATTACAAAATTAACCTTTATAAACATTAATTATTTCACTAAATACCAAGCCATTATCATCTACTAACTTATTAATCAGCTAATTACCATTTAAGGACCTCTATTTTAAATTTCCATAGCTATTCGACTCCTTTAGCTATTAGAACTCAACTTTTACACTTTATGCGATTTAGTCCTTTTTATCGAATTAAGCATTCAAACTGTAAAATTTCTTAGCAAAATTTTTACACAATCATACTATCATGCTTTAGATATTAAAATAATAATAAAATAAATATTTCAACCTCAAATTTGTGGTCCTGAAACCATTGTTTCTATTTGACTAAAAACGGGCTGTTACATAGGCGCTGGGTCTATTGTGTGGAAAAGTGTAAAGTAGACTTGTGTCACTGACTCCACTATGGTGGTTAAATATGTGCCTACTTCTGAGGCTACCAAAGAAGCAATATGACTTTGAAAGTTCCTCACGAATCTTGAAGTCATTCCTAGTATGGAAAAATCTATCACATTGTATTGTGATAGCAATGCAGCAATAGCTAATACTAAGGACACAAGAAACCACAAGATGACGAAACATATCGATCAAAAGTATCATTTTATAAGGGAGGTAATTGCAGACGAAATCATGGATGTAGTCAAGGTCGCATCTAAGGAAAACTTTGCAGACCCGCTTACTAAGCCTTTACTAGCTAAGAGTTTTGAAAAAACACGTGGAGAGCAAGAGAATACAAAATATGGCTCATCTACTTCACTAGGGCAAGTGGGAGACTGTTGGATCTGGTGCCCTGACTGTACTATATTCATTTGTAAACTTGTAATTTTTTCAAACAGACTGGCTAATAAAACAAATTTATTGATTACATTAATATACTTTGTATAATTTTCCTCACATGGTTTTTGCACGCAAAGCAAAATGCAAGCAAATGTTGGTCATTGGTTGTCTAAATGTTTAACTAATACTAAGCGGCATTGCGTGGTTGAATCATAGCATAGAAAGACAACTTGTATTAGTAAACGAACCTAAATATGTCATTAGTCTAATCAGAAATGAACAAATCAATTAAAAGGCTAATATGTCGTTTACCAAGTCTAATTGGAGAGATATCTTATTTTGGGCATCGAAATGGATGACTCCCAGAAGATAGAGAGATAGATGTGACTAACTGGACTGACAGCACATCAGATAGGATACAAGCAAAGTAGATTCTGAATCCATATATGGATTTATTCACTTGTGTTGTTCATAGTGTAACATACCTAAATCTTAAATGGATGACAGACTATGTATGTGTGATTCATACACTTTGATGTAAGTAAAAGCCTAAGTTCAAATAGATGAGGAACCGAAAGCTAGTGCGTTGAGTGTATGAATTATGTAGTATTTAGCATCATTCACAACAGTGAAATTCATAGCCCAAAACATGAGTAAATGATATTCTTTCATTAGCATTACATGGTTGATGAAAAAAAAATGGTCATGAGTCGTCCGTCTTTGTAATGGACAACGTGGTCACTATTTGATAGTGATTTTCATGAAGGAAGATGTAATGGTTACATAAGATAAAATAGGATCATATTGGGAGAACGGATATTATCCCAAAGAGATTAAGGATATCCTATGAAGGTAACATACTTATGACAATGTCATTGGACGAGTACTGAGTAGTTGCTTTCGTAATGGTATGTCATTAGGGAGAGCCCAATCACGATACTATAATGGAATGCATTTGTGGCTAAATGAGTTTATAATTAATAGGAGAAAAGTCAGAACTTAATTATTAATCATTTGAGCCTCAGCTACATTTGTACAATCGATCCCTCCGCTAGCTCGTTGAAACCATAAATGAATTACGTGTTTTGAATACAAATGAATGGAATGAATAGAAAAAAGATTAATGGGAAATATTCAGGAATTATTATGGTTTTCTCCGAAATGGAGAAATGGAATCATTTAGAAATGAATGTAGGTTTCCAAAAATGAAAATGGAAATGGAAATTTGCAATCATATATGGATTAATTAAAAACTGATTGGAAGAATGAGTTTATATTTTTGGACCATTTTGAAACCCGAAAATGAAAATAAACCATTCAGTCATAATGAACATGTTAAGTTGTAAAATATTGAACATATTTTCTCGAAATTTTATCAGGGATAAAATTGTCAAATTTTTATTACGGGTAAAATCATCAAAACTTTGTTGGGGAAAAATAGTGAAGAGAATATTTTTTATATAAAAATTAAATTTTATTTTGAGAAAATAGAGAAACTGAATTGGGTTGGATCATATTATAGAGTACTGGGTTAAAAATGCCCAAAAAGTACTCGCAATTGGACCCGATGTGAGAGAGGCCTAAAAACCCCTCATGGACATGAAAGGGGAAAAAACCCTAATAGGAATACTAGGGTGTATCGTCCACTCCAGTCCTATTCTAAGTAGGATGTTTTTTGGTTTGAAATAAATCACTAAAACTCAAGAAGGGTTCTGTCTTCTCTTCCTATAAATAGATGGCACCGATAAAGCTATGAACACAAATTTGAAAGATTGTTATTCTGCTGAAAAAGAAAAAAATTATTCTCGACTATTTCACATATTTTTCCAAAATAAGAATTCTACTGGTTTCTATTAAGAAAAGAGAATTTTCGTTTTCACCCTAAAAGGAGAGAAATTTTTTTCTAGTTTTGTGTTTCGATTCAATTGATTCGAGCCCACACTCAAGCAATTCGTGGTATAAGAATAACGAAGAAGATAGTTTGGTTGAAAGCCAGAAACAATGAATGTCCGCTAAGCCGAAAACACAGGCACAAATTCAGTTAAGGATTATTGCTATAAATATCACAAACCGGGTCGATATTCAAAATTTTAAGAATACCGTTTTTAAACCAAGATTTTTCCAACAATCAACCTGGCCTAAAGCACTAGAAGATCCAGCCTTATTCAATTCAACACAATTTGGGAATCCCTCTAAATTAAAACCCAAGATTGGATTGATGTTCACCCACAATTCTCTCCTTATCTCATCCCTCCCCAAAACTTGCTTATTCAAATTTGCTTCCTGAAATTCCTAATCTCCTTCCTCCCAAAGCTAGACACTATTCATTGTGGTAGCTCTCCTTGGCTAAGCTTTTAGAGGCAACTTCCATCACATTCCCACCTCGGCACAACCTAACTGGATAAAACTTATCATTATAGCCCCAACATCTACACAAGAAACAGAATAAAGTGAGCCTTTCTTATAAAAGATTCACATAAGTGAATTTTGATGAAGATACCATGATTTTCTTCCTTCGCTTCAGAGGTCTTGTAACATCTAATTCAACTCTGATTTTGAGATAGTTCTTGATTCCCCAATTTAATTGTTTTGTATCATACACCAAGAATCTCCCAATAAAATTCCCAATTGTTTTGCCACAATCTCCAAAAAAAACATGGAGACAGATCATACACTTGAATCCAAAATGCTGAGAAAATCAGGAGGACTTGTATTGGATCTTCATCTTTTCTAACCAATGGATACGTCCATGAAGCCCAATTTATCACCCACTTGATATCCATTTCATGAAAAACATTGAACAAATATATCCTCTCTCCCAAATTCGAGATCTGAACTCCCCCTACAAAGTGCCACAAATTCGTCATTGTGTTCCTCATAGCCGAAAAATGAATAACACTAACCGTCAGAAAACATTCTACCAAACAGTACTCATATGCCGATTTTTGTGACTCTAGATCTATCGGTAAAAGCAACAACTCTTCTTCCCCGTCCGATCATCTCCTTCTCCATAGTTGAATCTCAACAACAACAGTAAACCACACTTCTCGAATCAAGATCCAAATAGACCCAGGAGAATAAATCCTTAAAATTCTATCCGAACTTGAAGACAAAAAAAAAAAAAAAAAGCAAAGGCAGACATTTCTACAAAGTTGGAATATTTTTTTAGACTTGATTTTACATGATTTTGAATTTTTATTTCAAGTATTGTTTTACTAAGATAACTTTTATTTAATTATTTTTAAAACATATTTATACTATTAAAATTTAAAAATCTTAATTAATTTAGATTATTTATTGACATCAGGTAAAATTTCAAATTTTAAAAAACCTTATCCCTCTTCCCTAATCGGACTAAAAAAGAAAGTAACATTTTGAATACTAAGAAACTCGGAATAAAATAAAACGGTGTTGAGAAAAAACAGCGTTCTTTCCGAGGGGTATTAGTTTACAGGAAGTATTTAAAGTTGATATCAGTATGACTGTGAATATACTGTTCCAAACAACAGCAAGATTTATCATTGGTATTATTTTTTAATGTGCGCTGTTTTTTTTTATTTTGTAAAACAATTTTATTTTATAGTTCATAAAAAGCAACTTCACTTTCTCCAAGAAAATATGAAAAATTGGTCGATTAATCCAAATAGAAACTGCAATCTACAATCCAAACATAATAAAACCATGAAAATGGATACTATTAAAACAGCCATATTGATTGTAGTGTTTCAACAACTGAAGAAAATTATAAGCAGTAGTAACATAGCCTACAAACCTCATAATAATGGTAGTAATAATAACCAACAACAACACACTCACCTTACAAACGCCTCTCAACTTATAGGCTTTGCTGCATGAACACATCATCGCATTTATTCTTGCATGATATATATATATATGTTAAAAGACGATTGACGCATTTTTTCCTTTTCTTCAGACTGAATCCACATAGTTTACGACCACTCAATCTGCTTCAGAGGAATCACATTCGTATTCGCTTCATGTCATTCTCGGGGACACTCACATCACCCCCATTCCCCTTTCCCGAATGAACCGTTTGTCCCTGCATCCACATTACCATAAGCAGACAACCAAATTGCAGGAAAAATAAAACCAAGATGTTTGTACTGGAAATATGCATTTAAGCGTTTCCAGAATTCAACTATATTTCGTTACAACTTACACTTTCATCGGGAACAACTGCATATCGCTCTGTTGGAGAAACCCAGGTTTTACCTGCCCACACAAACATATAGAATATGGAATTATCAACAAAACAGAAAGCAAAGCACGAAATGTCCAATGTAATTAATTATACAGCACCTGACAATGGATCAAGCTTTGAAGATTCTATCTGTTGCCCACTTGAACCATCAACACTCAAAGCCTCTATAATCTTCGGAACATTCCTGATAATAAGAACAGAGATTGTGACTACTTGGTCAACCACCAAACTAAACAGCACATTGTTCTTAATTTCGTGAAACAAATTGAAAGTGTGTATGATAGGCACATTGTTCTATAATCTTTGGAACATTCCTGTCCCCTGGTCATCACTAGTCTATATGGAAATGTGATTACCGGTCCGTGGATTCTCCATGCCCGAGCTGTCCATTTGTACCCCTTCCCCAAGAGAAGACATTTTTCTCTTCAGTAATTGCAAGTGTGTGCCTCCAGCCGCATGAAACCTGAACTACTTTCTGCCAAGTAAGAGACATACATATGAGAATGCTTAACCACTATCGTAGAAAGAGGAAATACCTCTCGATGAGAAATCAAAAGAAGAAAATTCTGAAAGAACTGAAACCGCCTATCTTAATATTCAGAAGCTACAGTTATAAGAAAGTGCCTGCTCATGAGGAAATTTAACTAGCACTGGAGAGCAATGATCAGCGTTGTCACCAACCCCCACCTGTCCAAACTGTAAATGAGGTATAAAATCTAATCAATAGTTGGACATACTGCAGATAAAGACTGGACAATTAAAACTCAATGAAGAAAACGCTTAAATGGGAAAAGCTAATTACTTACTGAACCTTTGACAAGCATTCATATCCATAATTTAGTCACACATATCATAAAACCTTAGGCAAATGCACCAGTAAATTATTATTGTGCAGACAAGTCCATCCTTTGTTACTCAAACTCTGGTCTAGGTGTTGAATTCAGGTTAGTGTCCTTTATATATTTAAACAATTGTCTAAGTTTTTCTATATATTTGGAGTTGGAGGTCATATCCTTTATCCATATGTCGGACACAACTGCCAGACATGAATACTTCAAGAAAAATGAAGAGTTGAAGCAACAAAAGGGGTCCATCTGCAGGGGTGCATGCATGTCTACCAAAACCAAAAGATGCTTAGAGGCCTCAAATACATATAAAAGGGGTTCGTGATTAATGTTTTAGCAAACAAACAGAATAATATCACAACAGAATGACAACACAATGCATTTCAAAGTATAAACTAAGAAACTTGATATTTTCAAACCTTGTTCCATCCCCAGCCATAGAGTTTTCCATCAGATGTGAGTGCCATTGTATGTCTCCATCCACCTGCTATCTAAAAAGATTCAAACCAAAATGCAACAGAAGTATTTTAAAACATACTTTTGAACCCAACATATATTCCACAGAAACAACATGCATCAAATATCAAGAAAAGTATCGAGTATGACTAAGAAAATGGTATGATTTGGGGATCCTACACAATGAAGTATGATATCACCAGAATAATTCTAGCTGGTACCTGTACATAATCTTAAAGTCTCCCCCTTGTAAATAAATATTGCAGATTAAAAAACACCTAACTATGCTGAATTGATGATACAGAACAAGGAAAGAACATAAGAAACCTAAAGATCAAAGGGAAAACTAAGGAGAGAGCAGGAGAAATAAGAAAGGTAAATAGATAGAACCCAGGGAGAGGGAAAATCTCACAACTTGATAAGTTAATATTCTAGATCTCAAGAATTCTTAATCCAACACTGGAAGAATAACCCATCAAAAGCCATAGAAACTTGACATAAGTCCTAAATACAAACAAAATCCTACTTTGAATAAAGAAACATTGCAGATTGTAAACATGGAAATATTTCACCTGCTTAATAAAACTGTCGGCTAAAGATTCCACCTTATGCGGAACAAGGTGATCCTCAAAGTCCCCATGTCCTAATTGACCATACTTGCTCCACCCGTAAGTGTATAATCTACCATTATCAGAGACTGATATGGTATGCCGCCATCCACAAGCAACCATATTCATCTTCTCTCCCTGCATTTGAAAATTCTTACTACAACAGAAAACATGGAAATTAAGGCTGTTAACTTTGAAATGGAAAAAATTTAAGCTTTGAATATCTTGTTTAAGATGAGCTTGTAGTTTAAAAACATAGTATTTTGCCTTAAAATGTTTTGGAAATATTCTGGTCTCATCATCGTTTCTTCAAAAATACCTGTTCTTGAATAAATGTTAGTGGTTAAATTATTTTTAAGAAACATAAACGCTCCTTCAAAATGCTACCTTGGTTGCTAACAGCTTCTTCATTGGAAAGATAAGAATTTAGCTTTAATGTTCAAATTTATTCTTTCCAAAATTTGAATTTTGTTACTATTGCTTCTTACTAATTATGTTTTGATATGTATAAAATTATTCTTGGTAAATGATTGACTGATAAAATGCTTGGTCTTGGAAATAGACTTGAAATATGATTTATCTTTGTTCTTAATGGCAAATCAAGATTGGATCCATGGCTTATGCTTGTGAGTTTATTCTTGATGAAAAATTTTAATTCTTGGTTCATCTGTTTTCTTTTTTTTTTTTTTTTGAAAACATGTTTAGGATTGTTATTTAGAATTTTTACTTAAGTGACAATTACTTATAGTGCTTTCTTTTATCTCAAATCATCATTGTTTATGGCCTACAATAGCTTGTATTAACATATTTATTCATGGTAAAAATCTCTTGATCATTAATTTGAATGATGAACAAGTCTTAACTTTTTATGTATACATGACCAAAAAAGATTCGATACATGACATGTTTGGGAAGTTTATTATGCTATATGGCCTATAGCTTAATTGAATACTTTAGTTGAAATTGGTATATCATTTGAGTTTAACAAAAAATTTGTTACATTAGGTATCTTAGTGCTACAGCTACTAATGAATATCTTCTAAAAGGATTTTCTGTTTATGAAAGAACTTGAGCATGCAAGAACTCGTATTTCAAACACAAGCAAAAAATGCCACATTCTTATATGCGAATGAAAAAGGAAATTTAGACTAGATAGTTGAAGACTAAAAGCAATAAATACCACGGACAAAAAAAATTAAAGCACCAGATGCAAACTTCCATAAACCGTATATCAACTTATATATAACCTTAAAACAAGATGTTATGAGTTATCTGCCTTGCATATTTATTGAGGATGGTCAATCATCTGTGTAGAATCTCATCATTGATACTTAAGGATACATGCCAAACAAATAGTACCAGTTTGACTTACATTGAGAGTAGAAACCTTCTCAGGAACTAAGCGATCATTTCTGTCACCTAAGCCCAAGTTTCCGTATCGTCCCCATCCCCAACCATAGAGTGCACCATCTTCTGAAACAGCTGCTGTATGCTCAGCACCAGCAGCAACCATTTTGATAGAAATACCCTTCAACAGACATGGAAATGCAAAGTGATAATCACTTCAACAAAGTGCATATGCAACTTTTAGCTTGATTGAAGTATCAAGACAGAATTAAAAAGTTGAAGAAAAGCAAGAAATTAGATGGAGATTTCAAAGATTTTAAACAAACTGTCAACAAACATACAACTGTATTTAAAAATCTCAGACTGTTGAATTTGAATAGTCCTGATAACATGTTTCCTTCAAATAATTGTATATTTTTCATCATAAACTCAAAAAGTAATTTACAAAGCTCTTTCTTCTCTGGCTAGTATTACGTGCTAAATGCAACTTCCAATTTGTTCCAATAAGAAATCCTAGATTCTTGACATTGATTAACTTAAAATCTTGTAGAATATAGCTTTTGAGTGTGATGCAATTCATTATACGCTTATAAATACACATATTGTGAAGGTCAACAAAACAAGGAACCTGGATGCACAGGCAGAGGCTTGTTTATTTTAATGCTGAAGTACAAACAATGAAGAATGGAGCATCAGATGACTATAAGATATAGGACAACCTGGTAACACGTAATACCTGAAAGGCTTGAATCTTTTGAGGCACAAGAGAGTCTTCAGTGCTTCCAAGACCAAGTTGACCATTTTGATTTCTTCCCCAACTTCAATTAAATTCCAAAACAAAACGTTGCAGAAAAGGTAAAAAAAAAAAAAAAATCAGTAACAAGAGCAATCACAAACATAAATTGAAAGAAGCAATTGCAAAAGTTGGAACAAACTACTTCAAAAGGCAATAAAACTTCTTCATAAATGGTTACTAACTTAAAAAATATTTTAGGTTTCCGGGTACATGTTGCTCAACCAAAACATAACAATTCTGAAATTTAATCATATGAATCATAGTTCTACAAGAACTAGTGATCACCATCAGACAGACAGACTCATCCAAAAGGAGAAGGTATAGGTGAAACTACCAAAAAGAAGATATGTTTTTTTTTTTTTTTTCCTGATCTAATGAAAAGGTCATAGTGTAGCCATGGCGCATACCGATGCAGCAACAAAAGCCTTAGGTTCATCATTGTTTACATCATTGTATATATGGAACAAATGTCAGTTTTCTCATTAATTTAAAAGTTTCATAAGCAAATGGGAAGACATATATATAACTGAATCAAGTAAAATGTATATTGAACCCTACATCTCAAGTGTTTTCACACTAAAGCTTTCTTGTAGAACGTCTCCTGCATGGAAATGAATGCTTTCTAAAATGAAAGAATTTTACATTTAATTTCATGCATTCCAGCCCTCTTATGGATCTTCCCTAATTGCATTCAGAGGTCAAAGTTGCTGTGATTTCTTAATTACTACAAGATGACCTCTTGAACTATCTTTGCTTACATGACAGCCTACTTCATGAGGACCGCTATAACTAATATTTACCAATCTTTTTGTTCACCATAATAGGTGCATTATAAACTTGATACCCAAGCTTGGCCACTTCAAGTTCAAACTACTATTTGTAGCATCTCCATGCAATTACAAAACTTAAAACTCTAGGCACTAATCAACATAGTTAACCATTTTTAACTATTAAAAAAAAATCGTTTTTAACCCTAAAAGAAATTGAAACAAAACATCAAACATATTTATATAATCATATAGTAAAAAAAAAAAAATAAAATAAAAGGAAGAGAAGGAATATCTAAAAACCAAACATACCTCTGGACCTCGCCTTCCATTGTCACAGCTAAACAATGGCTGTCTCCACAAGCAATTTGTTTAATCCTCAGACCATGTAATGCTTTTATGGGTTGAGGAGTGAATAAGTCACTAAAATCTCCATGACCAAGTCTTCCAAAGTCACCCCTGGTATCAGTAACAGTGAGAAACATACATTTAATAAGAGTTGAGAATAGAAAACATTGTGCTTAACCATAAGAGATGTTACTGTTGGATTTGAGAATTCAAAAACTACTAAATTATGAGACTGTGATATTTAGTAATATTAACTTTGAAATTACAATATGCTACCAAAAAGCTTTTGCCTTAGTAGCATGGATGGTTTTGCGTGGTTTATGAATTGATCTTTTAGTCGGAATGACTTTAGGATTTAGATTTTATTTTGAGTATTGAGTCCAATACGACTTTTGGGCTTAAGACCTAATTTAGGTCATATCCATTTTATTTAGTCTTTCATTTACTTTTTTTATTCATTTTCTTAGTTTTAATTTTATTTATGATTTCTTTATTTTTTCTAAAAAAAGAAAAAACAAATAAGAGACGAAAAGGATAGGAAAATATATTTTGAAACCAAATACAACCTCTGAATCAAAGACTTATTGTTCTAAAGTTTGAATTGAATCTAAAAAACCGATAATTATTTGATACAATGTGGTATACCACAAGCACAAGCGGGGTTCAAAGGTTACTATATGTTTTTAAATATCAATTAAAGACATTTGTCAGCCTCTTAATTTTGCTTGTAGAGTTATAAAATTATTTAATGCTATATTTGGATAAATAATTAAAAATAATTTTAAAAACCAATAAAAGGAAAAGAAATACAAGTTAAGAAAAAGAAAGGTTATATGGAGATTTGGCAAAAAAAAAAAAGACATTTGATATTTCAAAGAAGTTTTTTGGAGATTGGCAAAACATTCAAAAAAATCAAAAGAGAGAGCGGCAAACAAATTTTTGGAGTTTTACTATTTACAAAGCTGTTTGAATCAGACTGGCTGGATCAGGAATTGAGTATTAAAATGATTGATTCGAGAATCGTTACGGACCAATTGAAACAGGCAAAAAATCAGTTGAACTAGATTTTTAATATATTTTTTTTATCTTTATGATTTTTTAATAATTTATTTAATCGAATCGGATGAACTAATTGAACCGATGAACTAATAACCTGATTAATTTAATTACTAATCTAGTTCAGAAAACTTTGAATATTTGTAATTTCTTTTTGGGCGTAAAGTTTAAAGATTAAAGATGTTTTGCATTTTGCTATTTTTTTTTTAAACTCCTATATATAATTTTCCTTATTATATAATTTATTTATTAATATGTGAATATAACTTATACTAAATCATATAGTTAGATTAACATAAGTAATATAATTTATGGTTTTATGGAATTATTGTTAATGTAATAGATAAAAAAAAATCTATTGATAGTACACACTAATAAATATAGAAATTAAAATTTAATTATATTAATGAAAATTATTTATTAATCTAGAATACAATATATATTTAATTTAGAAAAACTTTTTAACTAATGAAAATACACTTTATTGTTAAGTATATTATTAAATTGACATCATAATAATAACTTATTTAATAATATAATTTATTAGTATATAATAAAAGTAAAATTAATTAATTTGGTCATATTTTTAAAAATTCTATTTAAAAAATTACATAACATATTATTAATTAATAAAATTATAAATCTATAAAATCATTGAATATAATTATTTTGGCCAAACATTGAATATAATTGAATAAATTAAAATTAATAAAAATCCAAGTTTTTAAATTAAATAAATATAATTTTTATATATAAATACGATTTTATTTTAAATATGATAGTAATTAATAATGTTAAAATCAAAATTTTTATAATCAATAAAAATTAATTTTTTGAGATTAAACAATATATATAAAAAGATAATATCAATATATTAATAATCTAATTTATTTATTAATAATGTTTTCATTATTAATGTAATAATTATTAAATTATACTATTATCTTAGATTAATTATTATTTAATTAGTATTACAATTATATACCAATTAAAAATTAATATTTACCACTATAAATATATGAATTAGCAAAGCATTTTCATTCAAAATAGACTTTGTTTCCATCACCAAAAAATGTATGATTTTCATTATTATTTGAGATGTTTAGTTATTATTATTTGACATTTGATATTTGAAAGTTTTATTATTATATTTTAATATTATTTATACAATTGTTAATGTTATTTATTGTTGTGCTGTAAAATATTATATCAAAGACAATGAAATATTAAAATAATGATTGCTTATACATGAAATTTTGACTCATATTTGAATAAAAAATTATTTTATCTAATTACTTAATATTTTTTTCTTGGTTGGTTTCTATTTTTTTTTTTAGTTTTTATTACTTTTAAAATGAATTTTATTACCTCAATTGTTTTTCAAAATTAATGGACTTTCCTTGAAAAATTAAACCAACTATTGTTTAATTAGCAAATATTTTTTTAAAATTTATAAAATATATTATTTAAGAAATTTAAAAAATAAACACGTATGTTATAATTTAAAACCATAGTATTAAAAACATAAAACTCTAATAGTAGAGAAAAAAATTAAAATAAATGAAATTATAAACATAAGGGTAAACTACCAAAATAGTCACTTCTGTTTGTTTCAAATTACATTTTAGTCACTTATGTTTGAAATGTTATGTTTTTGTCACTTATGTTATTATGTTGTAACATTTTAGTCACTGAGCGTTAATTGCCGTTAACGGTATAACGATAAGCTGACGTGGCATGTTAAATCATCATTTTAAACGAAAATTTAAGATTAAATTATATAATTGTTCCCTATATTTTATTTATTTTGAGCAATTTAATTTTTTTTCTTCTATATTCCTTGAACTTTCTTTTTTTTTTCTTTATATTTCATTCTCTTCTCCTTCTACCTCTGCTTTCCTCCCTTCTCTATTTCTTTTAACTAGTTTTTTTTATGTTTTCCTTTTGTTAAAACTAGCCCCTATACTTTTATTTCTTTTCTTTTTATTTATTTGTTTTCCTTTTCTTCTTCCCTTTTATTTTTCCCTCTTCTCATATTTTTCACTGTAGAAACATAATCTTTGCCCACCAAACAAACCAAGTATTTATTTCTTTCACATAATTCCTAAATTGAATTTAACCCAAAATCGAATAATCATTCTTAATCAAATACCGATTTAAATATAACATAATTTTGAAACTAAAACTGGATCTAATTAATCAATATAAAAAAACATATCCTTAATCAAATCTAAACATAAGTTGAATTTTTTATATTCAAAACAAATTTTTTCTATTTCCAAACTTTTACAGAATCGTGTAGATTATTTCCTTATTTTTCTTATTTTCTGATAAATAAAATTAAGCAAATAATAAAATTAATCTAAAACTTCTTGGATATTCCCAAGCAAGCTTAATTAGAAGTCGAGCATGGATGAACCGAAAAGAGAAAGGGAGCATGGAACTAAACTGGTTAGGGTAAACTTGAGGGTAAGTTTATATGATTGTCGTTTTAGTCATTGAGAGTGTAGAGCCCATTTGAAGAATTCGTGATACAACGTAATTTCGAAAGGGCAAGAATGTTGTAGGTAAGATAGAGAAGGTGATCATGGAGATTGGTTAGGAGATTAAAGGAACGAGCTCGAAAAACTTTGTCTAGGATGGACTGCCATAAGTCACGACTAGTAAGGTCTTCGACAGAGGCGAGCTTGTGGACTTGATCATTGAGAGATCCAAATAAGTTCGTTAAAGCGATGATAAATGATAAGGGTTTGTAATTGTGGGCGAGAATATGTGTAGCAAGTTTTATTTTGATTTCAGCTTTCGCCTTTTCTTTTTTCATAAACATAAAAAAGTTTTAACAAATGAAAAAAATAGAAAAACTAAGTTAAAAGAGATGGAGAAGGGAGGAAAATAGAAAAAGATGTAGAAGAGAATGGAAAAAAAAAGTTAAAAGAGCATAAAAAAATTAAATTGCTCAAAAAGAAAAAATATGGGAACCAATTATATAATTTAATCTAAAATTTTTGTTTGAAATAATGATTTAACGTGCCACGTCAGCTTACTGTTACACCGTTAACGGCAATTAACGGCTCAATGACTAAAATATAACCTGAGGTAAACAAAAGTGACTATTTTGATAGTTTACCCTAAAAATAATATAATATAATAAAATATAATATAAAATCAACTCATGTTATTTATTCTATTAAATTAACACTTTAGAAAAAATATATATATTTAATATTAGTTAGGTTATCTTGGATTATTTTTTAATAGAGTTATCTATTATTAAATTAATAATTTTGAATTAAGTTTATTAGGATTTGAATTATTTTGAATTTAGATTATTTCAAGTTTTAATCCTTTTAAATTTGAATTTAAAAAAAATTAAATTCAGATTAGGTATGGATTTTAAGTATTCAAGTCGAGTTCTTTTAGCTTCAATTTCATGTTATTTCAAGTCTAGATTGTTTTGAGTAATTTTCAGGTTCTTATAGAAAATATTTAGGATGTTGACATTTTATAGTCGGTTATGTACTACTCTTTCTTATTTTATTGAGTTCATTTAGTATAATTTGATTGTTTCTAATCCATCTACTTCTCTAAATTTGTATTTTCAATTTTGAGGGGTGAATTATTTTTAAAAAAATTTCGTGATGATTTGGATAAGACAGAGGGAAAGTTGTATAATATTTGTGTAACTATAGAAAAATTGCTGAAGTGTGTTAAAAAAAGAATAAAATTAACTAAAAAAAATATTATGATTTCTTAAATAACTAAAGGTACAAGTAAGTCTGAGAGACCGAAGAAAAGAGAACGTACCATCCCCAACTATACACTTCAGTGCGAGACAATGAATATGCAGTTGTATGATCGGCTCCACAAGTAACAGATATTATATCAAGTCCATCCAATGCACTCATTCGTGTTGGCGAAAGTCGATCTTCCGCATCGCCATGGCCTAATTGCCCGTCCTCTCCTCGTCCCCATGAGCAAACAATATTTCCAGCTGTTAATGATCAAAAACAAGGATATACGCTCAAGTAGGTTTATGCAACTTAATCCAACATGACTAATATCAGAATCTTGACTTTGAGATGCACTTATAAAGACAATAGTATTTATGACTTAAGCTCTCAACTGGATCTTCAGCACCCTAGTACAACAATAACATTGCTGTTGCCATGCACATGTGTTACTAAGACTAGGCATATAATATCCATATCCATGAGCATAGTACAGGCCTTAGCCATAAGAACTAATAGCCTACATTGCTCTGATTCCTTGTTTTACTTTAAGTACTTGCATCCAACACGTGTCTGACACTTATTTGGATACAAGAGTGGAAAAAGTTTGAACACATCTGGCTTAGACATATGGTATTTGACACTCACCCAAAAATATAGGCTAAGAACAAGAATATAAGAGCTTTTCTCTATGGCATATGCAAAAGGAAAGTAATGGATCTGTTTGTTCACATAAAAAACATGCTATAAATAACTTAAGAGCAACTGAAAGGTTTCATTTCTCCTTTTTTTGAACAGTTGACAAGCCCTACGCCTACATTGCTTCAACTCTATTTTTTTCAATATATAAGTTTTAGGATATGACAATGTTCCTGCACGCATAAGACACTTCGACTAACATAGCTTATTTACTATGTATATATTTCAATAGTTAGACATAAAATAAAAAATAATCAATTTAGAGAAAAATATAACATCATATGCATGTAATTACATACCAAAATATAACATGGGATGCTAACAGGGAGAGCTAAATCTAGTCATGGTATGAAGAAGCAAACATAAGAAAGCGTTTAGGAGATAGAAAAGGATCCCAAAAGTTTCATCCAAAATGAAATATTTATAGGAAATCTGTTAACTTTGATTGATCGAAAGCATTAAAATGATGCGAAATGACATAATTTCCCTGGTATATTGAAGTTTTTGCTAGTAACAAAGGATCTGAGTGGCCTGCTTATGCGAGATTTCTAATTTCAGTCAATTAAGTAAGCAGAAGTGTGCAAGAAGAGGGTAATTCCTATCAAATTTGACCAATTCAGTCGTCCCAGAGAAGAAAGAAAAAAGGATCAGCAACAAAAACTAAAAAAAAAAAAAAAAAAAAAAGTACTTGGAAATCAATTAAAAAGAAAGGAGGGCAAAAGGAAAGGAGTAATACATAGAAGAGCAATGGAGTGGCTAGCACCAGCCGAGATGAAAAGAACCTGACGAAATGGACCAGTGACCTCAGTCATACGCACATCCTCTTCTGCTGCCATTTCTATATATCTTCCCCCCCAGCCACCCACACAATTTGTGGGATTTTTTAAAAATCTCTATCCAAGAGAAGGGTAAAGATCTTTGTGTGGCCTTGATGAAGAAGAAAGTGAAACAGGAGATATTTTCAGAGGATTTTTGAAGATGAAAGAGAGTAGTAATAAATGAGGAGTGAAATGACGGGTTTGAAAGTTGAAAGTTTGAATAAATAGTTAAATAAAAAAAAGGAAAAAAATATAATAATGAAGATGGAGATGGAAAGTCATAAATAACCCAGGGCAAGGGTTGTTTACAGTGACAGAGAAAGGACATGTGCACTATAAGAGGTAAAAAAAGAAAAGCCCAAACCAACAACAGAGACTCTTGGGATAATGATAACACTATGCCAAAGAAGATGAAGAATATGCAAGAAGAAACTAGACTTCCTCTCTCTCTCTCCCACACTTGGAATGTCCTGCCTACCTACGAAGTTGATTCACTTGATATTTTTTAATATACTTGAGATAGAAGTTATATTATTTTACTTAAGATTTTTTTAATGCATTTGAGTTAGAATTTATGTGATTTTGGTGTCAAGAGTTAAAATATATATATATATATATATATATTTTTTTTTTTTACATAAATGACAAATAAGAAAAATTATTTGAGGCTTGTTGGTGGATAGGATAGTCACCCATCCATCAGTGATTAAGTTCCAGCAACCCTGCACCAAATTACTAAACTGATGAGCTCTATCATATGGCTTATTAAATAACCATACTATTGTCATGGCATCCATCTTGTTTAATAGCTAAATGTTTAGCTAACTTTAAACCTTTGCGAATACCCCGTAGCTCTAGCTAGCTATCTTTCCCATTTGCATCCCGTATTAATCCCCTTATTGAGGCACTACTGGATCTCGATTTAACCGCACCATTCGTATTCCATTCGATCCACTTTGGTCCTTTAACATTGATCCCAGCTCATCAAATGATTATTCGAGTATTCTGTAGTCTTACCTTAAAAAAACATTACTGTTAAGACCATCAAACAAAGGCTGGAAGTAAAGTGGATTGCGTGGAATAAAGTTAGAATAGCATAAGTAGTTTACTATATTAGCACTTTCCTGTTGGAACCGTAAAACAAAATATGATATAAATTTAAAAGTGTAAGTCAGGATATATCATATCAAATCATCAAGAATAAAATTAAATGCGGAAGCGTACATAAATTCATTGATTTCTTGAAATCTATTGATTATAGGGTTTTGATCTTCTAAATTAGCACATAAAAAATCTAGAAAAGGTGTCTCTCTCTTTTCTAAAGATAAGATATTAGAAAAGTTACCTTAAGTGTAATTTGAGACTATAATCCTAATATATAACTATTACACATTAGCCCTAACCCTAATTTATAATCAGCTCATCATTAATTAGAAATTAGTTACTAAAAGATCTACACAGATTTGGCTCAGACTCTATTTAATAAATAAAGCCCTATAAGTTTTAACCAAATTAGATCACTTTTAATTTAGGCTAATTTATTATGATAGTAAATAATAACATGTAATTACTATTATTATATATGCGATGTCTATATTTTTCCAACATTTTCTACTTGCAGGAGACAAAACCTTGCCCTTCCGATCACTAAGCAATCTCATCACCTAATCTAACAAATGAGCGGTCTAACCTTTATGCTAATAATTGGGACCTCCAGGTACATTCTCAAGCTATCTGTCAATGGAATATCACAACTGATAACATGTTTATTAGGCATATTTTACATGTTCAAATCAATTAATTCTTTAATTAATTTATTCTAATTGGTGATTTTATGTTTAAATTCTATCAGGAATGAAATTCGGATGGCTTAAATAAAAAAAAAAGTAGAAAATGACTAAATTGGAGCGCAAACAATAAAAGAGGGGTCGAACTGGAAATTTTGAGATATTTAAGGGCTAATAAAATTTTTTTACTTTGTAAAAGCCATTTTTAGAAATGAAAAATCTGATTTTGATTTCATGTAATTAGTGGTTAGATGGGTTAGCTAATTTTAGTATTTTGTTTGTGTATAAATAGAGTGTATGATAGACTTGAAAGGACACATTTGACACTTGAATTCACTTGGAATTGAATGAAATTATTTTTTTTCCTTCCAATTTCATGCGTCAGTAAGCATACTGCCATTCCATTTCCATTTCCTTATTTCTTTACAAAATTGTTTAATTGCTTTCTAAGCCCTTCCCTTTCCAACTTCCACCATTTCTTTAAAAACCATTTTTATACACCAACCAAGCACGATTAATTTCATACTTCACTAAAATTCTAACTTAGCTTTAAACCGATATTCTTTCCGATCAAGAATCATGATAAATGAATCCACACTAAAAATCTTTCATAACGGTATTCACTATCTCTCTGAAATATTGGGATAATACAAATTCGTTCTTTAAAGTTAACTCGATTTCAACACAAAGCGTGTGTTGGGGTGGAGTCGTTTTGGTGTATATTTGGGAAGACAAGTCGATTGTGTTGTATTCAGATTTTCGCAAACAAATTGGTGAATCCTGGCAAGGTCATACTAGTGGGATTTTCGTCAAGGGAGATAATGATTGGATTTAAACCTCCCACGCAGTTAAGGCCATTGATCCGAGTTAGGTTCTTCAGAACGAAAGGCTATCGGGGTCTTGAATTGCGAATGCGTGTATCGCAATTAAATAATCGGTAAGGGTTGGTTTGCAGGTCGTACCGGAATCAACCATGAAAGGAATAATTGGCGGTTAGGACGTTCTTAGCTGCTATAACTAGCTTATTGTTTGGAGCAGAAAACTCATTTTCGAGGATCGATTTAGAAACTAGAATTCACCGAATTTAGGGCTAAGGCTTTATAATTTTGTTTACAGAATTCAAATTCGTTTTCTAGTTTTATTATATTTTTTATTTATATAATTGTTTATTTCTACTATCTCACTTTCTAGACATTTTCAACTCTTCTAATTTATTTTATTTATTTTTTAGCAAGTCTGTTTTGAGTCGTGGGCACGACTATTGCCACGACATAAATTCTGTTCACAAAAAAAAAAAGTTGATCAAAATAACCAATCCCTGTGGACTCGACCCTACTTCTCTCTACTACTATTTAAAGTTATTTTATCGTAGGAATTTTTATTTGGTGGTTTCAACACCTATTAAATTTTAATGCCGTTGCGAGGGATTGGAAATTTTTCTATTTTTCGTTTGTTTTCCTTACGACCAAATCAAAACCGAGGACTCTAGAATTTGAACTAGAAATATAGAATTTGGCTCGAAAACTACAAAGAGAAGCTATTCAACGTGGTAAACGACCACATCCCGAGTTTGAAACGGGATCTTATATCGAGGATATTTTCTTATTCAATGAACTAGACGATATGACAGACCAAATTATACGCCAGCTCGCAGCAGCACCAGATGAATAACAGCCACTACGCATAACTTATCCAGCGGGAGGAATACCGTTTAAGTTGAAATCAGACTTAATTCATCTTTTTCCCACCTTCCGCGTATTACAAAATAAAAATCCGCATACCTATATCAAGAAATTTCACATGGTTTGCACAAGCATGAAACCTCAGGGAGTAACAGAAGATCAAATTAAACTTCGTGTTTTTCCTATCTCATTAGCTGACTTTGCTAAAGAATGACTATTTTATTTACCTTCAATATCTTTCAATATATGGTCTGACATGTCACGTTTATTTCTTGACAAGTTCTTTTTAGTAGCTCGAACAGCCGAATTAAAGAGAAATATTGTAATAATTTCGCAAAAAGAGACTGAATCTCTCTATGATTACTAGGAGCGGTACAAAAAGTTGTGTGCATGTTGCCCACAACATGGCCTGACTGAACAATCGCTCTTATAGTATTTCTATAAGGGATTACTCCCGATGTAAATGAAAATGATAGATGCTGCTAATGAAGGGGCACTTGCTAATATGACACCCCAAAGAGCAAGAAAGTTAATTTCGACCATAATTGCGAACTCTCAACAATTTCGACCGGCTATAGAACCCATGATATGGGTCAATGGGTGAAGTTCTCTATCCCTAGAAGATAAATTGATAAGTTTACTAATGTTGTTTAGAATTTGCTTACAGATAACGCAAGCCTAGCACGGTTGTGTGAAATTTTTGCTATGCCAGACCACCAGACAGACTCATGTCCTATTTTTTGATTACGTCGAGAAAATATTTGAGGTATTTATGGACGACTTTACTGTGTATGGTGAATATTTTGATATATGTCTGTCAAACCTTGCCAAAATTTGAGAAAAGTGCCTAGAATTTAATCTTGTTCTAAATTATGAGAAATGTCATTTTATGGTTGACAAAGGATTAGTTATAGGCCATATCATTTCTGCTGAAGGAATTTCTATTGATAAGGTAAAAATTGATATTAATTCACTTTCATACCCCACAACTGTGAGAGAGATCTATTTTTTTTCTTGGTCATGCAGGTTTTTATAGGCGATTCATTAAAGATTTTTCAAAGATTGTACAACTGCTCTGTAACCTCTTACAGAAAGAAAAGGAATTTGAGTTTGATCAATCATGCAAGGATGCATTTGACACCCTCAAACACAAACTTATTTTGGCACCTATAGTTCAGCCACCAATTTGGAACTATCCTTTCAAAATCATGTGTGACGTGAGTGACCACAGTGTAGGAGTGGTCCTTGGACAAAGGATCGAGAAGGAACCACACGTTATCTCTTACGCATCTAAGACCTTGGATGCTACCCAAAGCAATTATTCAACCACTGAAAAAGAATTTATTGCCATAGTCTTTGCTTTGGATAATTTTTGGTCATATTTATTATGACCTAAAATTGTTTTTTTTTTTTTTTTGCCATGCATCTCTTAAATATCTTATCAGAAAAAAAGGAAGCAAAGCCAAGGCTTATTAGATGAATATTACTTTTGCAAGTGTTCAATCTCGAGATTAAGGATAAGAAAGGATGAGAGAATTCGGTAGCTGACCATTTAAGCCGAATACCTCCATCAAAAGATAACACACCTCTTAAAGAAGATTTCTCGAATGAAAGTCTGCTTTCTACTTAAATAATTTTTCCTTGGTATGCAGACATGGTAAACTACCTTGCTACAGGTATAGTTTTTTTTTCTAATTTATCACAATCTGAAAAGGATAAGATTAAACGAGAATCACGATACTATATTTGGAACGACCCCTATCTTTGAAAATACTGTTTCGATCAGGTAATTCGACGATGCGTTGTAGAAACTGAGGTAAAATTAATTCTATCTTTTTGTTATTCTTACGCATGTGGTGGACATTTTGGCCCTAAACGAACATCACATAAGACACTTGAATGTGGATTATATTCGCCACATATTTTTTGTGATGCATATTTATTCTGTAACACTTGCGAAAGATGTCAAAAGGTAGGAAATTTGAGTAAAAAAAATTAAATGCCTCTAACACCTATACATGTATGTGAAATTTTCTATGTTTTGGGCATCAATTTTATGAGACCTTTTATCTCATCATTTGGTAACATTTACATTTTGCTTGCTGTTGACTATGTGTCTAAATGAGTGGAAGCTAGAGCCACCCATCGTGCTAATGCCAAAACTATAGTGAATTTTCTAAAGAGTTCTACTTTTTCCAGATTTGACACACCGCGAGCATTGATCAGCGATCGGGAACACATTTTTGCAATAAAGTAATCGACATATTTTTAAAAAAAAATAGGGTAGTAAAACGAGTTGCTACGACTTATCACCCTCAATCAAACGGTTAAGCTGAGGTGTCAAATCAAGAAATCAAATTAATTTTGGAAAAGACCGTTAAGCTAAATAGGAAAGACTGGAGTTTGCGATTAACTGATGCACTATGGGCATACCACATAGCTTATAAGAGACCCATAGGTATGTCTCCTTAGTGACTTATATTTGGTAAACCATGTTATCTTCTTATAGAATCAGAACACAAGGTGTTTTGGGCTGTTAAGCAATGCAACATGGAGCTGGACATTACAAGTATAAAAAATTATATATTCAGGAAATTGAGGAAATTCAACGAGAAGCATATGAAATGCCTAAGTTTATAAAGATAAAATCAAAGCATTCCATGATCAAAAGATAACTCGTAAACAATTTTTGGTTGGGCAGAAAGTACTACTTTATGACCCTACACTAAGAATTTTTGTAGGTAAGCTCCAAACTAAGTGGTTAGGGCCTTCTGTTATCACTCACATATTTCTGCATGGTGCAGTTGAAATCAAAAGTGAAGAATCCAAGAAAATCTTCAAAGTAAATAGACAACGTTTGAAGCATTTTTACGAAAATTTTCAAGTGCATATGGTCAAGGAATTAATTCTTAAAGAGCCGACTGAATAAACTTTTAGGTCGTCGAGCTAACAATGTTAAACAAAAGTGCTTTTTTGTGAGGCAACCCAAATTTATTTTATTTAATTTTTTATTTCAATTAAATTTAGGTTAAAATAAAATAAATAATGTATTTTTTTCCAAGAATGTGTGAAGGCTGTCAATATTCTGAAAATCAGATATCGGTCGTGGTGTAGGCACACCGTACTCGGTGTTGCCATTTATTTCACAACCCAACACCCCAAACCCAAATAAAAAAACACAGACACCTAACCCAAATCCACTTACCCTACAAATAAACGCAATACCCCATACCGAATAACAGCCCAAATGAAAAAAAAATCCACACATAAAACCCAAACCAACCCAATTCCCCAAATAAAAACCCTAACTCAATTGAATCCTTCTACCGTCGCCCACCATCACTCGCTCCCTTTCTCCCTTGTCGCTTTCGATTTTGGGTATCATAAAGCCACCGCGGTCTCGCCATTTGCAACAACCCATTTTTTAGTGATGTCGAAAATAGTAGTTTCGGCGCCATCAAATCCGGTGAATGAGTTCATAAATATTATTATTTAATATTTACAAGTTAATTGTGAATTTAAAAAGATTTTTGATTTGATAATTTATACTATTCCGAGGATTAATTAAGTTCAAGTAGTAATACTCTAAGGTTAAGTAGTTTTAGAAAATGAGGTCTCGAGATCTCGTTCCTACAAAATGAGACATAAATATTTTTATAAACATTTACGGAGTGTCATTAAGGTGATATTAAAATTTTGTTGAAAAATTTTAATGTTTAGATAGTTAATTAATTAAAAAGGACTAAGTCGTAAAAGAATTAAAATTTGATCGCTATTTGATTTGAGTGATTAAATGAGTAATTGAATAAAAGAAAAGGGACTTAAAGGGTAATTAGACCATTCAAGGTGTTAGTGGACAATTATGGGCTTGAATTTGATGTTTATTTTAATTATTAATCAAGGTTAAAATGATAATTTGATAAATTAAATTATATTAAAAATAAAACAATTATGCTATCATCTTTGTTCTTTAGTTTTGCCAAAATTGGAGAATGAAAGAAGTCATGGATGATAGCTTAAAAATTCAGCCAAGTCCTCCTTTGCATGTAAGTTAAATTTGAGTTTATTTCTTTTAATTTTTATGTTTTTGAAATCTTTGCAACTAGGTCTAGCTAGCCTGTACCTTCAATTTTGAAACTGTTAAAGATTTTTAATATTGCCATTGATGAATTTGAAATGTTGGTTGATGTCGAAACCTCCTTAAAAGCGGGTTTTAAAATAACGAAAAAAGGGAGTCGCCACCAATCTTTTAAATTGTGATTGGATCACTTTATGAAATGTTTTAGTCTATGAGATTATGAGAAAATAGGTTCGGGAGTCGGTTACGTACGAGGAAGGATTAGCACCCTCGTAACGCCCAAAATTGTTACCAAATTGAAAAGTCTTGTCTTAATGTCAGAAGTTTGAAAGAATTTAGAAATGAGAACTCTTTAAAACTATAATGCTTTGCGTTAAAAGAATTAAAATTCCTTCGTTTTGAAAGAGTACAAACATCACATCCAGCATGATTGGACACGATATCTTTAAACTTTCGTAACTGAAATCATCTTGTAACTTGTAAAACTCATTTTAAAAGGATATTTTAGATATTTAGACAAACGGGAAATTGCAACCCAGCATGTTAGGGCACTACTTTCCGAATTCCTAACTGTCAACACATTGCCTCACTTTTTAAAATTCTTTTTTGAATTAAATGAAATATATCTTTTGGATTTAAAAGCAATGATGCGTTTTGTATATTACAAGGAATTAAATAAGTCTAATTACAATATACATGTTTTATCACTTCATGCAAATATAGTATAGAAAATAGTAATAATGGCATAAATTACACAATATACATTATCACTTTATGCATATATCATTATAAACAACATAAATGTTCATGCATTATGGTTACATGCAAAACACCATATAATACATAATAGATACAACATATATAAATTACGATATACATATATGATAATGTCTTATGCAAATCACCATAAATAATTAATTTCATGCGAATATATAAAAACAAATGATATGTAAAATTTAACCTACTAAACAATATCAAAATAGGAGATAACCCAAAAATAAATAAGTAAATTAAAATGTATAAAATAAAAATCAAATAGAAATAAAACATTTAAAAAATATGTTGAATAATATAAGAATGATAAAAGAGAACCCCATTTTTTTTAAAAATGATATATAAGTTATATTATAGGATATAATAACTATATATAAAGAAAAATGTACTAAGTATTGATATTACATTTATTTATAAAAATTTTTAAAAATGTATATAATTAATAAGTAACAATAATATATACTTTATAATAAAATAAAGGTAATGTAAGGAAATATAGTGAAATATATAGTGTATAACATAATTTACAAATAAAATATATAATAATAAAAAAATATATATATATATATATATATATATAAAATAATGTATATAATATAATATATTAAAAAGTAAGAAAATATTTTGATATATAGTAAATTATAATATGTAATAAAAATATATGAATAGAATATAATGAAATATAATATGACAAGAATATATAAAATAATAATAATAATAAAATAAGTATTTTACATATAAAAATATAGTAAGATAAATAGTATGTAATATATAACATATAAAATATAAATAACAGAATAAATATTATATATAATAAAAATATATAATAATTTTTTTTAAAAAATGTATAATAATAATATAATGAATAAAAAAAATAATATGTACTATTTTATGACTAATATTTAAAAAGAATAATATATAAAGTATTTAAAATAAAAAAGGATTAAAATTGAATTTAATTAAGCAATTTGGGGTTAATTTGTAAAATGATAAAAATATTTGGACCTGATTAAAACACTCACCGAAAGTCGAGGGACTCATTGGGTAATTAAACCCTAATCCCAAAAACGACACCGTTTCCCGAATGGATTTTAAAGGTCGTTAGGATTAAATTGAAACAAATATAATAGATTAGGGCCAAATTAAAATAAAAATGAAATTAAATTAAAATATTTAACAACACGGAAGGATTAATTGAGCAATTTGCCCATTTTCCAAAAACACGCAGATCCTTCCCCAGGTCACGGGTCAATGCGCAGATCCTAGCCCAAACGGTGCCGTTTTAGTGCTTATTGGACTTAAGCAAAACGACACCGTATCCATTGCACTATATAAATCAATTTTTGTCTCAAAAATCATTTTAGAAACCGTTTAAAAAAAAGCTTTAAAATCCTCTGAAAGAGGGGAGAGGAAAGGCCCTTCGGGCTCTGGCCTCCATCAAGCCAAGCTCCGGTCATCGGGCATACACGCGCCCATGCACCCACGCGCCACCGTCTGAGCCATTGTACCCGGCGGTTAGGGTTTTCAAAGTTCTGTTTTTTCGCAGCGAATCGAAAGGGTAACCTCTTTACTATCTTTATAATGTATTTCTACTATATGCTGTATCAAAAAAAAAAAAAAAAAATGTATCACCTCTTCTCTTCAGTAAACTTTGATCTCTTTTTTATATATTTTGTATATTCAAAAAAAAACTGAATCCCCTTTTACAAATCGAAAAAAAGGCTTTATAGCCTTTAGATTATAAATGTTTATTGGTTTTAGTTTATCGGCTACTGTTTGGTTTCCTTTTCTGCTCCATGTCTGTGAGTTTCTTTTGTACTATCTTTTGCAGGTATTTACGAGAATATCACGGTGGTGTCGATTCACGCATTGATCACCGCGTGGTACGAGACCAAAGTTACGGTGCCGATGGAGCCCACTGGAACGGCACGAGACGAATGGTCACGAGTTGAAGGGGCGTGACTCTCGGTCTGATTGCGGCGCAAACCCTAACTAGGATTCCACGTGGCAAGACAGTTGGGCCAATTGGGCCGATTAAGTCTTGGGTTTAGAGTATCGGGGGTAGGGTGTAAATGGGTCTACTGGGTAGTTCTAATTTTGGGCCTACGGGCTATTGTAAATGGACTGTTTAAAAATAAATATTTATTTATATATTTTTTGGTTTTAAAGCCCGGGCAAATTTAGGTTATTACAGCTAACCCTCTTTGCTTATTGCTATGTAATAAGAATCGAGCAAAGACTATAAAAGGACCAAATTTGCCCGGCCTAGCTAAATCTCAAAATCTTGACCCTGATCTTCCTCAAAGGTAGTCTGATATCTTCAGGAGTGTCAAATTGGCTATCTTCAACTTGCTTCTTGAAAACTCAGGATCACCAATCTGTTATTTCGATCTGCTCTCTGCCAATACAGAGATGCCAAATCAGCTATCTTCGATCTGCTCTCTGACAATACAGAAACGCCAAATCTACTATCTTCGATTTGCTCTCTGATGATACAGAGATGCCAAATCTACTATCTTCGATCTGCTCTCTGACGATACATAGACGCCAAATCTGCTATCTTCGATTTGCTCTCTGTCAATACAGAGATGCCAAATCTACTATCTTTGATCTGCTCTCTGACGATATAGAGACGCCAAATCTTCTATTTTCGATTTGCTCTCTGACAATACAGAGACGCCAAATCTGCTATCTTCGATCTGCTTTCTGACAATACAGAGATACCAAATCTGTCGTTTTTGATCTGTTCTCTAACAATACAGAGATGCCAAATATGTCATCTTTGATCTGTTCTCTTACGATACAGAGATGTCAAATCATCTTGGATCTGTTTCAGCGTAAACACCTGAAGGTCAAATCTGCTATCCTTTAGCCTGTTTTCCCTACTGCTTAGGGAGTTAAGGCACATCAATCTTCATTGTCCCTTGAAGGACATAACCTGTATAATATGTATGAGTTCATGCCTAATGATTAGGATGCTATGATCGAAATGAGCCAAATGCTCCTTAATTAAACCTGTTATAATGCAAAATGTTTATGAATATGACCCCTATTCCAGACGTCACTACTCATTCTTTCGTCAAAGCTCATCCTTATTTCTCTCGAAATATCATTCTCACTCAGCTCGTGGGTTTGTACTATTACCCATCAAAAATATTTGTAAGATGATCCTCTCTTAGGATCGAATCGTTTGATTTGTCCAATCATCATTTTGGACCAAAAGAGGAATTTCCTCGAGTTCTTTCAAACCTCACTTACGTGAATTCCTCAAACAATTATTTTGTTTTAGTTTCCTGTATTATCTAGAAATTTCCAAAGTAATGAACAAAACTTCATTTGTGAAAAATTATTTAGTTCATCTATCATTTTTTAATGCAACACACTTTAAGAATAATGGAAGATAAATTTAAATCTTGAGAATAATTAGATTTGAATGAATTTGTCAAAAAATACAAAGGGAATTAATCTGAAAGCCTATCTTTGAGAAGAAATAGAATCTAAAGATAGCGAACAGGATAAAAGTTAGATATTCTAGATATCGCCGCTTGAGCATCTATACACCAGCTCCATGAAGTCTTTCTTGAGTTCAACATGTTTTTAAAAATCAAAGTACTTTGTTGATGCTCTGATATGCAACGCGCTTCACTCTTTGTTGAATCAGATATAGCAAGATTACTATATACCCTTCAAAATTTAAGCTGCCCTTTCGATTTTTCAACTCAAAACCCGTTTGGTCACAAGGCACCCTTTGCGGATTTTCACCTTGGCCTCTCCATTTTTTTTTTGAATAATGGAAGATGAATTTAAATCTTGAGAATAATTAGATTTGAATGAATTTGTCAAAAAATACAAAGGGAATTAATCTGAAAGCCTATATTTGAGAAGAAATAGAATCTAAAGATAGCGAACAGGATAAAAGTTAGATATTCTAGATATCGCCGCTTGAGCATCTATACACCAGCTCCATGAAGTCTTTCTTGAGTTCAACATGTGTTTAAAAATCAAAGTACTTTGTTGATGCTCCGATATGCAACGCGCTTCACTCTTTGTTGAATCAGATATAGCAAGATTACTGTATACCCTTCAAAATTTGAGCTGCCCATTCAGTTTTTCAACTTAAAACCCCTTTGGTCACAAGGCTCCCTTTGCAGGTTTTCACCTTGGCCTCTCTATTTTTTTTATTTTTTTCTTTTTTTTTCAAAAACTCAAGATGCCCTTTGCAGGTTTTCACCTTGGATTCTCCTCTCCTTTAGACAAAGTACTTTTTGGTTGAGTCTGAATTTACTGAATTGGGTAAACTCTTCCCATCCATTTCTGTCAAAATCAATGCACCTCCAGAGAAAGCCTTCTTCACGACATATGGCCCTTCCCAATTTGGCATCCATTTTCCTCTAAAGTCCTTCTGAATGGGAGGGATTTTTTTAGCACAAGGTCCCCCTCATAGAACTCTCTTAGACGAATCTTCTTGTCATAAGCTCGCATCATTCGCTTCTGATACATCTGACCATGGTGAATAGATTTTAGCCTCTTTTCTTCGATCAAGTTCAACTGGTCATACCGCGATTGAATCCACTCTGCCTCATCCAGCTTTATCTCTGACAAAATTCAAAGCGAAGGTATTTCAACTTCAATAGGTAACACTGCCTCCATCCCATAAACTAGTGAGAAAGGAGTTGCCCTAGTAGAGGTTCTGACAGACGTTCTATAGGCTAAGAGTGCAAATGGTAACTTCTCATGCCAATCTCTATAGGTTTCAGTCATTTTCCCTACTATCTTCTTGATTTTTTTGTTAGCAGCTTCCACTGCCCCATTCATCTTTGGGTGATATGGAGATGAATTATGATGCTTAATCTTGAACTGACTACAAACTTCTGCTATCGTTTTATTGTTCAAGTTCAATAAATTGTCTGATATGATCCTCTCAGGCACCTCATATCGGCAAATAATCTCTTTCTTCAAGAACCGACTTACCGCCGTCTTAGTAACATTTGCATAAGAAGCAGCCTCTACCCACTTCGTAAAGTAATCAATGACCACAAAGATAAAGCGATGCCCATTTCAAGCTTTTGGTGATATTGGCCCAATGACATCCATGCCCCACATGGAAAAAAGGCCATGGAGAAGTCATAATATGTAAAGGTGAAGGTGGTACATGAATCTTATCTCCGTAAATCTGACATTTATGACATTTCTTGGCATAGTTGATACAATCCCCTTCCATAGTAGACCAATAATATCCAAACCTCATGATTTGTCTAGCCATTGTGAAACCATTAGCGTGTGTCCCACAAACACCCTCGTGAACTTCCTCCAAGATCAACTTAGCTTCTACGGTGTTCACACATCTCAACAGTACTTGGTCCTTTCTTTTTTTCTACAAGATGTCCCCATCCAAAACGTAATCGCAGGCTAATCTCCTTAAAGTTTGCTTATCATTTTCAGTTGCCTGTTCTGGATATTTACGATCTCTTACATATTGTAATATATCCTGATACTAAGGGTTATCATCCTTTTCTTCTTCCTCAATATTACAACAGCTAGCTGGAGCCTCAAAGATACTCATCTGAATGGGTCTCATCTAGTCTTCTTTATTTGCTCTAATCATTGAAGCCAAGGTTGCTAGAGCATCTGCCATTTGGTTTTCGTCCCGCGGGATATAATTGAAAGTGATGTCATCGAACTCCTCAAATAACCCTAAAACTACCTTTCGATAATTGATCAGTTTAGGATCCCTTGTCTCCCATTCACCTCTAAGCTGGTAAATTACCAACGCAAAGTCTCTATATACTTCCAAAGTTCTTATTCCTCGCTCTATAGCCGCTCGGAGTCCCATGATGCATGCTTCATACTCAGCCATATTGTTTGTGCAATCAAAACCTAACTTGCATGTGAATGGATAATAATCATCATTTGAGGATATCAAGACTGCCCCAATTCCATTTCCCACCACATTGGATGCCCCATCAAAGCTTAACTTCCAAGAACAATCCTCTATAGTTGCTACACACATCAACTCCTCATTTGGGAAATCGAAATTCAATGGCTCATAGTCCTCTAGAGCTCTACTAGCCAAAAATTCCGCTATCGTGCTTCCTTTTATAGCTTTCTGGCTCACATAAACTATGTCAAACTCTGAAAGCAGAATTTGCCACCTCGCCATTCTCCCATTCAAAGCTGTTGACTTTATCATATACTTCAAAGGATCAAGTTTTGAGATAAGCCAAGTAATATGATATAACATGTACTCTCTTAACCTTCGAGTCATCCAGATTAAAGCATAACACAATTTCTCAATTAGCGAATATCTCATCTCACACTCTGTAAATTTCTTACTGAGGTAGTATATCACCTTTTCCTTTCTTCCCGACTCGTCATGTTGACCAAGCACACAGCCCATGGAATTACTAAACACTGACAAGTACAGAATTAATGGTTTATCTGGACTTGATGGAGATAGTACTGGAGCGTTTAATAAGTATTGCTTGACTTTATCAAAGGCATTCTGGCATTCCTCATTCCAAGTACCTTGGTTGTGTTTTTTAAGGAGGTGAAATATAGGATCACATTTTTCAGTTAATTGTGAAATAAACCGAGCAATATAATTCAACCTTCCAAGAAAACCTCGAACTTTCTTCTAAGTTTGTGGCGGAGGCAAATCTCTTATGGCTTTAACTTTATCCAAGTCAAGTTCTATTCCTTTTTCGCTGACCACAAAGCCTAGTAATTTCCCCGACCTAGCCCTAAAAGTACACTTTGCCGGATTAAGTTTTAACTGAAGCTTCCTTAATCTTAAGAATAGTTTCCTTAAAACTTCAATATGTTCCTCTTCTGTTCGAGACTTGGCAATCATGTCATCGACATATACTTTAATTTCCTTGTGCATCATATCGTGAAATAAGGTCACTATAGCCCTCTGATATGTTGTCCCTACATTCTTCAACCCAAAAGGCATTACCTTGTAATGAAAGGTACCCTACAATGTTATGAAGGTGGTTTTGTCCATGTCTTCGGGATGCATCTTTATCTGATTGTACCCTGAGAAACCATCCATGAAGGAGAACAATGAATATCCTTTTGTATTGCCTACCAAAGTGTCTATGTGTGGTAGAGGGAAATTATCTTTTGGGCTAGCTTTTTTCAGATCTCTGTAATCAACACACATTCGTACCTTTCTATCCTTCTTAGGAACTGGTACAATATTAGCCACTCATTCAGAGTACTTCACCTCTTGTAAGAAACCTACATCGAACTATTTCTTGACTTCGTCCTTTATTTTCAATACTATATCTGGCCTCATTCTTCGCAACTTCTGTTGTACTGGCTTACAATCCTATTTTATTGGGAGACGATGCACCACAATATCAGTATTTAACCCTGGCATATCTTGATAGGACTATGCAAAAATATCCTTGAACTCACGCAGCAACTCAATCAGTCCTTGCCTTGTGTTTTCGACAATATGCGTGCCAATTTTCACCTCTTTCCCTTCCTCTAGGGCTACATTCTCTATTGCCTCTTTCTCATGGGGCATGATTTGCTTCTCCTCCTGTTTTACCATTCTCAAAAGATTTAAAGACACATCACAGTCCTGAACATCTTTAAAATCCTAAGATTCCTCTAAACACATATCTTGCTCACGAGAGAAATTAGGATTTGTAATATCAGTGCTCATGTCATTGATATCTAGGGATTCTAAAAAATTCTTAAAAACTACAAGAAGTTCCTCCGAAGTCCAATTGTTCAGAGAGCTCCCTGATTCGTAAGGGCGAATGCCCTCAAGGTTTCCTTGCTTGGATCCTTCATCTTGTATAGTATTAACTTGGTGACTTCCTTCTATGAGTAACCCTCTCGATATGAAGGTTTGGGATATTAGAGGGAATGTTATTGGCTCCCACTCCATTTCTCTTCTATTAAGGAGCGCCCTTCTTCCCTTTTGGCGCTTTTCAATTTCCTTCCTCCTTTGTTTATAGTCTGGTTTAAAGCCTAGACCAAAGCGATCTCTTTTCTCTTTTAGTTCTGGGATTTGAGTCCCTCCTTACAGGCATTTTCCTAACCCTCTTCTTGGTAAGGCTCCTTTTCCTGCCATCATTTGTAGAGCCATCCTCGTAGCTCTTACTATCTTTGGCATCGGTAGCTCACTCCCTTCTGAAATGAAGGTCGCATTCACAAATTCTAAAGAGTGAAATGAACACTCAATAGAGTCCTCGTTTATCTCGACATATGGGGCTTTGCAAGTGACTACGGCTATAATGTCCTCCTCTGCATTGATGGTTATTAACCGTCTATCTGTCACTAACTTCAATTTCTGGTGCAACGATGAAGGCACCGCTCTTGCTGAATAAATCCATGGCTTGCCTAATAAGCAATTGTAGGAAGGCTTGATATCCATCACCAAGAAATCTACTTCGTATATATTCGGCCCAATTTCCAAGGGGACGTCAATCCTTCCCATCACCTTCATTTCTGTACCGTCGAAGGCTCTTACCACATTCTAACATGTCTTCATGTGAGAATCGTCAATGGGTAATCTGTTCAATGTAGACAACGGTAGAACATTCAAGGTCGATCCATTATCAACGAGCACACTTGGGAGTGTGTACCCTTTGCATCGAGTGGTAATGTGCAAGGCCTTAGTCGACCCCCTGCCCCCCGGTGGGATTTCATCATCATTAAAATAGATGAAATTATCCGCACTTATGTTGTTCACCAACCGGTCGAACTTGTTAACGGATATGTCATGGGTGACATATGTTTCATTAAGTACCTTCATCAATGCATTCTGATGCATTTCAGAACTTAGAAGTAAGGCTAATACTGATATGCAAGTTGGCTACCTACGCAACTGCTCGACCACGCTATACTCTCTATGCTTAAGGAACTTTAGAAATTCCTTAGCCTCCTCTTCCTTTACTGGCTCCTTGACAGGCACTTCAGCCTTTTTCTCTTTCTTTGCACCAGTATTCTTTATTTTTGTGGGCTCCTCTCTAACGCCCACTGTATCATATCGCTTCCCAGTCCGTGTATGGGAACATTCAACTCATACATCCTTAGACATACTGGCTATATTCTCCTCTTCTGGCACTGTCACACTGCAGTCATAACTCCATGGTACCCTCTTGCTATCTCTATAAGGGAAAGGCGTAGGCTTATGGATAATGACCTTAGGTTCCATTTGTGTCCCCACTTTATTATTCCCCAGTAGGGAAATAATAATCCTTGGCCGGCTAGTTCCTTTCTGTTTATCCTCTAGTACACATGTTTGTTTTTCACAAGAGCTTCCTTCAAAAATTTGTAGCTCTTTGTTGTCTATAAAGCCCTGCACCAAGGCCTTGAATTCCTCGCAATCTTCATAGAACTCGCCATAGTTCCTCGTTCCTCTTCTCACATTTTTAGAGGTTAACATACCTCTCTTCATCATCTCCTCCCAAATCACCCTTATAGGCATCCTTATCTCAGCAACATCCTCCTTCATTCTCCTCTGACTGGCTTCGCCAATGGCATTCACTCCTTGATCGCCATGATTTGGCAACGGGTTTTCAGTACTAGAGGTATTATCGAACTTCACTACCCCCACCTTAATAAGCCTCTCTACGGCTTTCTTAAAACTAGTACAATTTTTGATCGAATGTCCTTGTATTCCAGCATGGTATTCGCATCTGGCGTTTGCATCGTACCATTTGGGATATGGGGGCTATAGTGGTTTTAAGTGAAAAGGAGAAATAGAATGTGCATCATATAAGCTTTGATAGAGCTCACGATACGTCACGGGGATAGGTTTGAATTGCATCCTTTCAGAATTTTGCATTGTACCCGACTCCTTCTTTTGAGAACTTTGTTGCTCAACCGCAACTGTTTTAGGTTGACCAACTGTGATTGCCCTCGTATTGTAGGTGTTTGTGTTATTCACTTCACCATCCTTTCTCCTTGGGGCCGATCTTTTGGTTGTTTCCCCCTTGATTTTGCCACCCCTTATAGCATTCTTGATCATCTCTCCCGCCATGACTATATCTACAAAACTTTTAGTAGTACTCCCAATCATGTGAGTGATGAATGGAGCCTTTAGGGTGTTAATAAACAACATGGTGGTCTCCTTCTCCAACAACGGTGGTTGAACTTACATTGCCACCTCTCTCCATCTCTGTGCATATTGCCTAAAATTCTCATTAGGCTTTTTCTCCATATTTTATAGCATGATCCTGTCCGGAGTCATGTCAGTCACATGATTGTACTACTGCATGAAGGCTTGTGCAAGATCCCTCCATGAACTTATTCTGGCCCGACTCAGTTGATTGTACTACTTGGTTGCTGCTCCAATTAAACTTTCTTGGAAATAGTGGATCAATAGTTGATCATTATTCACATACCCAGTCATTCTCCTACAGAACATCGTGATATGGGCTTCTAGGCAAGTAGTCCCATTGTACTTTTCAAATTCTAGCATCTTGAATTTGTGAGGAAGCACCAAGTCTGGGACCAAGCTTAGATCTTTGGCATCAACTCTATAATGCCTATTAGCATTCTCCAAAGCCTTGAATTTGTCCTCCAACCATTTGCAGCGTTCTTCCAACTGTCTTGCAGCCTCAGTTCTTAAATCTTCTTTTTCAGCCATGTCTAAATCCAGAATGACAGAATCTGCAGGACTGTCACCCAAATTGAATCCTGAGTCAGTTGGGAAATTTATGGGGATCCCAACATCGGCCGGCCCTTGTTGAGGCCTTATAGTGACAGATGGCCTTCGGGGATATGCCTCAGGTTGGGTTTGTACGTGAGGTGGAGTGAAACCAGGAGGATGACCCTCATTCTCCTCTTCAGTGATTGCCATAGGAGCCTTTCCCTTGTCAGTGGCTCTCAGTAGTTGAGTCATCTCAGCCATCATGTTCCTTTGAGCCTCCATCATTTGCTCTCTCATGTCGGTTTTGCCAATTACTCTTGCAATTGATCTTGCATGTCTTTCTGTAGCTGTTCAAATCTTTGGTCCATATTCTTCGATTTAGCGCGTGTGCTGTAAGGATGTATTGCTTCCAGATTTCCTTTCTCTTACTCTCTTTCTCCCTAATAATTTTAACTAATTAGTGTCTTTCTATAAACTTGAATGCATATGATGTAATGAAATGCAAATGCATGAATGCAAAAACGATGTCGATTCAGATTCAGTTTCATTTTAGAAAACGTTATTTAAGGAACAAAAATATTTTCATAAAACGGATTACAAATACACTTTTGCCCGTAGGCCTAGAGTCTTAACCCTATCCAATAATAATGCTAACTCTCGTCCTCTGTCTGACGATGACTCATACATTATACTTAGCGTTCTAGCTTGTATTGCCAAATCTTACAGGTGTTCAGCGACCTCTCGAATCTGAATTAAGGCCTGTTCCATGACATGATCTCTATCCCCTACTTGATCCCGAAGATGGTGAAGTTCCCCCTTCCACTGTTCTTCTCTTGCCTCGAGCTGCTCAATCCGTAGCTCACAGTCCTGTAGTGTTGCTTCTAACCCTTTAATATTGTGCTTCATTTCCTCGATCTTATTTAGACTTGCTTTTAACTCAGCTGCGAAATTACGACTTCAATAATAATGAAGAGATCGTTCAAGCTCTGTCACCTTATCCTTTAACCCTTGATTTCTTTTTCTAGGGCCGGATTACGTGACTGCATCTCTTGGAACCTTTTCTCCTAATACTTGGCTTTGGCTCTTTCCTCTTGAATCTCATGCTGCCACTGCTCTGAAGATCTCCCTGATCCGACCCTTTTCAACATTACTTGAGCCTTCTTGTAGTGCATCTTTAAATCATCTCGATCTTCCTCGATCTTTCTCTTTTCCCTTTTCACCTTCTCAACTTCCATCTTTTGAACATCGACATCAAGACTCAAGCACATTTTTTCCTCTTCGAGCTTCTCCATCCTCTTTTCAAGCTCTAAATTCTTTCTCTCGAACTCTTGCTTCATAACTTCCACCTCTGATGGAATCATTCGCAAGCTCTCCTCTAATGATCAAGCCATCCCCAAGATTGGCCTAGGGACATTATCGTTGACTCTACTACTAAACCACCCTTTATACTCAAGGGTTGACATCGAGCCTTCAGTCAAGATCTTTATACAGAAAGCCTTCTTCCAAGCCTCAGAAATCTCTCGCATCCTCTTCTTGTAGTGATCTCATTTATAAGAGAAATCACTTTGAGCTAAACCCTGTGTAGCCGGTATGAACTGCCTCGCTCGATACTGCCTTAGAACAAGCAATGGTGTATATCCAACAGCTCCCCAAATTCCTGGCAAAGGGACCAAATCAAAACTGCCACATCAGTAAAGGACTTCACTAGAAACCAACCAAGGTGCCTTCCACATAACATCCTCCTTTCGGAGATTCTCAAGAATGTCTATCCACCTCTCCTCTGAAATGTCATCTCTCCTAGGCATGTCCACTGCTTCTTTTAAGGGAGAATAACCCTTAAAGAAAACTCGACAAGGAACCTTATTAAGCTTCCAAAAGTGGCTATGAAAACAAACTAACAGCAACTGTGCACATCCAATGAACCTTCCTTCACCAGCTCTTTGACATGCGCTCAAGGATCTTATAGTCTCAGCTAAGATTGCGGGCACAGGTGTGTTTTGTTTACCAAGTCAATCGAACAAATCCGCAACTGCCTCATCTATATGCCTCAACGTATTTGGGAAAATCACCATGCCGTAAATATTCAAAGCCAGGACGTCGACCCTTTTCTTCATGTCTGGATGCGTCGATATCATATCCCTCAAAACGACCCATAAAATGCACTTACTATCACCCTTTTACTGCACACGAGCTACAGCCTATGCTCACTCATCCCAGTAATCATTAACAACTTCTTCGTAAAAGTTGGAAGGCTAGCAGGCCTAACATAAGCTTTGTGACCCTGAATCCTCAGGCAACACAGTAAAGTCATATATTCCTCTAAAGTAGGTACAAGATCAACATCACCAAATGTAAAGCAACTATAAGCAGGGTTCCAGAACTGTACCATAGCTCGAAACAAGTGCCTATCTACTTTGACGTCTAGCAAAAAGGGAGGTCTCCGTAATTCTGATAGAAGAGCTGCTTAGCCTCGCCATCCCATTGGGTCCAAATATTCCTCAGCTCCTGCAACTCATTCTGCATTAAATTAACACGGGTGAAGTCCCATAACTTCGACGTATACCCTTTGGTGACACTATCTCTTTTCTCTAACTGGGTTTTCTCTGACCAGGTATAGACAGAAGCATTGTCCTCCACTTTATTAAGGTATTCATTCCTCATTACAAAACTTTCTAATTTAAAAATCGAGCCGTGAATCGACACTTTTAAATGCCAAATGACATGCAATAACAGCTAAATAAAAGTAGGTCAGTATCATATAAAAAATGATAAGCAAATACTTACAAGGGTAACTTACTAAAGGCTATCTCTATTTCTCCAGGGTAAACACTTAAAGTTCACTACATGAGTTTTAGCTCTAAAGTAAGGGTACCTGAACCAGCAGATTCCTCGGTCCTCACCTATTATAGGCTCATATAGACCAAGTTCAGTTCAGGGGGACACATTTTCCTATGGCCATACGGAGATGAAAATCTCACGAAGACATAGGTACAGTATCCCAGAAGCAATCCACTAGCTCATACGAAGGTGAAATGTAACAACCTAATTTTCAGTAGTGTCGGAAACAGTGATTCGAGATCACTAAATCCGATGAGTGAGTTAAAAATTTAATAAATTAATACCTAGGAGTCAAGTGTGATTATAGAAGTATTTTTTTTTATTAGTGAATTTTGTGATTTAAAAGAATTAATTAGGTAAATCGGGTTAAAAACGAGGTATTGAGACCTCGAATTCATAAACTGAGCCATAAAAATTTTTATAAATATTTGTGGAGTGTTATTAAGTTAGTATTAAAGTTTCGTTAGAAAATTTTAACGTTTGGTTAGTCAATTAATTAAAAGGACTAAATTGAAAATAGTGCAAAATTTGGTAAAGTGATTAAATAGTTTAACTGAATAATAAGGAGGGATTTAAAAGGCAATTAGACCCAAATTATATGGGCTGGACGGTTTGGGCAAGAAAATCAGCAAAGAGACAAGGAGAAACAAGGGCAAAATTGGAAATTTTGCAAATTAAACATATAAAATAAAGACAAAATTGAAAAATCTAGAGATATCATCATTTTTCTTCAGCAAAAAACGCCATGGGAGGTCTGGAAGTTGCTGGTTTTCATATTTTGACATATGTGAGTTAAATTTTACTTTTTCTTAGTAATTTTTATGTTTTTGTGACTTTTACAACTAGGTCCACTTGTTGAATTCTTTAGTTTTTGGTTCTATGAAAGAAATTGAAGGTTGTTATGAATATGTGATGGAAGTATGTGATGATTTGGCATGGAATTAGAGCTTTAAATTGTTTATATGCTGATTTTATTGAAAGAATTTAATAGAAAGTGAATGTTTGGGACCTAATTGTAAAATAGTTTGAATTTGGAGTTTTATGTGGAAATTATGAATTTCAATAGTTATGAAATAACTTATCATGTCTAAGAAAAGAATTAATTGATAAAATTATCTTAATTTAGGGGTTAATTGAGCAAGGACTGAATTGTATGAATTGTGAAATATGGGGCAAAATGGAAATCAACATTTTGCACTAAGACTGTTTTGGACAGCAGCAGTAGATGAACTTTGAAAAATCACCAAAAATTGTGGGAATCAAATTAGAGGATGAATAAAATATGGAATTAGAGCTTGTTGAGTCTAGTTTCTCATAAAAGAAATGGTGTAAGCAATGAATTTGTAAATCATGAGATATAATGAATTTTGTGAGACAAGGTCAGAATGAATTCAGGTTCCCTGTTCTGACTTTGAAAAATCATAAAAATTAAAGAAAAATAATTAGGGGCTTAAATTTATATTTCTAGAATCCTGAATGAGTCTATTTTCAATAGAAATAAACAAGAACATCATCTGAGTTTTGTATGAAGAGATAATTAATTTTAAGTGAAGAAGGGTCAGAACTGTTAGACAGCAGAACGTGACTTTAAAGAATAAATCAGTACTTATTGGCTAAACCAAAAATTCTGAAAATTTTATGTTAAGAAGATATGTGAGTCTAGTTTCAGAAAAATTAACGGATCTTAATTTGGAGTTCCGTATCTCCAAATATAAATAATTTAGTGACTATGACACGGGTGGATAGCTTAAATATTCACATAAGTAATTAGTGAAAATTATGGATAAGGTTACTTACAAGTATGTTATTTATACCAAGGATGTGGATGGAGAGGAGGAGGAGGAAAAATAAATGAATGACTTGTGTATAAATTGATTACATGCCCGATTATAAACAATAAACGTTAAATTAGTAATGATATAATGTTTTATTTCATATGTTCATTATTAAATTGTAAATATTGAAAAAGTATGAAAATTGAACTAAATGTTCAAATCGAGTGGAACGAGGGTTGAGTACTTTCGTTCAATGGCTAAAACGAATTGTGGAAAAGACCATGGTTGGACCATGGCAACATGTGATATGTGATTTACGTATATGACCATAGCCGGGCTATGGCATCGGAGAGATGTGATTATGTGCTTCCGTATAAGACCATATCTGGGATATGGCATCGGTGTGATATATGCTATCAGATAAGACCATATCTGGGATATGGCATCGATGAGATATGTGATTCGTGTAAGACCATAGCCGGGCTATGGCATCGATATGTGTTATGTGATCCGTGTAAGACCATAGCCGGGCTATGGCATCGGTATGTGATATGTGATCTGTGTAAGACCATAGCTAGGCTATGGCATCGATATGTGATATGTGATTACGTGTAAGACCATAGTTGAACTATGGCATCGAGAAAACGAAGTACTCAATTCCATAAGACGTTCACTAATTTGACAAAATGTGGTAAGTGAAAGAGTTTATGGATTTAAAAGATAAATTTGTAGTGAACATGAAATTGAGCTCAGTTAAATGATTTTATCAATTAGATATTGTGTATGGCAGAATGTGCTAGCGAATTACATATTTATTGAATTGATATTTGAAGTTCGGAAAGTGACATGTGATGATGTGTAAGACTATAGTTATACTATGGCAACAAGGAAATGACATACTCAATTTCATAAGACGTTCGCTAATTTGATAAAAAAGGTGATAAATGACATGTGAAGTAAAGTGATAGTTTTTAAGTAGTTAATAATATTGAGCTCACTTATATACATTTGTTAATCGAGATTGTGATCGACAAGAAGAGATAGCGAATTATATGCTTATGAATATAAGTATTTACCTGAAATACAAGAAAATAATGGTTATTGATATATGAAAGCATGAGATTATGACATACGAATTATGAATATGGAATATGTTTGATAAATGTGTTCATTCATAATTATGGAATTATGTACCTCATGTATACTATTTGCATAAAGATGATATTTCAAACACTTTGGTGAGTAAAACTCAAATATAAAATAGTATGAAATTAAGACAAGTTGATATGAAAATATATTTAAATTACAAAGATATGGTGATATATGTTATGATTACATAACATGAAATTGTGTACATAAAAATGAAAAACAAAATGTTCAAGTTTAGGCACACGGCTTAGCAACACAGGCGTGTGCTCAGTGCCGTGTGACTCAATTTTCTTCTTGAATGCAAGTCGAGAGCTTCACCGGCTTGGGTCATAGGCGTGTGTGACCACCACGACCCCACACTGCAGGCATGTCCCCAGTCACACGGGCGTGTAACCCTTATACGTGAGAAAAATTTTAAAAGTTGCAAAAAAAAAAAAATTCCTGAGGATCCAGTTTAGTCCCAACCCGATCTTAATGCACTATTTGAACCTCGAAGGTTCGATAAAGGAATCTTTATAATCAATCTCAATATTTGAACGATAAATGATTTAAATGATCTGTAAGTGTTCTGTACTTCTTGGTAATACCTTGTAACCCTGTTTCGGCAACGAATACGGGTTGGGGGTGTTACATGAAAACCTTACGAAAGAGTAGCTTCTCACTCCCACTTAAGGGTGCAACCACAACGATCATGCAAATGCAATGTATGACAATAAGATAACAAACATATGCAGCAAACACATGTAAAACAGGATCAAATTTTTAAATTTTCCAAACTTCCAACACTAAGACATAAAATATTCAATTTCTTGGCTCGACTCTCTTATGTCCCCAGTGGAGTCGCCAAACTGTCGAAACTTCCTTAAAAGGGGTTTTCAAATAACAAAAAAAGGGGAGTCGCCATCAATCTTTTAAAGTGTGATTGGATCACTTTATGAAATGTTTTGGTCTACGAGATTATGAGAAAATAAGTTCGGGAGTCGGTTACATACGAGGAAGGATTAGCACCCTCGTAACGCCCAAAATTGGTACCAAATTGAAAAGTATTTTCTTAATGTCAGAAGTTTGAAAGAATTTAGAAATGAGAACCCCTTAAAACTGTAATGCTTTGCGTTAAAAGAATTAAAATTCCTTCGTTTTGAAAGAGTACAAACATCACATCCAACATGATTGGACACGATATCTTTAAACTTTCGTAACTAAAATCATCTTTTAACTTGTAAAACTCATTTTAAAAGGATATTTTAGATATTTAGACAAACGGGAAATTACAACCCAGCATGTTAGGGCACTACTTTCTGAATTCCTAAATGTCAACACATTGCCTCACTTTTTAAAATTCTTTTTTGAATTAAATGAAATATATCTTTTGGATTTAAAAGTAATGATGCGTTTTGTATATCACAAGGAATTAAATAAGTCTAATTACAATATACATGTTTTATCACTTCATGCAAATATAGTATAGAAAATAGTAATAATGGCATAAATTACACAATATACATTATCACTTTATGCATATATCATTATAAACAACATAAATGTTCATGCATTATGGTTACATGCAAAACACCATATAATACATAATAGATACAACATATATAAATTACGATATACATATATGATAATGTCTTATGCAAATCACCATAAATAATTAATTTCATGCGAATATACAAAAACAAATGATATGTAAAATTTAACCTACTAAACAATATCAAAATAAGAGATAACCCAAAAATAAATAAGTAAATTAAAATGTATAAAATAAAAAATCAAATAGAAATAAGACATTTAAAAAATATGTTGAATAATATAAGAATAATAAAAGAGAAACCCATTTTTTTTAAAAATGATATATAAGTTATATTATATGATATAATAACTATATATAAAGAAAAATGTACTAAGTATTGATATTACATTTATTTATAAAATTTTTAAAAATGTATATAATTAATAAGTAACAATAATATATATTTTATAATAAAATAAAGGTAATGTAAGGAAATATAGTAAAATATATATTGTATAACATAATTTACAAATAAAATATATAATAATATAAAAAATATATAATATAATGTATATAATATAATATATAAAAAGGTAAGAAAATATTTTGATATATAGTAAATTATAATATGTAATAAAAATATATGAATAGAATATAATGAAATATAATATGATAAGGAATATATAAAATAATAATAATAATAATAATAAAATAAGTATTTTACATATAAAAATATAGTAAGATAAATAGTATATAATATATAACATATAAAATATAAATAACAGAATAAATATTATATATAATAAAAAAATATAATTTTTTTTAAAAAAATATATAATAATAATATAATGAATAATAAAAAAATAATATGTACTATTTTATGACTAATATTTAAAAAGAATAATATATAAAGTATTTAAAATAAAAAGGGATTAAAATTGAATTTAATTAAGAAATTTGGGGTTAATTTGTAAAATGATAAAAATATTTGGACCTGATTAAAACGCTCACCAAAAGTCGAGGGACTCATTGGGTAATTAAACCCTAATCCCAAAAACGACACCATTTCCGGAATGGAATTTAAAGGCCGTTAGGATTAAATTGAAACAAATATAATAGATTAGGGCCAAATTAAAATAAAAATGAAATGAAATTAAAATATTTAACAACACGGAAGGATTAATTGAGCAATTTGCCCATTTTCAAAAAACACGCGGATCCTTCCCCGGGTCACGGGTCAACGCGCCGATCCTAGCCCAAACAGTGCCGTTTTAGTGCTTATTGGACTTAAGCAAAACGACACCGTATCCATTGCACTATATAAATCAATTTTTGTCTCAAAAATCATTTTAGAAACCGTTTTAAAAAAAAAGCTTTAAAAGCCTCTAAAAGAGGGGAGAGGAAAGGCCCACCGGGCTCTAGCCTTCGTCAGGCCAAGCTCCGGTCATCGGGCATACACGCGCCCATGCGCCACCGTCTGAGCCACTGTACCCGGCGGTTAGGGTTTTCAAAATTTCGTTTTTCGTAGCGAATCGAAAAGGTAACCTCTTTACTATCTTTATAATGTATTTCTACTATATGCTGTATCAAAAAAAATAAAAAAAAGAAAAATATATCATCTCTGTTCTTCAGTAAACTTTGATCCCTTTTCTATATATTTTGTATATTAAAAAAAAATTGAATCCCTTTTTACAAATCGGAAGAAAGGCTTTATAGCCTTTAGACTATACATGTTTAGGAAAGAAATCTTTGATTTCTTTCCTTATTGGTTTTAGTTTATCGGTTACTGTTTGGTTTCCTTTTCTGCTCCATGTCTGTGGGTTTCTTTTGTTCTGTCTTGCAGGTATTTGCGAGAATATCACGGTGGTGTTGATTCACGCGTTGATCGTGGCGTGGTACGAGACCAAAGTTACTGCACCGATGGAGCCCACTAGAACGGCACGAGATGAATAGTCACGAGTTGAAGGGGTGTGACTCTCGGTCTGATTGTGGCGCAAACCCTAACTAGGAGTCCCTGAAGCTGAAGACAGATTGGGCCAATTGGGCCGATTAAGTCTTGGGTTTAGAGTATTGGGGGTAGGGTGTAAATGGGTCTGCTGGGTAGTTCTAATTTTGGACCTACGGGCTATTGTAAATGGATTGTTTAAAAATAAACATTTATTTATATATTTTTTGGTTTTAAAGCCCGGGCAAATTTAGGTTATTACAGTTGATACTTAAAAGTATTTTATTAAGTGATTTTTGATGAATTTTTCAATTAGGGACTAAATTGTTAAAATAGTTAAAGTACAAGGACTTGATGTGAAATTGTTGCAATAATGTGTTGTATTTAATGCCATAAGTATCCGACTAGGTTCAATTTTAGGTAAAAATGGTTAATTTGCATGTTTTGGGCTCAGGGACTAAATTGAATAAAAGTAAAATTTTAGAGGTAATTTTGTAAAAATTTCAAAAATGATCAAATTGCATGAAATGAATTTTTTTATTGTCTAAATTAACATATTGAGTGAAATTACTAATTTATCAAGATCGGGTGGAAAATCAAAGAAAATAAAAAATTACCCAAATGCCCTTAAACTTTGGTATTTATGCAATTTTAGCCAGGTAAGTTCGTATGAACTGTATTTTGTATAATTTTGATTAAATTGAATGTTAATATGTGATTATATTGTGATTAAATCAATATAACATGTTGGTATACAATTTACCGTGTTATGAAACGACGTAAATCCAACGACGTATGACGATATCGAGCCCCCTTTTGAACCTTAGGAATTCATAGGATACAAATGACATGTCATTAGGGATTACCAATTTTAGCCTGTGAGAGCTTACCGATTCTAAACTCATATAATCTTATCGATTTACAGCTCATGAGAGCATATCGAATCATAGCTCATATGAGCATACGTGTATAAGAATTGACGGATTACAGTTTAGCATACTATATGTGAGCTATCCCGAGTATCCAACGATATTCTAAATGGTTCAACGGGCAATATTCTGATACAAAATGGTAAGAGTTCAATACTGGCTATTACAGGGACACATATGAATTACATGGAAATGTTGTTATATGGTATATGGAAAATTGAATTGGATGATACATGTATATGAAAATTAGTCAATCGCTGTGCTCATCCATGATTACTAGTTTATATATGTATTTACATGGCTAACATGTGTTGTTGTTTGATTTTTAGGCATGTGCCAAGCTATTGATTGAAATGGTAAGTGCTCCAATGTAAATATATTTGTGTTCGTGAAAGAGTGGTAAGGTTTACATTATGTAATTTCTTGTGAAATGGTTTATCATGTGACGAATTCCAAAATGAGTTATGTTTTAATGCACTAGCTTGTGGCTGTGATTGAATGATATGCTTATGTCTTGTGTGTTATGCATATGAAACGGGTGTGGAAAGGTAATGAAATAGTAAGTTCATACCTGAAGTGTAGAATGATGAAAAAAGGAATGATGAATTGAATTGATATTGTTATTTGAGCTAATGAGAGTAAATGCAATAGAAAGTAATGAAATGCAAATGAAAATAAGAAAATTTGAAAGGGTTTAAAGTTTTATAAAGTTCTACGATGCTAGGGATGATATGTATATGTGATGCTGTGGATTTATTCACTTTGTGAGTTGTTGGATATGATTTCATGAACCTTGCAGTATTATTATATGATTATTCTGGATATGTATAAATTTCATATTTGAAATGGATTGATATGACTAAAGTTTATACGAGCTTACTAAGCATTCATTGCTTACGTATTTGTTTTTCCACTACTTTTCATATTACCGAAAGTTCGATCGAGTTAGAAGTTCATCGAAGATCTATCACACTATCCAGTAGTTATATCGCTAGATTTTGATATTTTGGTTAAGGTTATAATGGCATGTATAGGTGAACTTATGGTTGATGATTAGTTGAATGTTAATTGATGTGTTTGGCATGTATATGTCGTTTTAGGTGCTGTAGCCTTGGTACATTTGGTGCCTTGTTGATATGTGTTAATTTGATAATGTGTTAAAGCATGTTTGAACGGCCAAGTGATATATGATGAATTGACCTTAACATTTCAAGATATAGTATGCCTTGGAAAGGTTTTGAATAGATGTGCGTAGTTGAAATATTGTTTGTATACATGTTGATTGTTGGAACCATCTAGATCTGGTTAGATTTGTGTCATTTAGTTGGCCTTGATGGTTGGAGTTGATATGGTCATTTGAAGTGGTCTTTTGAATAACCAAATTGGTATGTTTGCATGTAATTTTGGCATGTAGCCAATTATGGTATAATCGGTATGGAATTAAACTATATATATATGGATGAGTTATGGTTAATTATGTATAAGTTAGATATATGTATACAGGGGCGAAGCCAGGGGGCTGGCATGGGCCCCGGCCCCTTAAAATGTAAATTTTCTCTTTTGGCCCTTAAAATTTTTTAAAAATTTTAAATTAGTAAAGGTAAAATTGCACTTTGGCCCCCTAAAATTATAAAAATTTGATTTAATCCTTTACAAATTATAAAGATATAAACTATAAAAAATTAAAATTTTATCCGGCCCCCCTAAAAATTTGTTTTGGCTTCGCCCCTGTATGTATATTTGAGGTGCATAATAACTATATGATAGAAGTTCAAATGGTAAATAAAAATGTATATTATAAATGGTCTTTTGATATGTTTGAATGTGGTGAATTGGTATAACTGTTATAGATGACATGTATGGCTATTGGTGCTAGATGTAAAATGGCATGTTTGGTACTTTTAGTGTGAAATTTGATAGGTAAACGAAGTGGTAATTTATGACATAAGTTTAGTTATAAGTTAGTTGAACTTTTGGCCAATTTGTGTATATGGATATACATGTTTAATGATTGTGGTTGAGGCATTTTTTTGGATACAATGGTTGTATGCTTATGTACCTTAATTGGATAGCTTGTTATAGCATGGTTTGGTGCACTTTGGAGTGTATGTGGTAAATTGGTTATAGGTGTATGCATGAATGGGTGAGAAAAATGGCTTGGAAATGGCCTATTTTTCGTCCACACGGTCAGAGACATGGGTTTGTGTCTCAGCCATGTGTGACACACGGCCAAGTGACAATGCCGTGTGTCCTCTGTAGGTTTTTAAAGATTGCATTTTGAGAGTTACATGCCCTGGCACATGAGTATGTGGATTGGCCGTGTAACCCAAGTTAGAGAGATACATAGGCATGGACACAAGTTGAGACACGGCCGTGTGTCCCTATTTCGAATGTCCACACGGCCTGGCCACACAGCTGTGTGACCCCTGCATTTTGAAAATTTTTATCTTTTCCCTAAAATTTTTGTATGTTTCAGATTTACTCTCGATTTGTTTCTAATGTGTTTCTAGGGCCTCAATGGCTCATATAAGGGACAATATGTATGTTATTGATTGACTTTTCTATGATTGATGTTGAGTTATTAAATTATTAAAACTTTTGATAGTTTTGAAATGTAAACTCCGGTAACACTCTGTAACCCTATTTCGGTGAATGATATGGGTTAGGGGTGTTACAACATTTCTCTCATCGCCGGTTCATTCTTGACGTTGAGAACCACTACACCAACCAATGACAAACAGTGCCGATTAGTCACCATCATGCAACACTATTGTCGCTCATTTCTTCTCCATACTGTCGTTCAACTCTCTGTTTCTCCATCACAACAACCACACCTCTATACCTCACGACAACACTACCTCCTCATCGCCAAACGCCTCCGTTAAATACCCAAAGCTCACTCAAGTGCCACCACCAAACAACAACACCCACCTTCCTCCACAGACGATGCCCACACCACTACCTTTCCAACGCCTCTACATTAACCATAGCCACTGCCCAAACACTGTTCTTTTTTGTTGTAAGCCAGCACCGTCGTCTCTCCACCATTCACTGTCACGAGCCACCAGAAAATAGTCGCACCTAATTATTTTGTAGCCTGAGCACATTCTATTGTTCGAACAAGTAGTCGACGGGTTCCCAGTTTCTCTAAATGGTGGTTGAAACTGATTTTCGGTGCCTCCAGTCATCAGTTTAGGTGATGAAGACATGGAACCATCTTTGCCCCCTACAAGACAAATGACCATGCCTATTAGGAATCATCACTGATGAAATCCAAATTCGATCAAGACAGAACGTTCTCACAGTAGTCCCACTACTTCTGAAAGGTCGATTCTCAAATTACAACCTATTTTACCTTTACTAGCGTACTATGAAGGTTGTTCGAACAAGGTTGGGACTTCTAACAACCATGGAAAAGGTCGTTCGAATAGAAACAAGCACATTCCTCAGCGTTGAACACGATCATCCACCACTCGAACACATCGATCACCACTTGATGAACCTATGACACCTCCACATAACAGTACTAAATTTGCTGGAAATTCGAGTCCACCATTCGGCCCGCTTGAAGAAAATTTTCGACCACCCTGAGACGGTCAATGTAATAGGCGAGACCGTGCCTACACTATATCGACAGAAGCATGACTACGAGGGTCTTTGAAATTTTCAACCCTGGAACATCATGCAAGATACGAAAACATTAAACAATGGTCACTCCCGGTCTATAAGGAAATTGATCTTTATATGCTTAATATACGTGATGTTGTATTGAATTATTTTGATACTATTGGTTGGAATTCGTTTGCAAATATTTCATGTGTTTCACATTATGAACTAGTTCTATGCAACATTTAGCTTCAATATTAATGCATTGTGACCTATTAAAACTTGAGATGTTGTCTGTTTTCGATTACTTGGTAAATATTTTAGGATGTCAATTTCAGATTTTAACATCGGCATAGGTTTTTCTAACCTTAACGATGTTCAAACTGATTCATACCATGCTACTTTATTGGATATACGAAGTAATTTTGATGCTAATGATGCTTATTCTGCTTTAACTCAATCTAGGGATCATCTTTATAATTCCAAGACCTCTAAGGACTTATTAGTGCATGAACCAACTTTAAGGTATAGTCATCAGTTTTTAGCTTTTAGTTATTCAGGTTGAAATGATTCAGCATCTGTTTTAACCAAGATAGAATTGTTTTTCTTGTGGTGTATGCATTTTGGATATAAGGTTAATTTAGGATATTGGTTTGCATGAAATTTTCATATTTTTTTACACTTTAATCGACCACTCTTACTTGGCTCATATATTACAAATTTAGTCTCTCAACTTTTTTCCCTTTGAGGTCGATTTTTCCTCCTTTAGATGTGCATATACTATGGATCATCTATATGAGAACTGTTTGGATTATATTGGTTTGCTTGTCAGCACCCCTACTGCGTATTATTTTGTTCCTCCAGGTATACGAACTGCTTGTAGTAATAGGGTCTTTCACCAATGTCAAAACTTCACTACTATGGAGCAAAAAGAGCAGCCTCTTTCATCTGTAGAGGCATGTTTAAGTAGATCGAAACTCGCCTTGAAACAATGGAAACCCAACTCTCCACGATTCTTGCCATATTGCAAAGTAGTCACTCCCAACACCGACAACCACATTAGATATACACGAGGAGTATACTTGACCTTTCTCTCTACTAAAATTTAATTAATGTACAATATGCTTGAGGACATGCATGGTTTAAGTAGGGGGTGTTGGATTAGTAAGTATGCATGATTGTTTTGCTTTCGTTGCATGCTTGTTTCTCTTTCGTATGTGTTAATTCTTATGCTGGGATTATTCATTAATTTGTTTGACATTGAGCCTTTAATTCCAATACTTAGTCAATTTAGATAGTTGGGTGGTTCTTGAATTAAATGTTCATTATCTAGTTTAATCGACATATGTTATAAAGTTGAAATATTGTAATTAGATTGTTTTATGCAAATTGATTGTTTATAAAATTGCTTGGTAAGAATATCGTTCTTAGTTGTTTAATTTTAAATATGTTTGCTACTTCTAAAAAACAAAAACACTTTAATGATAGCTCAAGTTATGAGTGAAGATTTCAAAAAGGTGACCGAATTTAGTAACCGAGATGAGGTGCTTGGGTTGTCATAATATCTCGTGTAAAAAGGTTCGAGTGATGAACTGAAAACTTGCAAGCACTCCGCTAGCTGAGCTACCATGAATAGGGAAAAATAGTCCATTTGGAGATGTGTCAAATTGAGTAACCTTGATAAGGTGCTTAGGTTGTCATCTCACTTTGTGTAAAAAGGTTTTACTATGTCCCAAATTTACTATATAATTAATTCAGAATAAATACCTTGCAAATTTTGGTTCATTTTCAATTTGTTGAAATGATTAGATTACATGTTTGAATTTTATGGGCATTTGTTGATTAAACTGAGTATTTGAAAGCTTATTCATTTCTCGCCTAAATTGTTTGCATTGATCATGGTTGCAGAATAGAGGCTTAATTTTTGACAAATTATTGGATAATTTCTAATGTAGGAACATACAAATGCTTGAGGACAAGAATAGGCTAAGTAGGGGTATTTGATATCATGTTTATTTTTCATATTTTATGTGTTCAAATCAGTTAATTCTTGAATTAGTTTTTTCTAATTGGTGATTTTATGTTTAAATTCTGCTAAGAATGAAATTTGGATGCCTTAAATAAAAAATAAGCAGAAAAGGACTAAATTTGAGCCTAAACAATAAAAGAGGGGTCGAATTAGAAATTTTGAGACATTTAAGGGCTGATTAGATTTTTGAGTTTGTAAAAGCCATATTTAGAAAAGAAGATTTTGATTTGATTTAATGTAATTAGTCGTTAGGTGGGTTATCTAATTTTAGTATATGGTTTATGTATAAATAGGGGGTATGATGGACTTGAAAGGACACACTTGACACTTGAATTCACTTGGAATTGAATGAAATTATTTTTTTCCTTCCAATTTCATGCATCAGTAAGCATACTATCATTCCATTTTCCATTTCAATGTTTCTTTACAAAATTATTTAATTGCTTTCCAAGTCCTTTCCCTTTCCTATTTCCACTATTTCCTTAAAAACCATTTTCTTACACCAACCAAACATGATCAATTTTGTGCTTCACTAAAATTCTAACTTAGCTTTAGGCCGGTATTCTTTTTGGTCAAGAGTCATGAGAAATGAATCCGTACTAAACATCTGTCATAACAGTATTCACCATCTCTCCGAAATATTGGGATAGTACAAATTTGTCCGTTAAAGTTAACTCGATTTCAACACAAAGTGCGCATTGGGGTGGATTCGTTTTTGTGTACAATTGGGAAGATGAGTCGGCCGTGCTATATTTGAATTTCTGCTAACATTTTGGTGTATCTAGCGGGGTCATACTAGTGGGATTTTTGTCAAGGGAGATAGTGATTGGATTTAAACGTTCCGCGCAGTTGAGGTCATTGATCCGAATTGGGTTCTTTAGAACGTAAGGTTGTCGGGGTCTTAAATTGTGAACATGTGTATCATGGTTAAAAAATCTATAAGGGTTGGTTTACAGGTCGTACCGGAATCAACTACGAAAAGAAGAATTGGCGGTTAGGACGTTCTTAGCCGCTATAACCAGCTTATTGTTTGGAGGAGAAAATTCATTTTCAAGGATCAGTTCAAAAACCGGAATTCACCGAGTCTAGGGCTAAGGCTTTATAATTTTGTTTACAAAATTTAAATTTATTTTCTAATTTTATTTTATTTTCGATTTATATAGTTGTTTATTTCTACTATCTCACTTTCCAAACATTTTCAACTCTCGTAATTTTTATTTTTATTTTTTAGCAAGTCCATTTCGAGTCGTGGGTACGACTATTGGCACGACTATTGCCATGACAGAAATTCTGTTTACAGAAAAAAAGAAAAAAAGAAAGAAAGAAGGTTTATCATAATAACTAATCTCTATGGACTCGGCCTTACTTCTATTTATTACTGTTTAGAATTATTTTATCGTAAGAATTTTTATTTGGTGATTTCGACGCCCGTTAACAAACTAGGCTTAAAATATTAGCATTTAACTCCATTAACATTTGGTGACACAAATAACTTTGATTTTTTAAATTGACATACAACCCTGAAGCTCGGCCAAATTCTTGTAAGCAATCTCGCCAAATTCTTGTAAGCAATCTCGAATCATATCAACCTAATCCAAATTAGCCTTAGCAAATAACAACAAATCATCTATAAAGAATAAATGTTTAAGCCACGGACCTTGACTTATAATTTGGGAAGATTTGTCTTTCTTCCCTTTTTAGGATCATACGTGACAGTTTTTCTATCACTAACATAAAGATACGGATGAAAGAGATCGCCTTGCCTTACACCCTGTTGAGGTGAAAATTAAAAAATATGATCAGCTCTATTACATTCGAAGTTCTAATCAACTTTATGATCAGCTTTATGTAAATCAATTTTTAGAACCATTGCTCCTTGTCGACCTCTCATGCTCATCACCGAATGGACAATTCCTTTGCATAATAAAATTATTATCCGTTGTAGGAATTAGCCTCAGTCTTTTCACTAACGTCTTAAACAAAGAAGTGTTGAATAAGCTAATTGCTCTAAATAAAGTGCTGCGACAGCAACATTAGTCTTTGGAATAACAACCAGGAAAACCCGCAGCTGGTAGTATCTAATTCCTTAGTAGTTTATTTTTCATTTCTACTAGTAATTTTTTTATAAATTGATTTAATAAATTTTATTTATTTACGTTAATATCATTTATATTTATTCCTCAATGAATTTTGCATACAAAGTAAAATATAAGTAAATATTGGCTCATTAATTCCATAAGGTTTAACTAATATTAAATTGCATTGTGTGGTTAGATGATAATGCGAGAAGAAAATTTGTATTAGTAGATAATCTAAAAAGTTCATAGTCTGATAAATTGAAATTGAACAAATTAATTAGAGAAATATTATGTCGTTTATCAAGAAATTGTATAAAGGAGATATATTGTCTTAGGTATTAGAGTAGTTAACTTCCAAAAAATAGAGATATAGATGTAATTATCTGACAATATCTCAGACAGAACCCTAGTTGAATTAATCCTAGATTCGCTTATGGATTAATTCACTTGAAATGTTCATTGTATGATTAACCTCAATCTTAAGTAAATGTGCATGACTCGTATATTTTGATGTATTAAAAGTTTAAGTTCAAATAAATCAAAGAGCCAAAAGATGATACATTGTGTATACCACTTGTGCATAACATAATTTCATTTATTAGAGGTAAGCATTCGAATGATCGAATTGAATCAAATAAAATAAAAGAATTTCAAATTAATTGAGTTGACGAATCCTATTTTATCACCTTAACTCGATTCATTTTTTTTTCCTCAATAGAATTATATTTTATTTCATATTCAAACGGTAATAAGAAAAAACAAACAAACAAAATACATACCCCTCAAACAAGTAGGCTGCATTTGCTAGCATGGCACTTAGCACATATGCCTTAGCGCATACCAATTGGTATTTCCAATAATGATACAAACTCAATGGCAACTAATTTCTATTGCTAGTAATTATTTTTGTCATACTTTTGAATGATTTTTATAGTACGAAATGAATTCTTTTTATCGGTGTATCTTGATAACGCAGATGAGTTGTGTTAAAAAAAAGTAAATTTCTTAGCGTCGTTAACTTAAAATTAAAATTTAAAAAAATTGATTAGATTATGATGTTTTATAGAGTTTTCACCCTGGAACTTAGGTTATTAATAATTTTTTTATTGATGAAACAAACTTATTTATTTTAGTATTAAATTTTAATGTTAAATTTAGGTTTTAAAGTAACAAAATTTGTATAAGGATTATGGGTTTTAATGGCTTTATATAGGCCAAATGGTCATGAAAAATTCAGAACTTTGAAATGGGAAAATTTTCGATTTAATTGTTTTAAAAATAATATATAGTTGGTTGACGTTGTTTAAAGCTGTAGATAGAGTACCAATATCATATTGCTCATAAACAAAATTATCCACAGTTAGAGGAAGGGTTATAAGTTAGGAGTTAGTAAAATTTAATTCGACTCGAAAAAATTGAAGAAAAAAATCAAATTTCGAGTTAAACGAATTGAGTTATTCAAGTCAACTCGAATTTTTTTTTAAATTTTAAGTTCAAATCGAGTTAATTTTTTAAATTTGAAAAACTCGAATAATTCAAATAAACCGAATATCAAACTATAATATTTTACATTTTTACTTCAAACTTTCAAACTTTTTTACTTTTTCCCTAAAACTTTTACTCCCCTCCCCTTCCACCCCCATCTACTCCAAATTCATTTCCCTCCAATTTTTTTAAATATTTTCTCTCTAAAATTTTACTCCCACATTTATTTTCCCTCAAAAATTTTCTCCAAAAAACCTTCAAAACTTTTTATTTTCTCCTAAAATTTTTACTCTCTCCCCCTTTCCCCTTAAAACTTTTACTCTTCTCCCATTCCCTAAAATTAATATCTACTATTTATATTAATAAATTAAATTTCATATTTTGTACTATTTAAATTATTAAATTGTTTAACCAAGGTGCTATCGCTCTACAATGTGGAAACAAATTATGGGAACCTACGTCTTGAATAACGTATAGTGCTCATAAATTGTCCTAGGTATAATGGCAAACACTGTTTTCTTTAAGTATGACTTCCACATAAATTTCAAATATATACAACAAATATAATCATATTCATTAACATAATAACAAATTGCATTGGATGCAAATACAACTTCAGCTTACCTTATCGACTTGTTGATTGATTTCTCATCACATCTAATGTCCCTTGTATAACCTGTAGCGACCTTTAATTTCATTTAAATATTCAATGCAATAGGAAATTATAAGTATTGGAAATTAAATATATTTAAAATATATATGGTTAAATTTTTTTCTTTTATTAAAAGTGAACTCCTATTACTCGGAAGGGGTGAGTGTGACCGCTATGTTGTGGTAGAAAATAATTAAAATATTTAATAATTTGAAAAGCAGTCTTAACTGCAAGCATACAATGCTAAGTTGTAATATAGAAATTTTTACAATGAAATATGAAAATATTTAGAGAATCAATCCCCTTGTCAATTGGTAAATGAGTTTATTGAATTAATTACAAGCAATTATTAATCTAATTGAGTTGAAAATTATTAGTGCAAACCAAATAAGAAGATTTATTAAGGCTAAAGTCTAAATTAACAAATAAAAATACAAAACTTTCTTCCTTTTTACTAAAACCAATGCGAATGGATTGAAACAATGGTCAAATGATTCATTAATCACTAATTAAGCTAATAAACCTATTTTGATTATATTGTTTGCCACACTTAGCTAGGAATCCCCTCTCGATCTCATCCTAAACTAAAGATACCACCTAAGCTCTCCTTTCGGTTTTATCTAGGCATATAGATCTCCTCTTGGTTTCACTATTCGACCCAAATGTATCAAAGTCCTACACAGTAGAGTTGATGCAGTCGTAAACCAACTAAAAATTCGACAAAGGCAAGTGCACATATCAATTAATAATATAGCTACGGTGAGCACAAATATCGTTCCCATAAAGACTAAAAGTACTAGTAATGACCTCTTTCTATTATTTAACCAACAAATTGGAGTGATTGATTAAAAACTAAAACTAACTAATTAAATTAATTAAAGAACACAACAAAGAACAAATCAAGAAAATAATCGAGTAAACAACCAAGAAGCGAAACAATAGCCAGGAAAGAATTCACTTAGATTTTATCTGTCACTATTAATCTAAATTACACAATTTTTTCACTTAGTATCTTGATCCATAGAAATTCCTAAATTATGCTGATATCTCTCTTTAAGACAAAAGCCAACTGACTCTAGGTGGATTAATTGAAACTTATTTCTAATTAAAACCCCTATTGTCGCATTAACTCTATCTAGGGATCATCTATTAGATTTGACTCTAATCCGGTAGATTTATGTCATCCTATTTATAGGATTGCAAGCAACTCCACTAAATTATGCACATCAAACACGGATTAATAGTCTAGAAATATTAAACCAAGAATTAAGCACACATAATTGAGAACAAGATCCAATTATATATTATGTAAAAACATAAATCAAATAACAGAATCCATCTTAAGGTTCATCTCCCTAGGTATTTGGAAAATTAGTTCATAATAGCAAATAAAAACATCTTAAAGACAATATAACCACAAGAAACAAGAAAAGCCATAATAAATTTCAAAAAAATCAAAAGGAGATCTTTAATCTTGATAGAAACTTGCTTTAGAGTCAGCTTCAATGGTGTTTTTTGAGTTGTTTTCTTCAATAATCTCTAACGACTTACTCCCTCTACTTATATTTGGTATATATAGGTCTTAGAATGCCCGAAAAACCTAAAAATTATGTTTTTTTCGTCTTCCAGGAGTGTAGTTCACAAAATCCACACGATCTGGCACATAACCGTGTGGTAGCCCGTAAGGCTCACACGGTTATGTGTCCAACCCGTCTGGAATGGCCTAGCCCGTGTGGCTCCTGAAACTTGCTCCAATTTTTTTATTTTCACTCATTTTTCACTCGTTTTTCGCTTCTTTTGCTTTCAAATGCTCTCTTAAGTATAGAAACATGAATTTAAAGGATTAAGGGCATAAAATTTTCCATTTTAAATCAAATAATCATCCAAAAATGCATTAAGAATAAGGCTAAAACATGTTACTTTTGGCATTTATCAAATATCCCCACACTTAAGCGTTTACTTGTCCTCAAGCAAAATCTTCAACCGACATTGGAGTTAATTTTCTCAATTTCTCATTTTCATCAATAATGCTTCAAGATAGTTCACAAATAATCGTGCATTGGAAATTCAACCAAAAGGGTACTGAAGATTCAAGCAGTCCAAGCCAAAAAGTTTTTTTACAACACAAAAACGTAGGTGTCTCCCCTTATCTAAATAATTACCTTAAATTCAAAACAAATAAGAATTGACATCCTCACTAAAGATTCACTCAAAGCACTGACAGTGTTCAAGGTTAAAGTACTATGCACGCAATAGTCGAACAAGAAATGTCATTACCATAAGCTTGCTTGAAAATCAAATCTACACCACTATAAAATGATATGACAGACTAATCAAGAGGTCTTTAAAAGGTTGCAATGGGGCTTAGGTGAAGGGTATAGAAAAGGCCAGAAAAGTTGGTTATAATCGAGATCGAATTAATAAGTTACCAAACTAGAAAAACAATTAGTTACTAAATCAAGAGAAATTATAAACTAACTATTCAAGCTCAATCAAATATTTTTTTATTTTCATTTTGTTTTTCTCTCGTTCTTTTAGAACAAAAATAAAATTTAACAATTCAGAAAAAAAAGAAAACATAGTTAGGCAACTAACCAAATCAAATCTCGACAAAAAAATGAGTCAATAACAAGGATAATTTTACAACATACATATGGATTATGGGTTAATAAAAACGGGTTAGACAAAAAATGTATTAGGATCAAAAGGTTTACTAGGGGTTAATTCAAAATGAAAGCTTTTTACAGGTCAAATGAGTTAAATCTTAAATGTAACACCCAAACATCCGTGTCGATTACTAAAGTAGGTTCATATAACATAATCTACTCAATTCTTCAATAGAACACTTAAGATACAAAAGAAATTTAAAAGTGAAATCTTAAACTTAACGAATATCATTACCCGATTAAAACCCTTCTATTCATTTAGTGATTTATCCCCTATTGACCGAGTACACATACATAAGATGTACAATTCAAGCATATCACAAATATGAAATTCTAATTCAAGTTGATTAACTTTTTAGGATTTATAACCAAAACATTTCCAATTTCATATATAAAACTTTAGCCATATTCGTATGGCTTTATATACAAATATATCGGAATAGCAAACCTCCAAAAATTACTCTCCTATACATGCCATAATGTCTGCTAAAGTTTTAAACAAAAGTACCAAAAAGTTTGACAAAAGTTGTGATGACTTCCTGATGGTTCCAAGCTTTCCTCGATAAGATGATCTATACCAAAACCAAAACATACCGAGTAAGTTATTAACTCAGTAAGTCCTTAGAAAATTTCAATATTATAATAATGATTTATATTCAATTTAAATAATTAACTCAATACTATTCGAATTCAACCATGATATCATAAGGAAATACTATGTCACGAACGTACCTTATGCATTTGATACATACTTACCCAAATACACCATGTACTCCTACTCTAAATATTCACAATTAAAATACCATGGCAATATCATATACAACCATTGACGTGTATATATATATGTATATATATAATATACAAAGCCTAAAAAATTTAAAGCATAAACCTAGCCACTTCATTTATCAATCAAATCTCCAATTTAATGTTTAGTTGCATTCTTAATTGCCACAAATAATACTCCATAATCGACATTGCACACTTAGTGCTCGATTTGAAAGTCTGCACACATAGTGCTCTCACTTATTCGCACACATAGTGCAATGTTTTTCTCGCACACATAGTGCCACATAGCTTCCATACACATAGTCTTTGTATTTTCTTATCTTTAATCATCACATTATCATAGATTTATCAATAATTTCACATTCGATTCCCAAGAACTCATATATACCATGATACCTTATCTAACTTAATTTGTGTCCTCTATGTTCAAAGTTAACTATAACTTCAATTACCTAAGGACTTACCTTTTTAATCGGATGAACAACTCCGATCGGCTACTCCACTGCTTTTGTTTTCCCTTTTGCTGAACTTGGCTCCCTTTGATCTTGAGCTTCAACTCCGGCTAAACAAATAAAATAATTAAATCATCGTAGCCCCAATTTATACTTCTACCTCATAGACACACACACAAAGATTCGGTATTTGCTTAAACATAGATTTTAAATTTAATCTTCAAACTTAATGCATATCCGACATACTTCTCATCTACTCCAATAATTCAATACACTACAAGATCAATTTCGTCAATTCACATTTCAAAATTTTTACTAGCTAAGTTCATTTTCGGTTAGTATTCATTTAAAATTTATCAAACTCATATTTCTCTTATTTCATAAACTCAACATCTTAATGCCTATTGTAATTACTCAAATGATTCCAAATACATAAATTAAGTCACTCAAACTATCTTAATTTAAAATCGGCAAACACACACATATATCATATCAAGCTATTTTAACTAAATTCTACTTATCACTTAAACTAAAATATGCACTTAAACTACTATGTTTTCATTATGCTTTTCACTCCCAAAACATAAAAATATCAATCTATTTCCTTCTTTCATATTTCAGTCAACTACTCATGTTACCGCATAATCTTGAATTTTGCATTTTAACTTATCTATTATGACTCATTAAACACATTGAACCATTTCTCATACAAGAAAATAGCAAACAAAATGAATATTTCATTCAAATCCTCATATGGCCGAATACACAATGTACTACCCATCTAATAATTCAACAAGTTCAACTTCATTCTCTCATCTACAAATTTAAAACAACATGAAAAACAACCTCCAATTCTACTACATTGATATACGGCTTAGTGCCCAAACTACCATAGAACTTTGATTTCTTTTGACATGGCCAAGAGATGCATTTTCAATTAACTTAAACATTTAAAGGGAAAATTCCAAAAATACTTCAAATCTTACCTTTAACTAACCAAAAAGGTGCCGAATTGCCCTAATGAAATTTCCCTCTTCTTTTTTCTTCCCTTTTTGTTTCGGTTTTCTTCCAAGGAAGAAGATGAACACTTCCTTTTCTTTTATTCATCTTTTATTTTTATTTTTTTATTCTTTATGATATCAATATTTTATTCCCTTGCCAATTTAATATACTAAATTAATTTAAATTAGTGGAAGGCATCATTACTTGGCCGGCCACTAAGTGCAAAAATGGGCATTTTGACATGCAAATCCATGCCTTCTCACCTTATTGTTATTTAATCCTTACAATTTACCTATCATCTTTTTCTAAATTTCTCAACTAAGTCCTTTCAAGAAAATTCACATGCCTAAGGCTAATTTTAAGCATTTAATTTTTCACACATACACTATCATACATAAATATATGCAATTAAAACAAAAATAAATTTTTGTGACTCGGTTTTGTGGTCTCGAAACCACATTCCGACTAGGGTCTAATTAGGGCCGTCACAACTCTCCCCCACATAAGGAATTTTCGTCCCTGAAAATCTTACCAGCGAATAAGTTAGGATATCGATCCTTCATAGTGTCTTCAAGTTCCCAAGTAGCTTCTTCGACCCCATGTTTAAGCCACAGTATCTTCACTAATGAGATATTCTTATTTCGTAATTCTTTTACTTTACGAGCTAAAATACGAACCGATTCTTCTTCGTAACTCAAATCAGATTGAATTTCAACCTCTGATAGATTAATTACATGCGATGGGTTGGATCTATAACGTCGAAGCATCGACATATGGAAAACGTTGTGAATCCTTTCAAGTTCAGGGGGTAAAATCAATCTATATGCGACCGGCCCAATTCGTTCAGATATTTCATACGGCCCAATGAATCTCGGACTCAATTTGCCCTTACAGCCAAATCTGAGCACTTTTTTCCAAGGTGAGACTTTAAGAAACACTCTATCTCCAACCTGATATTCGATGTCTTTTCTTTTTAAATCCGCATACGACTTCTGACGATCCGAAGCTGCTTTCAAATTTTCACGGATCACCTTTACTTTCTACTCAGTATCTTTAATCAAATCAACCCCGAAGATTTTATTTTCACTAAGTTCAGTCTAAAATAACGGTGTATGACATTTACGACCGTATAAAGCCTCATAAGGTGCCATCTTAATGCTTGATTGAAAACTATTGTTGTAAGCGAATTCAATCAAAGGCAAATACCTTTCCCATAAACCACAAAACTCTAGGATACAAAATCTCAACATGTCCTCGAGTATCTGAATTATCCGCTCAGATTGACCATCAGTCTGTGGATGAAAAGCAGTGCTAAAATGCAACTTGGTGCCCAATGCTTCTTGCAATTTCTTCCAAAATCGTGATGTGAATCTCGGGTCTCTATCCGACACAATAGAAATAGGTACTCCATGTAATCTAACAATTTGCGAGACATATAATTCTGCCAATTTATCGAGCAAGAAATCCGTACGGACAGGGATAAAATGAGCGGACTTCGTTAATCTATCAACAATAACCCAGATTGAGTCTTTCTTACTTTGCGTCAATGGCAAACTAGATACGAAATCCATCGTGACTTGATCCCATTTCCACTCGGGTATCATTATCGGCTGAAGTAATCCCGAAGGCACTTGATGTTCTGCTTTCACTTGTTGACATATCAAACACTTCGAAACAAAGTTAGAAATGTCTCGCTTCATACCAGGACACCAAAATTGACGTTTTAGATCGTTGTACATTTTCGTACTACCCGGGTGAACTGACATTCGACTACTATGAGCCTCGCTCAAAATCATCGAAATAAGTTCCGAATTTCGTGGAACACATAATCTACTCTTGAACGTCAAACAATCATTGTCATCAATCTGAAACTCTGATTCCACATTTGAAACACATTCAGCTCGTTTAGCAACCAATTCATCGTCGACTTTCTGGGATTCAAGTATTTGATGAATTAATAATGGTTTGGCCTTTAATTCTGCTACTAACACATTATCGGGTGAGACAGACAGGTGAACATTCATCGTTCTCAAAGCAAACAGTGATTTACGACTTAAAGCATCGACAACCATATTAGCCTTTCCCGGGTGGTAATCAATGACGAGCTCATAATCTTTCAACAACTCAAGCTAACGTCTTTGTCGCAGATTCAAATCTCTTTGATTCATCAAATATTTGAGGCTTTTGTGGTCCGAATAAACATGACACCTTTCTCCAAACAAGTAGTGTCTCCATATTTTCAAAGCGAAAATAATGGCCACTAATTCAAGATCATGGGTCGGATAGTTTTTCTCATGCGGTTTTAATTGCCTCGACGCGTAAGCCACAACTCGACCTTCTTGCATTAACACACAACCCAGCCCAAGTAAGGATGCATCACTGTAAATAACAAACTCTTTATCGGGCTCTGGCTGTACTAGCACTGGAGCTTCAGTTAAACAGGTTGTCAATCGGTAGAAACTTTTCTGACATTTTTCTGACCATTCAAACTTAACATCTTTTTGAAGTAGTTTTGTCATCGGTGTGGCTATCATCGAGAAACCATTTACAAATCGTCTGTAATAACCGGCAAGTCCCAAAAAGCTCCTAACTTCAGTAACATTCCTTAGAGGCTTCTAATCAATTATGGCCGAAATTTTGTTCGGATCAACTCGAATACCTGATGCGGATACCACATGTCCCAAAAAGCTAACTTCTTTCAACCAGAACTCACATTTACTGAATTTCGCGTATATAATCGCTTGTCTCGTAAAATCAGAATACCAATTTCTGTGTGCTCAAAGCATGTTCGATTCATCGTGCGAAAAAATCAAGATGTCATCTATAAACACCACTACAAACCGATCCAAATACTGTCTAAAGATTCGATTCATCAAGTCCATAAATACCGTAGGGGCATTAGTGAGCCCAAACGGCATCACTAAGAACTCGTAGTGACCATACCTCGTTCTGAAGCAGTTTTAGGTATGTCTGATTCTCGAACACGCAACTGATAGTAACCCGATCTCAAATCTATCTTTGAAAAGACTGAGGCTCCCTTTAGCTGATCAAACAAATCATCAATACGTGGTAACGGATATTTATTCTTTATTGTCACTTTGTTCAATTGATGATAGTCGATGCACATTCTCATGGTTCCGTCTTTCTTTTTCACAAACAATACTGGTGCACCCCAAGGTGAGAAACTCGGTCGAGCGAAACCTCTATCCGTCAACTCTTGCAACTGAGTTTTCAATTCCTTCAATTCCGTTGGTGCCATACGATATGGAGCTATCGAAATTAGTGTGGTACCAGGAACAAGCTCGATGCCGAATTCCACTTCTCGAACGGGTGGTAATCCCCAGTAACTCATCAGGAAAAACATCTGAATACTCACAAACCACTAGTACTGATTCAATTTTCTTTTCTGACTTATTGCTATCAAGTACGTACGCAAGATATGCTTCACACCCCTTTCTCACATATTTCTGAGCGATCATCGAGGATATTATTGCTGTCATTCTGTTTAAGTCAGTAGACTCAACTTGGACTATCTCATTAGTTGCGCACCTCAAATCAATGGTCTTTCTTTTGCAATTCACAACTGCATCATGTACGGTTAACCAATCCATACCAAGGATAATATCAAATTCGTCAAAAGGTAAAAGCATCAAATCGGCCGAAAAATAGGAATCTCGGATTATCAGGGGGCATTTTTATACACTTTGTCGACAAGTACAAATCGACCTGTGGATTCGACACTCTGAATTACGAACTCGATGAGACTCAACGGTGAGAGTTCTACTGGATGCTAAAGTCTCACATACATAAGAATGAGTAGAGCCGGGGTCAATCAATGCAATCACATCGATGATTAAAAGAGTGAAAGTACCAGTGATAACATCAGGGGAGGATGCCTCCTCTCGCGCGCGGATGGCATAAGCTCTGGCAGGAGCACGAGTCTCAGATTGAACAGCCGTATCAGAAGTCCCTCTCTGACTACCACTCCTACCTCCTGTGTTTCTCGGTGGTCTACCTCTAGTCGCTGTACCACTCGATCTCGTACCTTGCATCTTATTTTTCTCGTCAGATTCCGTGCAATCTCGAATGAAATGATCCCTCGAACCACATCTATAACAGGCTCTGTTAATAGACTTACCCCAACATTCACCTACATGTCGTCTTCCACATTGTGGACATTCAGGTTTTTCTTGTCGATTGTTACCAACACTAGCAACCGAAGTAGCTCGAGAGTCCGTTGATGGTCGCTCCCTAATAGAAATTCCTGCAGTCGTCTTTGATTTATTAGTATCGTCTCTGAACCTTTTTGCAGCCGAGAAAGAAGTTTTACCCGCCAATCTTTTACGAAAGTCTCTGGCTTCAGATTCAGCTTTCTTTTTCTCCTTTCCAAGCTCTTCAGCCTTGCAAGCCCGTTCCACTAAAGTTACGAATTCTTTTATTTCTAAAATACCCACCAGTAGCTTTAAATCTTCATTCAATCCTTCTTCGAATCTTTTACACATGGTGACTTCATCAGCTACACACTCTCGGGCATATCTACTGAGTCTTACAAACTCACGTTCGTATTCAGATACTGTCAAACGACCTTGTTTGAGCTCCAAAAATTCCTTACGCTTTTGATCAATGAATCGTTGACTAATATACTTCTTACGAAACTCCGTCTGAAAGAAATCCCAAGTAACTCGTTCCTTCGAAACAATAGAAATCAGGGATCTCCACCAATAGTAGGCCGAGTCCCGCAATAAGGATATGGCACACTTTAGACACTCATCAGGTGTGCAAGACAGCTCTTCAAAAACACGGATGGTATTATCAAGCCAAAACTCAGCCCTTTCGGCATCATCAGCAGCTGTGGCTCGAAATTCTTCAACCCCGCGCTTTCTAATCAAATCCACATGAGGTTTACTCGGCCTCAACAGATCAGTATTTGCTGGTATTATGGGCACCTGAGGTAGATTATTTAAATTCGGGAATGGTTGAGCAGCCGGGTTAGTTTGGGCATATTGTGCGACCCACTCATTCATCATGGTAAAAAAGGCTTATTTTGCCCCATCATCTTGATGATTCGCAGATGATTGAGGTTCAACAGGCGGTGTACCTTGTGCAGGAGCAGCCGTTACACTCTCGACGTCCTCCGCTAAGGCTCTCTCTAAATTGGGTTCTATTTACTAATCAAAACAATAATTTCAACCGTCAGAAGTCATCACACTATCATACACTAACATTATGCCATGTATAGCTAGACTCATACGTGCTGCGGTAGTCCTAGAACCGACTAAATCGTAGCTCTGATACTAATAAAATGTAACACCCAAACATCCGTGTCGATTACTAAAGTAGGTTCATATAACATAATCTACTCAATTCTTCAATAGAACACTTAAGATACAAAAGAAATTTAAAAGTGAAATCTTAAACTTAACGAATATCATTACCCGATTAAAACCCTTCTATTCATTTAGTGATTTATCCCCTATTGACCGAGTACACATACATAAGATGTACAATTCAAGCATATCACAAATATGAAATTCTAATTCAAGTTGATTAACTTTTTAGGATTTATAACCAAAACATTTCCAATTTCATATATAAAACTTTAGCCATATTCGTATGGCTTTATATACAAATATATCGGAATAGCAAACCTCCCAAAATTACTCTCCTATACATGCCATAATGTCTGCTAAAGTTTTAAACAAAAGTACCAAAAAGTTTGACAAAGTTGTGATGACTTCGTGATGGTTCCAAGCTTTCCTCGATAAGATGATCTATACCAAAACTAAACACACTGAGTGAGCTATTAACTCAGTAAGTCCTAAGAGAATTTCAATATTATAATAATGATTTATATTCAATTTAAATAATTAACTCAATACTATTCGAATTCAACCATGATATCACAAGGAAATACTATGTCATGAACGTAACTTATGCATTTGATACATACTTACCCGAATACACCATGTACTCCTACTCTAAATATTCACAATTAAAATACCATGGCAATATCATATACAACCATTGACGTGTATATATATATGTATATATATAATATACAAAGCCTAAAAAATTTAAAGCATAAACCTAGCCACTTCATTTATCAATCAAATCTTCAATTTAATGTTTAGTTGCATTCTTAATTGCCACAAATAATACTCCATAATCGACATTACACACTTAGTGCTCGATTTGAAAGTCTACACACATAGTGCTCTTACTTATTTGCACACATAGTGCAATGTTTCTCTCGCACACATAGTGCCACATAGCTTCGCACACATAGTGCTGTATTTTCTTATCTTTAATCATCACATTATCATAGATTTATCAATAATTTCACATTCGATTCCCAAGAACTCATATATACCATGATATCTTATCTAACTTAATTTGTGTCCTCTATGTTCAAAGTTAACTATAACTTCAATTACCTAAGGACTTACCTTTTTAATCGGATGAACAACTCCGATCGGCTACTCCACTGCTTTTGTTTTCCCTTTTGCTGAACTTGGCTCCCTTTGATCTTGAGCTCCAACTCCGGCTAAACAAATAAAATAATTAAATCATCGTAACCCTAATTTATACTTCTACCTCATAGACACACACACAAAGATTCGGTATTTGCTTAAACATAGATTTTAAATTTAATCTTCAAACTTAATGCATATCCAACATACTTCTCATCTACTCCAATAATTCAATACACTACAAGATCAATTTCGGCAATTCACATTTCAAAATTTTTACTAGCTAAGTTCATTTTCGGTTAGTATTCATTTAAAATCTATCAAACTCATATTTCTCTAATTTCATAAACTCAACATCTTAATAGCCATTGTAATTACTCAAATGATTTCAAATACATAAATTAAGTCACTCAAACTATCTTAATTTAAAATCGGCAAACACACACATATATCATATCAAGCTATTTTAACTAAATTCTACTTATCACTTAAACTAAAATATGCACTTAAACTACTATGTTTTCATTATGCTTTTCACTCCCAAAACATAAAAATATCAATCTATTTCCTTCTTTCATATTTCAGTCAACTACTCATGTTACCTCATAATCTTGAATTTTGCATTTTAACTTATCTATTATGACTCATTCGGCTTACATTGAACCATTTCTCATACAAGAAAATAGCAAACAAAATGAATATTTCATTCAAATCCTTATATGGCCGAATACACAATGTACTACCCATCTAATAATTCAACAAGTTCAACTTCATTCTCTCATCTACAAATTTAAAACAACATGAAAAACAACCTCCAATTCTACTACATTGATATATGGCTTAGTGCCCAAACTACCATAGAACTTTGATTTCTTTTGACATGGCCAAGAGATGCATTTTCAATTAACTTAAACATTTAAAGGGAAAATTCCAAAAATACTTCAAATCTTACCTTCAACTAACCAAGAAGGTGCCGAATTACCCTTATGAAATTTCCCTCTTCTTTTTTCTTCCCTTTTTGTTTCGGTTTTCTTCCAAGGAAGAAGATGAACACTTCCTTTTTTTTTATTCATCTTTTATTTTTATTTTTTTTATTCTTTATGATATCAATATTTTATTCCGTTGCCAATTTAATATACTAAATTAATTTAAATTAGTGGAAGGCATCATTACTTGGCCGGCCACTAAGTGCAAAAATGGGCATTTTGACATGCAAATCCATGCCTTCTCACCTTATTGTTATTTAATCCTTACAATTTACCTATCATCTTTTCTAAATTTCTCAACTAAGTCCTTTCAAGAAAATTCACATGCCTAAGGCTAATTTTAAGCGTTTAATTTTTCACACATACACTGTCACACATGAATATATACAATTAAAACAAAAATAAATTGTTGTGACTCGTTTTTGTGGTCCCGAAACCACATTCCGACTAGGGTCTAATTAGGGCCGTCACATTAAGTGTCTCTATTATCTTAATATATCAAACCAATAATGTGGTCTCAACATGTATAATCGAAGCAAGTTCTAGAATAACACATCAAGTCGACATACTCTCAACCAAAAATAAAATGAGCACGAAATAAAATATATGCTCTATAGGCTCAAAAGCTCACAAAAAATTTATGGTTTTGATGTCAAACCTGCAATTTCAAAATTTCAAGATAACAATTCAATTCAGGGAGACAACCTAAAATGGTAAATTCTGAAAAATAACTTATCATGCTTGACTCCCTCATGTCTTAAAGTATAAATCAATCAAGGCACAAACATCCACAAACAAATCCAAAACAACATCAATAAGAATTCCAAATAAATAAATAAAAAACCCTTACTCTAATGGAGGGTATGAGAAAATTACTTAAACACAACAAATAATTCAGGGATTTTATCATGACTATACAAACAACCTCCCCACAGTTAAGATGTACATTGTCCCCAATGTACAAACATATATAAGCACAAAATAAGCACAATATCAAAAGAGAGAGAGAGAATTGAAACTACCCTAAATTTTGATGAAATCGCCAGAATAGTGAAAATTGGCATTGTGGGCAAATCTAAATGAAGTGTATGTTTCTGAGCAAACTAATAAGAAGATAAACACAAATAAATAAGAAGATAAAAAGATTACACACAGGAATAAAAACAACAATCAAAATAATAGAAATAACATCATAGTTTAAAATAAAAATAAAGAAGTCTTACAAATTAAAAAAACAACTAAACATAAAAATAAAAGTACAACAAAAAATAATATAAATAAAGTAAATAAAACGAAACATATCAGTGGTCGTCGTTGTCGAAACCATTTTTAAAAGGGAGAATTTTGAAAACGGGAGTCGCCACCAACTTTTTTAGGTGTGATTGGATCACCTTATAAAACATTTTGGTCTACGAAAATGTGAGAAAATAGGTTCGGGAGTCGGTCACATACGAGGAAGGATTAGCACCCTCGCAATGCCCAAAATTGGTACCGAATTGAATAATTTCTGTCTTAATGTCAAAAGTTTGAAAGAATTTAAAATATGATTTTTTTTAAAACCGGAATAATTTGAGTTGAAAATCGAGATTCCTTCACTCAAAAGAGTACAAACATCACATCCAGCATGATTGGACACGATATTCTTAAACTTTCGTAACTGAAATCATCTCGTGATTTACAAAATCTATTTAGAAGGATACTTTAGACATTTAGATAAGCGGGAAATCGCAACCCAGCATGTTAGGGCACTACTTCCCGAATTCCTAAATATAAAAGAACATTGCCTCATTTTTAAAATGCTTTTGGATTAAATGAAATATATATATTTTAAAAAAAACAATGATGCATTTAACATGTTACGATATATCGATACTAGATAACATAAACCACATGGTACATACTTTAACATTTCATGCAAATATAGAAATGATAAATAACGACATAAATTACATAATGTACCTTGACATCTCATGCATATATAATCATAAATAACATAAATATACATACATTAATATTTCATGCAAAATACAACATAGAAAACAATGAATATAACAATACTGATTACGTAATATATATACAACAATATTTCATGCAAATATAACTTAAAATAACAACATGAATAATCAATTTTCATGCAAATATATAAAAACAATAAATAACATAAAAATACAAATAATTTACGAAATAAAATTTACATAATAAAACAATACTAAATAAAAAAAACCGAAAATGAATCAATACATTATGGACATATATAAAATAAGTCAAAAATAAAGATGAAAACTAAATACCGTTAAAAAATAAATGAGGTGTCAAAATATTTAAAACAATATATAAATAATAGAGGAAAATTTTAAAAAAAAATGGTTAATTAATTAATATATAAAAAACTATATGATATAATAATTTAATATATTTTATAAAAATAACATTATATATCATAGGAACTAAACTTTATAGTAAATTTTAGAGTATCACATACTAAATTTTAACAGTGATATAAAAATGCAATATTTAATAATGATTTACAAATTTTTTAAATTATACATAATAATAAATAATAAATAATTATATAATATAAAATAATATAATGAATAATATATAATAAAATGATATATAATAAAATGTATAAATAAAATATATAATAAAATATGAGTAATACATAGACAAAAATAATATATATAATAATTTTTTACATATAAATAATATTTATAGTAAAAATAAATAATATATAAAATATATAAAATAAATTATATAAAAAATTTAAAAAGGATTAAAATGAAATAAAAATAAAACTTTGAGGTTAATTTTAAAATAATAAAATGAATTTTAGGCCCAATTGAAACGCACGCTAAAAGCCGAGGGACTCATTGGAAAATTTAACACTAATCCCAAAACGACGTCGTTCCCAAAATAGGCTTTATTATTGCAGCTAAGGCTAAATTAAAACAAGAATAAAAGGTCAAGGCCAAATTATAATAAAAATAAAATGAAATTATAAACATTAAAAATGCGGAAGGGCCAATTGGGCAATTTGCCCATCCACCAAAAACACGCGGATCCTCCCACGGTCACGGGTCAATGCACGGGTCCCTTATTTAAACAGTGCCGTTTTAGTGCTTATTAAAATATGCAAAACGACATCGTTTTTATAATACTATATAGGTCAGATTTTGGCCCAAAATTCATTTTTACAACTAATTTTTTTTAAAAAAACTTAAAATCCTTTGAATGAGGAGAAGAGAAGAGCCCTCCGGGCTACGGCCTCTGTCAGGCCAAGCCCCGATCATCGGGCACACGCGCCCACGCACCGTCGTTGGCCCCGCCGGATACGGTGGCCGAAAGTTGAAAAGCTTCGATTTTTAGCTCAAATCCGATGGTACGCCCCTCTTTGCTTTATTTTTAGTGATATTTATATGTATTCATACAGAAAAATAAAGTAAAAAACTAATCACCTCTGTTTCTTCAATCAACTGTTGGTATTTTATTGTATATGTGTATATATCAACCGTCCCCTTTTACATCGTTTTGATTCAGGCTTTTATAGCCACTGAAAATCATCATAAAATAATATTTACAATGTTTGATTTTATTTCTTGCTATATTTGTACTGCCTCTGCTGTTCTTCTTTCTTTTTTTGCAGGTACCAGCGAGAAATCCGGCAACGATGAGGTGTTGATGGTGATTCACTGGCACGTTGATTGAGGCGATGATGGCACGAATCTGTCGGTGGTGGGATTGGTGCACCGATTGCGGTGCGAGTTTGGGGCCTTCATATAGTGCTTGCGGTGCCTAGGGTTTCAAAAACCCTAGGCCTTCTGTCTTCTATTTATAGTTTGGGCCCCTTTAGGTCGTGTTCGTTTGTTGGGTTTAATGGGTATAACCAGGTTTTGGGTTATCAGGCCTTTAGGCCCGTTTATTGTAAACTGGACATTACAGGGACATTTTATTTATTTATTTTATAAATTTTGTTTTATTTCATTTCACGGGCCCGGGCAAAAATGGGTTCCTACAGTCGTCGTGAGAAGCATCGAGATCATGCGATGCATAATCAGAATAGGAGATATAAGGTGCTGGTGAATCTGATACAAAGTCACGTCGATGCTATCGACTTGCTCAAAGCATCGCTACTCAAATCAATCAAACCGTTTGGAGAGGTCCTCGAGTGTAACGGCAAGAGCAGCGGTACTGTGACTCGATGGTGGAGAACGATGTGGGTCCGCATAGTGAGGAGAATCTTTATCGAAAAACTCCTCATGGTCGTCGAAAAACTCCTCATGCTCTTTCCGAGGGTCAGAATGAGATAACATGTATCGACGTAGACCCATTCCACGCTATCGCTCAATCATCCTCATGTGACTCATAATCGATAATCCCTGCAAGATCATCTGTCCAACTAGTGTAATGAAGGAAGTCTGCTATAGGGTATCAAGGAGGCCAAAATACCTCGCTACACAAGTCACATAAGGACCCAAAAAGATAGGACCCTTCCTACTATAGTCGAATTGGTGGCGAAAAGTTAAGGCAATGAAGTATGCAAGATCAAAGGGGCGTCACATCGTCATGCTCCAAAGAAAATAAGCATTGTCTGTACCAACGATCTCAGTGCTTTCCTTCCGACTGGTCAGGGTGTGCGCCAAAATGGCATAGATGTAGTGTAATGCCGGAGGTAGAGAAGTTGCCTTTGACTGACTTGGGTTATATGGTGTTGCGGTAGCAGCAATGTCAGTCCAACATAGAGAAGGTGACTGATGGATGTGTCAGCATAAAGCGGGGAATCCCTCGATATTCATGAACTCCTCAGAATAGAGTCCAAGTGCGGCTCTAAAAATTAAGACTGTCAGGTAACACATCACACCACCAGTCTGAAGGAAACAATGCGTGGTCCTCCTATTGCGACATAACTTGCTGTAGAGAGAATGTCGGACAGAACTCCTATGTGATCTCTGAATAAGTAGGCTCGATGATGGTAAAAAATGGATCCCATGGAGTTGTATCAATTAATGCATGCACTTTATTAGTTAAGTGGACCATCTGTAAGGCCTCTCAGTGTATGGAGCGACCTAAACCCAAGGGTCACTCCCGTAAATGCTGATAGCGGTCTTCATGTGGACCCAAAAATGATTAGAGACATGGATGTCTCGCAACTGGAGGAGGAACTGAGAATGAAGTAGCCCCTGGTGTCTTTCACTTTTTAGAAGCGGGGATCGAGACCTTAGATTTTCCTCTAGTGTTTGTCATAGTGTACTTGAAAGAATAGATGCAAAACAACGATTTCAATATCCAAATAGAGTAAAAAAGCATATGTAGAAAGAAAATTATCAACACAAGAAACCAATTGCAATACATCTCACAACAAACTGATTCAATAACACAATTTTAACTAACAGGAAATCATTAATAAATAAATAGATAAAAGATAATAGTCTAAACTATAATAATCCAAGCATGTAGAGCAATGAAAAGCAAAACACTATACTTACTACTATCTTTAAAGCTAATAACAATAAAGTAATAACTAAATCTAATAGAAATACTAAGAAAATAAAATAATATAATAGCAATAAGAAAATAATTAAAACAATAAAATAATAATAAAAGAAAATAAAAAATAAAATGGAATAAAAATACAAACAAAAAAAATAAAAAGGACCGAATGATGGTTGGGGTATGTACAGTCGAAGGAGTCAGATATGGGCTATGGCTGTGGTGACCCGAGTTGGGGTTCTGAAGACGGTGAAATGGTCAGTGACGGTAACGCACGGGGAAAAGGGAATGAGGGAGTAGATCGAGGTTAGTTCGGGCGAAAGGAAAAAACAAGGAAGGGAGAGAGGAGATTGGGACTTGTCGTTGACAGAGGTGGCTCGATAGTGGGGGCTTGGAGAAGAGGGACGACGATGTTTGGAGACGGAGGAGTGGGGTCGACGTGAGTGGTGGTGGTCGACGGAGGGGAAAAATCAAAAAGGGTGGCGTGGCTGGTGTGACGAGGGGGGATTGCTTGAAAAACAAAAATGGCGAAGGGAAGGAAGAAAAACTTTTAGGTTTGTTGTAAAAAAAGGGGACACAGTCGTGTAAAAGCCAGTGTTGGACTACACAGCCGTGTCTCGTGCCCATGTAATTCCTTTCAACATGTGTATCCCAAAATATTTTTAAAAATTAAGCTCAAGGACTCACACGGCCATGTCGCCAGGCCATGTGGCTTATTTTAGCCCGTATTAGGCTTCGAAAAGATAATAAACATACATCTAGTATCCACACGGCCTAGGACACGCTTGTATGTCCAAGCCGTGTGTGATGATCCTTTGCTTCTCCCACGCTCATGTAAGAGGCCGCATGAGTCACACAGTCTACCACACGCCCGCGTGCCAGGTCGTTTGTCACACACAACCATGTTTCCAAACTGTGTAACTCTCTGTTGTCGTTTGTGTTAAAAGAAAATTGGAAAATTTAGCTCCAGTATCAACACGGCCTAGGACACACCCGTTTGCCTAAGTTGTGTGTCCCACATAGTCGTGTTGCCAGGCCATGTGGCCCTTTTTTTAACATACTAAACATGCAACAAAATTAAGGAAAATAAAAATTTAAACATTCGGATTACCTCCTAAGAAGTAATTATTTAAAGTCTAAGCTCAACTTCCCTTTTTAAGCTCACGATTAAGACGATCTTGGAGCCAAGGCTCCTCTCTCTCGTTATCAGTTGTACCACCAAAATAAGGTTTGAGACAAGTACTGATTACCTTAAATATGCCAAATTCAGAATGTGTTACCTTAACTGTATCATATGGAAAAGTAGTTTTTACCATAAATGGGTTTGATCCTCTTGACTTAAATTCTGAAGGAAAAATTCGTGGATTCAATTTGTCTAACAGTACTTTGTCCCCAACTTTGAATTGGCTCATCATTTCCACATGCAAATCATGGTGATGCTTCGTTTCTTCCTGTTGCTTTCTTAGTTTCTCATCAACCTTCATTCGCTATTCATCTAGTTCGTCGAGCTACAACATCTGCTCTTTACTTGTCCCTCTAGTTTTATCACTTTGAGTAAAATATGGCTCCAACATGTCATGAGGGGTTTCTTGCAAAGAACGTTGAGCTACATGATTACTAACATTAACAGAAAAACTAGTATCATCTTGCTCATTAGGGGCTCTCACAAAATCAGGTGCTTAAAGAGTAATTTTTTTATTACCTACACGAAGCACAAGTTCACCAGTACCCACATCAATAACAGTTCTAGTAGTGGCTAAAAAGGGTTGACCTAAGATCATAGGTACTTCAATATCCTCATCCATGTCCAATACAATAAAACCAATAAGGAATATAAATTTATCGACTTTCACAAGTACATCCTCAATAATACTCTTAGGATATCTAATTGATCTATTCGCTAATTGAATACTTATCCTAGTGGGTTTGGGTTCCCCAAGACCAAGTTGTTTAAACATCTTATAAGACATAACATTTATACTAGCTCCCAAATCAGCCAAAGCGCTTTCAACATTTAAACTAATAATGAGAGAGGGAATAGTAACACTCCCTAGATATTTAAGTTTGGTAGGTAGTTTTTTTTGAAGAATGGTTGAGCAAACTACATTCAGCTCCACAGTTGACAAGTCATCTAACTTCATTTTCTTTGTTAATAGCTCCTTTAAAAATTTTACATACTTTAGCTTCCATGAAAGGGCTTCAATAAAAGGTAAGTTAATATGTAGTTTTTTTTTTAAATTTTAAGAAATTTACCATATTGTTCGTTTGTATGGTCTTTCTTCAATGCTTCCTGATATTGAATTCATGGTTTGTATTATCTAACCACCGGCTTATGCTCTTCTTGTTTTCCTCAACTTCATCACTTTTCACAATAGCTTCTAGCTTTGACTTCTTTTCTGGCTCAACTAACCCTTCCATGTTTCTAACAGTGATTGCATGGATTTGCTCCCTTGAGTTAGTGATAAGTGATAAAAGTAACTTATTTTAACCTTGTTCTTAATGCGTTTATGGATGATTATTTATGAAAATTGGTGAATTTTATGCTCCTAATCCTTTGAATTCATGTTTCTATACTTAGGAGAGCATTTGGGAGTGAAAGGAGTGAACAACGAGTGAAAATCAGACAAATAGAGCTGTTTTTATGAGTCACACGGCTTGGGCCTTCCCACACGGGTTGGACACACGGCCATGTGCTAGATCGTGTCAATTTTGCAACTTGCATCCCAAATACACGTAAAAATACAATTTTTAGGCTTTCTAAGCATTCTAAAGTCTATAAATACCAAATAGAAGAAGAGAATAGGGAGCCAGTAAAGAATATAAAAGAAAACAACTCGAAGAGCACCATTAGAGCCAACTCTAAAGTGGATTTCCATCAAAATTGAAGACCTTCGTTTGATTTTTTTTAAAGTTTTTATGAGTTTCTTTATTTCTTGTGGTTATTTTGACTTTGAGATGTTTTTATTCACGATTATGAACTAATCCCTAGATACCTAGGGAGGATAAACCCTATGATGAATTCTATTATTTAATTTCTGTTTTACGTGATAAATACTTGATTCTTGTTCTCAATTATGTGTGCTTATCTCTTGTTTTAATATTTTTGGGATATTAATTCATGTTTAATGTACTTAATCAGAGAAGCAAAAGTCCATATTTAAGAGTAGATTTAGTATAATTGAGTGGAATTGCATGCAATCCTAGAAATAGGACAACATAAATCTGCCGGATTAGAGTCAAATCTAATAGGGGAACCCATAGGTCAAGTTAATGCAACAATAGGGTTTTAAGTAAAAAGAAATTTCAATTAATCAAACTAGAGTTAGTTACTCTTACTCTCGAAAGAGATATTAGCATAATTTAGGGATTTCTACGTATCAAGATACCAAGTGAATAAATTGTTTAATTCAGATGCGTAATAATATATGAAGTCTAAGAGGATTTTTTGCTGGGTATTATCTCTCTCATTGGTTATCTTTCGGTTATTTTCCTTATTTATTTTCTGTTGACTTCTTAGTTGAATTAATTTAGTAAATCTTAGTTTAAAATAATCACTCCAAATTATCTGCTAAATAGTAGGAAAACGATAATTACTAATGCTTTTAGCCCTCGTGGATACGATATCTTTACCCACCACAACTATATTATTTATCGATAGGTGCACCTACCTTTGTCGTATTTTTAGTTAGTTCTGTGACACACATAAGTTAGTTTCAGTGTTGCTAGGTAAGCTCCCTTGTGGACTTTCCGAAACAAGTTTGGCAAGCTGTCCAATTTGATTTTCAAGCCCATGAATCGATGCTTGCTGATGTTTTAATGTTGTTAAGGTGTTTTGAAGTTGAGTTTTTGACACTGAAATAAATTTAGCCACCATCTCCTTAAGGTTTGATTTCTTTTCTTGCTGATAAGGTTGTTGAAAACTTGAAGGGGGTTGTGACATTTGATTTCCTTGACCACCTCTGGAAAAATTTGGATGAGTCCTCCATCCTGCATTATAAGTATTGTTATAGGGGTTATCGTAATGTCTAGAATTATTACCAAAAAGTCGACTTGCTCATGCTCCATGTTAGACTTGAAGGGTGAATATTCTAGATTAATCATCTTCGCTCCATTCACATCGTATTGCATCACCAGATTTACCTACTTAGAAAAATTCAAACTATCAAATTTTTTATTCAGTGCTTCCACTTGGCTTGCCAACATAACAATTGCATCTATATTAAAAACACTAGTTGCTTTCATCGGTTTTGTTCTCACGACTTTCCACTGATAGTTATTTAGTTCTATTTCTTCAATAAACTCTTGAGCTTCCTCAAGTGTTTTCTTATTCAATGTTCCACTAAGAACCACATCAATTAATTGCCTAGTTGATGGATTCAAACCGTTGTAGAAGGTTCGAACTTGTAACCACAAAGGTAACCCACGACGAGGGCACCTTCTCAAAAGCTCTTTAAATCTCTCCCATGCATCATATAATGTCTTCATACCAAATTGAACAAAAGAAGAGATGTCGTTTCTCAACTTAGTTGTTTTTACCACTGGGAAGTACTTCAATAGAAATTTTTCAGTCATTTGATCCTAAGTCGTGATAGAATCTCGTGGAAGTGAATTCAACCACTGTTTTGCCTTACTCCTTAAAAAGAATAGGAATAAATGTAAGCATATGGCATCATCAAAAATGCTATTGATCTTGAATGTGTCACAAATCTCGACCAAATAAGTATTGGGATATTTATCTTGCAAACCATCAAACTGAACATTCTGTTACACCATCTGAATTGTGTTCGGCTTCAGTTCAAAATTGTTTGCAGCAATGGTAGGTCTCACAATACTCGATTCGGTCCCAACCAGAGCAGGCTTAGCGTAATCATACATAGTCCGAGGAACAGGACTGGTAGGAGGTAGTTGATTATTTTGATTATCACCCATCTCTACAACAATATCCTTTTCCTCTTGATCGACTACTATATTCTGTTGATTTTGCCTTACTTCTCTAACCTCTTTACGATTTCTACTAGTCTTTTCGATCTTACTATAAAAAAGTAATGGATCTAACGGGTTTCTTCTAGTCATAAACCAAAAGAACCTGTTAGAAGCAAACAAATGAAAAATTAGAATGCAAAAATTAAATTAAAAATGAAAATATTAAAATAAAAAATGGCTAAATTAATATAAATAAAGTTTTCCTAATATTTTTGTCCCTAGTAACGACGCTAAAAGTTTGGTGTAGTCGTAAACCAACTAAAAAATTGACAAAGACAAGTGTACTTATCAATTAATAGTATAGCTACTGTGAGTACAGATATTGTTCCCACAAAGATTAAAAATACTAGTAATTACCCTCTTTCTATTATTTAATCAACAAATTGGAGTGATTGATTAAAAACTAAAATTAACTAAAGAACATGATAAAGAACGAATTAGGAAAATAATTGAGTAAACAACCAAGAAGCGAAACAATACCCAAGAAAAAATTCATCTAGATTTCATCTGTCACTATTAATCTAAATTACGCAATTTCTTCACTTAGTATCTTGATCCATAGAAATATCTAAATTATGCTAATATCTCTATTCAACACTCTAGGTTGATTAATTGAAATTTCTTTCTAATTAAAACCCCTATTTTTGCCTTAACTCGATCTATGGATCCCCCTATTAGATTTGACTCTAATCCGATAGATTTATGTCGTCCTATTTCTAGGACTGCATACAACTCCACTCAATTATATTAGATCTGCTCTTAAACAATGTCTATTCCTCCTCTGATTCAAGCACATCAAATAGGGATTAATAGTCTATAAATATTAAACCAAGAATTAAGCACACATAATTAAGAACAAGATCCAAGTATATATTGCGTAAAAACATAAATCAAATAATATAATCCATCCTAAGGTTCATCTCCCTAGGTATTTAGAAAATTAGTTCATAATCGCAAATAAAAACATCTTAAAAACAATATAACCACAAGAAATAAGAAAAGACATAATAAACTTCAAATAAATCAAAAGGAGATCTTCAATCTTGACAGAAATCTGCTTCAGAGTCAGCTTCAATAGTGTTTTCCGAGTTGTTTAGAAAAACCATAATAAACTTCAAAGAAATCAAAAAGAGATCTTCAATATTGACAGAAATCTGCTTCAGAGTCAACTTCAATGGTGTTTTCAGAGTTGTTTTCTTTAATAATATCTAACAGCTTACTCCCATATTCTTATATTTGGTATATATAGGTCTTAGAATGCTTGAAAAACCTAAAAAATTGTGTATTTTTGCGTTTCTAGAGTACAGTTCACGAAATCCACATGATCTGGTACATCGCCGTGTGGCAGCCCGTGTGGCTCACACGGCCGTGTGTCCAACCTGTGTGGAATGGCCCAGTCCGTGTGGCTCTTGAAACTTGCTCTGTTTTTTTTATTTTCGCTCATTTTTCTCCCAAATGCTCTCTTGAGTATAGAAACATGAATTTAATAGATTATGAGCATAAAATTCACCATTTTAAATCAAATAATCATCCAAAAATGCAGCTAAAACATTTTACTTTTGGCATTTATCAAGAGTCTCTTCTCAGTGTCATCTATCTAAGTCTTTCACTACAGGCATCAACTCTAGTGTAATATGCAATTCAATACAATTAAGTAAACAAATAATCAAAGTATAGAAAATAACTTAAGTAATTTATCATCAATCAACCAATAAAATGATTCAACACATGATTAAACTTAAATCCCACACAATCAATTTATCGAACACACGGTAGACATAAAATATAAAAGATAAAGGTTGACAAAATGCTCATTCAATGATGTAAATCTAATGAAGCATGCACATTTAATCCATATCAATTTACAAAATCTTTAACAAAATAGAAGAAATAAAACAACGAAAATAAAAATTTGTTCTAAAAAAAAAAGGAAAAAGAAGAGAAAATCAAATATGAAAAAAATATACAAATTAAAAAGTCTAATTGTTTACCCTTAGCTTCTTACCCAAAAGATCTATAAATTGATATTTATAGTCTTTTAACCTACAAAAGACAGGTTTGTCCTCAATTAAAATCTGAATTGAGGCTGGTTTGTCTCCAAAATACCCTTTGTGCATTTTCCTTATCAAGGTTAGGTGTCGCGACATCAATACCTTGGTGTCATGACATCTTCTATAGTCTACTAAAATAGATGCTTTTAGTTTTAATGTTGTGGCAACAACCCTTTGGTGTCACGACATTGTCCTCAAGAGACTTGACTTATTTATCTGCGAAGGTTCTGACGGGGGTTGTGACTAGTGTTGCCACATTATTGGCCTAATGTTGCAACCCAAGTGTTGGTATTGCGACAACAGGTCCTCGGTGTCGCAGCCTCAGAGGTAGTCCACTTGATCGTGCCATTTGGTGAAGTCCAACTCCTTAGTTGATGACAAAAACATTAGTGTTACGACATCAACATCTTGGTGTTGCGACTTTGACTCCAATTCAAGCTCCTCTTTTCATTTTTGCATCAATTAGGTGCCTGAAACAAGCTCAACTCAAATATTAATTCCTTAATGGAATATACTTGGCATTTTATTCAGAAAAGCATTAAAACATGATAAAAACTAAAATTAAGTATGAAATCTATAAAGTGCAAAAATATAACAAATGACACAATAAAATACTCGAGAATAAGATCTTTAAGTGTTTAAATAGCTTAATTTGGCGTATATGAATACAACAGATCAAAATGCTAACCACGATATTCGTATCCATGCCCATATTTGAAGAAGCAGACAACAACCACTTAGTTCATCAATAGGTTATCAAGTTTCCCTACAAAACGATTTATAAAGATATGTTGGAGTCACTGAATCCTAACTAAATGTATCAGTTGTATCAAAAGATTCCAATAAAGGGAGATACATTGTATGAACTTTGTTTCCATACTTATCTAGAAATAACATTTATCTTACCTTCCAAACCATACAAACTCTAGCATATTGATCCATCTCCTCCATAGTTGCATGTGGCGGAGGGGCTGATTTGAGAAGCCTCTCCAATAATGTGCATTTCACTTGATTACTATCTAATTCATTCTCTTTCTTAGATGGAACAACACCCAACAACCAATCACACTCGTAATCTCATCAATGCTACTAGCTCTGATTATCGCTTGCTTGTCAATTGGAAGACATATTATTAAAGTGACATCTTCTAGCGTTATAGTCGCTTCTTCACATAGAAAATGGAATGTAAGTGTTTTTGGCTCTATTTTTCCAAGAAGACGAAAAACAATTTTAGTAATCATAATAAATTTTTTAATCATAGATGCCTCATATAAACCAACACTCATCAAATGGTCTATGATATGGACTTCGGGAATTTTAAATTATATCAAGCAGAAACAACTTGTTTTGTCATTGTTAAAAATATAAAAAATATTATTTATTTTTTCAAAAATATTAAAAAAATGTTTCCACAAAAATTACAAAACTAAAAAATTGAGTTAAAAATTTTACCATATTGATGCCAAAGTTTTCTACATGTTTTTGAAACCTTAAAGCTATCATTTTCACATAGAAAAGTGTAAGAGTTATGTGACCCGAATCCCATCACTTGTTAAAGAAATAAAATACAGTGGCAAACTGGGGTTGCGACTTTGGCCCCCGTGGTACGGGTCATGCCGCATAAGTAGAATCCGTATAGAACAACACTTCTTCTATTTGACATTGATTAGAATAAAGTTTTTCAACCTTTAAATAGATGTAGTCAAAACTCTTCTTGTATCATTCGTTTGTCAACATTAGTGAATTTCTTCTCCTTTCCCCGTGACTTTTTCCCAAAAGAAATTCCACGTAAAATACGTGTATTCTTATTTTTTGACTATTCTATTGTCATTATTGACATCTATAATAACAGAAAGTAGGGAACACATTTTTCTAGAGAGTTTGAAAATATTTTCATAGGAAGTAAGAGAAATGGTGGGGGTATTTATAAGAGAAAAAGTTGACTCCCAAATGCATCAATTATTTTGTATTAAATGAGTTGGTCGGGCCAACGAACAAATAAATTTTCTAGTTAAATTTCACAACTTTAGCCTCAACTTAACCTCAACATTCATGAAAGCCGAGGCTCTATTGATTGCACTTTACAATCCTTCCCTCTTAACATATAAGACATCTACTTTTATACTAATTTGACATAACACTAAACTTAATACCTATAAATGTTGAAACAACCCTAAAAAACGAATTCTAAAAAGTAACTTTTCAGAATACATATTATAATAAATATAAAAAAATTACAACATTTTAAATAAAAAAACCACTAAGAATAATTATATTTTTAATTAAAAATTTATATCGACACTCATTCAATACTTGAACGTTCCTATCCTTACATCTTAAAAAAAAATAAAAAATACTTGCTATCTCTTGATGTACTTTTGAATTTTTTTTTGGATTATGTTAATTCTCAATATTCAAATTTTAATTAAATTATATTTTTAAGATAAAAAGTTGATTAAAGAATCAAAATTTTAATTACATTAACATAATAGTTTTTGTGATAATCTACTCATACTTCATTATTAATTTAGATTTTTTTTTAAATTTTACCAAATTTGATGAAAACTTTTGAATTTTTATTATTTTTACTTTTTTAAAAAAAATTTTATGAAGTGCACATAAGTTGCTATATGAGATATTACGTCAGTGTCTTTAAAATTTTAATAGTTTAATTAAATTTTCACTTAAAAAATATAATTTAAATAAATTTTAAAATTTGAGAACAAAAGTGATAAAAAAATTAAAACTAAATTTAAAAAATGATAAGCATTCAAGGTTAAATTAACCTTTATGCCTTTAAAAAAACTACTCACTATGTATCGATATATCGCTTCATTTCTTTTTCACATTTCTAAATATTGGCATTTAACTTCTTTTTTTTCATATAATCATGCTCGAAACTCATTTTACTACTAAATTCGATAAAAACTTAATTTATATTAGTATTTATATATTTTGTAATAAACTTTAAATTGAAAAAACCTATTTACTATTTTATAATCAGGGCGTAGTAGGCACCTTGGCTCGATGAGATAATTGTGATTGTAGTGCCTCTCAAATATCAATTATTCAATTTAATCTTTTTAACTTTTTTTAATTGGAATAATCACAATTTTGGCCCTTTTCAAAAGCTGAAAATTTAATTTAAAGTATTTTAATACATTTTTTTTTTTAGTTTTAACTCCCAAATTTTTATAATTTTATGTTGGCCCCTCACATAAATTTTGGTTTCGCCCCTATGAATAATTATTTTGATCGAACTAAGATGAATTTGAAAAAATATATACACATTTAAGATACAAACCTAATGAACTAATTCGATTGTTGAACAGGTTTACATTATACTTCTCCTAAGTTAATACTTGAAATTAAATTAAGTTTTTTTTTTCTGCCTTTTTGGTACATAAATAAATAGATGGTTTAATTGGTTACTGTTGTGACTCCACGGTTAATGGCTATCATTTGGTAGGTAAGAAGTTAATTTTATTTGATGGGGAAATTTAACATGATAGAAATTAAAAGGACGAAGGCATCGGGGTAGGGTTGGTTTTGTTTGTTAGTGGAAGAGTCAGAGTAGTAGGGGAGGGGACAGGTAATACAGAAGCCGTGGCATTCATTGCCAAAGGGACCCCCCAAAATTACCCATTTTCATTAACCCATCAAAAGTCTTCCCAATTTCATTTATTTCAACCACAAAAAGGGGAAAACCCACCCACCTCACTCCCTTGTCTTTTGCACATTTAGCTTGTTAATAATTTTGTACTCTTTGTGGGCCCTTCCTACAGTGAAGTAGGCTTAGAGATGGTATTGAAGTAGTGGTTGATATTGTGAAATTCATCACCACTCATTTTCATTTTTTTGGTAGATCATCGTCCATCATCATCATCATTTTTTTTCTATGATAATATATGTATATTCGACTTAGACTTGTGATGATATGAGAAGTGATATCAGAAGCAGCCGCAAATTACCTTCCATTTTACATAATTATTATGGTTATCCATTTACTGGCCACCCACATTGTTCACACTTCCATTAAGTCATCCACTAATGATGGACCCCCATTAGGCCACTTGCTAAATAATATTTGAACTTAATTTCTTTTAATTTGGTACTAAAGTTCTTTTTATATTTAAATATTTAAACTTGATACATTTTTTAATTTTGTACCGGTACCTAAACTTGAAGAATTTTTATTAATTTGGTACCTAAATTTATTAAATATTATACAAATTATCCGAATACACTAACGATAGGTTTTTTTTTTAATGAAGGGATAGAAATAGATAACGTATGCTTGACATGTATCAGATGACATGGAATTTAATGGAATGAGTGATTCACTTGGAGTTTTCTTTGTTTTGCTAAATATGATCAAATTTCAGTTTTCATATGAGTTGAGATTACTTTAACTATTAATGACAGGAATGATTTAAAGGCCTAACTGTGTTAAAAAATTGTGCTTTGAGTTTATGCTTAATGATGATGATTCACTTAACTAAATAAAATCACGACAAAGGCAAGCGCACCTATCGAATAATAGTATAGCTATGGTGAGTCGGGAATATCGTATCCACGAGGATTAAAAGTACTAGTACTTACTATCTTTCTATTATCTAGTCGGTAAATTGAAGAAGTTTGTTTTTAATCTAAAATTATTTAAACTAATTATTAAGAACTCAATAGAGAATAAAGCAAGAAAATAATCGAATAAACCAATGAGAGAGACAATACCCAGGAAAGAATCCACCTAGACTTCACTTATTATTCTAAATCTGAATAAATTATATTCATATCTCTTTCGAGAGTAAAAATAACTGACTCTAGGTTGATTAATTGAAATCTTTCTAATTAAAACCTCTATTGTCGCATTAACTCGATCTATGGATTCCCCTATTAGATTTGACTCTAATTCGGTAGATTTATGTCGTTTTATTTCTAGGATTGCATGCAACTCCACTCAATTATGCCAGATCTAGTCTTAAACAGAGACTTTTGCTCCACTGAATTAAGCACATCAATCATGAATTAATATCCTAAAAACATTAAAACATAGAATAAGTACACATAATTGAGATCAAGAAATCAAGTATTTATCATGTAATTCAGAAAATTAAATAATAAGATCCGTCATAGGTTTCATCTTCCCTAGGTACCTAGGGAATTTAGTTCATAACTTGGGAAGAAAACATCTCAAAATTAGGAAAACAATAAAACATAAAGAAACCCAAAAACTTCTAGAGAAGTTGACTGGAGATCTTCAATCTTGAAGGAGATCCTGCTTCTGAGTTGATTCCGACGGCGTTCTTCGAGTAACTTCTTCGTTCTTCTCTGCGTGCTCCTTTAGGTCCTCTTCTAGTATGTATGTATAGATTTTAGAATGCTCAAAAACCTAAAAATTGGCTTTTTTGCGTGTTTGGGAAATAGGGAGCGATATCGACACGGGCTGGCACATGGGCGTGTGGCCAGCTCGTGTGGCTCACACGTGCGTATGCTCAGCCCATGTGGGAATGGCCAAGCCGTGTGGATCCTGAAAGTAGCTCGTTTTGTCCTATTTTGGCCCATTTTCTGCTCCTTTTGCTCCCCTATGCTCTCCTTAGTAAAGAAACATGAAATTAAAGGATTAGGAGCATCAAATTAACTAAATTAAATAATAAATCATCTAAAAATGCATCAAGAATGTGATTAAAATATGTTACTTTTATAGCTTATCACTCAACGAATGGATATTGAAGAAGAAAACAAGAGTATTAAAAACCCAAAATAAAAGAAACTCATTATGTTAAATTAAAAAATTAAAAAAATTAAACATTTTAAAAAAATAAATTACATGTCATCTGCCACATGTCGGCCATACATTGATTATTTTTGTTACCTCAAAAATTAATACTATTAGTATATTAGAGTAATTTCTATAACGTTTGACAAGTTTATGTACCAAATTGAACAAAAAAAACTTAAGTACCAAATTAGGAAAAAAATCAAATTCAGGTACAAAATATTATATTAAGCCAAAACTTATTTAATATAGAAAAATGAAAATTTTAATTATTTTGTTTCATATACATGATTTAATAAATAATAATAATAAGTAATTTTTTATAAAATGCCTACTTCTATGGTCTAGCCATAATCCTTGACTCTTAAATCAAAAGAAAATATGTATTTAAGCATGTGCAAAATCCCCATCCTCTTAATTGTAATAATATTAAATATTTTGACTTCTTATATTATATAAGCAAAGTATCTCACCAAACACAAACCCATTTTTTAATTAAGGTTTAATATATATTTTGCGCTGTGAACTTGTTCAATTGTATCTAGCTGGCACCTAATTTTTTGGACCTAGTTGGTACCTGAATTTGTATTCCATCAACTATGTTAATACCTCTACACTAATACCGTTATTTTGTGGTAATGTTGCACTGATAACTAATTCAACAATGACACATGGTAGCCTCTCAATATGCCATGCGACAATTATACATTAAAAAATAAAGAAAAAACCTTTAAAAATATAACTTTTCCACAAACCTAGACAACTGATTGTATTGGGACAACCATTTGTCCAAAGACATTCTTAATGTGTTTTTAGTAAATTTATATATTTTTATTTTAAATAAATATTAATTTTTAGGTTATTATTTTAAAATATATAAAATATAAATTTGTAAAAATATTTAAGTATGTAAAAGAACTAAAAATTTATAAATTTATATAAATATGTAAAAGAACTAAAAAGCGTATTAAGAATGAATTTGGACATATAGTTGCCCAAATACATTTGAATTTTGACATATGGTTGTTCAAATACATTTATGTAACACCTCTTACCCAGTCCGGTCACCGGACCCAAGTTACGGATGCTACAGTAAAATACAGGAACATTCACATGCAAAGTTTAACAAGAGATTTCGTTTTAAAATCTTTAGAACTATTATAAACATATTTAAAAGCAATAATCAATAAATTCAAGTATGTTTAAGATTCAATTGGAAGAATTTTAAAATATAACGTGCCCAGGGTTATCCGTTAAAATAGGTTTTGCCAAATGACTATCTACCGAATGACTAACTGCCAAAGATGATACACAAATCAGTTCGCCAAATTTCTCACATTTACTTCGCAAGCCATGACCACTCGCTTCTAGATGTGTCCAGCATGTTGGTTCACCTTTGGACAATGTGCCATATCAACTTGATTTCACATAGCCTGCATATTAAGTCACGCTTGGATCATCTGCCATGAATGCTCAAGCAATTACTACCCACGACTTTGAACGTACTTGTAATATCCATTTAACAACCTGTATTTATAAAGTCCGCCGTGAAACCAAAAATAACCGTACACATTCGAGGCATGCATTCATTTCTATTCAAGCAACTAATTATCAATGTCATATGCATGAACAAGCATCATCAACATATATATATATATATAAATACATATAAATTTATATCATCAAGTATTCACATCCAATTTCTCAAAATAGACTTGTATACAATTTAAACTTATATACATGCCACTTGACCGAGTGTAAGATTAAAAGTAAAATCCATCGAAATAAGAGCTAGATAGTGTGGGTTATAGGTTGATCCACCTGCGGAGTTCCACAAAATATAAGTACATGGAACAAAGAGTTAAATAGAGTAAGCATTAAACCTATTTAGTAAGTTCATAGGTTAAAAACATTAAGACTTACCTCATAAAATCTTAATACATAAAACTTAACTAATGTGCACTATCCTGTCAACACATTCAAATACATATAAGGTGAGCTTATTACATTCAGTCACTTAACATATTCAAATTATTTTATACCTTTAGTCCCAAGTCGTTCCAATAAACATTCATATCTTATCCCAATATATATAAACATTATCATCAATATTTCCATTACAAAAACCATTTAGCCCGTTGAACTATCATGAACAAAAATGGATACGCGGGTAACCAACCGAAACACACTAGTTTGCTCATAAGAGCTATTCCATCTGATAACATGCCAATTTGCTCATAAGAGCTATTTTATCCGATAACATGCCAATTTGCTCATAAGAGCTATTCCATCCGTTAACACACTAGTTTGCTTATAAAAGCTAAAATTTAAAATCTATAACAAATGTTGGATTCCAATAAAATCAGTGAACTTCCTTCATCTTCTTCACAACTCTTTTACAACCCATACAATGCGTAATAGCCCTATTGGCATGCCAATTATATCCTTTATTCATTCGGTCTCCATACATAAATCTAAACATTCCTCTTACCATTCAATACCTTTCTCACCTTATGTACAATTTGCTAACATTTTCTATATACATTCAAATTTAAACATTTTATAATTAAACACAACAATGACCATATGAACTTACTTGGTACAACAACAAAAGTAGAATATCAGAGATTAATCCGTGATATTTCCTTTTCCTCTGTTATCTACTGGTTGATTTGGTTCCTGATCTATACGTTAACACATTCAATTTATTAATGACAACTTTTCAAACTTTAACAATTTTGAAATCAGACATACATGTTAGCTAAATCAAGATACAACGATCTCAAAAACATAAAATTCATGAAGAATAGGATTTGAAAACACTTACATGCAAAATCGATCGTTCAGGACTACATAGAGCTTTTCTTTCTTCTCTAATGGAAATGGTTTTTGTGGAGGAAGATGAGAATAAGACTTTCTCTCCGTCCACTAAAGATTTCTACTTATATATCTGAACACTAATCGATATTTACTAGGCAAATGTGGTTAATTGCCACATAAAACCTTTAACAATTCTTATTAATCTATTTAACTAGCTAACCAATAATGTGTAGCTTTTACCATTCTTACAATTTAGTCCTTACATCTACATTACTAACCTATCAACCAAATTACCAAATCAAGGATCGACTTGTCAGAATTGTGGTCCTAAAACTATTGTTTTTGACACTATTGAAAATCAGACTGTTACAATTTGAATTTGGACAACTATTTGTCTATGTTCATTCTTGATGCATTTTTTTATTAATTTATATATTTTAAAATATCTTAAAATATTATATATTTTTTAATTTCAAAATAATAATATAAATAACCTTATATTTTATAAAAAAAATTAAAATATATAAATTCAGATGTATCTGGACAACTATTTGTCTAGGTTCATTATTGATGTGAAAATTTATTTTTTTATTAATTTATATATATTAAAGATTATTTTAGTTTTTATTTATTTATTTATGTTTGCACATGACATGTTAAAAGGCTGTCAAGTGGTATCACTGGATTGGCTATCAGTGTCACTCACAAACTAATGGTGTTAGTGCGGAGGTTTCAATCTGATTGCTAGAATACAAGTTCAGATATCAACTAGATAAAAACAAAAGATTATAATTGTACAAATGGATAAATTCAAGGACAAAATATATATTAACCCTTTAATTAATGATTTATGACTTTTGACCCGACACATGTAAGTCTAATTAGAATACCTTAACTGTTTTTTGAAAAGATGGTGGCAAACTTTTTTTTCTTCATTTTCACCCTTTTTACTTAATTTTAAATTTGTTTATTATTTTTAAAAAATATTATTTACTAAATTTTAAAAAAATATATTTATAAAATAAATAAAGTTAATATTTTCTTTTAAAATATAAAATTAGATGCAAGTGTAAAATTAATGTAGTTTTACAATTTTTTTTGTATATTTTTGTAATATTAATATTTTAACGATACAACTATTGAATTTCATATTTGATTCATATAGATCATGTATGTCAAATTTGATGTAAATTAAAAAAAAATTAACTATTGGTTTTATGCAAAAAAATATTCAATTGTTGAATATATATTAATATATAAAGTATTTTAGATCAATATAATAGAAATATAGGATCAATTCCAAAATCTACATACATGACAAGTACAATTATACCAATAAATTCAACAATTGAATCATACAAAAAGGTACCCTATATATGCAGGAAAAGAAAAAGATACTTACCGATATCTAACACACTAACTTCAACCATAGTTAATTTTGCTTTTTGCATATTTATGGTAACAAAAATTGTAGGTATAATGACAAATTCAGCCATTAACGTTCACATCTTTTGGTTAATTTGGCCATTATTCTTTCTTTGAGCCAAATTTAGACATTAATCTTTCAAAAAGAGTCAAATCATTTTTCTTTTTTAACTAAAATACTGATTAAAACATTAATTTTATAATAATGTTGGTGTGATAACCCACATGACAATCCACTTGTACTTTCTGTTGATATGTCACAAATTTTCTTATATGTCACACAACAAATAATATAAAATGCTCATAAAAATTAACATAAAGTAGACAGAAATTACCATGCGAGCCGTCATGTCTAAAATTTTAACGTTTTAATTAATATTTTTATTAAAAAATAACATTTTGATTCTTTTTAAAAAGTTGAATGTGAAATTTAACTTAGAAAAGAATGAAACTCAAATTAACAAAATATATAAACATTAAAAACTAAATTCAACTTTATTTCAAAACAATACTAATGAGAATGTTAGGAAATGGACAAGTTTTTCTTTAATGGAAAAAGAAAATGTTTAGTTGAGAAAAGTATAAACGTTTTTCACTTTTTTTAATTCAATCAAAATGTTGTTGAATTATTTAAAAATATTTTTTTCAAATTAAATGGATCTTAAGATCTTCAGCTAGCAACTTAATCTTTATAAAAAAAAACAAAAACAAAGTTCAAAAAAATGCATACCTACCATAATATATCAAAACATAATTCGCATCTAAGAATAATAATGTTGGAAGTTAAGACAACTTGTATATAGCCTATTATTAATTAGATTAAAACTTTACCTTTTAATTAGTTTTAATTGTTTATTGTATATTATATTCAAACACATATTTATATTTTAAAAACATAAATTTTACAATATTTACACGTGTCATAAGTATATTAACATGTATATATACACATATTAAAATAAAATATATTATCTATCAATCCACGGATTTTAAAACTCTTCTAATTATATATTTCAAAAAAAAAATGACTATTTTTGTTATTTACTTGAAGATCTTAAATTGAGGAGTTATTTTTGTATGAATTATTAGTTAGTTCTATTAACAGTAAATTAATGGTTAAATTTTTTGTCAGACATCCGTTTGATACGGATTCAAACTATGTTACCCCTATCCCCCACCTCTAATATTATATAAAAATAATAACAATTTTGAAAGTTAGCTTGAAACCAAATACATTTAAACACTATGTTTGTCTAATACAATAATAGGAGTAGGGTAACACAATTTAAATTTATATCAAACGGGTGTCTAATAAAAGTATTAACTACCGCTCCTTACAAACAAAAGCATTTAATCATAATGTTATTCTTAATAAAACATAGACTAAATAATTCATGCAAGATTAACGTGTGAATTTAACTTCTTCAAGTAAATAACAAGAATAGAGTCATAAATTTTTTTTTTTAAATATAGAGTCATAAGGGTTTTAAAATATGTGGGATTCATAGGTAATATATTCTAAATTATATATTTACATGCACACTAGTATACTTATCACACACATATAAGTGTAGAAATCATGTATTTAAAATATAGATGTGCATTTAAATATTTATAGAGTGGTAAAACTAGACTCAAGATTAGGTGGTGTCGAGGGAGTGGTGTGTAATGGAGCTAGGGAATGGATTCTCAGGTATAACATGCATGTGGGAAATGTTCGGTCATTGATGCTGAATTATAGGGTATCTTGAATGGCTTGGTTCTTCTTCCACAACAAGATTAAAGCAAGATAGTGTTTCATTCTAATAGTTTTGTAGGTGATTAAAGGTATCCTAAATGGTTCATTGGTAGATTCACACTTTGCTTTGATTAGACAAATTCATCAGATTTTGTCACATGTAGAGCATTGGAGTCTAAGACATGTCTCTAGAAAGAATAACCAAGTTGTTCATTGCCTAGCCAAAATGTCTCCTGACAAGAAGGAAGGCTTACAAATTTATGACAGTACACCAAATGAGGTTTTAGAAGTCATACATTTCGATACAGTAGATGATATTTGTGATCAGTTTATTTTAGTATAATCCTTATTTCTTTTCACCAAAAAAATTATATATATAGATGTGTGTTTGAATATAATATTTAATAAATAATTAAAAGGTAAATGTTGAAACTAATTAATAGTAGGTTTTATTCACTATTTGGCCATTGAACTATACTCAATTTTTTATATTGGTATCAAAATTTTTTTGGTCCCATTTTAATACTTGAACTATTGTTCCGTTAGACATTTTGGCCTGCGCCCTAAACAGTGTTAAAAATTGAGTAACCAATCAAAACAAGCAACGTGTTCTTGTTGACCGATGACATGGAAATCGATTGGGTGTTGACTAGTTGTAGAATGTGTTGACCGAGCGTTGAATGGACCAAAAATAATTAAAAATATAAATTTTTTTATTAAAATCATAAAAAATATTTAAAAATATAAAAATCGTAAAAAATATTTAAAAATATAAATTATTGAAAATTACAATTTCATCATTTTAATAACCTATATCTTTATAAGTTTTAAATGATTAAATTAAATTTTTATCATTTTTGAAAGACCAAAATACAATTTTATCATTACTAATTTAAAATTTTATAAATTATAAAGAGATCTAAATAAAAAATTTTCCATATTAGGGCTACTAGGCACTTGCGGGCCCCTTGATTCGCGATTGATATTTAGTTACATATTTAATGTAACATCCTTTGATTAATTTGAACACATTTTGTATTTTATACACAACTTAAAATGTTTAGATGTAGTACAACTAATTACATAAATAAATCTTAGAGTAAAAGAAAAACTGATTACTTGAAAGTAAAAAGTTAATATATGCAGTAACAAAACTTTGAGCTACGAAGACTTGAATTGTTCCATTTTAAGAATTGACCTTTTCTTTTTGGAATTCTTTTTTAAGATTAGTGAAGCTACGGATATTCTATGGGTTTTAAGCCATTTTGAGCTTATCAAATGGCTAGTTCCAGTGGCGAAAATGGTGATCGGATGGCAGAAAAGAATTGAGTACGGTATTTGCATACAATATTTCAGATAGCATGCACTGGAAAGGATTATGGGCGCTATTCAGCTTTCATGGGAATGTTGTGGATTTTTTTATTCGAGTTAAGTAAGAAGGGTAAGAGGTTCGGTTTTGTGAGGTTTACCAAATGGGAGGATGCTGAAAGGGCAATTTCTAGATTGGACGATTTCGTGATGTTAGGTAAGAAGATTCGAGTAAAGATGGCGAGACACAGTGTTAAGAGAAAAATCTAGAAAAAAATTCAAGCTCAGGACAAAAGTTGCTCTTTGGAGGTGAATCAGTCGAGAGAAGCAGGATTTCGGGATAGGGAGATCGTGAATGACAATGTGGAGGCCAATTCAAAAGTCATTGTTGGTCATGTTGAGAACGAACAACTATGGAAGCTTCAGCGATGTTTAATAGGGGAGACGACATCTTTGTACAACTCAAATAGTTTGTCAGAGAGAATCGCTTGCTTGGGGCTTGGAGAATTAAAAGTTAAAAGAATTCAGGGCAGGTTTTTCCTTATCGAAGTTCTTGATGAAGAGCTACTGGAAATTTTAAGATAGAGGGACTGGTCATACCTTAAAGAATTCTTTATCAATATAGAACCATGGTCGGAAACATTCAAAGTGTCAGAAATAACAGTGTGGTTAGAAATTGAATGGACCCCTCTCCATTGCTAGAATTATCAAACCTTTAAGGGAATGGTGGAATTATGGGGTGAGATTATTGCAATGGGAGAGAATCCGTCAATGGTCAAAAATTTTGATAAGATAGAGATATTGATTCTTACTAAACATATCTATAAGATAGAAGAAGTGATTACTCTGGAGGTTGGTTCTGAAAAATTTCCTATTCGAATACCAGAAAGAGGATTGGTGGAAAAATCGAATGAAAAACAGAAATTGAGAGAGGATCAAATGGTGAGAGAAGAGGAAGCGTCATCGGAGATGGATCCAGTGATCAACTTAGAATCAAAAGTGTCTCCAGAAGGAAGACATAAAGATGGTAGTGTAGGAGTAAATGCTACTGGCATTGAAAATGATGGAAATATGAGTGGGGAGGTGGGTCTGTCGAATGTGGCTTTGATGAAGGAAGATATTTCACCCTGTAATGCGACGAGTGGCTCTTCTGGAGGGGTGCCAAATGCTGACCCCTCTGTCATGGGTCATGAATTTGATGTGGGTTTGGAATTGGCGACAGGGTTGGAGAACCGTATAGTAGAAGGAAACAAATTGGGTCTCGATCAGATTGATAGGAGAAATGGACTGGTGTCTCAATGTTTTTTAGGTGTTGAAGTGGGCCTGGATCAGAATGCGGGTTGGGGAATAGTGGGTCAGAGAGTTTGGAAGTGGTGGATAGTGAGATTGGACTGAGGATGGAAGTGGGGAATAGTGGGTCAGAGAGCTTGAAAGTGGTGAATAGTGGGTCAGGTGTTGCAAAGAGCCCAATGGTAAGTAAAAATGCCCATCATTTACTAGATACAATAAACATTAGGGACTGTATTGATGCCGAGGAAATTGAAGAGGAGATTATCAAAATTAGGTAGAGCAAAAGGAACAAGAAATGTCTGAACAAGAAAATCAGATCTATGCGTGAGATCCAAGATATATCGCTAACATCAAAGGAGAAACAAATGAGAGATAGGGGAACAAAAAAATTAAAGGGAAAGGGGGATTCAAATTTAGAAGATAGCATCGTCAATTTATCTCTTTCTGATTTAGACATCAGCAACAGAAGGAGAGTCATTTTAAGAGAAGTGAAGAAGACGTGGGAGGTCAGGAAAAGATTGGGATTTAGTGTACAAGGAGATGAACAGATTATTATTGAAGAAATCATGAGGATCGAAGGTATGTAAACGGGTGCTCGGGGGTTATTAGTTTTTCTGGTGAGTGTTTAATTTTGAGTTTATGCTTTGGAATTTTTACTGTGGTTGGAGTTATGCGAATTTTGTCATGGAATATCAGAGGCTTGGGTTCAGGTCCCAAAATCGAGGCCGTGAGTAGAGTTATTAGAAAGACGAGGGCGGATGTTTTTTTTCTTCAAGAAACCAAGCTAGAGTCGGTATCTATAGAATTAGTTAGAAAACTATAAGGGGATGGCAGTTTTGACTTTAAGGTGTCTACGGCTATAGAAAAATCAGGGGGTTTGTTATCGATTTGGGACAAAAGCAATTTCGTGAGGGTTACTGGGATGTGTGGGCAGAGGTTCATTGTGGTTACTGGTAAGTGGATACTTGAAGGGAAGGAGGCGGTGCTAATAAACTTATATGCTTCAAATAGCAGTAAGGACCAAAGAATTCTATGGGATGAGATTGTTGGCCTGAGAAACCAATTTAGAAGCGTTTGGATAATTGGTGGAGATTTTAATGTAGTAAGAAATAGAAGCGAACGTAGAAATTGCAAGAGTGTTGAGAAGGGTTCTAAAGATTTTGGTGAGTTTATTGATAAATGTAAATTGATAGACTTGCCGTTAGTGGGGAAAAAATTTCACGTGGTTTAGTTCGGGTTATAAGCGTAGCAGATTGGATAAATTTCTAATTGAGGAAGAATGGTTGATTTATTTTAAGGAGCTTCAATAGCAGGGGCTTAACAGATCCATTTCGGATCATATCCCAATCTTATTGTGTAATGAGTCAATCGATTAGGGGCCTCGACCTTTTAAGTTTATAAATGTGTGGTTTAAAAAGAAAGATTGTATGTGCTTAATTGAGAAGGAATGGTCGGGTTTGCGTTGTTTCAAAAGGAAAACGGCTGTGAAATAGAGAAAGTTGAAGGGGATCCTGAAGAAATGGAATGTGGAGGATGGTAATATATTGGAAAAAAGGATTATCGGAAGCGAAAGCAGAATAAAAAAGATGGATGAAATTAGTGAAAAAAGAGAGTTGACAGTGAAAAAATTGGAGGAATTAAAACATTCGAACACTGAGCTGTGTAATGCAATAAGATTCAAAGAATCCATTTGGCGACACAAATTAAGGATGAATTTGTAACACCCCTTACCCGAGACTGTTGCCAAAATCGAGCACGAGGCATTACTAAACTTAATCTATCACTTAAATAGTTTTAAAATTGTTTATTTAAACTTTTGAATGTGCTGTCATTCTGCGTGGTAGTCGCCTAAAAATTCATATCTTGAGTTCTGAAACTCAAAATTTAGATCCGTAATTTTTTCTGAAACTAGACTCATATATCTATCTACTAATTTTTTTTAGAATTTTTGACTTAGCCAATTAGTACAGTTTATTAGTTAAAGTTACCCTGTTTCAGAATTCGACTGCACTGACCTCTACTTACTACTGAACCACTTTTCTCCATATAAAAATTAATATAACTATACCGTTTGTTTCTATTAAAACTAGATTCAATAAGTATTCTAACCATATAAATTAAACCACCTAATTATTTTTTTACAATTTATGGTGAATTTCCAAAGTTGAAACAGGGGATCTAGAATTTTCTCTGACCCTGTTTCACTAAAACTCAGATATCTCATAAAATATAATACCTTTACCTGTTTTGCTTATTCCATAAGAAAATAGACACAATAAGATTTAATTTCATATATTATTCACCATTAAACCATGTCTCTACGATTTTTAGTGATTTTTCAAAATCATATTATTTCGATACTTGAATCTGCTTTTAAGTTACTTTCATATTTTTCTTAGTTTTCATGTGATAGTTACTACTTATTCATACATACAATTAAACATGTATATCATCAGCCATTCTATTAGCTAATCACTAGCAAGTATTTACACATCATTCATTGATCATATCATATCAAAAGAAACCAAGTTCCTATACATGCCATACACAAAACTAAACGTCTAACTATACCAATGTGATTTCTTCGATAGTGTGATCGGGTCTCCGACGCTTTCCTTCGATCCCCGAGTGGCTTGATAAAAACTATAAGAAAAAGAAAATCAAGAGAGTAAGCACTAGGCTTAGTAAGCTTACCAGCAAATAAATTACAACATTCAAAGATAATGAATGATTATACATAATGTCACCTAGCCTCATAAACTTTCTTTACTTCTCATTTTCTACCTTCTTCTTTACTTACTTACCTTCTTTCTTACCCGACCTTTCACTATTCATAAATATAATCTACCTTCCCTTTTGCTGATAATTCATCTGTAATTTAACGTGTACAATGACCCATTGAACCACTCGAAATACTAAGGATACTGGGTCGTTCACTGTCTATCAATATCCTCGCAATGCCATGTCTTCGACATGGACTTACATGAATTATTCCTGCCTCCAATGCCATATATATGTCTAATATGGGCTTACATGGCTCATTCCTGTCTCCAAAGCCATATATCTGATATGGACTTACATGGCTCATTCCTGTCTGTCCCGTCTCACAACCCCAATATCCTAACATTCCTAAGGTTCAAACTGGGCTTCCTAATGCTTTTTCTCATGTCACTTTGCCTTTAATTTGACTTTAAATGTTCTCATAAAATAAGTATATAAATGCTGGAAATTTACAATAATAATGTAAAATAAAAGAATATTGCATTTATTTCTTTGTAGAACTTACCTCGTATGCAAAAATAGCTACTTTTACCATTTCGCCCACAACTTGGTATTTTCTCCATTTTAGCTTGAATTTCAGTTTTCCTTGCTCTATCATTTAAAATATAGTCTAATTAGGACTCAAATTATTCAAATTGACCGAAAATCATATTTTGGCAAAATTACAATTTTGCCCTAAACTTTTGCATATTTACACTTTTGCCCCAAAGCTCGTAAATTAAACTTCAGCCTATTTTCTTATGTTTCATGACATGCTGGTCATTTTTCCCTTCTATGGCAGCATCAAATTCATACTCTAACAAGCACTTATGACTATTAGGTATTTTTACCAATTAAGTCCTTTTACTCGTTTTGCTTAAAACCGAGTAGTACAAGTTGTCTAACATAATTTAAAACCTCATATTCTATCATAAAACACCAAAATACACAAATTTCACCTATGGGTATTTTTCCAAATATGAACCCTAACTTAAATTATTGCTAGCATAAGCTTTATCGAGCTACACGGATTCCAAAACGTAAAGAACATTAAAAACGGGGCTTGGAATCACTTACTATTGAGCTTGGAAAGCTTGAAAACCCTAGCCATGGCTTCCCCATGCTAATTTCGGCCTCCATGAAGAAGATGAGCAAAATTGGCTTTTAATTTTGTATTTTAATTCATTTTACCCCTAAATGACCAAAATGCCCTTACTACTAAACTTTCAAAAATTCCTTCCATGTCCTAATGTTGCCCATGAACTTAAAATAGGTCAAATTGCTATTTAAGACCTCCTAATTAATATTTCAAAGCAATTTCATACTAAAAACTTCTAGAATGCAAGTTTTGCAAATTATTCGATTTAGTCCCTAATCTCAACTTAAGCACTTTATGCATAGAATTTCATCACGAAATTTTCACACAATCATGCAAACATATCATAGACCTCAAAATAATAATAAAATAAATTTTTCTACCTCGGATTTGTGGTTTCGCAACCACTATTTCGTTTAGGCCCTATTTCGGGATGTTACAGAATTGGTTAAAAAAAAGGGACGCCAATAGCGCTTTTTTCCATAGAGCAGTGAAAATCAAAGCGAAGAGGAAAATGGTTTTTATTTTAAGAATTGGGGACCGATGCTTGAAAGAGCCAAAGGAAATGAAAGAGGGGCTGTATAATTATTTCAAAATTTACTTCGATTGCTCTGCGAGAAGGTGGAAAATAGGGTTAGAATTGAAATCTAAAACTCTTACCGAGGTTAGGATGAGGAAATTGGAGGAACTGTTTTCTATCGGAGAAATTAAAGAAGTAATTTGGAGTTGTGATGAATCAAAAGCACCCGGGTAGGATGGTTTTAATTTGTACTTTTTCAAAAAGTGTTGGGAGACTGTTAAGAATGATTTATGTGATTTAATGTTGGAGTTTTTTTCAACCAGGAAGTTGAAAAAGAGTTTAAACTCATGTTTTATTACTCTAATACCGAAGATAGAGAATCCTGCGGAAATTACAAATTTTAGACCAATTTTCTTGGTCAGCTCATTGTACAAGATTGTGTCAAAGGTGCTGTCTCAAAGATTAAGAGAGATGGTTGGGGAGGTGGTTAGTGATACTCAATGCGCTTTCATTAGAGGAAGACAGATCTTTGACAGGGTTTTAATAGCGAATGAATTAATATATTTGGTTAAGATGAAAGGCAGTGATAGGGGGTATTTGATTTTTAAGTTAGATTTCTCTAAAGCTTATGACTGTGTTAGGTGGGATTTTCTGGAGCTGGTAATGTTCAAAATGGGTTTCGGGGATAAATAGAGAGGTTGGATGATGGAATGTAGTTTTATGGCACGAGCTGCGGTGATAATAAATGGTTCCACAACCAAGGAGTTCGGTTTTTGTAGAGGGTTCTGTCAAGGTGACCCATTATCTCATTTCCTTTTCATTTTAGTTACGAAAGTGCTCCATTTGGCATTAGACAGTGCAGTGGAGATGGGGCTTGTCGAAGGATTCAAAAATATTATCTCTAGGTTGAGTTTTTCTCACTTTCAATTTGCGGATGACACGATTCTCTTCTTGAAAGCTGATGACATGGAGGTGAGCAATGCGAAGTATATCTTTAGATGCTGAGTTATTCTCAGGTTTGAGCATTAATTTTAAAAAATCATGCTTGGTGGGTTTTAATGTGAACGATGAACTCCTATCTAGATTGGCAGCAATTTATAATTGCAAAATAGGCTCGTTGCCATTTGACTATCTTGGAATTCCATTAGGTGCAAATCCGAAGAGAATAGCTACATGGGATCCGATCATTGATAGGGTAAGGAAAATACTAGTTGGATGGAAATGTCATACGTTGTCTTGGGCAGGAAGAGTGGTTCTCTATTTTGCGCCCGGTAACAGTAATAAAAAGGATCGATAAGATTAGAAGGAATTTCCTATGGGGGAGTTTAGATGGGAAGAAAAAAAGGGCGAAAATTAGATGGAACATTATTTGTAATCCTAAGGTCAAGGGAGGTGCAGGAGTGATTAACTTAAGTGTTAAAAACAAAGCCCTATTGGCTAAATAGAGCTGGAGATTTGCTGTTGAAAAAGAAGCTTTGTGGCGAAGGGTCATTTTAGCAAAATATGGATCGAATGTCCAAAGATGGCTATTCAAGACAACCTGTCAAAAAAAAATGTCTTTTATATGGAAATGTATTGTCGAAACCTCCTTAAAAACGAGTTTTAAAATAACCAAAAAATGGGCGTCGCCACCAATCTTTTAAAGTGTGATTGAATCACTTTATGAAATGTTTTGGTTTACGAGATTATGAGAAAATAGGTTCGGGAGTCGGTTACGTACGAGGAAGGATTAGCACCCTCGTAACGCCCAAAATTGGTACCAAATTGAAAAGTCTTGTCTTAATGTCAGAAGTTTGAAAGAATTTAGAAATGAGAACCCCTTAAAACTGTAATGCTTTGCGTTAAAAGAATTAAAATTCCTTCGTTTTGAAAGAGTACAAACATCACATCCAGCATGACTGGACACGATATCGTTAAACTTTCGTAACTGAAATCATCTTGTAACTTGTAAAAATCGTTTTAAAAGGATATTTTAGATATTTAGACAAACGGGAAGTTGCAACCCAGCATGTTAGGGCACTACTTTTCGAATTCCTAAATGTCAACACATTGCCTCACTTTTTAAAATTCTTTTTTGAATTAAATGAAATATATCTTTTGGATTTAAAAGTAATGATGTGTTTTGTATATCACAAGGAATTAAATAAGTCTAATTACAATATACATGTTTTATCACTTCATGCAAATATAGTATAGAAAATAGTAATAATGGCATAAATTACACAATATACATTATCACTTTATGCATATATCATTATAAATAACATAAATGTTCATGCATTATGGTTACATGCAAAACACCATATAATACATAATAGATACAACATATATAAATTGCGATATACATATATGATAATGTCTTATGCAAATCACCATAAATAATTAATTTCATGCAAATATACAAAAACAAATGATATGTAAAATTTAACCTACTAAACAATATCAAAATAAGAGATATCCCAAAAATAAATAAGTAAATTAAAATGTATACAATAAAAATCAAATAGAAATAAGACATTTAAAAAATATGTTGAATAATATAAGAATGATAAAAGAAAACCCCTTTTTTTTAAAAAAATGATATATAAGTTATATTATAGGATATAGTAACTATATATAAAGAAAAATGTACTAAGTATTGATATTACATTTATTTATAAATTTTTTTAAAAATGTATATAATTAATAAGTAACAATAATATATACTTTATAATAAAATAAAGGTAATGTAAGGAAATATAGTAAAATATATAGTGTATAACATAATTTACAAATAAAATATATAATAATATAAAAATATATATATAATATAATGTATATAATATAATATATAAAAAGTAAGAAAATATTTTGATATATAGTAAATTATAATATGTAATAAAATATATGAATAGAATATAATGAAATATAATATGATAAGGAATATATAAAATAATAATAATAAAATAAGTATTTTACATATAAAAATATAGTAAGATAAATAGTATATAATATATAACATATAAAATATAAATAACAGAATAAATATTATATATAATAAAAATATATAATAAATTTTTAAAAAAAATGTATAATAATAATATAATGAATAATGAAAAAATAATATGTACTATTTTATGACTAATATTTAAAAAGAATAATATATAAAGTATTTAAAATAAAAAAGGATTAAAATTGAATTTAATTAAGAAATTTGGGGTTAATTTGTAAAATGATAAAAATATTTGGACCTGATTAAAACGCTCACCGAAAGTCGAGGGACTCATTGGGTAATTAAACCCTAATCCCAAAAACGACACCCTTTCCAGAATGGATTTTAAAGGCCGTTAGGATTAAATTGAAACAAATATAATAGATAGGGCCAAATTAAAATAAAAATGAAATGAAATTAAAATATTTAACAACACGGAAGGATTAATTGAGCAATTTGCCTATTTTCCAAAAACACAAGGATCTTTCCCCGGGTCACGGGTCAACGCGCGGATCCTAGCCCAAACGGTGCCGTTTTAGTGCTTATTGGACTTAAGCAAAATGACACCGTATCCATTGCACTATATAAATCAATTTTTGTCTCAAAAATCATTTTAGAAACCGTTTCAAAAAAAAAAAAGCTTTAAAATCCTCTGAAAGAGGGAGAGGAAAGGCCCTCCGTCAGGCCAAGCTCCGGTCATCGGGCATACACGGGCCCACGCGCCACACGCATACCGCTCGAGCCATCTGCATCTTGCCGGTTAGGGTTTTCAAAGTTCCGTTTTTTCACAGCGAATCGAAAGGGTAACCTCTTTACTATCTTTATAATGTATTTCTACTATATGCTGTATCAAAAAAAATAAAAAAAGAAAAATGTATCACCTCTGTTCTTCAGTAAACTTTGATCTCTTTTTTATATATTTTGTATATTCAAAAAAAACTGAATCCCCTTTTACAAATCGGAAGAGAGGCTTTATAGCCTTTAGATTATACATGTTTAGGAAAGAAATCTTTAATTTCTTTCCTTATTGGTTTTAGTTTATCGGCTACTGTTTGGTTTCCTTTTTTGCTCTATGTCTGTGGGTTTCTTTTGTTCTGTCTTGCAGGTATTTGCGAGAATATCACGGTGGTGTCGATTCACGCGTTGATCGCGGCGTGGTACGAGACCAAAATTACGGCGTCGATGGAGCCCACTGGAACTGCACGAGACGAACGGTCACGAGTTGAAGGGGCGTGACTCTCGGTCTGATTACGACGCAAACCCTAACTAGGATTCCCTGAAGCTGAAGACAGATTGGGCCAATTGGGTCGATTAAGTCTTGGGTTTAGAGTATCGAGGGTAGGGTGTAAATAGGTCTGCTGGGTAGTTCTAATTTTGGGCCTACGGGCTATTGTAAATGGACTGTTTAAAAATAAACATTTATTTATATATTTTTTTGGTTTTAAAGCCCGGACAAATTTAGGTTATTACAGCTGCCCCTCTTTGCTCATTGCTATGTAATTGGAATCGAGCAAAGACTATAAAAGGACCAAATTTGCCCGGCCTAGCTAAATCTCAAAATCTTGACCCTCATCTTCCTCAAAGGCACTCTGATATCTTCAAGAGTGTCAAATTGGCTATCTTAAACTTGCTTCTTGAAAACTCAGGATTACCAATCTGTTAATTTCGATCTACTCTCTGCCAATACAGAGATGCCAAATCTGCTATCTTTGATCTGTTTTCTGACAATACAGAGATGCCAAATCTGCTATCTTCGATCTATTCTCTGACAATACAGAGATGCCAAATCTGTTATCTTCGATCTGCTCTCTGACAATACAGAGACACCAAATCTGCTATCTTCGATCTGCTCTCTGTCAATACAGAGATGCCAAATCTACTATCTTCGATCTGCTCTCTGACGATACGGAGACACCGAATCTGCTATCTTGGATCTGCTCTCTGTCAATACAGAGATGCCAAATCTACTATCTTCGATCTACTCCTGACGATAGAGAGATGCCAAATCTACTATCTTCGATCTGCTCTCTGACGATACAGAGACGCCAAATCTGCTATCTTCGATCTGCTCTCTGACAATACAGAGACACCAAATCTGCTATCTTCGATCTGCTCTCTGTCAATACAGAGATGCCAAATCTACTATCTTCGATCTGCTCTCTGACGATACGGAGACACCGAATCTGCTATCTTGGATCTGCTCTCTGTCAATACAGAGATGCCAAATCTACTATCTTCGATCTACTCTCTGACGATAGAGAGATGCCAAATCTACTATCTTCGATCTGCTCTCTGACGATACAGAGACGCCAAATCTGCTATCTTCGATCTGCTCTCTTTCAATACAGATATGCCAAATCTACCATCTTCGATCTACTCTCTGACGATACAGAGACGCCAAATCTGCTATTTTCGATCTGCTCTCTGACAATATAGAGATGCCAAATCTGCTATCTTCGATCTGCTCTCTGACAATACAGAGATGCCAAATCTGTCATCTTTGATCTATTCTCTGACGATACAGAGATACCAAATCTGTCATCTTTGATCTGTTTCAGCGTAAACACCTGAAGGTCAAATCTGCTATCCTTTAGCCTATTTTCCCTACTGCTTAGGGAGTTAAGGCACATCAATCTTCATTATCCCTTGAAGGACATAACCTGTATAATATGTATGAGTTCATGTCTAATGATTAGGGTGCTATGATCGAAATGAGTCAAATGCTCCTTAATTAAACCTGTTATAATGCAAAATGTTTATGATTATAACCCCTATTCCAGACGTCACTACTCATTCTTTCATCAAAGCTCATCCTTATTTCTCTCGAAATATCATTCTCACTCAGATCGTGGGTTTGTACTATTACCCATAAAAAATATTTGTAAGATGATCCTCTCTTAGGATCGAATCGTTTGATTTGTCCAATCATCATTTTAGACCAAAGGAGGAATTTTCTCGAGTTCTTTCAAACCTCACTTACGTGAATTCCTTGAACAATTATTTTGTTTTAGTTTCCTGTATTATCTAGAAATTTTCAGAGTAATGAGCAAAACTTCATTTGTGAAAATTATTTAGTTCATCTATCATTTTTTAATGCAACACACTTTAAGAATAATGGAAGATGAATTTAAATCTTGAGAATAATTAGATTTGAATGAATTTGTCAAAAAATACAAAGGGAATTAATCTGAAAGCCTATCTTTGAGAAGAAATAGAATCTAAAGACAACGAACAGGATAAATGTTAGATATTCTAGATATCGCCGCTTGAGCATCTTTACACCAGCTCTATGAAGTCTTTCTTGAGTTCAACATGTGTTTAAAAATCAAAGTACTTTGTTGATGCTCTGATATGCAACACGCTTCACTCTTTGTTGAATCAAATATAGCAAGATTACTGTATACCCTTCAAAATTTGAGCTGCCCTTTTGATTTTTCAACTCAAAACCTCTTTGGTCACAAGGCGCCCTTTGCGGGTTTTCACCTTAGATTCTCCTCTCATTTAGACAAAGTAATTTTTGACTGAGTCTGAATTCACTGAATTGGGTAAACTCTTCCCATCCATTTCTATCAAAATCAATGCACCTCCAGAGAAAGCCTTCTTCACGACATACGGCCCTTCCCAATTTGGCATCCATTTTCCTCTAAAGTACTTCTGAATGGGAAGGATATTTTTTAGCACAAGGTCCCCATCATGGAACTCTCTTAGACGAACCTTCTTGTCGTAAGCTTGCATCATTCGCTTCTGATACATTTGACTATGGCGAATAGCTTTTAGCCTTTTTTCTTCGATCAAGTTCAACTGGTCATATCGCGATTGAATCCACTCTGCCTCTTCCAGCTTTATCTCTGACAAAATTCAAAGCGAAGGTATTTCAACTTCAATAGGTAACACTGCCTCCATTCCATAAACTAGTGAGAAAGAAGTTGCCCCAGTAGAGGTTCTGACAGACGTTCTATAGGCTAAGAGTGCAAATGGTAACTTCTCATGCCAATCTCTGTAGGTTTCAGTCATTTTCCCCACTATCTTCTTGATGTTTTTGTTAGCAGCTTCCACTGCCCCATTCATCTTTGGGCGATATGGAGATGAATTATGATGCTTAATCTTGAATTGACTACAAACTTCTGCTATCGTTTTGTTGTTCAAGTTCAATGCATTGTCTGATATGATCCTCTCAGGCATCCCATACCGACAAATGATCTCTTTCTTCAAGAACCTACTTACCGCCATCTTAGTAACATTTGCATAAGAAGTAGCCTCTACCCACTTCGTGAAGTAATCAATGACCACGAAGATCAAGCGATGCCCATTTGAAGTTTTTGGTGCTATTGGCCCAATGACATCCATGCCTCACATGGAAAAAGGCCATGGAGAAGTCATAACATGTAAATGTGAAGGTGGTACATGAATCTTATCTCCGTAAATCTGACGTTTATGGCATTTCTTGGCGTAGTTGATACAATCCCCTTCCATAGTAGACCAATAATATCCAAACCTCATGATTTGTCTAGCCATTGTGAAACCATTAGCGTGTGTCCCACAAACACCCTCGTGAACTTCCTCCAAGATCAACTTAGCTTCTACGGCGTCCACATATCTCAACAGTACTTGGTTCTTTCTTCTTTTGTACAAGATGTCTCCATCCAAAATGTAATCACAGGCTAATCTCCTTAAAGTTCGCTTATCATTTTCAGTTGCCTGTTCTGGATATTTACGATCTCTCACATATCGCAATATATCCTGATACCAAGGGTTATCATCCTTTTCTTCTTCCTCAATGTTACAACAGCTAGTTGGAGCCTCAAAGATACTCATCTGAATGGGTCTCATCTCATCTTCTTTATTCGCTCTAATCATTGAAGCCAAGGTTGCTAGAGTATCTACCATTTGGTTTTCATCCCGCGAGATATAATTGAAAGTGATGTCATCGAACTCCACAAGTAACCCCAAAACTACCTTTCGATAATTGATCAGTTTAGGATCCCTTGTCTCTTATTCACCTCTAAGCTGGTAAATTACCAACGCAGAGTCTCCATATGCTTCCAAGGTTCTTATTCCTCGCTCTATAGTCGCTCAGAGTCCCATGATGCATGCTTCATACTCAGCCATATTGTTTGTGCAATAAAAATCTAACTTGCATGTGAATGGATAATAATCATCATTTGGGGATATCAAGACTGCTCTAATTCCATTTCCCACCGCATTGGATGCCCCATCAAAGCTCAACTTCCAAGAACAATACTCTGTAGTTGCTACACACATTAACTCCTCATTTGGGAAATCGAAATTCAATGGCTCATAGTCCTCTAGAGCTCTACTAGCCAAAAATTCCGCTATCGCGCTTCCTTTTATAGCTTTCTGGCTCACATAAAATATGTCAAACTCTAAAAGCAGAATTTGCCACCTCGCCATTCTCCCATTCAAAGCTGTTGACTCCATAAGCCAAGTAGTATGATATAACATTTACTGTCTTAACCTTCGAGTTGTCTAGATTACAACACAATACATTTTCTCAATTGGCAAATATCTCATCTCACACTCTGTAAATTTCTTACTGAGGTAGTATATCGCCTTCTCCTTTCTTCCCGACTCGTCATGTTAACCAAACACACACCTCATGGAATTACTAAACACTGATAAGTACAGAATTAATGGTTTATCTGGACTAGGTGGAGATAGTACTGGAGCGTTTAATAAGTACTGCTTAACTTTATCAAAGGCATTCTGACATTTCTCATTCCAAGTACCTTGGTTGTGTTTTCTAAGGAGGCAAAATATAGGATCACATTTTTCAGTTAATTGTGAAATAAACCGAGCAATATAATTCAACCTTCCAAGAAAACCTCAAACTTCCTTCTGAGTTCGTGGTGGAGGCAAATCTCTTATGGCTTTAACTTTATCCAAGTCAACTTCTATTCCTTTTTCGCTGACCACAAATCCTAGTAATTTACCCGACCTAGCCTCAAAAGTGCACTTTGCCGGATTAAGTTTTAACTGAAACTTCTTTAATCTTAAGAATAGTTTCCTTAAAACTTCAATATGTTCCTCCTCCGTTCGAGACTTGGAAATCATGTCATTGACATATACTTCAATTTCCTTGTGCATCATATCATGAAATAAGGTCACCATAGCCCTCTGCTATGTTGCCCCTGCATTCTTCAACCCAAAAGGCATTACCTTGTAACAAAAGGTACCCCACAATGTTATGAAGGTGGTTTTGTCCATGTCCTCGGGATGCATCTTTATCTGATTGTACCCTGAGAAACCATCCATGAAGGAGAACAACGAATATCCTACTGTATTGTCTACCAAAGTGTCTATGTGTGGTAGAGGGAAATTATATTTTGGGATAGTTTTGTTCAGATCTCTGTAATCAACATACATTCGTACCTTCCCATCCTTCTTAGGAACTGGTACAATATTAGCCACCCATTCAGAGTACTTCACCTATCGTAGGAAACCTGCATCGAACTGTTTCTTGACTTCGTCCTTTATTTTCAATACTATATCTGGCCTCATTCTTCGCAACTTCTATTGTACTGGCTTACAATCCTGTCTTATTGGGAGACGATGCACCACAATATCGGTATTTAACCCTGGCATATCTTGATAGGACCATGCAAAAATATCCTTGAACTCACGCAACAACTCAATCAGTCCTTGCCTTGTATTTTCAGCAATATGCGTGCCAATTTTCACCTCTTTCCCTTCCTCGAGGGCTACATTCTCTATTGCCTCTTTATCATGGGGCATGATTTGCTTCTCCTTCTATTTTACCATCCTCAAAAGATCTAAAGACACATCACAGTCCTGGACATCTTCAAAATCCTAAGATTCCTCTAAACACATGTCTTGCTCACGAGAGAAATCAGGATTTGTAATATCAGTGCTCTTGTCATTGATATCTAGGGATCTATGAAGTATAAAGAATATAGAAAGAATGAATGAATTTAAGAATGATTATTTATGTGCTATGAATGAAAGAATAAGAATTGCCAAAATTTAACGAAATATTGGTTGATAAAAATGAAACAATACTCGTTTGAATTAATAAAAGTTATGTTTTATTAAAAAAATGATAAATGATCGTAAGCCTATTTCACAAAAGTAATCCTATTACTCCTAGGCTCTAGAGTAACAAGAATGTTTCAAAAATTACTCTGAAAAATTCCTAAAGATTACAGGAAGTTCCTCCGCAGCCCAATTGTTTAGAGAGCTCCCCGATTCGTAAGGGCGAATGCCCTCAAGGTTTCCTTGCTTGGATCCTTCATCTTGTATAGCATTAACTTGGTGACTTCCTTCTATGAGTAACGCTCTCGATATGAAGGTTTGGGATATTGGAGGGAATGTCATCGGCTCCCACTCTATTTCTCTTCTATTAAGGCGCGCCCTTCTTCCCTCTTGGCGCTTCTCAATTTCCTTCCTCCTTTGTTTATAGTCTGGTTTGAAGCCTAGTCCAAAGCGATCTCTTTTCTCTTTTAGTTCTGGGATTTGAGTCCCTCATTGCAGGTATTTTCTTAACCCTCTTCTTGGTAAGGCTCCTTTTCCTGCCATCATTTGTAGAACCATCCTCGTAGCTCTTGCTATCTTTGGCGCCGGTAGCTCACTCCCTTCTGAAATGAAGGTCGCATTCACAAATTCTAAAGAGCAAAATGAACATTCAATAGAATCCTCGTTTGTCTCGACATATGGGGCTTTACAAGTAACTGCGGTTATAATGTCCTTTTCCTTATTGATGGTTATTAACCGTCCATCCGTCACTAACTTCAGTTTCTGGTGCAACGATAAAGGCACCGCTCCTGCTGAATGTATCCATGGCCTACCTAATAAGCAATTGTAGGAAGGCTTGATATCCATCACCAAGAAATCTACTTTGTATATATTCGGCCCAATTTCTAAGGGGATGTCAATCCTTCCCATCACCTTCCTTTCTATACCGTCGAAGGCTCTTACCACATTCTGACATGTCTTCATGTGAGAATAGTAAATGGGTAATATGTTCAATGTAGACAACGGTAAAACATTCAAAGCCGATCCATTATTAACAGCACGCTTGGGAGTGTGTACCCTTTGCATCGAATGGTAATGTGCAAGGCCTTAGTCGACCCCCTACCCCCCGGTGGGATTTCATCATCATTAAAATAGATGAAATTATCCGCACTTATGTTGTTCACCAACCGGTCCAACTTGTTAACAGATATGTCATGGGTGACATATGTTTCATTAAGCACCTTCATCAATGCATTCCGATGCATTTCAGAACTTAGAAGTAAGGCTAATACTGATATGCGAGTCGGTTGCCTACGCAACTGCTCGACCACGCTATAATCACTATGCTTAAGGAACTTTAGAAATTCCTTAGCCTCCTCTTCCTTTACTGGCCCCTTGACAGGCACTTCAGCCTCCTTTTCTTTCTCTGCACCAGCATTCTTTGTTTTTGTAGGCTCCTCTCTAATGCCTACTGTATCATATCGCTTCCCACTCGTGTATGGGAACCTTCAACTTGTACATCCTTAGACATACTGGCTATATTCTCCTCTTCTGGCACTGTCACACTGCAGTCATAACTCTATAGTACCCTCTTGCTATCTCTATAAGGAAAAGGTGTAGGCTTATGGATAATGACCTTAGGTTCTATTTGTGTCCCTATTTTATTATTCCCCAGTAGGGAAATAATAATCCTTGGCTGGCTAGTTCCTTTCTGTTTATCCTCCAGCACACATATTTGTTTTTCACAAGAGCTTCCTCCAAAAATTTGTAGCTCTTTGTTGTCTATAAAGCCCTGCACCAAGGCCTTGAATTCCTCGCAATCTTCATGGAACTCACCATATTTCCTCGTTCCTCTTCTCACATTTTTAGAGGTTAACATACCTCTCTTCATCATCTCCTCCCAAATCACCCTCATAGGCATCCTTATCTCAGCAACATCCTCCTTCATTCTCCTCTCACTGCCTTCGCCAATGGCATTCACTCCTTGATCGCCATGATTTGGCAACGGGTTTTCAGTACTAGGGGTATTATCGAACTTCACTACCCCCACCTTAATAAGCCTCTCTACGGCTTTCTTAAAACCAGTACAATTTTCGATTGAATGTCCCTGTATTCCAGCGTGGTATTCGCATCTGGAGTTTGCGTCGTACCATTTAAGATATGAGGGCTGTAGTGGTTTTAAGTGAAAAAGAAAAATAGCATGTGCAGCATATAAGCTTTGATAGAGCTCACGATGCGTCATGGGGATAGGTGTGAATTGCATCCTTTTAGAATTCTGCCTTGTACCCGACTCCTTCTTTTGAGAACTTTGTTGCTCAACCGCAGCTATTTTAGGTTGACCAACTACTTGTGTTATTCACTTCACCATCCTTTCTCCTTAGGGCCGATCTTTTGGTTGTTTCCTCCTCGATTTTGCCACCCCTTATAACATTCTCAATCATCTCTCCCGCCATGACTATATCTGTAAAACTTTTAGTAGTACTCCCAATCATGTGAGTGATGAATGGAGCCTTCAGGGTGTTAATAAACAACATGGTGGTCTCCTTCTCCAACAACGGTGGTTGAACTTGCATTGCCACCTCTCTCCATCTCTGTGCATATTGCTTAAAATTCTCATTAGGTTTTTCTCCATATTTTGCAGGCGTGATCTGTCTCCGAGTCATGTCAGTCACATGATTGTACTTCTTTGCATGAAGGCTTCGCGCAAGATCCTCCATGAACTTATTCTCGCCCGACTCGAGTTGATTGTACCACTTGGCTGCTTGCTCCAATTAAACTTTCTTGGAAACAGTGGATCAACAGTTGATCATTATTCACATACCCAATCATTCTCCTACAGAACATCGTGATATGGGCTTCTGGGCAAGTAGTCCCGTTGTACTTCTCAAATTCTGGCATCTTGAATTTGTGATGAAGCACCAAAATCCGGGACCAAGCTTAGATCTTTGGCATCAACTCTATGATGCCCATCACGTGCGATTCTCTAAAGCCTTAAATTTTTCCTCTAACCATTTGCAGCGTTCTTCCAACTGTCTTGCAGCCTCAGTTCTTAAATCTTCTTTTTCAGCCATGTCTAAATCTGGAATGACAAGATTTGTAGGACTGTTACCCAAATTGAATCCTGAGTCAGTTGGGAAATTTATGGGGATCCTAGCATCGGCCGGCCCTTGTTGAGGCCTTATAGTGACAGATGGCCTTTGGGGATATGCCTCAAGTTGGGTTTGTACATGAGGTAGAGTGAAACCAGGAGGATAACCCTCATTCTCCTCTTCAGTGATTGCCATGGGAGCCTTTCCCTTGTCAGTGGCTCTCAGTAGTTGAGCCATCTCAGCCACCATGTTCTTTTGAGCCTCCATCATTTGCTCTCTCATGTCGTTTTGCATTTTAGCCAATTGCTCTTGCAATTGGTCTTGTATGTCCTTCTGTAGCTGTTCAAATCTTTGGTCCATATTCTTCGACTTAGCGCGTGTACCGTAAGGATGTGTTGCTTCCAGATTTCCTTTCTCTTACTCTCTTTCTCCCTAATAATTTTAACTAATTAGGGTCTTTCTATAAACTTGAATGCATATGATGTAATGAAATGCAAATGCATGAATACAAAAAAGATGTCGATACAGATTCAGTTTCATTTTAGAAAACGTTATTTAAGGAACAAAAATCTTTTCATAAAATGGATTACAAATACACTTTCGCCCATAGGCCTAGAGTCTTAACCCTATCCAATAATAATGCTAACTTTCGTCCTCTGTCTGACGATGACTCATACATTATACTTAGCATTCTAGCTTGTATTGCCAAATCTTGCAGGTGCAGTGACCTCTCGAATCTGAATTAAGGCCTGTTCCATGACATGATCTCTATCCCCCACTTGATCCCGAAGATGGTGAAGTTCCCCCTTCCACTGTTCTTCTCTTACCTCGAGCTGCTCAATCCGTAGCTCACAGTCCTGTAGTGCTGCTTCTAACCCTCCAATATTGTGCTTCATTTCCTCGATCTTGTTTAGACTTGCTTTTAACTCAGCTGCGGAATTACGACTTCGATAATAATGAAGAGATCGTCCAAGCTCTATCACCTTATCCTTTAACCCTTGATTTTTCTTTTCTAGGGCCTGATTACGCGATTGCATCTCTTGGAACCTTTTCTCCCAATACTTGGCTTTGGCTCTTTCCTCTTAAATCTCATGCTGCCACTACTCTAAAGATCTCCCTAATCCGACCCTTTTCAACGTTACTTGAGCCTTCTTGTAGTGCATCTTTAAATCATCTCGATCTTTCTCTTTTCCCTTTTAACCTTCTCAACTTCGATCTTTTGAACATCGACATCGAGACTCAAGCACATTTTTTCCTCTTCGAGCTTCTCCATCCTCTTTTTAGGCTCTGAATTCTTTCTCTCGAACTCTTGCTTCATAACTTCCACCTCTGATGGAATCATTCGTAAGCTCTCCTCTAATGATCGAGCCATCCCTAAGATTAGCCTAGGGACATTATCTTTGACTCTCTTACTAAACCACCCTTTATACTCAAGGGTTGACGTCGAGCCTTCAGTCAAGATCTTCATACAGAAAGGCTTCTTCCAAGCCTCATAAATCTCTCGCATCCTCTTCTTGTAGTGATCTCCTTTATAAGAGAAATCACTCTGAGCTAAACCTTGTGTAGCCTATATGAACTGCCTCACTCGATACTACCTTAGAACAAGCAACGGTGTATATCTAACAGCTCCCCAAATTTCTGGCAAAGGGACCCAATCAAAACTGCCACATCGATAAAGGACTTCACTAGGAACCAACCAAGGAGCCTTCCACATAACATCCTCCTCTCGAAGATTCTGAAGAATGTCTATCCACTTCTCCTCTGAAATGTCATCTCTCCTAGGCATGTCCACTGCTTCCTTTAAGGGAGAATAACCCTCAAAGAAAACTCCGCAAGGAACCTTACCAAGCTTCCAAAAGTGGCTATGAAACCAAATCAACAGCAACTGTGCACATCCAATGAACCTTCCTTCACCAGCTCTTCGACATGCGCTCAAGGATCTTATAGTATCAGCTAAAATTGCGGGCACAGGTGTGTTCTGTTTACCAAGTCGATCGAATAAATCCACAACCGCCTCATCTATGTGCCCCAACGCCTTTGGGAAAATCACCACGCCGTAAATACTCAAAGCCAGGACGTCGACCCTTTTCTTCATGTCTGGATGCACCGATATCAGATCCCTCAAAACGACCAATGGAATGCACTTACTATCACCCTTTTGCTGCACACGAGCTACAACCCACTGCTTACTCATCCCAGTAATCATTACAAACTTCTTCGTAAAAGTTGGAAGGCTAGCAGGCCTAACATAAGCTTTGCGACCCTGAATCCTCAGGCAACGCAGTAAAGTTGTATACTCGTCTAAAGTAGGTACAAGATCAACATCACCAAATGTAAAGCAACTATAAGTAGGGTTCCAGAACTGTACCATAGCTCGAAACAAGTGACTATCTACTTTGACGTCTAGCAAATATGGGAGGTCTCCGTAATTCTGATAGAAGAGGTGCTTAGCCTCGCCATCCCATTGGGTCCAAATATTCCTCAGCTCCTGCAGCTCATTCTACGACAAATTAACACGGGAGAAGTCCCATAACTCCGACGTATACCCTTCGGTGACACTATCTCCTTTCTCTAACTGGGTTTTCTCTGACCAGGTACAGACAGAAGCATTGTCCTCCACTTTATTAAGGTATTCGTTCCTCATTACAAAACTTTCTAATTTAAAAATGGAGCCGTGAATCGACACCTTTAAATGCCAAATGACATGCAATAACAGTAAAATAAAAGTAGGTCAGTATCATATAAAAAAATGATAAGCAAATACTTACAAGGGTAACTTACTAAAGGCTATCTCTATTTCTCTAGGGTAAACACTTAGTTCACTATATGAGTTTTAGCTCTAAAGCAAGGGTACCTGAACCAGCAGATTCCTCGGTCCTCACCCATTATAGGCTCATATAGACCAAGTTCAGTTCAGGGGGACACATTTCCCTATGGCCATACGGAGATGAAAATCTCACGAAGACATAGGTACAGTATCCCGGAAGTAATCCACTAGCTCATACGAAGGTGAAAACCTCACGAAAGCGTAGCTTCTCACTCCCACTTAAGGGTCCAACCACAACGGTCATGCAAATGCAATGTACGACAATAAGATAACAAACATATGCAGCAAACACATGTAAAACAGGATCAAAATTTTAAATTTTCCAAACTTCCAACACTAAGACATAAAATATTCAATTTCTTGGCTCGACTCTCTTATGTCCCAGCAGAGTCGCCAAGCTGTTGAAACCTCCTTAAAAGCGGGTTTTAAAATAACGAAAAAACGGGAGTCGCCACCAATCTTTTAAAGTGTGATTGGATCACTTTATGAAATGTTTTGGTCTACGAGATTATGAGAAAATAGGTTCGGGAGTCGGTTACGTACGAGGAAGGATTAGCACCCTCGTAACGCCCAAAATTGGTACCAAATTGAAAAGTCTTGTCTTAATGTCAGAAGTTTGAAAGAATTTAGAAATGAGAACCCCTTAAAACTGTAATGCTTTGCGTTAAAAGAATTAAAATTCCTTCATTTTGAAAGAGTACAAACATCACATCCAGCATGATTGGACACGATATCTTTAAACTTTCTTAACTGAAATCATCTTGTAACTTGTAAAACTTGTTTTAAAAGGATATTTTAGATATTTAGACAAACGGGAAATTGCAACCCAGCATGTTAGGGCACTACTTTCCGAATTCCTAAATGTCAACACATTGCCTCACTTTTTAAAATTCTTTTTTGAATTAAATGAAATATATCTTTTGGTTTAAAAATAATGATGTGTTTTGTATATCACAAGGAATTAAATAAGTCTAATTACAAAATACATGTTTTATCACTTCATGCAAATATAGTATAGAAAATAGTAATAATGGCATAAATTACACAATATACATTATCACTTTATGCATATATTATTATAAATAACATAAATGTTCATGCATTATGGTTACAAACAAAACACCATATAATACATAATAGATACAACGTATATAAATTGCGATATACATATATGATAATGTCTTATGCAAATCACCATAAATAATTAATTTCATGCGAATATACAAAAACAAATGATATGTAAAATTTAACCTACTAAACAATATTAAAATAAGAGATAACCCAAAAATAAATAAGTAAATTAAAATGTATAAAATAAAAATCAAATAGAAATAAGACATTTAAAAAATATGTTGAATAATATAAGAATGATAAAAGAGAACCCCCTTTTTTTTAAAAATGATATATAAGTTATATTATAGGATATAATAACTATATAAAAAGAAAAATGTACTAAGTATTGATATTACATTTATTTATAAATTTTTTTAAAAATGTATATAATTAATAAGTAACAATAATATATACTTTATAATAAAATAAAGGTAATGTAAGGAAATATAGTAAAATATATAGTGTAAGGAAATATAGTAAAATATATAGTGTATAACATAATTTACAAATAAAATATATAATAATATAAAAAATATATAATATAATGTATATAATATAATATATAAAAAAAGTAAGAAAATATTTTGATATATAGTAAATTATAATATGTAATAAAAATATATGAATAGAATATAATGAAATATAATATGATAAGGAATCTATAAAATAATAATAATAATAATAAAATAAGTATTTTACATATAAAAATATAGTAAGATAAATAGTATATAATATATAAAATGTAAAATATAAATAACAGAATAAATATTATATATAATAAAAATATATAATAAATTTTTTTAAAAATGTATAATAATAATATAATGAATAATAAAAAATAATATGTACTATTTTATGACTAATATTTAAAAAGAATAATATATAAAGTATTTAAAATAAAAAGGGATTAAAATTGAATTTAATTAAGAAATTTGGGGTTAATTTGTAAAATGATAAAAATATTTGGACTTGATTAAAACGCTCACCGAAAGTCGAGGGACTCATTGGGTAATTAAACCTTAATCCCAAAAACGACACCATTTCCAGAATGGATTTTAAAGGCCGTTAGGATTAAATTGAAACAAATATAATAGATTAGGGCCAAATTAAAATAAAAATGAAATGAAATTAAAATATTTAACAACACGGAAGGATTAATTGAGCAATTTGCCTATTTTCCAAAAACACGCGGATCCTTCCCCGGGTCACGGGTGAACGTGCGGATCCTAGCCCAAATGGTGCCGTTTTAGTGCTTATTGGACTTAAGCAAAACGACACCATATCCATTGCACTATATAAATCAATTTTTGTCTCAAAAATCATTTTAGAAACTGTTTCAACAAAAAAGCTTTAAAATCCTCTGAAAGAGGGGAGAGGAAAGGCCCTCCGGGCTCTGGCCTCCGTCAGGCCAAGCTCCGGTCATCGGGCATACACGCACCGACGCGCCCACGTGCCACCGTCTGAGCCACCTTACCTGGCGGTTAAGGTTTTCAAAGTTTCATTTTTTCGCAGCGAATCGAAAGGGTAACCTCTTTACTATATTTATAATGTATTTCAACTATATGCTGTATCAAAAAAAATAAAAAAAGAAAAATGTATCACCTCTGTTCTTCAGTAAACTTTGATCTCTTTTTTATATATTTTGTATATTCAAAAAAAACTGAATCCCCTTTTACAAATTGGAAGAAAGGCTTTATAGCCTTTAGGTTATACATGTTTAGGAAAGAAATCTTTGATTTCTTTCCTTATTGGTTTTAGTTTATCGGCTACTGTTTGGTTTCCTTTTCTGCTCCATGTCTGTGGGTTTCTTTTGTTCTGTCTTGCAGGTATTTGCGGGAATATCACGGTGGTGTAGATTCACGTGTTGATCGCAGCGTGGTACGAGACCAAAATTACGGTGCCGGTGGAGCCCACTGGAACGGCACGAGACGAACGGTCACAAGTTGAAGGGGCGTGACTCTCGGTCTGATTGCGGCGCAAACCCTAACTAGGATTCCCTGAAGCTGAAGACAGATTGGGCCAATTGGGCCGATTAAGTATTGGGTTTAGAGTATCGGGGGTAGGGTGTAAATGGGTCTGCTGGGTAGTTCTAATTTTGGGCCTACGGGCTATTGTAAATGGACTGTTTAAAAATAAATATTTATTTATATATTTTTTTAGTTTTTAAAGCCCGGGCAAATTTAGGTTATTACAGGTATAATTGAAAATTCTATGGATGCTGTTGTTTCTAGATGTGTAGGAGTAGATTCATTCTATTGGAAGATTGGGAATGGAAAGACGACTTTATTCTAGTGGGATAATTGGTGTGAGGATCGGCCACTAAAATTGATCTACCCAAGACTCTTCCGTCTTCCCAAAAGTAAGGATTGTACAGTAGCGGAAGTGGTAAGCCTGTTAGGGAATGGTTGTACTAATTAGAATAAATATTTTACAAGATCGTTGTTGGGTAGGGAGGAGGGGTTGCGCAAAGAGTTGGCTGAAAAGGTGATTGGCACGAAACTAAAATTGAACATTGAGGATAGGTTGTGTTGGGTAAAAGATAAAGAAGGGGACTTTTTGATTAAAAAATGCACCGAATTATTGATGCTGAAAGATAGGGAGAACTATAGGTTTGATTGTGGTAAAGTATGGAATATCAAGGTGCCTCCTAGAGTATGTTGTTTTCTATGGATGCTAGCGATTGGTAGACTACCAACAAAGGTGTTTCTGGATAAAAGAGTAGTGTGCTTTCAAAATTTATCATTAAACTGTCCATGGTGCAAGGGTGTTCCGGAGTGCGCTTCCCATTTATTCTTTCAGTGCAAATTTATTGATGGTTTTTACAGGAGAATTTTCAAGTGGTGGGAGGTGGTTTGGAAGCAGGCGGAAGGCTTTTCGGATTTCTTTGTCTTAAGTAACAATGTGCGAATGGCTGTCTTTAGGAAACGATTATGGTTGATTGCTATAGTAGCAGCTTGCTAGACAATTTGGTTAGCAAGAAATGGTTTGATTTTTGATAAAAAGAGAGTTTACATGGAAAACTTGGTTTTTCTATAAAAAATGAGAGCATTATTGTGGATTAGATCTATCCATGATGAAATTTTATTTTAGGAGGATCTTTGGTGGATTTCTCCACTCAAGTGTCGGATAGAATCTGTTAAATCCAATTCTATCGCATTCTATTGGAGGTCCCCTCCTGTTGGTTGGTTAAAATTCAACATCTGTGGAATTAAGCTTGAAGATAAAGCAGGGTGTGGAGGAGTCTTAAGAGATATGAAGGGGGTGGCTAGAGCAATATTCTCTGGTGCTGTTTTTGCAAATAATGCTGAGGAGGCCAAGATTGGCGCAGTGAAGATTGCTTTAGATGTATTTATAGCTATGAACTGGAAGCCAAAAGAATCTCTATTTGTTGAAGTTGGTTCTTTGGTGGCTTTTTCATGGTGTGTTAACAAGGTGCTGAGGCCTTGGTCGCTTCATTCAGTTTTTGCAGAAATTGAGACTTCCGTGATGAATGTGTGAAATGCTGTTTTCTCATTGGAAGATAGAAATGGTATTGGTATGGCGTTTTCCTTGGCGATGGCTGGTGTAAATCGGATGCAAATGTTTAAAGCTTGGTGGTGATGGTTTAGTTTTAAAGAATTAGCAGTTTTTATGTTGTTTTTTTTTCCTGTGCTTTTATTCTGCATTTGCTGTAAGTTTTCTGTTTTTGGATGCTACTCTGTTTCTATTTGACAGTGTAGTTTGAACGTAGCAAAAAAAAAAAAAAAAAAAAAAAAGCTACGGATATTCTTTAGCAGCCATAAATTTATTTATATGCTTGAATCACACATTGTCATCTAAATTATATAATTTCTTTTAAGTTGATATTTCTTTGTTATTTTGTTAGAAGTGATAGTTAAACCAATTTTTTATAATTTAAATTAACTCAAAACATTACATTCGTTAAAAAAATTTCTAATCAATAATAAGTTACCTCTATTATATCTTTATTTGTAAGTTGTAAAATAAAAAAGAAATTTTAAAAAAATTATGATTAATTTATAAAATAAAGTAAAAGCAGAAAAATGTTTAATATAATTTATCTTTTGTATATATATTTTTACTCTCAGCTTCTTTTATTCCTTCTTTTCAAATCCCTCAAACGCATCTTATGTTTTTATAGTCACGCCCGACACCAAATCCAATTTTTTTTTTTTATAACCTTAAATCCCTCAAATCCATCTTAATTTTGAGCTCTTTTGTCCAATACTCTCCTAAAAATTTAATGTAAAGAGTTCACTTTCTTTTCACATTAACTTTTACCTCTCTTAAATCCCTCTCTTTTCAAAACCCCAAAATTTCCTTCTCTAAATGGGATTATAGTCAATTACCCAAGTTACCTAGATTTGCTTATTTGATATATGGGTCATGTAATTGAAGCTTTCTCTTGTAGGTGATTTGAGGAATTACTTTTGCTCCACTTTCATCTCAAAGCTTTAAATTTGGAACTACAAAATTTGGCTAACTACATGAAACAGAAGGATGTTGATAGTATTTCTGGATAAGATGGATTAGATGGTAAGGATGTTCGGTTTGTAATAACCCAAATTTACCCGGGCCTTAAAACCAAAAATAAAAAAATAAGCAAATGTTTATTTATTTAAACAGTCCATGTACAAAAGCCCAAATTAATTTTATTGACCTATTTAGCCTAAACCCAACAGACCCTTTACACCCAAGGCCCGATTAGCCTATTACCCTATTACACCCGGGGCCCAAGGGGCTCAAATGGTTAATTGGATTAGGAAACCTTAGGGTTTCCAGGAACCCTAGGCGCTGTAAATAGAAGGATCCAGAAGCCATCCTAAGCGTCTCGACCCTTTGACTCGTGCCGTTCCAGTGGTCCTCTATCAGCGCCATGACTCCAACTCCGAATTACGCCTGATTGGCGCACGAATCAAAGCCAAAGTACTCGCCACCATTCTCGCGATCGCCTGCAAAAAGAGAAAGAAAACACAGCAGAAAAGGAAAACAGATAGAAAAAAGAAATCAAAGATTTCTTTCTAAATGTAAACAGTTCATAGCAGGCTTTAAAAAGCCTCTTCACAAATCTGTAAGGGGAGCCCGATTTATTTACAGAATAAAAGATACATATACATATTCATAAAGCTCAGGCAGTTTCTTTAAAAAAGGTGATTTAAGTTTATATTTGTTCTTTTTTATTTTTTATTTTTTTTAATGAAGTATACGAATCAATATTTGGTAAAAATTGATAATATAAAGAAACGAAGAAATTACCTGTGTTTTCGCCTTGAAAGGACGAGGGTTTTTAATCCTCCGACCACCGTGCGTGGTGGCCCTCGTGGTGGCGCGTGGGCGCGGAGGCGCGTGAGAACAGGGGCCCGACGAGGCTCTGAGGCCGACCCCGAATCCTCCTACAGAGGATTTCTTTAAGTTTTTTTTTTCTAACCGGGTTTCCAAATGATTTTTAGGTTAAAATTTGGCTTATATAGTCTTAATAGAACGACGCCGTTTTAGCTTAATCCAATAAGCCTAAAACGACGTCGTATTAAAGCTAAGGATCCGCGTGTTGACCCGATAACCCGGGGAGGATCCGCGTGTTTTTTAAGATTGGGTTAATTACTCAATTGGTCCTCTCGCAATTTTAATATTTATAATTCCATTTTATTTATTTTTTGGATTTAGCTCTAATGTTTTAATTTTGTTTCAATTTAGTCGTCTCAGTGATTTTAAAACGGTATTCGGGAAACGGTGTTGTTTTGGGATTAGGGCAAATTGCCTAGTGAGTCCCTTGTAGTTTTGAATTATTTCAAATCAGGCCTAATTCTTTTGGTTAGTTTAAAATTAACCCTAGATTTTCTAATTAAATTCAATGTTAATCCTTTTTATATTTTAATTTACTTTAAATACTTTATAAATTATTTTTTATAATAGTTATATATATTATTTTTATTATCCATTACATTATTTTTATTATTATATATCTTATCTATAAATTATATTTTATTATATATTTTATTGTATATATTTCTTTATATTTTTTTTTATAAATTATGTTACTAAATTTGTAAATGGTAAATTTTTTAAAAAAATTATTAATAAATAATAATATATATTATCTTTATTTATATAATAGTATTCATATTTCATTTATATATATTACACCTTTTCTCTTATTATATATTTTTACTATGTATGTATATTATTTATTTTACTATATTTTATAAAAATTACTCATATCCTATTTACTATTTTATATTTTACCTATAATATAGGCTATACATTATATATGTTTTTAAATTTTATTATATGTTATATATTTTTATTATATTAGTTATTTTATTATATTTCTATATGTAAAATATTTGTTACTTTATTATTATTATTATTCTTATATCATATTATATTTCATTATATTTATTTATGTATTTTTATTACATATTATAATTTTACTATACATCATAATATTTTTTATATATCATATTATATACATTATATTATATATTTTTATATTATGAATTATTATATATTTAATTTTTTAAATTATGTTATACACTATATTATACTATATTTCCTTACATTACCTTTATTTTATTATAAAGTATACATTATCTCATTATTTTATTATATACATTTTTAAAATTTTATACATAAGTATAATATTAATACTTAGTACATTTTATATATAGTTATTATACCCTATAATATAACTCATATGTATGTATCATCTTTTAGAAAAAGGGATTCTCTTTTATCATTCTTATATTATTCAACATATTTTTAAATATCTTTTTTTTATTTAATTTTTATTTTATACATTTTAATTTACTTATTTATCTTTGGTTTTCTCTTATTTTGATATTGGTTAAATTTTACATATCATTTATTTTGTATATTAGCATGAAATTAATTATTTATGGTGATTGGCATAAATCATATATGTATTTTGCAATTTACATTTGTTATATTTATCACGCATTATATGGTGTTTTGCATGGAATAATAATGTATGAACATTTATGTTATTTATGATGATATATGCATAAAGTGATAATGTATATTGTATAATTTATGTCATTATTACTATTTTCTATACTATATTTGCATGAAATGATAAAACATGCATATTGTAATTAGATTTATTTAATTCCTTATACAAAACACATTATTATTTTTAAAACCAAAAGATATATTTTATTTAATTCAAAAAGGGATTTTAAAAAAGTGAGGCAATGTTTTGATATTTGGGAATTCGGGAAGTAGTGCCCTGACATGCTGGGTTGCAATTTCCCGTTTGTCTAAATATCAAAAATATCCTTTTAAGCGAGTTTTACAAATCATAAGATGATTTGAGCTACGAAAGTTTAAAGATATCGTGTCCAATTATGCTGGATGTGATATTTATACTCCTTCAAAGCGAATGAATATCGATTCTTTTTTAATTTGAGTTATTACAGTTTTAAGGAAATCTCATTTTAAATTCTTTCAAATTTCTGACATTAAGACAAAAATTATTCAATTTGGTACCAATTTTGGGCGTTACGAGGGTGCTAATCCTTCCTCGAACGTAACCGATTCCTGAACCTATTTTCTCGTAATTTCGTGACCAAAACATTTTATAAAGTGATCCAATCACATTTTAAAAGATTGGTGGCGACTCCCATTTTTATTTCTCAAAACCCATTTTTAAAAGGAGGTTTTGACACGATTCACATAAGGTGAAGAGTCACCGAGCAAGGTGGACGAAAATAGGGGAGGAAAGGATAGCTAGAGTGAGAGTCGGTGAAGGTAGAAGGAGAGGGAGGGGGGAGGGTAGAGTCTTGGTTCCTCAGGCCTCGAACTTTATATAGTCTTAGTGCCAGCTTCGAGGTGCCACACGTGAAACCTTTATAGGGGTCAAAGGCAAGTTACCAAGTGGTCTGCCATTTTAGGTTTACGTAAAGTGGCACTATGATGTGCTCTCAATCACTTCTGATGGGATGTGTGCTAGGATTTAGTGCTCTAGGTGTAGTGTATTCGTCATTTTGTACTTGTAATTTGTTCGAACATATTGGTTTAAATAAAATTCCATTTTAGATTAATATCATTTGTATTTATGCTAAATGATTTTCACACGCAAAACGAAAATGTAAGCAAATATTGACTCATTTATTATTTAATGTTTAATTAATATTAAGTTGCATTATATGATTGAATCATAATGCAAGAATACAACTTATATTAGTAGATAATCTAAACAGTCTATAGTCTAATTGAAATTAAGTAATTCAATATGTTGTCTATTAAGTCCAATTAGGGAAATGTCCTGTATTGGGTATCAAAGCGAATGACTTCCAAAAGATATAGACATAAATGTCATTACCTGGACTAACAATACATTAGACATAACCCAAGTTAAATTTATCCTAAATCTGTTTAATCATTTATTCACTTGTGAATTTCATAGTTTGGTATACCTTAATCCTGAATGGATGATAGACTATGTATGCGCGACTCATATATTTTGATATATTAAAATCCCAAGTTCAAAGAGATAAGGAATCGAAAGTTGGTATATTGGGTACAAGACTTTTGTATGATGTAGTATCATTCCACAACTGTAACCTCCCAAACTCGGCCTAAACGTTATGGCCTGATCCTGAAGATCACATTAACCACCAAAATGGCCAAGTAAAAATGTTTGGTATAAAAATCACTGATCGATTTTCAAAAAATTTAGTGCGGTTGCATTAGGATTTTTAAAACACCAATTCATTTGGTCATCTATAATTTACGTTCAATTTATTAGAAGGTCATGTCGTTTGAAATACAACTCAATTGGTTCTGTTAGTAAACCTTTTAAAACTTCATATCACCGTTACACGGTGGAAAAAGTGTTGCATTTGATTTTTTAAGAAAATCCATATTTTAAATCGTGTTAGGCCAGTTATTAAGTTTTATTCAGTTTCCATCAAAATATCTCATGCATGCAAAATCCCAATTAAAAATAACCCAAACCACAATCCATACTTAAATAAAAATTAGAATCCCAAAATAATACCAAAATAAATAAAGTAAATTTTAAAATACTTTATTATGGGAAATTTTGAGATGAGACCTTCGTACGCCAAATCCAACCCTAATCCTAAGGGTTATCTGTAAAGAGTAAACTAAGGGGTGAGCTTAAAAAGCTCAGTGTGAGTCTAAGCAAAAATAAGCATACAATTAGTCAATGAGGCATACAATAAATATTCAGTTCATACAATTTATCATGGCATATCAACATATATATATATATATATATATATATATATATATATATGACATGTTCAATGATACAGTGCAATAGTCCTACCCATCCATATTCTACACACCATGCGTTCCTTAGAATCCATTATCCAAACACCAAAACAATAAGAGCTGAAGCTTGATATGGTTAAATCACCAGTAACAGTATGTAGTTAAAACTATCAGTAAAATGCAAACAAATTGCTAGTAAGATGTGATAAGTCCCCAGTACTCTGCAATACTTTGGGGTGAAGTTATACTGCTAAATAATAATTTTGCAGATCAATTACCAATATTCCACGAAACTCTTCTGTCACCCAATCAATACCCAAAATCATGCAATGCAATATGGCATATCAATCATGTAGCATCTCATGCTAATCGGTAACTGTAACAATATTAGTGGCACAGTTAGCATGCATTCAGTTTAACAATTTCAGTGGCATGCTTTGCATGCATCCAATAAACACAGTGATATACAGTGGCATGCTTAATCATGCATTCATTAACAATGTCATATTATACAAATCAACAAACATATTATCAATAATTACAATCGACACCCACATAATTGTTTAATCACAATAAAGGCCCTTTAGCATTCGACCACTACCTTTTTTATTACTTACCTCAATCGGCAATCCCTATACCAACACAAGGCGGTTTGGCCAAGCAAAAATCAGCATGTAATAATTAGTTATCATGCATAATTCATAATGTTTAACTAACAGAAACACCCAAAGGTAAGTCCAACACTTGATTTACACGAATTTAATACATTAACGTAAAACTGCAACTTCTACAACTTAGATCTTGACAGATCTCGCTTAGATCTATAAACATGAATAAACAAGAGTTAGGACCAGCCTAAAATAACCTTATAGGATTTAGTCAAAATAGGGAAAAAGAAATAGTGGCCACTTAGATCTGATTTTCAGGATCCTTACTTATACTATTTTGGCTAATAATAGAGCTTCAAACAACTTTCGATGTCACTACTGATCCGAGGTGTTCAAATTTGTTCCTTCAAAAAAAAATAACATACAAAATCAGCATGCTATGATCGGATATGGCATTAGACACAATTAACCAAAGTAGAAAAATAAAAAGGAGGAAACAACGCTAGATCTTGCTAGAATCAAACTTACACATCACCCATTTTAGCTCTAAGATGTAAGATAGATGAATAATGATCTATATGACCACTACGAGTTCCAATAAAGTTTGGCCAAAGGGTAAAAAAAATGCAAAAACCAACAAAAAAATGTGAAAAGAAACGGGGGAAAGAAAGGAAATCAAATGAGCGACATTGGAATGCAAAAGAAAGATCAAATAAGAGAGTAATGAGGTGCGACTATAGTGAGAATTAGGCAGAAATGGTGCGATAATGATACTAAAAACAACAAAAAGAAAAATTGAAACAAAAGAAGAGAAAACAATGGTGAAAATGAAAGCCACAAATAATTGGAGAAGGAAAGAGAAGGGCGACACAAAAATAGGAAGAAACTAGGTTTAATGCGCCAAAAATGGTGTCAAGGAAGGAAAATTTGAGGGAAAAGAGGGTGGAAAAGGAGTAGGTGGAAAACAACAAGGAAAAATGAAAGTGGAAATTAATAGACTGAAAAGAAAATAACATTTATACCTAGGGTTTCTAGGTAGAGAAGACACAACTAGGGTTTCTGGGAAAAATTCAATAAATAAAAATTATACAGGAGTGGGGAATCGAACTTGGGTCTCAATGGCATCTTCACTAACTTTTAACCATCAAGCCAATTATTTATTCTTGCTATAACTTTACAATATTATGAATTAGAAATTCGGGTTGTGACAACAATAGTGGAATCCTAATCCTATAAAAGTAAGATATCCTGTTATTGATATTACATGACTAATGAAAAAGGAACGTGAGCATAGGTCATTTTTCATAAGATAAATATTTTATTATTACGTGTTAGTAATTGACTTTTTCATATAAAAAAATATAATTGATAACATGAGATAAAATAGGATCTTATTAGGAGAACAAATTTTATCCCAATGGGATTAATGATATTGTATGAGGTAACATACTTATGACAATGTCATTGGGCGAACATTTATTGAGTAGCTTTCGTAATGATATATAATAAGGGAGAGTTCAATCGTGGTCCTATAGTGAAATGACTCTATTATTAAAATATTATTTTAATTAATAGGTGAAAGTCGAAACTTAATTACAATTTATTTGAGCCCTAATTATATATGTCTAATTGATCTCTCCACTAGCTCGAGATAACTCACAACGAATTGCATATAGAACTAGTAATATGGAATGAGTGAAAACAAAAACTAAGAGAAATGAATTGCATGTATCACTATCCATTGTAGTGTGTTTGTAACACCCCAAACCTGGCTTAGAAGTTTGGCTCGAATCTGGCGTGTCACATTGAAGTGTTTTTCGAAAACCATGTTTCCATTAAAAACCCTTCTTAATAATTAAAAACTTATAGCCTTTTTAAACCTTGTTAGAAAACCTTAGCTGAATAACATTCTTAACAACTTTGTAAAAATCTTGGCGTTTGCGGAAGCTTAATTTAAAAACAATTGCGGATACGTGATATTTTGAAAACAGTAGTTGCTTTGGAAAGCCATGTTCTAATACTAGCAATTATAAGAACAATAAATAAAATTCCAAATTAGAAATCCAGAAAATTACAACGGCTTTACTACAACCCACATAAAATAATTTAAAAGCAATAATCAAAGCGTAACATAAGCGGTGTGTGTGGCTCTCTCAGAGCCCCCTCGCACTCCGATCCGTCTAAGGTGAAAATTACCTGGAAGGTTAATAAACGGGGTGAGTTTATGAAAACTAAGTGTGTAATCTCCTACTATATAAAAGGGACGATCAATCATATAAAAGAATTAAAAGTCGGCCCCACCCTACTTACGCTTTTCGGTATCAATTGGGCCTTAGCCCATTATAACAGACGATGCAGATAGGCCTTAGCCTATACAAAAATCGAGTTAATCGGGCCTTAGCCCATATCAACATCAATGCGGGCGTAGCCACCAGTAACAAGTCGAGGTATATTAGGCCTTGCCCATATCAACACAGTTGGGTCCATTTCAATACAGTTGGCCCATAACAAAACAGTCTCATATAATTAATGCATGATAACCTAATCCAACCCTGCATTTGCCTCCGTCCATCCCTACACTTCCTGTGGGGAATAAATCACCCACGCCATCCCTACACTTATAGTGTTAGCACCGATTGCGACGCTAACTATAATCTACAGCAAAGCTGCTTATATCAGAATATGTGGCACAGCCACCAGAACGGGTTCTTCCTCCATAACAAAACCCAACCCCCATGCAGTATGACATGTATGCAGAATATACATAATTAACAAGGCACGCTTCAGAAAGGCAGTCAGATTATAGCGTAAGAATAGTTATTTACCCTCGAGGGGCGTAATAAAAAACTTACCCCTTCAGTTAGAATATCATGCCCATATTTGAATCAAACAACCACTGTCAAGTCATCCATATCACCAACATATATTCACAATCAAATCCGTCAACCACACAGTCCAAGTCAGTCACTTGCCCACAAGGGCAAAACGGTCATTTAACACCCTAGGGGCAAAATGGTAATTTTACAGCACAAAGGTATCTCGGTAATTCTACCCTACAGGGGTATTTCGGTTATTCTACCCTACAGGGGTATTTCAATAATTCTACCCTACAGGGGTATTTCGATAATTCTACCCTACTGGGGTATTTCGGTAATTTTACAAACTAGGGGTATTTTGGTAATTTTACAAATCGAGGGTATTTTGGTAATTTGGTAAACTAAAATATTCTAAATAGGGATAATAATACGAATGGGCCTAAAGCCCCTTCTCGAGCCAAATGGGCCCACACACTCGTGTGGCCCTTTTACCCCAAATCTAGCCACAGATATGAGATTCACCTAGCCTAGTCCAATATTTACTGCACAATCAAACAACTTATCCACTTGGGCAGATAGGCCCATTGGGCCCACATGGCCCCTTTCGGCCCATCGCGGCCCGAAGTAGCCATCCTACAACTAGAGTAGTGAGAAATACACACCTGATAGGAGACTGGAGTTAATCCGCGCTCTGAGCACTCTTAGCCGACGCCCAACCCAAACGAGCACGCCATAAAGCGAAAGGGATCAACCAAGAATGGTACATTTACTCTCCTCATGTTTCTCTCTATTTAAAGCTAGCTTCACATCCACTCTTATGTTAGCTTCCCGATGTGGGATCCCTCCATCATCAGAGTTTAAATTCAACACCAACTCTTGCCGCCCCCTGTTAGCAAAATAAATACTCTTTGATTGCCATGAGTTTCGAACCCTGGACCTCCTTGCCAACTCTATGACGCCACCTTCCTGCCTCTTATGTGGCGCTACTTTGCCACTAGACCACAAGGCTTTTTGTGGCGCAATTTCTCCAACAATATTCTTAAGGCCTACCTACTACACCCAGGGTTTGATACACCTTAAACCAAAATTTTTGCTAGAGTCCAAGTTTGAACCCAGGACTTCTCCAACACTTCTCAGCACACTCAACCACTAAAACTAGCCTTCATTAACGAAATTTACATGTACAACAAAATATTATAAGCTGCCTTCAACCGCTCCCATGCTCAAGGCCCAAAACTTCTAGGCCCAAATTCAGGGTGTTACAGTGTTTTCTTGCTAAGTACAAATTGTGACTTAGAAATTAATATTAATTTCTTTGAATTATTATTTAAATAATCGAATTTTGAAGAGAGAATTAAATTAGTTAGTCATCATTGATTTTTTGAATGATGCAATTAAATTTATTTCCTCATAGATTCTAATACAATAAAGTTTCCATAACTTTAATGGAATAAGAATTGGGTTGAGAAAATAATTTAATTAGAAAATTAATTTAATTAATTAATTAATTAATTAATTAATATGTTGAGAAATAGAAAATAACTATTGAGTTAGATATATTATAAGTGTTGGATAAAATTCTGGATAATACATATAATTGTACTCAAAACATGGGAGGAATCGAAAGCTCAATCCGATGTGAAGGGGGGAGTCAAACCTTAGTCCTAATAAGGGTGTTTCATCGCCTGCTTATATTCTACTTTTAGTAGAATATTGTATTTTTTATTAAAATATTATTATTCAATTAACCCTTGTTCAAGCAAAACTCTTGTACCAGCACTCTATAACCAGGAACTATGAACTAGACCTAATTACATAAGTTTTTCATAAGTTATTGAGTCTTGTTATTTTATTGAAAAATAGTGGCAATTAATTTTTAGAGTAAATTCTATTTTTCGAAAATGCTCATAGTTATCGGTTCTATAAAGAGAATTAAATTTTCCACTGAAAGTTAAGAAAAGTTTTCATTTTATGCACTTGGTTTGTTTTGCTTGAGCTAACACTGAAAGCTATTCAATGTTCGAGGATAACGGAGAAGGTCGTTCTGTAGAAAGCTGAGAAACAACTTTAATTACCTCGCACAAAGCACAACTACTAATTCAGTTAAAGGCTTATTACTATATGTATCACAAGTCTCAATTTTAAGAAAAAAATAAACTTTCGTTGTGCCTAAAAACACTGCTTTCTGAATCGATTTTTCTAACAATTGGTATCTGATACAAGTTGTGTTATATTTATAGTATAAATCGATACCAAATATTCTCTTTTTCTCTTATTGTTTGGTTAAATAAGATAAGAAGTGACATTCTTAAATGATAATGTATGTTTTTGGTTATTATGTATGTATATGAATGTATGCTTCAACCATTAAAGAAAATAAATGTTTCATCATGTAATCCCAACCCTATGAGATTTAGCTCATGGGTTGGCAAATAAAATTCAAAACCAAAATATCATTCAACATCGTTTTCATCAAATCAATTCACGTAGAAATAGTTAAGAAATAATAGAAGAATGACAAGAAGATAGCTTTTGCATGTCCAGTTCACACTCTAGCGGCACAGTGTCCTGTGGTGGCTAAGAGGGACTGCCTTCATCTTCCTCTTTTTGTCTCTACTAATCGCTACCCTCTAGTTTCGCCTATGGATCTCCATCCTTGTTCGCCCCGTTTAGGGTTTCCTCTTTCTTGTTGTTCTTTTTCATTAAGGTAAATCTAACAACCTAAGATATCTTCTCCTCTTTTTTAGATTTTCTTTTTGGTTTAAATCCCTTCCTTTAGGGTCGATGGTTTTAGCCCATGATCTCATGATCTTTTTTCCTCTTTTTTAGGTAGATTTTTTGGTACAAGTAAAGTTGGGCTAAAACTGTTATGCGTTGAGTGTTGACTCGGTCTTCTTGGAATTGCCACGGCATTCGTGTTGACAAATTGTCTAACCTTTTTCCACGACAAACTTTCATTCCTTTTGTTTCTTTCTCCGCATCTTGCACCTGCCAATTACTACCAAACAAATCTTTCCCGCAAACAAGTAAAAGTAACATATAATAACATTTAAGCACTGTCCAATCTTCTTAATGTAATGCAATAAAAATTACGAATGGAATATCATAAATTGCAACTAATTTTACTTAAGTACAGGCCATTAGCTAGGTCTAAAGGCATGAAATATAACTCTTTTCAAGAGTTGTCATCCACTAGAGAAATGATGGACAAGCTAGAAGATATATTTAGAGGCCAAGCTACCTTGACTCGACAATTTGCTATTACTAGCTTGGTGAACTCTCAACAAAAGCCCCAAACTCCTGTTAAAGACCATAATGCTCTCACTTTTAGGGTACTTTACCAAGGCTGATGGGGTTGGACTAAACACAAACACTTAAATTGAGATAATGTTTAAAAGTTTTTCTAAAGACTTTGTTGGCTTTAGGGTTGCTTACAACTTAGGAAACTCATAATTGTCTCTTACACAACTCATGAGGGAACCTTAAGCCTATGAGTTAATGTTGAATTGAGGTTAACAAGTCTAAATCCAAAAGTAAACTTAGTGGTTGCTTCTTCCTTTTGAGGGAAAGGAAATCAAGCTAAGAAGAAGGCTAAGACTTCAAGTCTACCAAAAACGAAAAAAAAAAAAAAAGGAAGCCTAGGAAGCGTGAGGACTTATCTAAGTCCAAATATTTCTTCTAGGGAAAGAAAAGACATTCCAAGGTGAATTGTAAAGAGTGGAAGGACTATCAAGCTTTTAAGGGCAATGATATGGAACTCTTTACTATGGAAGCTTATTTAGTGGAAGATTCAATAGACCATTGAGCCATTGATTCTGAAGGATGGATGATTAAAAAAAACCAAAAAACCTGACCGAACTTAACCCATATCACCCTTACAATCATTATAGGATACCTAATATAAAATTATGAACTATTACGATATAACATGTTAAAAATAATAAAAATGTAAGATAGACAAAAATAACATGAACATAATACAACTACACGAATGCGTTAAAATCACATAAAAATAATTATTAATGTGTAAACTTTTATCCAAGTATATAATACTTGAATACATTTATGACAGAAAATGTGATGATACGTGACAAAAAATTAAAATTATTTATAATATCTCTACTATAATAAAGCTCCAATCAAGACCCAATTCAATTGAGAAATTATCAAAAAAAATATTTTTTATAAAATAATTTATATTATTATGAGTGTTTTTGTCTTTTTAAATTTTATAAATCAATAAAAATTTACCCATAATGATATTTGAACAAAAAAACACTATATATATATTAAACTTTTAAATTTACCATTACATCTAAACATCATTTATGTCAAGACCATTTTTAAATCGAGTTTTGAAAAATGGGAATCGACTTTAAAAAAACGAAAACAGGAGTCGCCACCAATCTTTTTAGGTGTGATTGGATCACCTTTAAAACATTTTTGTTTTAAAATCATCGATTTTGGTCTATGAAATGAAAAGAACGGGTTCGGGAGTCGGTTACGTACAAGGAAGGATTAGCACCCTTATAATGCCCAAAAATTGGTACTTAATTGATTATCAAGTGTCTTTAATGTTAGAAATTTAAAAATTTTAAGATATCATCCTTTTTAAAATATTTTAATTTTGAAAATTGGAGTTCACTCGTATCAAAATATTAATGCTAAGTTAGCTTTTTGAAAATCCCCATCTCGAAACAACAAAACGCCACATCCAGTAAGTTAGGACATATTGCTTTGAAATTCCAAGACAGTTGCTCGCATTTTAAAAACCTTTAAAAACTTAGAAGGATACTTGATTATTCGAACTCAACGTGAAAACTCGCAACCCAATAAGTTAGGGCACTACTTTTCTCGAAATTTTCAAACACCAAGCATTGCCTTTTTATTTTTTTAGAAAAACTTTGAAGTTTTGTTTTTTTTAAAAAAAAAATGGTGCGTGAGGAATTGTATTGCATTATAAATCTCACATAATTACATATTATTGTAGTAGGTAAATAATACATGCATTTAAACAAAATGATAGCAATAATATAAAGATTGCATTAGATACATACATATAAAAAATATATATATATAGCGAATATTAACAATATGCATACAAAGATATATACATAGCATGTATTGAGAATGAATGAACATACAAACATACAAAGTGATAATTAAATAATGCATGATATACAAAAAAAAGTAATACAATATTAATGTACATATTCATGAAATGTAATAATAAATATAAAATAACATATGATATATGCAATATATAAAAAAATGAAATGAGTTATTGTTTACAGAATATACATATATCACAAATAAAGACATAATATTTAATAATAATCTTAAAATAGTGTTTGCTATACAACATATGAAATATAATAACAAAATATTTATAAAAGAATAATAATTATATATAAAATATATCGAGTAAAAAAATATAAAATAAAAACATGTAAAAGAATTTATAAAATAACACATAATATAAAAATATCATTTTAAAATAAAATAAGACATAATAAATAAATAATTAATAATTTAATATGTGTATAATATTAATTAAAAAATATAATGATAGTAATAAAAATATAATGATATAAAAAATTATAATTTATAATATGAAAATGTATATGTAAGAAAATAATATATAATATGTAAAAATATAATAATATATAAATAGTATAATAATATATAGATAATAATGTAAGATAATAATTTGTGAAAAATGATACATAATGGATAATAATAATATAAATAATATATAACAAAATAATTATATAATATATAAATTAAAAAAATAAGGTTTAAAATAACAAATAACAATATAAAATTTATATATATAATAATAGAAATAAATATATAAGGTTAGATTTAAAGTTTAGCAAAATTACAGGGGCAAATTTAAAACAATAAAGCTGAACTAGGGTCCTAATTAAAACACGTGCGAAACAAAAGGGACTCATTGGGTAAAATGCCCTATTTCCAAAATGACTACGTTCTGTGGAACCGATTTTAAAAGCCGTTTAGGGTTAAATTAAAACAAATATAAAAGTTTAGGACCCAAATTAAAATAAAAATAAATAAAATTAAAAAGATTAAAAATGTAGGGGGACCAATTAGAAAATTACCCCAATAATAGAAAACACGCGGATCCTCCCCGGGTTATCGGGTCAACACGCGGATCCTGAGGCCTTAAAACGTCGTCATTTTAAGCTTATCAAACTAAGCTGAAACGGGACCATTTTGAAAGGGCTATATAAGCCAAATTTTTAAGCTTAAAAATCATTTTTTTATCTGCTCTAAAAAAAAGAAAGAAACTATCTGAAAGAGAGCTGGGGAGGGGTTCTCGGAGTGTCATCAGGCCTCTGTTCAAGGACCTGCACGCACTCACGTGCCCCCGTCGTCTCCACCGCACACGGTGGTCGGAGGTTAAAAAAACCTCCCCTTTCAACATCGATTAAAGGTATCGTTTTCCTTTTTCAATATTTACAATATATATATGTACATATATTTAAAATATTTCACCTTTATGTATCTCGATCAACTGTAGTACTCTATTTTGTATCCATATGTAAAAAGAAAATTTTTATTGAATGTTCCAGAAACGTAAGAATCGGTCCTTTTTCCATCGTTTTTCAGGCTTTTATAGCCACTGTTACTATTACAATTGGTAGGAAATATTTCCTTTAGTTTCTTCCTATTTTGTGCTGCTATTTTGTTTTCCTTTCCATTCCTGTGCAGGTGAACACGGAAATCACGGCGGTGATGAAGGCTTCACGATGGCCTTTCGGAGGCGTTGATTAAGGTGTGACTCAAAGCCTGGAATCGTGGCCTTGTAGGAGGCACGATCTGTGGCTGTTGAGACGACGAAGCTCTGATGGGGCATTGAAACCGGAGGTAGAGCATTGATGGCCGTCTCGATTTTGGAAACCGGACAGACTCTCCCGAATCTTCTAGAAGCAATGGCGGCTCGTGGAGAAAGAAAACAGAAACCCTAGGGTTTTCTGCCCTGGATTAACCGTTTGGGCCAATTGGGCCCCTTCAGTCCTGGGTCTAGGTTAGTTCAGGGGTATTAGGTATAATTTGTTGGCTAGCGTTTGGTACTGATTTGGCTATTGGGTTGTAACCGGGTATGGGCTTTTGGGCTACGGGTAGCAGCAGTGGGCCTGGACTTTCAATGGACTGTTAAATAAACAATTATTTATTTATTTATTTGGTTTTCAGCCCGGTCAAATTTGGGCTATTACAGCTGCCCCTCTTTGCTTATTGCCGTGTAACAGGAATTAAGCAAAGACTCATAGAAAGACCAAATTTGACCGGCCCTATCAAATCATGGTATTCAATTTTCTTTATGACTGCCATGTTGATAGAGATGTCGAATCTGCTTTTTCGATTTGTAGGGATGTCAAATCATCTTGGATCTAGCTTCAGTGAAATTATCTGAAGGTGTGACCTGCTATGTATCTGCTCCCTGTTGAAATGGAGATGCCTGACTCCGATTTGTTCTCTGACAATACAGAGACGACAAATCATCTTAGATTTGCTTCATTGTAAACACGTGAAAGCCAAATCAGCTGTGTCTTCGATTTGTTCCTTGTAAGCACAAGGATGCCAAACCATTTTGAGTCTGTTTGAGAACATCTGAGAGTCAAATCTGCTATGTCCCCGATTTGTTTCTTGTAAACACAAGAATGCCAAATCATCTTGGATCTACTTTAGTATAAACACCTGAAGGTTAGATCTGCTATGTGTCTGTTCTCCGTCGAAATGGAGATGCCAAACTTCGATTTGTTCTCTGACAATACAGAGACGACAAATCATCTTAGATTTGCTTTATCCTAAACACGTGAAAGCTAAATCAGCTATGTTTTTGATTTGTTCCTTGTAAACACAAGGATATCAAATCATCTTAGGTCTGCTTGAGAACATCTGAGAGTCAAATCTACTACGTCCTCGATTTGTTTCTTGTAAACACAAGAATGCCAAATCATCTTGGATTTACTTCAGTATAAACATCTGAAGGTTAGATCTGCTATGCGTCTATTCTCCGTTGAAATGGACATGCCAAACTTTGATTTGTTCTCTGACAATACAGAGATGACAAATCATCTTAGATTTGCTTTATCTTAAACACGTGAAAGCTAAATCAGCTATTTTTTTGATTTGTTCCTTGTAAGCACAAGGATGTCAAATCATCTTAGGTCTGCTTGAGAACATCTGAGAGTCAAATCTGCTATGTCCTCGATTACCTGTAGAATGATTATGCCTGATAATTAGGATGCTATGCTTGAAGTAAGTCGAATGTCCCTAATTAAACATGTTATGATGCAAAGTGCTGTGAATATGACCCCTATCCTAGGTGCCACCATTCATTCCTTCATTTGTCTTTTCTTTTCTCAAAATTTCATTCTTGCTCAGCCTGTAGGCCTTCCTCCAATGCTACGATCTACTGAAGATATCCGTCAGAATTGAATCATTGGTTTTGTCCATTTTCCTTTTGGACTGGAAGGAAGAAATTCCTCGAGTTCCTTCATCCCTTACTTACGTGAATTTCTCAAACAATTTTCTTGTTTTAGTTTCTTGCATTATCTAGAAATTCCAAAGTAATGTGCAAAACTTTGTTTGTGAAAATATTTTAGTTCATCTATCATTATTTCAATGCAACATATTTAAAGAATAATAAAAGATGAATAAATCTTTAAGAATAATTGAATTTGAATGAATTGTCAAAAATACAAAGGAAATAAATCTGATAGCATATCTTTAAGAAGAAATAGAATCTAAAGATGGCAAACAGGATAAAAGTTAGATGCTCCAGAAATCGCCGCTTGAGCGTCTATACACCAGCTCCATGAAATCTTTTTTGAGTTCGACATGTGTTTAAAAGACCCAAAGTACTTTGTTGATACCCCAATATGCAACGTGATTTACTTCTTTGTTGAGTCAAATATAGCCAAATTGCTGTATGCCCTTCAAAATTTGAGCTGCCCTTTCAGGTTTTCAACTCAAAACCCCTTTGGTCACAAGGCGCCCTTTGCGGGTTTTCACCTTGCCCTCTCCATTTTTTTTGTCAAAAATTCAAGGGGCCCTTTGCGGGTTTTCACCTTGGATCCTCCTTTCCTTTAGATAAAGTACTTTTTGACTGAGTCTGAGTTCACTGGATTGGGTAAGCTCTTCCCATCCATTTCTGTCAAAATCAATGCACTGCCAGAGAAAGCTTTCTTCACAACGTACGGCTCCTCCCAATTCGGCATCCATTTTCCCCTAAAGTCTTTTTGAATAGGAAGGATCTTTTTCAGCACGAGATCCCCCTCATGGAATTCCCTAGGACGAACTTTTTTATCATAGGCTTGCATCATACGCTTCTGATACATCTGACCATGTCAGATGGCTCTCAGCCTCTTTTCCTCAATCAAGTTTAACTGATCGTACCAGGATTGAACCCATTCAGCTTCATCCAACCTTATCTCTGTCAAAATACAGAGAGAAGATATTTCTACTTCAATAGGCAACACTACTTCCATCCCATAAACTAATGAGAATGGGGTTGCCCCAGTAGAGGTTCTGACAGATGTTCGATATGCCAGGAGTGCAAACGGTAGCTTCTCATGCCAATCTCTATAAGTCTCAGTCATCTTTCCCACTATTTTCTTAATGTTCTTATTGGCGGCCTCCACTGCCCCATTCATTTTCGGACGATAGGGAGAAGAATTGTGATGCTTGATCTTGAACTGGTTGTAAACCTTTGCTATCGTTTTGTTGTTTAAGTTCAATGCATTATCGAATATGATCTTCTCAGGTATTTCATACCGACAAATAATCTCTTTCTTCAAAAATCGACTTACAGCAGATTTAGTAACATTTGCGTAAGAAGCGGCTTCTACCCATTTTGTGAAGTAGTCGATTACCACGAAAATAAACCGATGTCCGTTCGAAGCTTTCGGTGATATTGGTCCAATGACATCCATGCCCTACATGGAGAAGGGCCATAGAGAAGTCATAACATGTAAAGGTGATGGTGGTACATGAATTTTGTCCCCATAAATCTGACACTTATGGCATTTCTTGGCATAGTTGATATAGTTCCCTTCCATGGTGGTCCAATAATAGCCAAACCTCATGATTTGTCTTGCCATCATGAACTTATTTGCATGAGTCCTACATACACCTTCATGAACTTCTTCTAAAATCAGCTTAGCTTCCACAGCATCAACACATCTCAAAAGCACTTGGTCTTTCCTTCTCTTGTGCAGGATATCCCCGTCCAAGACATAGTCACAGGCTAACCTCCTCAAAGTTCATTTGTCATTTTCAGTTGCATATTCTGGATATTTACGATCTTTTACATATCGTAATATATCCTGGTACCAGGATTATCATCCTTTTCTTCCTCCTCAATGTTACAACAGTTAACTGAAGCTTCGTAAACACTCATTTGAATTGGTCTCACCTCTTCCTCTTTATTTGCTTTAATCATTGAGGCCAAGGTTGCTAAAGCATCTGCCATCTGATTTTCGTCTCGTGGGAGATAATTAAAGGTGATATCATCAAATTTATCAAGGAACCCCAAAACTACCTTTCGATAATTGATCAATTTAGGGTCCCTTGTCTCCCATTCACCTCTAAGCTAAAAAATTACTAGCACATAATCTCCATATACTTTTAGGGTTTTTATACCTTGTCCTATGGCTGCTTGAAGTCCCATGATGCATGCTTTATACTCAGCCATATTATTCGTGCAATCAAAGTCCAACTTGCATGTGAATGGGTAATGATCGCCATTAGGGGATACCAAGACTTCCCCAATTCCATTCCCAACTGCATTAGAAGCCCCATCAAAATTGAGCCTCCATGGAGAATCTTCAGTCATTGTTATACACATTAACTCCTCATTTGGAAAATCAAAGTTCAACGGCTCATAATCTTCTAGAGCTCTACTGGCCAAGAAGTCAGCTACCACACTTCCTTTTATAGCCTTCTGACTTACGTAGACTATATCAAACTCTGAAAGAAAAATTTGCCATCTAGCCATTCTCCCATTTAGAACTGTTGATTCCATCATGTATTTCAATGGATCAAGCTTTGAGATAAGCCAAGTGGTATGGTATAGCATGTACTGTCTTAATCTCCGGGTAGTCCAAATCAGCGCACAACACAGCTTTTCAATTGGTGAATATCTCATTTCACAGTTAGTGAATTTTTTACTGAGATAATAAATTGCCTTTTCCTTTTTTTCGACTCGTCATGTTAACCAAGCACATATCCCATAGAATTACTGAACATTGATAAGTACAGTATTAACGGTTTATCTGGGCTAGGTGGAGACAATACTGGAGCATTCAACAAATACTGCTTGATCTTTTCAAAAGCATTCTAGCATTCTTCATCCCAAGTACCTTGATTGTGCTTTCTGAGGAGGCGAAAGATAGGATCGCATTTCTCGGTCAATTGTGAAATGAACCAAGCGATGTAATTCAACCTTCCCAGGAATCCTCGAACTTCCTTCTGAGTACAGGGTGGAGGTAACTCCCGTATGGCTCTGACCTTGTCTGAGTCGACTTCAATTCCCTTTTCACTGACTACGAAGCCTAATAACTTTCCCGATCTAGCTCCAAAGGTACACTTTGCTAGATTGAGCTTCAACTGAAATCTTCTCAACCTTAAGAACAGTCTTCTTAAGACCTCAATGTGCTCTTTCTCTGTTCAGGATTTGGCAATCATGTCATCGACATATACCTCAAGGTCCCTATGCATCATGTCGTGGAACAAGTTCACCATGGCCCGCTGGTAGGTTGCCCCTGCATTCTTCAATCCAAACGGCATTATTTTGTAACAAAAGGTGCTCCACAAGGTTATAAAGGTAGTTTTATCCATGTCTTCTGGATGCATCTTTATCTGATTGTATCTTGAGAAACCATCTATGAAAGAGAACAACGAATACCCTGCTGTGTTGTCTACTAAAGTATCAATGTGTGGCAAAGGAAAATTATCCTTTGGGCTTGCTTTGTTCAGATCTCTATAATCAACACACATTCTTTCCTTCCCATCCTTTTTAAGAACAGACACAATGTTAGCTACCCATTCGGAGTACTTTACTTATTGCAAGAATCCTGCGTCAAACTGCTTCTTGACTTCATCCTTTATTTTCAGAACAATATCTGGCCGCATTCTCCGCAACTTCTGTTGGACTGGTTTGCAATCTTGTCTTATCAGAAGATGATGTACTACAATATCGGTACTCAATCCGGGCATATCCTGATAGGACCATGCAAAAATATCTTTGAATTCTCGAAGCAACTCAATCAAGCCACGCCTTGTGTCCTCGGTAATCAATGTTCCAATTTTCAACTCCTTCCCTTCCTCTAGGGCTATATTCTCTATCGCCTCTTTCTCATGTGGCATGATTTGTTTCTCCTCCTGTTTTACCATTCTTAACAGATCGAGAGATACGTCACAATCTTGAACATCTTCAACATCTTGAGGTTCCTCTAAACACGTGTCTTGCTCACAAGAGAAATCAGGAGCGGTAGTATCAGTGCTCATATTATTGATATCTAGGGACTTATGGGGGTATGAAAGAATATACAAAGAATGAATGAATCTAAGAATGATTTTTTATGTGCTATGAATAAGAATTGCCAAAATTTAAAAGAATATTGGTTGATAAAAAGTGAAACAATACTCGTTTAAATTGATGAAAGTTATGTTTTATTTAAATAATAATAGATGAACATAAGCCTATTTTCACAAATGCAATCTTATTACTCCTAGGCTTTAGAGTAATAGACATGTTTCGAGTGTTACTCTGAAGAATTCATAAAGACTACAGGAAGGTCCTCCGCAGTCCAATTGTTCAGAGAGCTCCCAAGTTCATAAGGGCGAATGCCCTCGAGGCTTTTTTGATCCAATCCCTCCTCGTGTACAGCATTAATTTGATGACTTTCTTTTACCAGTAACCCTCCTGACCTAAAGGATTTGGATATAGATGGGAATGTCATCGGTTCCCACTTTATTTCTCCTCCATTCAAATGCGCCTTTCTTCTTGCTTGACGCTTCTCAATTTCTTGTTTCTTGTGCTTATGGTCTGGCTTAAAGCCCAAACCAAAGTGATCTTTCTTCTCAATCAGTTTTGGTATTTGAATCCCTCCTTGCAAATGTCTTCCTAGTCTTTTTCCTGGCAATGCTCCCCTCCCTATCATCATTTGCAGGGCCATCCTTGTGGCTCTAGACATTTTAGGTTCTGGCACCTCACTTCCTTCCAGAATGAAAGTTGCGTTAATGATTTCTAAAGAGCAGAAAGAACATTCGATAGCCTCTTCACTTGCCTCGACATAAGGGTCCTTGCTAGTGACTGTTGCTATAATGTCCTCCTCCGCATTGATGGTTATTAACCGTCCATCTATCACTAACTTTAGTTTTTGGTGCAATGAGGAGGGCACCGCTCCTGCCGAGTGTATCCATGGTCTCCCTAATAAACAATTATAGGAAGGTTTGATATCCATCACTAAGAAATCAACTTCATATGTATTTGGCCCAATTTCTAAAGGGATATCAATTCGTCCCATCACTTTTCTTTTAGTTCCATCGAAGGCTCTTACCACATTGTGACATGTCTTCATATGCGACCTATCAATGGGTAACCTGTTCAATATGGATAATGGAAGGACATTCAAAGCAGACTCATTATCAACGAGTACACTTGGAAGCGTGTACCCTTTGCATCGAGTAGTGATGTGTAAGGCCTTAGTTGACCCTATGCCCCCAGGTGGAATTTCATCATCATTGAAGTAGATGAAATTGTTAGCACTGATGTTATTTACCAACCGGTCCAACTTATTAACAGATATATCGTGAGTGACATACGTCTCGTTAAGTACCTTCAACAATACATGCCGATGCACCTCAGAACTTAGAAGTAAAGCTAAAACTGATATGCGCGTTGGTTGCTTATACAATTGCTCGACCACACTATATTCACTATGCTTAAGAAAATTTAGAAATTCCTTAGCCTCCTCCTCCCTTACCGGTTCATTAATGGATATTTCAGTCTTTTTCCCTTTTTCAATCTCAACATCCTTTGTTTTGGTGGGCTTCACTCTAATGCCCCCCTCATAACGCTTCCCACTTCGTGTATGAGAACCTTCGTCTTGCGTGCCTTTAGATGCACTAGTTACACTTTCTCCCTGAGGAACTGTTACACTACAGTCATAGCTCCATGGCACCCTCTTGTCATCTTTATAGGAGAAAGGAGTGGGTTTATGAATGATGACCTTGGGCACTGTTGGCGTCCCCACCTCATTATTCCCCGGTAAGGAAATAATAATTCTTGGTCGGCTGGTTCCTTGTTGTTCACCTTCCAGCACATTTATTTCTCTTTTATAAGAGCTACCTTAAAAAATTTGTAGCTCTTTATTATCAATGAAGCCTTGCACCAAGGCTTTGAATTCTTCACAATCTTGGGTCTCATGATCCTCTTTCCCATGGAACTCATAGTAGCTCCCCGTTTCTTCTCTTTCCTTCTTAGAGGTTATCATCCCTCTCTTCTCCATCTCTTTCCAAATTACCCTTAAAGGCATTCTTATCTCAGCAACATTTTCTTTCCCCCTTTTTCCACCAGCTTCACCAATGGCATTCACTCCTTGATTGTCATGGTTTGGCAAAGGGTTCTCAGTATTTAGGGTACTTTCAAATTTCAAAACCCCATTCTTGTTCAACTTCTCTACGGCTTTCTTGAATCCAGTACAATTCTCAATCGAGTGCCCCGATATTCCATCATGATACTCACATTTGGCATTTGCATCGTACCATTTAGGATATAGAGGCTGTAATGGTTTCAAGTGGAAAGGGGCTATAGCATGCGCATCATATAAGTTTTGATAAAGCTCCCGATACGTCACAGGTATAGGTGTAAATTGTATCCTCTCATGCCTGGAGCTAGATTCCTGCTTTTGAGAGCCCTGTTGTCCAACTGTAGCTACTTTGGGCTGACTAACCGTGACTGCCTTCGAATTGATGAAGGGCACTTTCAAAGTGTTAATAAATAACATGGTGGTCTCCTTTTCTAACAGTGGTGGTTGTACTTGCATTGCCACCTCCCTCCATCGTTGTGCATATTGCCTAAAACTTTCATTAGGCTTTTTCTCCATGTTCGAAGTGTGATCCTCGTCCGCGTCATATCGAGTCACATGGTTGTCTTGTTGCATGAAGGCTTGTGCAAGATCCCTCCACGAATTTATTCTAGCCCGGCTCAACTGATTGTACCACCTGGCTGCCGCTCCTATCAAACTATCTTGAAAACAATGGATCAATAGTTGATCATTGTTCACGTACCCAGTCATTCTCCTATAGAACATTGTTATGTGGGTCTCTGGGCAAGTAGTCTCGTTGTACTTTTCAAACTCTGGCATTTTGAATTTGTGAGGAAGCACCAAGTTTGGGACCAAACTTAGGTCTTTGGCCTCAGTCTCGTAGTGGTTGCCAGTGCTTTCCAAAGCCCTAAATTTCTCCTCTAAGCACTTACAACGGTCCTCTAATTATTTTGCAGATTCGATTGCCATTCCTTCTTTCTCCATCAGATCCAAATCAGGAGTGATAGGGTTGATCGGGCTATCACCCACATTATTTCCCAACCTAGATGGGAAATTCACAGGGATTCCAGCATCAATCAGCCCATGTTGAGGCCTCACAGTGATAGATGGCCTTCTAGGAGGTGCTTCAATTTGTAGTGGCACATGAGGCGGAGTAAAACCTGGAGAAGGACCCTCATTTTCCTCTTCAGTGATGGCCATAGGAGCCTTTCCCTTATCAGTGGCCCTCAGTAACTGAGCCATTTCGGCCATCATATTCCCCTGAGCTTCCAACATTTGCTTCCTCATCTCATTCTGCATTTTGGCCAACTGCTCTTGTAATTGGTCTTGCATATCCTTTTGCAACTGCTCAAACCTTTGATCCATGTTCTTAGTTTTAGTGCGAGTGCCGTAAGGATGTGTGATTTCCAGATTTTCTTTTCTACCTTCGTAAAGAAACTTTAACTAATTAGGGTCTTTCTATAACCTTGAATGCATATGATATGATGTAATGCAAATGCATGAATGCAACAAAGGCATCGATCTCGATTCAATCTCATTTAGAAAACTTTATTTAGAAAAATAATATCTTTACATATAAATGGATTACAAATATGCTTTCGTCCTAATGCCCAAAGTTTTAACTCTTTCGAATAAAAGGGCTAACTCTCGTCCTATATCCAACAACGATCCACACATCAGACTCAATACAACAGCTCGTATTGCCAAGTCTTGCACATATTCCGCAACCTCTCGAATCTGGGCTACAGCTTCACCCATGACGTGATCCCTTTCTATGACCTGTCCTCTAGACTGATGAAGTTCTTCCTTCAGATTACCTTCTCGCGCCTCGAGCTGCTCAATCCGAAGTTTACCATTATGCAATGCCACTTCCAAACCTTCAACCTTGCTTTTTAGCTCTTTTAACTCGACCGTAGAGTCATGGTTTCGATGCCAACGAAGAGATTTTCTAAGCTCAGTTACCTTGGTCTTCAACCCTTTATTTTTTTCCTCTAATGCCAAATTCTGCGACTGCATTTCTTGGAACCTTTTCTCCCAACACTCAGCCCTAGCTTTTTCCTCTTGGACCTCCTTCTGCAATTGATCTGAAGACCCTCCTATTTTTGCTCTCCTCAAGGATACTTGTACCTTTTTGTAATGCTCCTTCAAATCATCTCTATCCTCATCAATCTTCCTCTTTTCTTTTTTTTCTTTCTCGACCTCCATCTTTTGGACATCAATATCTAAACTCAAGTACATCTTTTCTTCTTCGAGCTTTGCTATCCTCTTCTCGAGCTCCAAATTCTTTCTCTCAAATTCTTGCTTCATAATTTCTAACTCCGAGGGCATCATTTGCAAATATTCTCCATCGGTCGAGCTCCTTCCACACTTGGCTTAGGGATGTTATCATTAATCCTTCTGCCTCTCCATTCAACATACTCTTGAGTCGTAGCAGGGCTAATAGCTACTCCTTTCAACCGACAAGTCTTGTTCCAAGCACTAGAGATCTCACTGACCCTCTTCTTGTAGTCAGCTCCTCTATACACGAACTCACTTTGAGCCAGCCCATGAGTTGCTGGCACGAACTGTCTCAAACCAAATTGCCTTAACACAAGTAAGGGGGTATAACCAATGGCACCCCAAATTCCCAATAGAGGGACCCAATCAAAACTATCGCATCGATAAAGAATCTCACCAGGAAACATCCACGGAGCCCTCCACTCAACATCTTTCGACTGAAGGTTCTGAAGTAGCGCTATCCAATTCTCCTCTGGAACATCAACTCTCTTAGTTGAAGCGACTATGTCCTTCAGCGGTGAATAATCCTCGAAGAAAACGCAACAAATGACCCTATCTATTAATCGAAAATGGCTATAGAACCAAGCTAAAAGTAACTGAGCACAACCAACAAACCTGCCTGCACCAGCCTTCCTACATGTGCCTAAGGACCTGAATGTCTCCGCTAAAATCGCAGGGACAGAAGTGACCCTCTTTCTGAGTCGATGGAAAAGATCTGTGGTTGCCTCATCCACATATCCCAAAGCCCTAGGGAATACCATCAATCCATACAAACTTAAAGCAAAAACATCTACCTTCTTTGTCTCATCAGGGTGCGTCAAAATTAGACCCTTCAAAGCATCCCGCGAAATGCACTTTCACTCACCCTTCTCTTTAATTCTGGCAGTGATCCACTGCTTTCTCATCCCCGTAATAATCATTAATTTCTTCCAAAAGGTAGGGACACAAATAGCTCGAGAATAGATCCTATCAATCTGAAACCTGGGACAACGAAGTAAGGCCGTGTACTCCTCCACGGTAGGTACCAATTCTACTTCCCCAAAAGTGAAACAGCTGTACGCCGGGTTCTAAAACTGAGCAAGAGCTCAGAACAAGTGCTCATCTACCTGAACATCGAGCAAGTAAGGTAAATCTCCATAATTACCGTAGAATAACTGTTTAGTCTTATTGTCCCACTGATCCTAAATTTCCTTAAGCTCTTGGAGATTATTCTGTGTGACACTAATACGAGTATAGTCTGACAGCTCCGACATATATCCCACAGATATACTATCTCCCTTTTCTAATTGAGTTTGCTTAGACCATCTATAGACGTTGGCGTTGTCCTCCACTCTATCAAGAAGTCCGTTCTCCATAACAAAACTTCCTAACTTAGAGACTGACCGTGAATCGATACCTTTGTAAATGCAAAAATGTCATGCAAACAAAAGAAAAGAAATAGTCAGTATCACATGATATCAATAAATCTCGACAATAATTTATAAGGGTAATATCTAAAATTCAACTCTATCTAAGTTGGGCTCTTACGGTTTTTTCTATATGAAGTTGGTTTTAAAGTTTGAGGTACCTAAACCAGCAGATTCCTCGATCCTCACCCATTATAGGCTCATTTGAAACGAGTTCAGTTCAGGGGAATACATTTCCCTATGGCTACACGGAGATGAAAATCTCACGAAACCATAGGTACGGATGTATCCCGAAAGTGGTCCACTATCCTGCACGGAGGCAAAAACCTCACGAAGGCGTAGTTTCTCACTCCCACTTAAGGGTGTGACCACAACGGTCATGCAAATGCAATGCGTACCAGAATATTTGCAACACATGCAACAATACAAACACATGTAATGCAAAGAGGATTAGATTTTAAAATTTTTTAATTTCCGACATTAAGACAAGAGATAATCAATTAAACGGCTTGACTCTCTTATTGGTCCCCAGTGGAGTCGCCAAGCTGTCGAGACCATTTTTAAATCGAGTTTTGGAAAATGGGAATCGACTTTAAAAAAACGAAAACAGGAGTCGCCACCAATCTTTTTAAGTGTGATTGGATCACCTTTAAAACATTTTTGTTTTAAAATCATCGATTTTGGTCTCACGAAATCAAAAGAAACAGTTCGAGTCGATTCACGTACAAGGAAGGATTAGCACCCTTATAATGCCCAAAAATTGGTACCTAATTGATTATCAAGTGTCTTTAATGTCAGAAATTTAAAAATTTTAAGATATCATCCTCTTTAAAATATTTTAATTTTGAAAATTGGAGTTCACTCGTATCAAAATTTTAACGCTAAGTTAGCTTTTTGAAAATCCCCATCTCGAAACAACAAAACGCCACATCCAGTAAGTTAGGACATATTGCTTTGAAATTCCAAGACAGTTGCTCGCATTTTAAAAACCTTTAAAAACTTAGAAGGGTACTTGATTATTCGAACTCAACGTGAAAAGTCGCAACCCAATAAGTTAGGGCACTACTTTTCTCGAAATTTCCAAACACCAAGCATTGCCTTTTTATTTTTTTAGAAAAACTTTGAAGTTTCGTTTTTTTTTTTTAAAAAAATGGTGCGTGAGGAATTGTATTGCATTATAAATCTCACATAATTACATATTATTGTAGTAGGTAAATAATACATGCATTTAAACAAAATGATAGCAATAATATAAAGATTGCATTAGATACATACATATAAAAAAAATAATATATATAGCGAATATTAACAATACGCATACAAAGATATATACATAGAATGTATTGAGAATGAATGAACATACAAACATACAAAGTGATAATTAAATAATGCATGATATACAAAAAAAAAGTAATACAATATTAATGTACATATTCATGAAATGTAATAATAAATATAAAATAACATATGATATATGCAATATCTAAAAAAATGAAATGAGTTATTGTTTACAGAATATACATATATCACAAATAAAGACATAATATTTAATAATAATCTTAAAATAGTGTTTGCTATACAACATATGAAATATAATAACAAAGTATTTATAAAAGAATAATAATTATATATAAAATATATCGGGTAAAAAAATAAAATAAAAACATGTAAAAGAATTTATAAAATAACACATAATATAAAAATATCATTTTAAAATAAAATAATACATAATAAATAAATAATTAATAATTTAATATGTGTATAACATGAATTAAAAAATATAATGATAGTAATAAAAATATAATGATATAAAAAATTATAATTTATAATATGAAAGTGTATATGTAAGAAAATAATATATAATATGTAAAAATATAATAATATATAAATAGTATAATAATATATAGATAATAATGTAAGATAATAATTTGTGAAAAATGATACATAATGGATAATAATAATATAAATAATATATAACAAAATAATTATATAATATATAAATTAAAAAAATAAGTTTTAAAATAACAAATAACAATATAAAATTTATATATATATATATAATAATAATATAAATAAATATATAGGGTTAGATTTAAAGTTTAGCAAAATTACAGGGGCGAATTTAAAACAATAAAGCTGAACTAGGGTCCTAATTCAAACACATGTGAAACAAAAGGGACTCATTGGGTAAAATGCCCTATTCCCAAAACGACTACGTTCTGTGGAACCGATTTTAAAAGCCGTTTAGGGTTAAATTAAAACAAATATAAAAGTTTAGGACCCAAATTAAAATAAAAATAAATAAAATTAAAAAGATTAAAAATGCAGGGGGACCAATTAGAAAATTACCCCAATAATAGAAAACACGCGGATCCTCCCTGGGTTATCGGGTCAACACGCGGATCCTGGGGCCTTAAAACGTCGTCGTTTTAAGCTTATCAAACTAAGCTGAAACGGGACCGTTTTGAAAGGGCTATATAAGCCAAATTTTTAAGCTTAAAAATCATTTTTGTATCTGCTCTAAAAAAAAAAGAAAGAAACTCTCTGAAAGAGAGCTGGGGAGGGGTTCTCGGAGTGTCATCGGACCTCTGTTCAGGGACCTGCACGCGCTCACGTGCCCCCGTCTTCTCCACCGCACACGGTGGTCGGAGGTTAAAAAAACCTCCTCTTTCAACATCGATTAAAGGTATCGTTTTCCTTTTTCAATATTTGTAGTATATATATGTACATATATTTAAAATATTTCACCTTTATGTATCTCGATCAACTGTAGTACTCTGTTTTGTATCCGTATGTAAAAATAAAATTTTTATTGAATCTGTGTATCTGTTTCAGAAACGTAAGAATCGGTCCTTTTTACATCGTTTTTCAGGCTTTTATAGCCACTGTTACTATTACATTTGGTAGGAAATATTTCCTTTAGTTTCTTCCTATTTTGTGCTGCTATTTTGTTTTCCTTTCCATTTGTGTGCAGGTGAACACGGAAATCACGGAGGTGATGAAGGCTTCACGATGGTCTTTCGGAGGCGTTGATTAAGGCGTGACTCAAAGCCTGGAATCGTGGCCTTGTAGGAGGCACGATCTGTGGCTGTTGAGACGACGAGGCTCTGATGAGGCATTGAAACCGGAGGCAGAGCATTGATGGCCGTTTTGATTTTGGGAACCGGACAGACGCTCCCGAATCTTCTAGAAGCAATGGCGGCTCGAGGAGAAAGAAAACAGAAACCCTAGGGTTTTCTGCCCTGGATTAACGTCTGGGCCAATTGGGCCACTTCAGTCCTGGGTCTAGGTTAGTTCAGGGGTATTAGGTATAATTTGTTGGGTAGTGTTAGGTACTAGATTTGGCTATTGGGTTGTAACCGGGTATGGGTTTTTGGGCTACGGGTAGCAGCACTGGGCCTGGACTTTCAATGGACTGTTAAATAAATAATTATTTATTTATTTATTTGGTTTTCAGCCCGGTCAAATTTAGGCTATTACAGTTTAATTTTTATATAAATTGTTAATAAATATATTTAAACTAAAACGCCACACACACAAAATCTAAACATATTCGCAAATGATAACGTGTCAAAATCTATGTAAAATAAATTATTAACTTATCAAAATTTATTAAATATATAATATCTTAAATATGATTATTACATAAAAATAATACCAACATAATACAAATACACATATCTCTCTCTTCTTTTCTTTTTCTAATTTTATCTTTCTCAAAAAAAAAAAGGTTAATTTTCCTTCCAATTATATTTTATATCTAGACTTGAGCTAACATTATGAAAGTTGAATTCAAATGAAGTAATTCTATTGTTTGGCATAACTTCAATAAATTGTTATAGATTTGAAAGGACGATGCCATAGAAAATAAAATCACGACAAAATTAACACTTCAAGATGGGTAGAAATAATATTTTTTAAAGGTGTTATTTGTCCGATGAAATATTATTTTGATACGTAAAAGACTTGTTAACATATAAGATATGAATATATAATGAAACTCAATAATTGATTTGTATTTTGCCTAACAAGCCGGTGTTCTCTTCAGCTTCTCATGTGAATGTCACTCTTATAATAGAAATGTTACACTTTAATTTAATAATTATTTAATGGGTTAAAATAGAAATTTCTTTTTAACTTATTTATGTTTTGTATATTTAGGTTTTAATTTTTAAAAACATATATTGATTTTTCAATTTCATTTGTAAAGTTACTATCAATATGTCAAACATGTGTTAAACATGTGTCATTAATGTTACAAACGAAACATACGAAAATATAAGAATAATTATATATCTTGATAAGGATTATTTCTAAATCTCACATCCTAAAAATAGGGTTAGAAGAAATATGGATAAAATTTAAAAATTTTATCTTTTTAAAGCATAGGGTAAGAGAATTGGAAGAGCTTAAAAATTATTTGTGTTAAAAAAATAATAAGAATCAACCTATTGATTCAATGATAAAACTTTAGCCAACCTGTAGGTCCTAAGCTTGAAATGCCCTGTGTGTATTCAACTAAAATATTTTATTTTCCTATTTTACCCAGAAAAGTGCCAAATTTTCAAAATAGCCCAGTGAAAAGCTATTTTTTTAATTTAATCCTTATTTTTAAAATAGTCCTAATTCTACATAAATTCGTAAAACCTATTTTAATTAGGGGAAAATAGTTTATGAATAGGAAATATTGTCAAAACCCTAGGATTTTTATCTAGCAAAATTTTTAAGAAAAATGTAACGCCCTATACTCGGCTTGGTCGTTGAGCCCGAGTAACAGGACGCTACACTGCCGTCACATCATCAACAAAGCATAATACATCTCATTGTCATGCTATTAACATCATAATCAAATAACTATTGGAGGTTTAAGTCTAATCTACCCCAAACGAGATTAAAATTTACTAAACATACATTGATTGACCTTATGACAAGATAAAAACATGCTTAAAGACCATTTAACACAAACTTCCAATCAAACCATGTAGGTATTGATACTCATTCGATGGTATCGATATTTCCATAAGGGGTATCAATATCGTTTAGAAAATCAATACCTTTTTAGCATTTTGTTTCTCTGCAAAATTTTAAACCAAACATTTTATCGATACAATATCAAAAGTATCTATATTTTCTCCCCGAGTATCGATACTCGAGATTTGGTATCGATACCAAATTGAGCTATTGACTTCTTGCACTTGCGAAATAATATGGAGGTATCGATACTAAATACCCGATTATCGATACCTCTGCAAAAAACACCAAAAATCATAGCAAAACAAGGCATTTATTACAACCATACCTATACCAGCTCAATATGATTTATAACTTCAAATTTTAACATCAAAATTATCTGAAATCACAACTCAAAGCATCATCCATAGTTCAAGCTAAACAAACCAATAAACTAATGTCAAACATCCATAAAATCTATGAGAAATAAAATCAAGCAATTGTCTAAAACATCATAGCAATAAATAACCAACAAATCTACCACATTGTCTTCTTCCCACAGTTCAAAACAATAGCTATAGAATCACCTACTCAATTACTATGTCTAACTTGGCTCACTTCCTTGGTATTTCCGCACTGCTCATACTGTAACGCTAACTGTTTGCAAGGTTTAAAAAGAGTGGGTGAGCTTAAATAAGCTCAGTGAATGTTTGAAATTACCACAAACATACATAATGTCATATGCTAAGCAAGAGCAACTACATACATTCACATCCCTAGTAACTATGAGTCCAAATAATAAATTCATGCTTCCTTAATTCATAAAGCCAGTATATACTCTATCATACAATTACATACAACTCATATATATAAAAATCATTTATCGATAATTCATCAAGACAAAGTCTATCTTATATATTTACATGCATTTACACACAACATTTTCATGTATTAATCAATTAATGATAATTTGCAACTTGGAAACATGAAACATAAAAGTGGGCTTTATCACCACACATTGGATACACGAATCTCCATCACACCAATGATTCAGAGAGTCTAACATATCCCATAAGTGTAGCATAAAGCTAAACACTCTCCAACACACCAACATATCTTGTTGAATAGAGCTTAGCTTGACATTCCCTTATTCCTCCAATCTGTCCTGGGAGCCTTAATGCCCAAATCACAAAACAAAAGAGTGAGTACTCATAATCTTATAGCATGAAAACTATATCCAATGGTTTCAAGATCACAAAGCTAAAGTATCCACAAAGACATACATTTAATTACTGTTCTTATGCACTTAATCTCTATTCATAAACATCAATTCACATCACAATTTTTACACATAACACGCTTATCGGATTCACATTTAATTGCACTCTAAGTGCCACAACTATGCTCATTGAGCCATCACATATCCATTCACATATGAATGCTTTAAAAATTGGACTATCACATACCACATACCAATATTCACTTACTTTACATGTCATATCAGCATCACATTCCTCAATTCAACAAATATGTACTTACCATTTTCTACACAATTTCACTACACATTTATATCACTAACACAACATCATCACTTTCATTCGACATGTATAACATACCCACAATTAACACATTCACAATAGCCATTACAAATATACATATGACACGGCGATTATCATATCTTAATACTCAATCCACATCACATAATCACATATTTTGCAAATTAAACGGAGGTATAAGAAAGCTTACACTCAGAACTTAGAGCAGGGGTTTTGGCTACTCCTAAGCTTCCAATTAACACTATGAATTGTGTCTACAAGCAATGATTCCAAACACTCACCGTTTTCACTTTCACCTAATCGCCGAAAGCTTAAATTAACTTTTCCTTCCCTTTTTCCTTGCTCGTCAAAGGCTCCAACGATTCTAATTCTTCACCCATTAGCAAACATAATTATCATTCAACCACATACTCACCTAAACAAACCAAAAGCACAAGCCTAAGCTAATTTCTTTTGAAACTGAAATTTTGACTAGCTTAGCCGAAACACAAAAATCTCAACACCTACTCGTTCCCATCACATAAAACTAATTCCAATCGTCTAATTATATATATAAGAAAAATTCCCAACCTTTAAACTACACAAAACTACCTAGATTCATGGTTCCAAAATTTCGACATACAACGGTAATTTTTACAAAAACTCAATAAAACCTTAAAATTCTTTAACGAAACTTAAGGGAAAGTTTAGAAACCTTCTAATCACATCAGAACAAGTTGAAAAAAACTTTGACACATATTTTTCATTAAAAATCCTGAATTTTACCATCGACCCAATTTTCAGCATTTATTCAAAACTTTTGATTCAATAGATAAAAACTCAATTTAAAAGGCTAGATATCATAAAAAAAACCTAATAGGAAAATAATTCGTTACCTTCAATGAGAGAAAAATGAATGTTTGGTTTGAAACTATGAAAAATCTATAAGTTTGAGAGATGACAAAATTAATGGTATTTTTGGTGTTTCTCTTTGAATTTGGGAGGGATTTGGTGTTGGTAATTTGATAGAAATCAAAATATTAGGGTTTGAAAAACCAAAGTACATGAATGAGATTTGGGTTTTCAAGGGACAACACAAATAGGTGAGAATGCTCTCTATCTTTCTTTTTTTATGGTCAAAATATGATGAAAAAGGGGGAAGAATTGGGTTGATTTAAAACTTGGTACATTTGCTTTAAAACTACTCTTAAGTTGATCTCTTTTACAAAACAGTCATCTTTTCAAAATTAAAGGCCTTTTCTACATTATTTTCAAAAATTGATTTAACTATAAAAAAGCCATAGATGAAGATATTTTCGATTTACCATGTTTCGAATTTCTGAACACATTTTGAGCTAAAATCCTTAAATTACCCTCGAAACTTCTAGACCCAATTTTGGGGTGTGAAAAAAAACTCCAAAGTTCTTCCTTTTCTCTACCATTTCCAAATCAATCTTTGAGCAAAAGAATTCAAAGTTTTCAAAATCGTCTCCCTCCTCCCAAGTAGATCATCAATCTCCTCATCCGATTAAGGTTTTTGTGTTTTCAAAATCAGGTCTGGGATCTAAACTTAAATCATTGTGTATAATTGATTGAAGGATTAGGAAATTAAGTAGTCTATAGGTGAACCCCATGCATGTGCGAACCCTTTATATATGCAAACCCCCAAATAGGCAAACCCCTTGCATGTAAACCCCATGTATGTGAACCTGTGCGTGAGCCCTGTGTACGAGCCTTTGCATGTGAAACCCTTTGTCGAAACCTCTTTGCTTAAAAAAAATAAGGTTTTTGAAAATTGGAGTTGCCACCAAACTTTTTAGGTGTGATTGGATCACCTTATAAAATATTTTGGTCAACGAAGTTATGAGAAAATAGGTTCGGGAATCGCTTACGTACGAGGAAGGATTAGCACCCTCGCAACGCCCAAATTTGGTACCAAATTGAATAATTTTGTCTTAACGTCAAAAGTTTGAAGGAGTTTAGCAATAAGATCCCTTTTTCAAACTGTAATAATTTACTGAAAATCGAGGTTCTTTCGCTCCAAAAGAGTAAAAACATCACATCCAGCATGATTGGACATGATATTCTTAAACTTTCGTAACTGAAACCATCTCGTAATTTACAAAATTTATCTAAAAGGGTACTTTATACATTTAGACAAACGGGAAATCGCAACCCAGCATGTTAGGGCACTACTTCCCGATTTCCTAAATACCAAAAACATTGCCTCTTTTTTTAAAATTCCCTTGGATTGAATGAGATATAAAATTTTAAAGCGATGATGTATTTAACACCTTGCGAAAGATCAATACTAAATAAACCTAGCTACATGATTCATGCTTTGACATTTCATGCAAATATAGTAATGATAAATAATGACACAAATCACATAATATACATTAACATTTCATGCCTATATAATCGTAAATAATGTAAATATATATATACATTATCGTTCCATGCAAAATACAATATAAAGAATAATGAATAGAACAAAACAAATTACATAATATATACAATAATATTTCATGCAAATAAAAATAACAACATAGATTTCCATGCAAATATATAAAATAATAATAATAATAAGAATAACAAGCAATTCATAAAATACAATTATCATATTAAAATAGTATTAACTAAACACAAAAATGATACAAAAATAAATTAGGAGAAAAAAAAAGTCAGAAGAGAAGAAAAAGATAAGATTAAATACAAATAAAAATTTAACAATATATAAATAATAAAGGGTAATTCCTCAAAAATTATATTAGATAATGTAGTAGCTTAATATATATATTTATAAAAATAATAATATGTTGGATAGGAACAAAAATTTACAAAAAAATTTAGAAGATTAAATACAAAATATTTAATAATGATATATATATTATTTATTAATAACTTACAAATTTTAAATTATACATAATTTATGAATAATAAAAATAATATATGGAATTATATATATATAATAAAATATATAACATACAATAAAATATAATAATATAAATAATATAATAAGTAATATAAAAAGAAAAATAATATATACTATTTTACATATAACTAAAAAATTATATAGTATTTAGAACAAATTGAATTTATATATAAGAAAAGGATTAAAATTGAATTTAATTAAATTAATCTAGGGTTAATTACAAATAAACGAAAAATTTTGGGCCTAATTGAAATGCGCGTTAAATTCAGAGGGACTCACTGGGCAATTAGCCCTAATCCCCAAAAACGGCGTCGTTCCCAGAATAGGCTTTAATAGCCATTAGGACTAGATTGAATTAATCGTAAAAGATTGGGGCCAATTTAAAATAAAAATAAAATGGAATTGTAAATTTAAAAAATGCGAAAGGATCGATTGGGTAATTTTCCCTTTAAACAAAAACACGTAGATCTTATCCGGGTCACGGGTCAACACCCGGATCCTGGGTTTAAACGGTGCCGTTTTGGTACTTATCAGATTAAGCAAAAACGACACCATTTCTATTATGCTATTTAAGTAAGTTTTTTTGGCCCAAAACTCATTTTTAGAAATTGTTTTAAAAAAAACTTTGAAACTGTCTGAAATGGGAAAAGAGAGGGCAGTCTGGGCTTCGGTCTCCGGTTACTGGGCAACACATGCCCACGCGCCACACGCGCCACCGTATGTAGTGGTCGGAAGGTTAAAAACCTTTATCTTTCCAGGCAAAACACAGGTAACCTTTTCCCTTTAAATATAACAGCCCCTTTTTTAAAAAAAAGAATAATTCATAAGCATTAAAAAAAAATAGAAACGAATAGATAACTGAATCACCTTTTAAAAAAATGCTTTTATCTCTTTCTTCACTGTATATGCGTATATTTGTTTGTCTCTTTTTTGTATCTATGTCGTATATATTTAAAAAAAGGGGGTCCCCTGTTACAGTGAAATCATTCGGCTTTTATAGCCTCTATTTACAAGTTTGTATATTCTCTGCTCGATTTTTGCCATGTTTTTTGTGCTTTTCTTTCCTTTTTTACAGGTGATGACGAGAATATAGGCAACGATCGTGTGCTGATGACACGGATCTGCCGGTAGCGGGATTGGCATGCCGATTACGGAGTAAAACGAGGCTGGAGTCACGGCGCCAATGGAGACTGGAACAACGCGAGATGAAATGGCGTGACGGTTGGGGTGCTTGCTGTGCCTAGGATTTCTAAAACCCTAGGCCTTCTACCTTCTGTTAACTTATTGGGCCATTTGGGCCCCGTGTATAAATTTTGGGTAGCATTTAGGTACTTGGGCTTGGGTGTAACCGGGTATTGGGTAGTTTAGGCTAATTGGGTCTTGGGTCATCAGGCCCTTAGGCCCGTTTTGTAAACTGGACATTACAAACTTTAAATTTATTTTATTAAATTTATTGTTTTACTCTATTTCACGGGCCCGGGCAAATTTGGGCTATTACAGCTGCCCCTCTTTGCTTATTACTGTGTAACAGGAATAAAGCAAAGATTATAAAATGACCAAATTTGCCCCGGTCTTATCAGATCCTGACCTCATGGTCCTCAATATGCTTTCCACAAACTTAAGGACGCCATGCTGATGTCTTTGATTTGCACCCTGCCTAATTCAGAGATGCCAAATCAACTATCTTCAATCTGCTTTCTGTGAACACACGAATGTCAAATCTGCTATCTTCGATCTGCTCCCCATCTAATATAGAGATGCCAGATCTGTCATCTTCGATCTACTCCCCGTCAATACAGAGACGCCAAATCAGCTATCTTCGATCTGCTTTCTGTCAATACAGAGATGCCATATGTGCTTTCTCCAATCTGCTCTCCGTCAATATAGAGACGCCAAATCAGCTATCTTTGATCTGCTTCGATGTTAACACATGAATGTCAGATCTGCTATCTTCGATCTGCTCTCTGACAATACAGAGATACCAGATCTGTTATCTTCAATCTGCTTTCTGTGAACACATGAATGTCAAATCTGCTATCTTCGATCTGCTCCCCGTCTAATACAGAGATGCCAGATCTGTCATCTTCGATCTACTCCCCGCCAATACAGAGATGCCAAATCAGCTATCTTCGATCTACTTTCTGTCAATACAGAGACGCCATATGTGCTTTCTCCAATCTGCTCTCCGTCAATACAGAGACGCCAAATCAGCTATCTTTGATCTGCTTTGATGTGAACACACGAATGTCAGATCTGCTATCTTCGATCTGCTTTCTGACAATACAGAGATGTCAGATCTGTTATCTTCAATCTGCTTTCTATGAACACACGAATGTCAAATCTGCTATCTTCGATCTGCTCCCCGTCTAATACAGAGATGCCAGATCTGTCATCTTCGATCTGCTCCCCGTCAATATAGAGACGCCAAATCAGCTATCTTCGATCTACTTTCTGTCAATACAGAGATGCCATATGTGCTTTCTCCAATCTGCTCTCCACCATTATAGAGACGCCAAATCAGCTATCTTTGATCTGCTTCGATGTGAACACATGAATGTCAGATCTGCTATCTTCGATCTGCTCTCTGACAATACAGAGATGCCAGATCTGTTATCTTCAATCTGCTTTCTGTGAACACATGAATGTCAAATCTGCTATCTTCGATCTGCTCCCTGTCTAATACAGAGATGCCAGATCTGTCATCTTCGATCTACTCCCCGTCAATACAGAGATGCCAAATCAGCTATCTTCGATCTACTTTCTGTCAATACAGAGATGCCATATGTGTTTTCTCCAATCTGCTCTCCGTCAATACAGAGATGCCAAATCAGCTATCTTTGATCTGCTTCGATGTGAACACACGAATGTCAGATCTGCTATCTTCGATCTGCTCTCTGACAATACAGAGATGCCAGATCTGTTATCTTCAATCTGCTTTCTGAGAACACACGAATGTCAAATCTACTATCTTCGATCTGCTCCCCGTCTAATACAGAGATGCCAGATCTGTCATCTTCGATCTGCTCCCCGTCAATACAAAGACGCCAAATCAGCTATCTTCGATCTTCTTTCTGTTAATACAGAGATGTCATATGTGCTTTCTCCAATCTGCTTTCCGTCAATACAGAGACGCCAAATCAGCTATCTTTGATCTGCTTCGATGTGAACACACGAATGTCAGATCTGCTATCTTCGATCTGCTCTCTGACAATACAGAGATGCCAAATCTGTAATCTTCAATCTGCTCTCTAACAATACAGAGACGCCAGCTCTGCTATCTTCGATCTGCTCTCTGACAATACAGAGACGCTAGATCTTCCATCTTTGATCTGCTCCCCATCAATATAGAGACGCCAAATTAGCTATCTTCGATCTGCTCTCTGACAATACAGAGTCGCCAGATCTGCTATCTTCGATTTGCTCTCTGACAATACAGAGACGCCAAATCTGTCACCGGTGATCTACATTATCCCCTAGGGACATAACTTGTAGAATGCATATGTACCTATGCCTAATGATTTGGGTGCCATGATCGAAATGAGTCAAATGCCCCTAAATAGACATATTATGATGCAAGATGTTTATGAAAATGATTCCTATCCATTCCACCTCAAAATATCAATCAAACTCTACTCCTATGTTTTGAATTAGATTGGTCCTATTGTACCATTCTTCAAATGCTACGACCTGCTAGAAACGATCCTCTCTAAGATTGAATCATTTGAATTGTCCAAACATTCTTTGAACTGAATACCCCCGACCCTCACTCATGGTAATTCTTCAAACAATTGTTCTGTTTTAGTTTCTCATATTCTCTAGCAATTCTACAGAGTAGTTTGTAAAACTTCGTTTGTAAAAATTTTAGTTCATCAATTATTTCAATACAACACACTTTGGAAGACAAATAATCTGATCTTGAGAATAGTTAGATAAATCATCAGAATACAATAAGAAATTAATCTGAAAACATATCTTTGAGAAGAAAAAGAATCTAAAGATAGTAATCAGAGCAAAAATTTGATGTCCAACATATCACAACTTAGGTTTCTGTATACAAATTCCATGAAGACTGTTTTGAGTTTAACATGTGTTTAGAAGATCAAAAGTACTTCGTTGATGCCCCAATATGTAACACTCTCTTTCTCGTCAAATCTGGTATAGCAAGGTCACTGCATGCTTCTCGAAATTTGAGCAGCCCTTTCGGGTTTTCAACTCAAAACCCATTTGGTCTCAAAGCGCCCTTTGCAGGTTTTCACCTTGGCCTCTCCATTTTTTTTTGAAAGTCTCAAAGTGCCCTTTGTGGGTTTTCACTTTGGATTCTCCTCTCTTTCAGACAAAGTATTTCATGACTGAGTCTGAATTCACTGGATTGGGTAAACTCTTCCCATCCATTTCTGTCAAAATCAGTGCACCACCAGAGAAAGCCTTCTTCACAACATACGGTCCTTCCCAATTTGGCATCCATTTCCCTTTAAAGTCCTTCTGTATGGAGAGAATCTTTTTCAATACAAGGTCCCCTTCGTGGAATTCTCTTAGACGAACTTTCTTGTCATAGGCTCGCATTATTCGCTTCTGATACATCTGACCATGGCGAATAGCTTTTAGCCTCTTTTCTTCAATCAAGTTCAATTGGTCATACTGCTATTGAATCCATTTTGTTTCATCCAGCTTTATCTCTGACAAAATTCGAAGAGAAGGTATTTCTACTTCAATGGGTAACACTGTCTCCATCCCATAAACCAACGAGAAAGGAGTTGCCCCAGTAGAGGTTCTGACCGACGTTCGATAGGCTAAGAGTGCAAATGGTAACTTCTATGCCAATTTCTGTGGGTTTCAGTCAGTTTCCCCACTATCTTTTTGATGTTTTTGTTAGCAGCTTCTACTGCCCCATTCATCTTTGGGCGATATGGAGATGAATTATGATGTTTAATCTTGAATTGGCTGCAGACTTCCGCAATCATGCTATTGTTCAAGTTCAATGCATTGTCTGATATGATCCTCTCAGGCATTCCATACCGACAAATGATCTCCTTTTTCAAGAAACAACCTACTGCTGACTTGGTGACACTAGCATAAGAAGCTGCCTCTACCCATTTCGTGAAGTAGTCAATGACCACAAAAATGAAATGATGCCCATTCGAAGCTTTTGGTGATATTGGCCCAATGATGTCCATGCCCTACATGGAAAAGGGCCATGGAAAAGTCATAACATAAAAGGGTGAAGGTGGTACATGAATTTTGTCCCCATATATCTGGCATTTATGACATTTCTTAGCATAGCTGATACAATCTCCTTCCATAGTAGACCAATAGTATCCAAATCTCATGATTTGTCTTGCCATCGTAAAGCCATTAGCATGTGTACCGCAAACTCCTTCATGTACTTCTTCCAGGATTTGCCTAGCTTTTATAGCGTCAATGCATCTCAAAAGCACCTGATCTTTCCTTCTTTTATAAAGGATGTCCCCATCTAGCACATATTCACAGGCTAACCTCCTCAAAGTTCTTTTTTCGTTTTCAGTTGCCTGCTCAGGATATTCACGATTTCTCACATACCGTAATATATCTTGATACCAAGGATGGTCATCTATTTCCTCTTCTTCGATGTTATAGTAATGAGCTAGAACCTCAGAAATGCTCATTTGAATTGATTTCATATCCTCTTGCTTATTTGCTTTAATCAAAAAAGCCAATGTTGCCAAAGCGTCTGCCATCTGATTTTCGTCCCGTGGGAGATAACTGAAAGTGACATTATCAAATTCTTCAAGTAACTCCAAAACTACCTTTCGATAATTAATCAATTTGGGGTCCCTTGTCTCCTATTCAACCCTAAGCTGGTAAATTACCAACGCAGAGTCTCTATATACTTCCAAGGTTCTAATTTTTCGCTCTTTGGCCGTTCGAATCCCCGTGATGCATGCTTCATATTCAGCCATGTTGTTTGTACAATCAAAATCCAATTTACATGTAAATGGATAATGATTACCATTTAGGGATACCAAGACTGCCCCAATCCCATTTCCTACCGCATTGGATGCGCTATCAAAGTTCAACTTCCATGGGTATTCTTCAATAGCTGCCACGTACATTATCAACTCCTCATTAGGGAAATCAAAACTCAAAGGCTCATAATCTTTTAAAGCTCTGCTAGCCAAAAATTCTGCTATCGTACTTCCTTTTATAGCTTTTTGACTTACATAGACTATATCAAACTCTGAGAGCAATACTTGCCACCTTGCCATTCTTCTATTTAGGGCTGTTGACTCCATCATGTACTTTAATGGATCAAGTTTTGAAATTAGCCAAGTCGTATAATATAACATATATTACCTCAACCTTCGAGTCGTCCAAATCAAAGCACAACACAACTTTTCAATTGGCGAATACCTCATTTCACACTCAGTGAATTTCTTACTGAGGTAATATATCGCTTTCTCTTTTCTTCCTAACTCGTCATGTTGACCAAGCACACATCCCATGGAATTACTAAACATCGACAAGTACAGAATTAATGGTCTATCTGGACTAGGTGGAGATAATACTGAAGCGTTTAACAAGTATTGCTTGACTTTATCAAAGGCATTCTGGCATTCCTCATCCCAAGTACCTTGGTTGTGTTTTCTAAGGAGGCGAAATATAGGACCACATTTCTCAGTTAATTGTGAAATAAACCGAGCAATATAATTCAACCTTCTAAGAAAACCCCGAACTTCTTTCTGAGTACGTGGTGGAGGCAAATCTCGTATGGCTCTAACTTTGTCTGAGTCAACTTCTATTCCCTTTTCGCTGACCACAAAGCCTAGTAATTTCCCCGACCTAGCTCCGAAGGTGCACTTTATCGGATTAAGTTTTAACCGAAACTTTCTTAATCTCAAGAATAGCTTCCTCAAAACTTCAATATATTCCTTCTCTGTTCGAGATTTGGCAATCATATCATCAACATACACCTCAATTTCCTTGTGCATCATATCATGGAATAAGGTCACCATAGCCCTTTGGTATGTTGCCCCTGCATTCTTCAACCTAAAGGGCATTACCTTGTAACAAAAGGTGCCCTACAACGTTATGAAGGTTGTTTTATCCATGTCTTCAGGATGCATCTTTATCTGATTGTACCCCGAGAAACCATCCATAAAGGAGAACAACAAATATCCCACTGTATTGTCTACTAAAGTATCGATGTGCAGTAAAGGAAAATTGTCCTTCGGGCTAGCTTTGTTTAAATCTCTGTATCAACACACATTCGTACCTTCCCATCCTTCTTAGGGATAGGCACAATATTAGCCACCCATTTTGAATATTTGACTTCTTATAGGAATCCAGCATAAAGCTGCTTCTTGACTTCCTCTTTTATTTTCAACACAATATCAGGCCTCATCCTTTGCAATTTTTGTTGAACTGGCTTGCAATCTTGTCTTATGGGAAGACGATGTACCATGATATCAGTATTCAACCCTGGCATATCCTGATATGACCATGCAAATATATCTTTGAATTCACGTAGCAGCTCAACAAGACCTCATCTCGTTTCTTTAGCAATATGTGTGCCAATTTTCACCTCTTTCTCTTCCTCCAAGGCTACATTCTCTATTGCCTTTTTCTCACGGGTAGGATTTGTTTCTCCTCTTGTTTCACCATTCTTAACAGATCTGGAGACATATCACAATCCCTGTCATCTTCAAAATCCTGAAGTTCTTCTAAACACATGTCTTACTCAAAAGAGAATCTAGGATTTGTAGTATCAGTGCTCATGTCATTGATATCTAGGGACCTGCAGGGTACAAAAGAATGTACAAAGAATACATGAATTTTCAGAACATTTTTTATATGTTATGAATGAAATGAAAGAATGTAGAGGTCAAAAGAATATTGAATGGTATAAAAGAATATTCACTTAAATTGATAACAAAGGTTACGTTTTATTGAAATGTAAATATCTGAACATGAGCCTATTTTACAAATGAAATCTTACTACTCCTAGGCTTTAAAATAATAAGAGTGTTTTGGAAATTACTCTGAAGAATCTTTAAAAACTAAAAGAAGTTCCTCTGCAACCCAATTGTTTAAAGAGCTTCTCGATTCGTAAGGGCGAATGCCCTCAGGGTTTCTTTGTCCAGACTTTTCATTATGCACGACATTTATGTGATAGCTTCCTTTTTCAAGCAACCCTCCCTTAGGGTGAATTATCGCTCCTGATATAAAAGTTTGGGATATATGGGGGAACGCCATCAATTCCCACTCTACTTCTCTTCCACTCAAATGTGCCCTTCTTCTTTCTTGACGCTTTTCTATTTCTTTCCTCTTTTGCTTTTGATCTGGCCTGTAACCCAAGCCAAAACAGTCTCTCTTCCCCTTTAGTTTTGGAATTTGAATCTCTCCTTGAAGATATCTTCCCAATCCTTTTCCTGGCAAAGCTTATTTCCCCATTGTCATTTGCAAACCCATTCTTGTAGTTCTGGATATCCTGGGTACCGGCACCTCACTCCCATCTGAAATGAATGTTGCATTAACGAATTCTAATGAATGGAAAGAGCATTCAATTGCCTCTTCGTTTGCTTCTACATAGGGTGCGTCACTGCTAACTGTTGCTATAATGTCCTCCTCCACTTTTATGGTGACCAATCATCCATCAGCTACTAACTTCAATTTCTGGTGCAAAGATGAGGGCACCACTCCTGTCGAGTGTATCCAAGGCCTCCCCAACAAGCAATTGTAAGAGGGCTTGATGTCCATCACTAAAAATTCCACCTCATAAGTATTTGGCCCAATCATCAAAAGAATATCAATTCTTCCTATGACCTTTCTCTTTGTACCATCGAATGCTCTTACTACATTATGGCATGTTTTCATGTGAGAACTGTCTATGGGTAATATGTTCAATGTAGATAATGGTAAGACATTTAAGGCTGATCCATTATCAATAAGCACATTCGGCATTGTATACCCCTTACAGCGAGTGGCGATGTGTAAAGCTTTAGCTGATCCCATGCCACCAGGTGGGATTTCGTCATCGTTGAAATAGATGAAATTGTCAACATTTATGTTGCTAACCAATCGATCCAATTTATTGACGGATATATCATTAGTAACGTAAGTCTCATTGAGCACCTTGATTAATGCTTCCCGATGTACCTCTGAACTCAGAAGCAAAGCCAGCACTGATATGTGAGCTGGTTGTTTGCGTAGTTGTTCAACCACGCTGTACTCACTGTGTTTTAAGAATTTTAGAAATTCTTTGGCTTCTTCTTCCTTCACTGGCTCATTAACCAGTATTTTAGTCCTCTTTCCTTTGTCAAAGGCTTTTGCTTTTGCAGGCTCAACTCTGACGCCTTCTGCATCATAACGCTTCCCACTACGCGTGTAAGAACCCACACCCTGAACCTCCTTAGAAGCACTAGCTATATCTTCATTCTCCGGTATGGTCACATTGCAGTCATAATTCCAGGGTACCCTCTTGTTATCCTTATAAGGAAAGGAAAAGGGTTTATGAATAATGACTTTCGGTACTGTTGGTATTTCAACTTCATTATTTCTTGGTAAAGAAATAATGATCCTTAGCTAGTTTTGATTCTTTGGTCCACCTTCTAATGTGCATATATGTCCCTTATCTGAGCAAGCTTCATAAAATTATAGCTTCTTATTATCCATAAGGCTTTCTACCAAGGCCTTAAACTCGTCACATTCCTAGATCTCGTGTCCCTCTTCAGCATGGAACTCGCAGTAGTCCCTTACTCCTCTATTCCTTTCTTTAGAGATTATCATCTCTCTTTTCACCATTTCTTCCCAAATCACTTTCATTGGCATTCTTACCTCAGCCACGCCCTCTTGAATCCTTCTCATACCAGTATCCCCAACTGCGTTTACCCCTTGATCACCATGATTTGGCAACGGGTTCTCATTAATAGGGGTGTCGTCAAACTTTACAACCCCCATCTTGATAAGTTTTTCCAGTGCTTTTTTAAAGCCTTGTAATTTTCGATCGAATGCCCTGATATCCCTATATGGTATTCACATTTGGCATTTGCATCATACCATTTAGGGTATGGAGGTTGCAGAGGTTTCAAATGAAAAAGAGCTATTGTATGCGCATTAAAAAAAAATTTGATAAAGCTCCCGATACGTCACTGAGATAGGCGTGAATGAGACCTTCTCAGAATTTTGTCTCGAACCAGATCCCTGCTTTTGAGAATCCTGTTGCCCAACTGTAGTTACTCTGGGCTGACTAACCGTAACCGCTTTTGAATTATAACTACTCGTATTATTCACCTCATTATCCTTCTTTCTTGGGGCCAATCTTTTAGCAGTTTCCCCCTCTATCTTGCCACCCCTTATGGCATTCTCAATCATTTCTCCTGCCATAACTATATCAGCAAAGCTCTTAGTGTTATGTCCAATCATGTGAGTAATGAATGGGGCCTTCAAAGTGTTAATGAACAGCATAGTAGTTTCTTTCTCCAAGAGCGGTGGTTGAACTTGCATAGCAACCTCCCTCCACCTCTGTGCATATTGCCTAAAACTTTCATTAGGCTTCTTTTCCATCTTTTACAATGTGATTCTATCAGGAGTCATGTCAGTCACATGATTATATTACTGCTTAAAGGCTTGCGCTAGGTCTCTTCAAGAACCGATCCTTGCGCAACTCAATTGATTATACCACCTAGCCGCTGCCCCAACCAAAATATCCTGAAAACAATGGATTACATAGCCAGTCATCCGTCTACAGAACATGGTGATATGGGCCTCAGGACAAGTAGTCCCATTGTACTTCTCAAATTCTGGCTGTAATAACCCATTTATACCCGGGCTTGTGAAATAAATAAAATAAATTAAAAAATAAATAAATGAATGTTTATTTATTACAGTCCATTTACAATACCATAGCCCACTAACCTGTAGGCCTAAAATTAAATGCCTAAGACCCTATGCCCAATACACCCAAGCCCAAATACCCAAGCCAGACCCAAACTAGTGAGGCCCAGTGCCTAAACTAAATCTGGAAACCCTAGGGTTTCCAGAACCTTCGTGCCGCAACAGACACGTCTTTCTGGCCCCGAGTCACGCCGTTTCATCTCGCGTCGATCCAGTTACTCACCATCAGCGCCGTGACTCCAGTGCCACATCGCGCCATAATCGGCGCATCCTCCGTCGAGATTTCTTCACTCGCCTGCAAAAGGAAACAAAAGGGAACAGTACCAACAATATATCGCAAGGAAATATGTAAATATACTGTAAACAGTGGCTATAAAGCCCGAATGCTATCATTGTAATCAGGACCAATTTTTACATATACAAAAATATACGCACATATATACAGAAGAAAGAAAGAAAAAGCAGTGGTAATTTTGGAAAAGGTGATTCTTATTTTTTCTTCTATGTTCAACGCACATAAATTATTTTTTTTTTTAAAAAAGGGTTAAGGAATAAAAATGAAAAAGGATTACCTGTGTTTTGCCCTGAAAAATGAAGGCTTTTAGCCTTCTGGACCACCGTGCAGGGCGGCGTGTAGGCGCGTGGGAACCGGTGGACGGAGACTCAACGGAGCTCCGATAACCAGCCCTCAATCCTCTTTCAGAGGATTTTTGTTATTTTTTTAAACTGTGTTTCGAAATGATTTTAAGGCTAAAATTTGGTTTATATAGCCTTAATAGAACGACGTCATTTTAGCTTAATCCAATAAGCCTAAAGCGACGTCGTATCAGTGCTAAAGATCCGCGCATTGACCCATGACCTGGGGAGGATCCGCACGTTTTTTAAAAAAATGGGCTAATTGCCCAATTAGTCATTTTGTATTTTTAATCTGTATAATTTCATTTTATTTATTTTTTTTAATTTAACCCCAATACTTTAATTTTGATTCAATTTGGTCTTCACAATGGCTATAAAATCGAATTTGTGGAAACAGTGTCGTTTTAAGATTAGGGCAAATTGCCTAATGAGTCCCTTGGTTTTAAATACGTTTTCCAAATAGGTCTAAATTCTTTTATTTTTTTTAATTAGCCCAAAATTTTTAATTGCCTTTAATTTTAGTCCTCTTACACTTATAAATTTATTTATTTCAAATTTTATTATTTATTCAATGAATATTATTATTTTATATTAAAATTATATGTTATATTATTAAATACAAGAAATCCATTTATTTTATTATATTATATATATTATTATATTATTTTACATGGTATATGTATTATTTATATTTTATTAATTAAATATTTTTTTAATATATGTATTATTTTTTTAAAATGATAATTATATATAAATAATAAAATTATTTTTATTTATGTTATTATATTATTATATATGTTTCCTATAGATTTTATATACATTATACATTATATTTTATGTTTTATCATATATTTATATCTTAATACATATCATCATGCATAGTTTTAAAATTTTATAAATTACTATTAAACATTATTTTTATATATATTATTAAATATTTAAAATTCATTTATCATTACATTATTTTATTATTTTTATATTTTATATGTTATTTTATTAATATATATATTATACAATTATGAAATTTATAATTTATTATTAAGTATTATATTTATGTGTACTAAACATTTAGTATGTATATTATTATAAAGTTTTATTATTTATATATATATTATACGACGTTTTAGTATTTATTAAACACTTTAAAATTTTCCTTATTTAGTTATTGTGCCAAATATGTGATTCTTTTAAGTTTTATTTTCTTTATATATGATCATATGTTGCTAATATATTTGTGTTAATTGTTTTAATATGTAAATTCATTGCACGAGTTACTTGTTATCATTAATTTTATATGTTTACATGAAAATTATTTATTTATGTAAGTTATATTGGTATGAAGTACATTTTATCCTCATTATTTATTATGTCATATTCTTGCATGAAATATTATTATCTTTGCGATTTTGTATTTGCTTGCATGAAATAATAATGTGTTTATTAATATTATTTGTGATTTTATATGCATGAAATATCAAAGTATTATGTGACGTATGTCGTAATTACCATTTATTACATGAAATACTAAATACATAGCTTAATTAATCCAATGTTGACCTTTTGTAATAGGTTAAATGCATCATTGTTTTTTATTATTATTTTTAAATTTCATTTAACCTAAAGGAATCTTAAAAAACAAGGCAATGTCTTTTATATTTAGGAATTCGAGAAATAGTGTCCTAACATCCTGGGTTACGATTTCCCGTTTGTCTAAATACCTAAAACATCATTTTAAATGAGTTTTACAAATCACGAGATGATTTTAGTTACGAAAGTTTAAAGATATCGTGTCCAATCAGGCTGGATGTGATGTTTGTACTCTTTTGAAACGAATGAATCTTGATTCTTTTCTCAAAAATTACAGTTTTAAGGAAATCTCATTTCTAAATTCTTTCAAACTTCTGACATTAAGACAAAATTATTCAATTTGGTACCAATTTTGGGCGCATTAGGGTACTAATCCTTCCTCGTGACGTGAATCGACTCTGAACCTATTTTCTCATAGTTTCGTAGACCAAAACGTTTTATAAAGTAATCCAATCACACTTTAAAAAGATTGGTGGCGACTCTCGTCTTCATTTTTTTTAAAAAAACCCGTTTTTAAGGAGGTTTCGACAGCTTGACGACTCCGTTGGGGACTTAAGAGAGTCGAGTACATATGTTTGCTGCATGTTTTTGTTATCCTATTGCCTTACTTTGCGTTTGCATGACCGTTGTGGTCGCACCTTTAACTGGGAGTGAGAAGCTATGCTTTCGTGAGGTTTTCACCTTCGTATGAGCTAGTGGATTGCTTCCGGGATACTATACCTATGTCTTCGTGATATTTTCATCTCCGTATGGCCATAGGGAAATGTGTCCCCTTGAACTGAACTTGGTCTATATAAGCCTATAATGGGTGAGGACCGAGGAATCTGCTGGTTCAGGTATCCTTGCTTTAGAGCTAAAACTCATATAGTGAACCTTTAAGTGCTTACCCTAGGGAAATAGTGATAACCTTTAGAAAGTTACCCTTGTAAGTACTTGTGTATCATTTTCTTATATATATGATACTGACCTATTTTTATTTTGCTGTCATTGCATGTCATTTGGCATTTAAAGGTGTCGATTCAAGGCACGATTTCTAGACTAGAAAGTTTTGTAATGAGGAACGAATACATTAATAAAGTGGAGGACAATGCTTCTGCCTGTACTTGGTCAGAGAAAACCCAGTTAGAGAAAGGAGATAGTGTCACCGAGGGGTATACGTCAGAGTTATGGGACTTCACCCGTGTTAATTCGACGCAGAATGAGTTGCAGGAGCTGAGAAACATTTGGGCCCAATGGGATGACGAGGCTAAGCAGCTTTTCTATCAGAATTATAGAGACCTTTCCTATTTGCTAGACGTCAAAGTAGATGGGCACTTGTTTCGAGCTATGGTACAATTCTGGAACCCTGCTTATAGTTGCTTTACATTTGGTGATGTTGATCTTGTACCTACTTTGGAAGAGTATACGACTTTACTGCATTGCTTGAGGATTCAGGGTCACAAGGCTTATGTTAGGCCTGCTAGCCTTCCAACTTTTACGAAGAAGTTGGTAATGATTACTAGGATGAGTAAGCAGTGGGCTGTAGCTCGTGTGCAGCAAAAGGGTGATAGTAAGTGTATTCCATGGGCCGTTTTGAGGGATTTGATATTAACGCATCCAGACATGAAGAAAAGGGTCGACGTCCTGGCTTTGAGTATTTACGGCATGGTGATTTTCCCAAAGGCGTTGGTGCATATAGATGAGGCGGTTGCAGATTTATTCGATCGACTTGGTAAACATAATACAGCTGTACCCGTAATCTTAGCTGAGACGATAAGATCCTTGAGCGCATGTCAAAGAGCTGGTGAAGGAAAGTTCATTAGATGTGCATAGTTGCTGTTGGTTTGGTTTCATAGCCACTTCTGGAAGCTTGATAAGGTTCCTTACCGAGTATTCTTTGAGGGTTATTCTCCCTTAAAGGAAGCAGTGGACATGCCTAAAAGAGATGACATTTCAGAGGAGAGGTAGATAGACATTCTTCAGAATCTTTGAGAGGAAGATGGTATGTGGAAGGCTCCTTGGTTGGTTCCTAGTAAAATCCTTTACCGATGTGGCAGTTTTGATTGGGTCCCTTTGCTAGGAATTTGGAGAGTTGTTGGATATACACCATTGCTTGTTCTAAGGCAATATCGAGCGAGATAGTTCATACCGGCTACACAGGGTTTAGCTCAGAGTGATTTCTCTTATAGGGGAGATCACTACAAGAAGAGGATGCGAGAGATTGCTGAGGCTTGGAAAAAGCCTTTTTGTATGAAGATCTTGACCGAAGGCTCAACGTCAACCCTTGAGTATAAAGGTTGGTTTACTAGGAGAGTATGAAGCAAGAGTTCGAGAGAAAGAATTCAGAGTTTGAAAAGAGGATGGAGAAGATGTGTTTAAGGCTCGATGTCGATGTTCAAAAGATGGAAGTTGAGAAGGTGAAAAAGGAAAAGAGAAAGATCGAGGCAGATCGAGATGATTTAAAGACGCATTACAAGAAAGACCAGGTAACGTTGAAAAGGGTCAGATTAGGGAGATCTTCAGAGCAGTGGCAAGAAGAGATTTAAGAGGATAGAGCCAAAGCCGAGTATTAGGAGAAAAAGTTCCAAGAGATGCAGTCGCTTAATCAAGCTCTAAAAAAGGAAAATCAAGGACTAAAGGTTAAGGTGACAAAGCTTGGACGATCTCTTTATTATCATCAAAGTCGTAATTCCGTAGCTGAGTTAAAAGCAAGTCTAAACAAGATCGAGGAAATGAAGCATAATATTGAAGGGTTGGAAGCAGCACTACAGGACTGTGAGCTACGGATTGAGCAGCTCGAGGCAAGAGAAGAACAGTGGAAGGGAGAACTTTACCATCTTCGAGATCAAGTAGGGGATAGAGATCATGTCATGGAACACGCCTTAAATCAGATTCGAGAGGTTGCTGAACACTTGCAAGATTTGGCAATACAAGCTAGAACCCTGAGTATAATGTATGAGTCATCATCAGACAGAGGATGAGAGTTAGCATTGTTATTAGATAGGGTTAAGACTTTAGGCCTGTGGACGAAAGTATATTTGTAATCCGTTTTATGAAAAGATTTTTGTTCCTTAAATAACATTTTCTAAAATGAAAATGAAATTGAATCAGAATCGACATCTTCTTGCATTCATGCATTTGCATCTCATCACATCATATGCATTCAAGTTTATAGAAAGACCCTAATTAGTTAAAATTATTAGGGAGAAAGAGAGTAAGAGAAAGAAAATCTGGAAGTAACACATCCTTACGGTACACGCGTTAAGTCAAAGAATATGGACCAAAGATTTGAACAGCTACAGAAAGACATGCAGGACCAATTGCAAGAACAATTGGCAAAAATGCAAAATGACATGAGGGAGAAAATGTTGGAGGCTCAAAGGAACATGATGGTTAAGATGGCTCAACTAATGAGAGCCACTGATAAGGGAAAGGCTCCCATGGCAATCACTGAAGAGGAGAACGAGGGTCATCCTCCTGGTTTCACTCCACCTCACATACAAACCCAACCTGAGGCATATCCCCGGGGGCTATCTGTCACAATAAGGCCTCAACAGGGTCAAGTCGATGCTGGGATCCCCAAAAATTTCCCAACTGGCTCAGGGTTCAATTTGGGCGACAATCCTGCAAATCCTATCATTCCTAACTTAGACATGGCTGAAAAAGAGGATTTAAGAACTGAGGCTGCAAGACAGTTGGAAGAGCGCTGCAAATGGTTGGAGGAAAAATTTAAGGCTTTAGAGAATGCTGATGGGCATCGTAGAGTTGATGCCAAAGATCTAAGTTTTGTCCCAGACTTGGTGCTTCCTCACAAATTCAAGATGCCAGAATTTGAGAAATACAATGGGACTACTTACCCAGAAGCCCATATTACGATGTTCTGTAGGAGAATGACCGGGTATGTGAATAATGATCAATTTTTGATCCATTATTTCCAAGAAAGTTTAATTGGAGCAGCAGCCAAGTGGTACAATCAATTGAGCCGGGCCAGAATAAGTTTATGGAGGGATCTTGCACAAGCCTTCATGCAGTAGTACAATCATGTGACTGACATGACTCCAGATAGGATTACGCTGCAAAACATGAAGAAAAAGCCTAATGAAAATTTTAGGCAATATGCACAGCGATGGAGATAGGTGGCAATGCAAGTTCAACCACCGTTGTTGGAGAAGGAAACTACCATGTTGTTCATCAACACTCTGAAGGCTCCATTCATCACTCACATGATTGGGAGTACTACTAAAAGTTTTACGGATATAGTCATGGCAAGAGAGATGATCGAGAATGCCATAAAAGATGGCAAAATCGAGGGGGAAGCAACTAAAAGATCGGCCCCAAGGAGAAAGGATGGTGAAGTGAATAACACAAGCATCTACAACACGAGGGAAATCACAGTTGGTCAACTTAAAACAACTGCGGTTGAGCAACAAAGTTCTTAAAAGAAGGAGTCAGGTATAAGGCAGAATTCTGAAAGGATGCAATTCACACCCATCCCGTGATGTATCGTGAGCTTTATCAAAGCTTATACAATGCACATGTTGTTTCTCCTTTTCACCTGAAACCATTGTAGACCCCATATCCCAAATGGTATGATGCAAACGCCTGATGCGAATACCATGCTGGAATACCGGGGCATTCAATCAAAAACTGTACTGGTTTTAAGAAGGCCGTAGAGAGGCTTATTAAGGTGGGGGTAGTGAAGTTTGACAATACCCCTGGTACTAAAAACCCGTTGCCAAATCATGACGATCAAGGAGTGAATGCCATTGGTGAAGCCAGTGAGAGAAGAATCAAGGAAGATGTTACTGATGTGAGGATGCCTATGAAGGTGATTTGGGAAGAGATGATGAAGAGAGGTATGTTAACCTCTAAAAATGAGAGAGGAGAAATAAGGAACTATGGTAAGTTCCATGAGTTCAAAGGACATGAAGTTCAAAATCGTAAAGAATTCAACGCCTTGGTGCAAGGCTTTATAAACAATAAAGAGCTACAAATTTTTAAAGATAGCTCTTGTGAAAAACAAGTATGTGTGCTGGAGGATGAACAAAAAGGAACTAGCCGGCCAAGGATTATTATTTCCTTGTTAGGGAATAATGAGGTGGCAACACAAACGGTGCCAAAGGTCATTATCCATAAACCTGTTTCCTTTCCTTATAAGGATAACAAAAGGGTACCTTGGAGTTACAACTGCCAGGTGTCAATACCGGAGAAGAAGAATATAGCCGGTACGTCTAAAGATGTACAAGTTGAGGGCTCTCATACACGGAGTGGGAAGCGGTATGATACGGTGGGCATCAGAGAAGAGTCCACAAAAACAAACAAAGCAAGTACGGAGAAGGAGAAAGAGGCTAAAGTACCTGTCAAGGAGCCAGTAAAAGAGGAGGAGGCTAAGGAATTTCTAAAGTTCCTTAAGCATAGCGAGTATAGGATGGTCGAGCAGTTGCGTAAGTAGCCGGCTCACATACCAGTATTGGCTCTACTTCTGAGTTCTGAGGTGCATCGGGAGGCATTGATGAAGGTGCTCAACAAAACATATGTTACCCATCACATATCTGTTAACAAGTTGGACCGGTTGGTGAATAACATAAGCGCGGATAATTTCATCTACTTTAATGATGATGAAATTCCACCGGGGGGTAGGGGGTTAACCAAGGCCTTGCACATCACCACTTGATGCAAGGGGTACACACTCCCAAGCGTGCTCGTTGATAATGGATCGGCCTTGAATGTTCTACCATTATCTACATTGAACAGATTACCCATTGATGATTCTCATATGAAGACATGTCAAAATGTGGTAAGAGCCTTCGATGGTATAGAAAGAAAGGTGATGGGAAAGATTGACATCCCTTTGGAAATTGGGCCGAATATATATGAAGTAGATTTTTTGGTGATGGATATCAAGCCTTCCTACAATTGCCTATTAGGCAGGCCATGGATACATTCAACGGGAGCGGTGCCCTCGTCGTTGCACCAGAAATTAAAGTTAGTGACAGATGGACGTTAGTAACCATCAATGCGGAGGAGGACATCATAGCCACAGTCACTAGCAAAGCCCCTTATGTTGAGACAAACGAGGAGTCTATTGAGTGTTCCTTTCACTCTTTAGAATTTGTGAATGAAACCTTCACTTCAAAAGGGAGTGAGCTACTAGTGCCAAAAATAGCAAGAGCTACAAGGATGGCTCTACAAATGATGGTGGGAAAAGGAGCCTTACTAGGAAGAGGGTTAGGAAAATACCTGCAAGGAGGGGCTCAAATCCCAGAATTGAAAAAGAAGAGAGATCGCTTTGGTCTGGGCTTCAAGCCAGACTATATGCAAAGCAGGAAAGAAGTTGAGAAGCGCCAAGAGGGAAGAAGGGCGCACCTTAATAGAAGAGAAGTGGAGTGGGAGTAGATGACATTCCCCCCAATATCCCAAACCTTCATATCAAGATGGTTACTCATAGAAGAAAGTCATCAGATCAATGCTATACAAGATGAAGAATCGAAACAAGGAAACCTTGAAGGCATTCGCCCTTACGAACCGGGAAGTTCTTTGAACAATTAGACTGTGGAGGAACTTCCTGTAGTCTTTAGGAATTCTTCAGAGTAATTCTCGAAACATTCTTGTTACTCTAGAGCCTAGGAGTAATGATATTACTTTTGTGAAATAGGCTTACGATCATCTATTATTTTTTTAATAAAACATAACTTTTATCAATTTAAACGAGTATTGTTTCATGTTTATCAACCAATATTCCTTTAAATTTTGGCAATTCTTATTCTTTCATTCATAGCACATAAATAATCATTCTTAAATTCATTCATTCTTTGTATATTCTTTATACTTCACAGATCCCTAGATATCATGACATGAGCACTGATATTTCAAATCCTGATTTCTCTCCTTAGTAAGACATGTGTTTAGAGGAATCTCAGGATTTTGAAGATGTCCAGGATTGCGATGTGTCTTTGGATCTTTTGAGGATGGTAAAACAGGAGGAGAAACAAATCATGCCCCATGAAAAAGAGGCAATAGAGAATATAGCCCTAGAGGAAAGGAAGGAGGTGAAAATTGGCACGCATATTACCGAGGACACAAGGCAAGGACTGATTGAGTTGCTTCGCGAGTTCAAGGATATCTTCGCATGGTCCTATCAAGATATGACAGGGTTAAATAATGATATTGTGGTGCATCGTCTTGTAATAAGACAGGATTGTAAGCTAGTCCAACAGAGGTTGCGAAGAATGAGGCCAGATATTTTATTGAAAATAAAGGATGAAGTCAAGAAGCAGTTTGATGCAGGATTCTTACAGGAGGTGAAGTACTCTAAATGGGTAGCTAACATTGTACCAGTTCCTAAGAAGGATGGAAAGGTACGAATGTGTGTTGATTATAGAGATCTGAACAAAGCTAGCCCAAAAGATAATTTCCCTTTGCCACATATAGAACACTTTGGTAGACAACACAGCGGGATATTCACTATTTTCCTTTATGGATGGTTTCTCGGGGTATAATAAGATAAAGATGCATCCTGAAGACATGGACAAAACCACCTTCATAACATTGTGGGGTACCTTCTGTTACAAGGTAATACCTTTTGGGTTGAAGAATGCAGGGGCAACATACCAGAGGGCTATGGTGACCTTATTTCACAATATGATGCACAAGGAAATTGAGGTGTATGTCGATGATATGATCGCCAAATCTCGAACGGAGGAGGAACATATTGAAGTTTTAAGGAAACTATTCTAGAGATTAAGGAAGTTTCAGTTAAAACTTAATCCGACAAACTGTACTTTCGGAGCTAGGTCGGGGAAATTATTAGGCTTTGTGGTCAGCAAAAAGGGAATAGAAGTTGACTCAGATAAGGTTAGGGCCATACAAGAATTACCTCCACCACGTACTCAGAAGGAAGTTTGGGGTTTTCTTGGAAGATTGAATTATATTACTTGGTTTATTTCACAATTAACTGAGAAATGTGACCCTGTATTTCGCCTCCTTAGAAAATACAACCAAGGTACTTGCAATGAGGAATGCCAGAATGCCTTTGATAAAGTCAAGCAATACTTGTTAAATGCTCCCGTACTATCTCCACCTAGTCCAGATAGACCATTAATTCTGTAGTTGTCAGTATTTAGTAATTCCATGGGATGTGTGCTTGGTCAACATGACGAGTCGGGAAGAAAGGAGAAGGCGATATACTACCTCAGTAAGAAATTTACAAAGTGTGAGATGAGATATTCACCAATTGAGAAATTGTGTTGTGCTTTAATCTAGACGACTCAAAGGTTAAGACAGTACATGCTATATCATACTACTTGGCTTATTTCAAAACTTGATCCGTTGAAGTATATGATGGAGTCAACAGCTTTGAATGGGAGAATGGCGAGATGGCAAATTCTACTTTCAGAGTTTGACATAGTCTATATGAGCCAGAAGACTATAAAAGGAAGTGCGATAGTGGAATTTCTGGCTAGTATAGCTTTAGAAGACTATGAGCCATTGAATTTTGATTTTCCAAATGAGGAGTTACAGAATATTATCCTTGGAAGTTGAGTTTTGATGGAGCATACAATGCAGTGGGAAATGGAATTGGGGCAGTCCTGGTATCCCCAAATGACGATTATCCATTCACATGTAAATTGGATTTTGATTGCACAAACAATATGGCCGAGTATGAAGCATGCTTCATAGGACTCCGAGTGGCTATAGAGCGAGGAATAAGAACCATAGAAGTATATAGAGACTCTTCATTGGTGATTTACCAGCTTAGAGGTGAATCGGAGACAAGGGATCCTAAATTTATCAATTATCGTAAGGTAGTTTTGGGGTTACTTGAGGAGTTCGATGACGTCACTTTCAATTATATCCAGCGAGACGAAAACTAGATGGCAGATGCTCTAGTGACCTTGGCTTCAATGATTAGAGCGAATAAAGAGGAGGAGATGAGACCAATCCAGATGAGTATCTTTGAGGCTCCGACTTGTTGTTTTAACATTGAGGGAGAAGAAAAGGATGATAATCCTTGGTATCAGGATATATTGCGATATGTGAGAGATCGAAAATACCCAGAACAAGCAACTGAAAATGATAAGCGAACTTTAAGGAGATTTGCTTGTGATTACATTTTGGATGGGGACATCTTGTACAAAAGAAGAAAGGACCAAGTATTGTTGAGATGTGTTGACATCGTAGAGGCTAAGTTAATCTTGAAAGAAGTTCACTAGGGTGTTTGTGGGACGCACGCTAATGGTTTCACGATGGCTGGACAAATTATGAGTTTGGATATTATTGGTCTACTATGGAAGGGGATTGTATCAACTACAGTAAGAAATGCCATAAATGTCAGATCTATGGAGATAAGATTCATGTACCACTTTCACCTCTACATGTTATGACTTCTCCATGGCCTTTTTCCTTGTGGGGCATAGATGTTATTGGGCCAATATCACCAAAAGCTTCCAATGGACATCGCTTTATTTTTGTGGTCATTGATTACTTCACGAAGTGGGTAGAGGCTGCTTCTTATGCAAATGTTACTAAGTCGGCTGTAATTCAATTCTTGAAGAAATACGTCATTTTTCGGTATGGGATGCCTGAGAGGATCATATCAGACAATGCATTGAACTTGATCAACAAAATGATAGCAGAAGTTTGTAGTCAGTTCAAGAGTAAGTATCATAATTCATCTCCATATCGTCCAAAGATGAATAGGGTAGTGGAAGCTGCTAACAAAAACATCAAGAAGATAGTAGGGAAAATGACTGAAAGCTACAGAGATTGGCATGAGAAGTTACCATTTGCTCTCTTAGCCTACCGAACGTCTGTCAGAACCTCTACTGGGCAACTCCTTTCTCGTTGGTTTATGGGATGGAGGCAGTATTACCTATTGAAGTTGAAATACCTTCTCTTCAAATTTTGTCAGAGATAAAGCTAGATGAGGCAAAATGGATTCAATCGCGGTATGACCAGTTGAACTTGATCGAAGAAAAGAGGCTAAAAGCTATTCGCCATGGGCAGATGTACCAGAAGCAGATGATGCGAGCTTATGACAAGAAAGTGCGACCAAGAGAATTCTACGAGGGGGATTTTGTGCTAAAAGAGATCCTTCCCATTCAGAAGAACTTTAGAGGAAAATGGATGCCAAATTGGGAAGGGCCATATGTCGTGAAAAAGGCTTTCTCTAGAGGCGTATTGATTTTGACAGAAATGGATGGGAAGATTTTACCCAACCCAGTGAATACAGACTTAGTCAAAAAGTACTTTGTCTAAAGGAGAGGAGAATCCAAGGTGAAATCCCGCAAAGGGCACCTTGAGATTTCGAAAAAAAAAATAAAAATGGAGAGGTCAAGGTGAAAACTCGCAAAAGGTACCTTGTGACCAAAGGGGTTTTGAGTTGAAAACCCGAAAGGGCAGCTCAAATTTTGAAGTGTATACAGTAATCTTGTTATATCTGATTCAACAAAGAGCGAAGCGTGTTGCATATCGGGGCATCAGTAAAGTACTTTGGATCTTTTAAATACATGTTGAACTCAAGAAAGACTTCATGGAACTGGTGTATAAATGCTCAAGCGGCAATATCTAGAGCATCTAACTTTTATCCTGTTTGCTATCTTTAGATTCTATTTCTTCTTAAAGATAGGCTTTCAGATTAATTCTCTTTGTATTTTTGACAAATTCATTCAAATCTAATTATTCTCAAGATTAAATTCATTTTCCATTATTCTTAAAGTGTGTTGCATTAAATAATAATAGATGAACTAAACAATTTTCACAAATGAAGTTTGGCTCATTACTTTGGAAGTTTCTAGATAATACAAGAAACTAAAACGGAACAATTGTTCAAGGAATTCACGTAAGTGAGGTTCGAAAGAACTTGAGGGAATTCTTTCTTTAGTCCAAAATGATTGGGCAAATCAAACAATTCGATCCTAAGAGAGGATCATCTTACAAACCTTTTGATGGGTCATAGCATTTGAAGAAGGGTACAAATTCACAGGTTGAGAAAAAATGTTACTTCGAGAGAAATAAGGATAAACTTCGACGAAGGAATGAGTAGTGATGTCTGGAATGGGGGTCATATTCATAAACATTTTGCATTATAACAGGTTTAATTAGGAGCATTTGACTCATTTCGATCATAGCATCCTAATCATTAGACATGAACTCATACGTATTAGACAGGTTAAGTCCTTCAAGAGACAATAAAGATTGACGCACTTTAACCCCTTAAGCAGTAGGGTAACAGGCTAAAACATAGCAGATCGGACCTTCAGGCGTTTACACTGAAGCAGATCCAAGATGATTTGGCATCTCTCTATTGTCAGAGAGCAGATCCAAGATGACAGATTTGGCATCTCTGTATTTGACGGAGAGCAGATCGAAGACATAGCAGATCTAACCTTCGAATGTTTTTGCATCAAAGCAGATCCAAGATGATTTGGCATCCTTGCGCTTATAAGGAGAAGATCAAATTCATAGCAAATTTGGCTTTTACGTGTTTACGCTGAAGCAAATCTAAGAAGATTTGGCATCTCTGTATTGTCAGAGAGCAGATCGAAATCTAAGATGATTTGGCGTCTCTATATTGTCAGAGAGCAGATAGAAGATAGTAGATTTGGTATCTCTGTGCTGTTAGAGAGCAGATCGAAGAGAGCAGATTTGGAGTCTCTGTATTGTTAGAGGGCAGATCCAAAATGACAGACTTGGCATCTCCGTATTCGACGGGGAGCAGGACCAAGAAGATGATTTGGCATCTCTGTATTTGACGGAGAGCAAATCAAAGACATAGCAGATCTGACCCTTGTCAAGGCAGATCCAAGATGATTTGGGCATTTTTGTATTCAACGAGGAGTAGATCGAAGAACTCAAGACTCGGCGAGCCCAGGCAAAATTTGTTCTTTTATAGTCTTTGCTCTATTATCATTACACGACAATGAGCAAAGAGGGGTAGCTGTAATAACCCATTTATGCTCGGGCTTGTGAAATAAATTAAATAAATTAAAACCAAAAATAAATAAATGAATGTTTATTTATTACAGTCCATTTACAATACCATAGCCCACTAACCCGTATGCCCAAAATTAAATGCCTAAGACCCTATGCCCAATACACCCAAGCCCAAATACCCGAGCCAGACCCAAACTAGTGAGGCCCAGTGCCTAAACTAAATCTGGAAACCCAACAAACACGTCTTTCTGGCCCCGAGTCACGCCGTTTCATCTCGCATCGATCCAGTTACTCACCATCAGCGCCGTGACTCCAGTGCCACATCGCGCCATAATCGGCGCATCCTCTATCGAGATTTCTTCACTCGCCTGCAAAGGAAACAAAAGGGAACAGTACCAACAATATATGGCAAGGAAATATGTAAATATATTGTAAACAGTGGCTATAAAGCCCGAATGCTATCATTGTAATTAGGACCAATTTTTACATATACAAAAATATACGCACATATATACAGAAGAAAGAAAGAAAAAGCAGTGGTAATTTTGGAAAAGGTGATTCTTATTTTTTCTTCTATGTTCAACGCACATAAATTGTTTTTTTTTTTTAAAAAGGGTTAAGGAATGAAAAAGAAAAAGGATTACCTGTGTTTTGCCCTGAAAAATGAAGGCTTTTAGCCTTCTGGACCACCGTGCAGGGCGGCGCGTGAGAACCGGTGGACGGAGACTCAACGGAGCTCCGATAACCAGCCCTCAATCCTCTTTCAGAGGATTTTTGTTATTTTTTTTAAACTGTGTTTCGAAATGATTTTAAGGCTAAAATTTGGTTTATATAGCCTTAATAGAATGATGTCGTTTTAGCTTAATCCAATAAGCTTAAAGCGACGTCGTATTAGTGCTAAAGATCTGCGCGTTGACCCGTGACCCGGGGAGGATCCGCTCCTTTTTTTTAAAAAAGGGCTAATTGCCCAATTAGTCCTTTTGTATTTTTAATCTGTACAATTTCATTTTATTTATTTTTTTAATTTAACCCGAATACTTTAATTTTGATTCAATTTGGTCTTCACAATGGCTATAAAACCGAATTCGTGGAAACGGTGTCGTTTTAGGATTAGGGCAAAAATTTCTTTTTTTTTTTTATTAGCCCAAAATTTTTAATTGCCTTTAATTTTAGTCCTCTTACACTTATAAATTTATTTATTTCAAATTTTATTATTTATTGAATGAACATTATTATTTTATATTAAAATTATATGTTATATTATTAAATACAAGAAATCCATTTATTTTATTATATTATATATATTATTATATTATTTTATATGGTATATGTATTATTTATATTTTATTAATTAAATATTTTTTAATATATGTATTATTTTTTTAAAATGATAATTATATATAAATAATAAAATTATTTTTATTTATGTTATTATATTATTATATATGTTTCCTATAGATTTTATATACATTATGTTTTATATTTTATGTTTTATCATATATTTATATCTTAATACATATCATCATGCATAGTTTTAAAATTTTATAAATTACTATTAAACATTATTTTTATATATATTATTAAATATTTAAAATTCATTTATCATTACATTATTTTATTAGTTTTATATTTTATATGTTATTTTATTAATATATATATTATACAATTATGAAATTTATAATTTATTATTAAGTATTATATTTATGTGTACTAAACATGTAGTATGTATATTATTATAAAGTTTTATTATTTATATATATTATACGACGTTTTAGTATTTGTTAAGCACTTTAGAATTGTCTTTATTTAGTTATTGTGCCAAATATGTGATTCTTTTAAGTTTTATTTTCTTTATATATGATCATATGTTGCTAATATATTTGTGTTAATTGTTTTAATATGTAAATTCATTGCACGAGTTACTTGTTATCATTAATTTTATATGTTTACATGAAAATTATTTATTTATGTAAGTTATATTGTTATGAAGTACATTTTATCCTCATTATTTATTATGTCATATTCTTGTATGAAATATTATTATCTTTGCCATTTTGTATTTGCTTGCATGAAATAATAATGTGTTTATTAATATTATTTGTGATTTTATATGCATGAAATATCAAAGTATTATGTGACGTATGTCGTAATTACCATTTATTACATGAAATACTAAATACGTAGCTTAATTAATCCAATGTTGACCTTTTATAATAGGTTAAATGCATCATTGTTTTTTATTATTATCTTTAAATTTCATTTAACCTAAAAGAATCTTAAAAAACAAGGCAATGTCTTTTGTATTTAGGAATTCGAGAAATAGTGCCCTAACATGCTGGGTTGTGATTTCCTGTTTGTCTAAATACCTAAAACATCCCTTTAAATGAGTTTTACAAATCACGAGATGATTTTAGTTATGAAATTTTAAAGATATCGTGTCCAATCAGGCTGGATGTGATGTTTGTACTCTTTTTAAACGAATGAATCTTGATTCTTCTCTCAAAAATTACAGTTTTAAGGAAATCTCATTTCTAAATTCTTTCAAACTTCTGACATTAAGACAAAATTATTCAATTTGGTACCAATTTTGGGCGTTACGAGGGTGCTAATTCTTCCTCGTACGTAATCGACTCCCGAACCTATTTTCTCATAATTTCGTAGACCAAAACGTTTTATAAAGTGATCCAATCACACTTTAAAAAGATTGGTGGCGACTCCCGTCTTCGTTTTTTTAAAAAAAAACCCTTTTTTAAGGAGGTTTCGACACCGGCATTTTGAACTTATGGGGAAGCACCAAATCTGGAATCAAACTCAAGTCCTTTGCGTCAATTCCCTGATGATTATTAGCGTTTTCTAATGCCTTAAACTTCTCTTCTAACCATCTACAATGTTCCTCTAATTGCCTTGATGATTCGAGACTCATCTCATCCCTCTCAGCTACATCTAAATTAGGGATGATGGGATTTGTAGGGTTATCTCCTAGGTTAAACCTCGAGCCAGTTTGAAAGTTTATGGGTATTCCGGCATCCGCTTGCCCATGTTGAGGCCTTATTGTGATGGACGGCCTTTGAGGATATCTTCAGATTGAGTTTGCACATGGGGTGGAGTAAAACCCGGAGGATGATCCTCATTATCTCCTTCAGTGATGGTCATAGGGGCCTTTCCTTTATCCATCACCCCCTTCAGCAGCTAAGCCATCTCAGCCATCATATTCCTTTGAACATCCAACATTTGATCCTTCATCTCTTGTTGGATTTTTGCCAATTGCTCATGCAACTGCTCTTGCATTTCTTTCTGAATCTGCTCAAGTCTTTGATCCATATTCTTTGATTTAGCGCGTGTACCGTAAGGATATGTTGCTTCCAGATTTTCTTTCTCTTACTCTCTCTTTCTCCCTAATAATTTTAACTAATTAGGGTCTTTCTATAAACTTGAATGCATATGATGCGATGAGATGTAAATGCATGAATGCTAAAAGATATTGATTCTGATTCAGTTTCTTTTTAGAAAACGTTATTTAAGAGACAAAAATCTTTACACAAAACGGACTACAAATATGCCTTCGCCCTAAGGCCCAGAGTTTTAATCCTATCCAATAACGAAGCTAACTCTAAACCTCTATCTGTCACTAACTCATACTTTGTACTTAATACGTTAGCTTGTGCTACTAGGTTTTGTAAATGATTAGTAACCTCTCGAATCTGGACTATGGCTTCTCCCATGAGATAATCCCTATCTCTAACTTGATCCTGAAGATGGTGAAGCTCTTCCTTCCAATGTCCTTCTCTTGCATCGAGCTGCTCTATCTGTAATTCACAGTTCTGCAATGCTGTTTCCAACCTTCAAATATTGTGCTTTATTTCCTCGATCTTGTTCAGACTTGCTTTTAACTCGACCGCAAAATTACGACTTCGATGATGATGAAGAGATCGTCCAAGCTCTGTCACCTTAGCTTTTAATCCTTGATTCTCCTTCTCTAAGGCCTGGTTCTACGCTTGCATCTCTTGGAACTTCTTCTCCCAATACTCGACTTTGGCTCTTTCTTCTTGAACCTCTTGTTGCCACCGCTTTGAAGACTTCCCCAATCCAGCTCTCTTCAATGATAGCTGTGTCTTCTTATACTGCGTCTTCAAGTTATCTCGGTCTTCCTCAATCTTCCTCTTTTCTTTGTTTACTTTTTCAACCTCGATTTTCTAAGCATCGACGTCTAAGCTTAGGTACATCTTTTTCTCCTCGAGCCTCTCTATCTTTCTTCCAAGCTCCAGATTCTTCCTTTCGAACTCTTACTTTATAACCTCTAACTCTGATGGAATCACTCGTAAATTCTCCTCCATTGATCGAGCAGCCTCCAAACTCGATCTAGGGATGTTATCATTAACTCTGTTACTAAACCACCCTTTGTATTCAAAAGTTATCATCGGTGCTTTAGTCAGAATCTTCACACAGCAAACCTTCTTCCAAGCCTCAGAAATTTCTCACATCTTCTTCTTATAATGATCCCCTTTATATGAGAAGTCACTCTGAGCTAGCCCTTGTGTTGTAGGTATAAACTACTCCGCTTTATATTGCCTTAGGATGAGTAATGGTGTATAACTGACAACTCCCCAAATTCTAGGAAGAGGTACCCAATCAAAGCTTTCGCAACGATAAAGAATTTCACTAGGGGTCATCTAAGGGGCTTTCCACATAACATCTTCTTCTCGGAGTTCTGAAGTATTTCTATCCACCTTTCCTCTGTAATGTCGTCCCTCCTCGGTGTAGCTGCTGCTTCCTTTAGCGGAGAATAGTCCTTAAAGAACACTCGGCAAGGAACCTTATCAACCTTCCAAAAGTGACTGTGGAACCAAACTAACAACAACTGTGCACATCTAATGAACCTTCCTTCCCCAATTCTCCGACATGCATTCAAGGATCTAAATGTTTCTGTTAGGATTGTAGGCACAGGTGTATTCTGCTTACCTAATCGATCTAATAAATCTACGACTGCTTCATCTACGTTTCCCATAGCCTTTGGGAAAATCACCAAACCATAAATACTTAAGGCCAGGACATCAACCCTCCTCTTCACATCTGGGTGTGCCAATATTAAATCCCTCAAACTTGCCCACGGAATGCATTTACCATCACCTTTTTGTTGGATTCGAGCCACGGCCTACTGTTCACTCATCCCTGTGATCATCATCAATTTCTTTATGAAAGTCGAGAGATTAGCAGCCCTGACATAAGCTTTGTTACCTTGAATTTTCAGACAACGAAGCAAAGTTGTATACTCCTTCAAAGTTGGCACTAAGTCTACCTCTCCGAATGTAAAACAACTATAAGCAGGGTTCCAAAACTATACCATGGCTCGAAATAGATGCTTATCCACCTTGATGTCTAGCAAATAAGGAAGATCTCCATAATTCTGATAGAAAAGCTGCTTAGCCTCGTCATCCCATTGGGCCCAAATGTCTCTCAACTCTTGAAACTCATTCTGTGTTGAATTAATAAGAGTGAAGTCCCATAACTCTGATGTATACCCCTCAGTGACACTATCTCCTTTCTCTAACTGGGTTTTCTCTGACCAGGTACAGACAGAGGCATTGTCTTCCACTTTATCAAGATATTCGTTTCTCATTACAAAACTTTCTAATCTAGAAATCAAACCGTGAATCGACACCCTTAAATGCTGAATGACATGCAATGATAGCAAAATAAAATAAGTTAGTATCATATATAAAAGTACAATAAACAAGTACATATAAGGGTAATTTACTAAAGGCTATCACTATACTCCCTAGGGTAAGCATTTAAAGTTCACTATAAGCGTGCATTTTAGTTCTAAAGAAAGGGTACCTGAACCAGCAGATTCCTCGGTCCTCACCCATTATAGGCTCATATAGACCAAGTTTAGTTTAGGGGGACACATTTCCCTATGGCAATGCGGAGATGAAAATCTCACGAAGACATAGGTATAGTATCCTGGAAGTAATCCACTAGCTCATACGGAGGTGAAAACCTCACGAAAGCGTAGCTTCCCACTCTCACTTAAGGGTACGACCACAGCGGTCATGCAAATGCAGTGCGCAGCAACAAGATAACAGACATATGTAGCAAGCACATGTAAAAAGGATCAATATTTTTTAAATTTTCCAAATTTTCAACATTAAGACATAAAGTAATCAATTTCTTGGCTTGACTCTCTTATGTCCCCAGTGGAGTCGCCAAGCTGTCGAAACCTCTTTGCTTAAAAAAACGAGGTTTTTGAAAACGAGAGTCGCCACCAACCTTTTTAGGTGTGATTGGATCACCTTATAAAATATTTTGGTCTACGAAGTTATGAGAAAATAGGTTCAAGAATCGGTTACGTACGAGGAAGGATTAGGACCCTCGCAACGCCCAAATTTGGTACCAAATTGAATAATTTTTTCTTAACGTCAAAAGTTTGAAGGAATTTAGCAATAAGATCCATTTTTAAAACTGTAATAATTTACTGAAAATAGAGGTTCTTTCGCTCCAAAAGAGTAAAAGCATCACATCCAGCATGATTGGACACGATATTCTTAAACTTTCATAACTGAAACCATCTCATAATTTACAAAATTTATCTAAAAGGGTACTTTAGACATTTAGACAAACGGGAAATCGTAACCCAGCATGTTAGGCAACTACTTCCCGATTTCCTAAATTCCAAAAACATTGCCTTTCTTTTTAAAATTCCTTTGGATTGAATGAGATATAAAATTTTAAAGCGATGATGTATTTAACACCTTGCGAAAGATCAATACTAAATAAACCTAGCTACATGATTCATGCTTTGACATTTCATGCAAATATAGTAATGATAAATAATGACACAAATCATATAATATACATTAACATTTCATGCCTATATAATCGTAAATAATGTAAATATATATATACATTATTGTTCCATGCAAAATACAATATAAAGAATAATGAATAGAACAAATCAAATTACATAATATATACAATAATATTTCATGCAAATAAAAATAACAACATAGATTTCCATGCAAATATATAAAATAATAATAAAAATAAGAATAACAAGCAATTCATAAAATACAATTATCATATTTAAATATTATTAAATAAACACAAAAATGATACAAAAATAAATTAGGAGAAAAAAAAAAGTCAGAAGAGAAGAAAAAGATAAGATTAAATACAAATAAAAATTTAACAATATATACATAATAAAGGGTAATTTTTCAAAAATAATATTAGATAATGTAGTAGCTTAATATATATATATTTATAAAAATAATAATATGTTGGATAGGAACAAAAATTTACAAAAAATTTTAGAAGATTAAATACAAAATATTTAATAATAATATATATATTATTTATTAATAACTTACAAATTTTAAATTATACATAATTTATGAATAATAAAAATAATATATGGAATTATATATATAATAAAATATATAACATATAATAATATATATAATAATATATAATAATATAAATAATATAATAAGTAATATAAAAAGAAAAATAATATATACTATTTTACATATAACTAAAAAATTATATAGTATTTAAAACAAATTGAATTTATATATAAGAAAAGAATTAAAATTGAATTTAATTAAATTAATCTAGGGTTAATTACAAATGAATGAAAAATTTTGGGCCTAATTGAAATGCGCGTTAAATTCAGAGGGACTCACTGGGCAATTAGCCCTAATCCGAAAAAACGGCGTCGTTCCCAGAATAGGCTTTAATAGCCATTAGGACTAGATTGAATTAATCGTAAAATATTGGGGCCAATTTAAAATAAAAATAAAATGGAATTGTAAATTTAAAAAATGTGGAAGGATCGATTGGGTAATTTGCCCTTTAAACAAAAACACGCGGATCTTATCTGGGTCACGGGTCAACACGCGGATCTTGGGTTTAAACGGCACCGTTTTGGTACTTATCAGATTAAGCAAAAACGACATCGTTTCTATTATGCTATTTAAGTCAGTTTTTTTGGCCCAAAACTCATTTTTAGAAATTGTTTTAAAAAAAAACTTTGAAACTCTCTGAAATGGGAGAAGAGAGGCGATCCGCTCAGGTCTCTGTTTCTTGGGTAACACATGCCCACGCCACACGAAATGCGTAAAGGTCGGAAGGTTAAAAACCTTCATCTTTCCAGGTAAAACACAGGTAACCTTTTCCCTTTAAATACTAACAGCCCCTTTTTTTTAAAAAAATAATTCATAAGCATTAAAAAAATAACAAAAACGAATAGATAACTGAATCACCTTTTAAAAAAATGCTTTTATTTCTTTCTTCACTGTATATGCGTATATTTGTTTGTCTCTTTTTTGTATCTATTTTGTATATATTCAAAAAAGGGGTTCCCCTGTTACAGTGAAATCATTCGGCTTTTATAGCCTCTATTTACAAGTTTGTATATTCTCTGCTCGATTTTTGCCATGTTTGCTGTGCTTTTCTTTCCTTTTTTGCAGGTGATGACGAGAATATAGGCGACGATCGTGTGCAGATGACACGGATCTGCTGGTGGTGGGATTGGCACGCCGATTACGAAGTAAAACGAGGCTAGAGTCACAGCGCTAATGGAGACTGGAACAACGCAAGATGAAACGGCATGACGTTTGGGGTGCTTGTGGCGCCTAGGGTTTCTGAAACCCTAGGCCTTCTGCCTTCTGTAAACTTATTGGGCCATTTGGGCCCCGTGTATAAATTTTGGGCAGCATTTAGGTACTTGGGCTTGGGTGTAACCGGGTCTTGGGTCATCAGGCCTTTAGGCCCGTTTTGTAAACTGGACATTACAAACTTTAAATTTATTTTATTAATTTTATTGTTTTACTCTATTTCACAGGCCAGGGCAAATTTGGGCTATTACACCCTTTAGTATGCAAACCCGTATTGCTAACCCATATGCAAAATTATATAGGATTTATTATGCAAACCCTTTCATGCGAACCCCTATTGTGAACCCATATGCAAAATCATATAGGATTCATTATGTGAACCCTTAGTATATTTATGCGAACCCTATTTGTATATTTATGCAAAATCATATGGATTGTTTGTACATTTTAATTTTAATATATAAACCATATTTTTATATTGAAATTAGGCTTAATATATATTTTCCCCTTGAATTTGGCCACTTTTATCTAATTTGTACCTTTTTTTAGCTAACTAGTACCTATAGAACCTTTTGCATTAACGCCGTTAGAATGTGATGACATAACACTAACAACTAATAACGCTACAAAATATAATGGTGTAATGACTCGATTTTCAGTGGTATCAGAAAATGCGACTTTGGAACCCCATTTCTGTGAACCAAGTCTGTGAATATTACATATTAATATTTACGCGTATAATATATTGTTAAATCAACTTTTGGTCAAGAAATTTTACTAAATTAATATTTAATTAAGGTTTAGGGACTAATTTGTAAAGTTCAAATCGCTATAGATTTTCAATTGACAAAAGACTGGGGGATTAAAATGGCAATTAACCAAAGGGTCAAAATGATTATTTGGACATTTTTAAATAAGAGAAAGTGGATAATGATGATGAAATCCACTAAGAATGGTTAGTGGATGATTATGGTTAATTAATCCATGTTTAAATTAATTAAGCTAGTTAATTAAACTTTAATTAAACTATATATACTAAGTGGAGAAAGATGAAAGATTTATCTTTTCATCTTCATGTCATCCATGAAGAAGAAAACCGGAGGAGGCTTTATACCATTTGGCCAAAAAGTGGCAAGTGATTTTAAGTTTTTTTCTTGTAATTCCTATAGATTTGATGTCATGGGAACTTGATTTAGCTAGCCCATGCACTAATTTGTAAAACTATTAAAGTTTTAGAAAGTTTCCATCGATGATTTCTTGAAGAATTAGGTTTGGAATTGATAGATTGTAAGCTTAGATTGTGAAAAGGACTAGATTGTAAAGTTAATTTAGCTTAATTGTTAACTTTTTACTAGATAGAAAGTATAAGGTCCCTAATAAAATTTTGTGAAAACAAATTTTAATTTGAAGCTAGGAATTGAAAGTTATGACTATCATGAGTTCAGGGACTAAATTGAATAAAATATAAAATTTTTAGGGTATCAAAAAATTGAGTTCATATGGCTTCATACATATCATAGCATTGAATGAAAATATTTGGTATTGATTGGTGATATAAAATGATTATTTAGATCAAGAATTGGATCGAAGTTGAGTTGATCGGGAACAAGCTAAAATTACAGATTAGCCCCGTGAAGTATCCACTTTACATATTTTGAACAAGTAAGTTCATATAGAATTTACCACTCTATGTAATTTATGTATGAATTATATTTGAATTTATACATATTAGAATTGAGTAGAATTAGTGAAATTTACACATATGTCTTAAAATGGACTGAATTTTAAATTCGTTTAAATAATGGCTATATGGAAACAGTACAATGTGGAAACATGATTATTGATGGATTATATGACTCATAAATGAAAAATGAAATTATGTGCAGGGATTGATATTGACATTTATATGGAAATAATGCCTGAGTGAACTAAGTAAAAGGTTAAGTTATGTATGACATGCCATTAGGGTTATGCATAGGATTAATCAGGGTTTATACATATTATAGGATCTAGCATTCATTTCAAATTCTCGTGTTATACGTATTGAAGGTTTGGCTCAGATGGGTAACCTCAATATAATATCAGCTTGTGTGAACAACCTTAATATACTATCAGCTTGTGTGAGCAACTTATTCCCATGTATCCGAGTCCGTTTTACTATAGTTCCATTGGGTGATATTAAATTGATTGGAATGAAATGGTAATTTTTTATGTTGATATATGTATTTTTATATGGTTTATTAAAGTATCGATATTATCTATGAATTGGGAATGTGACTAACACATTTATTTGGTGATGTTATTATACGTTTAGTTGTAACATAATGTGCCAAAGGGTAACTAATTTGAATGCTAGATTTATTAGTTAATTATGCCTTAAATGATCAAGGTATGCTTAGTTTCCATTTGAATTTACTAAGCACTCTGAATGCTTACTATGGTTGTTTTCCTTACCTGTAGATTTCCAACTTGTAGAATTGCCTAGCCGAAGCAATGAGGGAGCACAAACTATCTAGAGATGGTAGTTATAACTTATTTTGAACTTAGATATTGTGGCATGTATATAAAGGCCTTTGTTGTACAAATGGTCTAATTTGGATTTGACATCTTTGTGAAAATGTGATAATGGTTGAATTTAGGTAATAGGTTTGGTATGTGATCAAATTTATGCATGTTTTGGCATTGTATGATGCTAGTATGTGTAATGTTTTTAATTGGTATGTTTTGAGCATGAGTTGATTTACTTTCATGAAAATATTCACAGGCCCATTTTGGGCCCGACCAGTCTGGACTTTCGCGTCGCCCACTTTGTGTGAGTACGCCCCACACAAAATCTCCGGACGTGGGTGACGCGAAATGTTTGGATTGGTCGAGCTCAAAATGGGCCTGCGAATATTTTAGCCCAACACAAAATTATTTTTCCTCAGCAGACATACATAATTTGTTTATAAAAGGACATTTACCTTATTTTATTTGATTCCAATCAATTTGATTTAATTTTTAATCAAATTGATTTGTTAGCTCCTTTTATGGCAGATTTTGTGGAAATTTCAAAAACTTCCACCATACTAAATGCCTATAAAAGGCTATAAATTTTGAAGAATTTTTCCATACTAATACTCTCTTACACCGAATTTATTTTGCTCTCAAATTCTTCTTTTCCTCCCCATGTTTTCCCAACGTTCCAGTGATAGAAAACAACAACGTTTGTTCATTGATCGCTGCAGAGGTGCTACTACTTTGATAATTGTGTTGTTATATCCTAGGAGACATTCGACTAACGTTTTTCCAAGTACCGTAGGAGTGGCCAAATCTATCTTAAGGAAATTGTGTTAAACAGGCCTCAACATTGAGTAAATCTTTATTCTTCTTTTCGATTTCAACTTTTTGTTATGATTTTTATTGGTTTACGATTTTTATTAGTTAATTACATGCTTTGTCCAACAATCTTAAGACAATTTTTTTTTGCAATTCTCTAATTCGAGATGAACGAGACACCAATGCGAAAGAAAAAAAATTAAAATAAATTTTTTCAAAGTGAATAAAATCTGTTTTGGGATTTTATTCCAATTTTGATTTTATTTCCAAAACGAGTTGATAAACCATAAAAGTAACATGTTTTAATCCCATGCTTGGCATGTTTTTGGATGATTTATTATGTAAATTAGTGAATTTGATTCTCCTAATCCTTTAAATTTATGTTTCTATACTTAGGTGAGCATAGGGAAGTGAAAGGAGCAAGAAACTTGCCAAAATTGGACAAAAAGAGCTATTTTCAAGAACCATACAGCCTGGGTACTTCCACACAGGCTAGACATACGCCCGTGTGAGCACACAGGCTAGTCACATGCCCATGTGCCAGCTCGTGTCGATATCGCTCCCTGTTTCCCAAACAAGCGAAAAAACCCAATTTTTAAGCTTTCTAAGCATTCTAAAGTCTATAAATATACACTAAAAGAGGACCTAAAGGGGATAAGCAGAGAAGAACGAAGAAATTACTTGAAGAACGCTGTCGGAATCAACTCAGAAGCGGATCTCCTTCAAGATTGAAGATCTCCATTCAAATTTCCTTTGAAGTTTTATTGGGTTTTTTTATGTCTTGTTGTTATTCTAATTTGAGATGTTTCCATCCCAGATTATTAACTAAATTTCCTAGATACCTAGGGAAGATGAAACATATGATGGATCTTGTTATTTAATTTCTAATTTACATGATAAATACTTGAATCATTGTTCTTAATTATGTATGCTTATTTCGTGTTTTGATATTTTCAGGATATTGATTCATGTTAAATGTGCTTATTTAGTGGAGCAAAAGTCCATGTTTAAGAGTAGATCTAGCATACTTGAGTGGAGTTGTATGCAATCCTAGAAATAAGAAAACATAAATCTATCAGATTAGAGTCAAATCTAATAGGGGAACCCATAGATCGAGTTAATATGACAATAGGGGTTTTAATTAGAAAGAGATTTCAATTAATCAACCTAGAGTCAGTTATTTTTACTCTCGAAAGAGATATTAACATAATTTAGGGATTTTTATGGATCAAGGCACAAGTGAATAAATCATTTAATTCAGATTCAGAATAATAAGTGAAGTCTAGGTAGATTATTTCTTGGGTATTGTCTATCTCATTGGTTTATTCAATTATTTTCTTAATTCATTCTCTGTTGCGTTCTTAGTAATTAGTTTAGTTAAATTTAAGATTAAAAACAACACCTTTAATTTATAGGCTAAATAATAGAAAAAAAGGTAATTACTAGTACTTATAGTCCTCGTGGATACAATATTCCCCACTCACCATAGCTATACTATTATTCGGTAAGTGCGCTTGCCTTTGTCATAAATTTTAGTTAGTTTAGTGACTCACCAAGTTTTTGGCACCATTGCCGGGGACTAAAATTATAGGAACACTCAATTTTTATTAATATTGCCATTTTTTACATTTTATTTTTATTTTTTGTTTAATTTTTGTTTTCTAATTTTTCTTTTGCTTGCTTTTGGTAGGTTCCTTTAGTTTATGACTAGAAGAAACCTATTGGGACCATTACTATTTGATAGCGAAATTGAAAGCACAACTCGTATAAATAGTAGAGAAGTAAGGCAGAGTCAACAGAATATAGTGGAAGAGCACGGGGACGTGATAATTATTACTGAGGAGATGGTTGAAAATCAAAATAATCAGCTACCTCCTGTGGTTGCTTCGAACCCTACAAATCCAAATCATGCTCCTCATACTATGTACGACTATGCCAAGCCCACTCTAATTGGGGCTGAATTGAGTATTGTGAGACCCACTATTGTTGTGAATAATTTTGAATTGAAGCTGAACACTATTTAGATGATACAACAATTTGTTTAATTCGATGGTTTGCAAGACGAAGACCCAAATACTCATTTAGCTAATTTTCTGGAATTCTGTGACACTTTCAAGATAAATGGCATTTTTGACGATGCCATTCGCTTATGGTTGTTCCCTTTCTCATTGAGGAATAAAGCTAAACAGTGATTGAATTCCTTACCACGAGGTTCTATCACTACATGGGACCAAATGACCGAGAAAATTCTATTAAAGTACTTCCTACCAACTAAGATAGCTAAGTTGAGGAATGATATCTCTTCCTTCATACAGATGGACTTAGAGACCCTATATGATTCATGAGAGAGGTATAAGGATTTTTTGAGAATGTGCCCTCACCATGGGTTACCTCTATGGTTACAAGTTCAAAATTTCCACAACGGTTTGAACACTTTAACTAGGCAATTGATCGATGCAGCCATCGGTGGTACTCTGAATAATAAAACACTTGAAGAGGCTTATGAGTCTATAGAGGAAATGTCATTGAATAATTATCAGTGGTAAGTCATGAGGACAAAGCTGGAAAAAGCAGCTGGTGTTTTTAACATAGATGCGGTCACCATGTTATCGAATCAGGTAAAACTTTTAAGTAAGAAAATTGATGGTTTATATTGTTCTACGCAAGTACATCTGGTGATGCAATGCGATGCAAATGGAGGAGGAATGAACAATCCAGAATATTTACCCCATGGTCGTAGCACAGAGAACAAACAAGTAAACTATATGGGTAATTAATCTAGGTCTGAGAATAACCCCTATAGTAACACTTATAATGCAGGTTGGAGAAACCATCCCAATTTCTCTTGGGGTGGTCAAGGAAACTAAAGAGCACAACTCCCTTCAGGCTTTCAACCGCCTTACCAACAAGAGAAAAAGCTGAATCTTGAGGAGATGTTGACGAAGTTTATTTCGGTGTTAGAAACTCGATCTCTAAAACACTGAAACATCAGTGAAAAATCAACAAGAGTAGATTCAAGGGCTTGAGAGCTAAATCGATCAACTTGTGAAGTTGATTTCAAAATGACTACAAGGTGGCTTGCCTACTAACACTGAAACTAACCTAAGGGAGCAACTTCATGCAATTACTGTACGAGATGAGGAAGGGTTAGTTGAATCTAAACTAGAACTGAGGCAAGAAAATGTGGTAAGTAAAGGTAAGGTAGAGGTAAGCTAGAATGAACAAAAACCGGTTGGTAAGGAATACAAACCTCAAGTTCCATATCCGAATGCAACAAAGAAAGACCACACTAATGAACAATTTGGTAAATTTCTTAAACTTCTGAAAAAGTTGCATATTAACTTACCGTTTATTGAAGCTCTTTCGCAAATGCCCAAATTTGTAAAATTTTTAAAGGAACTTTTGGCAAACAAACAGAAGTTAGATGATTTTCCGCACGTGGAGCTAAATGCAGTGTGCTTAGCCATATTGCAAAATAAACTACCCAACAAATCGAAAGATCCAGGGAGTTTTACTATTCCTTGTTTAATTGGTAGTTTTAATGTTAATAATGCTTTAGCTGATTTAGGGCCTAGTGTTAATGTCATACCCTATAAAATATTTAAGCAACTAGGTCTCGGGAAACCCAAACAAACAAGGATGAGTATTCAATTAGCAGATAGAACCATTAGATTTCCTAGGGGTATTGTTGAAGACGTACTTATGAAAATTGATAAATTCATATTCCCAGTTGATTTCGTTGTTTTAGACATAGATGAGGATAGTGACGTACCTTTAATTTTGAGGAGACCCTTTTTAGAAACTGCTAGAACTATTATTGATATTGGTACAGGAGAATTAATACTTCGTGTAGGTGATGAAACAATTAAACTCCAAGCTTGTGATTCTGTTAAGACATCTATTGATCGAGATGGTTATACGAGTTCTGTTAATATGTGTAACCTTGTAACTCAAACTTCTTTGCAAGAAACCCCTCGGAAAAACGTGATAAAGCCACATTCTAGCTTATGCAACGAAAACAGAACAACTCATGAAGAATGAAGGCTACAGATCGATGAACTAGATGAATGGCGAACACATGTCAAGGAGAAATCGAGAATACACGATGCAGAACTGGAGCAACGCCATGACTAGCTTAAGGATGGAATGAACCACTTTAAGGTTGGGGACCAGGTATTGTTAGATAAAATGGACCCTTGGATTGCCATTTCAGAGCTTAATGCAAATGGAGCAACTCCTTTTACGGTACTAAATGTCTTCCCATACGGTACAGTCAAGATAACACATTCTGAATTCAACACTTTCAAGGTAAATATTACTCGACTCAAACCTTATTTTGTTAATAGAATTGACAGTGAGAAAGAGGAGTTTTGACTCTGTGAACCATCGTGACCGTGTGAATACGAGGTAAGTCGGGCTTAAACTTTAAATAAGCACTTCTCGGGAGGCAACCGAGCATTAACACTGCTAATTTCTTAATTTGATCTCATGATAGTTTTTAAAATTAATTAATTTTCAAATTTTAAAAAACAAAAAAAGTGTGTTTTTTAACCCACACGGCCTAGACACATGGCATGTCCTTGGCCATGTGGATCCTAAGACTTAGTTTTAAAATTTTGAGAAAATTGATAGTGAGTTACACGGCTCGGCGACAAGGCCATGTGGATCCTGGGACTTAATTTTTTAAAAAACGACAGAGACACGGCCTAAAATAGTCCACACGGCTTGGACACACAGGCGTGTCCTAGGCCGTGTGAAACCTGGGGCTAAAATTTTCAATTCTAAAAAAAGATCAGAGAGTTAAATGGGCAAGGCACATGGCGGTGTGCAAGACACGGACGAATCGAACAGGCATGTAGGAGGTCACACGGGTGTGGGAGAAGCGAGAAGGTTGCACACAACCATGCGACACGGTAGTGTGTTTCACATGGCCTGGACACACGGGCGTGTTTGTGGCTGTGTGAAGACTGGGCTTATATTTTTAAAACGCACACGGGCTAAAAACATACCACACGAGCGTGTGACACAGTCGTGTGGCCTAACACGGGCCTGACATGACTGTGTCCCCCTTTTAACCCCCAAACCCTAACTCTTTCTTTTTTACTTTAATCTTTCCCAAATTACAAAAACCCTAGCCGCTGTCAGCCTTCACCTTGCAATTCCAGCCACCGCCATTCCCCCTCGCCTTTCCCTTAGCCTTTCTTTTTTTCTTTTGCCTTCCCCCATTTCGACAAACCCCTTTCCCTTGGCCTACCTCCTCTTCTCCTCACCCTTGTTGCGCGCTAGTCCCACACCCGACCACCCCCTTCTCTATTCCTTTTCCCTTCTTACCCGACCAACCACCCAAGCCTCGCCTGTTCCTTACCCATCCCAAGAACCACAACACAGCAACACCCCCTTCCCCTCTTCCCACTCACACGAAACCTCACACCTCCCATCTCTCCCTCCATCTTCCCCTAACCGTACCCCTTCACGCCACAAACCTCGGCTCACCCCAGTACATCCACGTGAGCGACCACCCTAAACCACCGTCATCCAACCATCACCACCGCGCGACCCTCCTACCACTGGCCAACTACTGTCGGTTGTCCTTTTTCCCCTTTTGCCCTTCCATTTTCTTTATTTATTTCTTATTTTATTATTATTATTAGTTAGAATATTTTATTGCTTTGTTATTTATTATTCTTTGTAGTATTATTAGTTAGTTTTCTTTTCAGATTCTATTTGTTATTGCTTTAAATTAATATAATAGTATTGCTATTCCTTCGTTAAATTCATTGCTCATTGTTTCTATTCCTATTTGTTCTTAACCTTAGATTTGTTTATTTATTTATGTATTTTTTCTTATTGCTTTTATTTCTAATATGATTAGTCTATTTAAGTTACTTGTTATTATTCTTATTTATTATTGTTATTATTTTTATTTTAAGTATGTCATGATTTGTTCTTTATTATTTCATCAAGTTGCTTCATGCCAGTGTTACTATATGAATTTTGCATGCTTGGGTATTCGTACATTTTGTTTTCGGAGTAATTGACTATTTGGACTACTTGGATTCTACTTTTTTAATACTTAGTTTGCATATTTGGTGATGCTTTATTTATTAATGAATTCTTTTCTTCTTCAGACACACAATGAAGAACACCCGTGGCAAGTCTAAGGTCACCATCCCTGTTTCGGAAAAACGAAGGACCCCTAGCGCGACCTCCTTCTCAGGCGTCTACATCGAGGCCCACCACCCTTACCTCTGATTTTTAGCGGGCCCCCAGGAGGATCTATTTCAGTTACTTAGATAGCACCCACTCGGTCTAGGCCACTGTATCGATTGGGCTGTGCTGGAGTAGGTCCGACTAGCTAATGATGTTCGCGCCTTCATTACCACAACTTTGTGGGACAAATTCTTTGTAACACCCCTTACTCATACTCGATGCCGGAATAGGGTACAAGTCATTACCGAACTTTTAAACATGCAAACATACAAAACCGAGACGTAAATCTCTATCCAAATTTAAAACTTTTCCCATGCATTCCTATCGTCCCTAAAACGAGCCTACGGGGCCCGAAACATACATTGGGAGTGGTTTGGGACTAAACCAAGAACTTCAGAAAATTTCTCTACACTTAGAAAATTTTTCATCAAAACAGGGGTCACACGCCCGTGTGGCTTGGGACACGCCCGTGTGGGTAAGACGTGTGGTCACACACGCCCATATACCTAACCCATGTAGCTCTTTGTTTATGACGTCATGCACCAAAGGAAGTCACACGGCCAAGTCACACGCCCGTGTGCTAGGCCGTGTGGTGAATTTAATTTTTAAAATTTTTCATAAAATAGATACCGACTTCACATGCCATGGGCACACGTCCATGTCCCCGGGCCGTGTCCTTCACACTGCTGAGACATATGACCGTGTCTCTGCCCGTGTGGCCATTTCAAAGCTAAAAATTAAAGATGCAGGGGACATACGGCCAGATCATACACCCGTAGGGCAAGTCGTGTGTTACACACGGCTTAGACATACGCCCCCGTGTGGACAAAAATAAGGCTATTTACCAAGCCATTTTGCTACCCTTACTTGCACCAACCTATACAACAACAAGCAAAGCCAATCCAAGCATATACACACAACCAATTCAACCACAACCAAGTCATCCACACATCAATTACATGCTATTTTCTATCACATGCAGCATCTGATACCTATCATCTCAAACCATGCAAAACCCATATCCATGATAGACATCTTTATATTCATATTTATACTTAACCAATATTAGCCAATTTCAATAGCCATTTACAAAATGAATCATTAACCATTACAATTCCAACACATTTGGCTAAACCAATATAACACATAACAAAATGGCCAAGTCCCTATATATAACATACTCAAGATATTGAAACCAAGTATACCCAAAACAATCTTTTGATAGTGTGAATAGAGCTCCGACGTTCCTCAATCCCCTAGCTAGCTTGGTGACACTATAAGGAATGAAAAGAGAAAGGGAGTAAGCTTTAAAGCTTAGTAAGTTTGCATGCAAATAATAAGCAACATAAATCATTCATTAATTATATAACTACTCCACATAAGTTAACATAAATATCATCATGTATCTTAGACATAACTTACTCATTAGCATTCTTACCAAGAGTTCATCTCATACCAAAATTCATACTCATGGATTTTACATATATACCTATACCAACTCGTAACATAGTCACATACTTTGTCATGTTTGACATACTATTTGGTTTACCCATTGAACACTTGGAATACTATCGGATACACAGAAGGTCTTGCACATAACTGCCACATATGTAGCAAATGCTACCTTATATCTCATAACACATGGGCTTGCACATGAGCTAATCACGGGCCTGCTCACACAAGCTTTCAGTCAAGACGTAACTACAAAGGCTGCTCATACAAGCTATCAGGTATCCGCAACACATGCCGGATTACCCAGCCACTGATAGGATGTACATGAACAACACCCAGATTCACATAAATCACATAACACATGGTATCCTAGTGACATGTCACTTGTATCCTAAACTATTCCTAAGGTTCAACCGGGATTTTCTCACTTGTCATTTCATCGTCAAAAGTATCCACATTATCATTTATACAATTTATGCATAATAAATCATATAAAAATACAAGTATAACATTGCCTTTATTTACACATAAACTTACCTCGGTACAAAATGGCAGGAATTGGACCTAATCGTTAATAACCTTGTTTTTCCCCCGACCAAGGTTCGAACTTCATTTTTCTTGATCTATAATAGCAAATTTAACTTATTTAATTATGACATTACTCAATTCTGTCCAAAAAATAACTTATGGAAAAATTATATTTTTGCCCCTAAACTTTGACATATTTACATTTTAGTCCTTAGGCTCGTAAAATGAAATGTATCCATTTTCTTTGTTACCCAAGCCTAGCCGAACCTAAATCATGCTCATAACAGCCTACATTTTTCATCAAATCAAATTTCTACTACCCATTTTTACAACTTTTATAAATAAGTCCGTTTTATGCGTTTTCACTAAAAATCACTTAGTAAAAGTTGTTTATCACACCTTAAGCATACAATATCTTCCATCAAACATCAAAATACATGCATGTCACAGATGGGTAAATTTTTAAACATGAACCCTACTTCAAAATAATGGTAGAAATAGGTAAATAGGGTTACGAGGACTTCAAAAATGTAAAGAACATTAAAAATTGGGCTAAGATGTACTTACAATCAAGCTTGAAAGTCGAAAAACCCTAGCTATGGCATCCTTATGAAATTTGGCCAAGGTAGAAGAAGATGGACAAATTTTGGCTTAATTTTCCCTTTTTATTCTTTTATTAACCAAATGACCAAAATGCCCTTTTTACCTTTCTTTGAAATTTTATCTCTCTATGTCCATTTTTGTCCACTAACTTAACAAATGGTCTAATTACCATCTAAGGACCTTTAATTTAAAATCTCATAGCAAGTGGACACCTTTAACAAGTAGAACTCAACTTTTACATTTTTTACAATTTAGTCCTTTTGACTAAATTGAGCGCCCAAATGTCAAAATTTTCGAGCGAGATTTTCATGAAATCATTCTATAAAGTTTTAGACCATAAAAATATAATAAAAATAAATTTTTTTACATCAGATTTGTGGTCCCGAAACCACTGTTCCGACTAGCCCCAAAATTGGGCTGTTTCATTCTTCTTTATCATCGAGCCCACCTACATAGAGCTTACTTTGGAGTGCTGCATGACATTTCTCCTACAGCAAGTCATGATGGCTTAGGACGAGCCAGACACTATCACTTTTCGACTTGGTGGTTTGGTGCTCCAAATGAGTGTCCCCGAATTCGGTGCTACTTTGGGACTCTACACTGAGGAGTTCATGAGTGTTGAGAACTTCCTATGTCTACATTGGCACATCCGTTACACTCCATCACGTTGTTGGACAGAGCTTAGAACGGGCCAGACACTTTATGATGCGAGTTGCTCGAAAGCAACCTCTCTTTCTTCGGCCTTACGGTATCTTTATGAACTTTTAGCTCATATGTTGACTGGTCGGAGAGAAAGCATTGGAGTCGTCAGAATCATGCACTACATTTAGCTTTTTCTACAATTCTGTTTTTCACTATTTTGAGGATTTCGTCCAATATTTAGGGCAGTTTCAATTCTCTCCATCTCTTATGATATTCTGTTTCTATTGTGATTATTTTTGTTTGTACATTGAGGACAATGTACATCTTAAGTGTGGGGAGGTTATTTATATAATTATTAGAAAATCCTTGAATTATGTCTTGTGTTTAAGTAATTTTCTCATACTACTATTAGAATGAATTTTTACCGATTTGTGATATTTATTGATATGCTTTGGATTAAATTCATAGGTAATTGTGCAGTGATTGTTTAAACTTTAAGACATGAGAGAATCAAGCATGATAAGTCTATTTTCAAAATTAAAATTTTTTTAGGTTGTTCCCTGAATTGAGGTATTACCTTAAAGTTTGAGATTTGCAAGATTGACATCAAAACCATAATTTTTTGTGAGATTTTGACCCTTTGGAGCATACACTTTTCTTTCTCATTTTATTATTGGTTATGAGTGTGTCAATATTGATTTGTTATTCTAGAACTTGCTTCGATTATAGATGTCGAGACCACACCTTTGATTTGATATACTGAGATGATAAAGGCACTTAGGTTTTGACCCACTTATCCCATCAAAAAACCTACCTACATAATTAACCTTTAGTGAACCCTGTTGAGCTTAACACACCGTTTCTTGATTTAGCCATTCATGTTAACCCATAACTAACTCTTTTGATTGGTTGAGATTTTTTCCCATTTTGTTGACTCCCTTTTTATCAAGATTTGATTTGGTTAGTTGCCTAACTATGCTTTTTTGTTTCATTTGTTGAGTTATTTTGTAACACCCCTAACCCGTAACCATCGCTGGAATAGGTTAAGAGGCATTACTTAACAAGCAACATAATTCAGAATAATCGAATATCAAATATCAATTCATTAAAGCAAATGTCATTCATTCACATTCATTAAAAACATAAAATCGAGCACACGATACTTAAACGTGCATTCGGGACTAAATTGTTAACATATAAAAGTTTCAGAACTTATAAAAATTTTTAACTTTTCAAAGGTTACACGCCCTTGTGAACAGACATGCCCGTGTGTCTAAGCTGTAGAAAAATAGGGCATACATACTGACTTGTCCACACGGATACAGGACACGCCCGTGTGAAAATTAGAGAGGCTACTGACTTGGCCACACGGCCGATCACACGTTCGTGTGCTAGCTCGTGTGCCATACACGGCCAATAGACACGCCCGTGTGTCTAGGCCGTGTCAAAACTGGAGGGTATATTGCCTTTAATTCGTAGGGTACCCTAGGGGACACACGGCCGTGTAACGTGACCATGTGTCGCATACGGCTGAGACACACGCCCGTGTCTCTACCCGTGTGGACAAAAATAGGCCATTTGAATAGCCAATTTGCCACCCCAAATAGGGTCAACCTACAAGCAAAGAAACAAGCATATTTGCACAACAAATTCAGCCAAATTCCACACCAAAACATAAGCTATTCATCTCATATAATAGTCACTCAAATCCATACTCATAAATCTTACTAATCTTTGTAGGAACATATAACAAAAGCATATCAAAGCATTTCTTTCCATACATCATTTAATCTCATGCCAGAACTCACCATACCAAAATTTACCATTTCTTTTGACCAACTAAACACATACCACAATTTAACATTGGTATAACATAACATATACCATTATCAAGTTATAATTTCAAACATAGAATAGCCAAATCACATGGCTAAATATACATCACAAAACATAATCTTACAACTACTAGCCTATACATGCCATACTTCAAAATATACATTTTCAAAAGTACCAATATGAGGTTCGATAGTGGAGTGACGATCCTTGACGATCCCCGACTCACAGTAGCTTCGATATCTATAAAACAATACAAACACACACAAAGTAAGCTTTCAAAAGCATAGTAAGCTCGTACTAAAAACATCAATAGAATATAAAATATGAAACATCAATACATAAGTACTTAATAAAATTCTCAACTCAACCATCAAATCCATGCCAACATCATCCATATGTTTATACCAATTCAATAAACATTTTATGCATTTTACCATCTACCATATAGGTATTATACCTACCTGAACATTCAAGTATTCATTCATTTTCATTCTCACCTCTTGTTCGAATATTTTAAGACTTTTCGAAGATCACCAATGCTTCAAACATCCACACACTTAGTGCTTAAAAGATTAGCCAAAGCTATAATAATTCTGCACACTTAGTGCCATCTCAATTAACAGAAGCTATTTCAATATCGCACACTTAGTGCCTTATATAGCCGAAGCTAATTTAACTCGTACACTTAGTGCCAAATACCATTGGTTTATCATCGAATTCATCCAACTCAAATGTATATACATCTATTCATAATCAAAACAGCAACGTATACTTATAACATCATGTTCTATGTACGAATTTACATCGTACTTGGAATTGTCGACTCGAACTGTTTACTCTACAATCTTCAACTTCCCTCGGTCTAAGTCTGAATTCCTATTTTCTTGATTTATATGTATTTAAATTAACCCTTTTATTCATTAAATCATTCAAACCAATCCATATACACACAATTAGGGTATTTTGCAAAATAGCCCTTACATTTTCACATTTCAACACTTTAGTCTCTAATTCACAAAATCGCAAAATACACAAAATTTACTTGTACACAAGCTTAGCCAAATTTTCCTAGTTCACATACAAGTCCATACATTTCATTTATTTTACATTTTAGTCCCTAAAAATAAAATTTTTACAATTTAGCCAAATTACTCAATTTCATCAAAAATCCAAAGACAAAACATGTAAACCCAACATCAAGCTTTTATATTTCAACATATAACATCACAAAGCTCATGAATTCATCCATGGCACATTTCCAAATCATCAACAAAATCAAAAATTGAGGCATGGGTTCGATAATATATGAAGCAACGATTACAAAAAAGTAGAAATAATCAAAAACCGAAAAAATTCATACCTTAATCAAGGAATTCAATAGCCGAACCCTAGGAAGCTTTTCTCTTTTATTTTACTTAGTATTTTCGATGATGGATGAACATATAATAGCCATATTTCATGTTTTATTACTTATTATTAACTTAATAAGCAAATTCCAATTTTGCCCTTGCTAATTAAACATATATATCATATTCATTAAGGCCATATATGTCCATTAACCATATAAATGACATAATAACAACATAAGGACCTCTCAATTACAAAGCCAAGTCAAATAGGCACTTTTAATATCTACCACACAGCTTTAACATTTTATTCGATTAGGTCCTTTTATCAAATTAAGCGCACAAACAGTTAAATTTTCACACGAGACTTTCACACATGTCAATTCACTCATAATAGGCAAGAAAAATAATTTTAAAATATTTTTCTAACTCGAATCTGTGGTCCCAAAACCACTATTCTGACTAGGTTCTAAACCGGACTGTTACATATTTCTTATTGAATTACATGATAAAAAAAGATGAAAAATGAAAAAAATACATATATATTGATTATTATTTAGTTCTATGTTAATTGAGCTTCAACAGTTAAATTCATATTTTGAGAAGAAGCTCGTGTTATTCTTGAATAGTTTTCGATTTATGTAATTATTTTTAATTTAGCATTAGTTTATTTTTCTAGTTTGGTAATTTATCAATTCGATCTCGATTCTAACCATCTTTTTCAGCCTATCTCCACAACTTTAGCCTAAGCCCCATTACAACCTTTTAAAGACCTTTCGATTTGTGTATCATCTCATTTTATAGTGGTGGAGATTTGATTTTCATACATGCGTATGGTAATGACTTTTCATGTTTGACTTTTTGAGTGCTTAATTTTTGAACCTTAAACACTTTGAGTGATTTCAGTGAATCTTTAGTGAGGATGTCGATCCTTGTCAATTTTGAATTAAAGGTAATCACTTAGGTAAGGGGAAATACCTATGTTTTCATGCTTTAAAATGTTTGACTTGGATTGTTTGAATCTTTAGTGGTCTTTTAGTTGAATTATCAATGTATGATTATTTTTGAATTATGACAAAACATTATTAATGAGAATTATGAGTTGAGAAAGTTTAATTTTAATTGTGAGTTGAGGATTTTGCTTAAGGAAAAGCAAACGCTTAAGCGTGGGGATATTTGATAAACCATAAAAGTAACATGTTTTAATCCCATGCTTGACATGTTTTTGGATGATTTTTTATGCAAATTAGTGAATTTGATGCTCCTAATCCTTTAAATTTATGTTTCTATACTTAGGTGAGTATAGGGAAGTTAAAGGAGCAAAAAAAGGGCCAAAATTAGACAAAAAGAGCTATTTTTAGGAACCACATGGCCTGGGCACTTCCACACGGGCTGGGCAGACACCCATGTGAGCCACATGGGCTGGCCACACACCCATGTGCCAGCTTATATCGATTGGTTGATTCAAATCCAAGAGAATGGTGGCTTGATACAGGTGCCACACATTATATCTACTGTGACGAAGGCTTCTTTTCTGAGTTGGAACCTTGTGAAAATGGAGAGAAGCTCTATATAGGCAATGCTACAACTTCCAATATCAAGGGGAAGGGTACTATGCAAGAACCTTATTTCTGGGACACTCCTTAGTGTACACGGGTTTAAGATGGTGTCTAAATCCCAGAAGCTAGTTTTGTCTAAAGGGGAAAGTTTGTGGGAAGGGAATATGTATTAAATAACACGTGGAAGCTTAATGCAATCCCTGTAAAAGCAAAGACAATGAATAAAAATGTTGTTTATTCCTCTGTTTATATGCTTGAGTCATTTGATTTATGTCATGGTAGGCTCAAACATGTTAATTATGAGACTTTACATAGATTAATTAATTTGGAGCACATTCCTTCATTTCACATTAATTATAAACATAAATGTGAAACTTGTGTTGAGACAAAATTAACAAGGACTTCATTTCAAACTATTGAAAGAAGCAAAGAACCACTTGATGTAATACATAGCGATGTTCGTGACTTAAAGTTTGTTCAAACGAGAAGAGAGAATAAATATTTTATTACCTTCATTGATGTTAGCACAAAATATTGCTACATGTATTTGCTTAACAGCAAAAATGAAGCTATAGAAAAATTTATTCTCTATAAGCAGGAAGTTGAAAATTGACTTAATAAAAAGATTAAGATGGTAAGAAGTGATCGTGGCAGTGAATATGTTGAACTATTCGGTGAATACTATGCACAACATGGTATTATTAATGAAGTGACACCACCATACTCTCCTCAATCAAATGGTGTAGCCGAATGGAAAAATCAGACTCTAAATGAAATGATGAACACATTACTAGGAAGCTCTGAGTTATCACAAAAAATGTAGGGGGAAGCTATTCTATCAACTAATCACCTTTTAAATAAGGTTCCTTGCAAGAAAAGGGACAAGACACCATATGATTTATGGAAGGGTAGAAAACCTTCCTACAACTACTTGAACATGTAGGGCTGTCTTGCAAAGGTAATGGCTTTGTTACCAAAGCAAATGAAAATAGTTCCTAAAACAGTGGATTGTTTTTTTATTGGCTATACAGATCATAGCAATGCATATAGGTTTTTTGTGTATGAATCGAAAAATCTGAACATTCACAAGAATACCATATTTGAATCAAAGAATGCTTCACTCTTTGAAAAAATCTTCCCTTGTAAAGCTAAAAAAGTTACTTCAAGTTTAACAAAATGAACTTTAGAGACTATTAATGAAAATAGTTCTGATGAGGCTGAAACTGAGATAGAGCTAAAGAGGAGTAAATGAGCAAGAGTAGAAAAGTCTTTTGGATCAAATTTTCTAACCTTTATGCTAAAGGCCAAATCTCAAACGTATAATAATGTTGTACAATCATCCGAAAGCACCTCATAGAAAGATGTTATTAAAAGTGAAATTGATTCCATTATGCAAAATCATACATGGGAACTAGTGGATCTTCCTTCAGGAATTAAACCATTAAATTCTAAATGGATTTTCAAATAAAAAATGAAAGTAGATGGAACAATTGAGAAGTACAAGGCTACATTAGTTATAAAAGATTATAGAAAAAATGAAGGCCTTTTCTACTTTGATACTTTTTCTCCAATATCTAGAATAACTTCCACAAGAATGATATTTGAAATTGCCCCCTTATGGAATCTAGAAGTACATCAAATGGATGTTAAAATAGTTTTCCTAAATGGAGATCTTGATGAAGAAATCCACATGGTACAACCTAAGGGTCATGTAGTTTCAGGACAAGAAAAGAAAGTTTGTAAATTGGTGAAGTCTTTATATGAACTTAAGCAAGCACCAAAACAATGACATGAAAAGTTTGATAATGTCATGGTGACAAATGGCTTCAAGATTAATAAGTGTGACAAATGTGTATATGTCAAAACTACTGATATTGGATATATAATCCTTTGCTTATATGTTGATGACTGATCGTGATTTTTTGTGATAAGTTTTATAAATTTATAATGAATCGTTCTTGAAACTAACTATTATCACGACGTAGGCAAATGTACCTATCGAACAGTAGTATAGCTTTAGCAAGACCAGATTGTCAAACCCGAGGGACTAGGGGTACTAGTAATGACTGTCTTCTTATTATCTAGTCGAAGAAAAGAGATTTGTTTTTACTAACTAATTAATTAAACTAAGAATTTGCAGAAAATAGGATTTGGTAAATTACTTTTTGGGGAAAGTGTTGATTGAGACAATACCTAAGGAAAAATCCACCTAGACTTTTACTTGTTATTCTGGCTCCGAACTGGACGATTTATTCATTTAACTTGTTCCGTAAAAATCCCTAATGTATATTATTATCCCTCTCGAGACTAACAACGTCTAATCTATAGGTTGAATTGTAACACCCCTCGCCCGTATCCGTCGCCGGAGGGGTAAGGAATGTTGCTAACTAAGCCTTGATTTCTTTTCTAAATATCAACTATATAAATAAAACATTCGAGCATTATCGATCACATTCATAAACACTTCCATCATCTAGAAAAAAAATGCAAGTTGACTAAATAAGCCATTTGCGTATGGCTATACATATATATACATCACCAAAAGGTACTAGGTCAAATTACAAAGTCGATCCTATACATGCCATTATCACAATTTGATCAAAAAAAATGTACCAAAAAGCTTAGATAGTGTGGTTGACTTTAACTTTGGAACTTCCAAATTCGATGGATGACGAGCAAAATCTATAAAACAGAGAAGTAAAACAAAAGAATAAGCATTTCAATGCTTAGTAAGCTTTAAGTAATGAAATCATCTAGGAAATTAGCATATTAATATCAGGTCTATATGAATCAGCCTTGGGCCGAATCCAAACATAACGAAGATACTTCCTTATCGATCATATCATAAAGGGGAAATCAATACTTCCATCTATTTCTTTAATTTATAACCGAATACAATCTTCTCAAATTTTCAGACAACTCTCATGCATATATATGTAGCCTACTAGTGATGTTGAAATCGCCTAAGTTAGTACTCATACCTTCTAATCCAATCATAAACATTCAAAGGATTTTAAACAATAGTCTAAGCATAATTGCCGACTTTCAAATACGAAAATATAACAATTAATCATATCCTCAACGAAAGCATTTACTTACTTGATCACTTCACGTTAAGTTGTACTTATGCTTGGAATTAATTTGACATGCATTATATAAATTCTCTTGTGCATACTTACGGTTTATCAACCCAATTAATAGGCTGGCGAAGACGTCCTTGTGAACTACCCGAATCTCGAATCGGCTCGAAGCCCTTCGAGACTAAGCTCGGTTTGCGCTGCGGCTTAAAGGCCCTTCAAAACTAAGTTCGCAATAACATCAGCGCAGAGCCCGTCGGAACTAAGTCTGGTTTTAACAATGGCTTAAAGCCCTTCGGAACCAAGTCCGGTTTTAACATCGGCTTATAGCCCTTCGAGACTTAGCTCTGTTTCAAACCTTGATCAACATTCATACATACATACACATTTAAACAACACTTTGATACTTGAATACAATTTCAGCACTCTTTCTAACTATTTTACAATTAATTCACTAGTCATAACCAATGACATGTTCTCGTTTCATTATTCCGAAACTTTCTATTATTATACGGTTACAAACAAGTACTTTACCTATTTATTCGGTCATGTGACGCAAGCAAGACCACTAAGTCATAAATTATTCATCGCAATCATAATTAAATAATTTCTATGTCTAAACATAAGTTATATTCCATTACTCAAAGACTTACCTTGTATCTTTCTGAACAAGTTCGGGTTGGCTATTCCGCGACTTTAGCTTTTCCCTTATCCGAGGTTGCCCCTCTATGCTCTTGAGCTTAGTCAATAAATTTTAAACTAACCATTAATCAATTACTCAAGTATTACTTTCAGAATATAGCACACATATATATATTCGAATTTCACACATACAACTTATAGTAAGCTTATAAAAATCAATAAGTAATTCATTAGTAATCACAACTTCCCTATAAGCTGAGTTACTGAGCAACAGTCATTAATTTACTTATAAATTGAGCGACGAAACTCCAAATCAAAGACCGTAAATTTTCCTTGAAAATAGACTAATTTATCTTTTAGCCATAAAATTTTCATAATTTTTATTCTAGCCAATCCCTACCAGATTTTTCTTAAAGTTCACCTTGTGTCACTGCTTGACTAAACTGAACATTCTTCGCTACGAATCAGATTTCTCATTTTACAGAATTCAAAATGTGTTCTCACTTATTTCATTTGAAACTAGACTCATTAAGGAATCTAAGCATATAAATTTTATCTTAAGGCCATTTTTGTACAATTTATACTGATTTTATAAAAACAGAACAGGAAATCTATTAGTCATTTCGACTCAACCCCACAATACTTCAAATATCTCAAAATCGGTAACTCATTCGTTTCTATAGCCTCCTTTGTAAGAAACCAAGCTTTAATGACATAATTTATCCAGCTTCTAACTCAACTCCTACAATTTATGGTGATTTTCCAAAACCACCTTACTGCTGCTGTCCCCAAGCAGTTTAATACTAGCTCACTCTTTCAAACATTCCTTGCATACATTTTATTTAAGCATGTATATTAACAATCGAATTCATCAATTAATTATCTACAAATTCACTTCAACATTCTCAATACAACACATGGTGTTCAAGCCATTATTCAAGTTCAAAATTCGGTTAATACACATATATATATATACTAGAAATCAATTGTTAACATTTGTATTTCACCTTAATAGCTAGCTTAGCAAACCTTGTTTTAACATAAAATTGTTCTTAACACAATTTAAAGCATCCTCTTCATTCTATCAATTAAAAATGCATACATTACCCAATTGCCTAAAACCACATTCGGCCCTAGAACACCCTTGTTAGCCGATTCTTTTCCATGTAACAACAATTGCCCAAATGTGCTTATTTGCTAAGCTCTAATTCACCTATGTATCACTTTTCCTCCAAATAACATGAACAACAACCATTTCTTGAACATTTTTCTCTTAACCTATTACTCATAGTACCAACCAAAAATTCAAAATTTGGACATGGGCTAACTAAGAGACTTAGTAACTAACTCATTACATTCAACAATTTCAAAAGTTATCATGAATTCTTACCTTAATCAAGACTAGGAGTGATCAATTGCTTGTTTTCCTCTTCCCCTTTCTTCTTAAAGTTTCGGCCAAAGGATGCTAAAAAGATGAACACTAATTTCTTTCTTTGTTTTATTCATCAATTTAGTTTAACCCCATTTTTATTATTATTTTTTTATGCCAATAATACATTATTTTATTATTATTACACACACATATTGCTTATCATCATTGTCATGGCCGACCACTATTAGCAAAATGGGGAAATTGACATGCAAGTCCACCCTTTTGATTTCATGCATTATTGGATCACTTCTAGAATTACCTATCATATTTCACATTTGTCTCATATAAGTCCTATTAAAAGATTCACACTCAAATGAATAAATTAAAGATTGAAATTTTCACACATTCATATTCATGCACATTAAACATAGAAACTAACGGTTCTTTATTTTTATAATTCGGTTTTGTGGTCCCGAAACCACTTTCCGACTAGGGTCAATTTAGGGTTGTTACAACTCTCCCCCACATAAAGAATTTTCGTCCCCGAAAATCTTACCAATGAATAAATCTAGGTATCTCACTCTCATAGAGTTCTCAGTTTCCCACGTAGCTTCTTCGATCCCGTGCTTGAGCCATAACACTTTTACTAAAGGAACCTTTTTGTTTCGTAACTCTTTCACTTCACGAGCTAGGATACGAATCGGTTCTTCTTCATAACTCAAGTCAGATTGAACTTCAACCTCTGATGGATTAATTATGTGCGAAGGATCAGATCTATAACGTCGAAGCATTGATACATGAAAAACATTGTGAATCCTTTCAAGTTCAGGGGGCAAAGTCAATCTATACGCAACTGGACCAATTCGTTCGGATACTTCATATGGCCCTATGAACCTCGGACTCAGTTTTCCTTTACGGCCAAATCTGAGTATCTTTTTCCAAGGTGAGACCTTAAGAAACACTTTGTCTCCCACCTGATACTCAATATCTCTTCGTTTTAAATCCGCATACGACTTCTGACGATCTGATGCTGCCTTCAGACTTTCACGAATTATTTTTACTTTCTGTTCAGCATCTTTAATCAAATCCACTCCGAAAATTTTATTTTCACTGAGCTCGGTCCAAAACAATGGCGTACGTCATTTACGCCCGTACAAAGCTTCATAAGGTGCCATCTTAATACTTGATTGAAAACTATTGTTGTAAGCAAACTCAATCAAAGGTAAACACCGCTCCCATGAACCACTAAACTCGAGGATGCAACATCTCAACATATCCTCAAGTATCTGAATTATCCGCTCGGATTGACCATCAGTTTGCGGATGAAAAGCGGTGCTAAAATGCAGCTTGGTACCCAAGGCTTCTTGCAATTTCTTCCAAAATCGTGAGGTGAATCTCGGATCTCTGTTTGACACAATAGAAATTGGTACCCCATGTAATCTCACAATCTGAGAAACATACAATTCAGCTAGTTTATCCAATGAAAAATCCGTACGTACGGGGATAAAATGAGCCGACTTAGTCAGTCTATCAACAACAACCCAAATCGCATCTTTCTTACTTGTCGACAATGGCAACCTGATTACAAAATCCATCGTGACTCGATCCCATTTCCATTCGTATCATGATCGGTCAAGTAAACCCGTAGGCACTTGATGTTCCGCTTCACTTGCTACATATTAGACACTTCAAACAAAATCGGAAATGTCTCGTTTCATACCATGCCACCAAAATCCGACGCCTCGGATCGTTGTACATTTTCGTGCTTCCTGTGAAGTGACATTCGACTACAATGAGCTTCGTTCGTAATCATCGAAATGAGTTCTGCATTTCTTGGAACACACAACCGACTTCTGAACCTCAGACAATCGTCCTCATCAAGTTGAAACTCCGATTCCGTATTCGGGACACATTCAGCCCGTTTTGCAGCCAATTCTTCATCGATTTTCTGAGCTTCACGAATTTGATGAATCAACAATGGTTTGGCCTTTAATTCCGCCACTAACACATTGTTGGATAGGATAGACAAATGTACATTCATTTCTCAGCAAGCAAAGCAGATGATTTGCGACTTAAAGCATCCGCAACCACATTAGCCTTTCCCGGTGATAATCAATGACAAGCTCATAATCTTTCAACAACTCAAGCCAACGCTTTGTCGCAAATTTAATTCTCTCGAGTCATCAAATATTTGAGACTTTTGTGATCTGAAAAATACATGGCACTTCTCACCAAACAAGTAGTGTCGCCATATTTTAAGAGCAAATACAATGGCAACTAATTCGAGATCATGAGTTGGATAGTTTTTCTCATGTGGCTTCAATTGCCTCGACGCAGCGTGCTGCTACGACTTCGACCTTCTTGCATCAACACACAACCCAACCCAAGTAAGGATGCATCATCAGAAAATGACAAACTCTTTACTGGATTCGGCCGTACTCAAATCTGGAGCTTTCGGTCAAATAAGTCTTCGATTGATCAAAACTTTTCTCGACACTTTTCCGACCAATCAAACTTAACATCTTTTTGAAGTAGCTTCGTCATTGGTGCAAATATCATTGAGAAACCTTTTACAAATCGCGTCAGTAGTAACCAAAGAAGTCCCAAAAAGCTCCAAACCTCAGTAATATTTCTTGGAGGCTTCCAGTTAAGTATGGCTGAAATTTTGCTCGGATCAACTCGAATACCTGATGCGGATACTACATGCCCCAAAAAGCTAACCTCTCTTAACTGTAACTCACACTTACCGAACTTAGCATATAACGCTTATCCCGTAAAATTCGCAACACTAATCTCGGTGTGCTCGGCATGTTCGGTCTCATTTCTAGAATAGACCAAGATGTCATCAATATACACAACTACGAACCGGTCCAAATACTGTCTGAAGATCCGATTCATCAAATCTATAAACACCGCAGGGGCATTAGTGAGCCCGAACGGCATCACTAAAAACTCGTAGTGGTCGTATCTCGTTCTGAAAGCAGTTTTGGGTATATCCGAATCTCGAACTCGCAGCTGATAATAACCCGATCTCAAATCTATCTTTGAAAACACCGAGGCTCCCTTCAGTTGATCAAATAAATCATCAATACGCGGTAACGAATATTTATTCTTTATTGTCACTTTATTCAGCTGACGATAATCAATACACAATCTCATGGTTCCGTTCTTCTTTTTCACAAACAATACTGGTGCACCCCAAGGTGAGAAACTTGGTCGAGCGAAACCTTTATCCGTCAACTCTTGCAACTGAGCTTTCAATTCTTTTAATTCTGTTGGTGCCATACGATACGGAGTTATCGAGATCGGTGTAGTCCTGCACAAGCTCGATGCCAAACTCTACCTCCCGAACAGTGGTAAACCCAGTAATTCCTCGGAAAAACATCCGGTATTCACAAACCACCGCACAGATCCAGCTTCTTTTCTAACTCTTTGTCATCTAGTACATACGCAAGGTATGTTTCACACCTTTCTTACACATTTCGAGCCAAAGATCGACGATATTACAAACCGGCAACCTATTCAATTCGGTAGACTCAACTCGAATTATCTCGTTATTCACACACCTCAAATCGATGGTTTTTCTTTTGCAATTTACAATTGCGTCATGTACGGTCAACCAATCCATACCGAGGATAACATCAAATTCGTCAAACGGTAAAAGTATCAAATCGGCCGGAAAACAGAACCTCGAGACACTAGGGGCATTTCTTGCACACTTGGTCGACAAGTGCGTAACGACCCAAAGGATTTGACACCGGATTACAAACTCGTGAGACTCAACGGTAGAGTCTTCTTCGGATGCTAAGGTTTCACATATATAAGAATGAGTAGAACCAGGGTCAATCAAAGCAATCACATTAGTATCAAAGAGAGTAAAAGTACCGGTAATAACATCTGGTGAAGAAGCATCCTCGCGTGCGCGTATAGCATAAGCTCTAGCAGGAGCACGAGCCTCCGATTTGGTAGTGGTATCTTTAGGCCCTCTCTGACCGCCACTAGTATTCCCCGGATTTCTAGAGGGCCTACCTCTTGCTGTAGTATTATTCAGTTTTTCACTCTGATTCACATTCTGACCAGACAATCTCGGGCAATCTTTGATAAAATGATCAGTCGATCCACATTTGAAACAGGAGCGGTCACGAACTCTACAGCTTATCGAATGCCACTTGCCACAATACTGACAATTAGATCTATCCTGACGATCATTGCCAACACTGGCAACAGAAGTAGCTCGTGTGCTCATAGGGGGTCGATTACGATCCCGTGCAGAAAAACCCGAAGTATTCTTAGATCTGTTTAGATCATCTCTAAACTTCTTCGATGATTGATGAAATGGTTTTCCCGAAGATCTTTTACGAAACTCTTTTGCTCCCAAATCAGCTCTTCTTTTTTCCTTACTGAGCTCTTCGGCTTTGCAAGCTCGCTCAACAAGTACTACAAATTCTCTGATTTCTAGAATGCCAACGAACAGTTTTATATCTTCCTTCAGTCCCTCCTCGAAACGTTTACACATTACATCTTCTGAAGAAACACATTCTCGAGCATACCGGCTAAGCCTCACAAGCTTTCGTTCATAATCAGTAACCGACATGGAACCTTGTTTAAGCTCAAGAAATTCTTTCCGTTTTTGATCGATAAATCTCTGGGTGATATACTTCTTCCAAACTCGCTTTGGAAAAACTCCCATGTTACCCGCTCTCTAGGTGTACAACCAAAATCAACGTATTCCTCAATAATAAGCGTAATCACGTAACAAAGAGATAGCACACTTCAAGCATTCATCGGTGTGCAAGAAAGTTCATCAAGTACCGGATAGTGTTATCCAACCAAAACTCACTTGTTTGGCATCATTGCTTTGTCTGTTGCTTTAAATTCGATGAGCGTCGTGCTTTCGGATTCTCAGCCAATCAGGGCTTATTTAACCTCATTTGATCGGTTACCGGAGGTACTGCTGGTGCAGGGGGTGTATTGGTCGGAAGTGGGGGTTGGGGAATAGCCGTGTTAGTTCGAATGTACTGATTGAACCAATCATTCATCACGCTTATAGAAAGCTTGCCTAGCTTCCTCGTTTCGATTACTAGCCATAGGTTGAGAGTTCACCGGGGCTGTCCCTTGCGCGGGGGTGCCACGCTCTCAACATCATCAACTATCGCTCGATTGGGATCGGGATCCATCACTATACATAAACGCATTTTTTTAACTGTCAGAAATCACCACACTATCAAATAAACATATAATGGCATGTATAGCTAGACCAATTTGCAATACGGTAGTCCTAGAATCGACTAAACTCGCTCGATACCAATAAAATGTAACACCTCGCCTGTATCCGTCGCCGGAGGGTAAGGAATGTTGCTAACTAAGCCTTGATTTCTCTTCTAAATATCAACCATATAAATAAAACATTCGAGCATTATTGATCACGCTCATAAACACTTCCATCATCTAGAAAAAAAATGCAAGTTGACTAAATAAGCCATTTGCGTATGGCTATACATATATATACATCACCAAAAGGTACTAGGTCAAATTACAAAGTCGATCCTATACATGCCATTATCACAATTTGATCAAAAAAATGTACCAAAAAGCTTAGATAGTGTGGTTGACTTCGACTTTGGAACTTCAATCCGATGGATGACGAGCAAAATCTATAAAACAGAGAAGTAAAACAAAAGAATAAGCATTTCAATGCTTAGTAAGCTTTAAGTAATGAAATCATCTAGGAAATTAGCATATTAATATCGTGTCTATATGAATCACCCTTGGGGCGAATCCAAACATAGCGAAGATACTTCCTTATCGATCATATCATAAAGGAAATCAATACTTCCATCTATTTCTTTAATTTATAACCGAATACAATCTTCTCAAATTTTCGAGACAACTCTCATGCATATATATGTAGCCTACTAGTGATGTTGAAATCGCTAAGTTAGTACTCATACCTTCTAATCCAATCATAAACATTCAAAGGATTTTAAACAATAGTCTAAGCATAATTGCCGACTTTCAAATACGAAATATAACAATTAATCATATCCTCAACGAAAGCATTTACTTACTTGATCACTTCACGTTAAGTTGTACTTATGCTTGGAATTAATTTGACATGCATTATATAAATTCTCTTGTGCATACTTACGGTTTATCAACCCAATTAATAGGCCGCGAAGACGTCCCTTGTGAACTACCCGAATCTCGTAATCGCTCGAAGCCATTCGAGACTAAGCTTGGTTTGCGCCGCTCGCTTAAAGGCCCTTCAAACTAAGTTCGCAATAACACCGAGCAGAGCCCGCTTCGGAACTAAGTCCAGCTTTAACAATGGCTTAAAGCCCTTCGAACCAAGTCCGGTTTTTAACATCGGCTTATAGCCCTTCGAGACTTAGCTCGGTTTCAAACCTTGATCAACATTCATACATACATACACATTTAAACAACACTTTGATACTTGAATACAATTTCAGCATTCTTTCTAACTATTTTACAATTAATTCACTAGTCATAACCAATGACATGTTCTCGTTTCATTATTCCAGAAACTTTCTATTGTTATACGGTTACAAACAAGTACTTTACCTATTTATTCGGTCATGTGACGCAAGCAAGACCACTAAGTCATAAATTATTCATCGCAATCATAATTAAATAATTTCTATGTCTAAACATAAGTTATATTCCATTACTCAAAGACTTACCTTGTATCTTTCTAAACAAGTTCGGGTTGGCTATTCCGCGACTTTAGCTTTTCCCTTATCCGAGGTTGCCCCTCTATGCTCTTGAGCTTAATCAATAAATTTTAAACTAACCATTAATCAATTACTCAAGTATTACTTTCAGAATATAGCACACATATATATATTCGAATTTTACACATACAACTTATAGTAAGCTTATAAAAATCAATAAGTAATTCATTAGTAATCACAACTTCCCTATAAGCTGAGTTACTGAGCAACAGTCATTAATTTACTTATAACTTGAGCTACGAAACTCCAAATCAAAGACCGTAAATTTTCCTCGAAAATAGACTAATTTATCTTTTAGCCATAAAATTTTCATAATTTTTATTCTAGCCAATCCCTACCAGATTTTTCTTAAATTTCACCTTGTTTCACTGCTTGACTAAACTGACCATTCTTCGCTACGAATCAGATTTCTCATTGTACAGAATTCAAAATGTGTTATCACTTATTTCATTTGAAACTAGACTCATTAAGGAATCTAAGCATATAAATTTTATCTTAAGGCCATTTTTGTACAATTTATACTGATTTTATAAAAACAGAACAGGAAATCTATTAGTCATTTCGACTCAACCCCACAATACTTCAAATATCTCAAAATCGGTAACTCATTCGTTTCTATAGTCTCCTTTGTAAGAAACTAGACTCTTTTAGATTTAATGACATAATTTATCCAGCTTCTAACTCAACTCCTACAATTTATGGTGATTTTCCAAAACCACCTTACTGCTGCTGTCCCCAAGCAGTTTAATACTAGCTCACTCTTTCAAACATTCCTTGCATACATTTTATTTAAGCATGTATATTAACAATCGAATTCATCAATTAATTATCTACAAATTCACTTCAACATTCTCAATACAACACATGGTGTTCAAGCCATTATTCAAGTTCAAAATTCGGTTAATACACATATATATATATACTAGAAATCAATTGTTAACATTTGTATTTCACCTTAATAGCTAGCTTAGCAAACCTTGTTTTAACATAAAATTGTTCTTAACACAATTTAAAGCATCCTCTTCATTCTATCAATTAAAAATGCATACATTACCCAATTGCCTAAAACCACATTCGGCCCTAGAACACCCTTTTTGTTAGCCGATTCTTTTCCATGTAACAACAATTGCCCAAATGTGCTTATTTGTTAAGCTCTAATTCACCTATGTATCACTTTTCCTCCAAATAACATGAACAACAACCATTTTGATTACAGTACCAACCAAAAATTCAAAATTTGGACATGGGCTAACTAAGAGACTTAGTAACTAACTCATTACATTCAACAATTTCAAAAGTTATCATGAATTCTTACCTTAATCAAGACTAGGAGCGATCAATTGCTTGTTTTCCTCTTCCCTTTCTTCTTAAAGTTTCGCCAAAGGATGCTAAAAAGATGAACACTAATTTCTTTCTTTGTTTTATTCATCAATTTAGTTTAACCCCATTTTTATTATTATTTTTTTATGCCAATAATACATTATTTTATTATTATTACAAACACATATTGCTTATCATCATTGTCATGGCCGGCCACTATTAGCAAAATGGGGAAATTGACATGCAAGTCCACCCTTTTGATTTCATGCATTATTGGATCACTTCTAGAATTACCTATCATATTTCACATTTGTCTCATATAAGTCCTATTAAAAGATTCACACTCAAATGAATAAATTAAAGATTGAAATTTTCACACATGCATATTCATGCACATTAAACATAGAAACTAACGGTTCTTTATTTTTATAATTCGGTTTTGTGGTCCCGAAACCACTTTTCGACTAGGGTCAATTTAGGGTTGTTACATGAATAACCGAGAATTATCTCTAATTAATACCCTAAGGTTGCATTAACTCGATCTATGGATTCCCTTATTAGGTTTCACCCTAATCCGGCAAAATCTTGTCACCCTATCTCTAAGTGCGCAATTAACTCCGCTTAATTATGACAAAGTTACTTTTAGCCAGGGTCTATTCCTCCTCCAATTAAGAGTAGTAACTTGAAGTGATATCCTGAAATACCAAAACAAGAATTAAGAACACATAATTAATAAAAGTCAAATATTTATCATACGATTCAGAAATAATAACAAGGTTTTGTCATAGGTTTCATCCCTCTTAGGTATTTAGGGGTTTAGTTCATAACTAAACAAGAAAACATCTCTGAATAATAATAATTACAAAACATAAAGAAAACCCAAAACTCCTGAAGGGGAAATTGAGGAGAGATCTTCAGTCTTGATGGTGAATCCAGCTTCTGAGATGGATCAATCAGCTTCCTCGGAGTAATTTCTTACTCCCTACTCTCCGTGTCCTTTTTCTTCCTCTTCTAGGGTGTATTTATAGGCTTTGGAATGCCTAAGAACCTTAAAAAGTGGCCTTTTCCGAATTGAACTTAGCTAGGGTTCGATAGGGACACGCCCGTGTGGCACGACCGTGTGTGACTACTTCAGGCCGTGTTCGAGCCTGTTAGATTGGCACGGGCGTGTGATCTACCCGTATGAGTCATGCTTCAATTCTGCCAGATTGACACGGTCGTGTGAGCTGCCTGTGTGAGGAGGTCTAGGCCGTGTTGTTCTCGTGCTTTGGCCCATTTTCTCCATTTTTGGCCCGTTTCTCGTTCCTTTTGCTCTCCTATGCTTACCTAAGTATAAAACATGAAATTAAGGCATTAGGAGCATCGAATTTACCAATTCTAGGGAGAAATCATTTATAAAATGTGTTAAGCATGGGGTACAAATATGTATAAATTCTGTTTATCAAATACCCCCACACTTAAGCGTTTGCTTGTCCTCAAGCAAAATCCTCAAATCACAATTAAAAATTTATTTTTCTCAACTTATAATTTCTATCAATAATATCTTGAACCATCTCATAAGTAATCATACATTGAGAATTCAACTAAAAGAACATTAAAGCTTTAAACATTCCAAATTGAGTATTTAATCATGAAAAACTTAGGCATCTCCCTTCATCTAAGTAGTTATCATTGATTCGAAACCTCACAGAGTTTACCATCCTCACTAAAGATTCACTCAAATCACTCGAAGTGTTTAAGGACAATGAAATTAACACTCATCAGTCAATATGAAAAGTTATTACCATATGCTTGCATGAAAATCAAATCTCCACCACTATAAATCAAGATGATATATCAATCAAAAGGTCTTTAAAGGGTTGTAAGGAGGCTTGGTTAGGGGGTGTGGTCACAAGCTGAAAGAAAAGGTTAGAATCGAGATTGACTTGAAAATTGCTTAACTAGAAAAATATTTAATCATTACTTGCGTACAACAAAGCTTCTTTTCTGACTATAGAATTTGAATACAAACAAAAGATCACTACTAATATGTATACATGTTTTTTTCTTTTTTTTTTTTTTGAACACATAATTAGATTATCATAAGCTAACTATTAAGAACAAGACATAGCTAAGCAATTTATTCAAATCAAATCTCGACAAAAATAGGGATAAAATTAATTGAGGGGATTTGAACAATAATGGGTTAAGGGTTACTATTAATGGTAATACAAGGAATGGCTTGTTAAGCTCAAAGGGGTTTACTAAGGGTTAATTGTGGAGGTAGGCTTTTCATGGCATGCGTGGGTTAATCCTAAGTGCCTCTATCATCTTGACATATCAAATCAAATAATGTGGTCTTGACATGCATAATCAAGCAAGTTCTAGAATAACAATTCAATATTGACACACTCAAAACAATAATAAAAGTGAGCATGAAAGAATTAATAGATGCTCAAAAGGCTTAAAAAATCTCACAAAAATTATGGCTTTTCGATGTTTAAACCTGTGGGATTCAATTTAAGATAATACCTAGACTTGGGGAAACAACCTAAAATTTTAAATTCTTAAAAATCAACTTATCATGCTTGATTTTCTAATGTTTTAAAGTTAAATAATCAATGCATTAATGCCTATGTTTTAATTCAAGATATATCAATCGAAATTATTAGTCAATCAAAATTCATCCTAAACATGATATGAGAGATTTGCAAGAGAACAAAGCAATATTCAGGGGTTTTTTGGATAATGAAATGATTCCCCCCCCTCCACACTTAAGATGTACATTGCCCTCAATGTACAAAGATAGATATATAGGAAAATATAAGATCATAAGATAGGGAGAGCATTGAAACTTCCTGAGTGTTGAATGAATGAATTCCCTAGTTTGGTGAAAGCGAGAATTGACAATAGAGCTGGAGGTAAAGCCTGATTCTGAGGAAGAAATAATCTGCTAATAATCATACAGATAAGCCGTGTTTAAAGAATACGTGAATCAATTAAAAGTAACTAAGAATAGAAATAAAACTAAAAGAAATAATCTAATTTTGTAGGTGGCACGGTCGTTTCACACGCCCGTGTTGTGTGTGTCCAGCCCGTGTTTGTCGCGTGTTTCCTATTTTGGCGAGTCTGAAATTCGACACACGTCCATGTACCTCGGGCGTGTTGGTACACACGGCCGTGCCGCACAACCGTGTCTAGCTTCGTTTGCTTCTCCCATGCTCGTGTATGCAAGCCCCATGCCCGTGTTAATTTGACAGGCTCGACCACGGGTGTTAGACACGGGCGTGTTGAATGCCCGTGCTAGTTTCTCAGTTTCGACAACGATCCTAAGGTACGGGCGTGTCGCACGCCCGTGTTGTTTTGGAAGGTTCGCCCACGGCCATGTCACACAGCCGTGGCGTTTTATTATCGCCCGTGTTTTGGGAAAATCTTTGCCCTGTTTCCACACAGTCCTAAGCATGCCCGTGTGCTTGGCCATGTCCCTATGGTGAACCTATTTTCAAGAGCTCCGTTAGCATGTCAGGTGTTAAACACTAAAATTTAAAGAATTTAATACAGTTAGTGCTCGAGTTGCCTCCCGAGAAGAGTTTATTTATAGTCTAAGCTTGACTTACCTCTCCGTTGAATAGTCATGGTGGTTTAAGGAGTTCATACTCATCATTCCTGCTATCAATCTTATCAAAATAAGGTTTTAGACGGGTGTTGTTTACCTTAAAAGTGCCGATATTGGAATGACTTACCTCTACTGTGCCGAATGGAAAAATGCTAAGTATTGTAAGAGGGGTTTCTTCATTCGGGTTGGTAGTGACAATGTAAGGGTCTGCGGCATCTAATAAGACTTTATCTCCAACCTTAAGTAAATTTAGAGAGGTATTGAGCTCATTTTGGCATAGTTTTGGTTTATCGTGTGTTCTTGGTTTATGTGCTCGCCATTCGTCTAGCTCCTCTATTTGTAGTCTTCATTCTTCATGAATGGGCCCTTACTGGAACATGGCTCGTGAACTTATTTCAAACTTAATTTCTGCAAAGTAGGTTACATCATATTGTCAGTTTTAGTAGACTGGTGTGGACAATTACCTTCAATATTCGATGTACTGCTAGGATTACGAGCTTGAAGGGTGATCATCTCGTCTCCCACACGAAGGGTGAGCTCACCTGTGCCAACATCAATAATTGTTTTAGCAGTTCCTAAAAAGGGCCTCCCTAAAATCAAAGGGGTGTTGTTATCCTCCTCTATGTCAAAAACAACGAAATCAACGGGAAATATGAACTTATCTATTTTCACTAGTACATCTTCAATAATACCCTTAGGAAATCTTATAGTTTTATCTGCCAATTGAATGCTCATCCTAGTTTGTTTAGGTTTTCCAAGACCTAGTTGTTTAAACATTTTGTAAGGCATGACGTTAATACTTGCTCCTAAATCAGCTAATGCATGATTCATATCCAAACTACCAATTAAGCAAGGAATTGTAAAACTCCCTGGATCTTTCAATTTGAGGGGTAGCTTATTCTGTAGAATAGCTGAGCAAACTGCGTTTAGTTCCATATGTGACGTCTCGTCCAACTTTCCCTTGTTTGCTAAAAGCTCTCTTAAAAATTTCATTGCATTCGGCATCTGCGACAAAGCTTCAATAAACGGTAAGTTAATATGTAGTTTTTTCAAAAGTTTAAGGAATTTACCGAATTGTTCGTCTGAGTAGTCTTTCCTTGTTGCGTTAGGGTATGGGACACGAGGTTTGTATTCTTCATTCACCGTTTTGTTATGACTTACCTTACTTTTACCTTTGCTTACCACCGTTTCTTGCATCAGTTCTAGCTCAGGCTCAACAAATCCTTCTTTATCTTGAGTACTAATTGCGTTGAGCTGTTCCCTTGGGTTAGGTTCAGTATTACTTGGCAAGCTACCTTGTGGTCATTCAGATATTAGTTTGGATAGCTAGCCTATCTGAGCTTCGAGCCCTTACATCGATGCCTGTTGATTTTTAAGTACTGTCTCGGTATTTTGAAAATGGGTTTTTGACACCGAGATGAATTTGGATAGCATCTCCTCAAGGTTTGGTTTCTTTTCCTGTTGATAAGGTGGTTGTTGAAAACCCTAAGGATTTTATGGCCTTTGATTCCCTTGACCACCCCAAGAGAAATTTGGGTGGTTCTTCCAACCTGCATTATACGTGTTACTATATGGGTTATTTTGAGATCTAAAGTTATTGTTACCCATATAGTTAACTTGTTCCTCTTCGGTTGTATGATTAAATGGTGGGTATTCTGTATGCACACCTCCTCCACTTGGATCACACCTCATCACTGGATGTACCTGCGTAGAACCAAGTAAACCATCAATTTTTTTTATTAAGAAGTTCTACCTAATTTGTCAACATAGTGACTGAATCGACGTTATAAATGCCTGCTATTTTCGTTGGCTTAGTCCTCATGACTTGCCATTGATAGTTATTCAAGTGACATCTCTTCAATAAATTCAGAAGCCTCTTCAAGGGTTTTGTTATTAATGGTTCCACCAGCAGCTGCATTAATCATTTGTCTTGTCGAAGGGTTCACCCCGTTGTAGAACGTTTGAACTTGCAGCCATAGAGGTAACCCATGGTGTGGGCACCTTCGCAAAAGGTCCTTGTATCTTTCCCATGCATCGTAAAGTGTTTCTAAGTCTATCTGCACAAAAGAAGATATATCATTATGCAACTTAGCTATTTTTGCCGGTGGAAAATATTTTAATAAAAATTTTTTGGTCATTTGTTCCCAAGTGGTAATGGACCCTAGTGGTAGTGAGTTCAACCACTGTTTAGTTTTGTTCCTTAGTGAAAAAGGGAATAATCGAAGGCAAATGGCATCATCAGAAACACCATTAATTTTGAAAGTGTCACACAGTTCTAGGAAATTTGCCAAGTGAGTGTTGGGGTTCTCATCCTACAAACCATCAAACTGAGCAAATTACTGTATCATCTGAATCATGTTAGGTTTCAGTTCAAAATTATTTGTAGCAACAGCAGGCCTAACTATACTTGACTCAGTTCTTGTAAAATTAGGTTTAGCATAATCATACATAGTACGAGGAGCAGGATTCTGATTTCCTAATTCAGCGGGTATGGCTGGAGGTAGCAGATTGTCCTGATTTTCAGCCATCTCCTCGGTTGTAGTTGAGATATCGTCCTCTTGCTCTTCCTCTGTGTATCTTAAGCTGCACCTGATTTCTCGTCGATTTTTACGAGCTGTACGATCAATTTCTTCGTCAAAAAGTAATGGTCCTGATGGGTTTCTTCTAGTCATAAACTACAAGAACTTGCCAAGAGAAAAAGAAATATCATTGGTGGAAAACTTTGACGTCTATGGTTCCTAGTGAACGAGTTACTTGGGATTTTTTCCAAGCTGAATTCCAGAAGAAATATATTAGTCAGAGATTCATTGATCAGAAACGTAAAGAGTTTCTCAAGCTTAAACAAGGTCGTATGTCTGTCACAGAATACGAGCGGAAATTTGTAAGGTTGAGTCAATATGCTCGTGAATGTGTATCTTTGAAAGCAATAATGTGCAAAAGATTTGAAGATGATTTGAACGAAGATATTCATTTGTTAGTCGGGATTCTGGAAATCAAATAATTCGTTGTACTTGTTGAACGAGCATGTAAAGCTGAAGATCTTAGAAAAGAGAAAAGAAAAGCTGATTTTGAAGCTAGAGAGGTACGAAAGAGATCATCAGGCAAATCATTTCAATCTGGATCAAAAAAGTTTAGAGATGACAGTAGTCGTTCAAAGACTAGTGTGGGACATTTGAACAGAGATAGTGCTAGATCACAATCGAATTTCAAATCTTCAACTACGTCTGTTGCCAGTGTTGATAATACAAAGAATGAAAAGCCTGAGTGTGATCAATGTGGAAGACGACATTTCAGTGAATGCTGGGGAAAAAGTAATAATCGAGCTTGTTATAGTTGTGGTTCAAGAAATCATTTTATAAAATATTGCCCAGATTTAGCTGAAAAAGGTAATGTTCAGAATCTGAGGCAGAGTGGTAACGCTTCTCTTGGTAGAGCTCCCAGAAATACGGGAAATGTAAGCGGTAGTCAAAGAGGAACGAAAGACACAACTGTTAGATTTGAGGCTCGTACACTTGCCAGAACCTATGCTATCCAAGCTCGCAAGGAAGCTTCATCGCCAGATGTAATTACAGGTACATTTACTCTCTATGATACTTCTGTGATTGCTTTGATAGATCCTGGATCGACACATTCGTATATATGCATGAACTTAGTGAACAGTAAGACTTTGCCTGTAGAGTCTACTGAATTTATAATTAGAGTTTCGAACCCCTTAGGCAGATGTGTTCTGGTTGATAAAGTATGCAAGAATTGTCCGTTAATGTTTTGAGACAATTGTTTTTCGTCTGATCTTGAGTTGGCTGCGATTGTGTTTGCTCTAAAGAATTGGTGCCATTATCTATTCGGTGAGAAATTTCACGTGTATTCTAATCATAAGAGTTCAAAATATTTGATGACTCAGAAGGATTTGAATCTGCGACAGAGAAGATGGCTTGAATTGCTAAAAGACTACGAACTTGTGATAGATTATCATCGAGTAAAGCAAATGTTGTAGCTGATGCCTTGAGTCAAAAATCGTTGTTTGCTTTACGTACGATGAATGCTCATTTGGTTCTATCCGATGATGGTTCAGTTTTAGTTGAATTAAAAGCAAGACCTTTGTTTTTACAGTAGATTATCGAAGCTCAGAAGATTGATAATGAGATTTTAGCTAAACGAACTTAGTGTGATATAGAGTTTGTTTCAGAATTCAAAGTTCATAAAGATGATTGTTTGAGATTTTGAGATCAAATTTGTGTCCTGACAAATCCAGAGTTAATTCAAATGATTTTGAGTGAAGCTCACAGTAGTCGTTTATCAGTGCATCCGGGTAGTACGAAAATGTATAATGATTTGAAACAACATTATTGGTGGTCCAAAATGAAAAGAGATATCTCTGAATTTGTTTCAAAATGTTTGATCTATCAGCAAGTTAAAGCTGGACATCAGGTGCCATCTGGTTTGTTACAACCGATTATGGTTCCAGAGTGGAAATGGGATCGAGTAACCATGGACTTTGTTTCGAGTTTGCCCCTATCTCCGAGAAAGAAAGATGCAATCTGGGTTGTAGTTGATCGTTTGACGAAATCAGCTCATTTTATTCCTATTCGATCTGATTACTCACTTGATAATTTAGCTGAGATATACATTTCTGATATCGTGAGATTGCATGGTGTGCCATTGTCTATTGTAACACCCCAAACCTGGCCTAGACGTTATGGCTGAATCTGGCGTGTCACATCAAAGCGTCGTTCAAAAATTAAGTTGTCATTAAAAGTTCATTTCTATGATTAAAACCTTTTGCTCGAGGTTAGCAAATCATCTTGTCAAAAAAGTTTACTTAATTTCTGGCATTGATACTTTAAGTTATTTCATATCGCGGAAGCTACTAAAGTTTGAAATATAAAAACGTCTAATTTTAAGTGTTTTTGAAAATAGTTATTAAATTTGAAAATTCGTGTTTAGCAATTTTAAATAAGGAAATCAAAAGTCCAATTAAAAATTTAATCCCTCAAAGGCCTTATTACAGAACTAAAACCTCAAAATATAAAATTCAAATAAAAAGTCTACAACAGAGCATCAGCGGTCGTGTGGCCACCTCTGAGTCTCTCGCAGCTCCAAATCGCCTAAGGCTGGGGATTACATGTACAGTTAGACAGAAGAGTGAGTTTGTGAAAACTCAGTATGTGATCCCTTATAATACAAACAGTCAGATATACGGTATGCAGAAACTGGTTGGGCCTGAGCCCATCACAGACACAGTATCAGGTGGCCCTAGCCCATTAACAGAATCAGGTGGGCCTAAGCCCATTTCAGAATCAGTATTAGATGCAGTTATACAGACAGATATCCAGCCCAGTCCAACCATTACACCACCTGTACCAACCAACACACCATGTGGGGATAAAATCGACCCACTCAGCTAACACACCAAGCTTAGCACCAGTTGCGGTACTAAGTCAACAGAACGACTCAGCGCCGTAGAAAGAACGGCTAAAGGCCATAAATATCGTAGTAATGCTGCCAGATAATTGAACAGCTATAAGCCATAAGTATCGCAGAAAGGCTGAAAGCCTTGTACAGAACGGCTACAAGCCGTACACTTCCTCCGTCAATAATAAGCCAACCCTATGCAGTATGTCATGTTATAAATACTACGTGTATGCAAAGTCATACTCAGTACAATCATATATGTAAACCATAAGCACATCAGTCATACGGAACATAAAGGCATACTCGTCATTTTACCATACAGGGGTGTTACGGTCATTTTACCCTACAGAGGTATTACGGTCATTTTACCGTATAGGGGCATTACGGTTATTTTACCCTACAGGGGTATTACGGTCATTTTACAAACTAAGGGTATTTCAGTAATTTACCCTATAGGGGTATTTTGGTAATTTACCCTGCAGGGGTATTTCGATAATTTACCTTATAGGGGAATTATGGTCATTTACTGACCAGGGGTATTTTAGTAATTTACCCTACAAGGGTATTTCGGTAACTTACCCTACAGGGGTATTTCGGTAATTTACCCTACAGGGGTATTACGGTTATTTACTGACCTCTCAGAATCTATGCGAACAACGTAGCCCAATCAAACATTTACCACAAATTACAGATTTTATCTTGTGGAGCCCACGAGCCCGTTGGGCCCACACGGCCTATTTCGGCCTATCGAGGCCCATAACGACCTCTACAGTCCTACGCCTAGGATTTGTAGGCTTGAATCACCACACATGCGATCGCATGCTCGTGTGGCATCAAACGTCATATTTTGACTTTTCAGCTTTTAGGCTTTTCGGCTTTTCAGCTTTTACCGATCTGTAGTCCAATCAATGTGGAATACACACTTGTTGTGGTTTGGAGTAAATCTGCTCCAATCACTCCTATCCCTGAAGAGTAATCAATAGTCGATAGATCAATATTTAACCCATGATCCAAAAAGAACCATTGGAGTTCTAAAACAATCACAACCTTCTTACCAAAAGTCTTCCCCCACAATCACACCTTTGATTCCTAGGGGATATGTCGGACAACTTGATCACCGCCTACTAAAAGACATCATCTCCCTTAATTAGACTCGCACTTGTAGTCACATGAATGCCCTCATAAATGTATCACACTTACCAACATGACGAAGCAGATTGCATACCAAAGATGTGATGCACCCCGAACAAAGAATATGGGTTAATCGGGAAGAAGAAAAGAATAATCAGCCAGAAGAGATACTGTAAGAAGAGAGGTCAGTAAGGTGTTGAAAAAAAAGGGAAGAAGAAACAGTCGAAGCTTACCTAGCAATACTTGACCAACACCAAAACGCTAGAGTGAGAGGAGAGAACCGCGTGCTCGCCCCAATCGATCACCACACCCTTGTTAACCAACGATAAAATAGAAAATGTGACTAAGAATATTCGGCCAAAATTCCCAAAACGAAAGAGGAAGGAGTAAAGAAGAAAGAAATTGGCTCTTTACCAAAACAGGGTATTTGGCCAAAGAAGATTGATTATGAGAGAAGAGAGACTAAGAGAGAAATAGTATCGGGTAGTCAACAAAGAGAAGAGCAAAGAAGGAAATACCAAAATGAAAAACCGAAAAGAAAAGGCACGAATGGTTACTATGCAATTTTGGCACTAGAGAGAAAAGAGAGAAAAGGAGATTAAGAATTTAGAAGTTCAGAAATAAATAAAATGACCAAAAGTGAAAGAGAACCTACCTAGCCAAATTCCTATGTTTTTCCCCCTTACCAATCGGCACTAAGTCAAAACCGAATCGGCACCCAAAGACTCCCAAATTTAGCCAACTTCACCCCTTGTCAAACTCCACGATTTTATCCACCAAATCCCTACCAACCTTTATCCAAATATCTTTTGACCAAGTCTCCAACCACCTCAGGAGAGTTTTAATCAAACTCTACCTCTCAAGCCATAGAGACATAAAATAAAATCCCTTTTGCATTACCTGAGATTCGAACCCATGCCCTCTCAGATGCTCCACATGCTACTTGCCACTAAGCCACAAGGCTTTTTGTGACACATTTTACCCACAACTATTTATAGGACCTATAAGCTAAAGCCAAGGTTCACTTAAGGGAAAAATTAAAATAAATTGCAAGAGCCAAGACTTGAACTCAGGCTCCCTAACAACCTTAATGACGCCCCAACCACTAGACCACATGCTTCCTTGTGTCATTTTTTTAGCACAATAATTTAAAAGGCCTACTTCCAAGTATCTAGGGTTTTATTCACTTAAAATTAAAATTCTGCTAAAGCCCAGGTTTGCACTCAAGACTTCTCCAGTACTCCCAGACACTCCCAAATCACTTAACCATCAGAGCAGACAATTATTATATGCCATCTTCTTGGACTTTTATGTACGATTTCCCAACCGTTCCCTTGCTCAAGGCCCAGTACTTCTAGGTAAAAATTTTGGGGCATTACATCTATAGTGTCAGACAGAGATTCGAGATTCACATCACGATTCTGGAAGAAGTTGCAAGGTGCTTTGGGTCTTAAATTGCACTTCAGTATTACTTTTCATCCGCAAACAGATGGTCAATCTGAGCGAATTATTCAGATACTCGAGGATATGTTAAGACGTTGTATTCTTGAGTTTGAAGGTACGTGGGAATAATATTTGCCTTTGATTGAATCCGCTTATAACAATAGTTTTCAGTCGAGAATTAAAATGGCACCATACGAAGTTTTATATGGTCGAAAATGTCATACACCTTTGTATTGGACTGAGCTCAACGAAAATAAGATTCACAGGGTTGATTTGATAAAAGAGTCTGAACAGAAAGTAAAAGTGATCCAAGATATTTTGAAAGCAGCTTCCGATCATCAGAAATCATATGCAGATTTGAAAAGAAAAGACATTGAATTTGAGATCGCTGACAAAGTGTTTTTAAAGGTATCTCCGTGGAAGACAGTACTTCGGCTCGGTAGAAAAGGCAAATTGAGTTCGAGATTCATTGGGCTGTATGAAATTATCGAGCGTGTTGGGCCGGTAGCATATAGATTGATGTTACCACCAGAGCTAGCAAAGATTCACAATGTGTTTCACGTATCGATGCTTTGACGATACAGATCCGATCCTTCACATGTGATTCCTCTATCTGAGATTGAAATTCAGTCTGATATGACTTACGAAGAAAATTTGGTCCATATCTTAGCTCGCGAGGTTAAAGAATTGCGAAATAAGAAAATTTCGTTAGTTAAAATAATGTGGCATCGACACGGTATTGAAGTGTAACACCCTTCGCCCGTATCCCTCGCCGGAATAGGGTTCGAGGTGCTACCAGATTTAAACTCAACATTTATATAAAACCAGGCCGTAAAATTTTTTGATCAATTTTAAACTTTTCATACACATGTATATTATCCTATAATCGGGCTTACAAGGCCCCAAAACATTCATGAGGCATTATTAAATATTTACCAATGTCTTAGTCTTGTATCATTTACTTACTCAACAATGAATCACAATTCAAATTCTAAATATACATGCTATAAACCACATCACAGGAGATAATAACATACAAGCATATGAATAATCAAACTACCTTAATAACAAGCCAAAGTCATTGGCTTAATCATAATATTTCATACTCAACTTTACAACCCTATACATGCCATAGACTCGAAACACTAAGATTTACTTACGCCGATAGTGTAGACTCGACAATGTGATAATATCTCTGACGGCCTCCAACCCGAGCTAACCTAGAAACCCTAGGGAATATGGGAAAGAAAAGGGGAGTAAGCTTTATACTTAGTAAGTTCATAAGAAAACAATAAGCAACTCATTAACAAGTTTTATCAATGCTTATAACATAATCACAAATTCACTACAAGTTGTCTTCCTGAGCAATAGCCACTAAATTATTTATAACTGGAGCTACGAAACTCCAAATCAATTGCTGTTAATTTTCCCTGAAAATAGACTCACATATATTCTATCCATAAAATTTTCAGAATTTTTAGTTTGTCCAATCAATACCATATTTTTCTTAAAGTTTCTCCTATTTCACTGTTTGACTAATCTGACCACTCTTCACTACGAATCAAATTTCTCATTGTACAGAATTAAAAATATGTTATCGTTCATTTCATTAGAAACTAGACTCATTAAGGAGTCTAAGAATATATATTTTATCTTATAACCATTTTTGTAAAAATTATAATGATTTTCTAAAAATAGAACAGGGGACCCCGAAGTCATTTGACTCTATCCCACGACACTTCAAATATCTCATTATCAGAAATTCTTTTGCTTACACGGTTTCTTTTATAAGAAACTAGAATCATTAAGATTTAATTAAATAATTTATTCAGCTTCTAACTCAACTCCCACAATTTATGGTGATTTTCCCAAAATCACGTTACTGCTGCTGTCCCAAGCAGATTTATTACAAATTTACTCTTTCACACATTCTTTGCATTCATATTATTTAAAACATGTATATCACCAATCAATTTCATCACATATCTATAATGTCACTTAAGCATAATCTCAATACAATACATCATGCTCAATGATTAGCACATAACCGTTCAAATTAGCAATTATAAGATGGTTCCACACATAGCCCACCCTTATCGATAATTTACGATGGTTTTACCCTTACTCACATATATGACATAGGCATTTAAATACTTCAGTGTCAACTTTAATTCAACCGAATTCAACCATTGTACCATTTCATAACCACAGTTACTTTCATTATTCATATCTAAATGGTATTTCACATAATTCATATAACCTTTCACCATGACCGAATACACACATACATATATGACATCTTCACCTATGCTTCTCATTTCACATTCATGATTCAATTCCAATCGATCTAACATGTATAAGTATATATCACATACCTAGCCAACTTAATGTATTGAATGAATTCAATTGCCAATTTAACACAAGGTCTCATAGTCTTAGACTTTTATCAAATCACCGGCATTTAGCCTGCTAGGTTTTAAACCCGAATTCATCACTGGCACGAAGCCTGCTAGACTTTAAGTCTGAACTCATTCACCGGCATTTCGCCTGCTAGGCTTGAAGCCCGATATCTTTTCACTGACATTATAGCCTGCTAGGCCCGAAGCCCGATAATATTATTCACCAACTTAAAGCTTGCTAGGCCGAGGCCCGAATATCACATTTCGATAAACAATTCACTTGTTCTTTCATACTTTCATAACTTATACTTCAATTACGTATAACTGAAACACATATCTATGAACAAAGATTTTCATCCTTTCAACCACATAGTGTTTAATTTCCACATTGGAACACATATCTTAGTACATCATTTAATAGCATCAAAGTCGACTAGATATGCTAGTCACATACGGCTCATAACTTTAATTTAATATTCATTCAACACAAAGAACATATGTATATATATGTATATATATACAATCAAACATCTTCTTTGTAGCAGCCCAAATTTGACCGGGCCTTAAACCAAATAAAATAGCAATAAATAAATGTTTATTTAAACAGTCCATGTACAAAGCCCAAAATTCATTTACAACCCATAACCCAGCAACCCAAAGACCAATAACCCTGTAAGCCTACTACTACCCTATACCCATTACACCCTTGACCCAACTCAATGGCCCAAAATTAACAAGGCCCAATGCCTAAACAGAATCTGAAAACCCTAGGGTTTCCAGAAGCTTCGCGCAGCAAGCACCCCGAGAGTTGTGCCTCTTCAAATCCCATCGTTTCAGCTACCCTTCGTCGGTGCCGTGATTATAGGCCCCGTGTTATGCCGTAATCGACGCACAAATCAACGTCGGTGGTCTACTCTCTTCGAACACCTGCAAAAATGGAAAGAAAACGATAGGAACAAAACAAGTATGGCAGGAAATAAATCAAAGATTGTAAATATTTTTGGTTTTCTTCTTCAGCGGCTATAAAAGCCCGAATCAAAAAGGATGTAAAAGGGGGGAATTTCTTACGTTTTTGGGAAAACAGATACATAGATTCAATAAAAAGCACAGTTTTACACAAACTTACAATTCCAACAGTCGATCGAGAGTAAAGGTGATTATTTATTTTTTCCTTTTTTACGGAGACATACATCGAATAAACTATCGAAATATTAAAATGGAAGAGGGTTACCTGTATTTCGCTTGAAAGGGCGACGGTTTTAACCCTTCGACCGCTGTATATGGTGGCGCGTGAGCCTGAGCTGCTCGGAGGCCGAAGGCCGAGACCGGAACCCCTCTCTTCCCCACTGTAGAGAGTTTCAAACCCTTTTTTTTTTAAAAGGACCTGTGTAAAATGAATTTTGGGCTTAAGTTTTGGTTTATATTGCCCTAACGAAACGGTGCCGTTTTGGTTTAATCCAAGAAGCTTAAAACAACGTCGTTTCTAGGCACATGATCCGCTTGTTGACCTGAAAACCCGGGAAGGATCCGCGTGTTTTTGGAAAATGGGCAAATTCCCAATTAACCCTTCTGTGTTTTTAAATTTTTTAATTTCATTTTAATTTTATTTTAATTTAGCCCTGATCTTTTATATCTATTTCAATTTAATCCTAGTGCCCTTTTAAAAATCAATTCCAGAGAACGACATCGTTTTGGGATTAGGGTTTAATTACCCAATGAGTCCCTCGGTTTTAGCTTGTGTTTTAATTAAGTCCAAATATTTTTATTATTTTGCAATTAACCCTAGATTCTTCAATTAAATTCAATTTTAATCCTTTTTTTATTTTTTATATATATTTTTAATATTAGTTATAAAATAGTATATATTATTTTATTATCCAATATATTATTATTTTTAAAAAAAGATTTGTTTATCATATATTTTTTATTATATATATTATTTATTTTGTTATATTTGCATTTTTGCTATATGTTATATGTATTTTTATTATATATTATTTATTTTACTATACATTTTTAGGTTTTATCATATATTTATTATATATATATTATTTATATTTATATTATATGGTTTTAGTATATATTATTTTTATATATTATTAATTATATTATTCATATTATTATACATTTTATTTATAAATTTAGTATATACTATGTATTTTCCTATATGTATTAATTATTTTACTATATTTTTATATGAAAATACCTATTAGATTATTATTATTTTATATATTCTTCATATATTATATTATATATATTTTATTACATATATTTTTATTAATATATGATTTATATTATTACATATTTTTATTTGTAAATTATATCATATTTTACCATATTTCCGTATTACCTATATTTTATCACAAACTGTACATTATTACTTATTAATTATATACATTCTTTTTTTTTTAGGAATAGCAATATCTAGTACACTATTTTTCTTATATATTAAGTTATTACATCTTATAATATAATCTATATATATATATATATATATATATATATATATCATTTTAAAAGGAAAAAGGTTTTCTTTTTATTGTTCTTACATCATTTAATATATTTCTAAATAGCTTATTTTTATATTTTATACACTTAATTTGCTTATTTATTTTTAGATTCTCTTTTGATATTGTTTAATGGGTTAAATTTTACATAGCATTTTTATTCTTGTTTTTATATATTCGCGTAAAATTAGTTATTTATGATAATTTAGATACATTTACATAAAATGTTGTTATATATATATGTTATACTATTAAATCTATTATGCTCTATGTTGTATTGTGCATGTAACACTAATGCATCAACATTTATGTTATTTAAGATATATGCACAAAGTGATAAATTGTGTAATTTATGCCATTATTTTAAGCCATTATACTATAATTGCTGAAATGATAAAGCATGTACATTGTAATTAGATTTATTTAATTCTTTGTAATATGCAAAACACATCATTACTTTTAAAACCAAAAGTTATATCTCACTTAATTAAAAAAATGAATTTTAAAAAAAGTAAGGCAATGTTTTGATATTTAGGAATTCGGAAAGTAGTGCCCTAACATGCTGGGTTGCAATTTCCCGTTTGTCTAAACATCTAAAATATCCTTTTAAACAAATGTTACAAATCACAAAGGTGACTTCAGTTATGAAAGTTTAAAGATATCGTGTCCAGTCATGCTGGATGTGGTGTTTGTACTCTTTTAAAACGAAGGAATCTTGATTTTTTTTATCTCAAAGCATTACGATTTTAAGGAATCTTATTTCTAAATTCTTTCAAATTTCTGACATTAAGACAAAATTATTCAATTTGGTACCAATTTTGGGCATTACGAGGGTGCTAATCCTTCCTCGTAAGTAACCGACTCCTGAACCTATTTTCTCATAATTTCGTAGACCAAAACGTTTTATATTGTGATCCAATCACACTTTAAGAGATTGGTGGCGACTCCCATTTTTGTTTTTTAAAAGTCGATCCCTATTTTCAAAACTCATTTTTAAAAGGAGGTTTCGACAGCTTGGCGACTCCACCGGGGACTTTGAGAGTCGAGCCAAGAAATTGATTATTTTATGTCTTAATGTCGGAAGTTTGGAAAATTTAAAATTTGATCCTGTTTTACATGTGTTTGCTACATATGTTTGTTATCTTATTGCTGTACATTGCATTTGCATGACTGTTGTGGTCACACCCTTAAGTGGGAGTGAGAAGCTACGCTTTCGTGAGGTTTTCACCTTCGTATGAGCTAGTGGATTGCTTCCGGGATACTATACCTATGTCTTCGTGAGATTTTCATCTCCGTATAGCCATAGGGAAATATGTCCCCCTGAATTGAACTTGGTCTATATGAGCCTATAATGGGTGAGGACCGAGGAATCTGCTAGTTCAGGTACCCTTGCTTTAGAACTAAAAACTCATATAGTGAACCTTTAAGTGCTTACCCTATGGAAATAGTGATAACCTTTAGAAAATTACCCTTGTAAGTACTTGTTTATCATTTTCTTTATGTTTGATACTGACCTATTCTTATTTTGCTGTCATTGCAGGTCATTTGGCATTTAAAGGTGTCGATTCACGGCTCAATTTCTAGATTAGAAAGTTTTGTAATAAGGAACGAATACCTTAATAAAGTGGAGGACAATGCTTCTGTCTGTACCTGGTCAGAGAAAACCCAGATGGAGAAAGGATATAGTGTCACCGAGGGGTATACGTCAGAGTTGTGGGACTTCACTCGTGTTAATTCGATATAGAATGAGTTGCAAGAGCTGAGAAATATTTGGGCCCAATGGGATGATGAGGCTAAGCAACTCTTTTATCAGAATTACAGAGACCTGCCTTTCTTGCTAGATGTCAAAGTAGATAGGCACTTGTTTCGAGCTATTGTACAGTTCTAGAACCCTGTTTTTAGTTGCGTTACATTTGGTGATGTTGATCTTGTACCTACTTTAGAAGAGTATACTAATTTACTGTGCTGCCCGAGGATTCAGGGCATAAGGCTTATTTTAGGCCTGCTAGTCTTCCAACTCTTACGAAGAAATTGGTAATGAATACTGGGATGAGTGAGCAGTGGGCTATAGCTCGTGTGCAGCAAAAGGGTGATAGTAAGTGCATTGCATGGGCCGTTCTGAGGGATTTGATATTGACGCATCTAGATGTAAAGAAAAAGGTCGATGTCCTAGCTTTAAGTATTTACGGCATGGTGATTTTCCCAAAGGTGTTGGGGTACATAGATGAGGCAGTTGTAGATTTATTTGATCGACTAAATAAGAACACGCCTGTGCCCGCAATATTAGCTGAGACGATAAGATCCTTGAACGCATGTCGAAGAGCTGGTGAAGGAATGTTTATTGGGTGTGCACAGTTGCTATTGGTTTGGTTTCATAGCCACTTCTGGAAGCTTGATAAGGTTCCTTGCCGAGTTTTCTTTAAGGGTTATTCTCCCTTAAAGGAAGCAGTGGACAGACCTAGGAGAGATGACATTTCGGAAGAGAGGTGGATTAACATTCTTCAGAACCTTCGAGAGGAAGATGTTATGTGGAAGGCTCCTTGGTTGGTTTCTAGTGGAGTCCTTTACCGATGTTGCAGTATTGATTGGGTCCCTTTGCCAGGAATTTGGGGAGCTGTTGGATATACACCGTTGCTTATTCTAAGGTAGTATCAAGCGGGACAGTTCATACCGTCTACACAGGGTTTAGCTCAGAGTGATTTCTCTTATAAAGGAGATCACTACAAAAAGAGGATGCGAGAGATTTCTGAGGCTTGGAAGAAGCCTTTCTGTATGAAGATTTTGACCGAAGGCTCAATGTCAACCCTTGAGTATAAAGGGTGGTTTAGTAAGAGAGTCAATGACAATGTCCCTAGGCCAACCTTAGGAGTGGCTCGATCATTAGAGGAGAGCTTACGAGTGATTCCATCAAAGGTGGAAGTTATGAAGTAAGAGTTCGAGAGAAAGAATTCAGAGCTTGAAAAGAGGATGGAGAAGCTCAAAGAAGAAAAAATGTGCTTGAGTCTTGATGTCGACGTTCAAAACATGGAAGTCGAGAAGGTGAAAAAGGAAAAGAGAAAGATCGAGGAAGATCGAGATGACTTAAAGACGCACTATAAGAAGGCCCAGGTAACATTGAAAAGGGTCGGATCAGGGAGGTCTTCAGAGCAATGGCAGCATAAGATTCAAGAGGAAAAAACTAAGGCCGAGTATTGGGAGAAGAAGTTCTAAGAGATGTAGTCACGTAATCAGGCCCTGGAAAAGAAAAATCAAGGGTTAAAAGTTAAGGTGACAGAGCTTGGACGATCTCTTCATCATTATCGAAGTCATAACTCTGCGATCTAGTTAAAGGCAAGCTTGGATAAAATTGAGGAAATGAAGTACCATATTGGAGGGTTGGAAACAGCACTACAGGACTGTGAGCTACAGATTGAGCAGCCCAAGGCAAGAGAAGATCAGTGGAAGGGGGAACTTCACCATCTTCAGGATCAAGTGGGGGATAGAGATTATGTCATGGGAGAGGCCCTAGTTCAAATTCGAGAGGTTGCTGAACACTTGCAGGAGTTGGCAATACAAGCTAGACTGCTGAGTATGATGTATGAGTCATCGTCAGACAAAGGACGAGAGTTAGCATTATTATTGGATAGGGTTAAGACTCTAGGCCTACAGGAAAAAGTGTATTTGTAATTCATTTTATGAAAAGATTTTTGATCCTTAAACAACATTTTCTAAAATGAAACTGAATCAGAATCGACATCTTTTTGCATTCATGCATTTTCATCTCATTGCATTTCATCGCATCGTTTGCATTCAAAGTTATAGAAAGACCCTAATTAGTTAAAATTACTCAGAAGTAGAAAAGAAAATCTGGAAACCACGCATCAATACGGAACTCGTGCAAAATCTAGGAATATGGATCAAAGGTTTAAACAGCTACAAAAGGACATGCAGGACCAATTGCAAAAGCAATTGGCCAAAATGCAAAATGACATGAGGCAGAAAATGCTAGAGGCTCAGAGGAATATGATGACTGAGATGGCTCAGTTGCTGAGGGCCACTGATAAGGGAAAAGCCCCTATGGCAATCACTGGTGACGAAGAAGAAGATCATCCTCCAGGCTTTACTCCACCCCACGGGCCTACACAAACTGAGGCACCTCCTAAAAGACCATCTGTCAATATAAGACCTCATCATGGGCCGGTTGATGCTGGGATCCATATGAATTTCCCAACTGGGTGATAACCCTACCAATCGTCTCATCCCTGACTTGGATATAGCTGAAAAGGAAGATTTGAGAGCCGAAGCTGCAAAACAGTTGGAAGAACGTTGCCGATGGCTGGAAGAGAAATTTAAAGCTTTAGAGAGTGCTGATGGGCATCATGGAGTTAATGCCAAAGACTTGAGTTTGGTCCCAGACTTGGTGCTTCCCCATAAATTCAAAATGCCGGAGTTTAAAAGTACAACGGGACTACTTTCCCAAAGGCTCACATAACGATGTTCTATAGGAGGATGACCGGATATGTGAACAATGATCAACTTTTGATTCATTGTTTCCAAGATAGCTTAGTGGGAGCAGTAGCCAGGTGGTAGAATCAATTGAGCCAAGCTAGAATAAATTCATAGAGGGATCTCGCGCAAGCCTTCATGCAGCAGTACAATCATGTGACTGACATGACTCCTGATAGGATCAGTCTATAAAACATGGAGAAGAAGCCTAATGAGAATTTTAGGCAATATGCACAGAGGTGGAGAGAAGTGGCAATGCAGGTTTAACCACCACTACTGGAGAAAGAGATCACTATGTTGTTCATCAACACTCTGAAGGCTCCATTCATTACTCACATGATTGGAAGCACTACTAAAAGTTTTACGGACATAGTCATGGCGAGAGAGATGATTGAGAACGCCATAAGAGGTGGAAAAATTGAGGGGGAAGCAACCAAAAGATCGGCCCTAAGGGGAAAAGACAATAAGGATAATAACACAAGTAACTTCAACTCGAAGGCAGTCACAGTTGGTCAACCCAAAGTAGCTGCGATTGGGCAACAGGGTTCTCAAAGGCAGGAATCTGGCACAAGGCACGAGAGGATGCAATTTACACCTATTCCTGTGACGTATCGTGAGCTTTATCAAAGCTTATATGATGCACATGCTATTGCTCCTTTCCACTTGAAACCATTACAGCCTCCATATCCTAAATGGTATGATGCAAACGCCAGATGCGAGTACCACGTTGGAATATCGGGGCACTCAATTGAAAATTGTACCGAATTCAAGAAGGTCGTGGAGAGGTTGATCAAGATGGGGGTTGTAAAATTTGATAGTACCCCAAATACTGAAAACCCTTTGCCAAATCATGACAATCAAGGAGTGAATGCCATTGGTAAAACTAGTGAGAGAAGGATGAAGGAAAATTTGCTGAGGTGAGGATGTCTATGAAGGTAATTTGAGAGGAAATGATGAAGAGAGGGATGGCAACCTCTAGGAGAGAAAGAGAAAAAATAGGGAAGTACTGTGAGTTCCATGGAGAAGAGGGCCATGAGATCCAAAATTGTGAAGGATTCAGAGCCTTGGTGCAAGGCTTCATAGATAATAAAGAGCTATAAATTTGTGAAGGTAGCTCTTATAAAAGAGAAATAAGTGTGCTGGAAGATGAACAAAAAGGAACCAGCCGGCCAAGGATTATTATCTCCCTGCCAGGGAATAACGAAGTGGGGACACCAGCAGTGCCCAAAGTCATTATCCATAATCCTACTCCTTTCCCTTACAAGGATAGCAAGAGAGTACCATAAAGTTATGACTGTAGTGTGACAGTGCCGAAGGAAGAAAATACAGCCAGTGCATCTAAAGACATACAAGTTGAAGGTTCCCATACACGGAGTGGGAAGCGTTATGATACGGGGGGCGTCAGAGTAGAGTCCACGAAAACAAAAGGTGCCGAGGTTGAGAAGGAGAAAGAGACCAAAGTACCCATAAATGAGCCGGTGAAGGAGAAGGAGGCTAAGGAATTCTTAAAGTTCCTTAAACATAGCAAGTATAGCGTGGTCGAGCAATTACGTAAGCAGCCGGCTCGCATATCAGTATTGGCGCAACTTCTGAGTTCTGAAGTGCATATGGATGCATTAATGAAGGTGCGCAACGAGACATATGTCGCCCATGACATATCCGTTAATAAGTTGGACTTGTTGGTGAATAATATAAGTGCTGATAATTTCATCTACTTTAATGATGATGAAATCCTACGGGGGGGCAGGGGTCAACTAAGGCCTTGCATATTACTACTCGATGGAAGGGGTATACACTCCCAAGCGTGCTTGTTGATAATAGATCAGCTTTGAATGTTCTACCGTTGTCTACTTTGAACAGATTACCCATTGACGATTCTCACATGAAGACATGTCAAAATGTGGTAAGAGCTTTTGACGGTACAGAAAGGAAGGTGATGGGACGAATTGACATTCCTTTAGAAATTGGATCGAATATATACGAAGTGGATTTCTTAGTGATGGATATCAAGCCTTCCTACAATTGCTTGTTAGGCAGGCCATGAATACATTCAGCAGGAGCGGTGCCCTCATCGCTGCACCAGAAACTAAAGCTAGTGACGGATGGACGGTTAGTGACCATCAATGCGGAAGAGGACATTATAGCCGCAGTCACTAGCAAAGCCCCTTATGTCGAGACAAATAAAGAATCTATTGAGTGCTCCTTTCGCTCTTTAGAGTTTGTAAATACAGCTTTCATTTCAGAAGGGAGTGAGTTACCGATACCAAAGATAGCAAGAGCTACGAGGATGGCTCTACAAGTGATGACAGGAAAGGGAGCCTCACCAAAAAGGGGGTTAGGAAAATATTTGCAAGGAGGGACTCAAATCCTTGAACTTAAAGAGAAGAGAGATCGCTTTGGTCTAGGTTTCAAACCAGATTATAAGCAAAGAAAGAAGGAAATTGGGAAGCGCCAAGAGGAAAGAAGGGCACGTCTCAATAGAAGAGAAGTGGAGTGGGAGCCGATGACATTCCCTCCAATATCCCGAACCTTCATATCGAGAGGGTTACTCATAGAAAGAAGTCATCAGATTAATGTTTTACAAGAGGAAGGATCAAACAAAGAAACCTTGAGGGCGTTCGCCCTTACGAATCGGGAAGCTCTCTGAACAATTGGACTGCAGAGGAACTTCCTGTAGTCTTTAGGAATTTTTCAGAGTAATTCTCGAAACATTCTTGTTACTATAGAGCCTAGGAGTAATAGAATTACATTTGTGAAATAGGCTTATGATCATCTATTATTTTTAATAAAACATAACTTTTATCAATACAACGAGTATTGTTTCATTTTTATCAATCAATATTTCGTCAAATTTTGACAATTCTTACTCTTTCATTCATAGTACTTAAATAATCATTCTTAAATTCATTCATTCTTTGTATATTCTTTATACTTCGCAGATCCCTAGATATCAATGACATGAGCACTGATATATCAAATCCTGATTTCTCTCACGAGCAAGACATGTGTTTAGAAGAATCTCAGGATTTTGAGGATGTTCAGGACTGTGATGTGTCTTTGGATCTTTTGAGGATTGTAAAACAGGAGGAGAAACAAATCATGCCACATGAGAAAGAGGCAATAGAGAGTGTAGCCCTAGAAGAAGGGAAAGAAGTGAGAATTGGCATGCATATTGCTGAAGATACGAGGCAAGAGCTAATCGAATTGCTACGTGAGTTCAAGGATATCTTCGCATGGTCTTATCAAGATATGCCAAGGTTAAATACTAATATTGTGGTGCATCATCTTCCAATAAGACAGGATTGTAAGCCAGTTCAACAGAAGTTGTGAAGAATGAGGCCAGATATTGTGTTGAAAATAAAGGATGAAGTCAAGAAGCAGTTCGATGTAGGATTCTTGCAAGAGGTGAAGTACTCCGAATGGGTAGCTAACATTGTACCAGTTCCTAAAAAAGATGGGAAGGTACGAATGTGTGTTGATTACAGAGATCTGAATAAAGCTCGCCCCAAAGATAATTTCCCTCTACCACACATAGACACATTGGTAGACAATACAGCAGGATATTCATTGCTCTCCTTCATGGATGGATTCTCAGGGTACAATCAGATAAAGATGCATCCCGAGGACATGGACAAAACCACCTTCATAACATTGTGGGGTACCTTTTGTTACAAGGTAATGCCTTTTGGATTGAAGAATGCAGGGGCAACATACCAGAGGCCTATGGTGACCTTATTTCACGATAAGATGCACAAGGAAATTGAGGTGTATGTTGATGACATGATTGCCAAGTCTCGAACGGAGGAGGAACATATTGAAGTTTTAAAGAAACTATTCTTGAGATTAAAGAAGTTTCAGTTAAAACTTAATCCGGCAAAGTGTACTTTCAGACCTAGGACAGGGAAGTTACTAGGCTTTATGGTCAGCGAAAAAAGAATAGAAGTTGACTCAGACAAAGTTAAGGCTATACGAGATTTGCCTCCACCACGTACTCAGAAGGAAGTTCGGGGTTTTCTTGGAAGATTGAATTACATTGCTCAGTTTATTTCACAATTAACTGAGAAATGCAACCCTATATTTCGTCTCCTTAGAAAGCACAATCAAGGTACTTGGGATGAGGAATGCTAGAATGCTTTTGATAAAGTCAAGCAATACTTGTTAAATACTCCTGTGTTATCTCCACCTAGTCCAGGAAGACCATTAATCTTGTACTTATCAGTGTTTAGCAATTCTATGGGGTGTGTGCTTGGTCAACATGACGAGTCAGGAAGAAAGGAGAAGGCGATATACTACCTTATTAAGAAATTTACAGAGTGTGAGATGAGATATTCGCCAATTGAGAAATTGTGTTGTGCTTTAATCTGGACGACTCGAAAGTTAAGACAATACATGCTATATCATACTACTTGGCTTATTTCAAAACTTGATCCTTTGAAGTATATGATGGAGTCAACAGTTTTGAATGGAAGAATGGCGAGGTGGCAAATTTTGCTTTCAGAGTTTGACATAGTCTATGTGAGCCAGAAGGCTATAAAAGGAAGCGCGATAGCGGATTTTCTGGCTAGTAGAGCTCTAGAGGACTATGAACCGTTGAATTTCGATTTCCCAAATGAGGAGTTGATGTGTGTAGCAACTACAGAGGATTGTCCTTGGAAGTTAAGCTTTGATGGAGCATCCAATGCAGTAGGAAATGGAATTAGGGCAGTCCTAGAATCCCCAAATGGCGATTATTATCCATTCACGTGCAAGTTAGATTTTGATTACACAAACAATATGACCGAGTATGAAGCATGCATCATGGGACTCCGAGCGGCAATAGCGCGAGGAATAAGAACCTTGGAAGTATATGGAGACTCTGCATTGGTAATTTACCAGCTTAGAGGTGAATGGGAGACAAGGGATCCTAAATTAATTAATTATCGAAAGATAGTTTTGGGGTTACTTGAGGAGTTCAATGACATCACTTTCAATTATATCCCACGAGACGAAAACCAGATGGCAGATGCTCTAGCAACCTTGGCTTCATTGATTAGAGTGAATAAAGAGGAAGAGATGAGACCCATTCAGATGAGTATCTTTGAAGCTCCAGCTAGCTGTTGTAACATTGAGGAGGAAGAAAAGGATGATAACCCTTGGTATCAGGATATATTGTGATATGTGAGAGATCGTAAATATCCAGAACAGGCAACTGAAAATGATAAGTGAACTTTAAGAAGATTAGCCTGTGATTACATTTTGGATGGTTACATCTTGTACAAAAGAAGAACGGATCAAGTACTGTTGAGATGTGTTGATGCTGTGGAGGCAAAGTTAATCTTGGAGGAAGTTCACGAGGGTGTTTATGGGACGCATGCTAATGGTTTCACGATGGCTAGACAAATCATGGGGTTTGGCTATTATTGGTCTACTATGGAACGGGACTGTATCAACTACGCCAAGAAATGCCACAAATGTTAGATTTATGGAGATAAGATTCATGTACCATCTTCACCTTTACATGTTATGACTTCTCCATGGTCTTTTTCCATGTGGGGCATGGATGTCATTGGGCCAATATCGCCAAAAGCTTCAAATGGACATCGCTTTATTTTTATGGTCATTGATTACTTCACGAAATGGGTAGAGGCTGCTTCTTATGCAAATGTTACTAAGGCAGCAGTAAGTCGGTTCTTGAAGAAAGACATCATTTGTCGGTATGGGATGCCTGAGAAAATCATATCAGACAATACATTGAACTTGAACAACAAAACAATAGCAAAAGTTTGTAGTCAGTTCAAGATTAAGCATCATAATTCATCTCCATATCGCCCAAAGATGAATGGGGCAGTGGAAGTTGCTAACAAAAACATCAAGAAGATAGTGGGGCAACTGACTGAAACTTACAGAGATTGGCATGAGAAGTTACCATTTGCACTCTTAGCCTATAGAACGTCTGTCAGAACCTCTACTGGGGCAACTCCTTTCTCGCTGGTTTATAGGATGGAGGAGTGTTACCTATTGAAGTTGAAACACCTTCTCTTCGAATTTTGTCAGAGATAAAGCTGGATGAGGCAGAATGGATTCAATCGCGGTATGACCAGTTGAACTTGATCGAAGAAAAGAGGCTAAAAGCTATTTGCCATGGTTAGATGTATCAGAAGTGAATGATGCGAGCTTATGACAAAAAGGTTCGTCCAAGAGAATTCCATAAGGGGGACCTTGTACTAAAAAAGATCCTTCCCATTCAGAAAGACTTTAGAGGAAAATGGATGCCAAATTGGGAAGGGCCATATGTCGTGAAGAAGACTTTCTCTGGAGGTGCATTGATTTTGACAGAAATGGATGGGAAGAGTTTACCCAACCCAGTGAATTCAGACTCAGTCAAAAAGTACTTTGTCTAAAGGAGAGGAGAATTCAAGGTGAAACCCCGCAAAGGGCGCCTTGTGACAAAAGGGGTTTTGAGTTGAAAACCCGAAAAGGCAGCTCAAATTTTAAAGAGTACACAGTGATTTTGCTATATTTGATTCAATAAAGAGCGAAGCACGTTGCATATTGGGGCATTGACAAAGTACTTTGGGTCTTGTAAACACATGTCGAACTCAAGAAAGATTTCATGGAACTGGTGTATAGACGCTCAAGCGGCAATATCTAGAGCATCTAACTTTTATCCTGTTTGCTATCTTTAGATTCTATTTCTTCTTAAAGATAGGCTTTTAGATTATTTCCCCTTGTATTTTTGACAAATTCATTCAAATCTAATTATTCTCAATATTGAATTCATCTTCTATTATTCTTAAAAGTGTGTTGCATTAAATAATGATAGATGAACTAAATAATTTTCACAAATGAAGTTTTGCTCATTACTCTGGAAATTTCTAGATAATACAAGAAACTAAAATAGAACAATTGTTTGAGGAATTCACGTAAGTGAGGTTTGAAAGAACTCGAGGAAATTCCTTCTTTGGTCTAAAATGATGATTGGACAAATCAAAAGATTCGATTTTAAGAGAGGATCATCTTACGAACATTTTTGATGGGTCATAGCATTTGAAGAATGGTACAAACCCATAGGCTGAGTGAAGAATGATATTTCGAGAAAAATAATGATGAGCTTTGATGAAGGAATGAGTAGTGATGTCTGAATAGGGGTCATATTCATAAACATTCTGCATTATAACAGGTTTAATTAGGAGCATTTGATTCATTTCGATCATAGCATCCTAATCATTAGCCATGAAATCATACACAGGTCATGTTCCTTCAAGGGACAATAAATATTGGTGCACCTTAAATCCCCTAAGCAGCAGGGCAATAGGCCAAGACAGAGCAGATCTAACCTTCAGATGTTTATACTGAAGCAGACCCAAGATGATTTGGCATTCTTGTGTTTACAAGGAACAAATCAAAGACATAGCAGATTTGATTTTCGGATGTTCTCACACCAAAGCAGATCCAAGATAACAGATCTGGCATCTCCATTTCGATGGAGAGCAGATACATAGCAGATCTAATCTTCAGATGTTTATACTGAAGCAGATCCAAGATGATTTGGCATTCTTGTGTTTACAAGGAACAAATCGAAGACATAGCAGATTTGACTTTTGGATGTTCTCACACCAAAGCAGATCCAAGATAACAGATCTGGCATCTCTATTTCGACGGAGAGCAGATACATAGCAGATCTAACCTTCAGATGTTTATACTGAAGCAGATCCAAGATGATTTGGCATTCTTACGTTTACAAGGAGCAAATCGAAGACATAGCAGGTCTGACCTTCAGATGTTTATACTGAAGCAGATCCAAGATGATTTGGCATCCTTGTGTTTATAAGGAGAAAATTGAAGATATAGTAGATTTGGCTTTCACGTGTTTACGCTGAAGCAAATCTAAGATGATTTGGCATCTTTGTATTGTCAGAGAACAAATCGAAGCAGATTTGGCATCTCTGTGTTCGACGAAGAGCAGATTGAAGATATCAACATGACAGTCATGAGTTTGTAATGAGCAGATTCAAGACCAAGATCCGATAAGACCGGGAAAATTTGGTCTGTCTATAAGTCTTTGCTCGATTCCTATTACACAGCAATGAGCAAAGAGGGGTAGCTGTAGCAACCCAAATTTGACCGGGCCTTAAACCAAATAAAACAGCAATAAATAAATGTTTATTTAAACAGTCCATGTATAAAGCCCAAAATTCATTTAGAACCCGTAACCCAGCAACCCAAATACCAATAACCCTGTAAGCCTACTACTACCTATACCCATTACACCCTTGACCCAACTCAACGGCCCAAAATTAACAAGGCCCAACGCCTAAACAGAATCTGGAAACCCTAGGATTTTCAAAAGCTTCGCGCCGTAAGCACCCCGAGAGTCGTGCCTCTTCAAATCTCGTCGTTTCAGCTACCCTTCGTCAGTGCCGTGATTCTAGGTCCTGTGTTATGCCGTAATCGACGCGCAAATCAACGCCGGTGGTCTACTCTCCTCAAACACCTGCAAAAATGGAAAGAAAACGACAGGAACGAAACAAGTATGGCAGGAAATAAATCAAAGATTGTAAATATTTTTGGTTTTCTTTTTCAGTGGCTATAAAAGCCAGAATAAAAAAGGATGTAAAAGAGGGGGAATTTCTTACGTTTTTGGGAAAACAGATACATAGATTCAATAAAAAAGCACAGTTTTACACGAACTTACAATTCCAACAGTCAATCGAGGGTAAAGGTGATTATTTATTTTTTCCTTTTTACGGAGACATACATCTAATAAACTACCGAAATATTAAAAGGGAAGAGGGTTACCTGTATTTCGCTTAAAAGGGCGATGGTTTTAACCCTCTGACCACCGTATATGGTGGCGCGTGTGGTGCGTGAGCCTGAGCTGCTCGGAGGCCGAAGGCTGAGACCGGAACCCCTCTTTTCCCCTCTGCAGAGAGTTTCAAACCCTTTTTTTTTAAAGGACCGGTGTAAAATGAATTTTGGGCTTAAGTTTTGGTTTATATAGCCCTAACGAAACGGTGCCGTTTTGGTTTAATCCAGTAAGCTTAAAACGACGTCGTTTCTAGGCACAGGATCCGCGTGTTGACTCGAAAACCCAGGAAGGATCCGCGTGTTTTTAGAAAATGTGCAAATTGCCCAATTGACCCTTCTGTGTTTTTAAATTTCTTAATTTAATTTAATTTTTATTTTAATTTAGCCTTGATCTTTTATATTTATTTCAATTTAATCCTAGTACCCTTTTAAACATTAGTTCCAGAGAACGACATCATTTTGGGATTAGGGTTTAATTACCCAATGAGTCCCTCAGTTTTAGCTTGTGTTTTAATTAAGTCCAAATATTTTTATTATTTTGCAATTAACCCCAGATTCTTCAATTAAATTCAATTTTAATCCTTTTTTTATTTTTTATATATATTTTTAATATTAGTTATAAAATAGTATATATTATTTTTATTATCCAATATATTATTATTTTTTAAAAAATATTTGTTTATCATATATTTTTTATTATATATATTTTTTATTTTGTTATATTTGCATTTTTTGCTATATGTTATATGTATTTTTATTATATATTATTTATTTTACTATACATTTTTAGTTTTTATCATATATTTATTATATATATTATTTATATTTATATTATATGGTTTTAGTATATATTATTTTTATATATTATTAATTATATTATTCATATTATTATACATTTTATTTATAAATTTAGTATACACTATGTATTTTCCTATATGTATTAATTATTTTACTATATTTTTATATGAAAGTACCTATTAGATTATTATTATTTTATATATTTGTAGTAGCCCAAATTTGACCAGGCTTTAAAACCCAAAAGCAAAATAATAAATAAATAAATGTTTATTTATTAAAGTCCAGTTACAATAAAGAGCCCAAATACCAATAGCCTGTAGGCCCAAAATCAGAACTACCCAGCTAAACCACCTAAAACCCGGTTACACCCAACCCAAATACTCAAATAGACCCAGGACTAAAGTGGCCCAAAAGGCCCAAAACTATAAAAACAGACAAAGAAACCCTAGGGTTTCCTGAGAACTCAGCGCCGCAAAGAATTTCTGGAAGCTTCGGGCATCCAAACAACATGACCTTTCATCTCACAGATTCAACGGCCCAATCATCGCCACCAAGCATGCCATGATTTCTCGGCTCTGCCATCATACATCGTGCCACCATCAACGCGCAAATCACGCCGAAATTGTCAGATCTCCTCGCGCTACGATACGGCATTGGCTCCATCAGCACGCAGACATCAGTGATCGAGCAAGATCCTCATGGTTTATCTGCGAACAAAAGAGGAAACAACGACAGAAAACGCGACAGTAGAAATCGGGAAAGAAATCAAAGATTTCTTTCCAAGATTGTAAATCATTTATAAAAGGCTATAAAACCCGAATGCTTTTATTGTAAAAGGTACGGGGATTTTCACAGAATAAAAATACATACATATATTACTTCCAGAAAAAAACAAGAAACAGAGTTCATTTTAGAAGGTGATTTTTTATCTCATATTTTATTTTCCTTTCTTTTTTCTTAAACAAGTATACAAATCGTCTTTTTTTAAAAAAAAAACTAGAAATATTTAAAAGAAAAGAAGTTAACTGTGGAAGGACAAGGGTTTTTAACCCTCCGACCACTATGCGTGGCGGTGTTCGCGATGGCGCGTAGATGTCAGAGGACAGCAGCTTAACAGAGCTTCGGGACAGACCCCCTAGTCCTCTTCAGAGGATTTCATTTTCTTTTTTTTTTTGAAGGACCGTTGTAAAATGATTCAGAATCTTAAAATTTGGCTTATATAGCCTAAAAGAAACGATGCCGTTTTGGCTTAAGCCAATAAGCTTAAAACGACGTTGTATTAACGTAAAGGATCCGCGCGTTGACCCGATTACCCGAGGAGGATACGCGTGTTTTTGACAATTGGGTTAATTACTCTATTGGTCCTCTTGCAATTTTGATATTTATAATTCCATTTTATTTATTTCTAATCTAGCCTTAATATTTTAATTTTGTTTCAATTTAAGTCCTCTCGGTGATTTTTAAAATAGTATTCGAAAAACAGCGTCGTTTTGGGATTAGGGCAAATTGCCCAGTGAGTCCCTTGTCATTTTTAATTCTTTCGAATCAGACCAAATTCTTTTTGTTAGTTTAAAAATTAACCCTAATTTTCTAATTAATTTTAATTTTCATTTAGTTTAAAAATTAACCCTAATTTTCTAATTAATTTTAATTTTCATCCTTGTATACCTTTAATTTAATTTATTTAAGATACCTTATATATGTATTTTATAAACATTAATTATATTTGGTAATATATTATTTTATATTATGTGTAAAATTATATGTTCACAAATTTCATTATACATTGTATATTTAAATTTTATTATTTATTTAATTATATTTTTTATATATTTATTACATTATTATTATACATACACCATATTACATTTCATTATAATTCTTTATGTATTTCTATTACATACTATATTATAATATTTAATATTTCTTATAATATTTATCTTACTTACATATCTTTATATTTTATTATACAAATATTTTTTTTATGTTATATATCACATATTAATTATTTTACCATATTTTTACATGCAAAATATTTATTATATTATTATTTTACATTATATTTCCTTATATTTTATTCATATTATATTGTTATACATAACTTATTTTAAATATTATTTTTAATTTTAGGTATACTGCATTAATAATTACTCACTTTATTTTGTATTTTAATGCGAATTAAATCTTTTATATAACATTATATTTTATGTCATTTATGTATTAGATGATTGGTTTCATAATATTATTAAATGTTGTTTGATTAATATGTATATGTTGTTACATTTTATTATCGCATTTGTTTTTTTTTATATGTATCAAATTGTATATCATGCATCATTTCTTATTATTAATATGTCTAAATATATGTTGAATTACACGTTTATGTGTTTTTGCCTATCCTTCTTAAATATATATTGTGTTTTATGTATACTTTACTTATTTAAAATTTGCCATGTTTTATTTCTTATATATATGTTTGTTAATATAAGATATTTATGCTATTTTGCTTTTATTTACCTATGGTTATAACATGTTATTTCAAATGTTATGTTAATATGCTCCTTCATGCATCGATTTTAAAAATGAGACTATAAAGTTTTCAAAAATAAAGGCAATGCTTGGTGTTTGGAAATTTTGAGAAAGGTAGTACCCTAACTTATTGGGTTGCAATTTTTCTCGATAAGTTCAAACAATCAAGCACCCTTCTAAGTTTTTTAAGGTTTTCAAAGTACGAGCAACTGTCTTGGAATTTCAAAGCGTTGTGTCCTAACTTACTGGATGTGGCATTTTGTCGTTTCGAGATAAGGATTTCCAAAAAGGCTAACTTAGTATCAATATTTTGATACAAGAGAACCCCAATTTTCAAAAATCAAAATATTTTAAAGAGGATTGCATCTTAAAATTTTTAATTTCTGACCTTAAAGACATTTGATAATTAATTAGGTACCAATTTTTGGGCGTTACGAGGTGCTAATCCTTCCTCGTATGTAACCAACTCCCAAACCCATTCTTTTTATTACGTAGACCAAAACTAATGATTTTAAAACAAAATGTTTTAAAGGTGATCCAATCACACCTAAAAAGATTGGTGGCGACTCCCGTTTTCATTTTTCTTAAAGTCGATTCCCATTTCCCAAAACTCGATTTAAAAATGGTCTTGACAGCTTGGCGACTCCGCTGGGGACGTCATCAAGAGAGTCAAGCTGTGTAATTGATTATCTATTGTCTTAATGTCAGAAATTAAAAATTTTAAAATTTAATCCTCTTTGCATTACATGTGTTTGTATTATTGCAAGTGTTGCTATATTCTGATACGCATTGCATTGGCATGACCGTTGTGGTCACACCCTTAAGTGGGAGTGAGAAGCTACGCCTTCGTGAGGTTTTCGCCTCCGTGCAGGATAGTGGATCACTTTCGGGATACATCCGAACCTATGGTTTCGTGAGATTTTCATCTCCGTGTAGCCATAGGGAAATGTATTCCCCTGAACTGAACTCGATTCAAATGAGCCTATAATGGGTGAGGATCGAGGAATCTACTGGTTCAGGTACTTCAAACTTTAGAACCAACCTCATACAAAAAAAAAAAACCCGTAAGAGCCCAACTTAGTTAGAGTTAAACTTTAGATATTACCCTTATAAATTATCATTGAGATTTATTGATATCATGCGATACTGACTATTTCTTTTCTTTTGTTTGCATGACATTTTTGCATTTACAAAGGTATCGATTCACGGTCAGTCTCTAAGTTAGGAAGTTTTGTTAAGGAGAACGGACTTCTTGATAGAGTGGAGGGCAACACCGATGTTCATAGATGGTCAGACCAAACCCAGCAAGAAAAGGGAGACAGTATAATTATGGGATATGTGTCGGAGCTGTCAGATTATACTCGTATTAGTGTCACACAGAATAATCTCAAAGAGCTTAAGGAAATTTGGGATCAGTGGGGCATTGAGACCAAGCAGTTATTTTACGATAATTATGGAGATTTACCTTACTTGCTTGATATTCAGGTAAATGAACACCTATTCCGAGCCCTTGCCCAGTTTTGGAACCTGGCGTACAGTTGTTTCACTTTTGGGGAAGTAGACTTGGTACCTACCGTGGAGGAGTACACTGCCTTACTTCGTTGTCCCAGGTTCCAGAGTGACAGGATCTATTCTTGAGCTGCTTGTGTCCCTACCTTTTGGAAAAAATTAATGACCATTACGGGGATGAGCGAGCAGTGGATCACGGCCAGAATTAAAGAGAAGGGTTAGTGCAAGTGCATTTCGTGGGATACTTTGAAAGATCTGATTTTGACACACCCCGATGAGACGAAGAAGGTAGACATTTTTGCCTTAAGTTTGTATAGACTGATGGTTTTCCCTAGGGCTTTGGGATATGTGGACGAGGCAACCACGGATCTTTTTCATCGACTCAGTAAAAAGGTCACTTCCGTTCCTGCGATTTTGGTGGAGACATTCAGGTCTTTAGGTGCGTGTAGGAAAGCTGGTGCAGGCAGGTTTATAGGGTGTGCTCAGTTACTCATGGCTTAGTTCTACAGTCACTTTCAATTGATTGATGGGATTGTTTGTCGGGTTTTCTTTAAGAATTATTCCCCGTTGAAAGATATAGTGACCTCATCTAGGAAAGTGGATGTGCCGGAAGAAAATTGGATAGCATTACTTCAGAATCTTTAGTCGGGGGACATTGAGTGGAGAGTTCCATGGATGGTTCCTGGTGAGATACTTTATCGATGTGGTAGCTTTGATTGGGTTCCCCTGTTGGGAATTTGGGGTGCCATTGGTTATGCCCCTTTGCTCGTGTTGAGGCAGCATGGATTGAGACAGTTTATACCAGCGACTCATGGGTTGCTCAAAGCGAGTTTGTATACAGAGGAGCCGATTACAAGAGGAAGGTTAGCGAGGTTTCTAGTGCTTGGAACAAGACTTGTCGGTTGAAGGGAGTGGTCGTTGGTCCTGCTGTGACCCCGAAATATGTCGAGTGGAGGAGTCGAAGGATTAATGATAATGTCCCTATGACAAAAATAGAGAAAGCTCGACCAATGGAGGAATACTTGCAAGTGATACCCTCGGAGCTTGATATCATAAAGCAAGAATTTAAGAGAAAGAATTTGGAACTCGAAAAGAAGATAGAAAAGCTTGAGAAGGAAAAGATGTACCTGAGTCTAGATATTGACCTACAAATGAAGGAGGTTGAAAAAGTTAGGAAGGAAAAGAGGAAGGCTGAGGAAGACCGAGATGATTTAAAAGAAGAGTATAAGAAGGCACAAGTATCTTTAAAGTGAGTGGGGTTAGAAAGGTCTTCGGAACAGTGGCAGAAATAGGTTCAAGAGGAAAAAGCTAGAGCCGAGTATTGGGAGAGGAAGTTCCAGGAGATGCGGTCGCAGAATTTGGCATTAGAGAAAGAGAATAAAGGGTTGAAGACTAAGGTAACTGAGCTTGGAAGATCCCTTCGCTGGTACCAAAACCATGATCCTATGGTCGAGCTAGAGGAGCTAAAAAGTAAAGTTGAAGAATTGGAAGTGGCATTGCATGATGGTGAACTTCAGATTGAGCAGCTCGAGGCACAAGGAGATTGTATGAAAGGAGAGCTCCATCAAGTTAAAGGTCAAGTCATGGATAGGGATTACATTATTGGGGAGGCTATAGCCCAGATTCGAGAGATTGCTGAATATGTTCGAGACTTACCAGTACGAGCTAATGTGTTGAGTATGATATATGAGTCAGTGTCTAATAAAGGTCAAGAGTTAGCCCTTTTATTAAATAAAGTTAGAACTTTGGGCATTAGGGCAAAGGCGTATATGTAATCCATTTATATGTAAAGATATTCTTTTTCTAAATAAAGTTTTCTAAATGAGATTGAATCGAGATCGATGCCTTTTTGCATTCATGCATTTGCATTACATCACATCATATGCATTCAAAGTTATAGAAAGACCCTAATTAGTTAAAGTTTACTTACTAGACGGTAGAAAAGAAAATCTAGAAATCACACATCCTTACGGCACCCGTACTAAAACTAAGAGTATGGATCAAAGGTTCGAGCAATTGCAAAAGGATATGCAAGACCAATTGCAAGAGCAGTTGGCCAAGATATAGAATGACATGAGGGAGCAAATGCTAGAGGCTCAGAAGAATATGATGGCTGAAATGGCTCAGCTTCTAAGGGTCACTGACAAAGGGAAGGCTCCTATGGCTATCACTGGTGAGGAGGGTAAGGATCATCCTCCGGGTTTTACTCCACCTCATGTGCCACTACAAGTCGAGGCACCTCCTAGAAGACCATCTGTCACTGTAAGGCCTCAACATGGGCCGGTTGATACTGGAATCCCCGTGAATTTCCCATCTGGATCGGGAAATAATTTGGGCGATAGCCCGATCAACCCTATCATTCCTGATCTGGATATGATGGAGAGGGAAAGAATGGCAACTGAATCCTCAAAACAATTAGAGGATCGTTGCAGATGGTTGGAGGAGAAGTTTAAGGTTTTGGAAGGCGCCAGCAATCATCATGGGATTGATGCCAAAGACATAAGTTTGGTCCCAGAGTTAGTGCTTCCTCACAAATTCAAGATGCCGGAGTTCGAGAAGTACAATGGTACTACTTGCCCAAAGGCCCACATCACAATGTTCTATGGAAGGATGACTGGGTACGTAAACAATGATCAGCTGTTGATCCATTGTTTCCAAGATAGTTTAGTGGGAGCGGCAGCCAGGTGGTACAATCAGTTGAACCGGGCTAGAATAAATTCATGGAGGGATCTTGCACAAGCCTTCATGCAACAGTACAACCATGTGACTGATATGACGCCAGACAGGATCACGCTTCAAAACATAGAGAAAAAGCCTAATGGAAGTTTTAGGCAATACGCACAATGATGGAGGGAGGTGGCAATACAGGTTCAACCACCACTGCTGGAGAAGGAGACCACCATGTTATTCATCAACACTCTGAAAGCTCCATTCATTACACACATGATTGGAAGCACTACCAAAAGTTTTACGGACATAGTTATAGCAGGAGAGATGATAGAGAGTGCCATAAGGGGTGGCAAAATTGAGGGGGAAGCGGCCAAAAGATCGGCCCCAAGAAGAAAAGACAATGAGGTGAACAACATGAGTAGCTTCAACTCGAAGGCAGTCACAGTTAGTCAGTCCAAAGTGGCTACGGTTGGGCAACAAAATACTCAAAGACAGGTATCGGGCACAAGACAGAATTCGGAGAGGATACAATTCACGCCCATCCCTGTGACGTATCGTAAGCTTTATCAAAGCTTATACGATGCACACGCCATTGATCCATTTCACTTGAAACTGCTACAGCCACCGTACCCCAAATGGTATGATGCAAATGCTAAATGCGAATATCATGCGGGAATACCGGGGCATTCGATTGAAAACTATACCAGATTCAAGAAGGCCGTAGAGAGGCTTATCAAGATAGGGGTTGTGAAATTCGACAGTACCCCTAATGCTAAAAATCCATTACCAGATCATGGCAATCAAGGAGTAAATGCCATTGGCGAAGTTGGTGAAAGAAAGATGAAGGAAAATGTTGCTGAGGTGAGGTTGCCCATGAAAGTAATATGGAAGGAGATGGTGAAAAAAGGTATGTTGACCTCTGGAAAAGGTGGAGAAAGAATGCGGAACTACTGTGAGTTCCATGGAAAAGAGGGTTATGAGACCCAAAATTGTGAAAAATTCAGAGCCTTGGTGCAAGGCTTTATAGAAAATAAAGAGCTACAAATTTTTGAAGGTAGCTCTTATAAAAGAGAAATAAGTGTGTTGAAAGGTGAACAACAGGGAACCAGCCGACCAAGAATTATTATTTCCTTGTCAGGGAATACTGAAGTGGGGGCACAAACCAAGCCCAAGGTCGTCATCCATAAACCCACTCATTTCCATTACAAGGATGACAAGAGGGTGTCATGGAGCTATGATTGCAGTGTAACAGTACCTGAGGGGGAGAGTATAGCCAGTGCGTCTAGGGGCGTGCAAAAAGAAGGTTCCCATACACGAAGTGGGAATCATTATGATGAGGGGGCATCAGAGTAGAGCCCACGAAAACAAAGGATGTTGAGAAGAAGAAAGAGACCGAAGTATCCATCAATGAACCAGTAAGGGAAGAGGAGGTTGAGGAATTCCTAAAGTTCCTTAAGCATAGTGAATTTAGTGTGGTCAACCAGTTGCGTAAGTAGCAAGCACGTATATCAGTATTACCCTTACTTTTGAGTTCTGAGGTGCATTGGGATGCATTGTTGAAGGTACTTAACGAAACATATGTCACCCACGACATATCTGTTAACAAGTTGGACCGGTTGGTGAATAACATTAGTGTTGACAATTTCATCTACTTCAATGATGATGAAATTCCACCTGGGGGCGTAGGGTCAACCAAGGTCTTGCACATCACTACTCGGTGCAAAGGATACATGCTTCCAAGTGTACTCATTGATAATGGGTCGGCTTTGAACGTCATTCCATTATTCACATTGAGCAGACTACCCATTGATAGCTCGCATATAAAAACATGTCACAATGTGGTAAGAGCCTTCGATGGAACTGAAAGGAAAGTAATGGGGCAAATTGACATCCTTTGGAAATTGGGCCAAATACGTATGAAGTTGATTTCTTGGTGATGGATATCAAACCCTCCTATAATTGCTTATTGGGGAGACCATGGATACACTCGGCAGGAGCGGTGCCCTCCTCATTGCACCAAAAATTAAAGTTAATGACAGATGGACGGTTAATAACCATCAATGCGGAGGAGGACATTATAGCAACAGTCACTAGCAAGCCCCCTTATGTCGAGGCAAGTGAAGAGGCTATTGAGTATTCTTTTCGCTCTTTAGAATTCATCAACGCAACCTTCATTCTGGAAGGAAGTGATGGGCCAGTACTCAAAATGTCTAGAGCCACAAGGATGGCCCTACAAATGATGATGGGAAAATAAGCATTGCCAGGAAAAGGATTAGGAAGACAGTTGCAAGGAGGGATTCAGATCCCAAAACTGATTGAGAAGAAGGATCACTTTGGTTTGGGCTTTAAGCCAGACCATAAGCACAAGAGGCAAGAGATTGAGAAGCGCCAAGCAAGAAGGAAGGCGCGTTTGAACGGAGGAGAAGTGGAGTGGGAACTGATGACATTCCCACCTATATCCGAATCCTTTAAGTCAGGAGGATTATTGATGGAAGAAAGTCATCAGATCAACGCTGTACACAATGAGGGATTGGAGCAAGAAATTCTTGAGGGTATTCACCCTTATGAACCAGGGAGCTCTCTGAATAATTGGATTGCGGAGGACCTTCCTGTAGTCTTTAGGAATTTTTTAGAGTAATTCTCAAAACATGTCTGTTACTCTAGGGCCTAGGAGTAATAAGATTACGTTTGTGAAAAGGCTATTGGTCATTTATTATTATTTTAATAAAACATAACTATCAATTTGGACGAATATGATTTCTTTTTAACATTCTTTTTATTACGTAGACCAAAACTATTGATTTTAAAACAAAATGTTTTAAAGGTGATCCAATCACACCTAAAAAGATTGGTGGCGACTCCAGTTTTCATTTTTCTTAAAGTCGATTCCCATTTTCCAAAACTCGATTTAAAAATGGTCTCAACAATATTCTTCATATATTATATTATATATATTTTATTACATATATTTTTATTACTATATGATTTATATTATTACATATTTTTATTTGTAAATTATATCATATTTTACCATATTTCCTTATTACCTATATTTTATCACAAAGTGTACATTATTACTTATTAATTATATACATTCTTTTTTTTAAGAATAGCAATATCTAGTGCACTATTTTTCTTATATATTAAGTTATTATTGTAGTGGCCCAAATTTGACCAGGCTGAAAACAAAATATAAAAATTAAACAAATAAGTATTTATTTAAATTGTCCATTTAAAAATTCCAAATTACAAGACCCTACTCAGCAGCCCAAATACAATTATACCCGATAGCCCATACCGGTTACAACTTAAAACCCAATTAGCCCACTACCCGTGTACCCAAATACACCCATAGCCCAACTTAAACAGACCCAAATAGGATACCAGTAAATTGAAGGCCCAAATAGCAGGGGGCCCCAAATGACTTTCAGATAGGGTCAGAAACCTTAGCTCCCTTTCTCCTCGCACCGCAAAACAGAAGGTTCCAGAGGCCAAGCCTCACGACCCTTCGATTTTCGTTGTCCCAGCCATCCTCCATCAAGGCCACGATTCCAGACTCCGAGTCACGCCGAGATCAACGCCGCCATTAGACCATAGTCAGGCCTTCGTCATCGACGGATTCCTCGCACTCACCTGCAAACAAGAGAAGAAATCGCGACAGATAAGGAACAAATATGGAAAGAAACACAGCAAAAGCAAAACAAATATGGAAAGAAATAAAAGGATTTCTTCCCAAAACATGTAATGACAACAGTGGCTATAAAAGCCGGAGTCAAATACGATGTAATGGACCGGATTTTTGACAGAATAAAATACATACATATATTACTTCAAAAAGAAAACAGGAAACGAAGTTCATTTGAGAAGGTGATTTTTTTATTTCATATTTTATTTCCCTTTTTTTTTAAACGAACATATGAATCGTTTTTAAAAAAAAAACTAAAAATATTTAAAAGAAAGGTTACCTGTGAAAGGAGGAGGGTTTTTAAACCCTCCGATCACCGTGCGTGGTGGTTTTCGCGGTGGCGCGTGGGCGCGTGAATGCCGGAGGACGGTAGCTTGACAGAGCCCCGAGGCCGACCCCTAGACCTCTTCAGAGGATTTTCAAACTTTTTTTTTTAGAAACCTGTGTAAAATGAATTCTGGGCTTTAGTTTTGGTTTATATAGCCCTAACGAAACGACACCGTTTTAGCTTAGTCTGATAAGCTTAAAACGACGACGTTTTGAAGCCCCAGGATCCGCGTGTTGACCTGATTACCCGGGGAGGATCCGCGTGTTTTTGAGGATTGGGTTAATTACCCAATTAGTCCCTCTACCTTTCTTACGTTTACAATTTTGTTTTGTTTATTTATGATTTAGCCCTGATATTTTGTTTCAGTTTTAATTTAGTCCTTGTAAAAACTGTTTTAAGTCCTGGATTAAAACGTTGCCGTTTAGGGACAAGGGAGAATTTCCCGATGAGTCCCTAAGGTTTTAATGGCCATTTCAATTAGGTCTGATCTCAGTTACTTTCTTATTAAATTAGCCACTGACTTTTCTTTATGTTCAATTTAGTCACTTTTATCCCTTTTAATCTATTTATTACCTATTTATTTTAAGCTATATATATAGACTATTATATTTTAATATGAATATATGTATTATATATCTTATATTTATTTATATTATATTATATTATATTATTTCATATCTTTCTATTATCATATTAATATATATTAACATATATCATTACTTGTTATTTATTATAGTATATTTTTATCACATAATGTTTATATATTTTTATACTATTATATTATTTTACATTTTAACAATATTATTTCATATTATTATTATTTATTATATATTATTTTTCACAAATTATTATTTTACATTTATATATTATTATGACTTATATATCTATTAATTATTTATATATTATATATTATTTTTACATATATACACTTTCATATTATAAATTATAATTATTTTATTGTAAATATAAATTCTTTTACATATTTGATATTTTATATATTAATTTTCTAAATCGTTATTTTATTTCTTTTGTAATTATTATTCGTATAAATATATTTTTACTATATATTATACTTTTAAATCTATTATTAAATATCACATTTTTATATATGCTCATTCTATTTATCAATTGTTTATATTATACATGTATTTTAAAAAAAAAACTTATGTTTTATTATTATACAATATTTGCTTTTACTTTAGAATTAATGTATTTCATATATTATGCAATACCTTAGATTTTTATAATTTACTTTCAAATGCATATTTCTTATTATATATGTCAAAATTGTATATCATGCATCATTTATATGTTTAAATATATGTTAAATTACATGTTTATGGGTTTTTACATATTCTTCTTAAATATATATTACGTTTTATGTAAATCTTTCTTATTTTTATTTCTTATATATTGGTTAGTATATAATATTTATGCTGTTGTGCTATTATTATAATATTTTATCTCGTATGTTATGTTAATATGCTCCTTCATACATCAATTTTAAAAAAATGAGACTTCAAACTTTTTCAAAAAATAAAAAGGCAATGCTTGGTATTTGGAAGCTTCGAGAAAAGTAGTGCCCTAACTTATTGGGTTGCAATTTTTCCTCGTTGAGTTCGAATAGTTAAGTACCCTTCTAAGTTTTTAAGATTTTCAAAATACGAGCAACTGTCTTGGAATTTCAAAGTGTTGTATCCTAACTTATTGGATGTGGAGTTTTGTCATTTCGAGATAGGGATTTGAAAAAAGGGCTAACTTAGTATCAATATTTTGATACAAGTGAACCCCAATTTTTTTTTAAAAAAATCAAAATAATTTTAGAGAGGATTGCATCTTAAAATTTTTAATTTCCGACCTTAAAGACATTTGATGATTAATTAGGTACCAATTTTTGGGCGATACGAGGGTGCTAATCCTTCCTCGTACGTAACCGACTCCTGAACCTGTTTTTCTTATTCGTAGACCAAAACTCATGATTTTAAAACAAAATGTTTTAAAGGTGATCCAATCACACCTAAAAAGATTGGTGGCGACTCCCATTTTCGTTTTTCTTAAAGTCGATTCCCATTTTCCAAAAACATGATTTTAAAATAGTCTCGACAGCTTGGCGAATCTACTGGGGACGTCTAAGAGAGTCAAGCCGTGTAATTGATTATCTCTTGTGTTAATGTCAAAAATTAAAAATTTTAAAATTTAATCCTCTTTGCATTAGATGTGTTTGTATTATTGCATATGTTATATATTCTGATATGCATCGCATTTGCATGATCGTTGTGGTCACACCCTGAAGTGGGAGTGAGAAACTACGCCTTCGTGAGATTTTCGTCTCTGTGCAGGATAGTGGATCACTTTCGGGATACATCCATACCTATGGTTTCGTAAGATTTTCATCTCCGTGTAGCCATAGGGAAATGTATCCCCCTGAACTGAACTCGATTCAAATGAGCCTATAATGGGTGAGGATCGAGGAATCTGTTGGTTCAGGTACCTCAAACTTTAGAACCAACCTTATATAGAAAAAACCGTAAGAGCCCAAACCTTAGATATTACCCTTATTATCATTGAGATTTATTGATATCATGTGATACTGATTATTTCTTTTCTCTTGTTTGCATGACATTTTTTCATTTACAAATGTATCGATTCACGGTCAGTCTCTAAGTTAGGAAGTTTTGTTATGGAGAACGGACTTCTTGATAGAGTGGAGGGCAACGCCGATGTTCATAGATGGTCAGAGCAAACTCATCTAGAAAAGAGAGACGACATAACTATGGGATACGTGTCGGATTTGTCAGATTATACTCGTATTAGTGTCACACAAAATAATGTCCAAGAGCTTAAGGAAATTTGGGATCAATGGGGCAATGAGACCAAGCAGTTATTCTACGGTAATTACAGAAATTTACCTTACTTGCTCGATGTTCAAGTAGATGAGCACTTGTTCCGAGCCCTTGCTCAGTTTTGGAACCCGGCGTACAGTTGTTTCACTTTTGGGGAAGTAGACTTGGTACCTACCGTGGAGGAGTACACTACCTTACTTCGTTGTCCTAGGTTTCAGGTTGATAGGATCTATTCTCGACCTGTTGGTGTCCCTACCTTTTGGAAGAAATTAATGACTATTACGGGGATGAGTGAGCAGTAGATCACAGCCAAAATTAAAGAAAAAGGTGAGTGCATGTGCATTTCGTGGGATGTTTTGAAGGATCTGATTTTGACACACACTGATGAGACAAAGAAGGTAGACATTTTTGCCTTAAGTTTGTATGGACTGATGGTTTTTCCTAGGGCTTTGGGATATATGGACGAGACAACCATGGATCTTTTTCATCGACTCAGCAAAAGGGTCACTTCTGTCCTTGTGATTTTGGCGGAGACATTCAGATCCTTAGGCGCGTGTAGGAAGGCTGGTGGAGGCAGGTTTATAGGGTGTGCTCAGTTACTTTTGGCTGGGTTCTACAGCCATTTTCGATTGATAGATAGGGTGGTTTTTCGGGTCTTCTTCGAGGATTATTCACCGATAAAAGACATAATAGCTTCAACTAGGAGAGTTGATGTTCCAGAAGAGAATTGGATAGCGCTACTTCAGAACCTTCAGTCGAAAGATGTTGAGTGGAGAGCTCCGTGGATGATTCCTGGTGAGATTCTTTACCGATGCGACAATTTCGATTGGGTCCCTCTGTTGAGAATTTGGGGTGCCATTGGTTATGCCCCTTTGCTCGTGCTAAGACAGCATGGATTGAGACAGTTCGTACCAGCAACTCATGGATTGGCTCAAAGTGAGTTTGTATACAAAGGAACCGATTACAAGAGGAAGGTTAGCGAGGTTTCTGGTGCTTAGAACAAGACTTGTTGGTTGAAAGGAGTAGCTATTGGCCCTGCTACTACACCAGAATATATCAAATGGAGAGGCAGAAAGATTAATGATAACATCCCTAAGCCAAGCATGGAAGGAGCTCGACCAATAGAGGAATATTTGCGAGTGATGCCCTCGGAGTTAGAAATCATAAAGCAAGAGTTCGAGAGAAGGAACTTGGAGCTCGAGAAGAGGATAGCAAAGCTTGAAGAAGAGAAGATGTACCTGAGTCTAGATGTTGACCTGCAAAAGAAGGAGGTTGAAAAAGTAAGGAAGGAAAAGAGGAAGGTAGAAGAAGACCGAGATGATTTAAAAGAGGAGTATAAGAAAGCACAAGTATCTTTAAAGCGAGTGGGGCTAGGAAAGTCTTCAGAACAGTGGCAGAAAGAAGTTCAAGAGAAAAAGTAAGAGCTGAGTATTGGGAGAGAAAGTTCCAAGAGATGCGGGCGCAAAGTTCGGCATTAGAGAAAGAGAATAAAGGGTTGAAGACTAAGGTAAATGAGCTTGGAAGATCCCTTCGTTGGCACTAAAACCATGATCCTACGGTCGAGTTAGAGGAACTAAAAAGTAAGGTTGAAGATTTGGAAGTGGCATTGCATGATGGTGAACTTCGGATTGAGCAACTCGAGGTGCAAAAAGATTGTATAAAAGGAGAACTCCATCAAGTTAAAGGTCAAGTCATGGATAGGGATTACATTATTGGCGAAGCTATAGCCTAGATCCGAGAGATTGCTAAATATGTTCGAGACTTAGCATTACGAGCTGATGTGTTGAGTATAATGTATGAGTTAGCATTTGATAAAGGTCAAGAGTTAGCCCTTTTATTAGACAAAGTTAGAACTTTGGGCATTAGGGCAAAGGCATATTTGTAATCCATTTATATGTAAAGATATTCTTTTTCTAAATAAAGTTTTCTAAATGAGATTGAATCGAGATCGATGCCTTTTTGTATTCATGCATTTGCATTACATCACATCATATGCATTCAAAGTTATAGAAAACCCTAATTAGTTAAAGTTTACTTACTAGAAGGTAGAAAAGAAAATCTAGAAATCACACATCCTTACGGCACCCGCACTAAAACTAAGAGTATGGATCAAAGGTTCGAGCAATTGCAAAAGGATATGCAAGACCAATTGCAAGAGCAGTTGGCCAAGATGCAGAATGACATGAGGGAACAAATGCTGGAGGCTCAGAGGAATATGATGGCTGCAATGGCTCAGCTTCTAAGGGCCACTGATAAAGGGAAGGCCCTTATGGCTATTACTGATGAGGAGGGTGAGAATCATCCTCCGGGTTTTACTCCGCCCCATGTGCCACTGCAAACTGAAGCACCTCCTAGAAGACCATCTGTCACCGTGAGGCCTCAAGATGGGACAGTTAATGCTGGGATCCATATGAATTAGCCAAATGGCTCGGGATTCAATTTTGGTGATAACCCTACTAATCCTCTCGTTCCTGATCTAGATATGGTGGAAAAGGAATATTTGAAAGCCGAGGTTACAAGGCAGTTGGATGAACGCTGCAGATGGCTGGAAGAAAAATTCAAGACTTTGGAAGGCACCGGCAATCATCATGGGATTGATGCCAAAGACTTTAGTTTGGTCCCAGACTTAGTGTTGCCTCACAAATTCAAGATGCCAGAGTTTGAGAAGTACAATGGTACTACTTGCCCAGAGGCCTACATCACAATGTTCTGTAGAAGGAGGATGACTGGGTACGTAAACAATGATCAGCTGCTGATCCATTGTTTTCAAGACGGTTTAGTGGGAGCGGTAGCTAGTTGGTATAATCAGTTGAGCCGGACTAGAATAAATTCATGGAGGGATCTTGCGTAAGCCTTCATGCAGCAGTACAATCATGTGACTGACATGACCCCTGATAGGATCACTCTATAAAACATGGAGAAGAAGCCTAATGAGAATTTTAGGCAATACGCACAACATTGGAGGGAGGTGGCAATGCAGGTTCAACCACCACTGTTGGAGAAAGAAACTACCATGTTGTTCATCAATACTCTGAAGGCTCCATTCATCACTCACATGATTGCAAGCACTACCAAAAGTTTTGCGGACATAGTTATGGCAGGAGAGATGATAGAGAATGCCATAAGTGGCGGCAAAATTAAGGGGGAAGCGGCCAAAAGATTGGCCCCAAGGAGAAAAGACAATGAGGTGAACAATACAAGTAGTTTCAATTCGAAAGCAGTCACGGTCAGTCAGCCTAAAGTGGCCATAGTTGGGCAACAGGGCTCCCAAAGGCAGGAATCTGGACCAGGCATGAGAGGATGCAATTTACACTTATACCTGTGACATATTGTGAGCTTTACCAAAGCTTATATGACGCGTATGCTATAGCTCCTTTCCACTTGAAACCATTACAGCCTCTGTATCCCAAATGGTATGATGCAAATGCCAAATGCGAGTACCATGCTAGGATATTGGGGCATTCAATTGAAAATTATATTGGATTCAAGAAAGCCGTAGAGAGGTTGATCAAGAACGGGGTTGTGAAATTTGATAGTACCCCAAATACTGAGAACCCTTTGCCAAACCATGACAATTAAGGAGTGAATGCCATTGGCAAAGCTAGTGAAAGAAGGATAAAGGAAAATGTTGCTGAGGTAAGGATGCCTTTGAAGGTAGTTTGGAAAGAGATGGTGAAGAGAGGGATGATAACCTCTGAGAAAGAAAGAGAAAAAACGGGGAACTACTGTGAGTTCTATGGAAAAGAGGGTCATGAGACCCAAAATTGTAAAGAATTCAGAGCCTTGGTGCAAGGCTTTATAGATAATAAAGAGCTACAAATTTTTGATGGTAGCTCTTATAAAAGAGAAATAAACGCGTTGGAAGGTGAACAATAAGGAACCAGCCGACCAAGAATTCTTATTTCCTTGCCAGGGAATAATACAGTGGGGACGCAAACCAGGCCCAAGGTCGTCATCAATAAACCCACTCCTTTCCTTTACAAGGATGACAAGAGGGTGCCATGGAGCTATGACTGTAGTATAATAGTACCTGAGAGGGAGAGTATAGCCAGTGCGTCTAGGGGCATGCAAAATGAAGGTTCCCATACACGAAGTGGGAAGCGTTATGATGAGGGGGGGCATCAGAGTGGAGCCCACGAAAACAAAGGATGTTGAGAAAAAGAAAGAGATTGAAGTATTCATCAATGAACCAGTAAGGGAGGAGGAGGCTAAGGAATTCCTAAAGTTCCTTAAGCATAGCGAATATAGTGTGGTCGAGCAGTTGCATAAGCATCCAGCGCGTATATCAGTATTAGCCCTACTTCTAAGTTCTGAGGTGCATCGGGATGCATTGTTGAAGGTACTTAACGAAACGTATGTCACCCACGACATATCCGTTAACAAGTTGGATCGATTGGTGAATAATATTAGTGCTGACAATTTTATCTACTTCAATGATGATGAAATTCCACCTGGGGATATAGGGTCAACCAAAGCCTTGCACATCACTACTTGGTGCAAAGGATACACGCTTCCAAGTGTACTCGTTGATAATGGGTCTGCTTTGAACGTCCTTCCATTATCCACAGTGAACAGATTACCCATTGACAGTTCGCATATAAAGACATGTCACAATGTGGTAAGAGCCTTCGATGGAACCAAAAGGAAAGTGATGGGACGAATTGATATCCCTTTGGAAATTGGGCCAAATACATATGAAGTTGATTTCTTAGTGATGGATATCAAACCCTCCTATAATTGTTTATTGGGGAGACCATGGATACACTCGGCAGGAGCGGTGCCCTCCTAATTGCACCAAAAATTAAAAAAAGTGACAGATAGACAGTTAATAACCATCAATGTAGAGGAGGACATTATAGCAACAGTCACTAGCAAGGCCCCTTATGTCAAGGCAAATAAAAAGGCTATTGAGTGTTCTTTCCGCTCTTTAGAAATCATCAACGCAACCTTTATTTTGGAAGGAAGTGAGGTGCCAGTACCCAAAATTTCTGAAGCTATAAAGATGGCCCTGCAAATGATGGTGGGGAGGGGAGCATCGCTAGGAAAAGGACTAGGAAGACAGTTACAAGGAGGGATTCAAATCCCAAAACTGATGGAGAAGAAGGATCGCTTTGGTTTGGGCTTTAAGCCAGACCATAAGCACAAGAGGCAAGAGATTGAGAAGCGCCAAGCAAGAAGAAATGCGCATTTGAACAGAGGAGAAGTGGAGTAGGAACCGATGATATTCCCACCGATATCCAAATCCTTTAAGTTAGGAGGATTTTTGATGTAAGAAAGTCCTCAAATCAACGTTGTACATAATAAGAGATTGGAGCAAGGAAACCTTAAGGGCATTCGCCCTTACAAACTGGGGAGCTCTCTCAACAATTGGACTGCGGAGGATCTTCCTGTAGTCTTTAGGAATTTTTCAGAGTAATTCTCGAAACATTTCTATTACTCTAGGGCCTAGGAGTAGTAAGATTACATTTGTGAAAATAGGCATATGTTCATCTATTATTATTTAAATAAAACATAACTTTTATCAATTTAAACGAGTATTATTTCACTTTTTATCAACCAATATTCCTTTAAATTTTGGCAATTCTTATTCTTTTATTCATAGCACCTAAACAATCATTCTTAGATTCATTCATTCTTTGTATATTCTTTCATACCCCCATAGGTCCCTAGATATCAATGATATGAGTATTGATACTGCCGCTCCTGATTTCTCTTGCGAGCAAGACATGTATTTAGAGAAACCTCAGGATTTTGAAGATGTTCAAGATTGTGACATATCTCTCGATCTGTTAAGAATGGTAAAACAGGAGAAGAAACAAATCAGCCACATGAGAAAGAGGCAATAGAGAATATAGCCCTAGAGGAAGGGAATGAGTTGAAAATTGGAACACTGATTACCAATGACACAAGGCATGGTCTGGTCGAGTTACTTTGAGAGTTCATAGATATTTTCGCCTGGTCATATCAGGATATGCCCGGATTGAGTACTGACATTGTAGTACATCGTCTTCTGATAAGATAAGATTGTAAGCCAGTCCAACAGAAGTTCCGAAGAATGAGGCCAGATATTGTTCTGAAAGTAAAAGATGAAGTCAAGAAGCAGTTTGATGCAGGATTCTTATAGGAAGTGAAGTACTCCGAATGGGTAGCTAACATTGTGCCTGTTCCTAAGAAGGATGGGAAGGTACAAATGTGTGTTGACTACAGAGATCTAAACAAAGCAAGCCCAAAGGATAATTTTCCTTTTCCACACATTGACACTTTAGTAGACAACACAGCGGGATATTCGTTGTTTTCCTTTATGGATGGCTTCTCAGGATACAATTAGATAAAGATGCATCTAAAGGACATGGATAAAACTACCTTCATAACCTTGTAGGGCACCTTTTGTTACAAAGTAATGCCGTTTGGACTGAAGAACGCAGGGGCAACATACCAACGAGCCATGGTGAATTTGTTTCACGACATGATGCATAAGGATATTGAAGTGTATGTTGATAATATGATTGCCAAGTCGCATACAGAAAAAGATCACATTGAGGTCTTAAGAAGACTGTTCTTGAGGTTGAGAAAATTTTAGTTGAAGCTCAATCCAGCAAAGTGTACCTTTGGAGCTAGATCGGGAAAGTTATTAGGCTTCGTAGTCAGTGAAAAGGGAATTGAAGTCGACACAGACAAGGTCAGAGCCATACAAGAGTTACCTCCACCACGTACTCAGAAGGAAGTTTGAGGATTCCTAGGAAGGTTGAATTACATTGCTCGGTTCATTTCACAATTGACCGAGAAATGCAATCTTATCTTTCGCCTCATCAGAAAGCACAATCAAGGTACTTGGGATGAGAAATGCCAGAATGCTTTTGAAAAGGTCAAGCAGTATTTGTTGAATGCTCCGGTATTATCTCCACCTCGCCTGGATAAACCTTTAATACTGTATTTGTCAGTGTTCAGTAATTCTATGGGATGTATGCTTTGTCAACATGACGAATCAGGGAAAAAGGAGAAGGCAATTTATTATCTTAGTAAAAAATTCACTGACTGTGAAATGAGGTATTCACCAATTGAAAAGTTATGTTGTGCGCAGATTTAGACCACCCGGAGATTAAGACAGTACATGTTATACCATATCACTTGGCTCATTTCAAAGCTGGATTCATTAAAATGCATGATGGAGTCAACAGCTCTAAATGGGAGAATGGCGAAGTGGTAAATTTTACTTTCAGAGTTTGATATAGTCTACATAAGTTAGAAGGCTGTAAAAGGAAGTGCGGTAGCTAACTTCTTGGCCAGTAGAGCTCTAGAGGATTATGAGCCATTGAACTTTGACTTTCCAAATGAGGAGTTAATGTGTATAGCGATGACCGAAGATTCTCCATGTAGGCTCAATTTTGATGGGGCTTCTAATGCAGTTGGAAACGGAATTGGGGCAGTCTTGGTATCTCCCAAAGGCGATTATTACCCATTCACGTGCAAGTTGGACTTTGATTGTATGAATAATATGGCTGAGTATGAAGCATGCATCATGGGACTTCAAGCAGCCATCGAGTGAGGTATAAAAACCCTAGAAGTATATGGAGATTCTGTATTGGTAATTTATCAGCTTAAAGGTGAATGGGAGACAAGGGACCCTAAATTGATCAATTATCGAAAGGTAATTTTGGGGTTACTTGAGGAGTTTGACGACATCATCTCCCACGAGATGAAAATCAGATGGCAGATGCTTTAGAAACCTTGGCCTCAATGATTAAGGAAAATAAAAAGGAAGAGGTGAGACCAATTCAAATGAATGTCTATGAGGCTCCAGCTAGCTGTGGTAACATTGAAGAGGAAGAAAAGGATGATAACCCTTGGTATCAGGATATATTGCGATATGTAAGAGATCGTAAATATCCGGAACAGGCAACCGAAAATGACAAACAAACTTTGAGAAGGATAGCTTGTGACTATGTCTTGGACGGGGATATCCTGTATAAGAGAAGGAAAGACCAAGTACTTTTGAGATGTGTCGATGCTATGGAAGCTAAGCTAATTTTAGAAGAAGTTCATGAAGGTGTATGTGGGATGCATGCAAATGGGTTCACGATGGCAAGGCAAATCATGAGGTTTGGCTATTATTGGGCCACTATGGAAGGGGACTGTATCAACTATGCCAAGAAATGCCATAAGTGTCAGATTTATGGGGACAAAATTCATGTACCACCTTCACCTTTACATGTTATGACTTCTCCATGGCCCTTCTTCATGTGGGGCATAGATGTCATTGGACCAATATAGCCGAAAGCTTCGAACGGACATCGGTTTATCTTCGTGGTAATCGACTACTTTACAAAATGGGTAGAGGCCGCTTCTTATGCGAATGTTATTAAGTCTGCTGTAAGTCAATTTTTGAAGAAAGAGATCATTTGTCAGTATGGAATGCCTGAGAAGATCATATCTGACAATACGTTCAACTTGAACAACAAAACGATAGCAGAGGTTTGCGACCAGTTTAAAATCAAGCATCACAATTCTTCTCCCTATCGTCCAAAAATGAATAGGGCAGTGGAGGCCACCAACAAGAACATTAAGAAAATAGTGGGAAAGATGACTGAGACCTATAGAGATTGGCATGAGAAGTTACTGTTTGCACTCCCAGCCTATCGAACATCTGTCAGAACCTCTACTGGGGCAACCCCATTCTCGTTAGTTTATGGGATGAAAGCAGTGTTGCCTATTGAAGTAGAAATACCTTCTTTCCGAATTTTGACAGAGCTAAGGTTAGATGAAGCTGAATGGGTTCAATCTTGATATAACTAGTTAAACTTGATTGAGGAAAAGAGGTTGAGAGCCATCCGACATGTCAGATGTATCAGAAACGCATGATGCGAGCTTATAAGAAAGTTCACCCAAGAGAATTCCATGAGGGGGACCTCGTGCTAAAAAAGATCATTCCCATTCAGAATGACTTTAGAAGAAAATGGATGCAAATTGGGAAGGGTCGTATGTCGTGAAGAAGGCTTTCTCTAGAGGAGCATTGATTTTGACAGAAATGGATGGGAAAAGTTTACCCAATCCAGTGAATTCAGACTCGGTCAAAAAGTACTTTGTCTAAAGGAGAGGAGAATCCAAGGTGAAAACCCTCAAAGGGCGCCTTGAATTTTCAAAAAAAAAAAAATAGAGAGGCCAAGGTGAAAACCCGCAAAGGGCGCCTTGAGACCAAAGGGGTTTTGAGTCGAAAACCCGAAAGGGCAGCCCAAATTTTGAAGGGTATACAGCAATCTTGCTATATCTGACTCCATCAAAGAGTGAAACACGTCACATATTGGGGTATCAACAAAGTACTTTAGATCCTTTAAACACATGTCAAACTCAAGAAAGATTTCATGTAGCTGGTGTATAGACGCTCAAGCAGTGATATCTAGAGCATCTAACTTTTATCCTGTTTGCTATCTTTAGATTCTATTTCTTCTCAAAGATATGCTATCAGATTTATCTCCTTTGTATTTTTGACAACTAATTCAAATCCAATTATTCTTAGAGATTTATTCATTTTCCATCATTCTTTAAGTATGTTGCATTAAAATAATGATAGGTGAACTAAAATATCTTTGCAAACGAAGTTTTGTGCATTAATTTGGGAATTTCTAGATAATGCAAGAAGCTAAAACAGGACAATTATTCGAGAAATTCACATAAGTAAGGGATGAAGGAACTCGAGAAATTTCTTTCTTCCAGTCTAAAAGGAAAATGGACAAAACCAACGATTCAATTCTAGGGAAAATTATCTTGCAGACGTCCTCAGTGGATCATAGCATTTGAGGAAGGGTACAGGCCTACAGGCTAAGCAAGAGTAATACTTTGAGAAAAGAAAAGACAAATGAAGGAATGAGTGATGATGTCTAGGATAGGGGTCATATTCATAACATTTTTGCATCATAGCATGGTTAATTAGGTATATTTGACTTACTTCGATCATAGCATCCTAATTATCAGGCATAGTCATACTGTAGCTTATCAAAGATGGCGCGCCTTAATCCCCTAAGCAGTAGGGTAATAGGCCGCAGCATAGCAGATCTAGCTTAAGCAAGATCCAAGATGGTTTGGCATCCTTGTGCTTACAAGGAATAAACAGAAGACATAGCTGATTTGACTTTTATGTGTTTACGTTAAGGCAAATCTAAGATGATTTGGCATCTCTGTATTGTCAGAGAACAAATAAAAGTTTGGTATCTCCATATTCGAAGGAGAGCAGACACATAGCAGATCTAACCTTCAGATGTGTATACTGAAGTAGATCCAAGATGATTTGGCATTCTTGTGTTTACAAGGAACAAATCGAGGACATAGCAGATTTGACTCTCAGATGTTCTCAAACAGATCCAAGATGATTTGGTATCCTTTTGCTTACAAGGAACAAATCGAAGACATAGCTGATTTGGCTTTCACGTGTTTACATTGAAGCAAGTCTAAGATAATTTGGCATCTCTGTATTGTCAAAGAACAAATCAAATTTTGGCATCTCCATATTCAACGGAGAGCAGACACATAGCAGATCTAACCTTTAGATGTTTATATTGAAATAGATCTAAGATGATTTGGATTCTTGTGTTTACAAGGAACAAATCGAGGACATAGCAGATTTAACTCTCAGATGTTCTCAAATAGATCCAAGATGATTTGGTATCCTTTTGCTTACAAGGAACAAATCAAAGACATAGCTGATTTGGCTTTCACGTGTTTACGTTGAAACAAGTCTAAGATGATTTGACATCTCTATATTGTCAGAAAACAAATCGAATTTTGGCATCTCCATATTCGACGGAGAGCAAACAAATAGCAGATCTAACCTTTAGATGTGTATACTGAAATAGATCCAAGATGATTTGGCATTCTTGTGTTTACAAGGAACAAATCGAGGACATAGCAGATTTGACTCTCAGATGTTCTCAAACAGATCCAAGATGATTTGGTATCCTTGTGCTTACAAGGAACAAATCGAAGACATAGATGATTTGGCTTTCACGTGTTTACGTTGAAGCAAGTCTAAGATGATTTGGCATCTCTGTATTGTCAGAGAACAAATCGAAGTTTGGCGTCTCCATATTCGATGGAGGGCAGACACATAGCAGATCTAACCTTTAGATGTTTATACTGAAGTAGATCCAAGATGATTTGGCATTCTTGTATTTACAAGGAACAAATCGACGACATAGCAGATTTGATTCTCAGATGTTCTCAAATAAAACCCAGATAATTTGGCATCTTTGTGCTTACAAGGAGCAAATCGAAGACGTAGCTGATTTGGCTTTCGCGTGCTTACGTTGAAGCAAATCTAAGTAGATTTGGCATCTCTGTATGGTCAGGGAACAAATCGAAGAAGCAGATTTGGCGTCTCTGTGTTCGACGGAGAGCAGATTGAAGATTTCAACATGACAGTCTTAAGTTTGCAAATAAGCAGATTAAAGACCATGATCTGATAAGGCCGGACAAATTTGGTCTTTTTATGGGTCTTTGCTCGATTCCTATTACACAACAATGAGCAAAGAAGGGCAGTTGTAGTAGCCCAAATTTGACCGAGCTGAAAACAGAATATAAAAATTAAATAAATAAGTATTATTTAAAATGTCCATTTAAAAAGTCCAAATTACAAGACCCTACTAAGCAGCCCAAATACAATTATACCCGATAGCCCATACCGGTTACAACTTAAAACCCAATTAGCCCACTACCCGTGTACCCAAACACACCCATAGCCCAACTTAAACAGACCCAAACAGGATACCAGTAAACCGAAGGCCCAAATAGCAGGGGCCCCAAATGACTTTCAAATAGGGTCAAAAACCTTAGCTCCTTTTCTCCTCACGCCGCAAAATAGAAGGTTCCAGAAGCTAAGCCTCACGACCCTTCAGTTTCTGTCGTCCCAGCTACCCTCCATCAAGGCCACGATTCCAGACTCCGAGTCACACCGAGATCAACGCCGCCGTTAGACCATAGTCAGGCCTTCGTCATCGACGGATTCCTCGCGCTCACCTGCAAATAAGGGAAGAAATCGCGACAGACAAGGAACAAATATGGAAAGAAACACAGCAAAAGCAAAACAAATATGGAAAGAAATAAAAGGATTTTTTCACAAAACATGTAATGACAACAGTGGCTATAAAAGCCTGAGTCAAATACGATGTAATGGACCGGATTTTTGACAGAATAAAATACATACATATATTACTTCAAAAAGAAAACAGGAAACGAAGTTCATTTGAGAAGGTGATTTTTTTATTTCATATTTTATTTCCCTTTTTTTTTTAAACGAACATATGAATCGGTTTTTAAAAAAATAACTAAAAATATTTAAAAGAAAGGTTACCTGTGAAAGGAGGAGGGTTTTTAAACCCTCCGATCACCGTACGTGGCGGTGTTCACGGTGGCGCGTGGGCGCATGAATGCCAGAGGACAGTAGCTTGACAGAGCCCCGAGGCCGACCCCTAGACCTCTTCAGAGGATTTTCAAACATTGTTTTTTAGAAACCGGTGTAAAATGAATTCTGGGCTTTAGTTTTGGTTTATATAGCCCTAACGAAACGACACCGTTTTAGCTTAATCTGATAAGCTTAAAACGACAATGTTTTGAAGCCCCAGGATCCGCGTGTTGACCCGATTACCCGGGGAGGATCCGCGTGTTTTTGAGGATTGGGTTAATTACCCAATTAGTTCCTCTACCTTTCTTACATTTACAATTTTGTTTTGTTTATTTATGATTTAGCCCTGATATTTTGTTTCAATTTTAATTTAGTCCTTGTAAAAACTGTTTTAAGTCCTGGATTAAAACGTTGCCGTTTAGGGACAAGGGAAAATTTCCCGATGAGTCCCTAAGGTTTTAATGGCCATTTCAATTAGGTCTGATCTCAGTTACTTTCTTATTAAATTAGCCACTGAATTTTATTTATGTTCAATTTAGTCACTTTTATCCCTTTTAATCTATTTATAACCTATTTATTTTAAGCTATATATATAAACTATTATATTTTAATATGAACATATGCATTATATATATTATATTTATTTATATTTTATTATATTATATTATTTCATATCTTTCTATTATCATATTAATATATATTAACATATATCATTACTTGTTATTTATTATAGTATATTTTTATCACATAATGTTTATATATTTTTATACTATTATATTATTTTACATTTTAACAATATTATTTCATATTATTATTATTTATTATATATTATTTTTCACAAATTATTATTATTTTACATTTATATATTATTATTACTTATATATCTATTAATTATTTATATATTATATATTATTTTTACATATATACACTTTCATATTATAAATTATAATTATTTTATTGTAAATATAAATTCTTTTACATATTTGATATTTTATATATTAATTTTCTAAATCGATATATTTTATTTCTTTTGTAATTATTATTCGTATAAATATATTTTTACTATATATTATACTTTTAAATCTATTATTAAATATCACATTTTTATATATGCTCATTCTACTTATCAATTGTTTATATTATACATGTATTTTTTTTAAAAAAAAATTATGTTTTATTATTATACAATATTTGCTTTTACTTTAGAATTAATGTATTTCATATATTATGTAATACCTTAGATTTTTATAATTTACTTTCAAATATATACTTCTTATTATATATGTCAAAATTGTATATCATGCATTATTTATATGTTTAAATATATGTTGAATTACATGTTTATGGGTTTTTACCTATTCTTCTTAAATATATATTACGTTTTATGTATATCTTTCTTATTTTTATTTCTTATATATTGGTTAGTATATAATATTTATGCTGTTGTGATATTATTATAATATTTTATCTCGTATGTTATGTTAATATGCTCCTTCATACATAAATTTTAAAAAAACGAGACTTCAAAGTTTTTCAAAAAATAAAAAGGCAATGCTTGGTATTTGGAAGCTTTGAGAAAAGTAGTGCCCTAACTTATTGGGTTGCAATTTTTCCTCGTTGAGTTCGAATAGTTAAGTACCCTTCTAAGTTTTTAAAATTTTCAAAATACGAACAACTGTCTTGGAATTTCAAAGCGTTGTATCCTAACTTATTGGATGTGGTGTTTTGTCGTTTCGAGATAGGGATTTCAAAAAAGGGCTAACTTAGTATCAATATTTTGATGCAAGCGAACCCCAATTTTTTTTAAAAAAATCAAAATATTTTAAAGAGGATTGCATCTTAAAATTTTTAATTTCCGACCTTAAAGACATTTGATGGTTAATTAGGTACCAATTTTTGGGCGATACGAGGGTGCTAATCCTTCCTCGTACGTAACCGACTCCCGAACCTGTTTTTCTTATTTTGTAGACCAAAACTAATGATTTTAAATCAAAATGTTTTAAAGGTGATCCAATCACACCTAAAAAGATTGGTGGCGACTCCCATTTTCGTTTTTCTTAAAGTCGATTCCCATTTTCCAAAAACACGATTTTAAAATGGTCTCGACAATTATATCTTATAATATAATCTATATATGTATATATCATTTTAAAAAGAAAAAAGGTTTTCTTTTATTGTTCTTACATCATTTAATATATTTCTAAATAGCTTATTTTTATATTTTATACACTTAATTTGCTTATTTATTTTTAGATTCTCTTTTGATATTGTTTAATAGGTTAAATTTTACATAGCATTTTTATTCTTGTTTTTATATATTCGCGTAAAATTAGTTATTTATGATAATTTAGATACATTTACATAAAATGTTGTTATATATATATATGTTATACTATTAAATCCATTATGCTCTATGTTGTATTGTGCATGTAACACTAATGCATCAACATTTATGTTATTTAAGATATATGCACAAAGTGATAAATTGTGTAATTTATGCCATTATTTTAAGCCATTATACCATAATTGCGTGAAATGATAAAGCATGTACATTGTAATTAGATTTATTTAATTCTTTGTAATATGCAAAACACATCATTACTTTTAAAACCAAAAGTTATATCTCACTTAATTCAAAAAAAATGAATTTTAAAAAAAGTAAGGTAATGTTTTGATATTTAGGAATTCGGAAAGTAGTGCCCTAACATGCTGGGTTGCAACTTCCCGTTTGTCTAAACATCTAAAATATCTTTTTAAACAAATGTTACAAATCACAAAGATGACTTCAGTTTTGAAAGTTTAAAGATATCGTGTCCGATCATGCTGGAGGTGATGTTTGTACTCTTTTAAAATGAAGGAATCTTGATTTTTTTATCTCAAAGCATTACGGTTTTAAGGAATCTTATTTCTAAATTCTTTCAAATTTCTGACATTAAGACAAAATTATTCAATTTGGTACCAATTTTGGGCGTTACGAGGATGCTAATCCTTCCTCATACGTAACCGACTCCCGAACCTATTTTCTCATAATTTCGTAGACCAAAACGTTTTATATAGTGATCCAATCACACTTTAAGAGATTGGTGGTGACTCCCGTTTTTGTTTTTCAAAAGTCAATCCCCATTTTCAAAACCTGTTTTTAAAAGGAGGTTTCGACATTCTTAATTATGATTATTCAACTCTTAAGCATATAACATGATCAAACACAAACACTTAAGAACTTACCTTGGATTTTATCGAATAACTATGGATTGACTAATCGACTAGTTTCGCTTTCCTTTTATCCAAAATTGGCTCCTTATGCTCTTGAGCTTGATTAAAAAATTCAAATTCACATCTCTATTATTTAAAACCACATTCAACAATTTATAAAATACTATAATTATCACATCTCATTCATCCAAAATCACATTCGGCACAAAAATAAAAAAAACATTGATAAATCTCAAAACACAAACAACACTTATCAAAGTCATGTAATTTACACACTTCACATGGCACTACTACATTCATTAACCTTACTTTCATACAACCACTCTTCTTTGACCGAATGCTCCCACACTTATATAAATATACTCTTAGACCGTAATATAACATCAAGTGCATATGCTGTTCATATAGCCGAATATCACTTAACTAATTAATTAAAAATCTTTTAATACTTAATTCCACAAGTCCATTCGACATTAGCTCATCCAACTCATATTTTTCATTCACAACCTCTATAACTACAATTTATTCACATCCTTATTCATGCTACATTCGGCCATTATAAATAAAAAATATATAAATAATTACACAATGATCACTTTAGTCGATTATAAATTCTCAATTAAATCACATATATCATTTACAAGCTCAAACTCATCCTTTACCTCATTTCTCTCTTTAATTTATATTCAGCAATCTTTCTAACCGCTTAAACAATTATAGCATAAGGACATTTTCAATTCAATCAAAGATGATCTCACATTTACAAATTACAAATGGTAATTTCATTCTATTTATCTCAATTTACTAACAAACCCAACCTTGCATGGATTTAAGCACATTCTGCCATTATTTAACAACAATTCATTCACATCATAATTCATGTTCATATTCGGTCATCTATACCCATACTAACCATATAACTATTAAATTCCAAATTTAAACACAAGTATAACATTTTAACACAATGGCCGAACACTTCATGAAGTTACCAAGACTCATCATTTGCTATTTCACACACACTCACATCTAATCCTTTTTCTTAAACACTCAAAATCAACCATTTTCATGCCTCATCATAAAAACATCAAAACACCAACCAAGAAATACAACATCCATGGCCGAATATCATCTCCATCAAATAGCAAAATTTGAACCATGGGCTAGGTAGAATTCAAACTAACAACTTAAAATATACATGGATTTCAAAGAATAATATCAAACATACCTCAATCTAGTTACAAGCATGACCGAACTTCTTAGAAACTTTGCCTTTTCTCTTTTACTTGGTTTTTCGGTTAAGGAAGAACAAAGATGAACAAACTTTGTTCTTTTCACCCCTTTTTTTTGTTTTATTAATTCTTATTTCATATTATAAAACATTTAATAATTATATTTCTTATATATATAAAATGAATATATTACAAATCATCATCAACATGGCCGGCCACTAACTTTAAATTAGACAATTTGACATGCAAGTCCTCCCTTTTAATAAGCCATGCATTATTCAGTCACCTCATTTCTTCCTTACACATTCTTCAAGTTTATCACATAAGACCTTTTTCATAATTTCACATTCAAATGACAAAATTTAGACATGATACTTTCACACATGATACTTCACATATGATAAACATAGAAAAGAGCATTTAGATAATTTTGTGACTCAGTTTTGTGGTCCAGAAACCACTTCCCGACTAGGGTCAAATTAGAGCTGTCACATGAAGAGGCCACGTGAGAGCCTGAAGATACTATGAGACAACAATATCTGAATTTGTTTAACGGTAAGATTTTCGGGGACGAAAATCCCTAATGGGGGAGAACTATAATAATTCAATTTTGACCCTAGTTGGAATAGTAGTTTTGGAACCACAAATATGAGTCAGAAAAATGTTTAAATATTATTTTATGTGTTTATGATGTGTGAATTAGCATGTGCGAAAGTTTTTTCTGAAAATTTAATCGTTTGTGTGTTTAATTTTGAAAAAGGACCTAATCGCGTAAAATGTAAAAGTTGTGTGCTAGATGTTAAAAGTGCCTATTTGACTTGGCTTTATAATTGAGAGGTCCTTATGTGGTTATTAAGCCATTTACTTGTATAATGGACAATTATGACCTTATTATATGTGATTTTAAATGGTTTACTAAAAGGGTATTATGGTCAATAGCATATTAAACATATGTTAAATAAAACATAACATAAAATAAGGCCATATTCATCTTGTTTTGCCAAAAAATCAAAGGAAAAATAAAAGATAAAAGCTTTCTAGGGTTCGACTATGGTTTGGCTTGATTAAGGTATGTGTTTTGTTCGGTTTTTGATAATTTCTACGTTTTTGTAATCGTTGCTTCGTATACTATCAAACCCATGCCTCAATTTTTGATTTTGATGATGATTTTGAAATGTGCCATTGATGAAACTATGAGCTTTGTGATGTTAGTTGATGAATTATGAGAGCTTGATATTGGGTTTACATGTTTTGTCTTTGAATTTTTTACGAAATTGAGTATTATGGGCTAAATTGTAAAAATATTATTTTGAGGGACTAAAATGTGAAATAAATGAAATGTATGGACTTGTATGAGATCTATGAGAATTCGACAAAGCATGAGTATAAGCAAATTATGTGTATTTTGTGATTTTGTGATTTAGGGACTAAAGTGTCGAAATGTGAAAATGTGAGGGCTAGCTTGCAAAATGCCCTAAATATGTGTCTATGGATTGTTTTGAATGATTTGGTGAATAAAAGGGTTAATTTTGAATACATATAGATCAAGAAAAGAGGAATTCAGACTTAGACTGAGGGAAGTCGAAAATTGTAGAGTATACAGTCTGAGCTGACAATTCTGAGTACGAGGTAAGTTTGCATGTAAAACATGATGTTAAGTATATTTTGATGTTTTGATTATGCATAGATTGTATATATGTTTGGTTTGGATGAATACGATGATAAATCAATAGTATTTGGCACTAAGTGTACGATTTAAACTAGCTTCGGTTATATGAGGCACTAAGTGTGTGATACCGACTTAGCTTCGGTTAATTGAGATGACACTAAGTGTGCGAAATCGTTCTAGCTTTGGCTAACCTTTATAGCACTAAGTGTGCGGATGTTTAGAGTATAAATAATTTACTAAAAGTCTTAAAATATTCAAGCGAGAGGTGAGAATGAAAATGAATAAGTACGGAAAGATTCAGGTATGTACGATACTTATGTGGTAGATGATATTATGTATGTGAAGTTCATTGAATTGGTATGAACATATGGATTATTTGGTATAGATTTGATAGATGAATTGAGAATTTGTAAATACTTATGTGTTGATATTTTATGTTTTATATATTGTTGATGATTTTAGTACGAGCTTACTAAGCTTTTCAAAGCTTACTTTGTGTGTGTTTGCATTGTTTTATAGATATCGAAGCTACTGCAAGCTCGGGGATCGCCTAGGATCGCCACCACACTATCGAACCTCATTTTGGTACTTTGAAAATGTTTATATAAAAGTATAACATGTACAGGCTAGTAGTTGTGGGATTATGTTTTGTGATGTATATATGATAATGGCTTATGGTATGTGATGATAATGTGCAATTGTGGTATGTTTTAGTTGGACAAAAGAAATGGTAAGTGTTGGTAAGTTTTGGTAGTTTTAGTATGAGATTGAATGATATATGGAAGGAAATGTTTTGGTATGATCTTACCTTATGTTTGGCATGAATTGGTAATGTTTATGAGTATGAACATGGTTGATATTGTTATGATATGAATGATGAATGTTTTGGCATAAAAATTGGTTGAAATGGTGGTGCAAATATGCTTATTTCTTTGCTTGTAGGTTGACCCAAATTGGGGTGGCAAGTTGGCTATTCAAATGGCCTATTTTTGTCCACACAAGCAGAGACACGGGCATGTGTCTCAGCCGTGTGCGACACACGGCTATGTTGCACTGCCGTGTGTCCTCTTAGGTACCCTACAATTGTAAGTCAAGCCCGAGCACAACCAAAGCACACAGACGTGTGGCTAGCCGTGTTGCCTAAGTCAGGCTCGACCACGGCCAAGGCACACGAACATGTCTTGTGGTCGTGTGGACAAGTCAGTATGTATGCCTTGTTTTGCCACGGCTTAGACACACGCATGTGTCTAAGGCCGTGTAAGGCACACGGCTTGTTCACATGGGCATGTGACCTTTTAAAAGTTGAAAAATTTTTATAAGTTCTAAAACTTACCGATTTCATCCTAGATGCATAAATTAGACCTTGAATGTTCGGTTAAAGTTTGTTTTGAATGTAAATTAATGGTATTTTATTGAACTGAAATGTTAATCGATATTTGATGTTCTGTTCTACGTTACGAGTCTGGTAATGCCTCTTAACCTCTTCTGATAACAATTACAGGTTAGGGATGTTACATAAATAATGCTTTTAATAACCATTGTGTGTTTTAGTGAGCCAAAAAACATAAGTAACCTATGTGAGAGTGAAGTGAGGCCGCTTTGAGGAGACTATTGGGGCATTGTTCTCTTAAACTCTTGCAGAATCAGGAGATGTTCACGGCTATATGAACATACCCATGAGAACTAAAACTTTTCCAAGGTGGTAGTTGTGTGAGGTATATCATCGTTTACAAAAAAGGCAGAACAGTTCAAGGACATCATGTCTACTGGTTAGCTAGTAAAGTAAATATACTTTCACAAGGAAAGGTAAAAGGGTGGATACCTACCTATCCTATGCAACTATCGATCGTAGATTCAATCACCACATCGAGTTAATGTTTGTCGATAAAACTATCAATTTTCATTCATGTGGGGGATTGTTGGAAAAATTTTATTTTATGGAAACTTTGAGGCATATTCTCAATAGGTAATGGTGGAGATTTGAATCATAAAATTATGGTTTCATATTCTACTCCATGAGTCCTTTACAACGGTATATTATATGCTTAAAATGGTTGAGTGATGAATGAGAAATTGATGCTCAAAGTAAGCTACTTGGAAATATTTGTTGAGGAAAAGTAAAAGCTTAGATCCCACATTGGTTAAACACCAAGTGTGAGATTTGTATATATATAGGAACCCTCTTGAAGGGTGATTGAATAACTAAGCTTGGAACTTTGCCTCGCGCAGGGGGTGTAGGTCCAACCTCGTAGGGGTTGGGGTGCACCTGCACGACGTGGGCGACGCGAAAGGTCTGGACCGGTCTGGCCCAAAATGAGCCTGCAGCTATTTTAGCCCAACACGAAATTATTTTTCCTCAGTACAGAATCTCTTTATAAAAGTACATTTATATTATTTTATTTGATTTTAATCAATTTAATTTAATTTTTAATCAAATTGATTTGTTGGCTCCTTTTATGGCAGATTTTGTGGAAATTTCCAAAAGTCCACCATACTAAATGCCTATAAAAGGCTATGAATTCTAAATAATTTTTCGACACTCATATTCTCTCACATCGAATTTATTTTGCTCCCAAATTCTTCTTCTCCTCCCCATATTTTTCCAATGTTCCGGTGATAGAAAAAGGCAACGTTTGTTCGTTGATCACTACAGAGGTGCTACTGCTTTGATCATTTTGTTGTTGTATCTTGGAAGACATTTGACCAACGTTTCTCCAAGTACTGTAGGAGCGACCGAATCTATCTTAAGGAAACAATGTTAAATAGGCCTCAACGTTTAGCAAATCTCTATTCTTCTTTTCGATTTCAACTTTTTGTTATGATTTTTATTGGTTTACGTATTTGACAATTTAAATATAAATTATTCTATTTATATTTTATTTTATATATAAATAATTGTTTATTTATATTTATATATTTTGTTCGCCAATGTGTTTTGTCCAACAACTAGTTCGTTGATCTAATCAGTCCGATTGATTTGATCAATCCGGATGGTTCAATTAAATAAATTATTAAAAATTAAGAAAAATAAAAATATTAAAAATATATCAAAAAATGGTTCAAGCATTAGTTCTACCAAATTTTTAGCCCGATTGAATCAAGAAATTAATCTATATCGATTCTCAACTCAACCGGTGCAAAACATTTTTTCCAGACTAGTACCCTAATTGGTTCTAGTTCAATCCAGTTTTGATAAATTGGTGGAAAGATTTAGTGTTTCTAAGTTTAGATTAAAATAAAATTATTATACTTTAGATTTGGTAAGGTTATATTAGAGTTTTTGAGAGTAGAAGTTAAATTTAGAGGAAGCGAAGTAAGATTCCCGCTTCATTGAATGCATCATTTCAAGTAGATTTAGGATTCCTAACTGTTGATTCTTGATATTCTAACTTGATTCTTTGTTTTGATTGTGAATTTGATGCTAAGGAAGTAACGGAAGGCTCTAAGAAAAAAGATTTGGAGGAATAGTTAGACTTCAATTTATGCACTCTTCAATTCGAAATACAATATATATTTTACTAAATTAGTCGCTTAGGATTTCTTTTTATATTATCTTTGCTTATTGATTTCTATTTGGATGAATTGTGATTGTGATTATAATGAGAAACTCTTTTGGTTTAATGATTAAATTGTTAATAAGGGACAAATTAGTTGTTGTTTTAGTGCTTAAATATGTTGAATAAATTATTATGTTGTTAAACTACGTGAATTTTGATTAAAACAACCTTATTAAACAATTTGGAAAGTTTTAGCATGTCATACGATATATAGAGCTCTCTAAATATTATTGTGTTTGCGGACTACATATGTGACTGCCTATAAACTTCTTATCATTTATAGTTAAATATCACACTAAAAATATATAAAAAATAATTTAGCGGTGTCCGCAAGTGTACATGTAAATTTGTAATATAGTTTAGTTACAATGAAACAATTGTAAATATTCTAAGGATCATACCCAAAGGATTGTTGTTGGATAAATTAATATTAAGTTAATTACAAAAAAAATATTAATCTAATCGAGTTGCGGATTAGTAGTGTGAATCCAAATAAAAATATTAATTAACCTAAAATTATCATAGTGTACTTTCCTATTCCTAGTGTTTACAACGCGAGCCTCTAGCCTATAATAGATTAAATTCCTAATTATCTAATTAAATAATTAATTATCCTAGATCAAGTTATTTATCACCCTTAGTTGTGACCACCCTCCCGGTTCATCTTCACTAAGGATTACCACCTGAGGCACCCTTCCGGTCTCATCACTTGGCACTAGTTATACACGACAAGATACCCTCCTGGTCTCACCTCTCTCGATATTCTATCAAGGGCGTCACTCCCTAATATACTAAGTACCCTTGAATAAGTAATCAACTTTGGATAAATAATTATTATCAAATAAATTAGTTTAATAATTAAATCATGCAAAATATAAATAAAGCACAAAAAAATTCATACAAATGCTAATCGATCAGAGAAACGAAAATATAAATGAAAGAATAAGAGATAAGAGAAAGCTCATGAATATGTTGAAGTGCAGTGCTAGAGCAATCTCCACTCATGATTGTCTTTACATCGGAATAGAAAATTTTCAACTAAAATGTAAAGGAAAAGAAACTAAAACTGAATAGAAAATTGTCTAAGTCTAAAACTGCTTACAATTCTGGTGACCCTAAGGTTGCTTTTATAGGAAATGACCTACTTAGTGACCAAGCATCCTGAGATACACTTAGATACCAATGAATAAAATATTATGCTAAAAGCTAGGGTCTAATTATGGAAATTTCCCATTTGTGTCATCTAAAGAAATCAACCATTTTCTTCCATGCCAAGTCAAATCGTGGAGATGTGGGAATGCTCCTTCTCCCGACATCGACATCGTGCAAAGTTTTCCCATTTTCTTATCACGTCATCGTGACAAGAGGGATCTCTTTGTCACTACATCAAGTGTACTTTGGGCCTTGCCAGCTTCGTTGGCTTATTGGGCTCCTTGTATCATGGTCTGATCCTCATTCCTTATATTCTTGGACTTCAGTTGGCATCATACACATTTAATTAGCTCACTAGTCACTCATGAGGCCCGAGTTAGCTTTACAGGTCATCGAAATAGTAGAAAATGCGTAAAAATGCTTATTTTATTTCTAACCTACTAATACAAAAAAGGTAATAATTGTTTGTAAAATGCCGAGAAAACAAATCGTTAAGTGCGGAAATGACTTAAAATAACTACTAGAAGTAACGCTAGGTCACTTACCCCCACACTTAAGTCCTTACTTGTCCTCAAGCAGACAAAAGAAAAACAAACTAAAAACTATAACTAAACAATGTACTTGAGTTGACTTGAAACACGAGATTAGATTAGAGTTTTGACACTAAGAAAATTTGCCTAAATATATATCTCTAATTAGAAATTTAAACAATTCAAAGTTATTTACACCTAAATTGATTAGTTCAATAAATTACAAAGTAAACAAGTTAAAGAAAATTAAATATGAATCTCCATCAAAATGTATATATGAATATAGTATTTATTCTCGTAGAATATAGTCAGCTCGAATTTTTTTTCCTGCTTAGTTTATTTTTATCCATGCTTTGAACTTTAATGCAATAATATTTTCTCGATAATCCCTTATGATTTGATTTTTTTATTTTTATATTTGTTTGTGCCAATACAATTGAGATTTTTCTCAGGCACTTTTTATATAGACAACCTAGTTTTATGCTCTCAACCAATCACATGTAATTTTGTAAGCTCAAGCACCAACAAAACATACAAAATTAAAAAATTAAAAACAAATAATAACAAAACAAAATAACAAAAAAAAATTAAAAATTTTCCTATGTCAACCCACACTTTATTTGACACATTTTCCCCAGTGTGCAATGAAAAAAGGTAAATGAAAGAGATTACCTGATTAACTTTAAAAGTCCATCGCGAATAATGGGACTGACTTTATCTTACAGTTTCGGCTCGAATTTGTAGTGTCTCATAATTTACAGGGTTTACACAGAAAAAGAAAATTACAATTTTTTTTATAAATTAAATAAAATAAATAAAACACACAAACTGAAAAAGAAAATTAAATCCTATGCAGTTCCCCCACATTTAAAACAAACATTGTCCCGATATAAAAGAATTAAAGTGCGAACAAGAAAACTTCTTTTAAAAGGCCGAACTCTTATTATCTTGGAACTCTCAGGATTTGTGTGCTCTAAGTGAATGGAAAATACTTACTAATAAAATATAAACTTAAATAAATAAATAATATAGTTGTTACGTTTCTAGGGCGCGGAGAATGGCGGGAATTGTAATACCTCAATTTTGCCCGGCCCATTGGAAGCCATGGCATAAGTCCAAATTATCAAAAAAAGAATAATAATAAAATTCTTTAACATCCTTTTACAAAACCAAATTATTTACACTAAACCTATTTACACTAAACCTTGTTGGTCCACACCTTGTGACCCAAAGAACCTAAACTCCAATACAAGTTGGTCCAAACAAGTCGGACTAATAAACTATGTGGCCATTGGATGCGATGGCCCAAATAGTTAGCAGAGCTTGGAAAACCTAGGGTTTTAAAAACCCTAGGTGCCTCAGTCGGTGTGTCGATTCATCTCGCAATACTCCAAATTGGCCCTCATCCATGCTATAAAAATTTATTTGATGGTCACGAAATCTTTTAAATATTTTAGCATTCCAAATGCCATCACATCGCTGCATCATGATCTCAAATATTTCATCAATGACCATTGTGCCTCTATCGATGCCAAGATCTTCGCAATTAAGTATCAAAGGACGTTTTGAGGTCACCGGACTAAATCTACATCGCCAACACCATCATCGGCGATTCTCCTCATTTTTCTTCCGTACTTTGCAAAAATGAAAGAAAAACAACAGAAACGGAACAAACATAGTAAGAAACAAAAACGGAAATATGTAAACAGTGGCTATAAAAGCCTGAATCGAACAATGTAATGGGGATTTTTTTTTTTTAAGAGAGATAATATAAAAAAAACAAATATTCAAAAACAAGGTTCAAACAGTTTCTCTAAGAAGGTGATTTAAGTTCTGTTTTTTTTTTTTATTTTTTTAAAATATATGAACTCATCTTTGATATAAACTAAAAATAAATAAACGAAGGAAATACCTGTGTTTTCGCCTTGAGGAGGAGGGTTTTTAACCCTCCGATCACCGTATACGGTGGCCCTCATGACGGCGCGTGGGCACATGGGCGTGTAAGGCTGACGATCGGGGCTCAGCTCGACGGAGACTGGAGCCTAGGTCTTTCTCTCTCCCCTCTCATTTCAGAGAGAATTTTGTTTTTTTAGAACTCAGGTTACAAATGAATTTAAAATTAAAAGATTGACTCATATAGCATTATTGAAACGATGCCGTTTTGGCTTAATATGATAAGCATAAAACGACGTCGTTTCTGGGCACAGGTTCCGCGCGTTGACCCGATTGCCCAGAGAGGATCCGCGTGTTTTTGAAGATTGGGTTAATTACTTAATCGGTCCTTCCACTTTTCTTTGTGTTTATAATTACATACTATTTCATTTATGATTTGGCCCTATTATCTTGTTTTAGTTTTAATTTAGTCCCTGCAATAGCTGTTTTAAGACCTGGATTAAAACGCTGCCGTTTTGGGAATAGGGCAATTTGCCCAATGAGTCCCTTTCGTTTTACGCGTGTTTTGATTAGGACCTTAATTCAGCTTTATTTTTAAATTTGCCCTTGTAATTTTATTGAACTTCAAATCTAATCCTATATATATTTATTTCTATTATTATTATATATATATATTTTTTATATTGTTATTTGTTCTATTTTCAACCTTATTTTTATATTATATATTGTATAATTATTTTACGATATGTTATTCATATTATTATTACTTATTGTAAAATATTTTTTTTCATAAATTATTATTATTTGACATTATTATTTATATCATTATTATGTTTTTACTTGTATTATATATTAATTATATATATATTATTTTTACATATATACTTTATATTATATTATAATTATTTTATATTATTATGTCATTTTTATACTATTATATATTTTTATTTATATATATTATTATCATTAAAAATTCTAACTTGTATTATATACTTAATTTTATTTATATGTTAATAATTACTTTACTTATATTCTATTATTACACATTTTAAAGATATTATGATATAATAATTTGTATAATACGTATATTTCATCATTAATTACTTATTTCATATCATTCTAAACTTATATTTATATATATATTATATAATTATTTTATTATAAATATAAATTCTTTTACATATTTGATATTTGATATATTATTTTCTTAAAACCCATATATTTTATATATTTTAATTATTATTCTTATAAATGTATTTTTATTATATATTATATTTTAGATCTATTATTAAATATCATATTTTATATATCCTCATGCTATTTATCAGTTGTTTATATTATACATATATTTTTAAAAACTTATGTTTTTATTATTATACAATATTTGTTTTTACTTTGGAATTAATGTATTATTGCTATGTTATGTATTTTATATATCTTAGACTTTTATAATTTACTTTCAAATACATATTTTTTTTATATATATGTATATCTTGCATCATTTATATGTTTAAATATATGTTGAATTACATGTTTATAGGTTTTTACCTATTCTTCTTGAGTATGTGTTGCATTTTATGTATATCTTTCTTTTTATCATGTTTTATTTCTTATATGTATTGATTAGCATATAATATTTATGCTGTTGTGCTATTACTATAATGTTTTATCTCGTATGTTATGTTAATATGCTCCTTTATGCATCGATTTTAAAAACGAGACCTCAAAGTTTCAAAAATAAAAAGGCAATGCTTGGTGTTTGGAAGCTTCGAGAAAAGTAGTGCCCTAACTTATTGGGTTGCAATTTTTCCTCATTGAGTTCGAATAATCAAGTACCCTTCTCAGTTTTTAAGATTTTCAAAATACGAGCAACTGTCTTGGAATTTCAAAGCATTGCATCCTGACTTACTGGATGTGGCGTTTTGTCTTTTCAAGATAGGGATTTCCAAAAAGGCTAACTTAGTATCAATATTTCGATACAAGCGAACTCCAATTTTCAAAAGAATCAAAATGTTTTAAAGAGGATTGCATCTTAAAATTTTAATTTCTGACCTTAAAGACATTTGATAATCAATTAGGTACCAATTTTTTGGGCGTTACGAGGGTGCTAACCCTTCCTTGTACATAACCGACTCCCAAATCTGTTTTCTCAACTTTTGTAGACCAAAGTTAATGTTTTAAAATAAAACATTTTATAAGGTGATCCAATCACACCTAAAAAAATTGGTGGCGACTCCGGTTTTCGTTTTTCTTAAAGTCAATTCCCATTTTCAGAAACATCGGTTTAAAAATGGTCTCGACAGCTTGGCGACTAATAAGAGAGTCAAGCCGTGTAATTGATTATTTCTTGTCTTAATGTCGAAAATTAAAAAATTTTCAAATTTTAATCCTCTTTGCATTACATGTGTTTGTATTATGGCAAGTGTTACTATATTCTGATACGCAATGCATTTGCATGACCGTTGTGGTCACGCCCTTAAGTGGGAGTGAGAAACTACGCCTTCGTGAGGTTTTCGCCTCCGTGCAGGATAGTGGATCACTTTCGGATACATCCGCATTCCTATGGTTTCGTGAGATTTTCATCTCCGTGCAGCCATAGGGGAAATGTATCCTCGAATCAAATTGATTTAAATGAGCCTATAATGGGTGAGGATCGAGGAATCTGTTGGTTCAGGTACCTCAAACTTTAGAACCAACCTCATATAGAAAAAACTGTAAGAGCCCAACTTAGTTAGAGTTAAACCATAGATATTACCCTTATTATCATTGAGATTTATTGATATCATGTGATACTGACTATTTCTTTTCTTTTGTTTGCATGATATTTTTACATTTACAAAGGTATCGATTCACGGTCAGTCTCTAAGTTAGGAAGCTTTGTTATGGAGAACGGACTTCTTGATAGAGTGGAAGGCAACGCCGATGTTCATATATGGTCTGAGCAAACTCATCTAGAAAAGGGAGACACCATAACTATGGGATACTTGTCGGAGTTGTCAGATTATACTTGTATTAGTGTCACATAGAATAATCTCCAAGAGCTTAAGGAAATTTGGGATCAGTCGGGCAATGAGACCAAGCAGTTATTCTATGATAATTATGGAAATCTACCTTACTTGCTTAATATTCAGGTAAATGAGCACTTATTACGAGCCCTTGCCTAGTTTTGGAATCTGGCGTATAGTTGTTTCACTTTTGGAGAAGTAGACTTGGTACCTACCGTGGAGGAGTACACTGCCTTACTTCGTTGTCCCAGGTTTCAAAGCGACAGGATCTATTCTCGAGCTACTTGTGTCCTTACCTTTTAGAAGAAATTAATGACTATTATGGGGATGAGCGAGCAATGGTTCACGGCCAGAATTAAAGAAAAGGGTGAGTGCAAGTGCATTTCGTGGGATGCTTTGAAAGATTTGATTTTGACACACCCTGATGAGACAAAGAAGGTAGACATTTTTGCCTTAAGTTTGTATGGATTGATGGTTTTCCCTAGGGCTTTGGGATATGTAGACGAGGCAACCACAGATCTTTTTCATCGACTCAGTAAAAGGGTCACTTCCGTTCCTACGATTTTGGCAGAGACATTCAGGTCTTTAAGTGCGTGTAGGAAGACTGGTGCAGGCAGGTTTATAGGGTGTGCTCGGTTACTCATGGCTTGGCTTTACAGTCACTTCTGATTGATTGATGAGATTGTTTGTCGGGTTTTCTTCGAGAACTACTCCCCGCTAAAAGATATAGTAGCATCATCTAGGAAAGTGAATGTGCCAGAAGAAAATTGGATAGCATTACTTCGGAACCTTCAGTCAGGGGATGTTGAGTGGAGAGCTCGATGGATGGTTCCTGGTAAGATACTTTATCGATGCGGTAGCTTTGATTGGGTTCCCCTGTTGGGAATTTGGGGTGCCATTGGTTATTCCCCTTTACTTATATTAAGGCAGCATGGATTGAGACAGTTTGTACCTATGACTCATGGGTTGGCTCAAAGCGAATTTGTATACAGAGGAGCCGATTACAAGAGGAAGGTTAACGAAGTTTCTAGCGCTTGGAACAAGACTCGTCGATTGAAAGGAGTGGCCATTGGTCCTGTTACGACCCTGAAATATGTCGAGTAGAGGAGACGAAGGATTAATGATAATGTCCCTATGACAAAAATAGAGGAAGCTCGACCAATGGAGGAATACTTGCAAGTGATACCCTCGGAGCTTGATATCATGAAGCAAGAATTTAAGAGAAAGAATTTAGAACTCGAAAAGAAGATGGAAAAGCTTAAGAAGGAGAAGATGTACCTGAGTCCAGATGTTGACCTGCAAAAGAAGGAGGTTGAAAAGGTTAGGAAGGAAAAGAGGAAGGTGGAGGAAGACCAGATGATTTAAAAAAGGAGTATAAGAAAGCACAAGTATCTTTAAAGCGAGTGGGGTTAGGAAAGTCTTCAGAACAGTGGTAGAAAGAAGTTCAAGAGGAAAAAGCTAGAGCCGAGTATTGGAAGAGAAAGTTCCAAGAGATGCGGGCACAAAATTTGGCATTGGAGAAAGAGAATAAAGGGTTGAAGACTAAGGTAAATGAGCTTGGAAGATCCCTTCGTTGGCACCGAAACCATGATCCTACGGTCAAGTTAGAGGAGCTAAAAAGTAAGGTTGAAGATTTGGAAGTGGCATTGCATGATGGTGAACTTTGGATTGAGCAATTCGAGGCGCAAAAAGATTGTATAAAAGAAGAACTCCATCAAGTTAAAGGTCAAGTCATGGATAGGGATTACATAATTGGGGAAGCTATAGCCCAGATAAGGGATTGCTGAATATATTCGAGACTTAGCAATACGAGCTGATGTGTTGAGTATGGTGTATGAGTCAGCGTCTGATAAAGGTCGAGAGTTAGCCTTTTTATTAGATAAAGTTAGAACTTTGGGCATTAGGGCAAAGGCGTATTTGTAATCCATTTATATGTAAAGATATTCTTTTTCTAAAAAAATTTTCTAAATGAGATTGAATCGAGATCGATGCCTTTTTGCATTCATGCATTTGCATTACATCATATCATTTGCATTCAAAGTTATAGAAAGACCCTAATTAGTTAAAGTTTACTTCTAAAGGTAGAAAAGAAAATCTAGAAATCACACATCCTTACGGCACCCGTACTAAAACTAAGAGTATGGATCAAAGGTTCGAGCAATTGCAAAAAGATATGAAAGACCAATTGCAAGAACAGTTGGCAAGATGCAGAATGACATGAAGGAACAAATGCTGGAGGCTCAGAGGAATATGATGGCTGAAATGGCTCAACAGGGCCACTGATAAAGGGAAGGCCCCTATGGCTATTACTGATGAGGAAGGTGAGAATCGTCCTCCGGGTTTTACTCCGCCCCATGTGCCACTGCAAACTGAAGCACTTCCTAGAAGACCATCTGTCATCGTAAGGCCTCAACATGGGCCAGTTGATGCTGGGATTCATGTGAATTACCCAAATGGCTCGGGATTCAATTTGGGTGATAACCCTACTAATCCTCTCGTTCCTGACCTAGATATGGTGGAAAAGGAAGATCTAAAAGCCGAAGTTACAAGGCAGTTGGATGAATGCTGCAGATGGCTGGAAGAAAAATTTAAGACTTTGGAAGGCGCTGGCAATCATCATGGGATTGATGCCAAAGACTTAAGTTTGGTCCCAGACTTAGTGTTGCCTCACAAATTCAAGATGCCAGAGTTTGAGAAGTACAATGGTACTACTTGCCTGGAGGCCCATATCACAATGTTCTGTAGAAGGATGACCGGGTATGTAAACAATGATCAGCTGTTGATTCATTGTTTTCAAGATAGTTTAGTGGGAGCGGCAGCCAGGTGGTACAATCAGTTGAGCCGGGCTAGAATAAATTCATGAAGGGATCTTACACAAGCCTTCATGCAGCAGTACAATCATGTGACTGACATGACACCAGATAAAATCATGCTTCAAAATATGGAGAAAAAGCCTAATGAAAGTTTTAGGTAATACGCGCAACATTGGAGGGAGGTGGCAATGCAGGTTCAACCACCACTGTTGGAGAAAGAAACTACCATGTTGTTCATCAATACTCTGAAGGCTCCATTCATCACTCACATGATTGGAAGCACTACCAAAAGTTTTTTTTGCAGACATAGTTATGGCAGGAGAGATGATAGAGAATGCCATAAGGGGTGGCAAAATTGAGGGGGAAGCAGCTAAAAGATCGGCCCTAAGAAGGAAAGACAATGAGGTGAACAATACAAGTAGCTTCAACTCGAAAGCAGTCACGGTTAGTAAACCCAAAGTAGCCACAATTGGGCAACAAGGCTCTCAAAGGCAGGAATCTGGCACCAGGCATGAGAGGATGCAATTTACTCCTATACCTGTGACGTATCGGGAGCTTTATCAAAGCTTATATGATGCACATGCTATAGCCCCTTTCCACTTGAAACCATTACAGCCTCCATATCCTAAATGGTATGACGCAAATGCCAGATGCGAGTACCATGCTGGAATATCTGGGCACTTAATTGAGAACTGTACTGGATTCAAGAAAGTCGTAGAGTGGTTGATCAAGAATGGGGTTTTGAAATTTGATAGTACTCCAAATAATGAGAACCCTTTACCAAACCATGACAATCAAGGAGTGAATGCCATTGATGAAGCTAGTGAAAGAAGAATGAAGGAAAATGTTGCGGAGGTAAAGATGCCTTTGAGGATAGTTTGGAAAGAAATGGTGAAGAGAAGGATGATAACCTCTGAGAAGGGAAGAGAAGAAATGGGGAACTACTGTGAGTTCCATAGAAAAGAGGGTCATGAAACCCAAAATTGTGAAGAATTCAAAGCCTTGGTGCAAGGCTTCATTGATAATAAAGAGCTACAAGTTTTTAAAGGTAGCTCTTATAGAAGAGAAATAAGCGTGTTGGGAGATGAACACTAAGGAACCAGCCGACCAAGAATTATTATTTCCTTGCCGGGGAATAATGACGTGGGGGCGCAAACCCGGCCCAAGGTTGTCATTCATAAACCTACTCCTTTCCCTTACAAAGATGACAAGAGGGTGCCATGGAGTTATGACTGCAGTATGACAGTACCCAAGGGGGAGAGTATAGCCAGTGCATCTAAGGATGTGCAAAATGAAGGTTCCTATACAAGAAGTGGGAAGCGTTATGATGAGGGGGTATTAGAATAGAGCCCACGGAAACAAAGGATGTTGATGTCAAGAAGAAGGAAGAGACTGAAGTGCCCGTCAATGAACCGGTGAGGGAGGAGGAGACTAAGGAATTTCTGAAGTTTTCTTAAGCATAGTGAATATAGTATGGTCGAGCAGTTGCGTAAGTAGCCAGCGTGTATATCAGTATTAGCCTTACTTCTGAGTTCTGAGGTCCATCGTGATGCATTGTTGAAAGTACTTAATGAAACATAAGTCACCCACGACATATCTGTTAACAAATTGGACCGGTTGGTGAATAACATTAGTGCTGACAATTTCATCTACTTCAATGATGATGAAATTCCACCTAGGGGCATAGGGTCAACCAAGGCCTTACACATCACTACTCGGTGCAAAGGATACACGCTCCCAAGTGTACTCGTTGATAACGGGTCGGATTTGAATGTCCTTCCATTATCTATATTGAACAGATTACCCATTGACAGCTCGCATATAAAAACATGCCACAATGTGGTAAGAGCCTTCGATGGAACTGAAAGGAAGGTGATGGGGCGAATTGACATCCCCTTGGAAATTGGGCCAAATACATATGAAGTCAATTTCTTGGTGATGGATATCAAACCCTCCTACAATTGCTTATTGGGGAGACCCTGGATACACTCGGCAGGAGCGGTGCCCTCCTCGTTACACCAAAAAGTGAAGTTAGTGACAGATGGATGGTTAATAACCATCAATGCGGAGGAAGACATTATAGCAGCAGTCACTAGTAAGGCCCTTACGTCGAGGCAAATGAAGAGGCTATTGTGTGTTCTTTCTGCTCTTTGGAAATCATCAATGCAACCTTTAGTTTGGAAGGAGGTGACGGGCCGGTTCCAAAAATGTCTAGAGCTACAAGGATGGCCCTGCAAATGATGATGGGGAAGGGAGCATTGCCAGGGAAAGGACTAGGAAGACAGTTACAAGGAGGGATTCAAATCTCAAAACTGATGGGGAAGAAGGATCGCTTTGGTTTCGGCTTTAAGCCAGACTATAAGCACAAGAGGAAAGAGATTGAGAAGCGCCAAGCAACGAAGGAGAAGTGGAGTGGGAACCAATGATATTCCCACTTATATCCAAATCCTTTAAGTCAGGAGCGTTATTGGTAGAAGAAAGTCATCAAATTAATGTTGTACACAAGGAGGGATTGGAGCAAAGAAGCCTCGAGGGCATTCCCCCTTACGAACCGGGGAGCTCTCTGAACAATTGGACTGCGGAGGACCTTCCTATAGTCTTTAGGAATTTTTCGGAGTAATGCTCGAAACATGTCTAAAGCCTAGGAGTAGTAAGATTACATTTGTGAAAATAGGCTTATATTTATCTATTATTATTTAAATAAAACATAACTTTCATCAATTTAAACGAGTATTGTTTCACTTTTTATTAACCAATATTCCTTTAAATTTTGACAATTCTTATTCTTTTATTCATAGCACATAAACAATCATTCTTAGATTCATTCATTCTTTGTATATTCTTTCATACCCCCGCAGGTCCCTAGATATCAATGATATGAGCACTGATACTACTGCTCCTAATTTCTCTTACGAGCAAGACATGTGTTTAGAGGAACCTCAAGATTTTGAAGATGTTCAAGATTTTGACGTATTTCTCGATCTGTTAAGAATGGTGAAACAGGAGGAGAAACAAATTATGCCACATAAGAAAGAGGCAATAGAGAATATAGCCCTAGAGGAAGGGAAGGAGTTGAAAATTGGAACATTGATTACCAAGGACACAAGGCATGGTCTAGTTGAGTTACTTCGAGAGTTCAAAGATATCTTTGCCTGGTCATATCAGGATATGCCCAGATTGAGTACTGACATTGTAGTACATCGTCTTCCGATAAGACAGGATTGTAAGCCAGTCCAACAGAAGTTGCGAAGAATAAGGCCAGATATTGTTCTGAAAATAAAGGATGAAGTCAAGAAGCAATTTGACGCAGGATTCTTGCAAGAAGTGAAGTACTCCGAATGGGTAGCTAACATTGTGCCTGTTCCTAAGAAGGATGGGAAGGTACGAATATGTGTTGATTACAGAGATCTGAACAAAGCAAGTCCAAAGGATAACTTTCCTTTGCAACACATTGACACTTTAGTAGACAACACAGTGGGATATTCATTGTTCTCCTTCATGGATGGCTTCTCAGGATACAATTAGATAAAGATGCATCCCGAGGACATGGATAAAACTACCTTCATAACCTTGTGGGGCACCTTTTGTTACAAAGTAATGTCATTTGGACTAAAGAACGTAGGGGCAACATACCAACGAGCAATGGTGAACTTGTTTCATGACATGATGCATAAGGATATTGAGGTGTATGTTGATGATATGATTTCCAAGTCACGTACAGAAAAAGAGTACATTGAGGTCTTAAGAAGACTGTTCTTAAGATTGAGAAGATTTCAGTTGAAGCTCAATCCAGCAAAGTGTACCTTTGGAGCCAGATCGGGAAAGTTATTAGGCTTCGTAGTCAGTGAAAAGGGAATTAAAGTCGACTCAGACAAGGTCAGAGCCATACGGGAGTTATCTCCACTACGTACTCAGAAAGAAGTTCGAGGATTCCTAGGAAGGTTGAATTACATCGCTCGGTTCATTTCACAACTGACCGAGAAATACGATCCTATCTTTCGCCTCCTCAGAAAGTAAAATCAAGGTACTTGGGATGAAGAATGCCAGAATGCTTTTGAAAAGGTCAAGCAGTATTTGTTGAATGCTCCGGTATTATCTCCTCCTAGCCTAGATAAACTGTTAATACTGTACTTGTCAGTGTTCAGTAATTCTATGGGATGTGTGCTTGGTCAGCATGACGAGTCAGGGAAAAAGGAGAAGGCAATTTATTATCTCAGTAAAAAATTCACTGACTGTGAAATGAGATATTCCCCAATTGAAAAGTTGTGTTGTGCGCTAATTTGGACAACTCGAAGATTAAGACAGTACATGCTATACCATACCACTTAGCTCATCTCAAAGCCTGATCCATTGAAGTACATGATGGAGTCAATGGCTCTAAATGGAAGAATGGCTAGATGGCAAATTTTGCTTTCAGAGTTTGATATAGTCTACGTAAGTCAGAAGGCTATAAAAGGAAGTGCGGTAGCTGATTTCTTGGCTAGTAGAGCTCTAGATGATTATGATCCATTGAACTTTGATTTTCTAAATGAGGAATTAATGTGTATAGCGATGGCCGAATATTCTTCATGGAGACTCAATTTTGATGGGGCTTCTAATGCAGTTGGAAACGGGATCGGGGTAATCTTGGTATCCCCCAAAGGCGATCATTACCCATTCACATGCAAGTTGGACTTTGATTGCACGAATAATATGGCTGAGTATAAAGCATGCATCATGGGACTTCAAGCAGCCATAGAGTGAGGTATAAAAACCCTAGAAGTATATGGAGATTCTGTGTTGGTAATTTATCAGCTCAGAGGTGAATGGGAGACAAGAGACCCTAAATTGGTCAATTATCGAAAGGTAGTTTTGGGGTTACTTGAGGAGTTTGATGATATTACCTTCAATTATCTCCCACGAGACGAAAATCAGATGGTAAATGCTTTAGCAACCTTGGCCTCAATGATTAAAGCAAATAAAGAGGAAGAGGTGAGACCAATTCAAATGAGTGTTAACGAAGCCCAGCTAATTGTTGTAACATTGAGGAGGAAGAAAAGGATGATAATCCCTGGTACCAGGATATATTGCAATATGTAAGAGATCATAAATATCCAGAACAGGCTACTGAAAATGACAAGCGAACTTTGAGAAGGTTAGCTTGCGATTATGTCATAGATGGGGATATCCTGTACAAAAGAAGGAAAGACCAAGTACTTTTGAGATGTGTCGATGCCGTGGAAGCTAAGATAATTTTAGAATAAGTTCATGAAGGTATATGTGGGACGCATGCAAATGGGTTCACGATGGCAAGGCAAATCATGAGGTTCAGCTATTATTGGGCCACCATGGAAGGGGACTGTATCAACTATGCCAAGAAATGCCATAAGTGTCAGATTTATTGGGACAAAATTCATGTACCACCATCACCTTTACATGTTATGACTTCTCCATGGCCCTTCTCCATGTGGGGCATGGATGTCATTGGACCAATATCGCCGAAAGCTTCGAACGGACATCGGTTTATCTTCGTGGTAATCGACTACTTCACAAAATGGGTAGAGGCCACTTCTTACGCAAATGTTACTAAGTCTGCTGTAAGTCGATTCTTGAAGAAGGAGATTATTTGTCCGTATGGAATGACTGAGAAGATCATATCCGACAATGCATTGAACTGAAACAACAAAACGATAGTAGAGGTTTGAGACCAGTTCAAGATCAAGCATCACAATTCTTCTCCCTATCGTCCAAAAATGAATGGAGCAGTGGAGGCCGCCAACAAAAACATTAAGAAAATAGTGGGAAAGATGACTGTGACCTATAGAGATTGGCATGAGAAGTTACCATTTGTACTCCTGGCCTATCGAACATCTGTCAGAACCTCTACTGGGGCAACCCCATTCTCGCTAGTTTATGGGATGGAAGTAGTGTTGCCTATTGAAGTAGAAATACCTTATCTTCAAATTTTGACGGAGATAAAGTTAGATGAAGCTGGATGGGTTCAATCCCGATATGACCAGTTAAACTTGATTGAGGAAAAGAGGTTAAGGGCCATCCGACATGGTCAAATGTACCAGAAACTCATGATGCGAGCTTGTGACAAGAAAGTTCGCCCAAGAGAATTCCATGAGGGGGACCTGGTGCTAAAGAAGATCCTTCCTATTCAGTAGGACTTTAGAGGAAAATGGATGCCAAATTGGGAGGGGCCATATGTCGTGAAGAAGGCTTTCTCTGGAGGAGCATTGATTTTGACAGAAATGGATGGGAAGAGTCTACCCATTCCAGTGAATTCAGACTCAGTCAAAAAGTACTTTATCTAAAGGAGAAGAGAATTCAAGGTGAAAACCCACAAAGGGCGCCTTGAATTTTCACAAACAAAAAAAAAAATAGAGAGGCCAAGGTGAAAATCCGCAAAAAGCGCCTTGTGACCAAAAGGGTTTTGAGTTGAAAACCCGAAAGGGCAGCTCAAATTTTGAAGGGCATACAGCAATCTTACTATATCTGACTTAGCAAAGAGTGAAGCACGTTGTATATTGGGACATCAACAAAGTACTTTGGATCTTTTAAACACATATCAAACTCAAGAAAGATTTCATGGAGCTAGGCGTGTAGACGCTCAAGCGACGATATCTGGAGCATCTAACTTTTATCCTGTTTGCTATCTTTAGATTCTATTTCTTCTCAAAGATATGCTATCAGATTTATTTCATTTGTATTTTTGACAATTCATTCAAATCCAATTATTCTTAAAGATTTGTTCATCTTCCATTATTCTTTAAGTATGTTACATTGAAATAATGATAGATGAACTAAAATATCTTCACAAACGAAGTTTTACGCATTACTTTGAAATTTCTAGATAATGCAAGAAACCAAAACAGGACAATTGTTCGAGAAATTCACATAAGTAAGGAATGAAGGAACTCGAGGAATTTCTTTCTTCCAAAAGGAGAATAGACAAAACCAATGATTCAATTTTAAGGAAAGATTATCTCGTAGACGTCCTCAGTGGATCATAGCATTCGAGGAAGGGTACAGGCCTACAGGCTGAGCAAGAGTAATACTTTGAGAAAAGAAAGGAATGAGTGATGACGTATAGGATAGGGGTCATGTTCATAATATTTTGCATCATAGCATGTTTAATTAGGAACATTCAACTTACTTCGATCATAGCATCCTAATTATCAGGCATAATCGTTCTACAGGTTATCAAAGATGACGCGCCTTAATCCCCTAAGCAGTAGGGTAATAGGCCACAGCACAGCAGAACTAACCTTTAGATGTTCATACTGAAGTAGATCCAAGATGATTTGGCATTCTTGTGTTTACAAGAAACAAATTGAGGACATAGCAGATTTGACTCTCAGATGTTCTCAAAATGATTTGGTATACTTGTGTTTACAAGGAGCAAATCGAAAACGTAGCTAATTTGGCTTTCACGTGTTTACGATGAAGCAAATCTAAGATGATTTGGCATCTCTGTATTGTCAGAGAACAAATTGAAGTTTGGCGTCTCCATATTCGACGGAGGGCAGACACATGGCAGATCTAACCTTCAGACGTTTATACTGAAGTAGATCCAAGATGATTTGGTATTCTTGTGTTTACAAGAAACAAATCGAGGACATAGCAGATTTGACTCTCAGATGTTCTCAAAATGATTTGGTATCCTTGTGTTTACAAGGAACAAATCGAAGATGTAGCTGATTTGGCTTTCACGTGTTTACGATGAAGCAAATCTAAGATGATTTGGCATCTCTGTATTGTCAGAGAACAAATCAAAGCTTGGCGTCTCCATATTCGACGGAGGGCAGACACATGGCAGATCTAACCTTCAGATGTTTATACTAAAGTATATCCAAGATGATTTGGCATTCTTGTGTTTACAAGAAACAAATTGAGGACATAGCAGATTTGACTCTCAGATGTTCTCAAAATGATTTGGTATCCTTGTGTTTACAAGGAACAAATCGAAGACGTAGCTGATTTGGCTTTCACGTGTTTACGATGAAGCAAATCTAAGATGATTTGGCATCTCTGTATTGTCAGAGAACAAATCAAAGTTTGGCGTCTCCATATTCGACGGAGGGCAGGCACATGGTAGATCTAACCTTCAGATGTTTATACTGAAGTAGATCCAAGATGATTTGGTATTCTTGTGTTTACAAGAAACAAATCGAGGACATAGCAGATTTGACTCTCAGATGTTCTCAAATAGATCCAGAATGATTTGACATCCTTGTGCTTACGAGGAGCAAATCGAAGACATAGCTGATTTGGGCTTTCGCGTGCTTATGCTGAAGCAAATCTAAGATGATTTAGCATCTCTGTATTATCAAAAAACAAATCGAAGAAGCAGATTTGACGTCTTTGTGTTCGACGGAGAGCAGATCTAAGATATCAACATGAAAGTCATGAGTTCGAAAGTAGCAGATTGAAGACCAAGATCCGATAAGACCGGGCAAAATTGGTTCTTTTATATCTTTGCTCTATTCCTATTACACAGCAAAGAGCAAAGAGGGGCAGCTGTAATACCTCAATTTTGCCTGGCCTATTGGAAGCCATGGCATAAGTCCAAATTATCAAAAAAATAATAATAATAAAAGTCTTTAACAGTCCTTTTACAAAACCAGCAGCCCATTTACAATAAACCTTGTTACACCCGTAACCCAAAGAACCTAAACCCAATACAAGTTGGTCCAAACAAGTCAGACCCAATAAACTATGTGGCTTCGATGGCCCAAATAGTTAGAAGAGCTTGGAAAACCTAGGGTTTTAGAAACCCTAGGCGCCACAGTCGGTGTGTCGATTCATCTCACAATACTCCACCTGGCCCTCATCAATGCTGGGCAAATTAATGGTCACGAAATATTTTGAGCATTCCAAACGCCATCACATCAGTGCATCATGATCTCAGGCCTCATCAATGACCATTGTGCCTCCATCGATGCTGAGATCTTCACAGCAAAGGACGTTTTGAGGTCACCAGACTAAATCTACATCGCCAACACCATCATCGTCGGATTCTCTTTGACTGCCTACAAAAAGGGAAAGAAAAACAACAGAAACGGAACAAACATAGCAAGAAACAAAAAGGGAAATATGTAAACAGTGGCTATAAAAGCCTGAATCGAACAATGTAACGGGGGATTTTTTTTTGGAGAGAGATAATATACAAAAAACAGATATTCAAAAAAAAGGTTCAAACAGTTTCTCTAAGAAGGTGATTTAAGTTCTATTTTTTTATTTTTTTTAAATATATGAACTCATCTTTGATATAAACTGAAAATAAAGAAACGAAGGAAATACCTGTGTTTTTGCCTTGAGGAGGAGGGTTTTTAACCCTCCGATCATCGTATGCGGTGGCCCTTATGACGGCGCGTGGGCGTGTGGGCGTGTAAGGCTGACGACCGGGCTCGGCTCGATGGAGACTGGAGCCTAGGTCTTTCTCTCTCCCCTCTCATTTCAAAGAGAATTTTGTTTTTTTTTTAGAACTCGGGTTACAAATGAATTTAAAATTAAAAGATTGACTTATATAGCGTTATTGAAACGATGCCGTTTTGGCTTAATCTGATAAGCATAAAACGACGTCGTTTCTGGGCACATGATCCGCGCGTTGACCCGATTGCCCGGAGAGGATCCGCGTGTTTTTGAAGATTAGGTTAATTACTCAATCGGTTCTTCCACTTTTCTTTGTGTTTATAATTACACTTTATTTCATTTATGATTTGGCCCTATTATCTTGTTTTAGTTTTAATTTAGTCCCGGCAATAGCTGTTTTAAGACCTGGATTAAAACGCTGCCGTTTTGGGAATAGGGCGATTTGCCCAATGAGTCTTTTTCGTTTTATGCGTGTTTTAATTAAGACCTTAATTCAGCTTTATTTTTAAATTTTCCCCTGTAATTTTATTGAACTTCAAATCTAATCCTATATATATTTATTTCTATTATTTTTATATATATAAATTTTTGATATTGTTATTTGTTCTATTTTCAACCTTATTTTTATATTATATATTGTATAATTATTTTACGATATGTTATTCATATTATTATTACTTATTGTAAAATATTTTTTTCATAAATTATTATTATTTTACATTATTATTTATATCATTATTATGTTTTTACTTGTATTATATATTAATTATATATATTATTTTTACATATATACTTTATATTATATTATAATTATTTTATATTATTATGTCATTTTTATACAGTTATATATTTTTATCTATATATATTATTATCATTAAAAATTTTAACTTTTATTATATACTTAATTTTATTTATATGTTAATATTTACTTTACTTATATTCTATTATTACACATTTTGAAGATATTATGATATAATAATTTGTATAATACGTATATTTCATCATTAATTACTTATTTCATATCATTCTAAACTTATATTTATATATATTATATATAATTATTTTATTATAAATATAAATTCTTTTACATATTTGATATTTTATATATTATTTTCTTAAAACCCATATATTTTATATGTAATACCTCAATTTTGCCCGGCCCATTAGAAGCCAAGACATAGTCCAAAACATCAAAAATAATAATAAAAGTTTTCTTAAAAACAGTCCTTTTACAATTAGCCAAAACCAATAAACCATCCCTACCCAGCAGGCCCACTGTTGCTACCCAAAACCCAAAAGCAGTCCCCAAGCCCAATTCTAAAACAGCCCAAAAGGCCCAAGTAACTTTAGAGAAACAGGAAACCCTAGGGTTTCCTGAAGACTGCAGCGCCGCAGCATCTTCTGGAAGCCTCGGGGAGCATCTGTTCAACTCCGCAAATCGAGGCCATCAATGCACACTGACGCACCATTAATGCGTTGTCCAGAGGCTTGTCCCTCTCACGACCGTCCAGCTCTCGAATGAGCACTGTGATCTCTGGCCTCACCGATGACCTTTGTGCCTCTATCGGTGCCGAAATCTTCGCAAGAGTTCGTTTAGCGGGCACCAGAAAAGATTTGCATCTACAGCACAATCTTAGCCAGATTTTTGGCACCTACAAGACAAAAAAGGAGAGAAACCAAAAACACGGGAAAGAAAATGGAGCAGAATAGACTAATAGGGCAAGAAATAGTAGTAGATAAACTGGAACAAACAAGGAAAGAAATCAAAGATTTCTTTCCTAAAACATGCATAGTTTAAAGGCTATAAAGCCTTTCATCAGATTTGTAAATGATTTGCAGGATGAGAACCCCAACATGCTTGGCAAATTTTCTAGAACTGTGCGACACTTTCAAAATTAATGGCGTTTCTGATGATGCTATTCGCCTTCGGTTATTCCCTTTTTCACTGAGGAATAAAGCTAAACAATGGTTGAACTCACTACCACGAGGGTCCATTACCACTTAGGAGCAAATGACCGAAAAATTTCTATTAAAATATTTTCCACAGGCAAAAACAACCAAGTTGCGTAATGATATTTCTTCTTTTGTGCAGATGGACTTAGAAACACTCTACGATGCATTGGAGAGATTCAATGACCTCTTGCGAAGATGCCCACACCACGGGTTACCTCTATGGCTGCAAGTTCAAACGTTCTACAACAGTGTGAATCCTTCGACAAGATAAATGATTGATGCAGCTACCGGTGAACCATCAATAACAAGACACCCGAAGAGGCTTCTGAATTTATTGAAGAGATGTCACTGAATAACTATTAGTGGCAAGTCATGAGGGCTAAGCCAATAAAAACAGCAGGCGTTTATAACGTCAATTCGATCACCATGTTGTCAAATCAGGTAAAACTTCTGAATAAAAAAATTGATGGTTTACTTGGTTCTATGCAGGTACATCCAGCGATGAGGTGCGATTCAAGTGGAGGAGGTGTACCTACAGAATACCCACTATTCAATCCTACAATCGAAGAGGAACAAGTCAACTATATGGGTAACAACAATTTCAGATCTCAAAATAACCCATATAGTAATACTTACAATGCAGGTTGGAAGAACCACCCAAATTTCTCTTGGGGTGGTCAAGGAAATCAAAGGCCACAGAATCCTAACAGCCACCTTATCAACAGGAAAAGAAGCTAAACCTTGAGGAGATGCTATCCAAATTCATCTCGGTGTCAGAAACTCGTTTCCAAAATACCGAGATAGCACTTAAAAATCAACAAGCATCAATTCAAGGGCTCGAGACCCAGATAGGTTAGCTATCCAAGTTAATATCCGAACGACCACAAGGTAGTTTGCCAAGTAATACTGAACCAAACCCAAGGGAACAGCTCAATGCAGTTGATGCTCAAGAAGGATGCGTTGAGATTGAGCCAGAACCAAGGCAAGAAGATGTGGAAAGCAAAGGTGATGGTGAGGTAAGTTATAATAAAACGGTGAATGTAGAATACAAACCTCATGAGCCATACCCTAAAGCAACAAGGAATGACCGCTCAAACAAAAAATTTGGTAAATTCCTTAAACTTTTAAAAAAATTACATATAAACTTACCATTTATTGAAGTTCTATCACAGATGCCAAATGCAATGAAATTTTTAAGAGAGCTTTTAGCAAACAAGCGGAAGTTGGATGAGTCATCGCATGTGGAGCTAAATGTAGTTTGCTCAGCTATTCTATAGAACAAGCTACCCTATAAATTGAAAGATCCAGGGAGTTTTACAATTCCTTGCTTAATTGGTAGTTTAGATATGAATAATGCATTAGCTGATTTAGGGGCAAGTATCAATGTCATGCCTTACAAAATGTTTAAACAACCATGTCTTAGGAAACCCAAACAAACTAGGATGAGCATTCAACTGGCAGATAAAACATAAGATTTCATAGGGGTATTATCGAAGATGTACTAGTGAAAGTGGATAAACTTATATTTCCCGTTGATTTCGTTGTTTTAAACATAAAGGAGGATACCAGCATCCCTTTGATTTTAAGGAGGCCCTTTTTAGCAACTGCTAAAACAATTATTGATGTTGGCACAGGTGAACTTACACTTCGTGTAGGAGACGAGATGATCACCCTTCAAGCTCGTAATTCTAGCATCACATCGAATATTGAAGGTGATGATCCACATCATCCTACTAAAACTGACAATATGACGTAACCTACTTTGCAGAGATTGAGCCTGAAAGAAGTACACGAGCCATGTTCCAACAACACTAGAAGACCCATTCATGAAGAACGAAGGCTACAAATAGAGGAGCTAGATGAATGGCAAGCACATAAACCAAGAACACCCGATAAACTGAAACTACGCCAAAATAAGCTCGATACCTCTCCACATCAACTTAAGGTTGGAGATTAAGTATTATTAAATGCCACAGACCCTCACATTGTCACTCCCAATCCAAATGAAGAAACCCCTCTTGCGGTACTTAGTATTTTTCTATTCGGTACAGTGGAGGTAAGTCATCCCAAGTTTGGCACTTTTAAGGTAAACAATTCCTGGTTTAAACTTTATTTTGATAAGAATAATAGCGGGAATGAGGAGTATGAACTCCATAAATCACCTTGACCATTCAACAGAGAGGTAAGTCGAGCTTAGACTATAAATAAGTATTTCTCGAAAGGCAACATTGCATTAACTTCTTTAATTTTAGTGTCTAACATTTGCCATGACTAACAAAACTCTTGAAAACAGGTTTACCACAGGGACACGGAGAAGCACACGGGTGTGTGTATGACCGTGTGGAAACGGTGTGTGTGCCACTGGCCGTGGACTCACAAAACAACACGGTTTTGTTCCTAAACACGCGTGGTTAACGAAAATAACATGGGCGTATGCATAGCGTGGGAGAAACGTATCACATCGCACGACATGGCGTGTGTAAGGCCGTGTGCCAAACTTTCAATTCAAAACAACAAACAGTTTTCCCCAAAACACGGTCTGCGATGACGCCACGCTGCTCCTAGACTGTCAAAACAACACGGCGGTGACACGCCTGCTTACACTACCAAAATAACATGGGCGTATGCATAGGAACATGGGCGTGGGAGAAACGTATCACATCGCACACGGGCGTGCATTACAATCATACAGTCACAGGGCCAGGACACACGGGCGTGTCTAAAGGCCGTGTGCCAAACTTTCAATTCACGACCCACACGGGTGTGTGCGATGGCCGTGCCACTTACAGAATTAGATTTTTCTTTCTTTTATTTTCACTTTTATTTTTAATTATTTTAAAATAATTCATGTCTTCTCTAAACATGGTTTCTTTTTTAGATTACTATCAGCTTATTTCTTCCTTAACATCATGGCCTACTCTATTATCAATCATTGTTTTCGCTAAACTAGGGAAGTCGTTCACTCAACATTCAGGAAGTTTCAACTCTCTCCTTATCTTATGATCTTATATTTTTCTTATATATCTAACCTTGTACATTGAGGGCAATGTACATCTTAAGTGTAAGGGGTATTTATTTCATTATCTGAAAAATCCCTGATTATTGCTTTGTTCTCTTGTGAATCTCTCATATCATGTTTAAGATGAATTTTGATTGACTTATAATTTTGATTGATATATCTTGAATTAAAACATAGGCATTCATGCATTTAGTGCTAAACCTTAAGACACTAGAAAATCAAGCATGATAAGTTGATGTTTAAGAATTTAAAATTTTAGGTTGTTTCCCCAAATTTAGGTATTATCTTGAATTGAATCCCACAGATTTAAACATCAAAAAGCCATAATTTCTGTGAGATTTTTTAGCCTTTTGAGCATCTATTAATTCTTTCACGCTCACTTCTATTATTGCTTTGAGTGTGATTTATTCCAGAACTCGCCTGATTATGCATGTCGAGACCACACTATTTGATTTGATATGTCAAGATGATAGAGGCACTTAGGATTAACCCACTCATGCCATGAAAATCCTACCTCCACAATTAACCCTTAGTATTCCCCATTGAACCTAACAAACCATTCCTTGTGTTACCCTCAATATTAACCCTTAACCCATTATTGTTAAAATCCCCTAAATTAACTCGATCCCCTTTTTTTTGTCGAGAATTGAGTTGGATAAATTGCTTAGCTATGTCTTGTTCTTAATAATTAGTTATGATTATTTAACTTGTTCTTAATTAAAAAAAATGTGTATATACATATCAGTAGTTTTCTTTATTCAAATTCCATAGTTAGAAAAGGAGCTATGTTGTATGTAAGTGATGATTAAATATTTTTCTAGTTAAGTAAATTTTCAAGTCAATCTTGATTCTAACCTTTTCTTTCAGCTTGTGACCACACCCCCTAACTAAGCCTTGTTACAACCCTTTAAAGGCCTTTTGATTGATGTATCATCTCGAATTATAGTGGTGGAGATCTGATTTTCATGCAAGCCTATGGTAATAACTTTTCATGTTGACTAATAAGTGCTAATTTCATTGTCCTTAAACACTTCGAGTGATTTAAGTGAATCTTTAGTGAGGATGTTAAACTCTGTGAGGCTCCGAATCAATGATAACTACTTAGATGAAGGGAGATACCTAAGTTTTTCAGGATTAAATATTCAACTTGGAATGTTTGAGGCTTTAATGTTCTTATAGTTGAGTTCTCGATGTATGATTACTTATGAGATGATTTGAGATAATATTGATCGAAATTATAAGTTGAGAAAAAGGAAATTTTAACTGTGATCTGAGGATTTTGCTTAAGGACAAGCAAACACTTAAGTGTGGGGGTATTTGATAAACCATAATTTATACATATTTATAACCCATGCATAACGCATTTTATGAATGATTTCTCTTTAGATTTGGTGAATTCGATGCTCTTAATGCCTTAATTTCATGTTTTATCCTTAGGTAAGCACAGGAGAACGAAAGGAACGAGAAACAGACCAAAAACGAAGAAAATGGGCCAAAGCACGAAATCGACACGGCCTGGACCACCTCACACGGGCAGATCACACGGCCGTGTCAATCTGGCAAAATTGAAGCACGATTCACACAGGCAGATCACACGCCCGTGCCAATCTAACAGGCTCGAACACAGCCTGAAATAATCGCACATGGCCCCGTGCCAATCTAACAGGCTCGAACACAGCCTGAAGTAATCGCACATGGCCGTGCCACACGCGCGTGTCGTTGCCGAACCCTAGCTAAGTTCAATTCAAAAAAGGCCAAATTTTAGGGCTTCTTAGGCATTCCAAAGCCTATAAATACACCCTAAAGGAGGAAGAAAAGGGAGACGAAGAATAGGGAGTAAGGAATTACTCTGAGAAAGCCGATTGATCCATCTCAGAATCCGGAGCCACCATCAAGACTAAAGATCTCTCCTCAACCTCCCCTCCAAGAGTTTTGGGTTTTCTTTATTTTTTAATTTTTATTATTCTGAGATGTGTTCTTGTTTAGTTATGAACTAAACCCCTAAATACCTAAGGGAGATGAAACCTATGACTAAACCTTGTTATTATTTCTGAATTGTATGATAAATATTTAACTTGTTCTTAATTACGTGTTCTTAATTCTTGCTTTGGTATTTCAGGATATCACTTCAAGTTACTACTCTTAGTTGGAGGAGGAATAGACCTTGACTAAGAGTAACTTTGTCGTAATTAAACAGAGTTGATTGCGCGCCTAGAGATAGGGTGACAAGATTTTACCAGATTAGGGTGAAACCTAATAAGGGAATCCATAAATCGAGTTAATGCAACCTTAGGGTGTTAATTAGAGATAACTCTCGATTATTCAACCTAGGGATTAGACGTTTTTAGTCTCGAAAGGGATAATAATATACATTAGGGATTTCTACGGAACAAGTTAAATGAATAAATTGTCCGGTTCGGAGCCAGAATAACAAGTAAGAGTCTAGGTGGATTTTTCCTTAGGTATTGTCTCAATCAATCGTTTTCCACAATAGTAATTTCCCAATTTCAATTTTCTGCACGCTCTTAGTTTAATTAGTTAGTCAAACCAATCCTCTTTCATTCGGCTAGATAATAAAAAGACAGTCATTACTAGTACTCATAGTCCTTTGGGTTCGACAATCCAATCTTGCTAAAGCTATACTACTGCTTGATAGGTACACTTGCCTACGTCGTGATCATAGTTAGTTGCAAGAACGATTCATTACAAATTTATAAAACTTATGACACGAAAAATCGACGATCATGTATCTTTCATTCCCAACCACCAGTACATTTTCTTCAAGTCGTTATACATTTTCTGCTACCAAGATGGATAGACAACCAGCCACTATGTGCCTCTCGTAAAATCTTTTGAATTAGCTCATTATCCTTGGGTACACAAATTCTGTTTCAGTACATCCTACAACCGTTGGTACCAATATGAAATTCTAATTTATTTCCCGTCTCACACTGAGCCATCTTAGCTTGAAAGTCTTTATCACCTTTCTGAGCCTCACATATCTCTTGAAGGAATGTAGGTCTAGCTCTCATCTCGGCTAGAATCGAGCCATCATCAATCACGGTCAACTGAGTATTCATAGCCCTCAAGGTGAACAATGATTTCCTACTCAATACAGCGGCGACTACATTCGTCTTCCCCGGGTGGTAGTCAATCACCAACTCATAATCCTTTTTCAATTATGACCACCTTCGTTGCCATAAATTCAACTCCTTCTGATTCATCAAATACTTAAGACTTTTATGGTCGGTGAACACTTGATATCGTTCGCCATACAAATGGTGTCTCCAAATTTTCAACGCGAATACAATGGCGGCCAAATCTATATCATGCGTTAGGTAATTCTTCTCATGTGGTTTTAGCTGTCTCGAGGCATAGGCTATTACCTTGCCTCCTTGCATGAGCACACACCCTAACCCATTCAAGGATGCATCACTATACACCACAAACTCTTTTCCCAGTTTCGGTTGCCCCAAAACTGGGGCTTGGGTCAAAAAAGCCTTTAGTTTCTCGAAACTCTGTTGGCACTTCTTTGCCATTCAAACTTGACATTCTTTTGTAATAACCTTGTCATCAGAGTAGCTATTTTTGAGAACCCATTTACAAATCTTCTATAGTATCTAGCCAAAACCAAAAAGCTTCGAACTTCTGCCACATTCCTCGACGGTTTCCATTCAACAATAGCTGAGATCTTGCTTGGGTCAACTCTAATTCCATCTTCCGACACGATGTGTCCTAGGAATCCAACCCCTTTAAGCCAAAATTCACTCTTACTGAACTTGGCATATAACTGCTTATCTCTCAAGGTTTGTAAAATCGTTCTCAAATGCTCCGTGTGCTTACACTCATCACAAGAATAAATCAATATGTCATTGATAAAAATGACAACGAACTTATCCAAATACGGTCGAAAAATGCAGTTCATTAAATCCATAAACACCGCACGGGCATTCATTAAATAAAAGGGCATAACAAGAAACTCATAGTGCCCATACGTCATCCTAAACGCGATTTTCGGCACATCTTGCTCCTTAACCCTTAGCTGGTAGTAGCCAGAGCTTAAGTCAATCTTAGAAAACACAGTAGCCCCCTTCAACTGATCGAACAAATCATCGATCCTTGGCAAGGGATACTTGTTTTTCACTGTCACCTTGTTGAGATGCCTGTAATCTATACATAACCTCATCGATCCATCCTTTTTCTTCACAAATAGCACTAGGGCACCCCACGGAGAAAAAATTGGTCTCGTAAAACCCTTGTCAATTAGCTCTTGTAGTTGAACTTTCAACTCTTTTAATTCTGTCAGAGCCATCCTATACGGGGCGATCGAGATAGCCTTCGTACAAGGGACTCACTCGATACCAAACTCATCTTCCCTAGTTGGAGGCAATCACTCTTCTGGAAACACATTCGGGTACTCACACACCACAGTCACTGTCTCAATTTTCACTTCTAACACTTGAGTATTCAATACAAATGCAAGGTAGGACTCATAACCTTTTCTCAAATATCTCTCTGCAGTTATAGACGATATTACTACAGGCGAGTTACCAGATTCACCCTGTTCAACCCAGAGGACATCCCCGTTTTCACATTTCAACTCGATGACTTTTTGTCCACAATCCACTACAACCCCATGAGAAGTTAGCCAGTCCATACCGAGGATTACATCGAATTCATCAAACTGCAACAACATAAGGTTAGCTGGAAAACAATGACCTCTAATTGCCAATGGACAATTTCTACATACTCGGTCTACTAACATATGTTTACCTAACGGATTAGATGCTTTCACCACAAATTCAGTAAGTTCAACTGACATATTCATATTGGGTACTAATTTCATGCATACATAAGAATGGCTAGACCCCAGGTCGATTAAAGCAACCACAGAAATATTATGAAGAGAAAAAGTACCCGTAATTACGTCTGGTGAAGATGCCTCTTCGCGAGCGCTAATGGCATAAGTCCTTGCAGGCACTCGACCCTCGGACCTTACAACTGAATCTCTAGGAGCACCTCTATTGCTAGCCCCACTGCCCGGGTTCTTTTGTGGTCTACCCCTCGAAGGAGCACTACTCGCCCTCACATCGCTTTCATTCTTTATCATCTAATTCAAGGCAATTTTGGATAAAGTCGTCTAGTGATCCACATTTGAAGCAACCCCTCTCATTCCCTCGGCACTCACCGAAATGACGCCTACCATATTATGGACAATCTAGCCTATTTGCCCAAGCACTACCAACACTAGCTAATGTACTTCTTTTGAAACTCTTCCAGGAATAATTCCCAAGTTATCTTTCCTTTTTTGGTCTATAAACCTCTGGCTAATATACTTCTTTAGAAACTCTTCCAGAAATAATTTCCAAGTTATCTTTTCTCTCGGTACAATGAACACGAGAGTATTCCACCATTGGTAGGTCGAGTCTCATAGGAGTGACACTGCACACTTCACACACTCCTCAGGCGTGCAGGATAGCTTATCAAATACCCTAATGGTATTTTCCAACTAGAACTCTGCTCTTTCTGGTTCATCATCAATATTAGCCCGAAATTCCTCGACCCCTTGCTTTCATATTTTATCTACTAGGGGTTTCTCTCTCCTAAACATATCCACTCCTTGCGGAGTTACAAGGACATATTGAGGAATTAGAGGAGGTGGAGCATTCGGATTCGAACGAATAAACTCCGAGTACCAGGCATCCATCATGTAGAGGTAAGCTTCTCTAGCCGCTCCGCCCTGACTCATTGTCACGGGCCTACTATCTACTGGCGCTGTCCCCTCAGCAAGAGCCGGCGCATTACTCTCCACATCATCCGCCGTAGCTACGTTAGGATCCATTTACTATATAAATAAAAACACAATTTATCTCGTTAGGAGTCATCACACTATTAATATACAATTATGGCATGTATAGCTAGACTCGTACTCACGCTAAGTTAGTCCTAGAATCAACAAAATCATAGTTGTGATACCATTAAAAGTAACGCTCAACACCCGAGCCCTACACTAGGATGGGATACGAGGCGTTACCATACTTAATCATATGCATACAATCATTTCGATGTTATTAAGACTCGGTCAAATTAAAAAAATTTTCGAACTTTGTTTAAACTGTTTAACATGGGCCTACGAGGCCCTAAACTTCTATTGGAAACCATTCAGGACCAACTCGGGTCCTTTAACTAAGTTTAGAAAAATAACACTTGAAACAGGACACACGCTCGTGTGGAAGGGCAACACGCCCATGTGACCATTATGACATGGCCGTACTGATGGCTTGTGTGACACACGCGGCCTAAGCATCTAGGGACACGCTCGTGTCCCATGCACGTGTGAATTAAATTCTAAATTTGAACCTACAAGGGTTGTCACACTGCCTGACGCACGCTCGTGTCTATAGCCCGTGTCCCTCACACGGCCATGACACGCTCGTGTCCTAGCCCGTGCCTAAAAATCCTGACATTCTATTTCTGGCATCAGCATCCAGTTAGGAGCACACGGCCAAGGCACACGCCCATGGCCAGAGGTCCTGTCCTTCACACGACTGAGATACACGACCGGGTCTCTACCCGTATATTTACTGCCATGCATTCTGGCTTGCAAATTTTTACGTGCAGGGGACACACAGCCAGACAACATGTGGAGCTGACCGCGGCCTAGACACACGCCCGTGTATCTACCCGTGTGGACAATATAAGAATATTTACCAGGCCTTTTGCCACCCTGAAACACAATCTAATACCAACCAACATATCAAAGTCTAACTTAATATGATTTCTCAACCAAACAACCATAGCTAAAGCCTATATACATTTCTTACATTCAACCAGGCCAACAATTTCACATTCATGAAAGACTATCTTGCATTCATATATATAAACTTTCAATATTAGCCATTTTCCATGGCCTTATACAAAATGAATCAAATGCTAAATTAAGCCAACACATTTGGTCAATTAACAATGACAGAAAACTCAAAACTTAGGGTCCTATACATGCCATAATCAAAATAAAAGATCTAACTATACCAAGTGCTTCGGATGATAATGTGACTAGCTTCTCTGACGTAGCGATGATCCTCAAGCTACTATGGCGGCACTATTAGAAAATGAAAGGAAATAAGGTAAGCATAATGTAACACCCCTATCCCGTAACCGTCGCTGGAATAGGTAAGGGGCATCATCGGACAGATAAAGCATTTCAGAACAATACACAATCACAGATTTTAAACAACATTGATACATAAGCATTCATCAACAATTCATTCAATAAAATGGTCTAAGAGACCAACAACATACATTTAAGAAAGGTCGGGCCTAAACCAAACCCATTCAGAATTTTCAGAACTTAATCAAACCTTTCAAAATTGACAAAGTCACACGCCCATGTGACTAGGTCGTGTAAACCTCATGGGCATAAGCCACGCCTATGTGGTCTAACCATGCCAAAAAGAAGTCCTATACTGACTTTTTCACACGGCCAATAGGCACGACCGTGTGCCATGACCATGTAGAATTTAGCTAGCTACTGACTTTTTAACACGGCCACAAGGCATGCCCGTGTTCCCTGATTGTGTGGCACAATGTAGGCTTGATTTAAGCTAATTTGCCACCCCTTTTTGGGTTCAATCCTACAAGCAATAATATACAACCTTCATACCAACAATTTTAACCAATTCCATGCTTAAAGATGACCATTTCACAATAAAACATGGCACATTACAAACATACACCAAAACTATGCACAAACTTATCATTTACTAGCCAATTGACATGGCATAACATATATATATACATATCAAGCTTACATTCTTAAACCTTCTAGCCTATACATGCCATACTTATAAACATGTACATTTCCAAAAGTACCAAAATGAGCTTGACAGTGTGGTGGCAATCCTCGACTATCCTAAGCCTTTGGTAGCTACGATAACTGTAAAACAGACAGAATTCATACAGAGTAAGCTACAAAGAGCTTAGTAAGTCAAATACAATTACAAAACTAATATAGCATATAAGTAATAGTTAATGGCCAGAATTCACAACCGTCTCATAGAATATTTCTTTACTTCACAGAAACATAGTCTTTTCTATTTAGAAATCTAGTACGATACAAACATACCTATATGAATTATACATTCCATATATTTATTTCCATATTTCATACTTTATCGTCGGACAATCCAGAAACGGAATAGATATTCATAGATAGGTACAATACTGACATCCCAGACGTGGTCTTACATATAATTTGGTATTGAAGCCTCTATCTAAGACAGGGTCTTACACGAAATCTCAAATCGAGGCCCGTGTCCCAAACACGGTCTTACACGATATCTCAGATCAATGTCAACGTTTTTCAGAAACATACAGAGCTTCTCATACACCAGCACATTGTCAGAGTTTATTCATTAGGCTCTGAAGGCCGTCCAATGCAGATCACAGTTTATATACGCTAAATTTAATCAACTTAACTCGTAAGTGTAGTTTGACTTACCTCGTACGGATTTCGGACGAAAACGAGTCGACTATTCAACTACTTTGGACTTCCCTCGGTCTAAGTCTGATTTTCTTTGTTCTTAATCTATTTCAATCCAAATTCAACCATTCAATCATTTATTTCATTCAAAATAATCCATGAACACATATTTAGGGCACTTTTCACTTTAGCCCTTACATTTTTACACTTTAACAATTTAGTCTATTTTTCACAAAATGACAAATATGCAAAATTCACCAAGACTATAGGTTAGCCAAATATACATGGCTTCCATACAAGCCCAAATAACATATTTAATTTACAATTTAGTCCTTCAAACCCTCATTTTTACAATTTAGCCCAAATAGCTCTATTTCATAAAAATTCAAAGACAAAACTTATAAATTATCTACCAAGCCTTCATAATTCATCCAAGGACATCACAAAACTCATGATATCAATAATGGCATTTCATGAAATCTTTAACAGAAATAGAAATTCAGACATGGGCTTTGAAGAACACGAAGCAACGATCACAGAAACGTAGAAATTATCAAAAACTAATGAAAATTCGTACCTTAATCAAAGATCAAGCTAGCCGAAACCCTAAATGGTTTTCTTCTTTTTATTTTCCTTAGTATTTTCGGCAAGAACCATATGATAATGGACATTTTCATGATATATTTTATTATATTACACATTATAAGCTATTTTTCCAATTTTACCCTTTAATTAACAAATAAAAATTTCATCCACTAAGGTCTATATTTGTCCACCATTAATACAAATGGTACATTTGACATGCAAGGACCTTTCTTTTAAAAGCCAAGCCAAATAGGTGCTTTAATATCTAGCACTCAACTTTTACACTTTGCACGTTTTAATCCTTTTTCATAATTAAGCACAGAAACAGACAAATTAAATAACAGAAATTTCACAGATATAAATTCACATATCATAGAAACAGAAAATAATATTAAAATATTTTTTAGACTCGGATTTGTGGTCCCAAACTACTATTCTGACTAGGGTCAAAACTGGACTGTTACATATAAAGCTTAGTAAGTTGCATGAAAATAAACAACAACTACTTATCATAAAGCAATATGCTCATAACCTTTCATAGCTTATTCATGAATACCATAAATAGACGTAAGTATAACTTACTCATCACCATCCAATACAACTTATAATGCATACATTGAGCCCATATCTCATACATTCCAATTAGGTACCTGTACCACTCATCACATGATCATAACTTTTCTCATTTCGATATAAATCATAAACCTTTTGTTGAACCATTTGGAATACTACCAGATACTCAATATCTTTAACATGGGTTAAGATTTCGATGCCATGTCCCAGACATGGTCTTACACTGGCTTTCGTATAGCAAGGCCGATGTCATGTCCTAGACAGGTCTTACACTGGCTTTCATCTATTGGTGTCGATGCCATGTCCCAGGCAGGTCTTACATCGACACACAACAAGTTGATGCCATGTCCCAGATAGGTCTTACACTAGTTTATGTATCGCGAGGCTGATGCATGTCCCAGGCATGTCTTACACTAGCTCTCGTCTCAAGGCCGATGCATGTCCCAGACATACCTTGCATTGGCCTAAATATCTCGAGGCCGATGCATGTCCTAAACATGTCTTACACTGGCTCTCATGTTGTGTCTGATGAATGTCCCAAACATGTCTTACACTGGCACACAAATGACCCTAATGTCATGGCATGAATATCCGATGATTCCTAAGGTTCAACCAAGAGTTCTACTACCTCAGTTCTCATCATGCTTAATTATTTCCACAATAAAATAATTTATGCTATGAAAATTCATTCATACATAATAATAATATAGTTGCATTATTTACACACAACTTACCTCGGTATTCAAAATGTGGCGACTATTTCGGTTTAGTCCGCTAGCTTTGTTTTTCCTGGGTCTTGGCCCGAATTTTGTAATTCTTGATCTATAATGATAAAAATTTCACTAATTTAGTCAATATATTAATCTAGATACTCAAAAATTTACAATTAGGCAAAATGACCATTTTGCCCCTAAGCTTTCACAAAATGACCATTTTACCCCTAGGCTCAAAAATCAATTTTTATCACATTTTCTCATTAACCAAGCCTAGCCGAATACTTTATATACTAGGAACAACCTAAATTCTCATTATTTCATACATTTATCACCTATTTTACAACTTATGCAAAATGGTCCTTAGTTAGGGTTTCTATGAAAACTACTTCACAAAAGTTGTTTATTTCACAACCATGATTCATTTTCTTCCATAAAATTTTAGAAAATAGCATGAACACTCTCATGGTAAAACCCTAAACTTCCAACCATTTTGCAAAATAGTCCCCTCATTTGAAAGCTCATGCTACAAGGGTTCAAAAAATACAAAAATTTTCAAGAAAAGTCATCAAAATCACTTACTTGTAGGGAGATTAAGTTGCTGAAATTTTTCAAGCTTCCAAAACCCTCCTATGGCTGATATTTTCGATCAAGAAGAAAGGATGAATGAAAAACATGAAGGCTAGGCTTTAGGGTATTATTTTATCACACATTAGGTCATCAAATACCTAACACTTTGACTATTTTATTTTCTTTGTCTCATGGCCGGTCAAGCCTATCTAAAGGGCCTAATTTCCCTTTAGAGACCCCCAATTATGATACATGGCAATTTAACACCCTTAGCTATCAAATTAAGACTTTTATATTTTATGCGATTTAGTCCTTTTTCGCAATTAAGCTCACAAATGCTAAAATTAATTCACCAAAATTTTCATGCACCTTTATAAACATGCCATCACACATAAAATAATATTAAAAATAATTTTTCTGACCTCAGGTTAGTGGTTTCAAAACCACTGTTCAGACTAAGCTCAAAACCGGGTTGTTACATTCATTATCACTGCCATTCATCTACAAGCGAGGGACATTTTGGAGGTTCCCGCATGTAGCAAAGATTTTACAAGATGTATTTTTTCTTGCCTATGGTTTTTAAGGAAGAATACGTATATATGAAAAGTTTTGATAGATGCCAAAGGACTGGAAACATATCAAGGAGGAATGCGATGCCATTAATGAACATACTAGAGGTAGAATTATTTGACGTTTGGGCATTGACTTTTTAGGTTCGTTTCCTTCTTCTTATGGTAATAGGTATATCCTATTAGTTTTGTATTACATATCCAAATGGGTAGAAGCTGAGGCATATCTGACAAAGGATGCCGATATGGTCATGAGATTCTTACATAAGCACACATTTATGATATTTCAGACTCCTAGAGTTATAATTAGCGATAAAGGTTCTCATTTTGTAAATAAATGACTTAAGTCGTTCCTTTACAAGTATAACGTGAAACATAAAGTGGCCACTACCTATCACCCATAGACAAATGGGAAAATAGAGCTTGCAAATTAGGAAATTAAAGGAATTTTGGAGAAGGTAGTACGACCAAACAGAAAAGATTAGTCCCGAAAGCTTGATGATGTTCTGTGGGCCTAACAGATAACTTTCAAAACACCTTTAGGAATGACTTCCTATCAGTTAGTCTTCGGAAAAGCCTATCACTTACTGTTGGAATTAGAGAATAGAGCTTATTAGGCTTTAAAGAAAATAAATCTGGATCTAAAGTAAGCTAGTGAAAAAAGGATGCTACAACTTGATGAGTTAGAGGAATTGAGGTTGTTTTCATATGAGAATGTCAAGATTTTCAAAGAAAAGACCAAAAGATGGCATGACAGGCATATACAACCTCGAGAATTCAAAGAAGGATAGTGGGTCCAATTCTTCAATTTAGGATTGAGGTTATTCCCTAAGAAACTCAAATCTCAATGGTCGGGGTTATTCATTATTCATAAAGTTTATCCATATGGAGTGGTCCAATTACAAGACAATAAGGGAGGTACATTTAAGGTTAATGGTCAACGTCTTAAACATTATTGGGACTGTGAGGTTGAGTAAATTCAAAATTCATTCAATTTAATAGATCCCTATTTTTTTTTCTTCATTTTTAATAAAAAGCATTCTTAGAATAAATTTTCTCAAATAATTACATTAAATTAATTCTGTCTAAGGAGATTGGAACTTAAGTGGGACCATTTGTGAAAAACAGTTAAAAATTTGAATTACATGCATGTACATTAACAAGGCCGAAGCTTCAAGCTAGATAACCATGGAGATTCTACGGAAGAAAACCAAAATGAAAGAGATGATACCTTTATTTTATGTTTTAAAGTTTTATTTTTTTATTTAAACTTTTTTTATTGTTATTAAACATATATATATTATAATAAAACTAGTGTTTAATCGACCATAGATAATATTATGGCTAAATTGCCATTTAAAACCATCCCCTTATAAAATTATACTCAATTTGCACTTAGACAATAATAGCGATTGACTTTTGCAACTTTTATGATTTAATCCTTTTTCTTTAATTAACTAATCAACCATCAAAATTAGTGGAACAAATTTTAATATGACACTAATGATCTCGTAAATATTAAATAAATAATATTTACAAACTCACACATCGAAATTGTGGTCCTGAAACCACTATTTTCAACTCTACTAAAAAACGGGTTGTTACAAATAAATCTATTTTAGTAAGGAAAGGTCAAAATTGTTGGCAACATCCCCTATTTTGACTTTGAAAATTTGTTAAAAATGGTAAAAAATGAATTAGAAGATGAACTTTATACGTACAAAAAGGTTATCAAGC